>CM068371.1:183642174-186042174 GCA_034769895.1 Magicicada septendecula | reverse complement strand
TAGGATCTTCGTGGGTCACAAGGAACGAATAACATTTCGCTCGGAGACCCAAGAATTCTCTAATAGGACGACCACACGTTTCATCCTTGAACAGTCCGACAACCTTTTTGTTCTTAAGGCTATAACAAGGATGAGACGTAGGGTAATCCGATGTGTCAAAAACGTGTAGGTCCTCTTTCCTGTCTGCATACAAGTCTGATGTTTGAATACTATACATCAGACTGTCTGTATCTGTAATTAGCAAACTAACGTTACGGCCGTACTTGCCGACAGCATAACGATAATGAAAGTCGTACATATTGTTTTGCTAACGTCAAGCACCGTGAAGCCGACATACACGGGACGGGAAAGAACGATGGATGTTTTACGGAGTGAGAGCCCCACCAGATCGTTCGTATAACGAATCATACGTTTCAGCCTAGGTGTGGAAACTAGTTTTTGAAGCCGTCGTTCATCTGAGACTAGTTCAAAGTCTATATGTTTCCGTACGTTCTCCAGCAACTTGCCGTATACGGCGTTGTTCATCAGTTTAAAAAGGTCTTTTTCAAAGCTGTTGACGGCTGCTTGCCTCTTGCGGGTGTTGAAATCGATAAACGGTTTCAACCAAGCGCTTTGCTTAAAACACAACACCCTATGAGTCGCTTTCAGCTCTAAACCAAGACTTAAATACAATTTCAAATTCGATAATGGAGAACGTAATTTTGTTTGTCCTCCAAAGTCGTTAACAACTTCTCTACGGATGACCCTGATTCGTTATACGATGATCTGTATATACTCTCGTGTAAACGTTTGGAAAAGGGAGAAAGGATATCGGGTGTTACGCGCTGGCGCACAGGTGCAAGCGGGTAGTCGGAATGCAGGTCGTGTAGTGTATTAGGATAGTGTAGGTCGACTTCGAGGATGTACCCGATGTCGGAATCATCACTCACATTACGTACGTCCAAAGACTCGATTTCGTTACGATCGAGCTATCGGAAGTCTGCGTAAGGGAGTGGTTGCGACATGGCTGCACCGTATAGATTGTTACAGTCCGTATACAGAATGAAGGAGGTCGGTTTCGAAACATCGTACTGATCTGGGATCAAAGGGTTGTTAGCGACGGCATGACGGTTGGATATCATCGCGACGCCTCCGCGGATCCCAGACTCTACAAACAGATGTTGATTTATCTCTATCAACAGCTCTAATTCGACCCCTGTCATTTTTAGCATCGCGTTCCAAGCGAGTCCGGGAAGCGATTAAAAATGACATGGGTCCAAGCAGTAATCGCGTAAGGCCATGTTTCGAAAACTTTCAAAGACATCGGCCAGCAGCATTACGTCTGTCAACAAATACAAATCATGGTAATCTCCAAACGTACGCAGATTGAATGCACTCCACACGTTTTGTGCGTGCTCGTAATCTGCGTCCGAAATAGACGATTCCATCAACCGGTTATCAAAGTGTTCACGAGCGGGTAGACTTGTTTCGTTGAACCGATCAATACTGTCAACGTACTCGTAAGGGTATACCCCCTTGCGTACGAGCAGATTGGTCTGTTCGTCGAAACCCCGTCTAAGCATTTCCTCTCTAAGCAAAGGAAATTGGCTCCCGGACGTGGACAGTTTGGTAACGAGTGTGTCCAGAAAGCGATTAAGAAATTGAAAAGAGTCTACGAAACGCAAGGGACCCAGGGAGAACGACACGTAACGCTCACTAGATGTTGCAATGCAGGATACGCGTTGGTCCTATATTTTCCTAAACCCAGCATTAAATGGTGACAGTCGTGCCACGAAGGTTGTGAAAGAAGACAGGGATATGGCGAGGCATCTTGTAGCTCAGATTACAGCTATTGTGGGCTGCTCCCAAGAATTTCCCCGAAAGATGACAATGATTGCGTACCTTGTCATCGTCTGTCAAAGGGCGCTCACACAAATGACAAACGGTGGCGTTAGTGAACGCAACATTGTCATCATCGGACATAATTAATTGTACGTTATGTCGTACTACCTTCATCATATCCTCGGCGTCTTTCATCAACCACGAGAAGAAAGTGTCTACAACGTTTTCACCACGATGTACTTTAACCTCTCTCCAGAGACTGTTGTGCTGAACTTTGTCGTTCAGCTCTGTCAGTCATTTTTCCAATCGGAGAGTGCACCGATACCTAGCGGTAAAACGATGCGAAATTAATGTATCTACCGTTGATAGTTAAGGGCAGTACTGAATTAAAGTAATAATTCGTGCTGCGCTCTTGTATCGAAATAAGACAGACTTATTACAGTGCCCGATCGCTGTCGCTATCTGTCGGCTTGTTGAGGCATTATAAAAGCTAGGTGCCGCTACCTGTCGCCTGATTGAAGACGGGCGAAGTGCTTCACCAACTGCGTTCCTTTTGCTTGTCTCGACATGGAAGTCTAACTGATGGCCTCGTGGTATATTCCTTCGGTGGAGAGAAGAATTAATTTCCAACATCTCCTAACAGCTATGAAGAGATAAGTTTGTAAACGGCTGCGGTGAGTCTTGATTAAATTATTTTAATTATATACTAAATTTCACGGGAGAAAACGTTTTTTTAGTAAGCCTGAGTGAGCGTGCCCACTTGTTCAATCGTGCATTCTGAGATACGTAATTGTTGTAAAGTTTTTATAAACTAATAAAACTAGATTATTGGAGTGTCTGAATCTCGGCCCTAAAACCTAAAGTACATTAACAACAAAATAATTAAGTTTGAACTTTCATTAACACCGATGTGATGAGATACGTGTACATCAAAATGTTGCACAATAGTTGTTGGTTAGGTGGTATAAAGTTTAGCTACAATATTAGTAAAACCTTATACATATATATGGGAACTTACTCAGGCACGTTTTAAATGTAAATCATGTCACATTCAAATTAATGGTGTTCTCAAATTATATGTAGTAAGAAAACTATGTGTTTTAAATAAATT
Organism: Magicicada septendecula; assembly: GCA_034769895.1. Taxonomy (NCBI): domain Eukaryota; kingdom Metazoa; phylum Arthropoda; class Insecta; order Hemiptera; family Cicadidae; genus Magicicada; species Magicicada septendecula. Next base: position 186,039,242 of record CM068371.1, on the reverse strand, counting down.
ATGCACCACGTGGTAACCACAATTTCACTCAAAGTAATTAGTTGATAAGATGTTACAAAGCAAAATTTTATATTGCAAAAAGTAACTCACATTAGGTGAGGGTCAGTTTATAAAGAATCATTGTTAGAGAGTTTTTAAATAAGGCATGTTGGCCAAAATAATTTTACCAAGTTTCATTATGTAGCCCATAACTAGGTGTTGCCTTTATATATGTATTTTGGAGGGTGTCCAAACAGTGGGGGCATTTGTGTGTGGTCTCTCACTAAAAATGTAATGTGTGAGCAGGGTTCGCCGACCAGAGACAAAGTCCTGCTACATTGCTGAACGAATTCCATCTTAAAAAGCTCCACACTCGCCACCGAAGAGAATTAGCTCACCACAACAACAACAACATGCCAATCATAAGATCGCCACGTTACCAATAAAAGACCATCCTTCTGGACCCATAAGCAGGTGAAAAACAACCATTTATAATTAACACGTAGAATCAACATGGCACCACCAGTTATACATAACCATCAGTTTCTACCTTTCAAGTTAAACATTCATTTGGATTCCCAATTGATGGGACAGTTTAGTGTGTACACTAAGAAAAAGAATTAATTGTAAAATTTCAATATATTTATAGTAAATTGTCAGTTCAGAGACTGATATGGTTACAAGACAGCATCCAACATAGATTTCCACTCATTTCATTATAGGGGTTTCTCTACAGAGGTAAAGTCAGTTTTGCTATTAGTAATTTCACATGTTTAATTTACTATGCATAAAAACATATATTTTCTCTTATTTTTAAAATCAGTTTATTTCATTTGTATAAAAAGATTACTGGGGAGGTAGGCGAATTTTTAACTAGTTTCAACCAAGCTATGCATGTCGAAACACTTTTCAACTTGTTTGTTGAGACAAGTTTGTTGAAACAAGCCGAAAGTTGAATGAACATGTCCGTCTCTGACCCAAGTGTATTTTTTTATAAGGTGCTAATATTGTGCAATTTTTCTCTTTTCATTAACTGGCCCTATTTAAGTATATATAAATTCTTTATACTAATTCTGATAACTGGGGGGCGTTAATTATTTTAAACAATTTTTATTTCTCACCCTAATTAAGTATTTTGGCACTTAGCCACTTAGGCACTTACTTTTAAATTTTTATGTCCTGGGGAGCACTGTGGGCTTTAGCATTCTCTTATACACATGACGTGCAATTAACCCACACCATGTGGGTACTATTATAAATGTAAATTTCTAATCCTAATTCGGATTATTATAAAAGGAAAGGTTAGAATTTATATACACCAGAAGGGTAATATAAAAAAGGGCGTGGCAAGAGACCTTTATGAATTTTATGTATACTATTGTATAATGTATTTTTGTCTTGTGGAACATGTTATGTGTGTATATTTCTGTGTACATTTTGGGGGTTATAAATATTATACATTTTCTGTACTTTTGGTGGGAACTTGGGATATAGGGATTTATTATTCAAGGTCTTTTACAACAGAAAGTTAACACATGTAGTCATGTGGGTATATCCTTTTCATTTCCTTTTTAAGGGAGGTATTCTATCTCAATAATCGCGGCTGATCATTTCTTTAAGGAAATTAATTATTTTATTTAACAAGTATAGGAATTGTCACCTTTAAAATTTATTTAATTCTTGAGTTTTCATTGCAAGTCCCGTCTCACTGGATCCAGCGCAATTTTTAGCTTCTCTAGGCCTTAGCCTAGTTTTAATTAACTTGTGGCCCCTCTTTACAAAAAGAAATATTCTTTTTGTTTTAACTACTCAAGATGAAGTAGGGGTTACACTGTGAGCGTGATCAACGATAGCATAGGAGAAACCTGACGGAATATGCATCGCTTCGTATGATGTGGACGATACAGGAAGAGAAGGTATTTTCAGGCGGAAACCACTGCTATCAACTGAGTAGAAGTCACCTAAATCTTTCACTGTCGTCGGGATGTCGTTACCTGGTGAACACGATTGAAGGGGGGTGATAAGGGACTCGAAGTCGGCGTAGACGGTAAAGGGTACTTTGAGACAGTGTGCGTAATTTTTAAATGACATAAACTTCTCCTCCTCTGTGGGCATTTTGGTTTTCTGTTCACCATAAGGTGTACAGTAGGGGAGATGTTCTGTGGAGAAACGACGCAGGCAGTAGTCGCAGTAAAATGATTTATGTTCGAATTTTGTTAGGGAAAATAACAATTTATTAATACTACTGATAAGACAGTAGTGTTTTCGGCTATTTGTATCGGACAGAAGCAAAAGATTAACATGATGTAATCTGTCCTTATTGGGAGTAATTCTTAACGGATAAACCTCATTTTTTGATTCGTTTCTGATATTGTCTTCTATATCATAGCCGAAAACGTTTATAGAAATGTTGGGATTCTGTGTTTCAAATTTAGAAAGTGCGTTTATAGAAACAGGGTACTCGATACCGGACATATATATTGTGTTTATGAATGAGGTGTATTTTGTAACAAATTCTTTACTCCTTTGTTGAGGGTGTATGTGGGCTAGAACAGACCATAGAAAACACATTTCATCTTAGGGGTTCTTGATGTTGACTACTGCCTTGGTGAGTGCAAGTTTTCGCGGGGTAGGAATGTAGAAGGACGCTGCTAGAGGCCGTGTGCCGGTATTTTCCGGCCGTTGAATTAACTTGCAGAATATTTAATGGTAATATAACGCGAGAGCAAAGGGGCGGGTGTACTGAACTTTGTACCAACCGTTAAGGCTGCGCGCGCAACGCGTAGTAAGGGTCGGCTTGTGCAGCCGGTATCAGCGGTATTCTACTCACCGCCTGGCTCAGAGAATCAACCGACTCCCGGCTTCCGAACAGTTACTGCGTAGTTTTCCTTCAACTATTATGGCTGGCTGAAACGTACGAGATTCCCGGGTTCTCGATTAAAGACGGAGATTTGGCCTTGCTGATTGACGTCCATCCGCATCAGCCATGGACCATTAGAAACTATCCTGTTCGGAGAAGGAGTCGGTGACCAGATCGAGATGTAACACTGAGTCAGCACAATTAAGGTGATATGCACTCTTTTATTTTCCTTTTGGGGCCGGGCCGGCAGTGCACCTGTTTTACTGTAAAAATATTTTCAATTCATGTGACCACGTGCCCAGACAGTCTGCTATAAAGGGGGTCAGCTGATCATCATTCTGAACATTATGAGTTAATTGCAAAGAACACTTTAATAACTGAATTACCTAACACTAAGTGCAATGTTTGTGATTGTGTGCTGCACTGGGGGAGCGTGCCAGAGATATTTGTACACTTAGACATTTTACAGTTTGCATATATTCATCATCTTACTCTTTACAAAATTTATATGACATGTTAGGAACTCTGTTCCGGCTGGAACAGAATTGAGTAAATATTAAATTCACCTTGGGTTTAACATTTAAGGGCTGGGGTTTTTTTTTGTTTTCTTTTTGGCTGTTTTCTGGGGTATAAAAAGGGACATAGTTTTTGCCTGGCACATGTTGGTGCAGCCTGAGGCAGGTTAGATTCCTGTCAAACTTTGTCAACCACATGCGGGCGCGCTCCCACAGCTGCTAGGGCACAACCGTTCTTATTGTAATTTCATTTTATATATATTTATATAGCCATTCGGGTTTTAATAGAAAAGAATTTGCACATTTTTTCTGGGCATATACTAATTAATTTTGTATCTTACAAAGGTCTATACTGATTGTTTTTTTTACTTGTAAAACACATATTGATTAACTCTTTCACTTGTAAAGCATCTCCTGATTAATTTTTTTACTTGTAAAACACATACTGATTAATTTTTTTTCTTGTAAAACATATACTGTTTAATTTTTTTAAATCTGTAAAGCATCGACTGATTAATTTTCCTACTGGTAAAGTATATATTGATTTAGTGAGTCCTTCTGAATGTGTAAAACAAATTAACATTTTAGAATTGTATAACAATTGTTTGAAATCAGGTGATGTAGTTTCTTTAAAATTTTTATTTAATGCTGTTGAAGGAACTTAAAGTTTTATATGCTCATGATGGGTCATTTCTCAGTGGAATTCTATACATATAGGCGGTCCGGTCATGCTTATGGGTTATGAGTAATTATCGTCCTTTCTGGGGTTTTCGCTTTTATGTAATTCAATAGAAACGGGTTGCTGATGGGCAAACATTTATCACTGCTGGTTTCTGGGCATGGTAGTAACACTGCCTGCTAGGCAGGTGCATTCCAGGGGCATTCTTGTTTAGAATATTGGTATATAATTGTGAGTATATGTACCTTATGTTTCTGTACGTGTTGTTATGTTTTGTCTATGTTAAGCTAGTCACAAAATGGGGGAGAATTATATATATTTACTGGACATTATTCTATACACATATATATATATATATATATATAAATACTTGTTACGTTATACAGATCTTGTCTTTCTAAACTGTTAAAACATGGGGATTATTTATTTATGATATATTTGTGATTCATGGGTGATAATTATGTGATAGAGTTTTATCTACATGTAGCAAATGATGGAATAAAATAAAAACCGTTATTGTTATATTACAGCCGAGTTTCATTGCAAGTCCCATCATACTGGACCCAGCACAATTTTGGCGTCTCTAGGCTCCGGCCTAGTCTTAATTAACTTGTGGCTTCTCTTTCAAAAAAAAAAAATTAAAATAAAAGAAGGTTGTTTTATACTCATGAAAAGACATAAAAGGAAAGAGGGGTTACAAATGGTAGCAGAGCGTGGTTTATAAAGTCTGATACTGCAAATGGTAGCAGTGAGCGTGGTTAATTCTAGGGTTGAACCCTTGGGTCCTGGCGTGTGACGGGGCTTGCAAACTCTGAAATATTAAGGCGATTGTTGTGACATTGTTTTCTTAGGTATATGCCCGTGTAGGCTAGTTGTAGGTTGTATAACTTGTGAGTCGGGTCGCACCACTGAGGAGGTTATTTGTGTTTGAAAAATGTGATAGGTTGTACTACCGGGGAGTCTCAAGGGTGGCCTGGACGATTGAATGTTGATTCAGGGTCGCAGTTTAGCGTGTGACTTTAGCGGGATGCGGTATGGCCCGATCGGAAGTCGGTACCGTCACCGATTTATGTCCTGTTGATATTGGAGTACTATTTCCCGAATTATGATTTTGATTGTTAGTTGTTTTTATTTGTAATTATGTGTTGGTACGACGTGTGTGTCGAGTTGATGTTTGATTTTATGTGTGTTCAGTATTGTTGGTTGTCACTTGTCTCCTTCTGTAGTGGGAGTGAATGGTTCAGAATAGGCCAGGTCTCCGCAGCGCTAGAGAACCCGGGGGTCGCTCAAAGGAAGGACAGTACTTGGGTTTTTTCCTAAATGTTTGTGAATATGTTTTTGTAGGTTATGTTCGTGTTAGGTGTTTAGTGGGGATTTGTTTTATGATTGTTTGTTTTGAATTGTGCAATTCTGGCGGGGATATGCTACGAGAAATTGCCCCACCCTCTTTCAGGCGTTCTCCAGAAGTTTCCGGTGGTGAATGGATTTGATGAGGACCAGCTGCTGGTTTTCTTGGACCTGGTCCTGCAGGTGGCAGATTTCCCGGGGGTGTCCGATGGGGAGGTCTTGTCTCTTATATACCCGTATTGCCGGGGTACGTTGGCTGATCTGGTCACCAAAACTCTGCGTCGGGGTGACAGTGTTGATGCTTTCCATGGGGAGGTGTTGAACTTCTTCCTACCCATTCGACGACGTGCCCAGCTTAAGTTGGAAAAATTCTATCGCCTACAGGCCAACGGAGAGGCGTTAGGAGACTTCGTGCACGATATACGGAAAGCTGCCCGGGTGTTAAGGTTGAGGTTGCCCGAGACAGAAATTATACAAGCGATTTTGGAATTACTGCATCCCCAAGAGAGATCTCGTTTGATATTCGCGGACCGCCCACGTTGTTTTGCCGACCTTGAACGGCTGTGTGTGGTTTCAAGAACGGTCCAGGAGGTTGACGAGTCCCGGGGAAGAGATGTTACAGATGTCCAATACTCCAGTGGTTCATCAGGAAGAGCCAAAAAGGACAAACATGGTGGTTGGAGGAGAACACAAGAGACTGTCAGAAAGCCTGAATATTCCGGAAGTGACGGAGGCTACAAGGGGGTGGCAAGTGAGAAGACGGTAACAACAGCTACAGCACAGAAAACAAAGAAATACGAAATTAACAGGGGAAGAAGAAATTATGTTAGGGAACAAACATCGGCACGTAGGAAGCCTGTACCAAGGCGTTATCCCTATTCGGAGAAAGGGGAAACTTTAAAAGTTCCAGATGAAGCGCTAGTGCCTAATAGAGTAGTGAATGAAGAAGGTGAAGCAGAAGAAGAAAAGCGGAATAACTTCTGTGGATCGATACAGCACGACAAGAAAACAGCTGTTGATACTGAGTTACAGGACTCGAAGAGGACATCATGGTTGAATCCAGATGCCGCAGAATTTGTTCCGGTATTTCCATCTCGGTTCGTGACGGATCCAGAGCCTGTAACATCATCATCGCCTACGCCGAGATATGAGAAGTCTGTTGATGGGGTAGCGTTGCCATCGCCAGTAGAAATTAATTTAGTCATTGCACATGAACCTGGACAGCTGGAGTCCAGGGTGGAAGATGTTGAGGACGTTGTGGTTGCTGAGAGTGGTGAAGGAGTGGAATCGACAGAAGAGGCAGAAGAGCGGTCTGCGGATGCTGCACAGGGAAGTATAGTTGTAGGTGTTAGGGAGACTGTAGAGTCTGAAGTTGCAGATGGACACAGGGATGTCCGGGCTGCAAGTGTTTCTGAGGTTGTGGATGGACAAGGGGATGTTCATGCCGCAAGTGTGGTAGAAGTAGATGAGGTAGAAGTTGAGGAGAAATTTGGTGGCAGCGTTGTAGAGTTTGTGAGTGAGAGTGATGTAGTGTGTGAAGATGTGCAGACGCCTTCTGTAAGTAGTGTTGAGGATTCCGGGGAACGGAGAGAAGTTTCAGGTGGACCAGGTGAGCAACTAGAGGAGGACGAGGATGTGCAGTGTTCAGATGGTGGTAGTGGAAGTGATGGCGATGACGTTGGTGATGAACGTGTTGATGAAAATGAGATGGGAGAAGAGGTTAGTCAAGAAGTTCGTGAAGGAGCTGGCGATGCGTGTGATGAAGAAATTGGTGAGGAGCTGAGGGAAGAGGAGGTTGAAGATGGATCAGAGGAGCAACGGGAAGATGCTGAGGAGGTGCAGTGTCAGGAGGTTGATTTGGATTATGTGGACGAAGAAGGGGAAATTGTAGAAAAGGAAGAAATTGTAGCAGAGGAGTTAGACGACGAGCATAATCCAAAGCGGAGTGAAAGTAGTGAGGTAAGTTGCTTTGATTCTGATTCAGAGGAAACCAGCCAGTACAGCTCAACCCGAAATAATTTCTCTGAGAGTGGTGTGCGAAAGCAGCGAATACCCAAAGTCCGTCATAGAAAGGTAAGAAGAAGAGGTTAACGGATAGCGGGTAGATGTTCCCCACACTCCCAGTGGTGTTCATCTATTTCAGGGTTGCGCCCCTGCTCACGCGAGCCTTGGTTTCCTCCATTCATCCTTATTTTCGGAGGGAACCAGGTCCTTACCCTTAGTCCTAACCATTGACCCTTTAATGATCCTGGCCCCATTACATCTTCCCAATTTCCTACCCCTCCCAAAAAAAAAAAAAAAAAAAACTATCAATAATGAGAAAGACTTGCAGAGAGTGCACATTTAGATTGTGGTCCTGGATTATCATTTCGATGTGGAAGGTTATCATGGAGAAAGTTAGGAGTTAGAGAATGTTCCCTCAGAGTTTCGTGGTCTTGGACATTGTAAGTTCCCCTGTTTTGGTTGTAATAGAGAGTGATAATGTGCTGTTGTTTCCTTGTTCGTAATGGTTTGATTTCGATTTATGGTAGGTGTAGGGTCGTGCCATGCCGCATTCTCCGGTTGTTTTCCTAGTGTTCCTTTTTTTTGAGAGAGAAAGTTGTGTAGGAGGTGCTGTAGAAAAGTAAACCCCCTCTAGTTATGGTGTATTCGAATGAGTAAGAGTTGAGATAGGATTAAAGTTCGCGTGTCCTTGGTGCGGTCCTCTCTGTCTGGCTAAGCGGGGCCGTCTGCCCTTGTGTAGGGATGTGGACCAGCCATATGGCAAGGATGGAGATGCCTTGTGGGTGCATGTGGCTGGTCGGTCCAAGAGATGGACGAGGAGTAGTACGGTCGCTCACATATCAAGGAGGGAGATACCTTGTTTGGTCTTAGGACGAGTATGTGAGTGGGACCGGTGGGAGTACGTGATGGTCACCGGAGAGGGTGACGTGTTGGGGCGGTCCAGTGGGGTTGGCATAGCGGAGAGGGTCGCAGGGGGAACTCTGTTCTCCTGAGAGCAAGTGCCGCCGGGCCACCTTATCCACGAAGTCCACCAGCTTGTTTTGGGAAGGGGGTACACTGCAGGGTACTCTCCCGAGTTTCAGAGTGGGGCAACCGGGTTGCCCTTTCGGGGTGGGGGTGTGCCGGTATTTTCCGGCAGTTGAATTAAATTGCAGAATATTTAATGGTAATATAACGCGAGAGCAAAGGGGCGGGTGTACTGAACTTTGTACCAACCGTTAAGGCTGCGCGCGCAACGCGTAGTAAGGGTCGGCTTGTGCAGCCGGTATCAGCGGTATTCTACTCACCGCCTGGCTCAGAGAATCAACCGACTCCCGGCTTCCGAACAGTTACTGCGTAGTTTTTCTTCAACTATTATGGCTGGCTGAAACGTACGAGATTCCCGGTTTCTCGATTAAAGACGGAGATTTGGCCTTGCTGATTGACGTCCATCCGCATCAGCCATGGACCATTAGAAACTATCCTGTTCGGAGAAGGAGTCGGTGACCAGATCGAGATGTAACACTGAGTCAGCACAATTAAGGTGATATGCACTCTTTTATTTTCCTTTTGGGGCCGGGCCGGCAGTGCACCTGTTTTACTGTAAAAATCTTTTGAATTCATGTGACCAAGTGCCCAGACAGTCTGCTTTAAAGGGGGTCAGCTGATCATCATTCTGAACATTATGAGTTAATTGCAAAGAACACTTTAATAACTGAATTACCTAACACTAAGTGCAATGTTTGTGATTGTGTGCTGCACTGGGGGAGCGTGCCAGAGATATTTGTACACTTAGACATTTTACAGTTTGCATATATTCATCATCTTACTCTTTACAAAATTTATATGACATGTTAGGAACTCTGTTCCGGCTGGAACAGAATTGAGTAAATATTAAATTCACCTTGGGTTTAACATTTAAGGGCTGGGGTTTTTTTTTGTTTTCTTTTTGGCTGTTTTCTGGGGTATAAAAAGGGACATAGTTTTTGCCTGGCACATGTTGGTGCAGCCTGAGGCAGGTTAGATTCCTGTCAAACTTTGTCAACCACATGCGGGCGCGCTCCCACAGCAGCTAGGGCACAACCGTTCTTATTGTAATTTCATTTTATATATATTTATATAGCCATTCGGGTTTTAATAGAAAAGAATTTGCACATTTTTTCTGGGCATATACTAATTAATTTTGTATCTTACAAAGGTCTATACTGATTGTTTTTTTTACTTGTAAAACACATATTGATTAACTCTTTCACTTGTAAAGCATCTCCTGATTAATTTTTTTACTTGTAAAACACATACTGATTAATTTTTTTCTTGTAAAACATATACTGTTTAATTTTTTTAAATCTGTAAAGCATCGACTGATTAATTTTCCTACTGGTAAAGTATATATTGATTTAGTGAGTCCTTCTGAATGTGTAAAACAAATTAACATTTTAGAATTGTATAACAATTGTTTGAAATCAGGTGATGTAGTTTCTTTAAAATTTTTATTTAATGCTGTTGAAGGAACTTAAAGTTTTATATGCTCATGATGGGTCATTTCTCAGTGGAATTCTATACATATAGGCGGTCCGGTCATGCTTATGGGTTATGAGTAATTATCGTCTTTTCTGGGGTTTTCGCTTTTATGTAATTCAATAGAAACGGGTTGCTGATGGGCAAACATTTATAACTGCTGGTTTCTGGGCATGGTAGTAACACTGCCTGCTAGGCAGGTGCATTCCAGGGGCATTCGTGTTTAGAATATTGGTATATAATTGTGAGTATATGTACCTTATGTTTCTGTACGTGTTGTTATGTTTTGTCTATGTTAAGCTAGTCACAAAATGGGGGAGAATTATATATATTTACTGGACATTATTCTATACACACATATATATATATATATATAAATACTTGTTACGTTATACAGATCTTGTCTTTCTACACTGTTAAAACATGGGGATTATTTATTTATGATATATTTGTGATTCATGGGTGATAATTATGTGACAGAGTTTTATCTACATGTAGCAAATGATGGAATACAATAAAAACCGTTATTGTTATATTACAGCCGAGTTTCATTGCAAGTCCCGTCATACTAGACCCAGCACAATTTTGGCTTCTCTAGGCTCCGGCCTAGTCTTAATTAACTTGTGGCTTCTCTTTCAAAAAAAAAAAAAAAAAAATATAATTAAGGAGGTTGTTTTATACTCATGAAAAGACATAAAAGGAAAGAGGGGTTACAGCCGGTACCGTCCAACAACCAGTTCCAGCTTCAAAACAGCATCCACCGACCATCCGCTCCCGTCACGGGTGAAATTGGATATGCTATTCGTGATTTTGTCGTATGATTCGTCTAGTAGACAGTTCAACTCGTCGTTGTCGTCCGTGAGCAACGTACGACAACGTCCGTGGAAGACGGCGTCTTTGGTTACCTCTTTTTCTTCGCCGCTGTCACCATCTAACACAGTTTTAGTGAAACGTATCCTGCACGCAATATGCCATTTGATACTACGTAAACGTGCTTCTTCTGCCAGAATATCCTTGCACAATAAAGGTCGCACCTCAGTCATTATCGGTAATATATCTTGATCTCTCGTGTCCGTGTACACGGGTAGGTAATTAAATGTTGTGAGGGATCCTCTAATACTGGTGTTTCGTACGATATAAAATCGTGTCATAACTGAAACAATAGAAACACATGTATTAGCTAATAGGAATGATGAATAACACACACACACACAAATTCATGTTTGTGATAAATAAATAGATAGTACACGTTAGTAATACGTTAGTTTATTGCAAACTGTGAAGATGGCAGCTACTCCTGATTTTAGCATTGAAAGTGAAAGAAGAAAATCGTTCAAGTATTGGGAAGTGACGTTTGTCAGCCCCCGACGAGTTAGCGTTTGCCGGGTTTTACTACTATCCGCTAAATTATGATGTTTGTGGACATAGTATGTCATTCATAGACGATAGAGTTAAATGCTTTTGTTGCGGAATTGAATTAGTTCATTGGAGAGAAGGTGACATACCTATGATGGAACATGAAAAATTTTCTCTTTCATGTCAATTTCTAAATGATGTCAAGAGACAATACATTGGGGAGAAGGTGACAAACCTATGTCAGAACATAAAAAATTTTCTCCGCCATATCAATTTCTAAACAACGTCAAGAGACTATCTTGTACATGTTAGACAGAGTTGGATCATATGTTAATTCATATCAAAAAAGTTTGGTTTGCTACATAATTATAGAGAGAGACAATTGGTATTTAAATTTTTACCTTGTTGAGGATGTTCCTGTTCCTGCTGATGTTGTTGTTCTGGATTCTGCTGAAGGTCGGACATGATGATGATATTCAGACGAGAGAGTGAATACTGAAAAACAAAGAAACTTTTATAACGCTGGTATTATGTTAGTGTATCTTAAACGCTTTATATCACACAAAGTAAATTAGAATATCAATTTGTAACATACAATTTGTAGCGCAGTAGTGTTCAGTAACATGAACGAATGGTAAGTAAGACGCTGTTGCGAAGTTTACAGGTTATATATATAGTGCGAGCGTCGATGTGCGTCCAACTGTACTAAAAAAGCTGTTATGCGCATGCGCAAATAATTCAAATGCACATACGTAGATGATTGAAAAAGAGATTATATAAAAGTGGTTGCACTGTAGTAATGTAATCAGTCCTCTTGCTAACATGCGATGGCGATGAATAAGGAGGAACGACTTACGTATGATATAGATACGATAAGCGACAACATAAGGAAAAAATATCATGCATAACAACACGGTATCAGAGAAAGCGACGAGAAGTTCAGAAAAAAATTACAGACCGATTCTGGAACCGTTAGAAGCTATTTCACGAAAGTTAAGTGGTGATATGATGGAGAAGGAGGAGGAGGAGAAGCAGCAGATAAAACAAGAAGAGCCTACACAACACGTAATAACTGAAAACGAAAGTGGCACGCAGAGTCATAACGCTTCTCATTTCAGTAACGCTAGCGCATGGAACCCTAACGCTTCACATTTCAGTGACGATTCATTAGCAAACAAATATATGCGTTTGTGCGAATCGGCTGACTGTAAACGGATTATAGATCGTATGTATGGTGTTCGATACGAGAGCGGTAAATTTATGATAGGTAATTCAAATATGAAAATCGATGATAACGACAACTTTCATGTCAAAGGAAAAATTTACGAGGCTACACCCGGTCTGTATGAACTTTTGTTTATGAAACTACCGACAAAATACAATAAAGACGATATGAGGAAATACAAGTCCATCCATACTACTAGCAACCAACGGACACAAACAAAAATATAAACACAATACGCGAATAAACAGTAACAGTGGCATCAAGTACCGACTAGTAATATCTAAATTGTTTGCATCGAGTGCACGAAAACGTACAGGGAGTGGCTATATGGAGATGAAGCCGAACACTGCAATCGATTACGTGTATTGTGATGATCCTAACGAGTTGGTTAATCGATTGAGAATGTTAATGGCTTCTCAAAGTAGTGGCCATACTGGTCATAGGAATGAAATCATTTCGATATTGGAAGAATTACGTGAAGCCGGTATTATCATATAAAAGCAGACGCACCGTTCTATAACCACCAGTTCTTCATAAATATGACAGTAGACATGATATGTACAGCTAACGCTTGAAGTATACTGTGTCAAACATGTGTTTCTCGCTGGTTACTGTTAACATATTTATAATGAAAATATATATATTGTAACGGTACATAACCCGGTCCCAATAAAGTAACTAATGAGAATAAAAGTCAGAAATGGGTAGAACTAAAGATCGCTCAAAATTTAATTATATCAATCCACATAATAAACAATTCGAGTGGTATATAGTGCGAAGTGAGTTCTAGTGTACCCATTGAGGTGAAAAAACCAAAGTGAAATTAATGTATTACTAAACTGTGCTGTATGTTTTGGATAGGATAAAACTATGGAAGTAGTATGTAATAGTACTAATTGATTTTTGTGATTTTATTTATTTATTGTAATTTATATTGTATGAACCACAATTTGTTATACCCAAGTTAATATTATATTGTTTCAAATAATTATGTTAGATTGTAAGAAAACCCAGGGTTAATTTTAAAAGATATAAAAATTTTAACTACCAAAGATAATATAAAATTAAAATAATCCTAGGAAGGAAAGGACAACAGGAAGTAGTACCGGGTATGAACACTATTCGATACTAAATAAATAATATATAAATTTATTTAAGGATAATAAAATGATAAAATATTTATATACAAGGTCATAAAAAAATTAACCAAAACATATTATGTGAATTAAATTAGTAAATAAACCGGAATGGAAGTAATTATTTTTTACATAAATAAAATATAAATTTATAATAATCACAAACTGCCTACATAATAAAAATACTATGTGTTACTAAGAGTGATGGAAAATAACAAGTATTGTTAATAAGAATAAAAAATTTTGAACTGAACCAGAGTTGTTGAAGAATCGATGCGACAAAAATTATAAAAAATAACCTTTTTTGGACGTTGGAGGAGGCGAAATTTACGCAAGAGTAATAAACAAAGTGAATACTAACTAGTTATACCTGCGGAATCCAAATTAAATGGTGTTATACAGAAAAAACCAGTGGATGAAACCATTCTGAGGATCCAATATAATTCGGCCTACTTCTAATAGACAATCAGAAAAATACTCGAAAATGAAAAGGAAATAATAACGCAAGACGTACCTCATCACAGAATAAAACTTCAATCCAGTAAGGACAACACGGAGCGAGGTAATATAAACATTTTTCGTAATAAATACAGAAGAAAACTCGTTTTTTAATAGTGAAATAGAACAAAAAATATTAATTGTGTCATATGTTTATTTCAAAAGTAAACAAATACATGCTGCTCTCTTACGGCAGTTCCGGAAACTACGTAATATCTGAAAATTAAACCAAATTATTTATTAATTTCTTATATTTGTAAAGCGTAGCATTTAGCCATTTCTGACACTCTCATAACACAAAGAATTCACCCTGAACCCTGGGGAATTAAAAAGAATTATGTAATAACTGATGTATTTTATTATAGCGTAATATTGGTTAAATAACAACATATATGTTTTGTTCTTTAGACAGATCTATGTTTACTCGGTAAAGGCGAGAGGATGTTTTCTTTTTAAAAAGAATTATTGTGATACCTATACTTTGGTGGCTGGAGACAAAAGTCAATAATCAATAAAGCAATATTATTGAAAATTAATATTGAATTATAACGTGTTACAATTTAATGTAGTGGGTAGTTAATGAAAATTTCAGCACAACATACAGAAGGAATCGTCACAACAGAGGGGCAAATTTGATACTTACTCTCTCTTCTGCATAAGGCTGAAAAAATTATCTCCTTGACCCCAAATCACACACTCTCGATTTCTTTTAGATTGAGTAAAACAAGATAAACAAAATCCTTTATTTATACCGTTTAAAACGTCAGTTAGTATAATTCAAAAGTGACGCATACTGCGTGAGGCATATAATAACACTTCCATAACACATCACGAAAACAGCGGTACGTTACAGATTTGGCGAACCCAACATTTGGGGCTTGACTCAGACTGACGTTTCGCTAAATAACGCCTCGTGAAAAAGTAGTACGTTACAGAATTGACGCGTACAACGTGGTGCAGGATTTAACTATACAACACCTCACGAAAAAAAGCGGTACGTTACAGATTGGCGCTCAACGTAAAAGGGCGGTAATTAGAAAAGAATTTTGATATTTAATAAAAAATATATATCAAAAAATCTAATTATCGTTGGCAGTTATGAGAAAACAAGAAATGCCTAATACCCGAGGAAAATCGAAGAAGAGGGCAGAAGAAAAGGAGATTGAAGAAGGTGGACAGGAACAAGAAATAGAGTTAGTCACGGACAGTGAAATGGACCAACAGACAGGTGATACAGAAGAAACCGAAGTAGTTATGGATACGGAAAAGGAAATAGTGGAAGAGGATGCCCAAGGGGATCAACCAGATAAATCCAACCAAAAAGAAGATATAAGCATACAGGAGATGTTAAAAATTATAATGGAAGGGAATAACAAGATCCAGGAAGATAATAAGCGAACCAATGACAAAATAGATGACAATTTTAGAAAACAGGAGGAAAGCAATAAACAAACCAATGATAAAATAGACGAAAAATTTAGGAAACAGGAGGAACAAAATAAGGAGAATTTTAAGAAACAGGAGGAACAAAATAGACAGACCAATGAGAAAATAGAAACCATTCATGGAAATATCAAACAAACCATGAATGAACAATACAATGAACTGAAAGAAACTGTTAAAGGACAAAGAGAAGAGATGAATGCAAAATTTGAAGAGAATATTGAGAATTTAAAACAAATTGAGGGTAAGATGGAGAATTTCAATAAAGAATTAAGAGAAAATCTAGAAGGTAAAATTGAACTGGTCAATAATACGTTAAGCCAAAGAGTAGAGGCATATAAGGAAGAGGCAGAGAAGAAATTAGTAGAAACTAACCAAAGATTAGATACAACTGAAGAGAAGATGGAACTAATTAAAATTGGAGTTGAGGCAAGAATGGAAAAAGAAGAACAAGATAACCAAGTTCGTGTAATGGCCATACGACAAGAAAATAATGACCAGTTAGATAGCATTAAAAGCAGTCTAAACTGTAAATTTTCAGAGTTTCATAAAACTGTAGAGAATGTAAAAAATCAATGTGATAGCCAAGCAGAGAAATTAGATAGTTTGCAACAAATACAAACCAATTTGCAATGTGATGTAGATAGAATAAGTGCTAGATCTGCATGCAACAGTCATCATGTTTATCCAGACAATAAGGAAAGTGTAAACTTTCGAGATTATCGCAGAAACCCACTTGAATTTTTAGGGAGAGTAGATGAAATTTTGAACAGATCAAAGGAGAATCGATGGAATATGATAAAAGGTCTATTAGACGAATCGTTCAAAAATATCAATGATAATTGGTGGACAGCAATTAGGAACGAGGTGTGTGATTATGAGGGTTTCAAAACTATGTTCAAACTTAAGTACTGGTCCGAATCAGTACAAAACATTATTAGGGACGATATCTGTCATGGTAGGTATGACCGTACAGTGGGACAAACACCTACTGCTTACTTTTTAGGGAAGGTGTGTATCGCCAAGTATCTAGACCCTAAGATACCTGAAGAGTGTCTAGTGACCAAAATGGCTTATCATTTTGAAGAAAAGATCATCAGTGCACGCTTGAGTGGACAAATCAAAACTATTGGAGGCATGGAAACGCTGCTAGAAAATTATGAACAGGAATCTTATTATAGGAGAAGTAGATGGAGGTCAGGGAATACCGAGGAGCGGAAGAATGAACCACCAAGAGAGAATCGGCCCAGAGTTAATTATGTACATGCTAATAACAATTATTACAGTAATAGTTACCAAGGAAGACGTCCGTATTTTAACCAGAGACAAAATTATGATCGAAGGGATGAGAGAAACAACTACAACAGACAACAATGGAATGATCATGACGAATATAGGAGGTCCAGAAGTGGAGATAGAAATAGGGACATACCCTCAGGAGATCCACCAAATGACAATCAGAGAACTAATCAAGCCCAAGTAAATTATCTAATGGCTGATGAGAGGGATTCGAGGAGACCCGATGAACAGCCACAAAGAAAAGTGGACAAACGAGTTGACCATGGGAAAAATCAAGGGTCTAATCCTGGTCCCAGTAATAAAGATGAGAGGCTATATACATACGATAATATTGAAATGTATGGTAGTGATCCGCAATGGGGCAATCCAATAGCGAATTTTATTGACAAGTTTAATCAACAGAATCCACGGGAAAAATATACGAGTGGATCAATCCGTGTTGTGAATGATACTGAAAACGGTTAAACTAATGTAAAATGAAGAAACAAAAACCCCAAAATTCTAAAAGCATGTAAGGACATCTTACTCAAGTTATTTCGAACAATATAATTTAGAATGAAGAGAAAACCCCAAAATTCAAAAAGTGTGTAAGTACAACTTACTTAAGATATTTTGCAACCATTAGAATTAATAAAAAGTGTGTAAGTACAACTTACTTAAGATATTTCGAAACCATATAATTTAAAATAAAAAGACAAACCACTAAGAAAATGTAAGAACAGATTATATAATTTAATTATAAATAACTGATTTAAACTGAAATAATAGGAAAAATAATATTTTATGGTAACAAACTGAAGAATAAATAAATAAACAATTAATGGTAATGTGCTCAGATAAGAAGGTACAATAAGAAGAATAACGAATAATTTAATGACTCCAATGAAACTGAAGGAGGATGATAATTAATACAACAAAAATTTGAATTTCTCGGAATTGAAGATTATATAAGAAGAAATGATACGGAGAAATATGTCACAAGAAGTAAAGTCAGAAGAATTTTAACATAAGGCCTATCAATGATGTTATATGCTATTAGTCAATGGAAAAGAAGAAGGAATCAAGGAGAAGAAGAAATATATAAATAAATACAAACAGCTACAGTATGAAGAATCCCCAAAGTGTTTGGTACTAGTCGCTAATTGACTACTACTTATAATTTTTTTATTTTTATGTATTGACCGTAGAAATGTTCCGGCAATAATTTTTATGAGCAGGGATGATGTTCCCCTGGTCTCAGAAGGTGTAAGGATGGACAGCGGTGTATGGACCCAGAGTGGCCACCCGACTGGAACCACCGCACAAGATAGGGAAAAATGTTAGGGAAATTGAATATTTAAGGGATAATAATTATAAAATAACTGAAAAGAGTGATATTGGATTCCAGATGTATAAATGAAGAAAATAGAAGGAAGATAGCCGACAGAAGCTTAATTGATAAAGCGAATTTATAGAAGCAAATAGAAATGAGTGTTGAAACAATTTTAATATGA
Source organism: Magicicada septendecula (assembly GCA_034769895.1). Lineage (NCBI taxonomy): Eukaryota > Metazoa > Arthropoda > Insecta > Hemiptera > Cicadidae > Magicicada > Magicicada septendecula. The sequence continues at coordinate 186,020,912 of CM068371.1, read as the reverse complement.
TTAGTGTGACCAGTCCTTATCAAATAAAATGTGGAAGTACCACTAACCCCGAGAAATAATTGATGAATTTGCCTCCAAGAGAGAGAGAGTTAAGTAAGAAAACGACAATTACCACAAGTCTGAATTACCAGAGTTTATAATCAGTCAGCAATGAAACATTATTATGAAAACAAAGTCAAGACCATTAGGAGACTTGAACCAATTAACAATTTATTTCTATCAACGAGTTGAACTAAAATAAATTTGTTCTAGTGGGGGGGCTTTATGTAACGGTACATAACCCGGTCCCAATAAAGTAACTAATGAGAATAAAAGTCAGAAATGGGTAGAACTAAAGCTCGCTCAAAATTTAATTATATCACTCCACATAATAAACAATTCGAGTGGTATATAGTGCGAAGTGAGTTCTAGTGTACCCATTGAGGTGAAAAAACCAAAGTGAAATTAATGTATTACTAAACTGTGCTGTATGTTTTGGATAGGATAAAACTATGGAAGTAGTATGTAATAGTACTAATTGATTTTTGTGATTTTATTTATTTATTGTAATTTATATTGTATGAACCACAATTTGTTATACCCAAGTTAATATTATATTGTTTCAAATAATTATGTTAGATTGTAAGAAAACCCAGGGTTAATTTTAAAAGATATAAAAATTTTAACTACCAAAGATAATATAAAATTAAAATAATCCTAGGAAGGAAAGGACAACAGGAAGTAGTACCGGGTATGAACACTATTCGATACTAAATAAATAATATATAAATTTATTTAAGGATAATAAAATGATAAAATATTTATATACAAGGTCATAAAAAAATTAACCAAAACATATTATGTGAATTAAATTAGTAAATAAACCGGAATGGAAGTAATTATTTTTTACATAAATAAAATATAAATTTATAATAATCACAAACTGCCTACATAATAAAAATACTATGTGTTACTAAGAGTGATGGAAAATAACAAGTATTGTTAATAAGAATAAAAAATTTTGAACTGAACCAGAGTTGTTGAAGAATCGATGCGACAAAAATTATAAAAAATAACCTTTTTTGGACGTTGGAGGAGGCGAAATTTACGCAAGAGTAATAAAAAAAGTGAATACTAACTAGTTATACCTGCGGAATCCAAATTAAATGGTGTTATACAGAAAAAACCAGTGGATGAAACCATTCTGAGGATCCAATATAATTCGGCCTACTTCTAACAGACAATCAGAAAAATACTCGAAAACGAAAAGGAAATAATAACGCAAGACGTACCTCATCACAGAATAAAACTTCAATCCAGTAAGGACAACACGGAGCGAGGTAATATAAACATTTTTCGTAATAAATACAGAAGAAAACTCGTTTTTTAATAGTGAAATAGAACAAAAAATATTAATTGTGTCATATGTTTATTTCAAAAGTAAACAAATACATGCTGCTCTCTTACGGCAGTTCCGGAAACTACGTAATATCTGAAAATTAAACCAAATTATTTATTAATTTCTTATATTTGTAAAGCGTAGCATTTAGCCATTTCTGACACTCTCATAACACAAAGAATTCACCCTGAACCCTGGGGAATTAAAAAGAATTATGTAATAACTGATGTATTTTATTATAGCGTAATATTGGTTAAATAACAACATATATGTTTTGTTCTTTAGACAGATCTATGTTTACTCGGTAAAGGCGAGAGGATGTTTTCTTTTTAAAAAGAATTATTGTGATACCTATACTTTGGTGGCTGGAGACAAAAGTCAATAATCAATAAAGCAATATTATTGAAAATTAATATTGAATTATAACGTGTTACAATTTATTGTAGTGGGTAGTTAATGAAAATTTCAGCACAACATACAGAAGGAATCGTCACAACAGAGGGGCAAATTTGATACTTACTCTCTCTTCTGCATAAGGCTGAAAAAATTATCTCCTTGACCCCAAATCACACACTCTCGATTTCTTTTAGATTGAGTAAAACAAGATAAACAAAATCCTTTATTTATACCGTTTAAAACGTCAGTTAGTATAATTCAAAAGTGACGCATACTGCGTGAGGCATATAATAACACTTCCATAACACATCACGAAAACAGCGGTACGTTACAGATTTGGCGAACCCAACATTTGGGGCTTGACTCAGACTGACGTTTCGCTAAATAACGCCTCGTGAAAAAGTAGTACGTTACAGAATTGACGCGTACAACGTGGTGCAGGATTTAACTATACAACACCTCACGAAAAAAAGCGGTACGTTACAATATATTCATAGTACAAATATAAACAAGTAAAAAATATGCAGATCTGAATACGAACTCTGAAAACTGACGTACATATTGTACAATAATGCAAAACGGTCTTTCTCAAGTTAACACATAAGACATTTTCCAGTAAACGCAAACTTTATTCAGTTCAAGAACATGCAATTAGCAGCCGCTTGTTCTTGTGTGTGTGTGTGTGTGTGTGTGTGTGTGTGTGTGTGTGTGTGTGTGTGTGTGTGTGTGTGTGTGTGTGTGTGTAGTTAACATGGTTTAGACAAAATACAAACGTAAAGAAACAATTTGATACGTGCGTTGTGTGTGTGTGTGTGGGGGGGGTTACGTTGTGTGGGTTGCGTTGTGTGTGTGTGTATGTGTGTGTGTGTGGGTGGGTTGCGTTGCGTTGTGTGTGTGTGTGTGTGTGTGTGTGTGTGTGTGTGTGTGTGTGTGTGTGTGTGTGCGCGCGCACGCGAAAATAAACTTAATTTTCTCGATCTAACAAAACAAGGTTGGACAATAGTTTTCAATACCTCATACATATGTACAGCTAACGCTTGAAGTAGACTGTGTCAAACATGTGTTTCTCGCTGGTTACTGTTAACATATTTATAATGAAAATATATACATTCATAGTACAAATATAAACAAGTAAAACATTTGCAGATCTGAATACGAACTCTGAAAACTGACGTACATATTGTACAATAATGCAAAACGGTCTTTCTCAAGTTAGCACATAAGACATTTTCCAGTAAACGTAAACTTTATTCAGTTCAAGAACATGCAATTAGCAGCCGATTGTTCTTGTGTGTGTGTGTGTGTGTGTGTGTGTGTGTGTGTGTGTGTGAAGTTAACATGGTTTAGACAAAATACAAACGTAAAGAAACAATTTGATACGTGCGTTGTATGTGTGTGTGGGGTTGCGTTGTGTGTGTGTGTATGTGTGTGTTTGTGTGTGTGTGTGTGTGTGTGTGTGCGCGTGTGTGCGAAAATAAAATTAATTTTCTCTATCTAACAAAAGAAGGTTGGACAATAGTTTTCAATACCTCATAAGAAAGATCTAATATAAAAACGTGAAACAAGAACTTATACTCCTACGCACATCTACCGACATAAACGCTATGGTTTTAGCAAGCGGACAAACGACTGCTAATTGTGTTCTTGAACTAGATAAAGTTTACTGGAAAATGCCTTATGTACATGTAGCTAATCCGTACAGATTACCACTGTTACGACTCATAGAGAAAGACCACCCGATAACTATGCCTTTTAGGACCTGGGAGTTGCACGAGTATCCTGCCTTACCACAGACTAAAGGCAGAATTGGATTGTCAAGACCTCGAGTCAGCTAGAGAAACCACGCTTTGTTGTGTTAGCGTTTCAGACAGCAAGAAAGAATGTACTGACAGCACACGCCGATGAATTCGATCACTGTAATGTGTCCAATGCGAGACTGTTTCTAAACGACAAGTATTATCCTTACGATAATTTAAACTTGGATATTGGGAAAGTCCGTTTTGCATTATTGTACAATATGTACGTCAGTTTACAAAGTTCGTATTACCACCGTTTAGACGTCAGCCCAGTACTGACACCAGAATTATTCAAATCAAAAGCCCCGCTGTTTGTATTCGATTGTAGCAAACAAGACGATGCGCTTAAGTCTTCAGCAGTTGATGTACGTTTAGAATTTGAATCGTCAATGAATTTTCCTACGCAGACGACTGCCTACTGTATGATACTACATGATTCGCTTGTAGAATATACGCCATTGTCCAACACAGTACATAGATGTGTTTGAGTCTTATTTTATACATATTTTGTAAATACTAGTTTTAAATATATATTTTCATATTTGTAACATTATAATATTGGAGCTGTGTGTGTATGTATTTTAGTTGTAAAACTAGTTTAGATATAGTTTAATACTTGTAACAGTAAACTAGTTTAGATGTATTTTCATACTTGTAACAATATAACCTTGGAGCTGTGTATGTATTTTAATTGTAAAAACTAGTTTAATATAATCTTGGAGCTGTGTATGTATTTTAATAATTGTATATAGTACACACTTTATTATTATTTGTATAACCCACTCCATAATGTATACTTACTTGCAACAAACTAGCGAGCGTTTTCCACACACGTACCTTTAAATGACAGACGTTGTATGCACACTGAAGGCTCGCACGCTTAAAATTCAGCTATACCTAAAATATATCTTCAATTAGAAGTGTAATATAAAAAGTACAGTAAGAATATATTTCAGAAATTGTAATTTGCTCACACACACACATACACTTATTTGAATGAGTCATGTATTAAATTCAATAAATAATGCACTTGATAATGTTTTAATGTGAATAATATTTACGTTTAAATAAAATCTGTACATACAATAAAATTAAGTAGTGTAATATATAAATTACGTTTAAATAAAGTCTGTACATACAATAAAATTATGTAATGTAATATAAAAGCACGACAAGAATAAATTTCAGAATTTTTGTAACAGACATAGTAATTTGATCACACACCCATACATACTTATTTGAACGAGTCATGTATTAAATCAATAAATAATGCACTTGATAATGTTTTTAATGCGAATAATTTTTTACGTTTAAATAAAATCTGTACATACAATAAAATTATGTTCACTTATTAACGTATTCAAAATGTTTCATGTACACTTACCAAACTAGCGTACGTTGTCTACACACCCTTAAAAAAATGACGAACGTTGTGTATATTGAAGCTTACACGCTAAAATTCAGCTATACCTAAAATATATATCTTCAATTAGAAGTGAAATATAAAAGTACGGTAAGAATATATTTCAGAAAATTGTAACAGACATAATAATTTGATCATACACACACGCACACACACACATGTATTAAATTCAAATATATATCTTCAATTAGAAGTGTAATATAAAAGTACGGTAAGAATATATTTCAGAAAATTGTAACAGACATAATAATTTGATCATACACACACGCACACACACACACACACACACACACACACACACACATGTATTAAATTCAATAAATAATGCGCTTGATAATGTTTTAATGCAAATAATTTTTACGTTTAAATAAAATCTGTACATACAATAAAATTATGTTCACTTATTAACGTATTCAAAATGTTTCATGTACACTTACCAAACTAGCATGTGTTGTCTACACACCCTTAATGATGGAAGTTGTGTATACTGAAGACTCGTAAGACGTATAATAATAATAATACAAACAGTCTTTCAACTATTAAAAATGCAGTGATAGATTTCACGATGTATCAGCACACGCAGGCGGTCAAATGAGAAATTGCAACTGATTTTCTTCGCGTATATATTGTACTCTGGAAGTGGGGAAAAATGTGTGTCCGTTTTTGGAGTAAATACTTTCTAATCCATAATTAATCCTAATTACTGTCAGTGCTGCTAATGATTGTCATGTGTCAAATTAGAAAGTAGGACGCACCGATTTAGACGATGTACACACGGTCAATGACCCCTGGTTTAAGTTAGCGAATACACAATGGTTTATTTTAATTTATTTCGTTATAAACCTCTGAACATGCATGCAATTATTTGTATAGTAATCAGAAATGTGTGAGAGAGAGAGAGCGAGAGAGAGACAATTTAATAGTTTGAATTTCCTGCCACAGCGGTAAACTATATTTTAAGTCGCAGGTTGTATCTTGCAATCACGAAAATTATTATTTAAACTGATAATTGTTTTATTAAAATCTTACAATGACGAAATATTATTACTTCATTGTTTACGATATATATTTAATTAATGCAAAAAAGAATTTTTAAAATTACAATGGTCTGTAAAGCATATTTAAGTTTGTGTACAGTGACACCGTAATCGCTTTGAATAAGGGAATTCCTGTCAACGTTTGCAGTGAGAGAGAGATACACAATGTATGTGTGTAAGCAGTGCGTACATTGTCCGACAGCGATTTGTATGTGTACACAAAACTTTTGAAAATACCTTATTTCAAGGAGTTTTTTTATGCGTAACACTTTACCACACAGACTTGGCAGAACCGAGATTGGCGTAGAGAGAGAGAGAGACCCGTTACATAAACACACAGAGAGAGATGCAACAGGCAACAGTAATCTACTAAATATGTGTGTGCAAGAGAGAGAGAGGGAGGGAGAGAGATAGTTTTACTTACATTCAAATGTGAGAGAGAGAGAGAGAGAGTTTATATCGTGATGGATAATTGTGTCTAGAGACAGAGAGAGAGGGAGGGAGAGAGAGAGTTACTTACATTCAAAGAGAGAATTGCATAGTAAAACCGATGGCGTAGAGAGAGAGAGAGAGTGAGACCCGTTACATAAACATGCAGAGAGAGAGAGAAGAGAGAGAGGGAGGGAGAGAGATAGTTATTTACATTCAAAGAGAGAATTGACCCACCACCCACCCCTGATATGCAAATCAGCTTTATTAAAAATAAAAAAAAAGCATGCACGACAAACATACTCTCTCGAGTCTCAGATTCTGGCGGACAAATATCCATTTTCACTTGATAGATAGGTGTACCATTTATACATATTTTGTAAATACTAGTTTAAATATATATATTTTTTCATACTTGTAACATTATAATTCCGTAACACTTTACCGCACATTGGAAGAACGAGATTGGTGTAGAGAGAGAGAGAGAGACCCGTTACATAAACATGCAGAGAGAGAGAGAGAGGGTGGGAGAGAGATAGTTATTTACATTCAAAGAGAGAATTAAAACCCACCACCCACCCCTGATATGCAAATCAGCTTTATTAAAAATAAAAAAAAGCATGCACGACAAACATACTCTCTCGAGTCTCAGATTCTGGCGGACAAATATCCATTTTCACTTGATAGATAGGTGTACCATTTATACATATTTTGTAAATATTAGTTTAAATATATATATTTTCTCATATTTGTAACATTATAATTGCGTAACACTTTACCGCACATTGGAAGAACGAGATTGGTGTAGAGAGAGAGAGACCCGTTACATAAACATGCAGAGAGGGAGAGAGAGAGAGAGAGAGAGAGAGAGGGAGAGAGATAGTTATTTACATTCAAAGAGAGAATTGACCCACCACCCACCCCTGATATGCAAATCAGCTTTATTAAAAATAAAAAATTATATTCACGGATGTGTGTGGTCCATTGAACCCCACGCCACCCACCACCCACCCCTGATATGCAAATCAGCTTTATTAAAAAATAAAAAATTATATTCGCGGATGCGAGTGGTCCATTGAACCCCACCCCACCCCCCACCCGCCCTTTGATATGCAAATCAAATTAATTAAAAAAAATCACATTAAAAAAATAAAAAATTTTATTCGCGGAAATTTGCGGATGCTGCGGGTCCAGCGGTGGTGGGGGAGCGTTGGAAAAAATCTTGAACCGCGGGAACGGCGGCATCTATTTGAACTTGGCGCGCGAAGGGCGGCATGAAATTTTATTGGTGGAAATTCGCGGATGCTGCAGGTCCAGCGGTGGTGGTGGGGGAATAACGGTACTTGTGTCAGGACCAGTATTTTCCCTCTACTGTGTAATAAAGCTACCAACGAGTTTTATATATGATATAACAGTTTCCTTAGGAAGTAATTTTTTTTGTAATTTTAGTTCCAAGTAAAATGTAAACATTATTTATACAGTTTCCTTTGTTTACCTGACACAGTATTATTTCAGAACTTTCAATTTTAGCAATGTAAAAAGTATATTTTTTTTCAACTTGGTACCAGTAAGATTCACAATTTCACGAAATGGTTATATTGCCTGTTTACATAGAAATCTGACGCAGTTACCGCACCACTTCTAAATTTGTTTACCTCTTAATCTAATGACGCTACTTAATTACATAGTTTTATATGGTAATCTAAATCTTGAATAAGTGTTTTGTTTACGATAATAATGCACACTTTTCTAGGGTATGTGACAAATTCACTCTGTAACGAGTGTATACCATCGTATATACGATGTTGCTTACTGTATGCAACTATGAATGTGTTTGAGCATTTACCTATTCAGGCACTCGCGTACTTGGATCACCAATCAAGATCGCTGCAAGCTGTGTATAACGTAATTAGTAACGTCACTCTACAGGTATCTGCATTCACAATTTAGCGGGGAAAATGCGACACTTACTGGAACGTCAGAGTGACAGCAACAATGCACTCTATTGCATTATGCACCGGCACTCAAGATCGCGGTAATATTCCACTGTACTCGTATTACCCCCTCTCTTCTACGTATGTACGTATTCTGTTACCGTTACCAGGAAATAAACTTTGAAATCCAGGTAGCACTTTAGACCAAAAGTAATTGATTTTTTAATGTGTTTTAATAGTAATAAATCTTTTGGAAATATAACTTATTAACATCACAAGAACTTATTTGAATTTTAGTAAACACACAAATTGAAACCAACTAATTACTTTCATCACGTTTAGACTAATTGTTGAAAACATTGTTGTAATATTTACATCGTTACGTAGCTAGGAAATAAAATAAATGTTTAATTAATATAAGAACTGTACTTTATTACTGTGCTTTAGGGCATGCCTTATTAACAGAAATTGTGCAGATAATTGGCCGAATGAAGTGACAATATCTGGAATACTAAATACAATTAAGTAATTTACAGTATGTAGTAAAGCTGTACAAACCAAATAAAGACGCGCGCGCACACAAACACATTTCTCTGGCATTAAAAATTAAAACTATATAAGCAGGTGTGTACATAAACGAACATAGTTACAGAAACATAATTTCAGTTAACTTAAGTTTCTGTTAGTGTATGTTACAGATAATACTATCACTCTAACACGAATACATAGTACATAGTATCTAAATTAAACTTAGATATCCTCTAGTCTATACTTTGTAGATAAAAATAAGGTAGCTTCGTGCCCTTGCTCTCATACAAATAGTATTTCTATTAAATAGAAATTAGCAATAAAGTTTTGAAAGTTAATTTATTAATACTATCCTTCCACAATTTTGCCTACAAGCATTCAAATAACTGTATTGCTTTATCCAGAGTGATCATAAAAATGTAGTCATCGTTGTAACATAATTTGCAGCAACAGGCATTGACTTGTGTCATATTCTACAGCATCGCCTATCCTCTGGTGTGTGAACTAATATATTCTATAATTACTTGAACAATTGTTGCTTGTTCACTCGTAGAGTGAAGTAGTGTTTAGGATGTGAAATGAAGCTTCAAGATTTGGGTGGGCAAACTGGACAACCTTCGATCGTTATGTAAGATTCTTAAGAATTAAGGTTTCCTTGGAGAGGTATCAAGAATGAAGAGGTGTTTGCCACATCACAACTATGAATCTGTCGCCTTTAATTTTTAGTACCATACTAGAATACCGGAGGACGACATTTACTTTTTCCTTTCAAGTCACGTGATTTCAGATGTACGTAACATTAGACGCATAATACAAATCGTACAAGATATACAAATATAAAATCGTAATATAGCATATGCGTCAGTAAGCTATTCCGCGTGTTATTTATGTCGTATCAGCATAAAACTGACTTTCTTTACAAACATTTAGCGCAGTACTACTGTAAGATAATAATGACAACGACCATGACAGTTTAGTCATTTCTCTCTTTGCAGAAAAATTGTTAAATTGCATTATAAGAAGTTTAAAATTGTGTGTTATTTGGAATTTCTATATTAATAAGAATAATACTTAAACAAATATATAGGAAATCCTACCTATTTCAACCAATTTTGTGTATCAAACAAATTTTAACGTGTGTGCTTCGTAACATAAGGAACAGCAAAGAAACATTGTGTCATTGTTACCGCAGTTTTTCATACTAGGCTATTAATTGGTTTCCACTTGTACAATGACGATTTGTGTTGTCGCGTCTGCACGTGTGTGTACGCACCTACACAAAATATTCTGAACGACGGAACACTGAAAATGTTTATTAAAAAAAAAATAACCGAATATGAAACTAGATTGTCATGTGTAACACCGTGGTATTAAGTATAGTTCTTAGTGGGGAAAACTAAGTCGTTATAGACTTCCAGTATTCTGATCTATTACATCTCGAGATGAGTCTGATTCATTATCTGCATCAGTCCCTCCCATTTGTTACATAAACAGTCTATGAACTCGCTCTTCCCGTTACGAATTCAGTCGGCCTCTTACTTGAGTTGTAACTTTTAATTAAATGAGCAGACACTGTAATACGTTTGCTGTTGCAACAAAGCAATGTAAAGGCTCGTCTGTTTGTTTTTTTTTTCTTTTGTTAGCTTCCAATGAAAGCGTAGCACGTGTAACGTTATTATTATTTCCAGAACACAAGTAGTTTTAATTAGACAGAGCCAAGTTTGTATAACCACAATGATGTAATTTTCAATTATATATATATATATATATATAACTATAATACTTATAACTATTTTACCTCAAGATGTAAAATAGTTATAAGTATTATAGTATTATATACATCAAGAAACGGACTGTAGCAGAAAGTGATTGAAAAAAATATATATATATATTTAGCAAACTCTTTGTTGAAATGATTAGTTGTGTGTATAACAATTCTCTTCTTTACGAGACAGAATTTTTCCGTTCATTGTTAGAATGATGAAACTATATATATGTATATGTTTAATAGTTTTGTTTTGTTATTTTTACGACAGTTGAATTTTTTCATCTTTTATTTGTAACTAACTAGGGAGGGCTAATTAATCTGCAACCATTGAATATTGTCTGTTAAAACAGTTAACCAATAGTAGTAGTTGGGTAGTATTTAACAAATTTCAACAAGGATTTCAAGCTATTACTGAAGTTCTAACACTTAATGCTCTCTCAGTGTAACTTAGTGGCTTGCTGACTTCTTGCACGGCATCCACATTTTTCCAGAAATTTGAAACAGAACTTTAATTACAAAATGTTAATGTACAAACGTGGATGCTGATAACGAAACAGACATGTTAACGCAGCACACTATAATATACAACGTTTTTTGGTAGGGAAATAAAATAATGATTGATGAAAGGTAAAACATGAGGTAATGTAGCTAGAAATTATTAATCAACCACACCGCTGAATAAAACGATTAATTTAAATTTAGAATCTCACTGCTGCAGGAGAAGCGCGGTACTACATCGATCACAATCCCACTCACCAGTCAGCCGTTCTAAAAAGCCAGATCCTGTTCACATTGCTGAGGTGCGCTATGCCTCAGGGGCATAGTCAAAACCCCCATGTACCTTTGCCACATGTCCAACGGTTGTCTAAATTTAGAGTTCTTAACACAAAGGAGTGACACATATTCTAAAGACAGCGATAGAACACATGTTCTAAACGAAGCTGTATGACGTATTTGTACGAATATAGTTAAAATAATACCACCATTTTCTATTTCATTGTGTAAACTTTGAGTGTAGTGAACTGATTTTTTTGCAGTAGGGTACATATGACACCCTTCTTTGGTATAAATCTATGTAATTGCTTGATATATAAGGTACCAATGATGAAGTGTAGGCCTATTACCTTCTTTTGCTTGTATGATTGTTTTACAAAAAATAAATAAATGTAGATAAGAAATACGAGAATTACCGTAATTCGTTTCTGTGAATATTTTGGTTATTAGAAAAGGAATGAAGATGTCAATGAACTATGGGATCCTAGTGATTGCTTTTACAGATAATGGTTATTAAGTCTAATAAAGATATTTGTAAAAAGATTTTTCATAGGTAGGCTGTTAAGGAAATCTATATACTGTATCAATTTGTTACCTAACAATGGATGTTGCTGGTTAGATGAAGGTGTTTTCTTGCCTAGAAAATTAATCGGGTCCGTTTCAAATTGACTTGTTTAAACGATATACTAATGTTTCCATTATTAAAAATATCCTCAGAAAAGTGTTTAAATAAGTTTGTGCATTGTTTAACTAATTACATGAACTTAGAGATGTTTACGTAAACGTATCTTAATACAACAACCGAATATAATAATCCCTACATTACTTTAAGAGTGGAGTTGCATCAACGAGGAATATCTTGAAGTTGCAAAGCGTTCAAGTATATACTGTGAAGACGTCATACATGATACATTGGTATTAACTAGAATTGACGTCAGTATAGACAGCTGTCATTGAATCTAATGAATATGAAGATAAAAACGCCACCAATATCCAATTGATATGTGTAACAGTCGAAACGGTCACAAGAAATTGCTGGTTATTTTTAATGAAAATAATATTCTTTGTCGCACTGACTGACAGACTATGCTGAATACATGGACGTAATTGAATCACGTGTTCTGTTGAATAACTGACACTCTTAACCACTTTGAAATTCTAACTTTCTTAGTTTACTTTCGTCATACAATAAGATACATTATCTGTAGCAAGTTGTTTGCATTAATTTTCTGATTAGTCCACGTAATTTAATACATTTTATAAATTAAATTTAAAGTAAATTAGTCACTTGCATCGTAAAACTTATATCTGCCTTGAAGGTAAGTATCGCGTATATACTGCTCACTCTCGGTAATAAATTCAGTGAATTTATAAATTGCGTATGTTTAGTTTAAAATATATGTACGTAATTACATCAAGTAAAAATAATAGGATATTTTGTTCCTTTGGTAAGCAATCTAACTATTTGATAATCGGGAATAAAAGATTACTACGGGTGGATGAAGGACGACCTCTCAATTCGTCTCATATCTCACAGAGTACTCATTAAGGCTACTCGCCTTGACTGCGTCGCCACGTTTACTTCATATCTCCAAGGTCGTATGGGTCATCCTCTTCATTTTCTTCTACAGCTTTACAGTCTACCCATCGGCTTAGATCTAGACTTCATATTTGCCTTACTAACTTAGTCGTTTTACTTTTTAAGTACACAAGTACACTAAATTCTAATTCCTCTTCTGTTTTTATCGTTGATGATTCTTTGTAACTGGTTACTGGGCAGTTTCTCTCCCCAACTCAAATTCAGATTATTTTATTTATTTATTTATTTATTTATTATCAATTTTTATAACTTATTGTAGTAATCACTAATACAGTACGATACATAGGCTCTATGGATGAGACATTTTAGTGATATTTATTTTCATTTGAAAGTTACACGGCTGAAAATGTATGCTTTCAGCTGAATTATTTCTTTATCTATTTGTGGATTTATTTTTCCGTTTCCACTTTAGTCTTTATGGTAGAGGATCCGTTTTAAATTGGGCGATTGTAATGCTTGGATGACAGTGCAACGGAAGAAAGTACATCTTGGTGTTCTCTTAGGTTCTAAGGTAATAATCTCATGTTCACCATGAGTATTCAACTCGTTGTGCAATAGGTGGTCTAAACAGCGCAAGATGTTCAGCAGGATGTCTGTTAGCCATTCTGAGGTTTTTGATTGAAACCTCTTTATATATGTTAACGTTGCTGTTATAGGAACACCTCCAGAGCGCATAACTATACGACTAAAGGGGTAGCATTTCGGCTTCTTATAAAAGTAATTTGCTTGCAATATTCAATGGTGACTTTCTGCCCTCGAACCAGAACAGATAGGCCTACATCAGTTTTAGTTTCAAAACATTATGTTTTTCTCCTGTGTTAGTTAGTTGAATCTCAGAGTATTCGCTCAGGTACCTAACTTCATTAGACTGTAGATTGTTTTTGTTGACTGTAACTAGTGAACGTTTTGAATGTTTTTTGCTGTGCAGATAACATGCAAGGAGGTCTTCATTTACATTAATTTATCACTGCTATAGACCTCAATCATGTTTATATAATTTGTAGTCTTTTTGAAGGAATGTTTTGTAGGAACAGGCTAGACTGTAAATGTGAATGGGTCGCCGAAATCTCTAGTTTGTAGATTGAAGTCGATAGAGGTTTTAAAACAGTGTCATTGTCATCATCTTCAAGGATTAAACCAAGGATGGTTTGTTCCGGTCTCAAATAGGCAAATATTACAGCTGGTCACTCCAGCGCTTCCTCGGACGTCCCACACCTCTCCGTCTCCTCGGCTTATAGATCCATAGTTGTTTAGGGATGCGGCAGTCATCCATTCGGCAAAGATGTTCCCACCAATTCAGGCGATACTAAGCGATCCTGTCGAGTATACTCATAATTTCAGCCCGGAAGTTTTTAAGTATTTATACTCTTAATATTCAGTTCCTGCCGTATATCTGTGTTTCTTCTATGATCAAGGAGAGTATACCCTGCCACGTGCCTGAGAAATCTCATTTCAGCCGCTTGGATGAGACTGGCCTGGCCTTTCATTAAAGTCCAATTCTAAGACCCATAAAGAAGTGTGGAAACAGGCATCACCTCGTAGAATTTTAGCCGTGTTCCTTTACTTGCTGACATAAGAGTTCGCCTAGTGGTCCCGCACATAAGGTTGAACTTATGCAACTTATTCACTAAAACAGTGTCTTGTAGAAATTCTGCTTATAATTGTTTTAGATGGAAAGCTGCTCTCCAATATTCGTCATAAATTAAGGATCTGAAAAAAGTGATGCAAATACTTGATAACGTTGGTAAGAAAGCAAAGTTGTTAATTAGTAAAATAAGTTTCTCTTCTAAACTCTAAAAAATGCTTGATGTAACAAGGAATACGTAAAAATAATAAAATAATTCAACGGCGGTTAACTTATTTGTTTACTGGAAATACTTTATTCAAACGGAATACTTATTTGTTTCAACGGCTTTTAAGACTTTTTTGCTAAACCATGGCAAATTGTTGCTATCGAAAATAAGTATAGCCTATGCACAAGTCTAAGTATTACCCATAAAGGAAACTTATCGTTGTGTTGTTTATCAAATAGTACACTTTCAAATGACGTAATCCAGATACGTACATTATTAACTAGTCGTCATCGTATACTCTTAAATTATTTATCTCTGTAGAATTATTCCAAATTAATTATTGCATTAGAAACGTTTCGTTCTATCATTCTGTAATTTTGCTAGAAGTCACTTTTAGTGATTTTTGAGCTGGTTTAAAACTTTAAATCCCAATACTTGTTACGTAAGTGTTTTTATTTAATTATGTAAAGTTTCCATTTATTAAATTAAAGTTATTATTGGACTGTAGTTTTAAGTAAAATTTTACAGTAAATTAAAGTTGTATGTGTTGGTTTAAAACTTAAATTATTTCTATTCATTGTATTGATTATTTTTTAAATATTTAAAAAAAAATTATAACTAATAAATAAGAAAGTAAAACAAATTCATAAATGTAACCAGTGTAACTACTTAAAGTAAAATAAGAAATATTAATTTTCAGGTGTTATTAAAAAATTAAGTTTTCTATTTAATTAAAATAGCTGTGCAATAACTAGTATTTTTTGAAGTAAAGTGTTATTTTTTTATTACAATACTGTAAGTAAATTTTTATTGTGTAACAAATTTTAAATAGTATAAATTAGTATTAATTAAATAAATATTTTTATATATGACTTGCAATATTTAAATTAATTATTTGAATTCAATATTCACATCAAACACCAAAGTAACTCAAACATTGTCTTACATCTGTGTTTATATTTGTATTTTATTTTTGTTGTTATTATATATGTATGCTTTAGGCCTATAATTTGTATATTAAGACTAATGCTTGTAAAACAGCTTATTTTAAAAAGTGACATTTAATACATATTTCTTTTCAATCATAAAGAATCTTTGTTTTTTTTTTTAAGTCAATGTTTTATTAGTATTTATTACACGTTACAAAATCTTCCTCCTTCTCTTCTTACATTTATTGTGCAACAAAAGGGACTTAACATAACGAACAAAGAAATTCCAGGATCTACCTGGTAGGTTATTCGATAGTTACGATGATAACTCTTCAAGTACATAACATATAGCCTACATTTTAATACAAAGAATATATTCAATACAAACTTTTAAGGGTGCCTTGTCCGTACAAGAGAGAAAAAATATCCATTATCAGTGCAAACAGACTGTGAGAACGCGCAAAGAATTTGATCGGCTTGTATCAACCGTTGCAGTTTCAGTACAATTTTTGTTTTAACAATTAATGAGGCGCAACGCAGGACAGTAGTTCTGAAACAGATTTATTTTGCCTTCTGCCGCTGATGGATGAATGAATCAAGGAATGATTGAATGTTGGCAACAGAAAGTCTTTTCTACAAAAGACAACTGACGTACCTACCACTGTGGAAAGATTTTGAACTCAATTTAGAAACTTTCGGAAACATGTTAATATGCGTTTCCCACTAATTTTTCAAAACGCACACTTTTCAAGTAATTTATTAACTTAACACTTTTATAAAATGTAATAATGTACCAAGTAATAAAATATAAATATAACTAATTATATTAAAAACTTTTTGTCATCACACTGTGCTATACTTTCAAACGATTGTATACCATATTTGTTGACCACTGATATACGCAGTACGCAACAATGTACGACACTGCTCTGTGCACCTGCTAATGAATGAAAGTTTTGTTATCCTCGCATAGAGGTGCTTGTCCACTGCGCACTTCGCAAAGTCACTGCCTGCAATCTATTTTCTGGGCTATAACATTCGAATCTTAATAATTGTGTTGTTGCAAGTAATATTCATTTATTTATAAGAAGATATGAACAGCCGTTGTTATTGCTTTGAGAAACAATATAAATATCAGTCACAGACTGGCTCTCATTAATTAAGCACTAACTACTATAATGTAAGCACTCATTTACATGAGAATAACTTTGAAACTGGTGGTAATTTATGATTTCTAAAGTTTTCTATAGTTTCAAACGTGTTCTTCAGAAGGCTCATAGACGGAAGAATTCAAGTCAGTAACATATAGACTCAATTCTCATACATATACACATATGTATAGCGATGCACAGGTTTATTGGATAAGTTGTCGATACACCGTGTATTGGAATCCTGTCGGATTTATTAATAATTTACTACAAATTGCACTATTTTGATTTTAATACTGTTTACGTAAAAAAAAAGCTCAAACTAGTTACTCTGTCTCTGGTGACCTGAATAAAAATTAAATAATTTTTATCTCTTATAACCTAATATATTAAATCTTTTTTAAAAAATTCTTTTGTTTCTTTTGTTTAATAAGTTTGTTAAAGTTTAATACAAAAAATAAAGTCACTTTCGTTTCAAGACTAATGTTGGTTGCCGAGATGTTGATGATCCAGTCTGGAAACAGATGTGAGTCGTTCAATCCGGATACAAGTGCGAGTTGCTTCACTCTGGATACACACGCGTTGATTCTCTCTGGATACCGATGTGAGTTCTTTCTGGTGTCCGGGGTTCAGGGTCGCTCTCGGGTTAGACAATTACATAAATTGCAGTTAATTAATTTTTCCGTATTTTTATACTGCAATTTTTTGTATTTGGCATACACCTGCATCCAGCAGAATTGAAGTGTCTTTAATCCCTATAAGAAAATCTTCCACTTTCCCGGATTAGTAAAAACTTAAAATTTACAATTTTATCAGTAACTAGAGAAACTTTTTAACCTGTGATCGTACGCCTAGTAGACTGAACGTCTAAAACTAGTACAATACGTCCGCACGTTTTTGAGTTCACCGAGAGACTGACTGGTCGGCAAGAAATTGGAATTCAAATGAAAATTTTTACCCTAATTCTCGTACGGTGATTCGTTAATTCGTAACTCTTCTCTGCTACTAAAGCCAAGATAAAACTAATCTTGCATAAAATTGTTCGAAAGCAATCCACGGCCTGTTCAAAAAACTAGTATAACTTTAGGACTTATTGTATGGGCCATAAAACTTTGTCTGTTAAAAACCTCATAATTATATTCGGTTCTTTAAATTACTAACAACTATTGACATTTGATAGGTATTTTCATTAGGTATATTCTGGTACAAGTCTCATCTCAGAATTCCACATAAAACGAACGATATCCATTTTAATATGTTTTTTATTATTAGCCCATAAAATAATTAAATATTCTCGTACACGCATACGCACCACATTACTACGCATCTTTTTTCACCATTTAGCAACACTAAACGTTTTTTCCTCTTTAACAATACTTAAAACTAACAATCTGAACATGTCTCTTATCGACTAACATACATTGTCCAAACCTGCAGTCTTATACACTCTTCATTTTAACATGCTATCATATGCTTTGAGTCCCAGTAATATTTTGTATGCATATTCTATTCATTGCAACATATATAAGTTTAATTATTCTAAATTAAGTTTAGAACAAAAATACAATTTCGTTATAATTTCTTGAAAATTGGGTTTAAAAATTCTTACATCTTCCATTTTATTCTACATATATACACACATATATGAAGGAAAGCCTATTCCCTTTCTAAATCAACTTTAAATCAAATGTTAACAGTTTCCTGTAAGTCTCATTTTCGTTACATACAAGAAGAGATTTAATCCTAAAATTCTACCTTATCTGTTTACATTAAAAAATGTTTACATAAATAAAAAGCGAAGCATTAAACGTGGAAAGTTATTTATTTAATATCATTAGCTTTTCCGGTAAAAGCTGTCGGTTGGGGTTCAGGTTCGCTTGTCAAATGACAGTAATATCCAGTTATTGTGTTTCACATTTGTCATCTGTTGGGCATTACAATATTTATGATGGAGCGATACACACTAGGACAACGTATCCACACCTTTTAAATGTGTTGCAGAAATGAGAGTTCTGTGAAAACGCATTTAGCAAACTTTTTCGTTTTTTTTTAGGAAACATAATTTTTTCGGTAGCTAAATCATTCAATACACAAAACAATTCAGTAAAACCTACTCATTTGCATAAGCTGCGTCTATCAAAAATCTACAGATCTCTATTCGTGCATATTCATTTTATTCCAGCAGTATACTTTATACTCCTGGCATACATAACGTTCGCAGCAATTAAACAGTCTACATATGATAATTTTTAAAAAGAAATTTGCTTCTGTATAAGAATCAATTCACGCAGGAATTTAAGCCAGCAGACCATAAACAACATCTACATTTGCTGATTGGTTGATTCAAAACAAAGCATTCGACTATGATTTTTACAAGAATATTATGTTATACGGCAAAGCCTATTTTTATCTTAACAGGTTCACTTACAAGCAAAAGTTTTGAATCTGGAGACAGTGAACAGCTGATTCAAGGAGTAATAAGGTCGCAACGTAATTGGACTACAATTCGGGGGAAATGAAGACGTGCGAGCACCTTATGGTGAAGACCAACACTATCGCTAGAGGATGATACTTGTCTTCAGACAATACTGATACGAATACGGATTTGGGCAATATGAGATTACCTCAAGATGACGCGACATATAGCCAACGATATATGGCTGTATTCTAAACAATGTTCAGAAGGAGAATCATTTCATGATTGTGTTATTTGCCGATGAATAATTTTCAATAGGGATAAGTGAAAAGTAAGCTATATCCCAATCTTCAAACTACTCGTTAGCTTAAAGACGAGGCTTAAGGCATAATCGTGAGGCTAAAGTACAACTGTGTTCAAATGCCATAGGAAGTTTTAATACGAGTTCCGCTGTGTGTAAAAATGATCGCGATTAAACTTTTTTTTTAAATAGGTTGCAAAAATTCTCTTATTAGGCCTACTGTTTATTTTAGTTTACTACTGTCTTTGTTTAGTTTATTTTTTATACATAGGCCTACTACATTGGCTAATTTACATAACAAGGTTTACAAAACTTGCAGAGATTTTGTGCCAGAGACGTCACGATTAGTATTTGTAAAGCAATTTTGTATTTACGTAAACGTTGCAGAAACTGTATTGCACGTGTTGCACCGCTACGCTGTCCATTGTGTCTGTCGGTACTGATTCACAATTGTGCAGTTAATATACAGCTGTCAGTCTGTCTCCGACAGGCTGTCTCGTTGCGTCACTAACAATACATTAAATGGCAATAATCGATTGTTGTGTGCAACAATAATTTGCAGAACAATAATTGCAAATGTCCGGCAATTGTCACTTAATAAGATAAATTTATGCAATGTATGTTGGCTTGTGCACAATTTTCATTCTTCATTCACATCATGCGAGAAGTGTATTCTTTGAAATGTATTATACAGTGATAAACAGCATTCATAATACCAGAATGTTGGTAATTATAAATGCGACACAAACATCGGTTCAAAAGAAAGAATTAATAGTACTTAGTAGTATTAATGAACACTTGATAGTTTAACACACGTAATGAATAACCGACATGGGTCTGTCAATAAACACTGTCTGAAATTATACCAAGATTGTTTAAATCACTTTTTAAATTAATATGTTTTACCAAGCACCAAACAAGACTTAATCAATATTGCGTTCAAAATTAAACACTGTGTTAACGCCTTACAAAATTACAAAACTGTTTAAGACATTGCATTAAGAAGTTTTTAATAAGTTACGATAAAACGATGATTTCATTATTGTTGCTAACTGTAAACAATACCACTTGTGTCACTGAATTTATGAAGAAAACGTTTTTTTAAGTGTATATGCTAATGCATTAAAGTGATAAATAAACTCTTATGTATTTTACTGTTTTGAATTCAATTTGATCACCATGAAAATCATTTAAGCTCGCATTCTCGTCATTTGTCATAACCCTAAAATACTCATTGCTGTCGCAGAAATTCCCTACGGAAACCTTACGTTTCTAGTTCAATCCTGTTTCCATTTTCCAATGGTAACGAATATTATCTGGCATCGTGTGGCTCACACTTACTTAGACTCACATACTAAAGGATTGCTGCTCAGTCCTTCAACTAATAAGACAGTATATTTGAAATCTACATTCGCACGAATACAAAACGTCAGTTTCCTATATCAAAGGACGTCACTTGGACCCTCCCTTTCTATTAACACAGACATAAAAGAAACACTAACTCGAATCCAGTATAACTGTACATAAAGTCAACCAAAAGTTAACAGGTTTTTAGAAGGATTCTCTATGCCTCACTCAGCTCTAGATTCCTCGTGTTTTCATTTATCATCCGTCTTTGAGACAAGTACATTAAGGCAGAATAATCAGAAAGCACCTGTAGGCCTAAAATAAACGCAATGAAAGAGGAAAAGTTGATTAGGTAGTCGAGGAATAAATTATGATTATTAACGTTGTTGAAAAGGAGAGGAGCACATTTATTATTTGTATTACTATGAACTTAATTAATTTATTTAGTAGTTTCTTTATTAGAAAGTAAATTGTTTAAATAATTGACGAAGAACACGCAGCTATCTATTTTAGAAGAAGTAGTTGTATTGGCAAGTCTATTACTGTAAAAGATTTTCACTATTGTACAATATTTAGAGATATTGGAAGCGGTAGGGTTTATGATGATTAGGAAATGTTGAGAGAATACCCAACCAGAAGCTACTAAATAGCGTTATTTGAAGGTATATAAGCAAGACAGAGGCTGCTTAGTAGAATACCGACTGACTGGTTGATATTGTAGCTTAAATAGTTGAAAAAATATTACGGAGGAATGTTGTAGGATCAAGATATTTGGAAACGAAAAGAGAGATTGCTTATGCTTACCCTTATAAACAAACGGTATGAATTATTTAAATAGTATATTTAATCTGATCATTACAAAAAATTGTAGATTTAGGTTTTCATGTCTATTCCTTATCTGGAAATATATAGCATTGAATCATGTGTTATAAATTAAGTAATTAAGAAACCTCAGTAGTAAATGCATTTGAAGACTTTTCCTGACACTTGTTGAATTCATCTTATGAATTTCATTTAGGTTTTAGCAGTCCTTATCTCAAGTTCGTGAAAGCTCAAAAATGTTGACACCTTCCAAAATATTCTACTCTCAGAAGTGTTTAGAAATTTCTAGAATTACACGATTTGTACTGCAAACAATGAGATAATTAATAACTATCTGGAAATGATCTATAACATTTATTGTAAATAAAGGCAATTCAGGTTTCCATTCACTGGATTGAATTATTTTTGTAACAGGAAATATGATCAATGGAATGCTAGTCTACTGTATCAAGTTCAGGCTTTTAATAGTAAACTCTTCAAGTTCTTTTGTAGCTTCATTTACGAAGACGTAGGTAAAAGAATCATCATAAATGCATACATGCTGTTAAAAACATGTCTTGGCATTTCTTACTTGTATTTATTTTTTTATACAACAATTATACACTCAAAAGACGCTGATATACTTAATAAAATTACTACTCCTTATGTAACAAATAATTACATAGTTGTTTATAAAAGATAGACGTCATTCGCACTCTTTAGCAAACGCAAATCGATTCATTACACTCAAATTTCAGACAATCGAATACGGTATGTTTTAAAGTAAATTATACAAATACGATATAGATCAACGTGTAGAATGTACATTAACGGCAACCTTTAGAATATGCGTTACTCGTGTATATTAATGATTGCAGATTTAGAAAACCGTTGGACAACAGGCGAGGATACAACGTGTTTTTTACTACTACCAGAGAAGGACAGAGCTAGGATTGAAATGATTTAGGACGAGGTTTTGGAAAATTATTACAGTGATTTATGGCACGTTGATGAAAATAGAGGGAAACAAACATTGAATGAATTAAATACGACTATAACAGATAAATCAGAAATGGAAGAGTTAATATTAAGCTTCAAGGGAAATAGAAACCGCAAAGCTTGTAGGGTAGACAACATAAAAATACAGACCTATTAAAATATGCTCCGACGGAGATATACAGGAGCTCATGAACGACTGATACGATTAGGCCTATATAACATGTGTTGAGAACAAGGGAAAATACCAGAAGAATGGAAAATAGCAAAGGTGATATCCATTTTTAAGAGAGGAGACAAAACCAATCCCGGAAATTACAGAGGGATCAGCTTGCTTTGTTCAGCATATAACATATATGCAAAAATAATAAGCAGGAGACTGAGTAACATAACAGAAGCAATACTGCTAGAAGACCAATCGGGTTTCAGAAAGCACGAAGCAGCATTGATAATATTTTCACTGTTCTGCAGATTGTATAGAGAAAAGGAGAGAACAAAATTTTAAAACGCATCTACTATTCGTAGATTACTGCAAAGTTTTTGACAAAGTACTAAGGTCGATACTGTGGAGAGTTTTAGACAATAAGGTTTAGATAATAAGAGTTTTACATTTAATACAAGCTATCAAGAGCATTTATCTAGGGACCAGGATACAAATAAAGCAACGGAACCCCATCAAAGTAAATGGAGGCGTTAGACAAGGTTGCCTTTTATCAACCGCTCTTTTTAACCTGTTTTTGGATGAAATTGTTAGGATTTGGCTTAACAGTGTAAGTGGAGGAATCAGAGTTGTAGGCAAAATGCTTAAGACTCTGATGTTTGCAGATGATCAGATTTTATTGGCCATAAATGAAGATGACTTGCAAAGGATTCTTCACCTCTTTAAATGACATTGCAAAAGAATTTAATATGGAAATATCTGACAAAAAACAAAATTGTTGGCTTTTAAAAGACCATGGTCAGTTAGATCTAAAATTGTTGTGGATGGTAAAATTATAGAGCAAGTCTCAGAATTTAACTATTCAGGCTGTAAGCTCTCCCATAAAAACGAAGAAAATATTAATGGGAAAATTAATAAATTTAAGCAGATAACAGGAACTCTCCGACGTGCTCTAAAACACAAGGCAAGGAAAGAGTCCATAAAAAAATTATACAAATCCATGGCCGTTCGAACCCTTACGTATGGCTCAGAAACAGGACAATGCGTGCTATACAAATATCAAGAATTCAGGCTACAGAAATGAAATGTTTGCATTCCATAGCTGGGTACACAAAATTATATATATGAAAAGAAATTGTCAGGTAAGAGAAAAACTGAAAGTTTAATAAGTAAATAAAACCATGAATAAGTAAGAGAAAGCTGGAAACAACAGATTAGCAGAATGGGCAGTGACAGATTCCCCAAGGTAGTCTTATTGTATCAGCCAAAAGGGAAGAGAAGCCTGTGAAGACCCAAGAAGAGATGGTCCGACCAGTCCAAGCCGTGACGAAGAAGAAGGATAAGACAAGGTTTTGTTGGTATGGCTTAATAATTATTTTAAGTTAGGTTTGATGGTTTAAATATATTACTGAAACATTTATTTATTACAAAAATGGGTTATACAGTTAACAATGGTGTAATTGGTATAATTGGTATAACTAAGTAAACCAATATAAGCAGAACTTTGCGTGTGTAGTGGCAATGTCAAATCAATAAACGGCACACGCAACGTTGTGTACGCAACACGCCTGTTTGCGTTTGGGCCGTGTTGTGTAGCTAAATGCTTCTGTTGTTGCATATTTAATGCCTTAGTGAAATCAACGGCTACAGGTAAAATAAGCTTTATTTCGGCTAGGCTTATACAGGTCTTGGCTCAAATTAAGTAAACCGAGACAAGCGAACGAAAAACAAAAACTCATAAAACAACACGAGCATAGCCCTATTTTGTACAATATAATTGGATTAAATTATTGCGTACAATGAAAAAAAATTGTTCATTTACACTTGAATGGTCGTGAAGAAGACACTTTTAATACTCATGTCTTTTTTGTTATTTGTATTGCAACGGTGCATATTATATGAATAGTGAACTACGACACATATGTCAAGTATAACATACATAAAATAGGAAGTACGTATTAAACACTATACGTTTTAAAACTAACAATCTCAGGCAAATACGTCATTTAATGTGACGTCAGGGGGTGTGAAATCTCTGTCTACATTGTGAAACGTTAGACATGTTTGTACATCTATGAATCCGGTACAGACTTGAAAACCAGATGCGTTCAAATAAAAATGGTTTTGTGAAATTGTGAAAAATCATTAACGCCACGCGAAAACAGTATGGTCAGTAGTTTGTGTGAAATATTACTCGTCCGTGGACTTGCAGTATACAGATTTATGTCCGTATAAAGTGACAGGGTAATTATTTGTTTATTACCCCGTTTACCAAATGACTACAGCATAATAAACAACATTTATTTTCTTGAAGTGAAAAATGGCGTGAAACAATAAATAGTGTTATTTTTAGCTATGAGTGTTTTAAAAACGATTGAAATTGCCAAGATAAGCAAATATTTTGTATATTGTTTAAACTGAAACCAAGCCTGTTCTAACAGTCCTTGGCAGGCTCAGAACTGCTTAATCAATCTTCGGAAATCCAGGCATTTATAACCCAATTCTGGAAAAAATTATCTCTCTTAAAAAAATCTGGTGGTCACAATCTATCGAGTGTTTCGCCGGTACTGTCGAGACGTCAGATGAGGCTGGACCACAAATACGCAGGCGCGTACGCAACCTTCAGTGTGACTACTATCGACACACACCAGGATAGAGTGATCAATTTCGCCAGATGACAATCAACTGAGTTATTTAGATATGGAAAAAAAGGAAAAAGAAGTAGTAAAATAAAGAATATTTTAAAACAATTATAGACATATAAGCAGTTTGTATAAATTATAAATAGTAAGTTTGATATAACATTTTTAGTCAATCATATAAAGTAAGAAATTCGATTATGAACCACGATAAGTAGGCTGTTAAGGTAGTCCTGATAATAATGAACGAAAAAGATGAGACTGTACTGGGACGTTAAAACCTACTGTGTGCATGATCGAATGACGAATGTATGTCTAACAAATTTACACACACAATCAAGTCGTGAGATTTCAGCTTCAGTTACGTTTAAAAACTGGTCACGTATAAAGACTAATTTTGTAATGAGGAGTGAGCTCTGAGATAAAATAATTAAGATGAATTTGAAAAAGAGTAAAGGTGTTTTTTTTTAATTGCAAATAAACCTTTAAGCATACGTAGTTTTGTATATGGTGCAATGTGTCCTCCTGATTATTCTGCGACTTTAATTGAGGGCATTACCGATCTTCGCGTTATATAGTCCCCGATAACACTACGTTTAAAGTAAACACTAGAATAAAAGTGGAATCTGAAATATTCAGTATTACATATGTCAGTCATAAGTTATTGCATGTACAATTTTAAGAACCTACGCGTATTGAAGTATGCAGTGGAGCGACGGTTGGGATACTTTTTGCTTATATTAATTTAAAATGGAAATGAAATGTATGTAGCCTTATGTTGAATGGACTGGGTCTTAAAACATTGCGGTTGGACGGAGCATTTACCGCTACTAACAGAAATTACACGAATGTGATACCAGTCAAACATTTAATTTCAGAAAATAATTTAACGACCCTCTTGCGCCCTGTGATTATTTACCCCGTTTCAGTTATTGCTTACCAGTGCCAGAAAAATATATTATCATTATTACTATTAACGTACGAGAAATACTAGTCAGGAAACTGCAATTTTTGTTACGTAATACGAAAGAGGTAAACTTTATATTGTTTACAGTAAATACAAATTCATTATATTCAAGAGACTACATTAGAGTCTGTCTTAGATATTTAATTTATGCACACAAAATTCAAATGAATGTTTTTTTTTGAGTGAACACTGATATTGAATCTGGTACAAAAATCACTCGATAAACTTAGCGTAATTTAAGTATCCATGAGTATTGTAGAAAAGGTCATTTTACACAATTCAAGATGTATAGTTTTTGTTTTATTGTTGTCAATAACGGATTATTACTGTTACTGATGATTTGTCTCGTCACGTGTTGAAGAATTTGTACTTTTCTATGATATGTTTTATTTTTATATTCTGAAATAGCCTAGTTCATTCATATATTTCTTAAAGGTCAAAATGCAAAACATAAATTTCTGTCACATATAGTAGTTTGTAATTAAATAAAATTGCATTATAAAAATTATCATTATTTCATGATGTGCATGTCTTTTTGTCCTCGGATTAAAAAAAACATGGGTCTTTAGAAATTCAAATCATGTTATTTTTGTTATTATTACTCCTGTACATTCCTAATAATACGTTTGCTTATTTCAGCTGAATTTAAGACAATATAATTTTTAAATTATTACATTTATAGTCTTTGCGTTATGGAACAGTTGTCTGGTTTCTGAGTTTAAGGATTTGATTCAATCAATTAAGTGCTCTAAATACTAATGATTTTTTATTACAAAATTAAAAATCGCCATTTATTTCTGAACTTATTACAACAAAACACATGATCTTATTCCTGTTTTCACACAATATTTTGTAAAACTTAATGATAGAAATGAGTTAGTGAAATGATTGAGTGTTGAATATGTGTAACGTCTCGCAGGAATCTGCAAACAAAAATTATGAAAAACTAACTACTGAACCTGGCGTTTATACAGGATTTCATTAAACACGAATAATAACCTTTCAGATCATCGTACGTAGTTATGCAAGTATTAAATAATTAGTTAAGTAAATCCCTTCGTTGTTGATACTTACCACTCATACTCATCGGAAAATACTGTGACTGAATGCATCTATTATCCATTATTTTAATCAATCTACTTTATCCATTACGCTGATGTCGATATACCTTTATATAATTTCTGTGTAATGTTATATAACCAACCTTACTTTTTGCGTAAATCAACAGAATTCGTAATTCGTTAAGTATCTAAATGTTATACGTTTTGAAATATACGCCTAATTATAGCTAAGGATAACTAAATAATGAGTATTATCTGCAAGACAATAATGTATAAAAATGTAATAAACAGTAGTAGTAGTGTGTTAGGTTGAATACATTTTTGGACACTCTTCTATAATTATTGTGATCTACTCTGATTAGTTGACGTTTTTAAAGTTGTGCCGGTTGTCTAACAACCGGCGCTGATACAAGCAATATATTTAAATAAATATTTAACTCGAACGGGAAAACGGTTAGTAGTTTCTGTGTTTAACGGGAAGGCGAAATCGAGGTTGCGGTGGTGCTTGCCACGCGATCTGGTTGTCGCCTGGAATCGCGGATTCGGTATTGCGCTGTACCAACCGTTTTTGTTGTGTCTTGCTTCGTCGCCCAAACCGCCAACATTTCGTATCTCTACGTCAGAGCGAAGAATTCATTTTTTGAAAGTAATTCTATCACCCAAGGATGGGTAGATAATCTCGCACAGATCTGCGGTAAGTTACTGTAGCACATATATAATGCTTTTCATAAAAAAATTAAATGTGAATTTCAGTTTTGTAAGTGTGAATAGCTTTTACACCGCGTGGCGTACATCTGAAGTATTCAATATCCGAGCTTCTAAACTGTTTAAACCCTCATGAAATAACGAATATCTTAATTAAGAGATAATATTTGCCTGTATCACTTTAGTGCTGTAAAATCATGCAATTTTGGCTGATGTAATAGTTTTCAAATGTAGTAACACGTGCGAGTGCACAAGTAGACAGGTTATAGTGTGTCAAACATTTGCCCACATAGGCATAATCAAGTACTTAAAAATTATATGTTGGTTTTGGGGGAGTCTAAGTTTTAACTAAAACGAACAGAGTTTAAAGGGTTAAGGGGAGGCCTGTTCAAATTTGTTATATACGGGTTCTACCCAGTGTGCGTGGTGCTTTATAGTGTGAAAATAAGTGTTGGGACATTCCTCTAATTATTTATGTATGCGCAGGGCCCCCGTGCTTAGACGAGGAGCCGGCACAGGATGAACATCTCCGCCTGAACGTGTCACCAGAGGCTCTCGACTTCGTCTGCCGGAGGGAATAGCAAGATGAGCACGCCAAACCAACACTACAGGCACTGGAAGTATGAACTCAAACACCACCACATGTGACAAACAAGGTGACCTCAAACCAATTATTATTATTTTATTTTGACCTACATAGACACCCGGATTTGTGCCGATAACACTTTATAAAACTTGTGGGGTATGAGTGACACACTATCATATTTCTTTCATCTTTTAAACGTTTTAGTTGGACCCCAGTTTAACTGGACAGAACTGTGCGCGGATTTTGGGGGAATTTTGTATATTATGTACTAACTTTGTATTAAGTGTAAGCCCGGGGGCTGGCATGTATCAGCGGCTTATTACAATTCATTCACTTATATTTTCTTTCTCGTTTTCGGTGAAAGGGGGTGGTTCAAGTATTAGGAGACTGGTATTTCAAATATGTAAAAGGGGGGTTCCGTTGGTGACAGGATGAACCCCACCGGCTGGTAGGGTTCAGCTATAATTCCTGTCAGGTTAGTTCAGATAATTACGGTCATTTCACATATTTAAATTAGGTTTTGGGTTATGTAAGGGTTGTAAGTTTTCTTATTCTGTAACAGTCCAGCCCCCTGTTTAATCCTGTGTAGGCAGGTTTTGCATGCAGATATTTGCATAGGAACATGTCGGCTTCCGGGCCAATTCAGTTTTCTTAAAATGTTATATAAAATATTATGTCACATCACAATTGTAAAAGTTCATTTTAATGTATTATTGCAGCAACAGTCACATAACTGTTGTAAATTTTTTTAATCATTATGCTAATCTAGATTTCTTACAAAAAATTTATAAATTATTATCTCACCAAATTCACAAATACAGTTCAGGTCACGGAAAGATTGTAGCTTACCTTTTGTTTGATTTATTATTGTCAGTTATATTTTTACTGATTTAATGATTATAACTTCACCAAGTTTATATGCACAGTTCAAGCGCACTTTAAAGTTGTATCTGGCATTCTGGCCAACCCAGATTCGTGGGAGCACTAGTGATATATATATATATATATATATATTTGGATGTCTGTAGAGGTAGGGTGGTTGAATTTCCAGTTAATTATTAATTATTTATTTTAGATGGGGGCGATATATGTATGTCGAGAAAATGTATATAGGCGGGTGGCTATGCTTTAAAATTATAAGGGTGATGGTTAATTATACAGTGATATTGAACATGTGTATGTGATAGAGATATATATATTTATGTGTGTATTTATGTGATTTATGTATGTGTTATTTTGTGGGTCATGTACGGGGAAGATTTATACAAAAAAGAAAAAAATTTGCAATTATAAAAACAAAAACAAATTGTTACCTTATATACTCAATTACTCAATAAATGCTATTGTTGTTGGTTATACTAGAGAGTTTAATTGCAAGTCCCGTCTCACTGGACCCAGCGCATTTTGGCTTCTCTAGGCTTTTGGCCTAGTTTTAAATAACTAGTGGCCCCTCTTCAAAAAACAAAACAAAAAAAATACTTTCAAAATTTTTTTTATAAAGCATAAAAATTCTAAAGAGGGGTTACAAAGTACCTGGTAAGCCTATAACCATTTATTGCATACACAAATGCTGTTCCTCTACTAGGGACCTTTTCTAGAGGGATGCATTATTATTTGTATACAAATGGCATTTATATTAGTACAAGGTTATCTCTGTGGTATACAGGCATCACTTCACGTTTTGTGGATGTTTTATGTATTTGTGTTTTAACGGACTTCATGCATGAGGGTGACTTATTGCTCTCATTCTCAATTAATTTTTGTTTTTCGAAGTAAATATGTTTCGTTAAATGCATATCCTCTATGTATTCACTACAGAAGCTTAGTAAGTACTCAACGTTTCATTCTTCAAATTTTTAAGTTCTTTTCTTCGAGTAGTTTATTGGAATTTACTATTTTCTTTTGCCTATCCTTCCTAGTAATTTTTTTTTTTTAATTACATAGAAGTTCTGTTAAAAACAAACTGTTATTGTTAACCCATAGAGTTTTATTCTGTGATTAAAGCATTAGTCGAAATTAGCTTGAAAGTGTACTCGAAATACTAGAAAAATATGAAAAATATAAAGTAGGTAAATTACACAAAAGTATAAGGCCGTACCGTACACCGGTCAAATAAGCTTTAACGTTAAGTAAAATTATATAGACCTAAAACTTTGTGAATACAAGAACTACGCGACAACTAAAATAAATTTCTGGCAGTTGCAATACAAATCTCTGTTGTCTCCATTCCTACATTAAAGTGGATAGTTAGTGTTCTATAACAAAAAACAAAATTATTGAATTAAACATTAACAAACCGCATAGTTATATTGATTCAACATATTAAATACAAAAAGGTTCTCACGTTGACATTGCGTTAATTAAAACATGCGTTGACTACTTACCATCTTTATCTTACTACATACAAAAAGCTTACTTCTAAATTGTAAAGTGCTGCTAGGAATTAAAGTATTTAAGATTGTAAACAACTATCACAATCGTATTTTACTCCGAAGAACATGAAAATTGTTACATACCGAAACGAATTCCTTCGCTCATACCAAATCAATACATATTATACAAGATTATATTTATTTTGTTAATGATTTCACATTATGATAAGTGTAGCGCCGTCATTGTGATTAATTTGTAGCGTAATTTACCGACACAGTAAATTACCGGTGGAAGGTTGTAACAAATTGTTCTGACGTTTCTGCAGTTTGTCAGTACGTGAGCGGAATTTAAACATTCTGACGCTACTTGGTAAATTTGCCGCCACATAAAATTTAGACAAAAAGCAACTAATTTTTATTAATTCTTAACTATAATTTTGTATTTCTAAATTAATAAGTTGAAGTACTTTGAAATATCGTAGAAGCCCTCTTACCGGCCATGAGTCTTGCAATAATTTGTCCGGATACTCATTATCTCAGGATAATAAAGACGCCAAATATGTTACATGTACGCTGTCAAAGCAATAGTTGTCTGTTTTGATAAAAGGTGGCGAATTTGGATTTTAAGGTTTTATGTTAGTCCCATTTGGTTTTATATTAATTTCTGTAAAGCCTCATTCTCTTTTAGACTTCATCTATTGACAGGAAAGATTCCTCCGTTCTCTCTTGCTTCTTCCAACAACGTTTATATAATTAGCATAACCTTATAGCAGTACTGATTTATAGAATATTGAATCTCCGTGGAAAGGTGTTTGCACTCCTGATTCCCTAATGACAATATTGTCCTTCTTCTAAAACAATATCAAATATAGGAGCATGCAAGAGCGTTCCATTGGCGAAGTCCATTTCTAATGGTCCGTGTCCCTGAGAGGTTTGCAGCAGTGACGGCTCTTCCTTAAGATTCGATGGTTCAGTGAACGCCCCTAAATAATTTAAATATGTTTAAGGATTTGTCGAGATAATCGTTTTATATTTAAATAACAAGATTTTCTGGATTAATCTTGTTGTCTGAACAGTAATAGATTTGCGTAGTAGGCGAATTGCTCGCTACTATTGCTTGGAGGTGCAAAACAGCTCTCAACACCTCCTGGACTGTGTAAACAGCTTTGGAGGGGGAAATCAGTATACGCACAATCACATTCAACAGTCGCTAAACCCGAATGTTAGCGATGGAGACGAACCGCACCGACCAGGAATTCTAAGATTTTCATAATACCGCCATTCGCCGTTATTATGATTTTTACCAAATGATTTGTCAGTTTACGTCAGTTTTGTGTCAGATTTCTCTATTTCATTTATAGTTCAATGAAAATGTGTGCAGTAAGGTCTTAAAATCAAATAAATTAGTGAAATAATTATATTCCGAAAATAAAATGTGTTTAATGTAGTTATTACATAATTGTATTAACGATAAACTGATTGAAGCGTGTATACCTTCAAAGTATTTTCTGGTATTTTTGTATGTTAAGTGTTCAAGTATTTATTATGTTTCTGTTCAGTTCATTAATTTTGTAAAATAAATAGTGCTCGATCTATTTTAAACACAAATTTTCTCTCACTCTCACCTTTTTTTTGTATTAAAAATGTTTGTCATTGACACATATCTTTTAGTTTTGTCAATATAAATGTCACAACATTTAAAATTAGTAATTTATTGAGTGGTAATTACGGCTTGAGTAAAGATGATGGAATACTTTTTTGCGTACATTGTTCCGGACTCCGTCCAACCATATAATTGTACAAAACGCTTATCGAATGTCTCAAGTAGAAAAACTCTAATAATTTGTACAATCAGAATATTGTTTAGGCCTACAAATTACAAATTAACAAAGAATTCTTTAAATTACAATTGCATTTGATTTAGGAAGTCTGCATAAAACGTTTCCGTGTTAAAATTCATTATTATTTTTGATTCGTGTAGTTGGTTGTTTAAATGAACTGTAATGAAATTGTATGTTACACCAATTGGTTTAAACAAAGATAGCGATACTGAGGAATAACCGTTTCTTCTCTGTAATGATCTGAAAATTTAATATTGCACATACAGTAAGTGCATTTATTAGATTTCAGTCTACTGATACTACTTGATTTATCTGTAATGAGGTCACTCACATACGTTGTACGTCCCATGTCTTTCCCAACGCGTTACTTCTATCTTCTTCTTCTTTTTCTTTTTTCTTCTTCTTTAGTAATACCAGATCTAATACTCCTGAACGAGTAAATAAATTCAGTAAATATGTAATACGTGAAGTTGTAGACACAATATATGATATATGATTAAGAATTTGATCCAATAAATTTTTGTCACTCACAATACGAAATTTTGAGATATTTTGTGACGCCGACGCGTTGTAGGCTTACATAGCACGAGCAGCCTACATGAATCTTGTCACGGATGTTATGGATCAGCAGGTACACCCAACTTTACAAAGCCATCCAAAACCGTCTGGAAAAGACTCTTGTCATATCCTTGTGTTGATAAGTTGATTGACAACTGATTATTGAGCACTAAGGAACAATATTGTAGTATCTGAAAAGTAGGTTTATGTTGGCTTTCGAGAAAAAGCTGTTCTTATATAGGATAACGAGATTTCGGTAGAGGCTGCAAATTAGATTCTATGACTAATTTGTATGGTTTTGCAAGGGGATAGGTTGAAATAATATTGTTCCACAAGAATATTTTCCACATGTAATTGCTCTACGAATAATTCCATGTTAAAGAGGTCTCATGAATAGTGTACGTTCCGGAGAGATGGAAACATTCCAAAGACAAGAAATATTTACTCAGATCTTTTCAAACATATGAAGAGATGGAGTGCAACATTTTTTGTTTGACGACTCATCGAAGTCCTGCAGATATCTACGGCAGATATTTTCTCTTGTAGAAGGGTATCCATGTATAGTGTCCAAGGGGACGAAAATCTCTGAAATTAAGGTCACATACGTTGGAACAAAACAGGTCGTTTAGAGTCTTTAGATTCATCAATAAATAAAATTTCAGCTTAATTATTTATATTCGTTAGTTAATAATAATAAATAATAATACACAATTTTAAATTAATGTAACATTATGAGAACACGAGTTTATTAACAAACTTTTATAAGAATTCGATAGTTAAATTTATTTAACACGTGTCTGTATTGTGAATTGATTGTCGAAATTAACAAGTCGATGACTTAGCGTAATACACAGGTAAAGTGTTTAGTAACAGTCGACTCGTTTTATACATATACATTGCAAAACATGTGCAATTGATAGATATGTTTATTTAATCGAACTGTTATTTACTGCGTTCAGTTTGTGTAGGTACTTGACAAAACAAATTTGATTGATTTAATCTGTTGTCTGTTTTAATGAATTCAACATAAAATTACTCACTAAACCTACACTCACCTACACTCACAAATATATTGACGGCAACACATAATTATTTTCCTGCTGTCCATGTAAATGGGTAAATTGACCTACGTTTATATGTGTATGTACACACACACACACACACACACACACACATACGAGGTCAGTAAATTAAGTAATGAGACTAATTCAGTAAAACATTTTATTTACAATCAGACTATATATAAACTCTATCGCCTTCAAAATAGTCCCCCTTGAGAAGCCACACAGCGCTTTAGACGGATTTTCCACTCTTCGTAGCAGTGCTGGAACTCAGAAACCGTAACCTTCTTCAACTGATCGATTACATTTTTTTAAATGTTGTCTATCGTCCCAAAATGGTGTCCTTTGAGATGTTTTTTTCGATCTCGGGAAGAGAACGTAGTCATAGAGACTCAAGTCAGGTGAATAAGAGGGCTGAAGAACAACAGGAATAATTTTCTTTGCAAAAACTCATTAACCGAAAGTGCTGTGTGACAAGATCCATTATCATGATGCAGCATCCAGGCGTTCACAATAGCTGATCTTACGCGGGCAACTCTTTCCGCAGCCCTTTAAGAATTTCTGGGTAAACATGTTGATTGACATCTGTCCTGTAAGCAAAAACGCCTTATGGCTAATGCCATTACAATCAAGGAAACAAATGAACATGGTTTTGATTTTGGATTTGGTCACTTTTGCTTCTTAGAGATGTGATGAGTTTGGTGTAACCCACTCCTCGCTCTGGCGTTTTGTTCCTGGATCATACTCAAAGATCCATGATTCATCACCACTATAAACACTTTTTAGAAATCAGGATCATTTTCAATTCGTCCTAGAAGATTACGGCACACTTCCATCCTGTTGTCTTTCTGCTCAAGAGACATTGTCTTCTCATTTCCAATTCGTTTGTCAAAATCTATAAGCTGTAGTGTGGTTCAAATTTAATTGTTCTGCGACTATTATGACGGTTACTCGACGGTCACAACGCACCAAGTCCCTGATTCGATCAACATTGTCGCCAGTTCTTGACGTTGACGGTTCTCCAGAGAGTGGCTCATCCTTAATTGATTCCCGGCCATCTGAAAATGCTTTAAACCACCAGAAATCCTGTGCTCTTGACAAATCTTTAGCTCCATACGCCTTTGTCAATTCTTAAAAAGTCTCAGTAGCATTGTGCCTAAGTTTAACAAAAAACCTTTAGTGCCCAACGTTGTTCGCAATTGATGTCACTCATTATTATAACGCACAATAAAAACATCTTCACGAAAAGCTTGTTTATGTTTCTCGT
This sequence comes from Magicicada septendecula, assembly GCA_034769895.1. Taxonomy (NCBI): domain Eukaryota; kingdom Metazoa; phylum Arthropoda; class Insecta; order Hemiptera; family Cicadidae; genus Magicicada; species Magicicada septendecula. The sequence goes on along the minus strand of CM068371.1, from coordinate 185,984,901 downwards.
GGCAACAGCAGACAATTAATATTAATACTCAGTATCAATCAGCTGTGTATATAACCATATGTGTCAATGGAAACCTTACAGTTTTGCCATATTGATTCCTACACGATTAGTCTCATTACTTAATTTACAGACCTCGTGTGTGTGTGTGTGGTGTGTGTGTGTGTGTGTGTGTGTGTGTGCGTGTATTGCAGCGTCACAAATAATAATTCCATAGGTAGGTTGTATGAAATTATACACACAGTCAAGTGTGAAAGAATACATGAAAAACTCGCGACAGTCAGTACGACCTTCTATGACGAGATCTCGAAGCATACTGTACCATCCGTACTCCGCAAAGTACCGACTCAAATAAATTGTAGACCTTCTGATTGGTGGAAATCCTCGCAACATCATAGATTTTCATCATGATAGACACACTTTAAGTTAAAACTCTGTCCAACAAAGTTCTGCAAAGGCCTGTGTAGATTTAATCTACAAATTTTATTACCCTCTTGCAGATAACGAGTTAAAAGAAGAATTGATTTCATAAAAACCATATAAAAATTATAGTTATGGAGAAATGAGTATATGAAAAATGTAGCCTTCTATACTGTGAATACCCTGTCTACGTTTCAAAAGGAAATGTCAATTATTAAAGAAGTTATTAAATAAAATGTGAATCACACGCGCATTCACGCTCTATTCATTGCAGTGTACATGATAGAGTATAAAATTATGGGTGTTCTGACATAACTCAGTTTCTTACCCATATCTTAATTTAAAACTTACATCTACTTAACAAAAAAAGAACAAAATCAATTTACAACATTCTATGACCATCAGAGAATGTGTTATAGCAGTAGTATCCCTATTTGATGACTTTCGTAGCCTGTGTTCCGTTACAATATTTATATTCATACATACATAGTCAGAAAAAATAATGTAGTAGTAGTGACCATCAGAAAGCAGGAATATTGCCTGCGTAGCATTTTAGATGTAAAAATAAAATACATTTGATCAGTTGTGTAACATGTTAGGCTAATATTATCTTTGCTTTAGTATAGCAATGGCTTAGTGTAATGATTAATATCATCAAGGCTTTAGTTTTATTATTACTCAACAGATGACTGGATATCTTTCATATGGACGAAATGAATTTGTTCTAGTAAAAAGATATATGAAGCTGAAAATGGGTGTATGTGTGTATGTGTTCTACATGCATAGAGATAATAAAGTGTTAAATAAGTAGTCAGACCTAGGTGCCGACATGTTTGCAAAATATTGGAAGTTGGAGACCTGCGAACTGGCTGTTAAATTACAATCACTTATACGCTATTACAGCGGTATCTGATGTTTTCGGACGTTTCCCTAATGATCTGTAACTTGTTTGTTGGGACAATATATAAACTAAGATAATACATTAAATTGTCAAAAAACGTTTATGAATATCAAATTGGAGAATGTGTTCAAGGATCCGAGAGCAGTAGAGGCTTGAATTTCAGAAGACCAAGGTCCGACCAAGGTTCAGAAGATCACACTTTATAGCACTGAACTGTCGCGCCAGTGATGATGATGATGATGATGATGATGACGATGACGACGACGATGAAGAAGAAGAAGAAGAAGAAGAAGAAGAAGAAGAAGAAGAAGAAGAAGAAGAAGAAGAAGAAGAAGAAGAAGAAGAAGAAGAAGAAGAAGAAGAAGAAGAAGAAGAAGAAGAAGAAGAAGAAGAAGAAGAAGAAGAAGAAGAAGAAGAAGAAGAAGAAGAAGAAACAATAGATGTGTTGTAGACGTTTTTAGAAAGATTGAAGCGATTGAATTACTAAAGTTACTAAAATTTACAAACTTGAACATGTTTTAGAGGACGCATATTTGTTCGTTGTATACTAGAACGTTTCTGAAATTTTTAGGTAAGCATTGCACAAATATTCAGTAAATCATATGATAAAGACGTACTTGAGTATAAAAACATACCTAACATTTTACAAATTTAAACAATCTAAAAAGTCTTTAAAGTACCGGTAAAGAATTGTTTTATAATCGTTTATGTATTTGCAACGCAGCGCGGGTTTGTTTTATACCCGTTTTAGTAAGGGGCGACAAGACTCTTAGTCTAGCCAGTTTTATACAACCCATCATTTAGAGAAAATGAAAACAAGTTATAATAGGGTAGCCTAAATGTGTTTGTTTTGTCTACAGTACTTCTTGCAGTGTCGTGACTATTTTGTCTATAAGACGTTGACAGAGTAACTATGCTTTACAGATGAACAAATACATTACGCACACATACTCTCATGGAGCAAGTTCAATAAAAAGCAGAAATGCCGGTAATGTGAACTTATAACATTACGGTGTTTTGAACAGTTCACATATTTCATAAAGATGGATTTGTTGATTGATGAAGATCGCAGAATAAAGAAGTTACTCCACAAAAAGGTAATTTGGAATATAGGTGGGAGACAAAACTCCAACATTGTAGATAAAACGAAACGAGAATTCATTATCTCGTTTAGCGTTAGTCAGCGACACAAGTATTTGAAGCTACATCACAGATTACACTTACGCATAAAACTGCGTGTCACTATAATATCAAAATTATTATTATCTTAATGATTACGGCATATGTAAGTTTTGTTTCAGGTAAAATGTAAAATAACTTATGTGATTGAGACTATCCTTCTATTAGCTTGAACGTCCACTGCTTTCTGTATTGGCTTGATTACTGCATTGATTTTCATAGTTGGGAAATAAGCGTTAATGTTTCCAGTGTAAACCATAACTTATTTTACATGGAATATTGGGAAGTATGGAAAGTTCTGTAATGCACGAATTAATTAAAGGTTTTTAATTTAGAGCTGCTGGTTACTCACATGTTTACAATATATTGGTGTTTTCACTGCAGCACTACATAACCTAAAGTGGACAGGCAGATGACTGTATATATATATATATATATATATATATATATATAATAGTATGTTTTTCTTTTTTTTTTTTATTGAAGTATAAAAAAAAAGAAAAACATAATATTATTATTATAAATATTTATATATAAATATATATTAATATATTTATATATAAATATATATATATGTATATATTCATATATAAATAATATATTAATATATATTTATATATAAATATTTATAATAATAATAGTATGTTTTTCTTTTTTTTACATACTAAAAAAAAAAGAAAAACATACTATTATATATATATATATATGTATATATATATATTATACATGAATATATAAATGTGGTAATACAGTAATATTAACATTAATATTTTTAATTTACTATAAACATACTGTATAAAATCATAAATATTTAAAAACCGGGATTACTCAAATGAGTGAATATTATTGTAAAAGCTCTGTTTACAAAGGTTAGATGCCATGATTTATAAATTAATGTGAAAATATAATAATATATCTCAAAAAATTCACCAGCCATGAATTCTTATTTTTATTGTGAGGAAACATCGATTAAAAATAATACTTTTTTGAGTGAATATTGCTTTAAAGGGATTGTTTGACATTTTGGAAAACTATGCTATTAATAAACAGGTAAAAGGAGGAGTTTTATTCTAGCTTGTAAATTAAATATTTAATTATATTACATGCATAACTTTAAATTGATTGAAAACTATCTAAATGATAATTATCCATAGCGCAGTATTAAGTATTATTAATTATTAATTATTAATTTTAGAGATAATAATTTTATTTATAGAGGACAAAACTCGTGCCAGCAGTTGCGGTTACACGATTCTCTTAATTTAATTATATTAGTTTCAGTTAAAAATAAATTAATAGTAAGTTTTTTAAATTTTGGTGAAATAATGTATAAATATGTGTTTACTTTTATGTCTGAGAAACTTTTATCTAAAACTAGGATTAGATACCCTATTATTGAAAGTGTGAATAAAATAACTAGATTATTAATAGTTATGATCTTTAAATTCAAAGAATTTGGCGGTAATTTATCTAATCAGAGGAATCTGTTTTGTAATCGATAACCCACGATAGATTTCACTTTATATAAATTTGTATACCTCTGTCAAGAATGCTTTATCAGAATAATTTTCATTTATTTTATTAATAAAATGTCAGGTCAAGGTGTAGTTAATTTTAAAGAAAGAATGAATTAAATTATTATAAAAATGAATTGTTTTCTATAATGAAAATCATGAAATTGGATTTGAAAGTAAATTTATTAAATATAGTTTTTTGAATTTAGGTTCTAAATTATGTACATATCGCCCGTCACTCCTACTATAAAGTGGGATAAGTCGTAACAAAGTAGCTGTACTGGAAAGTGTGGCTAGAGTGCAAATTAGAGCTTAAGGCATATTATTTACACTAATAAAAATTATTGATTTATCAATATAATTTGAATAATAATTTAAATTTATAATTAATTTATTGAGATTATTTTAAGTAAAAATAATTATTTAGTTGTAGTACTATTTATGGAAAAAATATTTTTAATTGAACTGTGAAGATTAAAAAATAAATATAAATAAGAAAAATTATAATTTGTACCTTTTGTATCAGGGTTAATTAATTATATATAAAAATTTATTTTTCCCGAATTATAGTGATTTAAGGTTATTTGTTAATTATTGTAATATAAATATTAATAAAATAATTTTAATGATGAAACTTCTCTCGAACTATAATATTTCTGGTTTCTTAAGAATTAAATTTAATTTAAAATAAATATTATAACTTATATTTTAATATAAAGTTTTATATTTATTTAATTATATTAAGGATAAGCTAAATATAATTTCTATAATATTTTAGATTTTAATTAATTAAATAGGCTTGCAATTAGCCTTTTTATATGAGTAAGTTAAATTTTATTTTCTATTTTAATACATTTAATATATTTTAGGTATATATTAAGAAAATTAAATTAATAAAAATATTTTTATTAAAATGATTAAATTAGTAAATTACGATAAGTTGTATTTAAGAATTAGGCAAATATAATTTTCACCTGTTTACCAAAAACATGTCCTTTAGAAAAATATTAAAGGTCTATTCTGCCCAATGATATTTTAATGGCCGCGGTAAGTTGACCGTGCAAAGGTAGCATAATAATTAGTCTTTTAATTGAAGGCGTGTATGAATGAATGGATGAAAAATTTTCTTTTTTAATTAAAATAGATTGAATTTAGAGTTTAAGTAAAAAATCTTAAATAAATAAGTGGGACGAGAAGACCCTATAGAATTTTAAATAAATTTGTTTTACTAGGATTTAGAATTAACAACTGAAAAAATTATTTTATTTTTTGTTGGGGTGACATTATAATAAATAAAACTTTAAATGAATTTTTCATAAATTAATGTTTAATTGATCCAATTTTTTTGATTATAAGATTAAATTACCTTAGGGATAACAGCGTTATTAATTTGGAGAGTTCATATCGATAAATTAGATTGCGACCTCGATGTTGGATTAAGAAAAGAGTTTAGAGCAAAATCTAAATATTCTGGGTCTGTTCGACCTTTAATTTCTTACATGATCTGAGTTCAAATCGGCGTGAGCCAGGTTGGTTTCTATCTACTAATATATTTTTGATATTAGTACGAAAGGACCATGTCAAATAATTTAATTTATTCTATTTTAGCAAAAAGTGCATTAAATTTAGAATTTAATTATGTAATAATATTACATGTAGAAAATGTTTATAATTACTATTTTAATTACTGCTTTGTTTATTTTGATTGGTGTTGCATTTTTAACTTTGATGGAGCGTAAGATTTTAAGATATATTCAAATTCGTAAGGGTCCAAATAAAGTAGGATTTATTGGTATTTTACAACCATTTTCAGATGCTATTAAGTTATTCTTAAAAGAGAGAAATATACCAATGTTATCTAATTATTTAATTTATATAATTAGACCTGTGTTAGGCTTATTTAATTCTTTACTATTGTGAGCCATTTATCCATACTTAATCAATTGTGTTTCGTTCAATATGGGTATAATATTTTTTTTTTTTTGTACAAGAATAGGGGTTTATAGTTTAATGATTACAGGCTGATCATCAAATTCTAATTACGCTATATTGGGTTGTATTCGATCAATTGCTCAAACTATTTCATATGAAGTCAGTCTCGTATTAATTATTTTGTGCCCTATTGTAATAATTGAGAGTTTTAATTTAATTGAATTTTATTTTTTTCAACAATTTATATGATTAGTATTTCTGTTTTTTCCTTTGAGAATTTGTTGAATTTCATCATCAATAGCTGAAACTAATCGATCACCATTTGATTTTTCTGAAGGGGAATCAGAATTAGTTTCTGGATTTAATGTTGAATATAGAGGTGCAGGATTTGCATTTATTTTTTTAGCTGAATATGCTAGAATTATTTTTATGAGTATAATATTTTGTTTAATATTTCTAGGTAGAAAAATTAATTCTTTAGTTTTTCCTATTCAATTAACATTAATTTCATTTTTATTTATTTGAGTTCGAGGTACTTTACCTCGTTATCGTTATGACAAATTAATATATTTAGCATGAAAATCATATTTACCAGTAAGTTTAAATTTATTGATTTTTTTTCATGATTAAATCTATTATTTAATTCATTAAAAATTGTCTTATTATTAAGTTAATAGAATTAATTTTCTTTTCTTTACTTTCAAAGTAAATGCTTTATTTATAAGCTAATTAACTATTTAATTAATTTATCTCAAAAAGATTTAATTATGGGGTCTAAAACAAAATATATAAAATAAATTGTTGTTAAAAGTATTCCGATCTTGATATATGGGTATTCAACAGGACAAGCTCCAATCCAAGTTAATAAAACTAAAACTATGAACAAGTATCAAAATAAAATTTGATTAATAGGGTAATTTAATAGTCCTATAAATTTTGAATTGTTTATGAAGGGAACAAAAATTAAAATAAAAATTGATATGAATAATGCAATTACTCCTCCTAATTTATTAGGAATAGATCGTAGGATTGCATATGCAAATAAGAAGTATCATTCTGGTTGAATATGTTTTGGAGTAACTAATGGGTTTTCTGGAGTAAAATTATCAGGGTCACTTAATTTATATGGTTCAAGTATAATATAACAAAAAAAAATAATTAAAATTAATAAAAATCCTAGCATATCTTTAATAGAAAAATAAGGATGGAATGGAATTTTATCATTATTTGAATTAATTCCAAGTGGATTGTTTGATCCCATAACATGCAAGAAAATAAGGTGTACAATTGTTAATGCTAAAACAACAAATGGTATAATAAAATGGAAAGAATAAAATCGGGTTAATGTTGCATTATCAACAGCAAACCCTCCTCAAATTCAATTTACTAAGGTTGTCCCAAGATATGGAATTGCTGACAATAAATTTGTAATGACTGTTGCTCTTCAAAATGATATTTGTCCTCATGGAAGAACATAGCCCAGAAAAGCAGTAGCTATTAAAGTTAATAAAATGATCACTCCTACAGCTCAAGTTTCAAAATTTTTATATGAACCATAATATAGTCCTCGCCCAACATGTAAATAAACACAGATAAAAAATAATGAAGCTCCATTTGCGTGTGAAATTCGTAATATCCATCCATGATTAATATCACGACAAATATGTCTTAATCTATTAAATGCACTTGCTACATCTGCATTATAGTGTATTAACAAAAATAATCCAGTTAAAATTTGAACAACTAAACATATTCCTAATAACGATCCATAATTTCATCAATATGATAAATTCGTAGCTGCCGGTAAATCAATTAGTGAATTATTTATTATTTTAATTAGTGGGTGTGTACGTCGAGTAATGCTTAACATTTGTTAAAATTTTCTCCGTAAAGGAGACAATTTAATTCTAATAATATTCACAACAACAATCAATGTAAATAGAAGATAAATAACTAACATAATAGTTATTATTCCTGACGGAAATATGTATAATTTTTTAATTATAAATCTATCAAATAAATTATTCATTTCCAATAATTTATTAACGCTATCTATCTTAAATCTAATAACATTCATAGTTATAATCAAAATTCAAATAATTATGTTTGATATTAATAATTTTATTGAAAAATATAATTTTTCATTTGAAGCAATTCTTGATATATACATAAATAAAATTAATATTCCTCCAATAAAAACAAGAAATAAGACATAAGAAAAAAAATAGGAATTTATATAAAATATACAAATAATTCTGGTTAGTATTGTTTGTATTAAAAAATAGATCCCATTGATAATGGGTGCTTCATAAAAATAAAATTTATTGATAATAGAATTGTAATTGATATTATAATCTTCATACAGAAGATAATTTAATAAAAATGTAAGCTTTGGGTGCTTAAAATGATTTTTTACTCTCTTCTGAAGTTTTAAAATTATTAATTTATCTTAGATTTACAAGATCTAAATTTTTTTTAAACTATTAAAACAAATGAACCTGTCACTACCTTTATTGTATTTAATTATATTTATATCGGGCATTATCTCATTATGTTTAAATCGAAAACATATCATGATAAGTTTATTAAGATTAGAGTTAATAATTTTAAGATTATTTTGTATATTTTCTGCATTTCTATCAATTGAATTAAATGATATATATATATTAATAGTTTTGCTAACATTTAGTGTTTGTGAAGGAGTTGTAGGATTGTCAAGATTGATTAATATGATTCGATCACATGGTAATGATCAATTATTATCAATATCTTTAAAAACATGTTAAAATTAATTTTATTTTTATTATTTTTAACCCCTTTATTATTTAACATGTGATTATTAAGAAATATACTAATTATTTTAGTGCTATTTATCATCTTATTCTTCAGAAAAGATTTGATTATACTAAGATATAATATATATATATAGATAATATTTCATATAGATTAATTATTCTTACAATTTGAATTACTTTCTTAATAATTAATTCTAGTCCTTTATATAAATATAATAATATGAATTTATTTTTGTTTATAGTGTTATTATTAATAACATTATTAATTTTATCATTTTGTTCATACAATATTATGATATTTTATATCTTTTTTGAGACTAGTTTAATCCCTACTATAATTATTATCATAGGATGGGGGTATCAACCTGAACGAGTGAATGCTAGATATTATTTATTGTTTTATACTTTATTCGCATCTCTCCCCATATTAGTTTCAATTATATATATATATAGAAATAATATAACTAATATTATAATGTTAATGAGATCAAACAATAGGTTTATTTACTTGGGGATAACGTTAGCATTCATAATTAAGGTTCCGTTATTTATATGTCATTTTTGATTACCAAAAGCTCATGTCGAAGCACCTGTTTCTGGTTCTATAATTTTGGCTGGAATTCTTTTAAAATTAGGAACTTATGGCTTAATTCGTGTTATATATATTATACCAGTAATATTTATTAATTATAGATTCATCTGGATTTCTATTTCATTAATAGGGGGAATTATGATTAGATTTTCTTGTATAATGCAAATTGATATAAAATCTATAATTGCATACTCTTCTGTAGCTCACATAAGATTAGTTATTGGAGGAATTATAACAATAAATATATGAGGTATAGTCGGAGCATATTTCATAATAATTGGACATGGTTTATGTTCATCTGCTTTATTTTGCTTAGCAAATATTTCTTATGAACGTTCGGGAAGACGTAGAATCCTAATTAATAAAGGAATATTAAGATTTATGCCTTCAATAACTCTCATATGATTTTTAATATCTTCTAGAAATATTTCATGTCCTCCAACAATTAGTCTAGCAGGAGAAATTATAATTTTAAATAGATTAATGTCTTGAAATCCATTGTGTATAGTTTTCTTGTCTTTTTCTTCATTTTTATCAGCTTGTTATAGTTTATATCTATACTCTCATACCCAACATGGAATAATTTTCTCGGGTTGTTACTCTTTCAATTCTGGGAACGTGCGTGAATTTTTTTTAATTATAATACATTGAATTCCATTAAATTTAATTATTTTGAAATTAACATTGTTAATATAATTCAATTAGTTTAAAATAAAACATTAAATTGTGGATTTAAAAATATAAATTTATATTGGATCATTACTAAAAATAAACTTAATACATATATTTTCTTAATTTTATTGATTTTAAGATTAATAATATTAATTTTATCAATAAATATGATTATTTTTGATTATGCAATTATAATAGAATGACTGATTATTACAGTCAATTCATGTAATATTTATATAACATTAATTTTTGATTTTATATCGACTTTATTTCTTTCAACTGTTATATTTATTTCATCAATGGTTATATTATATAGAGGTATATATATGATAAATGATAAATATATTAATCGATTTATTTATATTATTATAATATTTGTAATGTCAATAGTATTATTAATTATTAGACCTAATATAGTAAGTATTCTCATTGGATGAGATGGATTAGGATTAGTATCATATTGTTTAGTTGTTTATTATCAAAATTTAAATTCTAGAAATGCTGGGATATTAACGGCATTAATAAATCGTATTGGAGATGTTATAATCCTTTTATTAATTGCATGAATGATAAATTTTGGATCTTGAAATTTTATATCTTTTATTAATAAGATAATAATGAGTCCAATAATTATACTAGTTATTATTGCAGGATTTACAAAAAGAGCTCAAATTCCTTTTTCTTCATGACTTCCAGCAGCTATGGCTGCTCCAACTCCAGTATCGGCCCTTGTTCACTCATCAACATTAGTTACTGCAGGAGTATATCTAATTATTCGATTCAGAAATTTAATTATATCATTCAATCTAATTCAAGTATTTTTAATGCTATCAGTACTAACAATAATTATATCAGGTCTAGCTGCAAATTTTGAATTTGACTTAAAAAAAATTATTGCATTATCAACTTTAAGACAATTAGGAATTATAATATCAATTTTAATATTTGGTTATCCAATATTATCTTTTTTTCATCTTATTATTCATGCTTTATTTAAGGCATCACTTTTTTTATGTGCTGGAGTATTGATTCATAGATTAATGAATAATCAAGATATTCGTATAATGGGCTGTATAAGTTATAATATACCAATAACTAGAACATTCATAAATATTGCAAATTTATCATTATGTGGAATACCCTTTATGAGAGGGTTTTATTCAAAAGATTTAATTATAGAAATAATATGCTCCAGAAATATTAACTTTTTAATTTTATTATTGATATATGTTGGAATTGGAATAACATCTTTCTATTCTGCCCGATTAACATATTTTTCAATAAGTATAAATTTTAGTTATTATAATTTTAGTTCACAAAACGAGTCACTTAATAGTATATTAAAGAGAATCATGGTTTTATCTATTTATTCAATTTTATCAGGGTCTATGTTTAGATGAATCATATTTAATAATCCTGTAAGAATTATTCTCCCCATCGAGGGAAAGATAATAGCAATGGCTCTATCTTTTCTAGGGTTATTAATTGGATATGAGATATCCATGTTTTCATCTATAGTAAAAAAATTTACAAGAGAGTTTATAAATTCCATATGATTTTTAAAACAACTATCAACCTTTCATACTCAATTTCTTATTTTAAAAAATTCACTTATATTTCAAAAATCAATTGATTTGGGATGAGGAGAAAAAATTGGACCTCAAGGCATGATTGAATTGATAAAATTAATTATAATATTTAATATTAATATAAGAAAAAATAATTTCAAAATTCAAATAATAACATTTATTGCTTGATTTCTAATTATTATATATTTAAATAGCTTAAACATTAGAGCATAATATTGAAGATATTAAGGTAATAAATATTTTTAAATATTTACAAGGTTTTTCCTCTCTTTTCAATGAAAATGAAATGTTTTATAAACTTTATAAATAAGGAAAAAACGGAGTTTAACCGCTTTAAAAGCTAGTTAGCAGCTGCTTTTATTCTTATTTCCTTTTAATTGGAAATTATATGTTCAATAACTTTATTAACAATAAAGTGCCTTATTTTTGGCTTCAATTAATAAACAAAGGAACAGATTCTTTTTTTAGGTCGAAACTAAATGTATTTATTACTTCATTGCTTTTAAGAATGGCTAATATGAGCACCTATTGATTGCAATCCAATAATTATAATTAAATACATTCCCATTAAATTCAATTTAACATACTATTTTTCCATTCATGGTATAAGCCTAATATTAAAAATAATAAAAATAACAATATCACTAAATAAATTTCAATAATATTAATAGTTGTTATTACAATAACCATGGGCATAATAATCACTAATTCAACATCAAAAATAAGGAAGATGACTGCAATTATAAAAAAATGTCTTGAAAAAGGAATTCGGGATGACTCAAAAGGATCGAATCCACACTCAAATGGAGATGATTTTTCACGATCAATTATTGATTTAGTTGACACAAAATATAAAAGAGTTATTAAAGTAAATAAAATTAATAATATCATAATACAGTAACTTACAACATTGAAAATTATTCTATTTAAAAATTAATACTTTTAATTGGAAGTTAAATATACTTATATACTAATAGAATATTTATCTACCTCATCAGTAAATTGATATATATAAAAATAGTCAAACAATATCAACAAAATGTCAATACCAAGCAGCTGCTTCAAAACCAAAATGATGAGTTCTAGAGAAATGAAATTTCAATTGACCTAATAAACAGATTATAATGAACGTTCTTCCAATAATAACATGAATCCCATGAAATCCTGTTGATACAAAAAATGTTGATCCGTATACAGAATCTGAAATACAAAACGATGATTCAAAATATTCATATACCTGAAGAATAGTAAAATATATACCTAATATTAAAGTTAATAAAATACCATAAACAGATTCATTATGTTTACTTTCTATTATGGAATGATGAGCTCACGTATTTGTTACTCCAGAACACAATAAAATTATAGTATTTAATAGAGGAATTTGTATTGGGTTAAAAGGCATAATTCCAGAAGGAGGTCAATTTATACCAATTTCTATAACAGGTCTTAATCTTCTATGAAAAAATCCCCAAAAGAAAGAAATAAAAAAGAAAATCTCTGACACAATAAATAAAATTATTCCTAATTTTAAACCTCTCACTACAACTATTGTGTGAAGTCCTATAAACGTCCCTTCGCGCGAAATGTCACGTCATCATTGAATTATAGTTAAAATTAAAATTAAAAATCAAAAAAATAATAAAATAAAATTTTGTATATGATATATTATTACTATACCAGAAACAAAAGTCAGAGCCCCGATTGACCCCGTTAGGGGTCATGGTCTACAATCAACTAAATGATACGGATGATTATTCATTAAGATACTTCTCTATAATACAGAGTTCTTAAAACTGTAAAAACATAAGATTGAATTACACAAACTGCTGATTCAAATAATATCAATAATATCTGAATTAAAATAATAAGATTTATATAAATTTCTAAATTAGTTGATCTATTTCCTAATAATGTTATTAGTAAATGACCAGCAATTATATTTGCTGTTAGACGAACGGCCAAAGACCCCGGTCGAATTAAATTTCTGACAGTTTCAATACATACTATGAAAGGTATTAAAATTATTGGAGTTCCTATTGGAACTAAATGACAAAACATATGATTTGTATTGTTAAGAAATCCAAATAAAATAAAAGTCAATCAAAGAGGAAGAGCTAAACTAAGAGAAAATACTAAATGTCTTGATCTAGTGAAAATATATGGAAACAATCCAAGAAAATTATTGAATAGAATAAAAATAAATAAAGAACAAAACAATAATGATCTACCAAAAGATCCTGAACTTATTAATAAATTTAATTCAAAACTTATTGTATTTAAAACTTTATTAATAGAAATTATATAACAACTAGGAATGTATCAAAACCCTATAGGTATAAATAATAACAAAATTAATGAACTTAATCAATTTAATGAAAATAACCCTGTTGATGGATCAAAAGTTGAAAATAAATTTGTTATCATAATCAGTTATATAAATTATTAAAATTATTAGTCAAATTTATCCTTGGAATTTTCATAAAAGAAAAATAAATAAAAGTTATAATTAAAATAACAATTGATAAAAAAAGAAAAACAGAAAACATCAATTTATTGGAGATATTTGTGGGATAGAAAAATACCATTCTTAGTTTCTTGAATCTGACAGATTGATGTTTTTATAATAAACTAACTTTTCATCATTAAAAGTAGTCGTTAGTTACTATAAATTGGTTTAAGAGACCATCACTTACTTTCAGTCACTTAATGAATAGCTTATTAATCAATTAATAAAACAATTTATATCAACTCTTTCAATAACAATAGGTATAAATCTATGATTTGCTCCACAAATTTCAGAACATTGTCCAAATGATATACCAGGTCGATTAATAAATATTCTTGCTTGATTTAATCGACCAGGCACGGCATCCACCTTAATTCTCATAGATGGTATAGCTCATGAATGAATAACATCAAATGATGAAATCAATAATCGAATTTGAGTACTAAAAGGTAAAATCGTTCGATTATCTACTTCTAATAAACGGAACTCTCTAATTAATATTTCATTTTGACATTTTATGTAAGAATCAAATTCAATATTTAAAAAATCTGAATATTCGTATGATCAATATCATTGATGACCAATAATTTTTAAAGTTATTAAAGGTTTATTAATTTCATCCAATAAGTATAATAATCGTAAGGATGGGAATGCAATAAAAATTAGTGTTAAAGCTGGTAGAAGTGTTCAAAAAAATTCAATCAACTGTCCCTCTAATAAAAGTCGATTAACAATATTATTAAATATGATAACTGTTATTATATAAGTAACAATTGAAGTGATAATAATTAAAATAGTTAAAGTATGATCATGAAAAAATATTAACTGTTCTATTAATGGTGATATAGCATCCTGCATATTAATATTAATATAAGATCAATTAGAAATTTCTAACAAAAATTATTTATATATGAATCTTAAATTCATCGCACTTCATCTGCCATATTAGAATTGAACTAATAATGGAATCTCACTATATGAGTGCTCAGACGGAGGAAGTTTATGTAACCATTCAATAGAAGAATTTATATTAATCGAATATAAAATCAATCGATGTGAAATAAATCTTTCTCAAATAATAAACAATAAAAATAAAATTCCAATAAATGAAATTCTTCTCCCAATAGAAGATATAATGTTTCATGATATAAATGCATCAGGATAATCTGAATATCGACGTGGCATGCCTCTCAATCCTAAAAATGTTGGGGAAAAAAGGTTAAATTTACCCCGATAAACATAATCAAAAAATTAATTTTTAATCAATTAGAATTTAAAGATAATCCAGTAAATAAAGGATATCAATGAATAAATCTTCCTAAAATTGCAAACACTGCACCTATTGATAACACATAATGAAAATGGGCTACAACATAATATGTATCATGTAATACAATATCAATTGATGAATTAGCTAAAATCACCCCAGTCAATCCACCAATAGTAAAAAGAAAAACAAAACCTACTGCTCATAAAATTGAAGGTCTTATCTTGATTTTAACTCCTCTCAGAGTTGCTAATCATCTAAAAACTTTAATTCCAGTTGGAACAGCAATAATTATTGTAGCAGAAGTAAAATAAGCCCGTGTATCAACATCCATACCAACTGTAAATATATGATGTGCTCAAACAACAAATCCTAAAATACCAATTGATATTATAGCATAAATTATTCCTAGTGACCCAAAAGATTCAATTTTTCCTCTTTCTTGAGTGATAATGTGAGAAATTAGTCCAAATCCAGGCAAAATTAAAATATATACTTCAGGATGTCCAAAAAATCAAAATAAATGTTGGTATAAAATTGGATCTCCTCCACCTGAAGGATCAAAAAAAGAAGTATTCAAATTTCGATCAGTTAATAACATTGTAATTGCACCAGCTAAAACTGGTAATGAAAGCAATAATAAGAAAGCAGTAATTAATACTGCCCATACAAATAAAGGTAGCCGATCCATGTATATTCCCACTGATCGTATATTAAAAATTGTTCTAATAAAATTAACTGCGCCTAGGATTGAGCTAGCTCCAGCCAAATGTAAAGAAAAAATAGTTAAATCAACACAAGATCCTGAGTGTGCAACGCCTCTTGACAACGGAGGATAAACTGTCCAACCAGTACCTGCACCTCTATCAACTATTCTACCAATTAATAATAATGTTAATGAGGGTGGTAATAATCAAAAACTTATATTATTTATTCGAGGGAAAGCCATATCAGGAGCACCAATTATCAAAGGAACTAATCAATTCCCAAATCCTCCAATCATAACTGGCATCACTATAAAAAAAATTATAACGAAAGCATGAGCAGTAACAATCACATTATAAATTTGATCATCTCCAATAAAAGATCCAGGAATGCCTAATTCAACACGAATAAGAACTCTTAAAGTTGTACCTACTATTCCCGATCAAATCCCAAAAATGAAATATAATGTTCCAATGTCTTTATGATTAGTTGAGAAAAATCACTTATTCATAACTAATCATTGATTTATTCCCAATTGAGATGACTGAATTAGGTAATAAACTGTAAATTTATTTATGGATATATTTTCCTCTCAATAATCTAATCTTTCTTCCTTATTCTCTTATTTTTTTTCTTTCTTCAGTCTTATATTTAATAATAATATTAAATTGCAAATTTAAAGGTGATTAAAATAAATCTAAGGCTTACAAGAAATTATATTTTTAACTTTGAAGGATAATAGTTTTATTAACTTAAAACCTTACTAATTCATAATATTAAATAAGGTTACAACTATAAATCCAATCAATAAAGAATTTACTATAAATAATGTATTATTTAATCTAAAAGTTGACAAATTAAAAAATAAATTAAAAAATATACCAGCCATATATAATTTATTAATATAACCCCTCTAAAAATTCAACTTAAATTGTAAATTGATGAATATGCTAAAATTTTTCAAATTGATGAATAACACAGCCCCCCTAATAAGCCTCAAATACATGATAAAACAATAAATAAAATCAATCTTATATCTAAATAACTCAATAAAATAATGGGGATAATCCTCTGAACGGTTATAATTAAAAAAGACACTAGTTAAGACAACCCATCAATTACTGAAACATATCAATAATGGAATGGAGGAGATCCAATTTTAATTATTAAACTAATTATAATAAAATATTTTACCTGAAATAATATTCCTAAAATAACAACAAACAGGAATAATAGTCTTGAACCCATTCTCTGAATAATAAAATATTTAATTATTGACTCAGATGCACAAGAATGCCACAAATA
Organism: Magicicada septendecula; assembly: GCA_034769895.1. Classification (NCBI taxonomy): domain Eukaryota; kingdom Metazoa; phylum Arthropoda; class Insecta; order Hemiptera; family Cicadidae; genus Magicicada; species Magicicada septendecula. The sequence continues at coordinate 185,967,524 of CM068371.1, read as the reverse complement.
CTATATAAGAGGAATTTTTTTTAATTAAAAAGAGGATAATTTTCCATAAATGAGGTAAGAACCCATTAGCTTAATTTTAGCTTATCTTTTATATGTTGTAGTTTATGAAGAACATTAATTTTTGATATTAAAAGACAGTTTAATTCTGTTAACATAATAAGAGTATAATATTACATAATTTATTCTATCAAAATAACCCTTTTCGCTCAGGCACCTTATTTTTTTTTAATATTTTTAATTTTTTTTATTTTATGTATGACTTATAATATCTGGTGTACCTTTTGTTATACAGAGACTTACAGCCAATACTTAAATTCGCAACTTTATATACTCTTTCCTTCATTTTTTCTATTTCTATTTATTGATTAAAATAAATTTACGGAACTGAATAACTAGTAACAGTTAAATGGTTAGCTAAAACACAATAATTACATCAATTTTTGTACACCCACATTTTGCAAATCCGGTCCATAAAATATATGCTTACATAAAATATATACATAAAATATATGTTTATAGTTAAATTAAAAATATTAATGTTAATATTACTGTATCACCACATTTATATATTCATATATAATAAATATATATACATATGTATATATATATATATATATATAATAGTACGTTTTTCTTTTTTTTTTTTATTGAAGTATAAAAAAAAGAAAAACATACTATTATTATTATAAATATTTATATTTCTACAACGACCCCTTGTAGAACGGTATCCATGTATAGTGTCCAAGGGGACGAAAATCTCTGAAATTAAGGTCACATACGTTGGAACAAAACAGGTCGTTAGAGTCTTTAGATTCGTCAATAAATAAAATTTCAGCTTAATTATTTATATTCGTTAGTTAATAATAATAAATAATAATACACAATTTTAAATTAATGTAACATTATGAGAACACGAGTTTATTAACAAACTTTTATAAGAATTCGATAGTTAAATTTATTTAACACGTGTCTGTATTGTGAATTGATTGTCGAAATTAACAAGTCGATGACTTAGCGTAATACACAGGTAAAGTGTTTAGTAACAGTCGACTCGTTTTATACATATACATTGCAAAACATGTGCAATTGATAGATATGTTTATTTAATCGAACTGTTATTTACTGCGTTCAGTTTGTGTAGGTACTTGACAAAACAAATTTGATTGATTTAATCTGTTGTCTGTTTTAATGAATTCAACATAAAATTACTCACTAAACCTACATTCACCTACACTCACAAATATATTGACGGCAACACATAATTATTTTCCTGCTGTCCATGTAAATGGGTAAATTGACCTACGTTTATATGTGTATGTACACACACACACACACACACACACACACACACACACACACACATACGAGGTCAGTAAATTAAGTAATGAGACTAATTCAGTAAAACATTTTATTTACAATCAGACTATATATAAACTCTATCGCCTTCAAAATAGTCCCCCTTGAGAAGCCACACAGCGCTTTAGACGGATTTTCCACTCTTCGTAGCAGTGCTGGAACTCAGAAACCGTAACCTTCTTCAACTGATCGATTACATTTTTTTAAATGTTGTCTATCGTCCCAAAATGGTGTCCTTTGAGATGTTTTTTTCGATCTCGGGAAGAGAACGTAGTCATAGAGACTCAAGTCAGGTGAATAAGAGGGCTGAAGAACAACAGGAATAATTTTCTTTGCAAAAACTCATTAACCGAAAGTGCTGTGTGACAAGATCCATTATCATGATGCAGCATCCAGGCGTTCACAATAGCTGATCTTACGCGGGCAACTCTTTCCGCAGCCCTTTAAGAATTTCTGGGTAAACATGTTGATTGACATCTGTCCTCCATTACAATCAAGGAAACAAATGAACATGGTTTTGATTTTGGATTTGGTCACTTTTGCTTCTTAGAGATGTGATGAGTTTGGTGTAACCCACTCCTCGCTCTGGCGTTTTGTTCCTGGATCATACTCAAAGATCCATGATTCATCACCACTATAAACACTTTTTAGAAATCAGGATCATTTTCAATTCGTCCTAGAAGATTACGGCACACTTCCATCCTGTTGTCTTTCTGCTCAAGAGACATTGTCTTCTCATTTCCAATTCGTTTGTCAAAATCTATAAGCTGTAGTGTGGTTCAAATTTAATTGTTCTGCGACTATTATGACGGTTACTCGACGGTCACAACGCACCAAGTCCCTGATTCGATCAACATTGTCGCCAGTTCTTGACGTTGACGGTTCTCCAGAGAGTGGCTCATCCTTAATTGATTCCCGGCCATCTGAAAATGCTTTAAACCACCAGAAATCCTGTGCTCTTGACAAATCTTTAGCTCCATACGCCTTTGTCAATTCTTAAAAAGTCTCAGTAGCATTGTGCCTAAGTTTAACAAAAAACCTTTAGTGCCCAACGTTGTTCGTAATTGATGTCACTCATTATTATAACGCACAATAAAAACATCTTCACGAAAAGCTTGTTTATGTTTCTCGTGGCAACAGCAGACAATTAATATTAATACTCAGTATCAATCAGCTGTGTATATAACCATATGTGTCAATGGAAACCTTACAGTTTTGCCATATTGATTCCTACACGATTAGTCTCATTACTTAATTTACAGACCTCGTGTGTGTGTGTGTGTGTGTGTGTGTGTGTGTGTGTGTGTGTGTGTGTGTGTGTGTGTGTGTGTGTGTGTGTGTGTGTGTGTGTGTGTGTGTGTGCGTGTATTGCAGCGTCACAAATAATAATTCCATAGGTAGGTTGTATGAAATTATACACACAGTCAAGTGTGAAAGAATACATGAAAAACTCGCGACAGTCAGTACGACCTTCTATGACGAGATCTCGAAGCATACTGTACCATCCGTACTCCGCAAAGTACCGACTCAAATAAATTGTAGACCTTCTGATTGGTGGAAATCCTCGCAACATCATAGATTTTCATCATGATAGACAGACTTTAAGTTAAAACTCTGTCCAATTCTGCAAAGGCCTGTGTAGATTTAATCTACAAATTTTATTACCCTCTTGCAGATAACGAGTTAAAAGAAGAATTGATTTCATAAAAACCATATAAAAATTATAGTTATGGAGAAATGAGTATATGAAAAATGTAGCCTTCTATACTGTGAATACCCTGTCTACGTTTCAAAAGGAAATGTCAATTATTAAAGAAGTTATTAAATAAAATGTGAATCACACGCGCATTCACGCTCTATTCATTGCAGTGTACATGATAGAGTATAAAATTATGGGTGTTCTGACATAACTCAGTTTCTTACCCATATCTTAATTTAAAACTTACATCTACTTAACAAAAAAAGAACAAAATAAATTTACAACATTCTATGACCATCAGAGAATGTGTTATAGCAGTAGTATCCCTATTTGATGACTTTCGTAGCCTGTGTTCCGTTACAATATTTATATTCATACATACATAGTCAGAAAAAATAATGTAGTAGTAGTGACCATCAGAAAGCAGGAATATTGCCTGCGTAGCATTTTAGATGTAAAAATAAAATACATTTGATCAGTTGTGTAACATGTTAGGCTAATATTATCTTTGCTTTAGTATAGCAATGGCTTAGTGATATGATTAATATCATCAAGGCTTTAGTTTTATTATTACTCAACAGATGACTGGATATCTTTCATATGGACGAAATGAATTTGTTCTAGTAAAAAGATATATGAAGCTGAAAATGGGTGTATGTGTGTATGTGTTCTACATGCATAGAGATAATAAAGTGTTAAATAAGTAGTCAGACCTAGGTGCCGACATGTTTGCAAAATATTGGAAGTTGGAGACCTGCGAACTGGCTGTTAAATTACAATCACTTATACGCTATTACAGCGGTATCTGATGTTTTCGGACGTTTCCCTAATGATCTGTAACTTGTTTGTTGGGACAATATATAAACTAAGATAATACATTAAATTGTCAAAAAACGTTTATGAATATCAAATTGGAGAATGTGTTCAAGGATCCGAAAGCAGTAGAGGCTTGAATTTCAGAAGACCAAGGTCCGACCAAGGTTCAGAAGATCACACTTTATAGCACTGGACTGTCGCGCCAGTGATGATGATGATGATGATGATGATGACGATGACGACGACGATGAAGAAGAAGAAGAAGAAGAAGAAGAAGAAGAAGAAGAAGAAGAAGAAGAAGAAGAAGAAGAAGAAGAAGAAGAAGAAGAAGAAGAAGAAGAAGAAGAAGAAGAAGAAGAAAAAGAAGAAGAAGAAACAATAGATGTGTTGTAGACGTTTTTAGAAAGATTGAAGCGATTGAATTACTAAAGTTACTAAAATTTACAAACTTGAACATGTTTTAGAGGACGCATATTTGTTCGTTGTATACTAGAACGTTTCTGAAATTTTTAGGTAAGCATTGCACAAATATTCAGTAAATCATATGATAAAGACGTACTTGAGTATAAAAACATACCTAACATTTTACAAATTTAAACAATCTAAAAAGTCTTTAAAGTACCGGTAAAGAATTGTTTTATAATCGTTTATGTATTTGCAACGCAGCGCGGGTTTGTTTTATACCCGTTTTAGTAAGGGGCGACAAGACTCTTAGTCTAGCCAGTTTTATACAACCCATCATTTAGAGAAAATGAAAACAAGTTATAATAGGGTAGCCTAAATGTATTTGTTTTGTCTACAGTACTTCTTGCAGTGTCGTGACTATTTTGTCTATAAGACGTTGACAGAGTAACTATGCTTTACAGATGAACAAATACATTACGCACACATACTCTCATGGAGCAAGTTCAATAAAAAGCAGAAATGCCGGTAATGTGAACTTATAACATTACGGTGTTTTGAACAGTTCACACATTTCATAAAGATGGATTTGTTGATTGATGAAGATCGCAGAATAAAGAAGTTACTCCACAAAAAGGCAATTTGGAATATAGGTGGGAGACAAAACTCCAACATTGTAGATAAAACGAAACGAGAATTCATTATCTCGTTTAGCGTTAGTCAGCGACACAAATATTTGAAGCTACATCACAGATTACACTTACGCATAAAACTGCGTGTCACTATAATATCAAAATTATTATTATCTTAATGATTACGGCATATGTAAGTTTTGTTTCAGGTAAAATGTAAAATAACTTATGTGATTGAGACTATCCTCCTATTAGCTTGAACGTCCACTGCTTTCTGTATTGGCTTGATTACTGCATTGATTTTCATAGTTGGGAAATAAGCGTTAATGTTTCCAGTGTAAACCATAACTTATTTTACATGGAATATTGGGAAGTATGGAAAGTTCTGTAATGCACGAATTAATTAAAGGTTTTTAATTTAGAGCTGCTGGTTACTCACATGTTTACAATATATTGGTGTTTTCACTGCAGCACTACATAACCTAAAGTGGACAGGCAGATGACTGAGATAACTCTCTTATCATTTTGTATTTCAAAATTATAACCTGATTCTATTAAAATATTGCTGACGGTGAAACTTAGTTTTTGAAAATACGAAAAATATGAAAAGCTATTCACGCCATCAAACTACTTTAGCATACTTTAATATAATTAAACGAAATCTAATACACTATATTACACTATAGGAAAGGAATACACGATAGGTTGCCAAACAATAGTATAAGAGAAACGTAACAGATATTAATTCTTGGATTTAATATCCAACGATGAAGGATATGGTATAAACACATATCAAAAATGTATGACACAAGGCAAGAGATGGCCAACCAAACACCGAAGAGCATTGGTCGGCCAAGGAAGAAGTGGTGTGACAGCATGTAGGACCGTTGGTATAGAACAGGACGGAGTCCTAACAAGGAAGTTAAAGAAGAAAAAGAAGAAGAAGATATTTAATACAAAAATGTCAATCTAAATTAGCGTGTAACATCGCAAACAAACGTGTTAAAGATCAAGCGTACAGGATACACAAATGGGATCAGTAATGTTAAAATAAATAAGCAAACCTTACTTATTTAGCTCAAATAATTAAATTTGTACTGTACAAAGCCAACGAGAATTTTTCCTGTAAGTAACTCAAGTAAGAGTAGGAAAACAAAATAGAGAGGAATTTGAAACAAGCAGAAGTTCTAATCAGATAAGCACAAATATGTTGCGAAACGTGACGACAGAATGCATTATCTAAAGGAAATTTTCGTGTTAGGTTGCAAAACTTTAAACGACATAAATACAAGTTTGAGACCTCTTGTAATAAAGTAGATGTCTGTATTAAAGGTCGCGGTTATATTTATTTTACTTAACAAAATAAGGTAATATTTAACAAAATAAAACAGCATGTTATAGTATTCGTTGAAAGTTAACAAATTACACACACACAAACAAACACATTCACACACATTTAGGCTATACACAGGCCTATGTATGCCTTTAACAGTGGAGTCGCATTAATGAATGAACGTGTTAAATTTTCGAGCAATCCTAGTATAGAGTATAATATAAATACGTCAAACATGACATATTTATGCTAACTGGAACTGACATCTATCATTGAAGACAGACAGCTATCATTGAATCTAATGAATACACCACTAAAAACTCACGTAGTATATCAATATACGATTGATATGTATAACAGTCGAAACGGTCACAGTAAATTGTTGGTTTATTGTGAAAGCAAATAATATCCCTTTGTTGCACTGACTGACAGTCAGCTTACGCTGAATACATTGACGTAATTGGAACACGTGTTCCGTTGGATAACTGACTCTCGGACCCACTATGAAAATCTAACTTTGTCGGCTTATCTTCGTTGTTCTATATGTAGCAAGTTGTTTACTTTAATTTTTTTTTATTCATTCTTAATTTAACACTATTTACTGATTAAATTTATTTTGAATCTTACATCTATCTTGTAGGCAAGTTTTACTTATGTGCTGATAAACCTCTCAGTAACAAATATAATTGATATATAAATGCATATGCAGGAGTACTGTAGGCAAACTTCAATCAAGTTTTTATACGGTGTCGTAGTCTTCCTCAAAGCAATGGCAGGATCATTATCCTTTGTCAGGATTTCTGTATCGTTTAGATTCAGTGTCTTGTAGAAACCTTACTTTTAGTTGGTTTAGATGAAAGGCTGCCTCTTTTAATATTTTTTAAAAATTTCCAATCCTAAGACACAATTCTATTAGTCGGTAATATCGGTTAGAAAGCAAGCTTTTCATTTTCTAAAACGATTCTCGTTTCCAAAATGTGAAACAAATATTGACTTACACCAAAACTCAAAATAATATTCGTTTGATCTAAGGGGGTGGGGGGAGGAATAAGACTCTAAGGCAAAACCATAGAACTGTTGAATGTCGTTACCTAAAGCCAAACTTATGTTCGGGAAACATTTCCGTTTGGGACTGGTCTTACTTCAGGGGCCTGCAATATTTTGCCGTTTGCAACTCTGAGATGCCATACGTTAGGATAATATATCGATCTAACTATTTTGACACATTAATGCAATATAATTATGCATGTGTCAATTATACCCCACAATTTGGAGTATACGTTATATAACATAACAATGATGTTAGGTGTAATCGTAATACCAAGAATGTGTAATACGTTTTTAAATATTTACATTATTTATTGAACAACATCTTTCCTTATTTCGGAAATAGAAAAACTCATTATTCTTCGCTTGTGCGAATCTTTTGCACGCGACTTCTGGTTGACATTTTACATTAAACATGGTATACAGAAATCTTATTATCTAATCTTAACTATCAAATATTTTGCTCTTGGCTTACTCATTCAGTGTGGTTATCTTTGCAATTGCTTGCAAATTTATTTAAACAATGAATTTACTTTTATTTCACTTTCTTTAATCTTACTTTGATTCTATTTATTTTGTACTGCATATGCATTTTAACCAAATAAACATTATATGAATTACTTTAAATTATTTCAATTTCAAATCAAATATTGATCTAATAACATTTACGTTATATTCAAATCCTAATTGACATAAATGAAATATTATTCTAAATTAAACAATCAGTCTTTACACTACTATGTACAATTTAATTACTTATAGCAACAGTTCGAATGTCTCTCATTACAGTTTTTAATTATTGTCTTTCAATTGTAGGTAATTATATGGTTTTTTGTCACCTCGTTTGATGTGGTACATTATCGGCGTGTCCTCCACTCGGTCTTTGGTCCGTGTCCTTCGGCGCCTCGGCTCCTCGTATAGGATTCCACTGCATGTACACCTTAATTGTTATCTCTCCTCACACCATGGGCTGTAGGTGTGTCCATACCTCTGCTTTGACTTCCAGTCCATCCTGTGACGCTTACTGTAGATTCGAGACAGCGTTGCTGACTGACATAGCCTCCTGCGGCAACGGTTGAATGAAGAAGAAGAGAGTTTTATTAGCGCGACCTGGTATTTATAGCCACATCGTGCAAAAGCTCCTGTCTGAACAATATTTGTCTTGTCAGAGTTTGTTGAACGTGTCCATACTCCCACTCTTGTTCAATTCACTAATTTCGCCTATCTTCGCGAATTGCTAAGTCTGTTTTACACTACACGATGCTCAATCGATCGCTAATTTTCATATGTTTATTATATGTAACTTACACTTCTTTATTGTAATTACTCAGAGAGTTATTCCCTTTTTAATTTATTGTAATTTCACTTTACGTCACTTTCTCACGGTTTTTTAACCGTTTGTGCACCTTTATTTCCTACACACTTTGGTGTATTTTGTTTTACATTATTGTACATTTATTTCTTATAATTAAAATAATACTTAAAATCTAACATAATTTGAATAGGGGTTGTTACTGTTCAGGAACGGACAGGTTTCATACACACATACTAAATACACATGTGCACACAGCTAGCGACAGGTAGCCAGATATGGGTGTCCGTGCTTGAACTGTGCTGTTCCCTTTTTTTATACAATTCAGCTTGCAATCTGAATCATGTTTATCAACCATATATTTATTTATTTTTATTAATTATTTTAATTATTTTGGCAATGCAAAGTACCGTATATGGTTGTACTGTTGCACTATAGTCTACTTGGTGGTTTGCAAAGATTTTAGATTATTGTAATCTGGGTTAGTTTAAGTTTTAACAACTAGACCTTACAACGCCTGCTAATGATACATAGTCCTATAAATGTTACATTTTCTTATCTGGTTTTGTAAAAAAAAATAATGTATTTTTTGTCTACTCTCTAATCAATTGACCTTATGTTATGGATCTCTGAACTATTCTGTTAAGCATGTTACGTTTCACTGTTCTGAAACCGTAATTGATCAATCCAGTTTCAAAAGAAATCTATAGGTGTTTGTCATGTTTTAATAATTAATCTAGTTATTAGCTTTCTCTTAAGTCATAGTTACTTTTTTCTTATACTCTACGGTGTTTTCTTGAAACACTAGAAGTAGCAAAACTCTTTCCCGTTATCAAGTCACTATAACATTTAACATAGTGCTATCCATGCATGAAAATAAGGGGATCATGTCTTTTTATTGGGTACGTCTTTAATTCCCTTAGCTTACAGCCAAGAGAGAATTTATTATTTCATTAATGTTTTCATCGTTCTTGTTTGCTATTACTACTTTAAACTCTTTATTTATTATTTTTTTATTTTACTATTGGAATCTATATTTTTCGACTAAAACGTTTTGTATATTATATGGATTCAAACATTTTCGTTCTCTACAGTTCCCTGTAAGATCATGAAGAAGAGAAGTAATTTCTCGGTAATTGTTTACTAAAGTACAGACTATGGTGCAAATGTTTAATATTTTATAAGCTAAATAACAAAATATTTTTAAAGTGAAGTATACAGTAATATTATTTTGTTTCTGCCCACTTACTGTAAGTAAGGTACAAATAACAATCCTAGATAATAAACAATTATGTACAGATAGGTAATTCGAATAAATATAGACCTATATTTATAATAACATCACGTATTATTTATCCGTTATTACAACGCTATAATTTGCATAAGTCACACCAAAATATTAATCGTACGTTCCAAAAAGAACCTTACTACCGCAAGCTACGATTATGATTTAAACTCGAATATTCAAAATATCTCTTAACATAATAAATACACACATAATTAAATTACTTAACTAAAACAATGTCTGCAGTTGCGGTATTCATTTCTTCCAACGGGTTCGTGACAGTTGCAAAACTAATAAAATATGCAACTAATTAATGCTTGGATTTCGTTGTCCATGACGTGTCCGTTACTTAACTAAATATAATTATTTCACTACCGACTCGGAACACAAAGTTTTTAGGGTAAAAACGTAAAAGGTTTTGCCTTATAGCCTGAACAAGTTTTCGCTTTTAAAAAGTTTCTTCAGAGTCTGCCGCTGGTAGCACTGTCCGTCTTGTTTTTGGCAACGTTATCGACTTTCGAAAGATCGATATTGTGTGTGTGGGGTGTGATATGTTCGAATAATGCGTGTGATTTTAATTGTGTCTGTTCATTTAGGATGTCGTTTTTATTTGTTTTTGTGTGTTTGTATATTTCCAGTTGTTCTAGAGTGTCTAGTTTTCGGCCTTTTGTGTGTACGTGTAGAATGTCCATGTTTATGTCGATGTTTTTGTATGTGTGGTTTGCTTCAATGAGGTGATTTGCAAAGGTGGATTCTGTAGAGGAGTGGAGTGCCTTTGTGTGTTCAATGTATCTTTGTTTGAAGCTACGTCCTGTCTGGCCTATGTAGAATTTGTTGCAATCTGAGCAATTTAGTTTGTAAACACCAGGTAGATCGAATTTTTTTGTGCTTTGTGTGTGTGTTTTGATAGTGTGTTCTGTTTTGTTTGTAGGTTTGTAAGCGATTCTGTATCCTGCTTTTTTGAATTTGTGGGCTATTTTTTCAGTGTGGTTATTGATGTATGTTCAATGCATCATATTGATTTTTGATACATATTGATGTAAATTAGATCTACCTGGTGTTTACAGGAGGAGAAATACTGAAATATTGGAAATATATTTGTTAGAAAGAAAAATATGGCTTTCTTGACCAGACAGGAAAAAGAACATGATAGCAGACGTGTCAAGTGTAAAGGCTCAATTGTAGGCTTTCAGGAAATATGGCTACATGCAAAGTACAAATGTTTGCTTTGAGAAGAACCCTTCCTTTGTATACAGTCACATCTCTGACTTCCTGCAATACACACGTAATTTAACGGATAGTTGCACGCTACAAGAAAGAAATTGTTTTTGTGTTATAAAGCTTAAATGGGTTTAAAGAAATTTTATTTATACGCTGCTGTAGGTGCTGTTAAAAAATAATTATTTGGGTAGTAATACGTAGATCTAATTGTATTGCTAATTGTATTATTCTCTTTTATATGATCATTTTAAGCGTATTATTTATTACTCTTTGTAAGTATACAATTTGCAGATGTGTATGGGGGCTAATAGACCTTTGGAATTGATTCCTAGGGAGTAACAGTTAGGGTAATAATAGATGGGTGAAACGTAGTGCTGATCACACTACCTTACTTGTATGTCGTATGGCTTACTCAGACAGCCTACGGCCTTTCCTGATCTCTTAAGGCATTTCGATGGTAAAGAAAGGTAATTTATCCGGAAACAATATATCCAAAGCTTTAACATCAGAAATGTACAAGACGCTATAAAAATATAAAGAGCAAAAGATTACAAAAATAGAGATACAGAGGCTATACTGACAGCAAGTAATGATAGCCATTAAAGATAACACAATAGAAAGACAATATGAGAAAATTTTTAAATCTTTAAATGTGTTTAAGATTAATATGAAAGATAAAAAGAGAAAAAACTAAAATTCAAGCTCATACAGTCATTGTATACATGTAATAGTAAACCACGATTGAATTACAAGCATTTTTAAGGAAGACGTCTAAGTGGTAAACTCTCCGGGTAATAACACAAACAGAAGAAGGAACAGCTGGTCATTGAATAAACATAGGGAAGGTAATTTTACTGTATTAAAAAGATTACTTTAAGTTTGGCCTGTAAGTTTATCTTAATGCAATTGTTAAAGTACGAAGTAAATATATGTTTACTTATTAAATTCACCAAGCGTAGAGTAAATGTCAGCGTAAATGTGTGTATAAAAACACTGGGAGTAATTATTATGACCATAAACCGTACAGTATTTTTATATTCCATTGCACCAAACCCTACTAGCAACAAGACATCGATTTCAGTGAAGTTCATGCTGCCTCAGATGCATAACGTGTCTAAACCAAATTAGTTCTCAAGTTAAACATTGAAACTGAAATTCACTGCAGCGCTTGAAAACAAGTAAACTGATTCAGTCTGTTTCATAATGTCGGAATTATGTTGTCAAATACATATTAGGTCGCCAAAAAACTGTACATGTAAATAGGCTACTGTTTGCAAAATAAACAAAAATAGCCGGTCATTTAACTTTTGACGTAAATGTATCACACAACGTATGGAGCCAGTTGGGACGTGGCATTATCTTTTAAATTTAAACACAAAAGTGATTTTAAACACATAACACTTTGTATTTACTACACTTTTATTATTAAATTGGAACGGGACTGGATTTCAGGAACATTGTTGCCAGACTGTGTTGTGTCTCGCGTACATAGCAAACGTACTAATTGACTGTTGTCAGTAATTCAAAACTAGCCTTCTCTTATTGTGTGATTTTGCTAGGATTGTGATAATGTAAATCTAATGTATGTAATATATTGCAAATTGCAACATTATAATTTTTATATATTTTGTGTATCTGAAGTACTCAACGTAGTATCAAATAACTTACCACCTAGGTCGTGGGATTTCTGTTTTCGTTACTTCAAGTCCCTTATGTTGGACAATAAATTTGATGTGAGAAGAGAGGAGAAAGATTTTGTGGCGTGGAATAAACTGTTAATAAATCATTGCTAAAAGTTGCCTTTTACGAGAAGCTGTTTTACATGTACTAGATGTAGAATACATATTATAAATAACACATACATAATATGCAAACAAATAAAATAACCACAGACATGAAAAATTGTCTTAAAAAATGTATAAATTTGTTTCAAATACTTTGGTGTCTGACATTACAATATAACATTCAAAAAAATTATTTTCAATGTTGGAAATCTGATATCATTTAAATATTTATTATAAAATTTAAACTTTTATCTGTAATATTTTATTCAAAAATAATATTTACTTTATTTCAATAAGCATTAATTAGTGTGCAATTATTTTTAACTAACTAGAAAAATTACTTGAAAACAATTAAAGTTACATACTTAAATTATATTAATTATTTAAATTTTTGTAATTACACTGTGTTCAAGTATTTATTACTTCTTTTATTTATACCATAATTATACTGTTTACTGTACGTATTTATAAAAAATAATTGTTCATTTTTCACCTGTTTTTCACTGTTGAGTTACCGTGGCGTGTGTGTGTTGTGTTGATGATAATGATGATGAAGATGTTCCTGGTGCCGGAGTCTGTTGTCGGTTGTTCGTTGAACAGGGTGTCCCCCGTCTTAGAATGATTGTCGTCGGTTTTGCGTTGCTGAGCAATCGGACTTAGCGTCCCCGTGAACAAATTATAAGAGTCTGTTTTTTCGTTCAGAATCGAAAGGGTTTATATACTGGAGGCAAGCCGACATGTTGAAGACTGTCAAAAACCATTTCAAACCTGTACAGATTTTGCGAGCGTCGGTTTCTCACACTTTTTTCTTATTTTCGCACTCATCATTACTGTTCATGTAAAACATTACTGTGCAAAATAATAGAATCATAAGATTCGTGAGATTTTGTCTTTATTAAGATAATTGCTTGTCACATATTAATTAACCGACTAATTATATAATTTGTTTCTAGTTCGGATATACGTTGTAGCGTGACAGAAAATCCACTACATTGTAAATCATATGAAATGATAAAATTTAATTACATCAACAAATGTTGTAATAATATTAAATGACATTTAAATAAATCAGAGGAATGAAACACAATAAGATAAAAATCCTCACTACATAATATATAAAAACCACTGTTAAAAGAAACCAAAGAAAGTATTGAAGCAACTCATCAACTCATAAATAATACCAGTACGTTACTCAGGAAGCTCAGAGCAGTAAACCAGTTACATAAGACAATATCCCGAAAAAAGAGACTCAATCAAAGAGTGGTGAATACCAAAATACTCTAAAAACAAATAGAAGAATAAAGTCAGTTCAGTGAAGAAATTCAATACTCCAAACTAAACCTCAGTCGTGATAACACCAATTACCTTGGTTCCCAAGAATGAGGAAAGAAGAACAGAAGAGTGAAGACTAGACGAGGGACAAGAATGAAAACTAGAAGAGGGACAAGAATGAATACCAGAAGGAAGATATGAAGAAGGACAAGAAGGAAGACAGGAGGAGAGGAAGACATAGTATGAAAGAAACACCGTAGTAAAACCTATTATTATATAAACTACTATCAATCCCAAACCCACAAAAACTATGTCAAAGAAAGTATAACATCCCCAAAATCTTATAAAAATGTAATTATTGAGAAAACTAAAGTGTTGTATAGCGTTATAAGAAGTGCACCGGCTAAAGCTATTGTGTAATAAAGAAAATAAACTAGTCTTAACGGTCCATGATGACTAAAGGTCTGGTCTGAGATAATAAGACTCAGAATATCAGAACCAACAGTGAAAGTGAATTTGTATAAGTGTTTTTTAAAAAATGCAATAAACTTAAAGTTGGTGATACTATAACTTAGTAGTATGCTATGTCACAACTTTAAAGTCTAATAATAACCAGCATGATAAAATAATAAAATGGAAGGTTTCCAGTATTTTATTATTTTTATGTAAATCCTTATTTAAAAGACCTTTGTAAAAAAGGATGATAATAAATAGAGTATGGGAATTAATGTTTGCTGATGTGGGGAATCACAATAATAATGATTTAAACCAAAAAGGAATGGTACTAATATAGTATGAATAAGTGTAACATGTTTAAATAGACTGTTATTTCACAGTCCTAAAATCAATGTATTAAATAAATGTATTTGTAAGGTTTATTAGAAAATAAGATTTATGTTATGTATTTTAAAAAAGAATTATGTTTGATAAATAATAACCTACATACCAGTAATAATGTACTAAAAGGTATGCTATGTTAGATTGAAAATAGTCAAAAGAGATATGTTTAAGCTGTATCTGCAATATGTTAAATTGTGCAGATTACTAAACAATGTTCATAATTAATTATTTTAATAACTGTAGTGTTAATTAACTACTACACAAAACAATAAGTTATAGATCATGTTATTTTCATATAATTGTAATTATGTAAAGTCAGAGGAGGAATTAAGTTTAATTTATTGAGAAAGAAAGAAATATAAAATTCTAAAATCTAGGCCATTTGGTGAAATCAGAGAACCAATATAAAATAGTATAGTTCACTAATAAATCCTGTAAACTACCCAGATTTATATAAGATAACACAATTAACTACTACTAGGAATGATCCTATGAATTAAAATGACAATAAGGAAATATACCTTAACATTTTGTAAATTGTCAAAATATATAAATTAATTAATTTTAGAGAGCAATATCAAATCTACAAATTAACACAAAAAACCAGTTCAAAGGTGTAATTTATATGTATTTAAGAAAAGGAAGAGAAATATGACTAATTAAAATTTATTATAATAGTATTAATAATATTTAAAATGGAAGGAATTTTATATAAAAACGGAAATCCAATTTTGAGCCTATATTTCCAAAGTGTGAACAAAATTTGTTAATTTCCACAAAATGTCTACAGATATGGACTATAATACATCAATTTAAAGGGAATAAGATGATTAAACTAATAATAAGATTAATAATTCATAAAAGTAAGGAATAAAATAGAAAAATTCCATATATAATGTAATATTTTCTAATGTGTATGAAATCGAAAAATGTTAACAATACTTTTTCAAGGATTAACTGGGCAAGATTTATGACCAAGTTAATTAGTCTTTTGTTGAATATCAAGCTGAATAGGTGTGTGACAAAAACGTTCTTTAAACCGAGTCGAATATGAAGCTAACGGATAGCCTTTGAAATCAGTGAACGAGAGTTAGACTAATTAAACACTTTTTGAAACCAATACTATAAAAACATTCACGACAATAGTGAAAACAAACCTCTAACTTCACTATACGAGTGACAGTAAACGGTAAAACATTATATTACAACTAATTTACTCTACAAACCTAACCGCAACTTGAAAACTTAACCGTAATAGTTGCACAAATAGAAAATAACCTAACTAACGCAAGTTTACACTGAACACTTCACCAGAATACACTAAATAGATTAACAGACTTATTACACCAGTGCGGGGACATTTTAGACCTTGATGAAGGTAATTTTATAGTAATTTTCTGACTCGACGCATATACCATAGCCGAGACCAACCCAAGGAGCGGCCATCTTGAAAACGAAACCTGCCTACTACATCATAGTTACTGACGTCACATCAGCCTTCATTGGTTCGACAAAACATTTATTCTAATATCATAACTTGAATTATTTAAATGCTATTAAATAGTAATTATTGTATTTATGTGTTAATTGTTAATGTTATACTCTCTCAGCACCCTTCTCTGACTATTAATCCTAATCGCTCAAAGAACCTGTCTTTAATATAATATAACATAAAATTTTGTTCTGTATGACAATCGATAATTCCTGAGACAGAGTCGATAATTGCTCTCCATCGATAAAATATCGATTATTTATCTAAAATTGTCAATAAATCTTTATATTTCTATTATTTTGTATCTGTACTTATTTCACAGGGTAATTTAAGGGTATTTATAAGGCTGAAGGTATTAAATGAAAAGAATATACTCTATTTTGAACAAGATATTGGACCAGTAAGGAAAGTCACCAATCGATTATTACCTGGAGTTAATCTATTTAACTCCAGACTTGGTGCAAATATTCAAGAAGTGCTCGACGGTCAATAAATACCTACCTGTTATTAAAATTTCACAGAACCCTTTAAAAAACAGATTTACCTATTATACATACCTCTTAAACATAAACAAAATTATTTTATTGTTTGAAAATTCTATTATCATTGAATTTTCCATTTTTTATTTTTATTCTTTTGTAACGACCGGCATACAGCGGTCTGGTGACCAAGTGGCTAGCCCAAACAGTGGGATTTGATCAGATTACAGCCAACGAAAGGTCGTCTTGTTACAAAGTGGCGTCCAACTTAGAGGGCTTAATAATCTAAGCTTGGCAGCGATTGATTAATAGACAGCAGAAAAATGCAGAGACGAGCTACATCGAAAAAGAGGGCGGCAGAGGCCGAGAAAGAGGTTGACATG
This sequence comes from Magicicada septendecula, assembly GCA_034769895.1. Taxonomy (NCBI): domain Eukaryota; kingdom Metazoa; phylum Arthropoda; class Insecta; order Hemiptera; family Cicadidae; genus Magicicada; species Magicicada septendecula. Next base: position 185,950,171 of record CM068371.1, on the reverse strand, counting down.
GGGGATAAGGAGGCAACACCCGTTGAAGATCCGGAAGTGTTACTAATCCAGGTGGAACATAAACAACCTGAACCACCAGAGGAACAAATCGAAGTAACAACACAGACAGGGGAAGTCTATATCCCAGAGAAGGAGAAACCTTCACAACCAGGAAACTTAACAGTAGAAGAAATGTTCAGAGCGTTAATGGAAGACAAACAATCCTTGAAAGAAGAACTGAGTGGGATGAACAAGAAGATGGATGAAAGTAATAAGGAAAGGAAGGAAGATAACCATTCATTAAATGAAAAACTAGAGGATCTGAAGGAAAACAACCATTCATTAAATGAAAAACTAGAGGATCTGAAGGAAAACAACTATTCATTAAATGAAAAACTAGAGGATCTGAAGGAAAACAACCATTCATTAAATGAAAAACTAGAGGATCTGAAGGAAGATAACCGATTCACAAAGGAAGAATTGGGCCGTAAGATAGAGAATACCAATAAGAGGATCGAAGAAACCAGTAAAAATTTGAGTAAGAAGATGGAAAGGAAAATGGAAGAAAACAATAAGAATTTAGAAGAGAAAATGGAAGAAACCAGTAGGAAAATAGAAAATGACAACCAACAATTAAGGGAAGAATTGAGAGAGGACAATTTACTGCTGAGGGAAGAATTAAGAGAAGCGAACCAAGAAAACATGAATAAGTTAGACGAGAGGATTGAGTTAGCCAAAGAGGAATTAAATAAAAAGATAACAGAGACCAAGAAATCAATAGTAAAGAAATTAGAACAGGAAGTTGTGGTTGTTAACCAGCAGATCCGAGAAGTAGACGAAAGATGTCGGCTAACAGAAAACGAAGTGCTGGAAGTCCGTGAAGTAATAACAAAGGAAATTACTCAGGTCCAAGAACAGCAGAAAACAAAAATAGAGGAGACCAAGAAATTTGCTCTGGAGGAAGTAAATAAAGTAAGAACCCAAGTAACAGAAAAATGCGACGGCGTGGAAGCCGCCATGGTAAACATAACTGGACAGATGCGTCAGAGCCAGGAGGAGATAGAGTCAATCAAAAACAGACCATCGGGATATCACAGTTTCCCCATGTCAGAGAACCGAGAATGGCTGAATTTCCGACAATACAAACGGAAGCCAATGGAGTTCTTGGCACGAATAGAGGAGTACATCGAGAAACACCGAGGGAACCGATGGGTCCAGAATAGAGAGATCCTTGATGAGTCGTTTCGGGAGGTGAATGACCATTGGTGGATGGCAAACCGGAGCGACATCAATAACTATGAGCAGTTCAAGAGCATGTTCAAAGCCAAATACTGGTCAGAGACCACGCAGAATCTCATCAGAGATAATATCTGCCACGGCCGCTACCAACCACAAGTCGGCAGCTCAATGACAGCGTATTTCCTCGGCAAAGTGTGTATGGCCAAGCACTTAGAACCAGCCATACCGGAGGAATGCTTAATTAACAAGCTGTCTTATCATTATGATGAGGAAGTGATTCGCGCTAGGAGGGGCAGCCAGATAAAAACCATCCAGGCAATGACCGAACTCCTGGAGAATTATGAGAACGAAGATTACTACAGGCAGAGTCGTAGGAGAAGTGATGGGCCCGAACCAAGGACGTACCAGAATAATAACCAAGGTGCGAACCACGTAAATAATGGGTACCAAGGAGTTCGGACATACCCGCGAAATAATAATTATAATAATGGAAATACTGGAAATAATACCAATTACAATGACAGTAATAGAACGGGTCCCAACCAGCAAAACCCGAATCGACCCTCTAATGGTTATCAGGGTAACCACAATCCCAACCCTGGTAACGTAAATAGTCAGAGAAGCCCCAATTATGGTAATAGTCCCTACCATAATAATGCTAATCGTGTGGGTCCCAATAATAGTAATTTTAGTAATAATAGGTTTCCTCGCCCAAGAGTGAACTTCATACGGGCCACAGATGGAAGACAGCGAGGTTTCAACCACCATAGAGGGAACAGTTACCGAAGATACGAAGAAAGGCGGAGGAGCCTAGAACGGGACCAACCGAGGTACTATCCGGCGCGCAGGAGTAATAGTTTGGACAACACTGAACAGAGGTCGCACCATGAACGACCAGAAGACCATAGAACAGATCGGCAAGTAACCACCCTGAGCATCCCGAATGAGGCATCCAATAATATGGCTCAAAGAAATAATGATGCCGAGCCTTTAAACGGGCACAGGCAGTAAGAAATAACCAGAACCCATTACTGCTTCTGACTACTGGGTATGATAATGAGAATGAGTGCAATATAATAAACAATCACAATCGTATTACCATCATCGGGTGCAACTACCTGAAAGACATCAGACAGGAGTTATTGGAAGAGGATAACAGGAGTCCCACCAATAACTTCAATAATGAGATTATACATGTTGACGCCAAGGTAGAAGGCATCCCAGCCAAGTTAATGATCGATACTGGGTCAAACGTATCAATAATAAATACGACGGAACTGGAGAGGATACAGCAAGAGTGCGGAAGAACTTTACCAACATTGCCATTGAATAATATTGTTTTGTTGGGAGCAACCGGCCGACAAAACAAAACTATACGTAGACAAGTCTCCGCCAGTGTGATGAGCTGTGGTATAGCGATAGACATGGAATTCTTGGTGGCGAGCGGTCTGCCATTCAATATACTGGTCGGGTGTGATGTGCTTAGGAGAAATTCCGCCATCATTGACCTAAGAACTGAAACGTTATCACTGTTTTCAAACGGACATACTTGGACGGCGAACTTGGTGGGTAGTGACCAAGTCGTTCCCGATAGTATCCATCAGCAAATCCGAAAAATCAATTACATCCAACCAACATCCATAATTGAACAGAGAATAGACGACACATCCAATGAAGATTTATGGTCGCAAAAAATCCAGGAGATCAGGGATTTCCGGAGCGGTACAACTGGAGAAGGGTTAACAACAAACCAAGCGAACAAATTAATCGATATATACAATAAATACAAATCAGTCTTTTCTGATGAGCCCGGTAAAGTGAAGAATTTCCAGTGTACTCTACAATTCCGAGACACTGTAGACTTTAACCGGAAGTCTTACCCCATTGCGCAATCACGAAAGCAGGCAGTAAGAGCTGAAATAGAGCAAATGATTAACCGTGACATTATAGAGAGTAGCCATTCCCCTTACACAAGTCCTATCGTGGCTATTCCTAAGAAAAACGGACAAGTCCGTTTATGTTTAGATGCGCGCGAGATAAATAAAATGATCATAAATGACAGGACTTCGCCCGGTGAGATTGAGGAGATATTAAAACGATTCCACGGTACCAAATACTTCACTACCTGGGATACGGTGTGCGGATACTGGCAGGTGGAATTACATCCACAGAGTCGCCAGTATCTGGCCTTTATATTCGAAGGGCGGAACTACCAGTTTAAGAGGTTGCCCTTCGGACTGGTAAACTCAGTCGCAGTCTTTGTGCACTGCATGGATCAAATACTTGGCCAAGAAGCACTAAAATTCACCACCGTATACGTCGATGACTTGCTAGTGTCCTCAGAAACTTGGGAGGAACACTGCTACCGTGTGGAACATGTCTTACAGAAGCTAGCAGCAAACAATATTACTCTGAAGTTAGCAAAGTCTCATTTTATTGCTAAAGAGATACAATTCTTGGGCTTCATAATAAATGATAAGGGAATCTCACCGTCGGCTGAAAAAGTCGAAGCAATTCAGAACTTTCCTACACCAAAGAATCGAAGGCAGTTACAGTCGTTCCTGGGACTCTGTAACTACTACCGCAAGTTCCAGGAAAAGTACTCCGAACTGACTGCCAGATCCCAGCCGCAACTGTCATCTAAAAATAAATGGATCTGGGGTAATGAACAACAAAACGTATTGACTCTCATAAAACAAAAATTTCTTAAACATATTATACTCCGTCACCCAGATTTTAACAAGCCTTTCTTTCTAAATTGCGATGCCAGTGACATCAGCCTTGGCACTACTTTATATCAAGAGGATGAGGAGGGCGAGCATCTTGTAATCTGTTTTGCCAGCAGAGCTCTGAACCAGAGTGAGAAAAACTATCATGTGACAGAGAAGGAGTTATTGAGTGTCGTGTTCGCGTGCGGAAAGTTCCGTACATATATTCTTGGTTATCCCGTTACCGTCCGGACAGACCATAAATCTATCTCGTTCCTTAAGAGATGTAAGCTGAGTCATGGAAGGTTAACGCGGTGGATACTATTGCTGCAAGAGTACGACCTGAAATGGGAGTATATCCCCGGAAGGAAGAATGTCGTCGCGGACGTATTGTCTAGAGTTGACATTGACAAGCAAACGTTCGAGGGAGAGAAGGAGAGTATTCTGAAGGTGTACCATATTCTCAGCAGCAGTGCCGGTCTACAATCAGTTCTAGAACAACTAAGCACACACCAACAAGCTGACCCGAAATTAATTAATATTATCTCAAGATTGGAAGCAGGAGATGAGACCATATCCCGATATTATACTATACATAAGGGAATCCTGTTTTCCAAACCATCATTATTTAAGGAGGAATGGAAGGTAATAATTCCAACCCATATCGAGAAAGAGGTAGTGATCAGTTATCATGTTCGATATGGGCATATGGGCGCTTTAAAGGTGGTAAAGGCCCTGGAAGAAAACTGTTATATAAAGGACATCAATCGGAAGGTACGGAGGTATATTAGAAACTGTCGCATCTGCCAACTCGTAAAAACTAATAACGAGAAAAGAGAAGGGCAGATGATTCCAATAACATCACAGTTTAAACTTGAGAAAGTATTCCTGGATATCTGCGGGCCATTTCCCCGCAGTGGAGGCCGCCACCGATACAGATATATCGTCATCATTATGGACCATTACACTAAGTTCATAAAGCTATACCCAGCAAATCGGGCGACCACGAAGAAAGTTCTTAATATCCTGATCGACCAGTACTTCCCAACCGTCGGAAGACCGGTATCGATCATAACCGACCACGGAACGCAATTCAAGGGGAGGAGATGGCGAGATACACTGCTATCCATGGGGGTTCACACATACAAGACATCCGTATACCACCCAAGCAGTAACCCGGCCGAAAGAGTCTTACGAGAGGTAGGGCGCCTATTAAGAACATATTGCCATGATCAGCAGAGAAGGTGGCAAGAATACTTGGAGGCCACTGAAGAATTCCTCAACCTGGCCTACCATCCAGCCATAGGAATAACCCCATACTCCGCAATGTACGAGAGACAACCCCCTAGAGAAATTGCAGACATCTTGGAGTTCCCAAGAGAACATAAATATAAATTCAATAAAATTCAATTTTGTAATAAGGTGGCCGAAGATCAGGAGAAACGGCGGAACAAATACAATAAATGCGTGGGTAAGGTTATCCATTATACCATTGGAGAGAAGGTGTTGTTGAGGAATAGGGAATTACCCAGTTCCCTAGAAGGAATAACAAAAAAGTTATTGATCCTGTATACTGGTCCCTATATCGTCTCAAAAGACAATAACAACAACACCTACGAAATCAAAGAAATAAGTTCAAGTAAAGTCAAGGGTGTTTTTAACCAGGCATCCATGAAGAAATTTTATGATTAAAAAATCAACTAAATTCAAAAAATACGTAAGTTCACCTTACATACCAAGAAAATGTGGAAAAAACTTTATGGCTAGAATAGAAGAGAAGAAGTTTAAAAACATAAAAACCCCAAAATTCTAAAATACATGTGAGCCAATCTTACATAAAGATTATTTGAAAGAAATTATTTGAAAATAAGAATAATATAAGAAGAGTTTGAAATAAGTCAACAAAATTTTAAACATAAATGAGATCACCTTACATACCGATTATCTAAGAAAAACTTTATGGCTATAATATAATAATAAAGAAGGAGAGAATTTAGAAATAAAACCATCTAAGGTCAAAAAACAAATAATTCTAGACAGTTTAATCATGTCTAAGTTCAATATGAAGAGTAAAAACCTTTCCGTAAAATGTTGTTGAAGGAAATAAAAAAGAAAAAAATTCTTTAATACAATTTAAGTGATTGAATAAAATAAAGTACAAAAACTTCTTTGGAATTATGAGAGAATGAAACTTTAAGTGGTATGAGGAGAAAATATGACCTCATAATGAAATAAATAAAAAAACCAGCATTTGCAAGTATAATCGCAATGACCGGAATAATGTGAAAATAATGTCAAAAATGTATGTAATTAAATGAATTAATATAAAATGATTTATAAATTAAATGACAATTATGATAATGACAGTTATAAAAAATTCTAGAAAATAGAACAAGTGGAAATTTTAAGAACCAAGAAACAGGCTAAAAATGTCACGAAGATATGCTACTACAAATAATGCAGATTATAATGAAAAAACCAGAAGGTAATAAAGAATTTATAACCAAAAGATTTATATGATAATAAAAGTATAAAAAGGTAATAATAGAAGAGCTTCCTACCATAATATCAAATGAAAGAAACATCCAGATAATAAGTCAGATGAACAACTGAGATAGAAATATTAAAATCTCTGAGAAGTATAATAAGTAATAAGTGAAGTATCCCAAAGATATTTTTAAATAGTAACAAATGTGTACTATTCTGAATAATTTTTTTTTTTAATCTGTCTGATGATAATTCCAGCAGGATTAATATATTTTTTGAGCAGAGATGATTTGCCTCTGTACTCAAATATGTGTGAAGTATTGGACAGCAGAGGAAAGTAGCGTACAGTGCCTCTCTGAACTGAACCAGCTCACAAAGTAGGGAACGATAGGGAGAAAATATCCCAAGGAGAAAATACTAAGAAGAAATATAAAAATGAAATAATAAATATGAAACTCAGAAGACTATTACTATCAAGGAAGATCAAGTGAGAGTGATATAAACTCAGATATAAATAAGAGAATTTTAAAATGGAAGGAAGTCCAAAATAATAACAAACTTTGAATAGTTATCATAAGCAATTGTTTCAGACAAAGCAAGTATAGTCTGAAAAAATTACTTCTGGAGAAGGGCATTCTGTAGCGTGACAGAAAATCCACTACATTGTAAATCATATGAAATGATAAAATTTAATTACATCAACAAATGTTGTAATAATATTAAATGACATTTAAATAAATCAGAGGAATGAAACACAATAAGATAAAAATCCTCACTACATAATATATAAAAACCACTGTTAAAAGAAACCAAAGAAAGTATTGAAGCAACTCATCAACTCATAAATAATACCAGTACGTTACTCAGGAAGCTCAGAGCAGTAAACCAGTTACATAAGACAATATCCCGAAAAAAGAGACTCAATCAAAGAGTGGTGAATACCAAAATACTCTAAAAACAAATAGAAGAATAAAGTCAGTTCAGTGAAGAAATTCAATACTCCAAACTAAACCTCAGTCGTGATAACACCAATTACCTTGGTTCCCAAGAATGAGGAAAGAAGAACAGAAGAGTGAAGACTAGACGAGGGACAAGAATGAAAACTAGAAGAGGGACAAGAATGAATACCAGAAGGAAGATATGAAGAAGGACAAGAAGGAAGACAGGAGGAGAGGAAGACATAGTATGAAAGAAACACCGTAGTAAAACCTATTATTATATAAACTACTATCAATCCCAAACCCACAAAAACTATGTCAAAGAAAGTATAACATCCCCAAAATCTTATAAAAATGTAATTATTGAGAAAACTAAAGTGTTGTATAGCGTTATAAGAAGTGCACCGGCTAAAGCTATTGTGTAATAAAGAAAATAAACTAGTCTTAACGGTCCATGATGACTAAAGGTCTGGTCTGAGATAATAAGACTCAGAATATCAGAACCAACAGTGAAAGTGAATTTGTATAAGTGTTTTTTAAAAAATGCAATAAACTTAAAGTTGGTGATACTATAACTTAGTAGTATGCTATGTCACAACTTTAAAGTCTAATAATAACCAGCATGATAAAATAATAAAATGGAAGGTTTCCAGTATTTTATTATTTTTATGTAAATCCTTATTTAAAAGACCTTTGTAAAAAAGGATGATAATAAATAGAGTATGGGAATTAATGTTTGCTGATGTGGGGAATCACAATAATAATGATTTAAACCAAAAAGGAATGGTACTAATATAGTATGAATAAGTGTAACATGTTTAAATAGACTGTTATTTCACAGTCCTAAAATCAATGTATTAAATAAATGTATTTGTAAGGTTTATTAGAAAATAAGATTTATGTTATGTATTTTAAAAAAGAATTATGTTTGATAAATAATAACCTACATACCAGTAATAATGTACTAAAAGGTATGCTATGTTAGATTGAAAATAGTCAAAAGAGATATGTTTAAGCTGTATCTGCAATATGTTAAATTGTGCAGATTACTAAACAATGTTCATAATTAATTATTTTAATAACTGTAGTGTTAATTAACTACTACACAAAACAATAAGTTATAGATCATGTTATTTTCATATAATTGTAATTATGTAAAGTCAGAGGAGGAATTAAGTTTAATTTATTGAGAAAGAAAGAAATATAAAATTCTAAAATCTAGGCCATTTGGTGAAATCAGAGAACCAATATAAAATAGTATAGTTCACTAATAAATCCTGTAAACTACCCAGATTTATATAAGATAACACAATTAACTACTACTAGGAATGATCCTATGAATTAAAATGACAATAAGGAAATATACCTTAACATTTTGTAAATTGTCAAAATATATAAATTAATTAATTTTAGAGAGCAATATCAAATCTACAAATTAACACAAAAAACCAGTTCAAAGGTGTAATTTATATGTATTTAAGAAAAGGAAGAGAAATATGACTAATTAAAATTTATTATAATAGTATTAATAATATTTAAAATGGAAGGAATTTTATATAAAAACGGAAATCCAATTTTGAGCCTATATTTCCAAAGTGTGAACAAAATTTGTTAATTTCCACAAAATGTCTACAGATATGGACTATAATACATCAATTTAAAGGGAATAAGATGATTAAACTAATAATAAGATTAATAATTCATAAAAGTAAGGAATAAAATAGAAAAATTCCATATATAATGTAATATTTTCTAATGTGTATGAAATCGAAAAATGTTAACAATACTTTTTCAAGGATTAACTGGGCAAGATTTATGACCAAGTTAATTAGTCTTTTGTTGAATATCAAGCTGAATAGGTGTGTGACAAAAACGTTCTTTAAACCGAGTCGAATATGAAGCTAACGGATAGCCTTTGAAATCAGTGAACGAGAGTTAGACTAATTAAACACTTTTTGAAACCAATACTATAAAAACATTCACGACAATAGTGAAAACAAACCTCTAACTTCACTATACGAGTGACAGTAAACGGTAAAACATTATATTACAACTAATTTACTCTACAAACCTAACCGCAACTTGAAAACTTAACCGTAATAGTTGCACAAATAGAAAATAACCTAACTAACGCAAGTTTACACTGAACACTTCACCAGAATACACTAAATAGATTAACAGACTTATTACACCAGTGCGGGGACATTTTAGACCTTGATGAAGGTAATTTTATAGTAATTTTCTGACTCGACGCATATACCATAGCCGAGACCAACCCAAGGAGCGGCCATCTTGAAAACGAAACCTGCCTACTACATCATAGTTACTGACGTCACATCAGCCTTCATTGGTTCGACAAAACATTTATTCTAATATCATAACTTGAATTATTTAAATGCTATTAAATAGTAATTATTGTATTTATGTGTTAATTGTTAATGTTATACTCTCTCAGCACCCTTCTCTGACTATTAATCCTAATCGCTCAAAGAACCTGTCTTTAATATAATATAACATAAAATTCTGTTCTGTATGACAATCGATAATTCCTGAGACAGAGTCGATAATTGCTCTCCATCGATAAAATATCGATTATTTATCTAAAATTGTCAATAAATCTTTATATTTCTATTATTTTGTATCTGTACTTATTTCACAGGGTAATTTAAGGGTATTTATAAGGCTGAAGGTATTAAATGAAAAGAATATACTCTATTTTGAACAAGATATTGGACCAGTAAGGAAAGTCACCAATCGATTATTACCTGGAGTTAATCTATTTAACTCCAGACTTGGTGCAAATATTCAAGAAGTGCTCGACGGTCAATAAATACCTACCTGTTATTAAAATTTCACAGAACCCTTTAAAAAACAGATTTACCTATTATACATACCTCTTAAACATAAACAAAATTATTTTATTGTTTGAAAATTCTATTATCATTGAATTTTCCATTTTTATTTTTATTCTTTTGTAACGACCGGCATACAGCGGTCTGGTGACCAAGTGGCTAGCCCAAACAGTGGGATTTGATCAGATTACAGCCAACGAAAGGTCGTCTTGTTACAACGTTTACCCTTTACCTTAAAATTATATCTACACATGCGTCATTTTGCCTGCATCCGAAATAATACTGAAATCATTCGTTTTGCTGTATATAATGTCAGTGTGCGAATTTGTTATCAAACAAACATCTTTAATTAATTGTATTTCTGCCTGTTTGGACTGGCACACTACCACAAGTTATATACACTAGTACAGATAGAAACTATTATTCTCATTCCTTGATCAGGGGATGCAACACACACATACACATACATCAGAAACCACTGTATGCGCGCGCGCACACACACACACACACACAGTTCGCCACCGCTCGGAAACCAAATAAAACAAGTTAGGAATTGTCTTTTCTTGTCTCTTTCCGTATGCTTTATTTAAAACTTTGTACAACTGTTTATATTTATTTGTATGTGTACAAATAAATTACCCTGGGAGAACGTGCAAATATGTATCTTTGCATATATTTTCCAGGTGATTTTAAATAAAATTTGAATGATCTACATCTTCACATACATAATTTATAATACACTTTACAAAATGTATAAATAACACTCATAAAAGTTGATAGTCAATCGTACATAACAAACATTTTCATGGTAAGTTACAAAATTCTGCCCCCTTTTTTCTGACGTATTGTTCTATGTTTCTATTGTTACGTATTTTCTGTATATTGAACCTAACAATGATTACTATAGCTTTTTGTCGGTATCGCTTCTACCTGTTTCCCTTCTCCCTGTGAATCGGTTCTTAATAGCATGTGTTCTCGGTAACAGCAGATATACATCCTGTATTACACATCAAATTTTTCCTGTTCCCTTACCTGACCATACGTAAGCTCGACTACATACACTGGCATCTGTGTTTCTCTCTCTCTCTCTCCCTTAGTAGGAAGTTGTTTGTTTATCTTTCTCACTTTGTTTCCCACTCACTCTCTCTCTCTCTCTCTCTCTCTCTCTCTCTCTCTCTCTCTCTCTCTCTCTCTTTCTTTCTCTCTCTCTCTCTCTCTCTCTCTCTCTCTCTCTCTCTCTCTCTCTCTCTCTCTCTCTCTCTCTCTCTCTCTCTCTCTTACCAGCATTCAGAGAGTCAGTAATATTACAACACCTAGGTTTCCAATATATTAGATTATCCAGTAAGAGCTCCTGAATATTTTTCTGTTATGTTTATTAAATGGCAGAACTGTCCGGGCGCTGTTGCTACATCTGTCATATGTTGGCCTTTAAAAGAATTTTGTAGTTTGCAGAAATGATAGCGGTACTAACTTTTACACCATTTAAAAAAGAACGTTAAAGTTGTCTTATTCCGGTTTCTCTAGCATATTTTTATATTACAATGATACTACATAAGCGTATTGAAATAACTACGATTACAAAACGTACATAACTTTATATCAGAGGTTTTACAGATAATATTTTTAAAGCATTTTTTAATCTACGTAAACGTGTTGTTTGCTACGTTTTTTTGTGAAAACTACGCTACATTCATATACGAGTATTTATGCTTCTGCTGAATTTGCGAAATTTTTTGTTATCTTTGACCATATGTAACAACCTAATAAAAGCTTAAGATACAATAATTTAAAAAAATTAATTAAATTTAGCTCTGTCTTACAAAGCTTTGTATAGAGAGAGGAAGTGGCCATTGATCGAGTTAGACGTACGTAATGTCTTAGTAACTGTACTCTTTGTGCAAAGGCGATAGCTGAGTAAGTTTGAACCCTTGAGAGGCAGGTCCCTAGGATTGAGTTACCCAATTTACGGTAAAGACACAGGTTTAGATGTGTGGGAGCCACTGACAAATGCTCTGCGAGAGAACGTTATCGATAAGGAGTAATAGGAGTGTAATATAATGTACACGGTAATATTCCATGTTAGTTAAATTTACATTACAGTATAACGATAACTTTATGCCATACCAAAATGTTGTACTCTAAAATATAATTAAAAATATCGATCCCCATGTATCGGATCTCGTGTCACCAAATGATAATCCATGTAGACCAGATCCTACTTCTAGATTTAAGTTGCGCCATTTGATTTTATTATCATATGTATTTAGTATTTTATTTACTGACTTAATTGTAGGTTCAATTCTTTTGCAGAAAATTTATTACTAAGAATGTAATACATGCTATTCTGTTGATTTCATAATATATTGTTTGAAAATCTAATTTTCCGTATTAATAACTTATAAAAAAAAGCCATAGTTCTTGATTGCTATTCTAATGTTTTTATCCATACATAGTTTCTTGTTTCGCCAGTGTAGTGAACAGTAATAATTTATTACTTAAAATCGAATCTGCCCTGTATCAAATCGAACGAAGTTCCCGTATAATGAAAACGATAACGTGACATTGCAGATATACAAAATGTGTTGAAATTACACTGAAAAAAATCTGTCTGGAGTTAAAAAACTAATAACTACCATTCATTAACATATTCGTTGTAATAACAGATATATTGTAGTTAACAAAAAATTTTGATTTAAATATGACCTTCTCAGCTAAAGTTTAAAAAGTGAAATCAACTGAAGTAAAATTGTCATAAATAAAGTAAAATTAATTGATAACTTAAGAAAATCGTTAACTCTCGTATTGAACAAAGAATTTGCTTACCATCGTAAGGTCCTACTTACTAAAATTATCAAACATTTATTTTTTAAGGAAGAAATTGTATTTTCATGTACATCGTCTATCGACACATAACCGTCAGTGTTTACAGGTTAAGAAATATTGAATAATTAATTTATAACTTGTAGCATTAGTCTTATTGTTGAAGTAAATATTTCCTTACCTCTTAATTGTATCTTTTCCTACATGTTTTATATATCAAAAATGGTATACAGGCAATTATTTGACTCATGGTCAAGTGAGGAGGGGTATTGTAAATCTGACTTCTCTACGCAATATCAAAAAACTTGCTGTTTATTGACGCACGTTAACAGGACTCGATGACTCGACTCTGAAATCTTTAAAGTTAATGTAATAGGTTGATTTTACATTTCTCAATTCCCCGTTCCAAGGATACAGAGTTACGTATAAAACTAACCACCATATAACAGTACTCTACCCCTATCTGTGCACGTATTCCTTCAATAAAATTTTATCTTAGTTGCATATTTTGTATCTCTATCGATAGGCCGTGTTAGGATATATTAAGTTCCTTCGCTCGAAATACAAAAACATGAAGTCTCTGTCCTCGTAGTTTCTTTGATCTGAATGATAATAAGAGCTATTAAGGTATACCGTATCATGACAATTATAATAATAAATGTAACAGTAACTATCACGATAACGACTATTATGACACATTACGTCTACTATTTTTGCATTTCATGTATTCGTCAGTACTGCCTAACTTGTTTACTTGTTTACTTTTAGAAAAGATCAAATATTGAGTAATAAAGATTTGAGTAAACATTGTGTGTAGCAATTATGTCAACGAACATTGCTCTTCATAGGTTGTGTCACATTTACTCCAATGAAAAAATCTTACTAGCAACTGCGAGCATACTATACGAAGATTTTATGAAGCTGACTGCTATTTGCAAACCCGGCCACAGTTATCACTGCAGGTTGGCTTTGTGCATACATTTTCCATTCTAAAGACGTTTCACTCTTTTCTTGGGTAAACATTAAAAAAAAAATCATATTTTTATGACGTACAATTTTTTGTAACGTCGACGTAGCTGACATACGTGGACTACGTGACACTTACCACGTATTTGTGGAGTCAACAGGTAGACACGATGTTTCACAACCATCCAGAAATATATGGTATTGATTATCTGACTCTTGCAAATTGTTTTCGTTGTCCGATTTGTTCGGCTCCGTCCTAGAATATCAACAATATGTCATATAATTTTGGTTATGAAACCCACCTGAGCGATAGTTCTGAGTTCATTTGAGTGGAGAGTCCTGTAACTAATTAAAATTAGTTCGTCGTGTGTTAATTACGGTGCATTGATAAGCAAAAAGTATTAGTAAAATTTCAAGTAGTTTATTATTATTTTTGTTGCGGTATATTGTATATTTACTTATAGAAATAGAAAAATAGCTTAAAAAATAATGAAGTAGACCAAGAAAACGACAAAACAGAAATATGTACGAAAATGTTCTTCCTAAGCTCAACTGTTGAAATATTACACCTTAATATTTTTTATTATCAGGATTATTCTTATGTCAAGAGCGTTGTTTACAAAATATGAAAGTGTACTCGTTTACATGAGTCTAACTCTTTTACATAGTAAATTGTTCTGTTTATTATACTGATAAAAGTTTTATCCTTTATTTACTTTTGTGTTCTATTACGGACTTTACAACTGTAGCAGTAACTGATATGTCTGCTACGAGTATTGAATTCATAGAAAACATACGTCTTTCCCGTGTTTATATTTTAGTACGGAAATTGAAATTTCATCTAACTTAAAATTTAGCATTATTTCCTTCATCGATTCTTCTTATTCTGTTATGCGTATGTATTATATTTATCTGCATAATTTTAAAGTTATTTGAAGTTTCACTCCGTAAGAATAATGTTTTTAAACATTTTCTGTTATCATAAAATTCCATATCTTTAGAAATGTTTTGCCATAAAATTCGTGTCTATTCAAAATTTTATTTTACGTCAATTATCAGTTTTTAACCTTATTTTTAGTACCTTAAGTTAGATCCTTTGACAGTATGTCTGGAGTGTCATTATCAAATAATGCACTTTGAGAGTCCCTGTAACTTTTTTTTAATAAGCTATATAAAACAACATATAACAATACATTTTTTATTTAATTTTTACATTATTTTTATACAAAAATTTATGTTTAAAGAGACAGTTTTATAATTTAAACGTATTTTAATTAGAAAGGGTTAGTCGTTGAAGTCAAATTCATATTTACTGCTGAATTCCTCGTCTATTGTCTTAAAAAGCCCTTATGTAAAATGTTACAATACTTTTCTGTCCTTAACATAACCTATAATAAATTATCTGTATAACGATGATGCTAAATAATTCATATATTTTTATTGTAGGCGAAATTATATGCAGACTGATAAATTATTCTTTTCAGGGAAGAGAAGACCTGTTGTAAAAAGACGTGAATATAACACGTTGTATAATGAAGACATTAAAGAAAGTAGGACGACAGGGATTATATGGTATACATATAACTCTGGTGAATAGCATGTACGTTGAGTAGCGTCTGGTACTAAGTGGCTGATTAAACCAGTTGTACAGACGTGCTTCACATTTGTCAGCTATCTTTACAGATTAATAAATTTTATATGGTAAAGTTTATTTACGTTCCATATGTTTATTGATTTAATTTGTGAAAGTATACATTGTATCCATTTGATACTTGCATACCGTTGTCAAGTGTTCTGAAATGTATTTAATGCCATTTGTTTAAAATAAAGAAAACATTTTTCTTCCATTAATCTACCTTTAAAATAAATCTACCATTAAACCGTTTTTTCTGTTAGTTACCGCAATTTTGCCTTCAATAGCCTATGTGTCCTTTTGTGTGTTCAATTGCGTAATAAAAACTTTACATGAGTTATTATGAGAGTTTAAATAACAATAATCAAAACTGATTTCTAATTCAGTTTCAGTTAAACGCAATGAAAGTAGTGATAGATTTTCACTACATATGAAATTTTCCAATAAACATGGCATTTTATTTTATTTTATTTCCACATACATGCCTCCGATATATTTTAGATCATGCCGTGTTTTTTGTATTCCAAGTAATATGACAAATCGACATTGCAACAATTGTTGAAAAATTATTTCTGCCTTGTTCAAAAATGTCTGTAATCTAGCTCAAATAGTTACATTTCACAGAGAATTTTTGACTTATAATTTACGAACACTTCCGAAACATCACGTGCAAAGAACATTATATACATATTGCCTAGAAAAAATTATATCATCCTTAAGATTATTTTTAATCCTAAGAGTTACGATTATTTTTAACCATAATTTATTTTAATGGCTTTTATAAATATTTCTATTAAATTCTGAAAGCAATTAGTAGTTTGTATACTAGCGTCTTTTTTTAGCAATCTTAAATTAAAACTTTGGCTATGTTTGTGCTTTGACAACGTTCATAAAAACTCATATGTTATTTGGTGTCTAATTAGTGCAATAGAACATGATTTTCTTAAGTTTTAACCATCGAATTGTTTACGTAGATTGTAAAACAATTTCATATATGCCTAGTAATTATAATATCTTCTTCTTCTTTCAGCCTTCTTCGACCTAGAGTAAGCAACCTCTAGTCTTTCGCCAAAATATGTTGAGGAAGGGTTACGCCCTTATCGTAATATGTTGTCTCACCATGCCTGTTGTGATCTTTTCCAGTCTATTTTTCCCCTAAGCAGAGACAGCAGTGTAATATCTTGGCGTCCAAACATTTATCTATCTCACGTTGTGGTCTACAAATCTCCACTTGAGTTTTACAACATGCCTTCTAAAATCAGCTACTCTTGTTTTTATTACTTTTCCAATTGTAGAGCAAAATGTTTAGCATTTTTGTTCTAATGCTCGTTTTAAAGTCTTAACATTTTATGCAATTTTTTTTTATAGTGACCTTATCTGCCAGCGGCAGAACGCAGTCCTTAAAAAAAAGTTACAATATGTTCAATTCTGTAAATGTTAGTACTAACATTATATAATATAGATTATTATAATTCAATATTATTATTTATAATAATTCTGTTTTGAATAATTTAATATTAACTTTTAAAATACTTCTCTACACTCATAATAAAGTACAGCTTCAGATACATGAAGTCCCTGAGATTCTTGGATCGTCGGGAACTTTAAAATATGTGAAGTCTTGAAAATGCATTGGACAGCTCAGATGAAGATTACCACAGAGGTTTGTACGTTTCCGGCGAAAATGGCAGATACAACATTGAGCGTTACGACTGTACCATACTACGAATCAATTTTTGGTTGGGAAGCTACAGAGCAACGCCAATTCTGAGAGACAATTGGTATGTGCTAGAGATAACGTCTGAAATATGGATTATCTGCTAGACTTACGCGTTATAAAAGACGAGTGATGTTACTTAGTTATCTTAATACTGTCGTTAAATTTGTTTAATAAATATAGGATTGTTATATTTATGGAAGACAAGTTTTGAATTAGAAGCCCTCGGAACAGCGTTGAATAACGTGTGTCTCTTGAATAGGCCTAACTGACTGGTTCAGGCTCATTGCATGGCCGAAAGTAGGCTCGCTCAATACAAAAGTCTACATAACAATATGTTACGACGGTCTCACAGATCGTCCTATGGTTCGGTGGAAACAAAATACGTACACCAATGAAGTCGCTAATAACCAGCTTTAATGAGTCACAAATAACAATTTGAAATCAACAAGATACTCTCGTACAATAAATCAAGTGAAATTTGTCCACAGGCAATAATAATGTC
This sequence comes from Magicicada septendecula, assembly GCA_034769895.1. Lineage (NCBI taxonomy): Eukaryota > Metazoa > Arthropoda > Insecta > Hemiptera > Cicadidae > Magicicada > Magicicada septendecula. The sequence goes on along the minus strand of CM068371.1, from coordinate 185,932,327 downwards.
AAGTAATAGAGTTCCACACTAATATTATAAAACATTAAACACTTTTTACTAATCGCCATCAACCACTCGACCCGCACTAAGAATCGCTCAACATAACCGACGGACAAAGCCAGCCTCTCTCCTTGATATAGTTAGCACACTTCTTCCAGAATAATTTTCTACCCCTTACTGCGGCGTGTCAGATTAATGTGTATTTCTAGTGCTCTCCAGAGCTATCTGGAAGGTAATGGAGTGTGGCCTTAACTGGAACGCTACACCTGCTCGAATAGCGGAGAAACATGTGAAAGGACGCTCTCGACTTTTTGAGATTGTTCCATCGTTACAATATTATATTATTTGTTTAAATATTCAAATAGTAGTTTCTACTGATTTAATTAAAAGTAAAGTGACATGCGAAACTAGCGATGATATACAGCAACGTGAAGGAAACAAATGGTGTGATGTACATTCAGCTGACGTTTTCACACAAAACATAGTCTAACTAAACTATCAGCTTGTTTAGTTAGTGGAACTAAGTCTCTGTGTTTGACATCCCTGTCTCAACATTGTTCAGTTTCTATTGTCATCGGGTTTCATACAAATAGCCAAGGAATTATTATGTTACATCTAGATTGGTTATTAATACCAACATTAATACCAACATTATTTGAAAGTGGATCAAGAACTTAACTCTTAAACTTCATTAATATTAGACATAGCTCAACTTCATTACTACAGATGTAATTAAAATGGACGGAAACGTTTAACTGAAATCATCAAAGTTCATCGGAAATCAGTAGTAATGACTTAAAGATTGTCTGTCTTTAAGAAAGTATAATACGAAATAATTAGTATTTTTATTTAAGTCAGAGTCAATCAACTTGCACTTAGAATGATGTGCAGTCAACCCTTTAGCCTTCACGAAGTGTTAAATTACCTCTGAAAATTCAGTATTCAGTGACCTCTTTCATTTAAAATTGCATCTTTTCCTTAACTAAACACGTTTACTTTTAAATTGTACAGATAAATTTGATAAAACTGCGGTTATAAAAAAATTAACAAGTATAGAGCATTATAGCAAACAAGTTACACAACTCACTATAACAAAATCAAGTTCTGTTCCAGTATATCTCTATCATGTACACAGAAGATATTGACGACACTTTGTTTAATACAATATTAGTACTAAATCTCAGCTCAGTATACTAATATTAATATTAGTATATTGGTACAACTTAATACAATCACGTATTATGTTTTGCGTTACTTGGAAAATGTTTCGAGTATTACTCAATATGTCTAACATCAGCCATGTTGATTTTTAGTCTAGTGAAGTATCTGTGAGCTAATTCGTCACTGCTGTTGGCTTCTGGTTGATTTTTGTTGATTTATTGATTGGGGTTATTTGTGTTATTATGATGACATTTGGTGTATAAATTCATTTATTGAGTGATTTAGTGTCTTAATAATTTTTAATGTTTAGTGTCTTCAAAATTGTGTCGTGTTTATATTCATTTTCTATTTTTTCCGGTATTAGCTTTTCTTGTGATTTATATTTAAGTATATTTAGGTTTTTTAAAGAGGGCCGATGTATTATAATGATTTGGTTTTATGTATGTCTTATTAAGTGTATGTTGCTGATGACTGTAAATTCACTATAGATTAAATGTATGTAAATTAAAAAACGACATGGCTGATGATTAGCATACTGCGTTATGCTCCACACATGCTCTATGTAAATAAAAACTTACTTGATTGTGTCGAGTAATAAAATAATCAAGTAATAAAAAATAAGCACATAATCTTGATTTCTTGCTAGTAGGTAGCCTATAAAATAATTCATTTATCAAGAAAATAACCATAGCAACCTTTGTGTATGTGTGTGTGTGTGTGTGTGTGTGTGTGTGTGTGTGTGTGTGTGTGTGTGTGTGTGTGTGTGTGTGTGTGTGTGTGTGTGTGTGTGTTTTGTATTTTTGAATGTTTTATAATATTGATAGAACCTCTCAATTGAAACAATAACATAATCTTCTGAAGGGAAACCTATATTGTTATATAATTCCTTGAATAACCGTATTGCACTCAGAAACACTTATCATTATGATGATAATCACATTCATTAACCATCTTCAATATACGTATAAGATTACTTGGCATGAATAATTATAAAATACAAATAAACTTAAGAGTAGGCCTATTATGTGTATAAAATTAGTATGCAGAAGCTGACTGCCTGGAAGCTGACCAACTGAAAGTCTAGTTTTCCTTTCATGGTGTTTGCCCACACCAGACATAAAACGATTTATTATGAATTCAAGTTTTGATACGTTTTTATGTTTGCATTTGTGTTTACAGTTTATATCGTTTGCTATCACTTGTAATTGATTTTAGTGTGATGAAAATAAGTATTGTTACGACATCACAGAACAATCTACGTGTTTATCGAACGTTTCAGAGGGATCCAGAATGTAATGCGGTGGTGTACGTGACTCTTGACGCATTCGCGAGATTTTTCTGGAGGCCGCCAGCCGCGTGGACTGTGTCAAGGCCGCAATTAATTACATAGTACACACTGGCGCTAAGACGTAGTTTGGAACGTTCTGATCTGTGAGCGAAGGTATAAATACATGGCGGCAGCGACTTAAGTTTCAGTATAGTGTAAATATATTGTATAAAACCCTCTTGAGCTGTATGGTTTTATTATCCGTTTATTATTTATGTTTTGTGCAGTATGTATTAATTTTTTAATGAAAACTGTCGCTGATTATGACGATCGCGTACGCTCTAATAACTCGTACCGGACCTTGTTGTTGTCTGTACGCCTTTACCTGTCCTTACTCAATTGTATTTTCTTCCCGATAGGCGCCAAATTGTTTTCCAAACAAAACAATTAAAAAATTTAATTTCAGTTAGTTTGTTTACGGTACTGCGGTGAGTGATTCGAATTGTTCTGGCGGGAACTCGAATATCGCTAGTCTGGGGGGAACATGTTGCCAACATAAATTTTGGTCAAAATTTCTATTCACTGCTACAGAACACAATATACATAATACATGTGAAATAATTACAGGACAGTCCATGTAGATTCGTACTTGTTTATTAATGCTTAATAGCTCATCAAATTTCAATAATAGTTATACAATTGAGTGTATTATAATAATTTTTTAGCCTCGGCAAATATTTAATTCTTTACTCAGCAGAGAGCAGTGTGGCAGCGAAAGTTAGTTGACGACGCAGAATGTCGCCGTGTTTACTTTATTTACACAATGAATTTGCCACTGGATCCTTTTGAGTACTACAGAAAAGTTAGAAAAAGATATTTAAACAAAGTACACCACCTTACAATTGTGGTTATTAATTATGAAAGAAGTTTTACATTGAATTCAACTCTGTGATGTTTAAAAGTGTATGTGTCTGTGCTATCGTTTTCTACAGAGGTTATCTTATAGTTAATACTGTTATTCATAAATATTTTCTTATTAATCTTTAAAAGTAATAACATCATCAGTTATAGTGAGCGTTTTTCTGTTGTGAGAAATGATTTAGAAAGGATTTTATTTATAAGTTTTAGGTAATTCCGCAATACTTAACAATCAGTAGACCTATGGTGTGGTGTTATACAGTTGAAATGGGTTGTGTCATCGTTTTGATCCTCAATCTTCACTCGTCTTGGGATTTGGTCATGTCTGGCGTCTTCTTCGTCTCATTTTATTGAAGTTCCTTAATTTTGAATGGATTAATCTGGTCAGTTGCTTCAGTTGAGTGCATTAGTCCTTCATCAGATAGTCTGATTCCTTATTTTAGTACATTTTAGTCACTTTTGGTTGTTTTATGTTAAAATTTTAGCCATCTATGGCTTGGCGTCCCTTCGTCTCAAGCGTCACTTATGGAATAATAGGTTTTAACGAAAAATTAATAAATAACGTTCAGTTGTCATGGTTACTGATTGTTCCTGATTGGCTGATCATGACTTAAGACCATTGTTAGAATATTTGAATTTTTATTCAAAATGATTAAATATCTTCTGATTGCTATTAATCTTCGGTACTCTTATTTAAGTATGAGATATTATCAGCACTGTTTGTATTTTGTTTCAAAGATTAATTTAACATCCCATAAGGTTGTGTTGGCCTATGTATTATGTTTTGACAGTTATGTTGATATTATTTAATTACATTTCTTTGTATTTTATGTCCTAAATTTAACATTTATCTTTTAATATGATTCACTAATTATTATTTACTATTTACTTGCCTTGGATTTTCTAATATCATAGTACAATTCTTACAATTTGTTGTTATTGGTTTTATACAGTTAGGCCTTGCATAGGCCTAAGCAGTAATTGTCTATTTTTCCATATATTATACTAATTACACATTATTTTACTTTCATGCATCTTTTGTTTGTGTTACAATTGATTTGTTTGCTTGCTGAATGGTTTTGGATCTGTTTTATAATATTTGCATGTTTTCTTTAGTCTACATATCGTGGTAGTTTGTTATGTTCTAATTGCTTTCCTAGTATTACTATATTGATGTAAATTTACCTTTCTTCTTATTTATATTGCTATGGTTAATAATTGGTCTATGATTCACTATTCTCTATAAAAATATAACATAACAATTAGGTTTATGGACTGCATAACTCTTCAGCCATATTCCTACTTATAAACTTAATCAAACAATTCTTTAACAGTTATTTATGCTACTCTTGTTTACAATTGGTTACTTCTTATTTACTTTTATGTGTGCTAAACATCATCACACCATTTACTTTATTTACCTAACTAAATATCCCCTTGAACGTAGGGTATTTATTGATGTTACTTTTCTATTATTTACTCTATTTCTCTATTCTAATATAAACTTTATTAGAATAAAGTTTAGGATACATTAGGATACATTTACCATGTATCCATGGTAACACTAACATTTAACTCTTCCTGGGATTTTTTCCTGAATATCCTTATATTCCTTATCTACAATCAATCTTAATCCTAATATTAATGATGTCCTTAATTACTAACACTGCACCTTTTAATCTTTAGTGTTTCTCACTGATTTTTTGGTGTTTATTCCTTTCAAAAGGGTTCCTATTTATTCTGTAGGGTTTACACTATCACTTTTGCACTTTTTTATAGTTTTATTTAAGTGTTATTGGTGGGTATTCCCTAACATTAATTCTTTCTCACTAATATCATGTTCATCATCTAATTATCTTTCACTTTACATTGGTTATTTATTCTGTTAACAAGTATATATCATGATAGAGTTATTTGTAAAATTTACTCTCTATTTAATTGGTTAGTGTACTTTTAGTTAGTTATTACTTTATCGGATTTTACTACTCTTTATTTACATTGGTTAATTAGTTGATACTAATAATTATCATTGGCATTTATTATTTATATGATACTAATAATTATCATTTACTCTTATCATTTATTGGTTTCTTTTTCATCACCTTATTCGAGTGTAACATTTCTCCTTTTCTGTTCTATATTATTCGTATGTGTCTTTCTATATCTTATCAGTTTATTTCACTTTGTTTCATTTATATTTTGGCTGTCACCTTCTCATCTGGTTTCATTTTATTTCACTTTATTTGTGGTCTGTTTCCTTTTCATTTGGTTTCATTTTATTTGGTCAACCACTTGGGTTGTAGCTGGTTCTATGTAATCACTTATTTATATTGTTCGTATAGATCATCTCACTGGTATTGGTGTTGGTTCTACCTACTCACTTACCTACATTGTTCGTATATATCATCTCACTGGTATTGGTGCTAGTTCTACCTACTCACTTACTTATATTGTTCGTATATATCATCTCACTGGTATTGGTGCTAGTTCTACCTACTCACTTACCATCTATTGGGTTATTTTGGTTAAATCGTATTATACTATCCTCGTTTCAAGTTTTGTTTTTTTGCTGGCTACTTTTCTCTTATCAGAGGTTACTTGTTTTATTACCTTTAGCTGTATGATCGTATCATTATGTTAATTACCCATTCTTTTATCTCTGATCCATCCCTTTTTATTTATAATGTTAATCATTTAATAATTTATTCTTATCATGTGGCTTCAAAAGTGTGTGTTGAAGATATGTACCCTTACAATATTTACAATCCGGTCCGAGTTTATTGTCGGGCGATTACAAGTGATTATCTGGCGATATTACTGTACGCGTTCAAGTGGTTATTAGTTAGGTGTTGTGTTTTAAAATCGGACGGTATATTGTAACACAATTGTGTTTTAATATTAGTCGACATTTATTTGCGTGAGAACAATTTTTATTTGATTTGTTATAAGAGACTGTGTTGTTAATTACGAACTGTTTAACTGTGAAAATTAAAGCTGGTGATTGGTGACTTTATTGGTGTCTTGTATTTTGTTTCCACTGTACCTACGACGATCAAGTAGACCTGGGAGAGAACAGCTAACAATGGAAACAGTGGATACTTTGTACAAGGCGGGTGTAATTCGTAATTAATCGGTAAACAATGGATGCCAGTTAGATGATGGAAAATTTACAGGCACTGCTGTTACAGACGGAGAAACGACAGGATGAGAAACGCAGGCAGGAGGTGGAAGAAGCAGAAAGACGACAAAAAGAGGAACGAAGACAAGAAAGAGAAGAAGCAGAAGATCGACAGGATGAGAAAAGCAGACAGGAGACGGAAGAAGCGGAAAACGACAGGATGTAAAACGTAAGCAGGAAACAGATGACATCAAAGCGTTAATTCAAGAGCAAAAGTAGATGCAAGAACATACTACAGCAGAATTGGGTCTCCTACGTGGTGACGTAGGTGAATTACGAGGTGAGCTTAACAATCAAATTACCAGAATATCTGACGCAGAAGAATCCATGTCAAATAAAATAGCTGAAGTAGAAAATCTGTCTTGAATGTGGAAGAAGCTATGTCAACAAAAATATATACAGTATAAAACTCAATGGCAAACATAAGAGAACTAATTAAAAGTGAAGTTGTCATGAAAATACAAACAAAATAAATTTGTAAACAGACTGTAACTTACCAATGATAAATACATAGAAAGACACAGAAAATAAGTCAACAGAGAAAGTCACCTCGCCTGCGGTTGGGAAAGTTCATATCAAGGACCCAACCTTTGATGGAAGCACGCACTGGGCGACGTATTTACGCCAATTCGAAGCTGCTGCATGCGCAAATAATAGGACAGAGAAAGACAAGGCTGTTTCACTCGTTCTTACATTAAAAGGACCTGTGGCAGAATTACTACAGAAAGTGCCACCTGGCAGCCAAAACACCTATGCCGAATTGATAAAAGCTCTGGAATTACGGCATGGTGATAAACATTTGTGAGATGTGTACTACGCTCAGTTGAGAACAAGACGACAACGTTCCGGGGAGAGTCTTCAAGAGTTTGAAGCAAGTATCGACAGATTGATTAGATTCCCCAATCCTGAAGCACCAGAAGATTTTCGAATAAGGTTTACGGTGCAGACATTTATTGATGGCATCGGAGATTGTGAACTGCAGCAAGTATTACGAATGGCAAGATACCAAAATATCTCAGAAGCTCTTGTTCACACCCTTGAGTTTGAAGCTGCCAAGTCAGCGTCCCGCTACATTAATAGGTTTGTGCCATCACATTGCAATCAGAAGATCCCTGTATCACATTGCCGTTACGATGGATGCAGAAAAACAATGTTGTCGGACAAACAATTCAAAAGTTCAAGAGAGTCGCAATGATTTGAAAAAGACAGAAGACCGAAATGTAACAACTTTGGAAAACGTGGTCATCTACAGGTAGACTGTTGGAAGAAGAAGATGCCGAGAGAAGAGAGTCATCGCACGAATTGGAAAAGTAAAGCCCCAGAACAGCACACAGTTTCCACGCTACATAAGACCAGTGGAAACTTGATTGTTAATGGATTTTCGGAAGGTAAACCAACATCATTTACAGTTGACACGGGCGCAATAGTGTCCATTGTGCGCCCTGACTTAGTCAGCAATCGTCAGCCTCTAATTAGCTCTTGTACAATACAGACTGTGACTGGAAGCCCCGTCAAGGTGCTAGGAAAGGTAGACGTACGTGTACGCCTGGGTCTTCTCGAGTTTATCCACCAAATGCTCGTTGCAGACGTTGTGGATGAAGTGATTCTTGGCACGGACATTATAAATGCCTACGGATCGTTGTGGACGTATGAGAGAATGTCCTGAAGGTTGGCAAGAGAAAATAAAGCTTTGCAGGCTAAAATGACAGGGTCTACCAACCATTCGATTAAGCGAGTGGCATTAGTTGAAGAAAAAGTCAACAGGTCTGGTCAAGAGGAACCCTCCCTATTTCAAGCGGAAATGGAGGAAGAACTAGCAGAGGAAATACAAATAAGTGTAACGACAAAAGAAGTGATTGGAAAGCCAACTATGTGTGTCGAGACAAAACTCTTGCTTGTTCCTGAGCTGATAGAAGCGCCCGAGGGCAAAGTGGCTGAAGATGAGGTTACGCAAGAGGTTGTTGACGAGAACCAAACAACCTTGGATCAGCCAGTGATATTTAGGTCATCAGTATATGACCCAACGGGAGTGATTCCAACAAAACTAGTGGTTGAGCGGAAGACTCGCATTCCTGGGAACGTGATGTTCGGATCACACGAGACTGAATTCGAAGAACCGGAGAATTATCATTCGCAAGGACGTCCACCTAGATCGCCTGGTCGAGTATTACTGCAGAGACGGTTTGCCAGTTCGGGACGAACAGGCTAAAGGAGGAAGCAGTGTTACAACATCACAGAACAATCTACGTGTTTATCGAACGTTCCAGAGGGATTCAGAATGTAATGCGGTGGGGTACGTGGCTCTTGACGCATTCGCGAAATTTTTCTGGAGGCCGCCAGCCGCGCGGACTGTCTCAAGGCCGCAATTAATTACAGACTGGCGCTAAGACGTAGTTTGGAACGTTCTGGTCTGTAAACGGAGGTATAAATACATGGCGGCATCGGCCTTAACTTTCAGTATAGTGGCGATATATTTACAGTGCGGTGCGAGTTTATTGTCGGGCGATTACAAGTGATTATCTGGCGATATTACTGTGCGCGTTCAAGTGGTTATTAGTTAAGTGTTGTGTTTTATAATCGGACGGTATATTGTAATACAATTGTGTTTTAATATTAGTTAACATTTATTTGCGTGTGTACAATTTTTATTTGATTTACTATAAGAGACTGTGTTGTTAAGTACGAACTGTTTAACTGTGAAAATTAAAGCTGGTGATTAGTGACTTAATTGGTGTCTTGTATTTTGTTTCCACTGTACCTACGACGACCGTGTAGACCGTCGTAACAGTATGTATGGAATTTTAAATTAATGCAAACATTGTTATCAGCTTAATTATATTTTCTTATTAATATTGTTAATCCACAGGGATTATTTGTACATTATTAATGCACAATTTTGAACCTACTTTTTCTAAACCTAAATCAGCAGCAAAAACATCTGTCGTTCGGTGTATGGATGACGTTCGGTAAACTTTCTAGATTGTGTTTCGTGTGTTCTATGGAACATAGCGGTGTTTGGCTATTTCAAAAATAAACATACTTCAATTTTTTTTAGGACACGACCTTATCAATATTAAATCTGAGATATTTTCATGTATACGAAATATAAATCATTTAAACAGTGGCAAGGTGTGGGCCTGAAACTAGTGAAACCCTTGTAGCCTCCATCGTCAAACGACGTTTCACGATTTTACAGAAGGATTTACCAAGAAATATTTAATTATGCACCCACAACTATGAGTTATTTTGTATTTATCGGTAAAAAGATGCAACTACTCTGTAATGTGTTACCGTGGGTGGCAAATTAATGGACAGGAAGTGCAGACTAAGTATGAAGCTCTCCGAGTAGCCACGTTCACTGTTACAGAATGGCATTGACTTTATATTGTTTCAGTTGTAATAAAATTGAATATTGTTAGTAAAAAAGTCAGTAATTTTACTCTATTTAACACAATGTAGCTTAAGCGTTAAGAATAAAAATGTACAGTACTTATTAGCACATTAAAATGCAGTTTCTCAAATTAAATAAAAATATTCAAAATACAAACAACAGTACAGAATAACAGTAACACGGACGCATGAACACAAAGCCAGCACAGACTATAGGGATATTTTTCTTTTATAAAATTGCTAAACTGCTATAATTGTTTTTATTATTTAGACAAAGCTTTTCGTCATTACTGACATCTTCAGGTCTTAAACAACGTCTATCAACTGTACGTTGTAGGCTTTTATACTTTAGGCCCCTCCCCTTATGTCATCGCCCCTCCTATTGGTTCTAGCTGCTACCGCTCTTCACGGGAACTTTGTCTACCTTTTTCCGTTAGGCATTTTTCTAACGTCCGTCAAATTGTTTTAAGAATCTCCCGTTAATTTCTTCATTCTTGACTTATAACCTTTTGCATTTCGTCATTTTTTAGTGTGTTATTCTTATTATTTTAATTTATTTTTGTTTATTGTTTAATATGTAATAAAATATTACATATATGTATATATAGTGTTACGTATATGTATATTACGTATATGTATTAAAATATAGGGATATTCGCTTCCTCTAACGCGTTGCGTTGACTATAGTTTCTCATTCTGCCAAACAAGCCTCTACGTAACTTACGTTTGACTTATGTTCCGTACTTCATAATCGGATAATTGAGTAACCATACAAAACATAATTTAAATATTTAAACTTATTTTAAATTGAAGCTTGTTAAAAAGGGAAGCGGAATTTCCAACGCATCCACCGACGCTATGACACTACATTTCAAGTCCTAGCGAAATGATTAATCTCTCATTTAATCTATATCATATTAAAGAAAATGACATTGAATGGTATATAAAGTTAACTAGTATAATTTAATTTATTATCTACATTATTGTTAGTATAACATTGTACTTTTGATAAAATATTTATAAAATACGACTCAAACGTTACTTGTCAAAGACAATACATGTGCCAATTGAATGTATAAAAATAAATTAACTTGTTTAGTTAACCACAACACAAAAATGTTTGTCTGTAACATTAGTATGAAAAAATCAATAGGGTAATTTTAGTAAAAATGTAAATAAATTTAAGGGAACGTAAACTTTGGTTTCTCTTACAATAATCTACGAGTCAATCAAAAACGGAGAGCTGTGTGATTGGATAAACAATGACCAACCACCACCCTAATGAAATGTGTCGCAACGATACAGAACCGTTTTTGTTCGAATTCGTTCGCGGATGTTTGCGACCTGTGTTTCCGCGCCACTGAAGATGTCCGTCATCGGTATGGGCGAAACGCCTAGAAGTGTTTATACACAATCTAGGCCACGGCCTAACAGCCAGAAAATTGTCCAGAGTAAATAATTTTACTCTGTTTAAACAAGTCAGTGTGTCACTTTGTCTTACAACGTTAAACCAAGAAGACATAATATTTTCTTTCATTTTTTTTGTAGTTCCACTGCACTAATAAATGAAATAATATTTTTAATTCAAATCCACCATAGCCACAGGCGTTGCACTACATACGTGACAAAGAGAAACACGTGTCTGTAACGGACGTCACCAGATCTGCCCGAACAGGAGAAAATGAATTACACGTTTGTTTATCCGTTACACATAGCACTTGAAACTCGAATAGAAGGTTCGCCTGTGAGCTAAACCACATTTTAAGTTAAGTGTAAAGAATTCAGCATGAACAAAATTTAAATACAGCTTTTACACTACAGGTTACTTGAATGTGACGCAGATTAATTATGCTCAACCATATACATATGATCCACAATTTTTCGGTAAAACTGAATAGTCTGGGGAGCTGTAATTCAAGATGTAAAATTTTTCGGTAAACTTTCAGCTGTAATTTGACTGGAAAATTTAAAAGGTGCAGCTGCTAAAACCGGTGCCTTATTTTGGCTCAATCGCCTGATAGGGGTATATTGTAGACTTCTCGCTTACGTAGACCATACTATTTTTTAAGATACAGCAACTGGAGGTAATTATGTGAACATACTTCAAAATTATGTGGTTTCATGATGCACTTAAAGAACATTTTAATGAAATTTACTTTCAACTCGATGGAGCTCCACCGTCGATTCTTTCCAATCCGCCATTACGTGGACAAAGCTTTCAACGGGCGAATAACTGGTCGGTGTGCAACTACTGAGATGCTTCTACACTCGCCAGCTATTAGATATCTGTCTGTGGATATGAAAACCCGCTAATCTCTGGACAATTAAAAAATTACATTCAGGACGGATTGCAGGATTTTAAGAGCAATAAAGACCTTTATCGCGGCGTATATAATATCATTCCAGATAGACTTAAAAGATGTATTCTTTGAAACGGATTATATTTTGAAAATACGTAGTCCTTCAGTCTTCGACTGGTTTGTACCCTCCCCGCGTATACCCGTGAAGCGTGTGGTACTGAGACTCTCACAGGTATATGGGACCTACAGTTTAACGCCGGATCCGAACGGCATAGTTGGGGAGGGTTTATACTAAGCAGGATACCTCTCGCTGGTTTGCCATTGCCTTGCGAGGGGGAACGGTCGTATCTAAATCAGATGGCCCCCGGCGGGAATTGAACCCGCGCCGACAGCGTAGCAGCGCCACACGCTAGCCACTACGCTACGACCGCTCATTTTGAAAATAAGAAATCATAAATAATTTAAGTAAAAAAAGTAAAACAATAATTACTTGCTTATTTCTTTTCAAATTTGTCACGTGTCAAGTGGTTTTGGCGTCACCCTGTAGATCTCTCTCGGCCGCTTTCCTGTGTATATTGCAATTGACATTCTAATTGTATAGGAATGTAGCAAACAATTATATATACCATATGCCATGTGATAGCATATAAAGAAGGTATATGAATAAGTAGAGGTTGCAGCTTTGAACATTGTTAAGTAGTTTATAAGGAACGTTATGAAAAATTAAGTCTAAATAGTTTTGGATTTGTAATTTTAAGTGCAGTGAAATGGTGCGTAAGGATACTTAGCCGCGTTTGAAGTGCGCATGTGCGAGCGTACGTTATTATGTTACGGAATATTCTTAAAAACACGTTAATGTGAATAACTATCAAAATATAGTAAATTTTGAAATGTGACTTATTTCAAAACATTTCCCTAAACAAGACCTACCTTACGACTGTAGTTGTTTTAGAAATTAGTAACTGAACGTATGCGTTTTTTAAGTAAAGGGTTTTATAGCGCATAAAATGAAAAATATTTCAGGTTTATGAACATAAACTGTTTTGTTTCTAAGCGTTTTTGTACAGGCAGAGATGTTATCTTTAATAATATCGAAAGAAAGGTTTACCAAGATCATATTACAGTCATATTACAAGAAATTCAGTTTCAAAAATATCACTTTGGCATACAGTTAGTTTCTCTTTGGAATTAATAACGAGTGAACGCTGTGCTGGTCAAAGAAACTAAGTCTCCCAATTGCGACGAAGCAAATTAGAAAATACCTATAGAGTTACTGCGATAATTATTATAATTATATAGTACGTTTATTATAGTATATATTATTATAATTAAACGTACGAAAGTCCAAAATAGTACGTTTAACAGTATACAGACACATCAAGCTAACTGAAAAGGAGTAAGCCTCATACACCAGTTAAGCAGTAACAGTATCGATTCGCGGTGTGAATTTGTATGTAACCGTGCCCGCGAGAAATATCTACCCCCGGAAGAGACCCTGAGGCAAGACAGACTAAAATGACCCACAGGTGATTCACAGTAACGACCTCGGTGTATACTGCGATAGTGTAGGCTAGCACAACAGCCGAGAACGGCATGTTAGAGACCAAAATTGCCGCCCATGTATTAAACGCACAAGTTGAGAGCAACAGCTACTAAACAGTGAAATAAAATAGCTAAAATTATTTATAGTTCAGAAATAAGTCACAAACACACGCCCACACACACACACACACACACAATGAATATGCTCAAAACTCACACCTCTTGTAATACATATATACCGCACATTTAGAATGCACAAGCCAGAATAGGTTGTATTAAGTTAGCTAATTAAATTACAATTACCAGACATTTACAATGATTGTTCTGGAGACTACTGTTGTACACAACAGTCAAATATTGTCACTTGTCATAGTGCTAGTGACGCAACGAGATTCCCTGTCAGGTACAGATTGTCAATCTGCTGTATTATAGTAACTGCACAATTGTGCATCAGTACTGACAGACACAATGGACAACGTGACTTTGTCCAGTGTAGCATGCAACATGCGCAATACGGTCTCTGTAACAACTGTGTAATCTGTGAAATCTTTGGCATAAAGTGAGTGCAAGTTTTGTAATCCTAATAATTTAAATATGATAATTTTGTACTATTGTATTTTTAAGAATATGCTAGACTAAGGGGAATAATACAAATTTGGTATTCTTTAAAAAAATGGTTGCTCCTCTATCACTTGCACATAGCCAAACTTCTATTAGAATTTTAAATGTCACCTGACCATCAATGTGGTTGTGTGTTACGAATTAGGCCTTAAAACTAGTTTTCAAACCTATGGGTAGTTTGTGGATTGTTAGGATGCATTGTAGAATGTATGCTTATTGAAAATTATTCACCGACGTTAAATCACACGATCGTGAAAGCATTCTGCTCTGAACGTGGATTAGAATCAAGTCATCATGACGTTGGTTATGTGCCATGTCGCGTCGTCGTGTTGGAATCACATATTGCCTAAATCCCCATCGATAAATTCTGGCCACATTTATTATCATCGAGAGGTAGTGCTGGCTGTTTACCTTGCCATCCTTCATTTTTCAAAAGTGTGGTCCAGTCACGTCTCAGCCCATTTACCGCTCGAAACGGATATTCATTGCCTCCAGATGAGAAAATGTTGGTGATAGACCTATTAAGATAAACATAGGTTTCGTCATTTTAAATTATTTTTTCATAAAAATTATTGACAAGTGATTTGTTTTGAAGCAACAAGTTAGCAAACATACAAGTTGTCTATCGCCTACTCACTTCTATTGCTGTCTCAGCTGACTCTTATAGACGTACAGAACTAAATATTTGCTTAAGATTTATTACTTGGAACTATTTAGTTACCTCTAATATTCTGGAAGTGGGGTAACATTTTTAGCTGGAGCAAAATGAAAGTCCACGTACAAGTATCTGTAGGCCTACATTTTTAACAGACTCTCGTTACACGTATATGAACACTACAATCTGAATTGCTTTGCGTATTGGGTGATAAAGCAGGACAAAACATTACGTGTTAGCTAAACATATTTTTCTGTGAACGCTCATTTCCGTAACACGTTTAAAAAATATGGACACATTATATTGTGTATTGCTCCATCATAAATATTGTAATGACCAACAAACAGATGATACACAACAATCGGACAGTATTGTTATTTGACAAACATAACCGAAACTCAACCGATAGCTTTTACTGAAAAAGGTAATCATTTTAAATAATCACTGCCACGTTTTATAGCTTCGTTTTTCTATAGTGTGAGTGTACCAAGTAGGATTTTGGGATTAAACGAGAGCTTTCTTAAACTGAAAATCTTTAATAAAGAAGCTGTTAATGTCTAAGTGATTTATTGTTGATTTAGATAAGAATTGACGGCTCTTACATAGCGTAAAGAGCTAATAATTCTTTTTTAATCATTTTTAGAAACGTATTACTAAATTATATTTTACTTTTCAATACAATTTAAGTAAATAACAAGTTCTTAATAAATATGAAATTTTCAATTAATTGTATGTTACTGAACTGATTTTTTACGTCTACCATGTATCAGGAAAAAGATTTTTAAAAGTAATAGCAGATAATGCCAAAAACGTCTTTGTTATGAACAAGCCATACAGTCTTCTCCACTTAACAATGAGGATAGGGTTAACAAGGCATGTTGGTAAACAATATTTTGAAGGATCGTAGAGAAAAATCATTAAACAGTAAGTGTAACGTATTTAATGAGTTTCACGACAGAAGGGAAGACAAATATAAAGAGTTTACACTGCAGGAACACATAAACTAAATTGATCCGCTATTATGAGTATTAAAGGTAAATTATTATTTAGAGTAAATATTATAACAATATTAGATAACAAGTGAAGTCATGAATCAATCATACGAAGTGGAAAGGAAACAAGTAGTTAACTATCTGTTAACAGTGCAGTTTTAGATAATTATATGGAACTCTTAATATTTTAAAAGTGTGTTTTTCTTAATTGAACACAACATCCAATTTTAATTTTATTTTACTTTATGTATTCACTGGTAAATCACAAGTCGCTTCGGGCGTTTTTCGTACATTGATTCCTCACCGCGAGTTATTTGAGTTGTCATGTCTAACGCTTGTTTGGTTTGGTTAATTGTAACCGTTTGCTTCTACATTAGGTTTTACTTGGAAACTATATATCTGCGAGTAGCAAGAAATACCTCCTCGTCTGTACGTCCGAATCTGCGTCTATTCTGCGGTCGCTATGAGTAGATTTAAGTTGCACCGTAATTCCATAAACAAGAAGGATCATAATAAACCTAATGATCGCCAATAAAGATACCATATTTTGTTATTAAAAAATAATAATTTTCTTTCTTTACTAATTATGAAAACGTCAACTTCTTTTCTGAGTTTCTTCACATTTAATTTTTACGTCTACCTGTTTACTTACGCTTTTCATCTGCAGTTTGTGAGATCCACACTTTTATTTTATCTACTTTTTGTAGTGATATAATATGTGAAGAATGTATCACACAACTCTGAGTAGCATCATACCAATCAACGTTAATTTAATGACTACATTAGAGTAATTTAAAGTCGTTCAGAAGTTTTCAAAACGAACGTTTATAATGAAGTTATCTGTGTAATTGATGTTAATAATATTACCTTATACCGGTGTTTCCATATGTGTATTTTGATCGCGCAGATCAAATTAAGACAGAAGTTAAACCTTTACAATAGCACATTTTAATGACGACATACGTGCGCAGTAGTAGTCAAGCAGACTTTATATATACAATTAGTTAAATATTGATTAGAATTGTTGTGAATTTACTAAAAATCCTTGTACTTTGTGTAGATTGCATTATACCATCACTGAACAATTAAACATAACATACATAATAAAATAATTTATTTATACTGTATTAATATCTGCGCACAATTATTATATTAATACAATAACTGTTATTGTACAATAACTATAAATTAATGATAGGTAAATAGATAATAAAATCAGTAACAATTTATTAAATTCACAAATAGAATAAGTACTCACAATTCTTTGTGACTCAATGAAGTTCAACCTTCTATACTATCAAGTTTACCTGTGAACGACAACTTACAATCTTAAAATAGAATCCATACATGTTTCAGAGCCGTGTCTGTAGTAGGAGTATTAAGTTGACATAGTTTTTTAAGTGGTAACCAATTCCCGAGGCGGAAGGATCGGTGAGCAGACGAAGGGATGGAGGTCCTGTCAGGGCAGCCTGGGGGTAACCTGGCAGGATGGTGTACATCGGCAGCAAGATGTACACCTAGTATGGAGGCGGAAGAATCTCCAGTGGTTCAAGGGCTGCACACATGGACTGAATTAAATAGCCTACTGCTATCCGGACAGAGAGCGTTCGTGAGTCGTTGTGGAGGCAACTCCCTAGGGGAAGAACAGCCCGAAATCGAAGTTCTTCGTCTTCCAGGTTAGGGGTTAGACGTGAGGCCAACAACCCTTTACCGTAAAACATTTCTGAATTGAGAATGTTGTAGAGGAATGGTCGGACAGAATCAAAGGAAACTGACGCAAAACTACAGAAAGGACTATGATTTTGGTCTCTTACTTGGAACACACTGGCGCTGTATAGATCAGGAACACTGACGATGCTAATAGATGAATTAAATCAATATAAACTGAATTAAAACATTACAATAAATCATATGGTTGGGCTACGGAACTACACATACAAAGAAACTGACATATATGAGACTGCTGATGAGCTGCCATCCAGATGAAAATAAATTTGGGAACGGCTTCCTGATATTAAAACAAAATATAATAAATAAATAAAACCATTGGTAATTGATTTTAATGAAATCAACCGTCGACTATGCTCAATACGTATCAAGAGACAATTTTTTGGCTATAATTTAAGTCGAGCACTTGTTACAACAGAAGACATGGACGTGACGTTGACGAAAACGATGCTTTTTACGAGCTGTTAAACAGGACATACGCAAGGTGTCCTACTCATGGTATAAACGTTCTGGGCGATCTAAATGATAAAATTTGGAGGGAAATTCAGTATCGGAAATATTTTGGTCAACATAGTCTTCACGATACCTCCAAGCCAGTGAGATTATTGATTACGCATGTCAATGAAACTGGTAGTAGACAGCACTAAATATACCAGGAAAGACACCTGCAAACATAAATCCAGATCGGCCATTGGACTGACCTTTAACCAAATTGACCACCTTTTATTCTTCGTATTGTTTAAATTAGCAGCCATCCTTACTATTTCTTTTATGAATTTGCTAACTGCTATAATTTTTTATTGTTCGACTAAGCTTTTCGTCATTACTGACATCTTCAGGTCTTAAGCAACGTCTATCAACTGTACGTTGTAGGCTTTTATACTTTAGGCCCCTCCCCTTAGAACCAATAGGAGGGACGATGACATAAGGGGAGGGGCCTAAAGTATAAAAGCCTACAACGTACAGTTGATAGACGTTGCTTAAGACCTGAAGATGTCAGTAATGACGAAAAGCTTAGTCGAACAATAAAAAATTATAGCAGTTAGCAAATTCATAAAAGAAATAGTGACCACCTTTTAATTGATAGACATCTGCCGGACGTAACCAATATGTATACATTCAGAGGACCCAACATCGATTCTGATCATTGTCTTGTAGAAGCTAGAATTGCAGCCATATTATCTAATATAAAAAATATAACTGTACCAGGAGTGTAAAATATAATATGAATGCACTGAAACGAGAACACATTAACAGCAAACAAAAATTGTCTTTGCGAGGTCTTGGAGGACGGAGAGATCGAGCTGGAGGAAGGATGGATGTAGTGTAAGGAAGCGTCTAATGTGCACGTCTTGTTCGTAGACTGTTAAGCAGCAAATGAGTTTACAGGAAGCAACTACATAGAACCTTAAGGAAATATAATGTCCCTGAGAAGCTGTTTAGACTAACAGAAATGACCATGAATGGTACTCAATGTGTAGTAAAGTTCCAGGGTGATATTTCTAAAAGTCTCTCACCAAAAACGGTCAAAAGACTCGTTACCCTGCTTATTATTTAATGCATCCTTGGAAAAGGTATAATTTGAAATACTGACGTAAGTTGAACACTCATAAATAAGTAGATTCAGTTGCTGGCATATGCAGATAATATGCTACTTTGAGACGCATTCTTTGGATTCAGGAGGTATTTCCTAATATGGAAGCAGTAGAAAAATTCCTGGACCTAAAAATAAATGAAGACAAGATTAAATGTATGATTGTATTGGGATAAAAAGCTTGAAGGAGTAGGCATGGGCAGTATATCAGGACTACAGATTTGAGGTAGTGACACCATTTACTTACATGAGTTCACTTGTAACCTATGAAACTCTTATGAAGTAGAAAATCCAAAGAAGACTTGTTCTTGCTAATAGGGCTTACTTCATTCTACAAATTTGATTAAAAATTGCTGTCAAGGGCAACAAAAGCCTCTTATACAAGACACTGGTTGTCCCAGTGCTATTATATTCTTTGAAGACATTGGTTCTCACCAGAAGCACTGAGAATGTCCTTGAATAGTTGAGACGAAATTATTGAGATGAATATATGGACCAGTGAATGAGCGAGGTATCTGGAGAAAAAGAACTAATGAACAGTCATATAACCTGCTACACCGTAATACCTGCTATACCATAATAAAAAAATAGGTATGGAGAACTATACATGACTTCCATGTTCTAAGATTTGTATTTCAAATCATTTAAATATGAATTAAAAATGTTTGACAAGTTTGACAAATTAAAGTAAAATATTTCCATAAAGGCTACTTCTTTGTTCCCGATAACGTAGTACACATATAAAAAGTTACACCCTCCCCTTCAACTACCCTGTTTATTTATAGGTATTTTATCTATCTTTCTACAGTGGATTATTATGACCTTCTTTTCAGGATTTTTTATTTATCAAAATTAAGTACTTTACTCTTTTTAAAACGTAAAACGTTTCATATAAACCACCCCTCACCCTTAACCGATCTTCACCAAAATCAATAGACCTTTAATCCTCTATATCTCGGGCACACATGCAAAAATTTGTTTGGATCTGTTTGAATTTGTATCGAATTAACTGTACGTAAGATCTAAAGAACTATACTCTTTGTTTAAAAGAGATGGCTGAATACGGTTGAACCCTTGAGAGACCCTTGGTGCCTGAGGTAGAGTTACCCAATTTATGGTAAATAGACAGGTTTAAGCGAGTGGAAGGCAATGGCTATGACAAAGGGCTTTTAGAAGTACGATACCGGGAAGGAAAAATTGGATATAATGCAGTATATAAACATCAATATACCTTGTTAGTTAAATCTATGTGACAATATAACGTTAACTGTACATGTAAGTGAATGTGATGTAAAATTTTCAGTTCAATGAACTTGTTAGGTAACAAATTTTTTTATGAAAGTGTTATAATAACTGGATCTAAACAGTTACAGCGAACAGACATCGTATATGACACTTTCACAGCAATTTTATTAAGACAAACACTTTAGGAATAATTTACTATTGTTATTATTATGTTACCATTGTCATTACTACATTTAACACATAAATCGCAGTCATTTAGAATGAAGAGGTTTCACCTGCAAGTTTATGACAGGTTTATATAATATACTGGCTCAATTTCAAACTTTTCAAATTAATGTTTTATACAGGCAAGTCATATTTCTTGATAGCTAGTCTGACGTTTTGACCCACATATAGTTCCTTGCTGCACTAGTATAGAAAAAAGTAATACCTTTTAAGTTGAAACTGAATTCTCGCTGGAATAGTTCTAAATATGAAGATGACACAACACGATACGTATTAAAGATCTATAATAGTGTGTTAAAATAACACTGACAAAATCAATTCGGAGTCACAAAACTAGAAATTATAATCCACTAATATAATTTTTTCAAATAACAGAAATATTTGTAGTTAAAACATTTATCTAAATATGAACTTCTTTGATATATTTGCTACAAACTGAAGTAAAACAAAATAAAGACAATATAAATGTAAAATAATTCTTAACTTAAAAATCCTTAAACTCGTATTGAACAAAGAACCCGGCTTGCTGTCTTAACGATCTTCTTATTAAAATTCTCAGACATCCTTTCTCATGGAAGAAATATGATTTTAAGATATTATATTGTCTATCGGACACAAGGCCGTTACTGTTTATAGGTTAGAAAGTGTTGAATAAGTAATTTGTGTAGCTTGCTGAATAACTCGCAGCATTACGCTTACCCCTGAAGTAAACAGTTTTTTCCCATATTTCAATCCATTTTTCATTTTAAAAAAGCAGCATTTTCGTATCCTTACTACAATCAGTATAGTAATTAACATTGACGTCACGGAGAAGTTTAAATTATTATTATTATAAAGATTGTGACTTGGTGGTTTGCATATTATTAAAACAATACTATTTTGAAATAATTTATTGTATGCTGTGAAGGTATCAGTATAAATTTACATGAGGGTCAACATGTGTAAAATTTAGTGTCTGTTGGTTAAAACACACTATTTCTATCGGGGAAATACGACAGCGGCAGAATGTTTTTCTTATATTTTATTACTGTCTGCCACATATTACAACTTATTACTGACAATAAGTTTAAATTGCTTAAAAAGTTTCTGACGTTCTCATATCAATGTGTACGTGTGAAAGAATCAGAAACGAGCAGAGGAAAAAGGTGTATTTATTTCTTTTATTTCACTGATGAAAATAAGAGAATAATATGCACTGCACGTCAAAGTTTGAAATCACAGTTTCTAATTATTTCGAGGGCACTTTGTTTGTAGAGTAACGTCTGCACTCATTCCGTAGCACAATTCAAATGAAAATAAAACAATAAAATTGTTATAAAAATACCTTCTTTAAAAAACACGTTTATTTAAAATAAGTCTATTTTTTTTTTTTTTTTACATTTCTAACTTAATACAAATGCCAAACTAACAGACTAAAATTTTAATCTGTTTTACTTTTCTGTTAGACTAACGTAACAGATTTAGGTTACTTTAATGAAAATCACTGTAATTTTTAAACGTCCTGCGTATAGTTTTAGATAAAAGTAGATTTTTAACATAATTTAATTCAGTACACTATAAAAATATTTCTTGAAAACAGTTTATATCAGAATATTTAATAAAACCGCCCAACTTAGTCAATATACATCTTTGTTAAATACAGTTAGAATTAAGGTATCACGTAGGCTTACACGGCCGGAGTCAATTTGGTTAAAGTTACTTCCCGGGCTGTTTGGCTGTAGTCTAAATTGTACTTCAAAACTAGCCGTTTCGGCTGTGCCATCGACTGCCATCATCAGTGAAAATCGAGTACATTAACGTGAGGTGGTATACGTTAGTGGTCACTCTGGTCACTTTGAGGTGGTACTGTGGTCACTAATGTATAAGACCTCATTTTAGTGTACTCGATTTTCAGTGACGATGGCAGTCGATGGCACTGCCAAAACGTCTGGTTTCGATGTAAACTTTGGACCACGGCCAAACAGTCCGGTAAGTAATTTTAACTACAGTTAGAATTAATTTCATTTACGGTTATGCAATACCTTCACCGACTTGTGTGTACATACACATGTATACTCTCATTACGTACTCACTATTCACACACACACACACACATTTTAAAATATAGATACATTCAAAACAAAATTCCAGCTTGGAAAGAAAAGGTCTACATGTTTCTCATTCCTTTCTTCTATTCCAATATTCACGGGAGACATTCATTAAAACTGAGATGCGTTGCACGAAAATAAAGACAGCGCGCTCTTGCACATAAACATGGAACTAAATACAAACCTGTACGTTTATCTCAGTAACTTTTGACAGTTTAAAAGTAATTCATGATTTGTACTATTTTGTATTCTTATCCTGTATGTGTCTCTTCTTTTGATTCGTACTTCATATTAAATAATACTTAAGGAAGCATATTTCTTTTAAGCTAAAGGCTTTTATATTATAATTTTCAATAATTTAGTAATTCTATTACAATGATATACATCTCAGACCGTTTAAAATATATAAACAGTAATGAAATACATGTGCATGATGAATTCTAATGTACGATACACGTAGGCCTATAGTATACCCATACTGCAAAAAATAGGTATGAAACAACCTTTTAAAATGTTTGGAATATTCTTTTTTGGAAAGAATAAACTAGTGAGCTTCATGATCTGTAGAACTCACTCACTATTTTGAACGAAATACATTTGTTATTAGATAGAATAGAGCTAATAAATTTAATTTTTTATACCCGTGAGTAAATTTCATCATATATATATATATATATATATAATTTTTAGAGATATCCGAGAATACTACGAGGAGTTGTCTAAACGTCCATACTATGGTTAATGGTACCTTAAAAATTAAAAAGAAAAACAAAAATTCCGAAACCCCGATTACTCTAATATATTTTAGATAAAAAATTGTAACCCAGACAATCGTCATTTAATCAATATTGTAACTGGTAACGACATGTAATTTCTATTTTCCGAATATAGCTTTAAGAAGTTTTGAAGGCTCTCCAAAATTTGCAACGCATGTTACCAGATATTAATTTTCTCAAATTATTGAAGACACCTTGTTCGTATTACAAATATTATCTGTTAATATTAACAAAACCTTTTGCTTTCCTACTAAAGTATTAGTTTTCATAATTTACTAGCATTATTTTTTTAATTTTGTGAAATTTTTTACCGTTTCTCCTCCGCGCTTTAAAAATAAAACGGTTTAAGTCAGCGTAGACGGATAAGGGAAGTTGTTAATAGTCTGTGTAATGATACAAAAGACTGACGTGTCTACATGTATCATACGTCACGATCTGTCTTCTATATCAGAAGAATTAAATGCATTAGACTTATTACTTTATTGATCTTTATCTTATGTAATTATCAGCGGTGATCGATGGATGTGAAAAAGTGCTGGGTAGTCAACGAGTCTTGTAACGCATTGAAGCGGGAAAGAAGTTGTGATGAAACAACAGATTACAGTAATTCACATGGCAGAAGCTCAAAGGTCTAGGCTATCCTTCATCAACACACACACACACACAATTATAGACGAATCCAGTGTGGTGTTTAATTAGTTTACATAAAGTAAATTAGTTATTTACTATTGTGGCGATTATGTACTTCATAAATTAATTTATAAATAATATAAGTAAATAATAGTTTATTATTTATAGTACGACTTATGAGACATTGTTAGCCTTAATATTATTAAATTATATTTTATTATATAATTAATGTAATATTTAGTAACGATACAGAACTGGTAAAATTAAGATAACGTCTAAAAATAATAAATTGAATTCATCTAAACTTGTCGAATGACACTGAAACTTTATTAAACTTGTTATTTCCTATTATGGTATTTGTGTTTAACTTTTCAGAACATCCTAA
This sequence comes from Magicicada septendecula, assembly GCA_034769895.1. Taxonomy (NCBI): domain Eukaryota; kingdom Metazoa; phylum Arthropoda; class Insecta; order Hemiptera; family Cicadidae; genus Magicicada; species Magicicada septendecula. Next base: position 185,907,642 of record CM068371.1, on the reverse strand, counting down.
GCCAAGCACCAATTTTGTACCACTCTACTCTCGAATCTATTATTGAAAGACGTAATAAGCAATGTGTAACCTGGAAACAGTAGGGTGGGAGATGTTTACTTAAATATTCAACATCAAATACCACATAATTTTCTTTAAGTTGAACGTTGACTATAAATAATTTATTTAGTCCACTTATTAAGTGACACTTTATGAAGCCCCAGTTCTGTTATTCTCAGCGTTCACACCGATAAACTCTTGCTTATAAAATTTTCAAAAGAAAATTATTGGTAATTTTACAGTTTCGATCCAAGGAAAAATGAATTGTTGCTTCATGGGCGCGACACGCTTCCGTTGCGCTTCCTAGTAATTTAAGAATATAACGCAGACTGAGGTAACCCTGCATCCTACCCTAATAATTTTAAGCAGGAAATACCATGTATGTCCATTTTCATAGAAGTATGCCTATTCTCCCTAACAGTTTATTTTTTGCAAGTTGTCGACATTGAATTTTTAAGCATCTTGATGCGTTTTTGTAGAGAAAGAGTTTAATGCAAAATGTATATTACTCTTTATAGAGAAAAGCTAAACAACTGAATATACTAAACTGTTCATACACAAAATTGCGCAAAAACAATTTTACAAGGTATAAACAAAACATTACTTATACAGCCGACTAGACAATAAAATCATTAAATAAGTTTAATCAGGTGGTACTATCTATCAAAACAAAGATCTCGGCTGCAACTGGTAACAATATGTCTCAAGGAGCACCAGTATAAATACAACTACAGATCAGGAATAACAAAACAATATAAACAAATCCCACACAGTAACAGAGTACGAATTTACCTCCCAAGAAAAACCAGTAATCTTATCGCTCAATAATACTCAATGTTAACTGCACTCTGTAACAGGCTATTCAGCGGACTTTCACAGCCACCTTCTGTTCAGTACTTTCCGCTAATTCCAAGGTGCAAACGTAGAAGTAGCGCTACATACAAGGCGTTAGTTCCCATTCATTAATTATTTTATTATGTACGTTGTAATTTTATTATTCACTCCCTGCAACACAAAATAAACAAAATAATAACGTCACGCTTGGCTACCAGTATTATTGGAACACGTGGTTGGAAAGTTGTGCTTTCGGGACAATGTTACAGTTTGTAAATTAGAATATGATTTTACTATTTTTATGGTATATTCTCAGAAGAGAAATTTTATTGCACTGATAAGTTCAAACTTCTTGAACTTTTTGGGCTTCCGTTGCACAAATAAATTGTTTTCTTTTTTTTTAAGTACATAAGCCAATATACGTATAATGAATTAAATTTTTTATGTATGTCTAGCTAATTAATGAATGCAGTACTTTAGACGTTAAGTACAAAAAGTAAACAATCTCTTTCTCAGTTTGAGGAAACTAAGAACACTCAGCTTTCCTTGAGAGACGTATGACATTAGCATGTATTACATATTTTATTATAACGATAATAGTGGATACTGGAGCAAACAAAGAGTTCATAATTGCAGACGCAAAATTCTGTACATTTTACTTCTTATAATGTGAAAAACACTTCGTATAAAATAATATTTGTACTTAAAATAATTATATTTCTTAAAATACAAAAACATGCGCTTCCTCTCGTAAGATAATTTTTTTCATAGATATGCACTTTCTATGTTAGTGACGTTCGAACACAAAGAATAGGTGATACGCCGCTATTGTAACAAATAAACGGCATATACACTGTAGTACTACAAAGAGGTCATGTTGGTGAGTAGCAGCGTCGGCTGTTGAGCTCATCGACATACAACATGTTGACCCAGTCTTTACGCGTGTAGTATAGAGTACTACAGTAGTTAGTTTCCCAGGGTGTGTGGTGACGTCACGGTTAACTAATCGATTTCACGCAGACATCAGCGCACTCTAGTGCTACGTTAATAACATGAAACTGAGGTAGCAGTAAGAGGCTACACATCTCTGCTGTCGGCGTCTTAAAAAATTCAAGGTCTTTTTCCCTATAATTTAGTTGAATTTATAAAACCTGGTTTCTTTTACAATACTCTTGAGTCTGTCTTTATTCTGATGGTAATATTGCAATATAATCTGTATAGTCTGTATTTAATCTTCCAAAGTTCGTCTCTTTGTTTTAAATTTATTTTAGATCAACAGCAAAAATATTGAAAATACATATGTAAAAATACACAATTTTTATAGTGCATCACAGTTCTCTCACAGTAGTCTAATGGTTCGAATAATTTCAGATTTCTTAAGAATTATTTTAATAATATTTAGGCCTATGTATAAATAATTTGTTTTTATTGTGAACATCAGTTTTCTTATGTGTTGAATGCTATAATTGTTTGGAGCTTAGCATTCTTTTTTAGATAGTTTAGCAGAAAAATTTACATATTTCTTGCAATAAATTTTTGCTATCTATGCATGTATTGTAACTGTTACCTAATTAAGAGTTACAGTCTCTTTCTTCGAGTGTTGAAACTTGTGGTAATATAAAGGATTAACTATAATAAAAAATATATATTTTTTAACAACACTTACTTATGCTATAGAGAAAAGGTGGGTGTTCGTTTGTTTTAAATAAAGTTCTTACTCATGTTGAGTTTGAAAATAATTAAAAAATTTATTAATAAATATCTGGAAATTTCAAATTAAAAATTCGTTACTATTAATAGCATAATGTGTTTTTTTGTGTGCTCGGCATACACATAATTATTGTAAATATACAAAATAACATTTCCATAAAATATTCATAACTCTAATACGCACAAGATTAAATTAACATACACAAATAAACATATATAAATATAAGTTCTTGTAACCTAAAATGTGCTCTCGACTTGCTCAGACATTCTTTTCAATTTGCATTAATTTTAAATCATATCTTTCAAGTATTACTTTACTTTGTGCACATAAATGTCAATATAATATTAAGGAAATATCAATCAAATATTGAATCAATAAAATATCTATAATACATTACAGTCTACAAAAATAATAAAAAAATTTGCAAGTCTTAAAAATCATTATAAAAATTGTGTAATCTATTACCTTAATTTAACAATATAAAGTTTACAATTAATACTATTTACACAATTAGTGTATAGAGTCTATCATTGTCTCTTTTAAATACTCTTTTTTAATGTCATTTATGACCCGTTTGTTGACGAGTAAAATGGTTTTATGTCACATTATTATTAAATCCTGACGCTGAGTGAAAGGATAATAAAAAAAGTAAACAAACCAAGCTTCGTTAACAAAACTACTGATTGGGAAAGCTTCAAATTAGAACTTAAAGGCAAGATACAACTAAATGTTCAGCTGAGAACTAAGCAGCAATTAGAAATAGAAGCCGAGAAGTTTAATTATAATATTCAAACTACAGCCTGGAACAATACGAGAGAAATCACCCATGGAACTGTTGGTAACAACTATCCTAGAGAGATCAGAGAACTTGTCAAAGAAAAGAGGCGAGCTAGAAGAAAATGGCAAACAGACTCGTGACCCAAATGATAAAACTGTACTTAACAACAAATCGCAACAACTAAAGCGTGTAATACAGAAGTTAAAAGAAGCATCAATAGCTTCCTATTTGGAAAATCTAACAGCAGATGCAGATACAGAGTACTCGTTGTGGAAAGCAACGAGGAAACTTAAAAGGTCGATCACTCAAGTACCACCTATTAGAAAAAGCGACGGTACATGGGCTAAAGATAATAAAGAAAAAGCTGAAGCGTTTGCTGAACATCTAGCTGACATTTTTAAGCCAAATAATACCCAGTCTGATACAGAGTTAGATGAAGACACAAATCATGAAGAGGAGGACATTCAACTGGTCACTCCAAAAGAGGTAGCTAAGGAGATCAAGATAAACTTAAACCCCCGAAAATCACCTGGCTTTGACCTCATTACAGGTGAGATCTTAAAGCAGTTACCTAAGAAAGGGATTGTTATGCTTACATATTTATTCAATGCGGCACTTAGGCTAAAGCATGTTCCTAGTGTCTGGAAGGTGGCAGAAGTTATTATGCTACGTAAACCAGGCAAACCGCCAAATGAGGCCAAATCATATCGGCCCATATCACTGTTGCCAACTATATCAAAGCTTTTTGAAAAACTTCTGTTGCAAAGGCTGAATCGAGTAATAGAGAGAAAAAAGCTGATACCAAATCATCAATTCGGGTTCAGACAAAAACATTCCACAATAGACCAAGTGCATAGAATAACAGACACAATAGAAAAAGCACTAGAAAAAAACTAATCTGCTCGACAATCTTCCTCGATGTGGCTCAGGCCTTTGATAAAGTTTGGCATAAAGGTTTAATACATAAACTTAATAAAATGCTACCAAAACAATATGCTGACGTGTTAAAATCATATATATCGGAAAGATTATTTAGAGTCAAACAGGAAGATGACTATTCTGAGCTAAGAGAAGTGAGGGCAGGTGTGCCCCAAGGGAGTGTTTTGGGGCCCATCCTCTACTTGTTGTTTACATGTGATCTGCCACAGCCAGAGAATGTGACTGTTGCTACTTTCGCTGATGACACAGCTATAATGGCGATTGGTTCGACCTTAGGTGAAGCTACCAACATGCTTGAAGATGATAGTGATCAGATACAGCAGTGGACTGGGAAATGGAAAATTAAGCTTAATGAACTGAAATCTGTCCATATCAATTTTACAAACAAAAGGATAGAGAACAGTCTTCCAGTTACCTTAAATGGTGCTGTAGTACCATGCGCAAACACTGCCAAATATTTGGGGATGACCCTAGATACAAAGCTACGATGGAAGGAGCACATCAGAAAAAAAAGGGCGGAGCTTGGTCTCAAATATAGACAACAGTATTGGCTCTTGGGACGAAATTCTCAGTTGTCAATACACAACAAAATTTTGATATATAAGCAAATTCTGAAACCAATTTGGCTTTATGGAATTCAACTGTGGGGTTGTGCGAAAGAAACGAACATTAGATGTATTCAAACCTTCCAGAATAGAGTGCTACGGAACATGGTAAGTGCTCCATGGTACATCAGAAATAGTGATATACATCGAGAGCTTAGGATCCCTGATGTCGCCAGTGAAATTAAAAGGTTTGCTGCAAAGCACGAATCTAGACTACACCAGCATATCAATGTAGAAGCTATTCAACTGCTTGACCAATATAGTGAGAAGGCTGAAGAGAACTAAAACTTTTGAATTAGTGTACTGCAGTGTGTGCAGACATCTAGAAAGTAATATATAGTACACCATTGGGTGACTGTATAAGTAACTTAAATTATAACATTAGATGTAAATTGATGGTTGGTCTTTTAGACCAGTTTCAATAAAAAAAAAACCTTATTATTAATGAGGTGATACTCTGTGATCTTTCGTCATGATCCTGAGTCCTGTGTCTTTGACCAGTGTCGATGCTCTGTCGTCCTCTGGTCCACCTGGAATCCGTCGTCCGGTCCTCCTGGTCCATTCAGCAGCTCAGATGACTCGTACGGTGTTACTGCTCCATACGTACTCGGATATATAAAACTTTACTGTGCAGTAGGGTGCCTTCGGCTGCACAAATGTTTCAGTAGACTGCCACGAGGGTCGCGATGCCTCGGGCATTTATACTGTCGGGCGCAAAAATCATGTTTCGACAACTCTGAACACGATTTGGATGGTCAAAGTTTGTTAAGCGTCCCTTTACAGATTCGTTTACTTTTTGCACTTATTTTAATTCTTTTCGCAACGTGCGAAGTCTTTAGGTTACAACACGATGTTCAAAAGATTGAAAATTTCCTTGTGTATAATTGTATATTAAGAGATTTTTCATACTTTAATTATTTTGATTGCAGTTCACTTATATTTACTCTGCATACAAATGCATTGTTTGATTCGCACTAGATTTTACACATGTGTGCGTCTTTATATTATTGATACCGTGGCGTAATTCGTTTTGTCATATATTTTGCTCACTTTCTAAAATTTAAATAAATTAGTCTGTTAATTTACATTTATTCAAGTGTGAAGTCAAGCTTGTTCCTACTTGTTTCACACACACATATCACTTACACTGTAACACACTCTTAGTTTGTGTGTGGCGTGATATTCAGGTACCGACCTGTACGTTTGGTCTCCCCCGTTCACTGGTTATTTACAGCTTTTAATATGCATTTTTATATATTGGCAACAAAAGTAAACACTCCACATCGACTAAGCGATGCTTAAAACAGCAAACAAACAAACACAGTAGAAAAGTGAGACTAAATTGGGAAATCCTCTCGAAATTATTCACTATCAAGTTTTGAACTTCCATTACGTCACGTCAAACGAACTTGATGACACGTCAAAATCATCGGAATTCTGGTGTACTTCGACGATTGATGGAATTTATAGGGAAGTTAAATAAGTCACTCAAAAATAATTTTCTAAACTCAGCGCTGTTTAGGGGAACTTCTAAGACAATTCAGAATAAACTTGTATGCATGCTAAAATTATGTCGTGATAACATATATGCTGAAATTAATATCTCAAATTGTATCAGTAACGTTGCATAGTACAGTAGATGTATCAAATCTTTTGCAACAAATTGTTGTTTTCCATTATGGACTGAGCTGACTGTACATAAAAGAATCTGTGATTTTTTAACCCAAATTCCAAAATGCTGAAGTATTAGCACAAAACATTTTAGAACCGGTAAATAGCTCTGACTGGCGACAGTGACAAATTTATAGCCAAAATTTACGACGGAGCAGTGGGGATAGGGGAGGTGTGCATGAAAGTATTCGACCATCACACAAATATACACATTGTCTGCACTGCTACGCATATTAGTAAAATCTAATTATATAAAAGTCAGTATCACAGAATTAACAAGCTCCTATTTTTCATGCAGTCTTGCCGCTATACATGTATTTTTCTTTTAAAAGTCACCCTTACAGTTATCTGTCGTTTTTGAACGAAATATCGAGTATCAAGCATAAGGTGGAATTTTGGTAGCCGGTTAGTAGTAGACACGGAAAACAAGGAAAGTCTGACAGAATGTTTTCAGTAACTCCAAGTTGATAGAAAGCATTCCACTGTGTAAGCAGCTACAACGACTCTCCGAATTCTGAACGATCAGGACTTCAGGTTTCGGCTAGTACTGTTTTATCACTTTTATATAACCGCTGCAGCAACATAGATCAACTCCAATAGTATCTACAGTGCAGCAGATGCATTTTTTGAGGAAAATAAATAGAAATCTTTTGTTATTGATCAACAAGAAGTAACTACATTCATGAAGAAAAGGAAAACGGATTGTTGTTTGTCGAAACTATCAAAGCTTACCCTTTCTTGTGTAAAGAACGTTTAAAAACAGAAGTATCTGTTTACTACTAAATAAATTAATGTGTGCGTTTACTGCGGGCGAAATAAGCAGTGTAACAAACCTGAGACACACAACTCGCTGAATAATTCACCGTTGATGGTTGAATTGAAAAACCTAGTAAAAAAAACAAAATAAATATTAAATTTCTTACGTTTCAAGCTATTAAAATACAAAATATCAGTTTTTGTGATCAAACTTTTAAAACCTATAACGACTAAAAATTGTCACAACAATTTTCATTCTAAATATTTTATTAAATGTATATTCACAACGAGGATGCAAGATCTTCAATAAGAGGAGTCTTGTACTTTGTAAACTCAGTGTTCCTTTTAATCAGCGTAAACTTACTATGCATAGGTTTTATCGCCTTGTATTTAAAGATTAACGATATGATTGATTCCTATGTTTTTAGTAATTACAAACACATTGGGCCTGACGCTGTAAATTAAATTACCGCTCATCACCGCCGACATGGCAGGAAGGAAGCGGGGAACAGGATTCATGCCGAAGCGGTTAGACGACGGTTCGTTAATTCCCAAAGCTTTACAATTACATCCTTTATAAACAACGGCTAATCATCTAAAACATCTAGCTATGTTACGTAACTTACACAGCTATGTTACAAAGTATCACACAGTTTACAAAACGGGGTATTATTTACCAAGGACATCAAGTAATAATTTCCAAATATTGTTGTATTTTTTTCCTAGGGAAAAACTGATTTCAAATTACATCATTCTTTATTAGCTAATTGAATACAAATACTTCTGAGCTGCAGAAACTTTTAAGAGGCTGTGTCTTTCCTGATCATCGGTCAAGATAAGCTAGGTTGCTACATTTCGTTAATAGGCCTAATCAAAATATAACGAAAACAAATAAAGTTAATAAGTAAAGTAAATGTGAAAATCAAAAGTAAATTAAAATACATTTAAAATAAAGTATCAATAAAGTTTTGATTATTGTATATGAGTGTTTTAACTTAATTTAATACACGGGATTGCAGTTTCTTATAACATTATACGAAAGCAATACACAACACTTCGTAAATATAAAAGGCAATTTAAGAGTAACATTTTACAAACACTTTCATTTTAACATATTTTTCAAAAAAAAAAAAAAAATATATATATATATATGTCTTTAAATGCCAACCAGACGTGTCACATAACACGGATCATGTAGTTATAGGCCTATCTGGAATCTAAATAGTAGAGTTAAGGATTATTGTTTTTTTTTGATAGTTGCTATCAACGGAAAATGGGTAAGAATTTGCAACAATTGCAAGAATTTGATAACACAAATAAACTTAAAGTAACCAATACATTTTTTTTGTGAAAAAATTAGATTAACAAATATACTTGGTAAACCAGAGGGTTTTAATAATTCACTGATTATATAATGGTTAATCAGAAGATAACTTTAGAAGTCAAGTACACGCATGTTGTTAGATGTCCAGAGATTAAAACTGATAATTGTATAGTGGTATCTAAAATTGAGATTTCTACAAGATGGAGGAAAGTTAGGAATATTTCGGAGGTACACAGAAAGAAAGCTTTTAAGGTATGCCTCCTCCGTAGAGAGAGTATCCGTGATCAGTACCAGGAAAGATTAACAGAGTGTACACAATAATTGGTCCCTACGAGTGATAGTACAGGAGAAGAATGGAGTAATATACGGAACCTTTTGGGGAAAGCGAGTGTTGAATTGCTTGTAAAGAAACAAATAGATACTCGGAAAAGAGTTAAAAGAGTTTCAAAATATGAAACGAAGAGATAAAACAAGCTTGGCATATCACATAAGCCATGACAAGAACCAGACAAGAATGTAAAGTTACGTACCTATGGATATTTGTAAGCAAAAACTTAATGCTTTGAAAGCCAAGTTAATTTGTTATCGAGGAAGCCAAGGTTATTTCTCTTTTTAAGAAAAATGATAGAACTGTGCCATCGAATTATAGAGGTATAAACTTGATAAATACAACTTACAAATTATATGGAAAAATTATTAATGAACGATTTCGTTCTATCTCGGATATTTTGCGCTTCTTGACGAACAGGAAGGATTTCGTATGGGCCGATCTTGCATTGTGACATATTCTCTTTGAAAATATTAATTCAAACACAAGATAATTTAATTTGGAGACACAACTTGCCTTTATTGACTATGGGAAAGCGCTTGACAAATGAGTTAATACACTTATTATATGGGATATGTGTAAGAGGCATTATCTTAAACATCTTACAGACGTTATAAGGACCGTAGATTGTACAAGGACAGGATTCAACAGACCAGGTTTACATTAACCGGGGATTCCTCTAAAGCTTTAGCACATCTCTAACATTGTTTAATATCTATATTGATAACATATATAGAGAATGGAAATTAGAGTCTACCTAGGAATAAAATTAAATAATACAACATACTTGAATACTATACTGTTTGTGGATGGATCAAGTAATGGTTCAAACCAATGAATGCAAGCTCCAGAGATCGGTGTTTCTGTTATAACAAGTCTGCTCGAATTACAAGATCAAAATATCTCTTTGGAAAACAATAACTATACACAAAGTATATACTAAAACTATGACTTTCATTCGCAAATACCACTTGCGAACTAAGATTATATGTGAGCAGGTCTCATATTTCTGCTGTCATTGGTGTGATTTCACACTTATGATATGGATTATGATGTTGATCATAAGTTGGCGACGTTTTAATCAATATGTGGCACAGTTTATTAAGCGTTATCGAGGAAAACAAGAAAAGAGATTTGACTAAAAGCAATGGCTGTACCAGTGTCGTTGTATGGCTCTGAAACTTGGGTTCCGTTAAAGAAATATAAAGTCAGGCATCGGAGATGATATCCTTGAGATTTATGAAAGTCTGCACACGAAGAGACAGACTTACAATGAAGGCATAAGCATAGACTTGAAAATGTTTAATATCCAAGATCGTATTGCATAAAACAAAGAACACGCTTTGTCGTCTGAATAGGATTCCAGATGGCAGGTTGCCTAAGGAAGTTTGGTAATACAAGCCTATTAGATAACAAATTTAGTCCACTTTGCCTATTCCCTGATGGAAGAAGAAGAAGAAAAAGAGCGTATTGTCTTTATCAAATCTGTTCAAGCTAAACTCAACGCCTAACAGATAGGTTAGCTCTTCTTTGAAATGCTACGAACTTGTTCAGTCGGGTATAGGATAACATACAAAATTTAAAAATTGTGTTCCAAGTCGCACCGTTCTTTTTATAATTTACTTAAACTTTATTTTTCCAAATGCACTTACTGGTAGGTAGCAAAAAATATAAAATCAATTAAATCGGCTCACGTGCTACCGAAAAACACATTTTTATATTAATTTCTAGTGCCGGTTTGTTTAAACATTGTGAAAGTAAAATTGTCTAAAGCAGATTGTTGAGGATTTCGGATGCTGTAGGTATTTATTTCTCAGTATAGGAGGAGCTGATGAACTGCATCAAACTAGTCAGGTTACTGACGGCATTGACAGTGAATGAGTGTGAAGGGGTGGAGAGTACTATTAACACCTACTACACATATTATACTGCCATTCTTGAGAAACTGTTTATGTTTTAATGAAAGCTACTGACAAGACTGTTAAAATCTAGTTCTTAATAGCACGTATTCAAGTTAAATTAAAACTGATTTTGTGCAATTCTTTATCAAACCGTTTGACTGTAGGCTATTTTTAATAGGCCTACCAAAGTAATAAAACATGATAATATTCATCATAATTAAGAAACATATTATTATTTAAAATTTTGTCGGCCACCAAGATTAATTTTAATATACTGACTTTCTGTGAGCTTACTTTTGGGATTCAGTTTCCTCCGAGTACCAAAGTTTGTGAAAAACAGTTGTCACCGTCACCTGCTAAATTATTCCACTCGTCAAGAGACTGACAAAAGTCGCAAAAGTCTTGCCAGTGTCACCAAATACAAAAGTTCGAGTCACCTGAAGAAAACAATTTTCGTATTCAATTAATCTCGTATTAGATTAAATATTTAAATGAGTACGGATGAGAAATCATGTTTCAAAAACTAAAATTGTTAAAGTTAAAAACAACTTCCGATTTCAAAATTAAAAGTGCACGTTTTTTAAAAGTAAAATTATTTACTTTTTCAGTTGCTTTTATTAGAACTCACCTGTAATAATTTTAAAAATTGAAATAAAAAATAATATTTCCGCAATATGGATGGAAAATACAATATGGATAAAAGTTAAAAAATATGGATTTTTAAACAAATTTGTGTGCGTTTGTATTTTGCGGATATACATCTAAACGTCTACCTACATCTTTACATGTAACCTTTAAAGAAATTAATGGATTTCCAATTTTCTTTGCATTTATATTTATTTTGTAATGAAAAATATACTGGCTTAATTTCAGTTATGATCGTTAGTGGTTCAGGATACGCCTGTTAGAAACTCTCATATTAACTGACAACATTAAAATACAGAAAGAAAAATTATTCAAATTATTCTGTTTCTTTATTATCATAGTTTGTAAATAGCACTTATCCATTATAATACAAAATATTTGTGTATTTCAGAAAGAATACTTAAGAAATTATGAAAAGTTAGTTAATTTTTCCTTTATTGCTGTATTTAGTGCTACACCATACACGAGTTTTTTAAGTGGAAAACTATTACAAAGTCAAGTATCCAATATAATGTGAAATATCCTATTTGAATTTTATGAAATTATTATATAACCGCATATCTTCTGTTATAAAATTAATTATCCCAGTAGACAATGTAAAATGTCTTTAAATTATCGTTATGTCTGTGAACGTAGATACGCTTAAATATATTATTCTTAAATCCCTTTATATATCAACAAAAATGAATTGCATTAAATAAAAACGATTTTACTATCCTAGGTATATGATATTTTAGACAATCTTTAAGCACTTTTTTGTCTGAGACATTTGGATACTTCATATTATACACTTGTATAGTTCAAAAAGCGATAGTGCTATGTGTAATTTTGGAAACTAGTTTTGAATTATCTGCATTTAAATTATCTCCATTACACCTTTAAACGAATATCTTATTAATTTAAAAGAGATTAAAATTTGTTAATTTTTTTTTTTAATTTCTTGTTTGGATAAATAAGAAAACGCCACATATTTAGAATATGTGTTTCAAATAAAACGTCTTTTAAGGCTTGCTTAAACGTACATTATCAGAAACGCTGATACAGAGGTTGGGCTTATAAATATTTTTAGGACTGAATTTTAGTACAAAGTGCGCAAAACAATTTAAGTGCGCGTCTCCGACTTCTGGTCTTCAGAGTTGCCGATTTCTCTACGTCGAAACCAAATGCTTTTGGGTACACATACACAAATTAAATACCATTAAGACTAATTTTCTTAAGTAATTTTCAATCGATATTTCGTTCTTCATTTGACAATTTTCTACTAGACTTCTGGACTTTTCTTTTGTTAGTTTCAATAAACTTCCGTTGACGAATAATGTTTGTATTTCCCAGAGAAATAAACTTATGACCAGCAAAATAAAACAAATTGCTATTTACCCTAAACTCAAAGATAAATTTAATCTGTTGGCGAGATTTAAAATTTAAATCTAAATTTTAAAGATTAGGATTTGACGCCTTTTCTGAAAATACTTTGAAAAATATTACATGAAACATGGGTAACTGAAGACTTGGACATACTGCTACCGAATCCACGCAAATTTAAACACAAACATATCAATCGGAAATTTCAACAAAGTGCATGAAATATTGTTACCTAAGAAGTAAGAATGTTCACCACTTACCACTTGGATGAAAGGATGTCCGCAATTTTGGACCTCCTCAGAGACAAACTGTTCGACTTGTTACCAAAAATGAAAAGGTAAAAATCGTGCGTAAACACAGGTACTGAGGAAAAATCATAGACGGAGTTTTATTACTGACAGTGACCAAATCATAAAATCCGAAGACAAGTGGCAAGTTCTTTCGGTAGAAAAAACGGAATTGAACGCTGTTAAACGTGTTATAGTCTGTAAAACCTACCAAATACAATGTTTGCAAAGTGATTCATATTTTAATGAATAACTTATCCACATGTTTGTTATGTGGATAACTGTATCAAGAATAATGTGTGCAAACACATACACGCATTAAGCCGTCTGATCTTCCGAACAGGTTATTTTTGAAACTCATGATACGAATTGGTTTACTGGAATACCTTTCTACGTGTCACTTGTAATTTACTAATTAATAATATACCTGTAATCTATATGGAAATACTGTATGTAAAACAATAAAAGACTACAATGGTAATTTAAATCGAACAAATGAAATAAGTTATACAAGTTTATTTTTTCCGGCCAAATTAATTTGCTTTACTAATTACATGTAGATATATATGGGTACGTTATTTAAATTTAAAAACTAAATCTAAATAGATTTAGTTTTTAAATTGAAATAAAGCAATCAATTATGTATTAAATCTAAACAAAAATCAATTATAAACATAATCCTAAAGTGAAAGGTATGTTGCATTAAAATGCGGATAATTTAATTATTTGAAATTAATTTTCAAATCTTTAAGCTGTTCGAGACTTAAAATGAATAACCTGATATTTCCTCTCTTCATTTGCCTCTCTTCATGAGTCTGCATTTACTTACAGCCCCTTCAGCATAAAATCTGCATTGTATCTTCATACTCTTAGACTACTACTTCTGATTTCTACAGGTCGCTTCTCTCTTTAATCGTTACTGTAAAGTCTACACCATCACACAAGTGCTCTATCTAAAATCGTAAACAAATTGCTATCCATATCTTTCCATTTTCGTACCTTTTTTCGATCATATCAAACCCATTCTTAGTAGAATAGGTGTTAATAAAAGTGAGTAGACGATTCCACAAAATCTACTAAACGGAACTTTTAAGAAGTTCCGTTTAAGCTCTTTTATTATTTATTCAACTGTGTACGCTAATATAGTAGTAACTTCTTTAAAAACATACAAATAGATTTATTACACAGCATTATCGTATACGCTTGAAATATGAAATATAGGAAAAAGCAATTCAGTCAAGAAGTATCTTTAAAACAATGTTTCAGTAATGCGTATGTTAATGTGTTATTACCGTTTACTTTAATGGGACTGATTTCAGCCAATTTGAAAATAGTAATATTGATTAGACTTAACTTGTTTATACTTTTGTATGAAACAATGTGATTCCGGACCCCCTCAAAGCAAAATTCCAGATGCGCTACTGTATATATGAAATAGTAACACATGAAATAGTCCGCGCAGATCGTAGGACGAGCAGGGAAGACAATGCAGGAAGTGGAGGGTGAGGTGACCAACCAGGAAACACAATCGTGTGACACACCAACCATGCAGTTGTTCTTAATACAAAAACAATGCAGTTCTTTATATATGCAGTTGATTGTTCGGAAAACAACGCGTCAAAGCTAAGCTACGAAATGGGTACTTTTCACACTGCATAGCCACACTGCGTACCCGTTTCATGTCTAAATTATTTTAGCTGTAACTTCTATCTTAAAACCCAAAGGAAGCTGTACTTCAAATTTTTCAGAAACTGAGGTTGTCTTTAACACACTTTTCCATGCGTATGCATATTTCAGATCTTGTGTATGTACTTGCGCTGTTTGTGTATTTGTTAATGTTGTCCTCTTTCTATATAAGTACCCATATTAAACAATTCTAAAAGGCATTACGTAATTACACTGATCGTTTATAACAAGTTAATTAGACACTGACATTTGTAAATGTCAATACTGTGCTATTGATATCTTTCAAGTGGTCAATGATTTGACAATGGTGTCGATAGTTATAGCATTTTATTCGCGAACGGGCAGCGTAACAACGGTAACTTTACCTTTAAATTTATAAATTCAAATTCACCCGGCTTAAGGGAACCGAAGATTCAAGGAACTCAAAAGCAGTTGGAAACTCTACTTGTATAGATACCTACCCGTTTTCAAATCAATGCTACTGTGAATTCAAATCACCAGCACAAACTACGGTCATTGTCATTAATGCTCACTGCTTTAGTTTAAGAGTTCCTTGTTGTTTTGCCCCCACGGCTTTCATATTTATAATCCAATCTCATAAATTGCATTCTCATCAAACATATATCTGAATTCTGAGTCTGCAGTATGTGTACAATCGTTTGTATACTTGTTTTGTAACAAACTCGCTTTCGAACGAGGGCAGAATTGCAATAAGCATTTAATAAGAAATATTTCTTGTAACACCTGTCTTCAGCTTGTTGTACAAATATCCGATGATTTTTTTTTATTGTACGATAATTACGTAACACTGTCGAAAATTCGAGAGCGTCATTCTACACGTCTCTCGGCTAGTGCAGCGTCTGTGTCTATGTTGTGTAGCGTAATAACGTAGTCTCCGGACTGTTCGAGCTCGTGTAAATACACAAATTAAGTGGGCACACCAACAGGAATAAGGAAATTATTCTGGAACCTCTGCGGGATCTACATAAGCAAAGCGGCCAGCTTATTAAGCCAGTTGCACCTGGCGATATTCTAGAGTGCGGATCAAGTGATTGTTGCGGATTAGTGGAAAGTGATTATCGTGTTAATTAGTGCGGTACTGTAATAAGGTGACATTATTAATGCGTGTGGACAAATTTAACTTTAAATATTGTATAAGGGTATCTTGTTCATTTTCAATTGTCATTTGTAACTAATTAAAGCTGTTAATTAGCGACTTCATGGCTGTCTGTATTTTGTTTACACTACACAATATGACGATCCGTGAAACCATAACTTTACACTAAAACATTTTAAAAATGATATCCTTATAATTGAAAGTGTATTTCAAAATAAATAAATAAGTATAATAAGTATGTGTTTATGTGTAGATGTTATTGTCATTGACCAAATTTATGTTTTGTTATTGAATTAGTGATTATTATCATAGGTGTTCTAAAATCATTCAATGATTAAAAATACAAAGATGTGGTCTGTAAATTAATTTTAATTCCTATTAAGTCTAAAGACATATTTTTGGGGAGATGGGAAACGTATTTTTAAATCTTAAAAACATATACACAAACAATATGCTACAATCCTATGTAATAAAATTTTAACGTCTCAAATAAAGTCTTCTATATTTTTACTACGCAATCATAAGAAAAACAGCAAACTAGAAGTAAATGCGTAAGCAAAACTTAATTTACTATCGTATGTTTGTTATCGTGTGATGTGGTTGGCCCGCTAAGTGTAGGTCTGAGTGAAGGACCAAAAGCGGAGAGCCGATAACGTTAGAGACACGCAATATTCTATCCAATTACAGCCCGATATGAGCCTGTCCCACCCTCTCTCTCTGTCTCCCCTCAAATATGTTATACAATGCATATCCAGCCACCGTGAATACTCGTTCGTCACGATGTTCAACTACCACTTTACCTAACTTTTAACTTTTAATTAAACCCGTAGACATCAAAATCCCGTTTTCTGTTGTAATTGGCACAATGTGAAAGAAACTTATATTACGTTGTATTACTAAGGAAACATTACTTCTACTTTTCCAGAAAAAAAGGCGTAGTATTATCATTTTGATTGCAAAGCTTTCTTAGTTTGAACACTTTTAATTGCAAACCGTTGAATTACATTTGGTTTAATTAATTATTCTCGTTAATAATAATTTTATTTTTACGTGTTTTTTTTATAATTAATGCTAATAAAAAATCCATTTTATACATTTTTAATGTTATGGAACTGATACTTCAAAATGTTACAGTTAATATTTGACGAGTTTAGGTGTACCTATGCAGTGCTTAAACATAGCGGAATATAAACATTGTAGCATGACAGATAATCCACACAAATACATTACTCAATGATCATTAATAAAGCTCTAAGATATGGAATATCCAGATGAGAATTAATTAAAATGCACTGTTTAATAATATATTCACAAGAAAGGTTGAATAAAGAAAATTTCTGCAAACAATATAATATAATACAAATTTAAAAACCCAGAAGACTAAAATTAATAATAACAAAATTACCCAGGTAAGATAGAAGCAGGCAATTAATATACCCCGTCAAAGAAACCAGACCAGAAAAAACAAAGATACAGAAGAAAGAAGAATAACCAAAACTACTACTACTGAAGAATGAAGAAAGAAGAACAATCAAAGATACAGAAGACAGAAGAAAGAAGACTAATTAAAACTACTACTACAGAAGACAGAAGAAAGAAGACTAATTAAAACTACTACTACAGAAGACAGAAGAAAGAAGAATAATTAAAACTACTATTACTGAAGAATGAAGAAAGAAGAACAATCAAAGATACAGAAGACAGAAGAAGGAAGAATAATTAAAACTACTACTACTGAAGACAGAAGAAAGAAGAATAATTAGAACTAAAGAAGAAAGAAGAATAATTAAAACTACTATTACTGAAGAAAGAAGAACAAACTAAATCTAATGAAGAAAGAAGAACTAGTTAGAACTACTATCACTGAAGAACGAAGAAAGAAGAACAATCAAAGATACAGAAGACAGAAGAAAGAAGAATAATTAAAACTACTATTACTGAAGAAAGAAGAACCATCAAAGATACAGAAGACAGAAGAAGGAAGAATAATTAAAATTACTACTACTGAAGACAGAAGAAAGAAGAATAATTAGAACTAAAGAAGAAAGAAGACTAATTAAAACTACTATTACTGAAGAAAGAAGAACAATCAAAGATACAGAAGACAGAAGAAAGAAGAATAATTAAAACGACTATTACTGAAGAAAGAAGAACTAATTATAACTACTACTACAGAAGAAGGAAGAATAGTCAAAACTACCACTACTGAAGACAGAAGAAAGAAGAATAATTAAAACTAAAGAAGAAAGAAGACTAATTATAACTACTACTACAGAAGAAGGAAGAATAGTCAAAAC
The DNA here is from genome assembly GCA_034769895.1 of Magicicada septendecula. Classification (NCBI taxonomy): domain Eukaryota; kingdom Metazoa; phylum Arthropoda; class Insecta; order Hemiptera; family Cicadidae; genus Magicicada; species Magicicada septendecula. The sequence goes on along the minus strand of CM068371.1, from coordinate 185,889,362 downwards.
TACCACTACTGAAGACAGAAGAAAGAAGAATAATTGGAACTAAAGAAGAAGGAAGAATAATTAAAACTACTACTACTGAAGAATGAAGAAAGAAGAACAATCAAAGATACAGAAGACAGAAGAAAGAAGAATAATTAAAACTACTATTACTGAAGAAAGAAGAACAATCAAAGATACAGAAGACAGAAGAAGGAAGAATAGTCAAAACTACCACTACTGAAGACAGAAGAAAGAAGAATAATTAAAACTAAAGAAGAAAGAAGACTAATTATAACTACTACTACAGAAGAAGGAAGAATAGTCAAAACTACCACTACTGAAGACAGAAGAAAGAAGAATAATTAAAACTAAAGAAGAAAGAAGACTAATTATAACTACTACTACAGAAGAAGGAAGAATAGTCAAAACTACCACTACTGAAGACAGAAGAAAGAAGAATAATTGGAACTAAAGAAGAAAGAAGAATAATAAAAATAAGAACTACAGAAGAAGGAAGAAGGAAGGATAATCCAAAACTACAGAAGAAGGAAGAATAACCAAACTCAGGAAGAAAGAAGAATAATTAAGACGACCCATATAAAACAAAAACCCCATAGGGAAAGAACCCCCAAAAAACCCCAAAATCAATGAATGCCCAAAAAAGAAAGTATAACACATTAAAAAACCATATCACTGTAAAACTGACAAAAACTAAAAGTGTTAGTAGTATTAAATATTAGTGCATTCAAAAAGTTATTATTTAGTTTGTATAGACAAGTCTTCACAGTTCCCCCATGGTTGAATATTTCATATTAAAAGCTAGAAAAAGACTAGTAAATATATTGATAATTCACCATAGACAAGTGCAAGTGATCAAATTATAAATAATAAACTTTAAAAGGGTACATGAGTTGCAGTACATAGTAACAAACTTTAAGTTTTGTGAACAGTGCCTACTTTGATAATGAAGTAGTAATATTACTAAATAAAAGCTACTAAAACGATAAGAACATTCCATAGAATGGAATATAACTTAGGTAGCTAGGGGTATACTTTAAGAGGGGGTATAAATTTTATAAATGGGGAACTACAGAACAAACTGTTTATGAAGAAGTTTATAGAAGGTGTTAACAATTATATATGGAACCAGGATGTTAGGTTCCTATTACATATAACATTTAGATAAATAAGGGTTAGTCATAAGAAATATTAGTATTATAATTGTTATTTTATTGTTCATGTTAATTTAGGAATGCATTATCTAAAATTAGATATCATTCCAATGTTGTAGAAATACTTTTTTATTATGTTATTAGGTGATATACCAAAACAATGTTATTAAGAACACCAGTTTTATATATCTGGGTGTTATATTTTAATTGTATAATCTATAATTACTGTTATGCCAGATCAGAGAACTAATTTTTAATCAAATATATCGGAGTCAGAAGTCAGAGAAGGAAATAAAATAATTACATTAGTAAAACATTCTGCAAATAGCCACAATTCAAATCTAGGCAATATAATAAAGTTAAAATGCAGAATAATTAATAAACCTAATCTTATAAACCAGGCAAACTGACAATATTTAGGCAAGATACACCCAACATATTAAATACTATGTAAATAAGGCTTTCTAAAGATATGGTCATTATATGAGTAAAATTATTTGATTGTCTAATGAAATACCATTTGAAACTGAAATAGGTTCACTAACTTTATCAGAAGGGGAATCATATACAACTGAATTATATTAAAAAACCATCATTAGTATACTAAATTGCCATAAAATAAGTGAGAATTGACAATTATAACAATTTCAGATTTTATAGAATAATAATTATATTAGGTAAAATGGCTATTATTTACATAGAAGACAGGGAAGTATAATTTTAGGCCTACCTCCCAAAAAATTATAAGAAATAATTTTCAGATAAAACTTTGTAATACTAACTTAATTACTATCAAAATAAGTAGAATAGAATAGTGAAAACGAATATGTATTTTATATTGCAAACAGTTAACTAATAACGAATTTATTTTATGAACATAGTGTACTATTTTAAAACGTGTCGGAAGTTATGGCAATTTTTAACAATGTCTGAACTATATTATATAGGCTAAGATTTTCATGAGATGATGAAAATACAGACAGTTCATTATTATACCTCGAAGAGAGCACTTCTCGTGAATATTTGTTTGAACCAACCTTTAATGGACGTTATGCTACAACGGAGTTCTGAATCATTTTATGTAAATTAAATTTTTAACTATTTTAATGAAAGTGAAGTGGTGAAGTTGACCCACGAACTACATAACACCTATAAACGAAATCACATATAACCAATTACATTGAAATAACACTGAAATCGCATCAAACACCAAGTGAAAATTCGAGGTTAACTGACACATAAACACCAGTTGATATACTTATTTAACAACATTTTTACACCAAGTGAACGTTTCCATCTAACAACAGTGACAATAAACTATACCCCAGAAGATCATATACCGTAGTGAAGAACATTTAACCAAAGAAGGGACATATTATCTCAACAAGTACGTTGTTTACATTAGAAGCTTTCAACGCGCATGCGTCAGGCGGCCATTTTGATTCCGTTCCGTCACCTCAATTAGAGACGACTAACTGCTTTCTGGTTTGAACAAAATTATATATAAACTTTTATTATTAATAATTACCAGTATATTGTTTAAATTTAAGACCTTTTTTGAATTGTAAGTGTTATACTTTCATGTCCCTGACCTTCTCTGGCTTTTTATATAAATAACCGTTCAAAGAACCTGTTTAAATAATACAATTGTAAAACTTCTAATATCGACCGACCTGAGCAAGAACTCGATATGGCTTGTAACTTCGATTAATTAATCGACCAACCTTATTATTGTATTTAATAAACGTATTTGTCTGTTTTTTGGTAAATTGGAGTTGATTTCTCTTATAAAAGGACATAATCATTAATTAACCAAGAAAAATAGATAATCTTTAAAGGCAGTATATGCGAAACTACAACATTTCAAGAGTAAGAAGAAGAGAGCCGTTTTCGCCTAACTTGAAGTTAATTGGATTATCTTTTTAACAAATTTACCGAACAGAAATTTATTACCAAATTAAACACCTTACTATTATAATTATAATTACGATCCACAACCTCAATTTATTCCTATTATTAAGCACATAAATACCTCGAAAATATTTGTTCCGAAATTATTTTTTTTTTTATAAATATAAATTTTAAATTTATATTTTATTTCAATTTGCTACACAGCAAAATACACTTTATTTAATTGATGGTAATAACATCCCAATTACCAATAACAAAGACCAGGAACTTTACCAAATCGACGATTCCCAGAGCGGAACGTCACTACTGAACATACACACCATAAAAATTATCCTGGATAATATTATACCAGAACACTATACAATTACAATTATAGTAGGGTTGTATTACAAAATCAGCTAGCACAACCAGTGGGACTTACAGGAGAGCACAATCTACATACATCAACCTTTTATTTTATTTTATTTTATTATACCCACTCAATCACCGTTATATTACATAATTTGGCGAGTCCAACTTGTGGGGCTCGATTACCGCAGAATACCAGAACAAGCAACACTTTATAAATTTAATTATAATTGTAATTTCACAGTTATATTACAAAATGGCGTCCAACTAAAGGGCTGTAATTAGGGGTTGAAAGGCGGTAATTACTTACCCAATTCCTAATTCAGCTTGGCAGCGGTTACCCAGCCAGGGAATCAGGGAAAATAATGCGTCGTGCCACATCAAAGAAGAGAGCGGCGGAGGCCGAGAAAGAACTCGAGATGGAGGATAAGGAGGCGACCCCAGTGAAGGACGTGGAAAAGATACTTGAACGGGTAGAACATCAACAACCAGCACCACCAGAGAAACAACCCGAAGTACCCACTCAAACAGGGGATGTCCATGTCCAAGACCAGGAGATAGATAAAACTAAGACTACAGAAGAAAGTAAAATGGACAAATTATTGGAAATGTTCATGAGAATGGAAGAAAACAGCAAGAAGATGGAAGAAAACTTAAGGAAGGACAACCAAGCAACAAAAGAAGAGTTGAAGAATGATAACCAATCGTTAAAGGAAGAATTGAAGAAGGACAACCAAGCTACCAAGGAAGAATTAAGTAAGAAAATGGATACTACTACAGAAGAAAATAATAAAAGATTAGAAGATTTGAAGAATGATAACCAATCTTTAAGGGAAGAATTGAAGAAGGACAACCAAGAAACAAAAGAAGAATTGGGCCGTAAAATCGAAAGGACCAATAAGAGAATTGAGGAAACCAGTAAAAAGGTGGAAAGGAAAATGGAAGAAAATAAGAAGAATTTGGAAGAAAAGATGGAAGAAACCAATAAGAAAATCGAAAGTGATCATCAACAATTAAGGGAAGAGTTAAGAGAAGATAACCAACTGTTACGGGAAGAATTACGGGAAGTGAACCAGGAGAATCTCGACAAATTAGACGAACGAATGGAGCTATTGAGAAAAGAAATGAACAAGGAACTCATGGAAAACAAGAAATCTATGACCAAAAGGCTGGAAGACGAAACCATAACTATAAATCAACAGATAAGAGAAGTTGATGGAAGATGTCGAATGACGGAAGTGGAGGTACAAGAGTTCAAGGAAGTGGTGAACACAAAGGTCACAAATCTTGAAGAGTCTACTCGCAAGAAGGCGGAAGAAAACCGAAGGGAAAGCCAGGAAGAACTCAGCAAGGTACGAACTCGAATTACCGAAAGATGCGACGGAATGGAGGAAGCAATGACTAACATCACTGGTCAAGTGAGACAGAACCAGGAGGACATGGAAGCAATTCGGAGCCGACCAACCAGCTTTACTAATATCCCAATAAACGAGAACAGAGAATGGCTTAACTTTCGCCAGTATAAAAGGAAGCCAATGGAGTTCTTGGCCCGTATCGAAGAATATATGGCCAAACATAAAAGTAATCGATGGTCCAATAATCGTGAACTATTAGACGAATCGTTCCGTGATATGACAGATAATTGGTGGATGGCGAACAGGAGCGAAATAACCGATTATCCACAGTTCAAAAGTTTGTTTAAGTCTAAGTATTGGTCAGAGACCACCCAGAATTTAATAAGGGACAACATCTGCAATGGCCGATATAGAACTCAGTTTGGCAGTACCATGACTGCGTACTTTCTTGGGAAGGTGTGCCTGGCCAAGCACCTGGAACCAGCCATACCAGAGGAATGCCTGGTGAACAAGCTCTCTTATCATTACGACGAGGAGGTCATAAGAGCTCGAAGAGGTAGTCAGATAAAGACCATACAGGCGATGACGGAGCTATTGGAGAACTATGAGAATGAAGAATACTACAGGCAGAGCCGAAGAAGGAACGAGCGGCCGGAAGTTCGAAATAATCCGTCATCAAACAATAATAGTCAACCGGTCAACAGTGGGTACCAAGGAAATAGATATAACCCGAATTACCATAATCAACACCCCACGAATGGTAACAACAACAATAATAACCATGGGAATATAAACCCAAATAATAACAGAAATAATAACGGGTTCTCCGGAAATCGAGGTAATTATTACCCGAATAATTATATGAATAGACAAAGAAACGCCAATCCTACAAATAACACCGAGCGGTTTGACAATAACAATAGGGGTTACCCTAATCAGAATAACAACAACAACAGGTTCTCCCGACCCCGGGTAAATTTTATACGGGCGGAAGGAAACAACCACCGCCGGTATAACCAGCAACGGTGGAGCAGAGTACGCGAGTACGAAGATCTAAACCGCAGCCGAGAACGGGACCACTCTAGTTATAATCTGCCGAGGCGAAGTACTAGCCTGGATGACCCGGAGCGGCGTACAAATAGAGAACAAACCTACGAACCGAGAACGGAAAGGCTGGAACCAACTCAAGGTTTCCCTACTGATGCCTCTATTGGTCCTTCCAATAACCAAGATGAGGAGAATTTAAACGGGAGGAGGCAGTAATAAACAATAAGGACCTTTTGCTGCTTCTATCGCCTGGGTATGTAAATGAATTGCCGATAGTAAATAATCCCAATAAAATTACAATCATTCGATGTAATTACTTGAAAAATATTAGAAATGAATTACTGGAGGAGGACAACGCCCGCCTCCCTATAATAAATAATGAAATAATATACATTAATGCAGAAGTTGAAGGAACATTCGCACAACTAATGATTGATACCGGTGCGAATGTATCCATAATTAATACAACAGAATTGGAGAGAATCCAAGGAAATTGTGGTAAGTTATTGCCAACCTTACCTATAAATAACATTGCATTAATCGGTGCCACTGGTCGCCAAAACAAGACAATTAGAAAACAAGTATCGTTGAATGTCGTTAGTAAGGGTATAGCTATGAACATGGTCTTCTTAATTGCAGCAGGATTACCTTTCAACATATTAGTGGGATGTGATGTACTGAGAAGGAACTCGGCTATTATTGATTTACGAATGGAGAAGGTATCACTCTTTACCGGAGATATAACCTGGACAGCCGATTTAGTCGGTAGTGAAATAACACTTCCCAGCAATATCCACCAGCAAATACGTAGTATAAATCATACAAATACTAACACTATTTCCAGTAATATAGTATATGAAACTACCGACGAAGATTTATGGTATCAGAAAATACAGGAGATAAGAGATTTCCGAAGCGGAATTAATAGAGAAAAATTACCCAATACTCAAGCGAATCAATTGATACAAATTTATGAGAAGTACCGCTCAGTATTTTCCGATGAGCCAGGCAAGGTTAGAAACTATCAATGTACCCTTCAATTCCGGGATACAGTAGAATTTAATAGGAAGTCCTACCCTATTGCACATTCTCGAAAAGAGGCAGTAAGAGCGGAAATCAATCGTATGATTAATAATGATATAATAGAACATAGCCAATCCCCATACACCAGCCCTATTGTCGCAATTCCCAAGAAAAACGGCGAAGTCCGGCTTTGTTTGGATGCACGGGAAATTAACAAGAAAATCGTTAACGATAGAACCTCGCCCGGTGAGATTGAGGAGATCTTGAAACGCTTCCATGGTACCCAATACTTCAGCACTTGGGATACGGTGTGCGGATACTGGCAGGTAGAGTTGCACCCACGGAGTCGCCAATATCTGGCTTTCATATTCGAAGGGCGCAATTACCAATTCAAAAGATTGCCCTTCGGATTGGTAAACTCAGTTGCCATCTTTGTGACCTGCATGGACCAGATATTGGGACAAGAAGCCCTTCAGTTTACAACAGTGTACGTTGACGACCTCCTTATAACATCTGAAACGTGGGAGGAACACTGTTACCGTGTGGAGCATGTGCTTGAGAAGTTATCTGCCAGTAACGTCACACTGAAGTTGGAAAAATCCAAATTTATCGCCCGAGAAGTGCAATTCCTCGGATTTAACTTAAACGATCAAGGAATCTCACCGTCGGCAGAAAAGGTAGAAGCCATCCAGAAATTCCCGGCACCCAAAAACAGGAAGCAATTGCAGTCATTCCTGGGACTCTGCAATTATTATAGAAAGTTCCAGGAACAATATTCTGAGTTGACCGCGAGGTTCCAACCTCAATTATCATCTAAAAACAAATGGGTGTGGTGTAAGGAACAAGAGGGGATTTTCCAACAAATTAAGGACAAATTTCTGGATACGATAATACTTCGCCACCCAAACTTTAAGTTACCGTTCTTCATGAACTGCGATGCCAGCAACATCAGCCTGGGAACAACACTGTATCAGGAGGACGAGAAGGGTCAACCTCAAGTAATTAGCTTCGCAAGCAGATCCTTGAACCACTGCGAAAGGAATTACACGGTAACGGAAAAAGAATTACTGAGTGTGGTATTCGCTTGCGGTAAGTTCCGCACTTACATTTTGGGATACCCTGTGACTGTCCGCACTGACCATAAATCTATTTCATTCTTAAAAAGCTGCAAACTGAACCATGGCAGACTAACGAGGTGGATACTTGCCCTTCAAGAATACCATCTACAATGGGAGTACATCCCTGGTAAGAAAAATATAGTAGCGGACGTATTATCCCGGGTCAATGTGGAGGAACAAACTTTCGAAGGGGAGAAAGAAAGCGTGCTGAAAATATATCATCTTCTTAGCACCAGAGCCGATTTAACAACAATATTAACCAACATGAATACCCACCAACAAGCGGACCCAAAATTGAGAAACCTCAGACTTCGGCTAGAAGATGGAGATGAAACCGTTACTATATATTACCAGATGAATAAACAAATACTGTTCATTAAAACATCTTTGAAGGAAGAGATCTGGAAGGTAGTGGTCCCGACACAGATCGAAAAGGAATTGATAGTGAATTACCATATACGTTACGGGCATATGGGCGCCCTCAAGGTAATAAAAGCTCTGGAGGAGAGCTGCTATATAAAAAACATCAATAGAAAGGTCCGAATGTATATAAAGAGTTGTAAGATCTGCCAGCTGGTAAAAACTAATAATGAGAAGAAGGAAGGTGTGATGATCCCAATCACTTCCAAAGCGAAATTGGAGAAGGTGTTCCTCGATATCTGCGGACCATTTCCCCGTAGTGGAGGTCGACACCGATATCGGTACCTAACCATCATAATGGACCACTTCACCAAATACATTAAGCTATACCCTACTAACCGAGCGACTACCAGGAAAATTCTGGGGATACTAACTGAACAATATATCCCACACCTGGGGAAACCATCTTCGATCATTACTGATCATGGAACTCAGTTCAAAGGGGTAATTTGGAGGGATACGTTATTGTCAATGGGCATTCGTACATACAAAACCTCGGTCTACCATCCGAGCAGTAATCCGGCAGAGCGGGTGTTGCGAGAAGTGGGGAGGATCCTCAGGACTTATTGTCACCATCAACAAAAAAGGTGGCAAGACTATTTAGAAGCCACGGAGGAATTCCTCAACTTAGCTTACCATCCAGCTATAGGGATAACCCCATATTCTGCTATGTACGAGAAACCACCCCCACGAGAGATCACAGATATCCTCGAGTTCCCCAGTAGCCATGTGTACAGATTTGATAAAGCTAAATTCTTCAACAAGGTGGCAGAAGACCAGTTAAAACGGCAGAATAAATATCAAAAGGCCAGTGGCAAAGTAATAATATATGGGAAGGGAGAAAAAATTTTGTTAAGAAATCGTGAACTTCCCAGCACACTGGAAGGAATAACGAAAAAATTATTACTATTATACACAGGACCATATATAATATCCAATGTGAAAAATAACAATACCTATGAGATAAAGGAGATCGATTCAGACCGGATAAAGGGAGTATATAACCAGGCATCCATGAAAAAATATTATGAATAATGGAAGGTATAGAAGAAGTAAGTAAAAATTCAAAAATGAAGTAATGACTACTTACTACCTATTATTTAGAAAACAATTTATGGACAAAAGAAAATGAATTTTGAATTAAACCACTAAATTCAAAAATGAAGTAATGACTACTTACTGCCTACCATTTAGGAAACAATTTATGAATCAAAGAGAAAATGAATTTTGAATTAAATCATCAAAATTCAAAAACCCAAGTAAAAACAATTTACTACCTTATTTTAAAAACAACTTTTAGAAATGAACAAGGAGAAAAAGAATTTGGATAACATTACAAACAATTATATATGGGACCAATTCTGAAAAACTTTCCAGAATAAAGAAATGGCAATACAAACCACTGATACCATTTAAATGAATAAACTTATTGTGAAGTGAAATTAATGAGAATTTTATGTCAAATAAACAGAGATATTAAACATATGACATTAATAATAAAGAGTGCATTTGGATAAAAAGCAAGAGCAAAATAAAATTTTGAAAAAGAAAGGAAAAACTATATATAAATAAATCCATATGAAAAAGATGATCATACAATAAATGTCAGTTATTAGAAAGACAATTAAAAGAGTAATTGAAAAAACATAATACTAGTGGAACGATTCACAAGAATTAAGAAAGGAACAAAAATATAATACAAAATATATGCTACCAATGACCAGAAGGAGATTGTGATAACAGTCAAAAAATGACAGAGAATTAAAAACTTTACACTGAATAATAAGTGATGATTATATTATACCAGCTTCCAACCACAAGGAGAAATAAAATGCCAGCAGAGCTAACCATTGAGAAAAATAACTGAGATAGAGATTCACTAAGATAGAAATATTAATAGATCTGTTCGTATACGAAGTGAAATATCCAAAGATATTTAATTTTTTTTTATATAGTCATAAGGTGGACTATTCTTATATAATTTTATTAATGACTGTCTGAGATAAGTCCAGCAGTATTATTATGTATTGGTCAGAGATGATTTACCTCTGTAATCAATAAATGACGTAGTATGGCCAGCAGAGTGAGATGCCTACAGAGCCCCTCTGGACACTGCCCCAGCTAACGTGTTAGGGAATTTTAGGGAATAAATATCCCAAGGATAAAGAAACGAGTTAAGAAGAAAATGGAAAAATAAAAAATAACGAACCTCAGATGACTATTACTATCAGTAAGAATCCAGTTAATAATGAAATATAGATAAGCTCAAAAATATGGGAGAAAAAATTTTAGAAATGTGAAGGAAGTAAGAAAATATAATTTATAATATAATGTCATAAGCAATTATTTCAGACAAACTAAGTATGATCTGAACTAATCACTTCTGGAAGAGAGCAATCTGTAGCATGACAGATAATCCACACAAATACATTACTCAATGATCATTAATAAAGCTCTAAGATATGGAATATCCAGATGAGAATTAATTAAAATGCACTGTTTAATAATATATTCACAAGAAAGGTTGAATAAAGAAAATTTCTGCAAACAATATAATATAATACAAATTTAAAAACCCAGAAGACTAAAATTAATAATAACAAAATTACCCAGGTAAGATAGAAGCAGGCAATTAATATACCCCGTCAAAGAAACCAGACCAGAAAAAACAAAGATACAGAAGAAAGAAGAATAACCAAAACTACTACTACTGAAGAATGAAGAAAGAAGAACAATCAAAGATACAGAAGACAGAAGAAAGAAGACTAATTAAAACTACTACTACAGAAGACAGAAGAAAGAAGACTAATTAAAACTACTACTACAGAAGACAGAAGAAAGAAGAATAATTAAAACTACTATTACTGAAGAATGAAGAAAGAAGAACAATCAAAGATACAGAAGACAGAAGAAGGAAGAATAATTAAAACTACTACTACTGAAGACAGAAGAAAGAAGAATAATTAGAACTAAAGAAGAAAGAAGAATAATTAAAACTACTATTACTGAAGAAAGAAGAACAAACTAAATCTAATGAAGAAAGAAGAACTAGTTAGAACTACTATCACTGAAGAACGAAGAAAGAAGAACAATCAAAGATACAGAAGACAGAAGAAAGAAGAATAATTAAAACTACTATTACTGAAGAAAGAAGAACCATCAAAGATACAGAAGACAGAAGAAGGAAGAATAATTAAAATTACTACTACTGAAGACAGAAGAAAGAAGAATAATTAGAACTAAAGAAGAAAGAAGACTAATTAAAACTACTATTACTGAAGAAAGAAGAACAATCAAAGATACAGAAGACAGAAGAAAGAAGAATAATTAAAACGACTATTACTGAAGAAAGAAGAACTAATTATAACTACTACTACAGAAGAAGGAAGAATAGTCAAAACTACCACTACTGAAGACAGAAGAAAGAAGAATAATTAAAACTAAAGAAGAAAGAAGACTAATTATAACTACTACTACAGAAGAAGGAAGAATAGTCAAAACTACCACTACTGAAGACAGAAGAAAGAAGAATAATTGGAACTAAAGAAGAAGGAAGAATAATTAAAACTACTACTACTGAAGAATGAAGAAAGAAGAACAATCAAAGATACAGAAGACAGAAGAAAGAAGAATAATTAAAACTACTATTACTGAAGAAAGAAGAACAATCAAAGATACAGAAGACAGAAGAAGGAAGAATAGTCAAAACTACCACTACTGAAGACAGAAGAAAGAAGAATAATTAAAACTAAAGAAGAAAGAAGACTAATTATAACTACTACTACAGAAGAAGGAAGAATAGTCAAAACTACCACTACTGAAGACAGAAGAAAGAAGAATAATTAAAACTAAAGAAGAAAGAAGACTAATTATAACTACTACTACAGAAGAAGGAAGAATAGTCAAAACTACCACTACTGAAGACAGAAGAAAGAAGAATAATTGGAACTAAAGAAGAAAGAAGAATAATAAAAATAAGAACTACAGAAGAAGGAAGAAGGAAGGATAATCCAAAACTACAGAAGAAGGAAGAATAACCAAACTCAGGAAGAAAGAAGAATAATTAAGACGACCCATATAAAACAAAAACCCCATAGGGAAAGAACCCCCAAAAAACCCCAAAATCAATGAATGCCCAAAAAAGAAAGTATAACACATTAAAAAACCATATCACTGTAAAACTGACAAAAACTAAAAGTGTTAGTAGTATTAAATATTAGTGCATTCAAAAAGTTATTATTTAGTTTGTATAGACAAGTCTTCACAGTTCCCCCATGGTTGAATATTTCATATTAAAAGCTAGAAAAAGACTAGTAAATATATTGATAATTCACCATAGACAAGTGCAAGTGATCAAATTATAAATAATAAACTTTAAAAGGGTACATGAGTTGCAGTACATAGTAACAAACTTTAAGTTTTGTGAACAGTGCCTACTTTGATAATGAAGTAGTAATATTACTAAATAAAAGCTACTAAAACGATAAGAACATTCCATAGAATGGAATATAACTTAGGTAGCTAGGGGTATACTTTAAGAGGGGGTATAAATTTTATAAATGGGGAACTACAGAACAAACTGTTTATGAAGAAGTTTATAGAAGGTGTTAACAATTATATATGGAACCAGGATGTTAGGTTCCTATTACATATAACATTTAGATAAATAAGGGTTAGTCATAAGAAATATTAGTATTATAATTGTTATTTTATTGTTCATGTTAATTTAGGAATGCATTATCTAAAATTAGATATCATTCCAATGTTGTAGAAATACTTTTTTATTATGTTATTAGGTGATATACCAAAACAATGTTATTAAGAACACCAGTTTTATATATCTGGGTGTTATATTTTAATTGTATAATCTATAATTACTGTTATGCCAGATCAGAGAACTAATTTTTAATCAAATATATCGGAGTCAGAAGTCAGAGAAGGAAATAAAATAATTACATTAGTAAAACATTCTGCAAATAGCCACAATTCAAATCTAGGCAATATAATAAAGTTAAAATGCAGAATAATTAATAAACCTAATCTTATAAACCAGGCAAACTGACAATATTTAGGCAAGATACACCCAACATATTAAATACTATGTAAATAAGGCTTTCTAAAGATATGGTCATTATATGAGTAAAATTATTTGATTGTCTAATGAAATACCATTTGAAACTGAAATAGGTTCACTAACTTTATCAGAAGGGGAATCATATACAACTGAATTATATTAAAAAACCATCATTAGTATACTAAATTGCCATAAAATAAGTGAGAATTGACAATTATAACAATTTCAGATTTTATAGAATAATAATTATATTAGGTAAAATGGCTATTATTTACATAGAAGACAGGGAAGTATAATTTTAGGCCTACCTCCCAAAAAATTATAAGAAATAATTTTCAGATAAAACTTTGTAATACTAACTTAATTACTATCAAAATAAGTAGAATAGAATAGTGAAAACGAATATGTATTTTATATTGCAAACAGTTAACTAATAACGAATTTATTTTATGAACATAGTGTACTATTTTAAAACGTGTCGGAAGTTATGGCAATTTTTAACAATGTCTGAACTATATTATATAGGCTAAGATTTTCATGAGATGATGAAAATACAGACAGTTCATTATTATACCTCGAAGAGAGCACTTCTCGTGAATATTTGTTTGAACCAACCTTTAATGGACGTTATGCTACAACGGAGTTCTGAATCATTTTATGTAAATTAAATTTTTAACTATTTTAATGAAAGTGAAGTGGTGAAGTTGACCCACGAACTACATAACACCTATAAACGAAATCACATATAACCAATTACATTGAAATAACACTGAAATCGCATCAAACACCAAGTGAAAATTCGAGGTTAACTGACACATAAACACCAGTTGATATACTTATTTAACAACATTTTTACACCAAGTGAACGTTTCCATCTAACAACAGTGACAATAAACTATACCCCAGAAGATCATATACCGTAGTGAAGAACATTTAACCAAAGAAGGGACATATTATCTCAACAAGTACGTTGTTTACATTAGAAGCTTTCAACGCGCATGCGTCAGGCGGCCATTTTGATTCCGTTCCGTCACCTCAATTAGAGACGACTAACTGCTTTCTGGTTTGAACAAAATTATATATAAACTTTTATTATTAATAATTACCAGTATATTGTTTAAATTTAAGACCTTTTTTGAATTGTAAGTGTTATACTTTCATGTCCCTGACCTTCTCTGGCTTTTTATATAAATAACCGTTCAAAGAACCTGTTTAAATAATACAATTGTAAAACTTCTAATATCGACCGACCTGAGCAAGAACTCGATATGGCTTGTAACTTCGATTAATTAATCGACCAACCTTATTATTGTATTTAATAAACGTATTTGTCTGTTTTTTGGTAAATTGGAGTTGATTTCTCTTATAAAAGGACATAATCATTAATTAACCAAGAAAAATAGATAATCTTTAAAGGCAGTATATGCGAAACTACAACATTTCAAGAGTAAGAAGAAGAGAGCCGTTTTCGCCTAACTTGAAGTTAATTGGATTATCTTTTTAACAAATTTACCGAACAGAAATTTATTACCAAATTAAACACCTTACTATTATAATTATAATTACGATCCACAACCTCAATTTATTCCTATTATTAAGCACATAAATACCTCGAAAATATTTGTTCCGAAATTATTTTTTTTTTATAAATATAAATTTTAAATTTATATTTTATTTCAATTTGCTACACAGCAAAATACACTTTATTTAATTGATGGTAATAACATCCCAATTACCAATAACAAAGACCAGGAACTTTACCAAATCGACGATTCCCAGAGCGGAACGTCACTACTGAACATACACACCATAAAAATTATCCTGGATAATATTATACCAGAACACTATACAATTACAATTATAGTAGGGTTGTATTACAAAATCAGCTAGCACAACCAGTGGGACTTACAGGAGAGCACAATCTACATACATCAACCTTTTATTTTATTTTATTTTATTATACCCACTCAATCACCGTTATATTACATAATTTGGCGAGTCCAACTTGTGGGGCTCGATTACCGCAGAATACCAGAACAAGCAACACTTTATAAATTTAATTATAATTTGTAATTTCACAGATATATTACAACATAATACAAATTATTATATATTTTTTTATAATAACAACCTAGTTATGAAATGCTGACGTGTCAATGTTAAAAAGAAAAAAGTGATTTCCGTCTAAGATAACTATACTGTACAACCATGATGTATTCAAAGTGAACCTAAACTAATGCAACTTGTAGTCAAGCGATTACAAAACATTTTAAACATAAGTGGGTCTTATATTACAATTTCTCTTGAAAATTAAGATTCAGAAATTAATGTTAACGTCAATTTTTAACTCATAATTTCTCTATCCTACACGCACTGCATGTAATCGTTTAACGCGCTAACCAACTCACTCCTTACAACATACATAAGCAACACCTAATTGTTTAATTTACTTAACAATCGTTACCACCCAATAATCAGTAGATAGTTTGGGAACGATTCATATTTAGCAAGTACGGTCATTAATATTTTCTAATATTATAGTCACAAGTCGTAAGTCACAAGTTTTTCAGAAATTTCATTTTTTTCAGAATGTACAGTACATTTTATCGACACATGTTTTACCTCATCTGGAAGTGTTTTCTGTACGGACTGAGTGGGTAGACGGTGGGTAGACATTTCGAGGTAACAGGATATGACTGCACTGCTTGCACTTTAATCAACAGTTTTGTATACCAATTTCAATAGTACTAAGAATATTTGTTTTTACTTTTAAAGTCTGATCTTTCTCACGACATTCCATGATACTAAGTACTGTAGTTTATCACGATATTACCTAAGTAGTACTCTCGAGCTGATTTCAACTCGGTTGTACATAATACACCTCTTCATGAAGAAAACGTGGTCAGTTGTGAACAGGAGCAAATCATTTTGTCAAAAAGTCTGATCAAATTAATGCTTCAGTTGAGGAAAAGGTGTTTGTAAAAGACGTATGTTGTATCTTACGGCAGTTTTGTTTGTTTTTTGCATTATAGGTTGTTGATTATTTCTTGATAGGCTGAACTGTTTTTCTGATCGATGACACTCTAAATTTTATGTGAGTATATTTTTACAACTGTTTACTTCAGTTGCAATTATTGTACTTTGATTGTTGCATTGCGATAGATTATTATTACTTTACAGATTAGAATTAGACTGATTTAAACTAGCTTAAAAACTGTTGCTTGAAAACCATGTTTCGGTTTTATAGAGCTATTAATGATTGACAGATTCCGAACAAAACATTTATAATAAACTTTTGTATTCATACGTGTGTAAAGCGCGTGTAACTGAATACTAAGTGTTTATATTTCAATGTAAAATTTTTTATAATATTTAAATTCACTTACAAAAAAAATGAAGTACTAAATTGTTAAAAATACATTTGTTAAGTTCTCATAAGCACATATTAAAATATTATTATTTTTCACTTATTTTAAGAATTTTAATGAACATATGCAGATCAAGATCCATTCTGTTCTATTCTCAGTCAATGCTTTAAGGTATCGTGTAGCTGTCAGTGTGAATATATAAGAAGCATATACACGCCCTTTATACGTATGTCCATATGTCCACAATAGATCTAATAAAACTGTTTTTTTTTGTGAATACTACTTATGTACCCAGCAAAGACTACCTACCCAAGTATAGATATTGTCGGCATATGTGTAACGTACCGTTTACCAGCACATGCCACAAAAAACAACACAATTCGCGACTGGACTGCTGCTAATGTTGTAACGTACCAAATTTGGCAGTTACATAGAGTAACCAATTATTACGTCAAGTGACGGGAGATCATGAAAATATTTCAAAGTACATAAAATAATGTAAACAGAAGTGTGTACAGGAAATTACTACAGGAAATTCCAGCACAACTATTCGGAATTAACGGCTCGATTTTCATCACAATTATCGTCAAAGGAAAAGTGGAGATGGGGGCCTGACCAAGATACAACCTTTGAGCTAATAAAGAAAAAATTTCTCGATACAGTAATGCTACACCATCCCAATTTTGAAAAACAATTTTTTATGAACTGTGATGCTAGTGATGTTGCCTTGGTTCAGTATTATATCAGGAGGACCAGGAAGGCAATCATCAAGTGATTAGTTTCGCAAGTAGAACACTTAACAAATGCGAACGGAAAAATCATACGACGGAAAAAGAGCTCCTGAGTATAGTGTTTGCATGTGAAAAATTTAGAACCTTCATCTTAGGACACCCTATTACGGTACGAACAGACCACAAGTCTATATCTTTTCTAAAGAATTGTAGGTTAAAACATGGTAGACTAACAAGGTGGACACTGACGCTCCAAGAATATAACATCCAATGGGAATACATACCAGGGAAAAGCAACATAGCTGCAGACGTGTTGTCCCGAGTGAACATCATAGCCCAGACATTCAAGGGAGAAAAAGAAACCATCGCCAAGGTCTACCACATCTTAAAGAACAAGTCTGATTTAACCAACATATTATCTGACATAAAAATTCATCAGAATAAGGATCCTAAAATCTCACAAACCATCCAACGATTGGCAGAAAATGATGAAAAAATATTACCATATTACTGTACTCACAACCAATTACTATTCACTAAAACTCAAAAATATAGTGAACAATGGAAGGTTATTATACCGAAAACTATTGAGAAAGAACTGGCAATTGGTTACCATGTGCGTTACGGTCACATGGGGGCCGTCAAAGTAGTCAAGGCACTACAGGAACATGTATACTTTAAAGACATGAACCGCAGGGTGAGAAAATATATTCAAAATTGTCATGTATGCCAAATGGTCAAGTGTAGCAATGAAAAAAGAGAAGGGGTAATGATACCCATAACATCAACAGCAAAATTAGAAAAAGTATTTTTAGATATTTGTGGACCATTGCCACGAAGTGGTGGAAGGCACCAATACAAATATGTGGTAATCATATTTGACCACTATACGAAGTTCACAAAACTTTATCCAATAAACAGAGCTACAACTAACAAAATACTAGACATTGTAATATCTAGATACATACCCGAAGTAGGAAAACCACTATCAGTAATTACAGATCACGGAACGCAATTCCGAGGACGGAAATGGCGGGAAACTCTAATCCATCAAGGCGTGAAGACATACAAAACGTCTGTGTATCACCCCAACAGCAACCCTGCTGAGAGAGTGTTGAGAGAAGTAGGAAGGATCTTAAGAACCTACTGTCACAGCCAGCAGAGGAGATGGGAGGAATATCTATCCCCGGCTGAAGACTTCCTGAACTTAGCTTACCATCAAGCAACAGATGAGACACCCTATATGGCTATGTATGAGCAAAGACCACCCCGGTAAATTACTGAAATTATAAAATTTCCTCCAGAAAATGAATACAGATTTAATAAAACCAAATTTTACAATAACGCAGTTGAACGAGCTGACAAACTTAGGCTCAAATACCAGAAATCGCAACCTAAAATCATAAAATACGAAGTGGGAGACAAGGTACTCATAAAAAACCGAGAACTCCCAAGTGCAATTGAAGGTATTGCGAAAAAACTGCTACTGCTATTCACAGGCCCATATACTGTTACCAAAAACAACATGAATAACACTTATGAATTACAAGACCCTATAACTAAGAAAATAAAGGGCACGTACAACCAAACTTCAATGAAACGGTATATCGAAGGTTAAATTATAAAGTAAAAGTGAAATATTGCGATGAAGATTATTTGTTATTGATACTAAGTGAAAAATGAAAATGTAATGGTGAGAATAAATGTTGACTAAATGAAGAAAGAGTGAAATATTGCTATGAAGATTATTTGTTGTTTATACTAAATAAGAAGTGGATATATAAATGTGGAAATAAACGTTGACTATATGGTAATTTTGTAATGTAAAAATATGTTCTAAAGAAGTTATGTAAAGGATAAAGAAAATTGTATTTACCAGTAATATTGCTACTACAATTAAAATTATACGAGATCGACACCTTACAACCATGGCACAAAATATAATTCCAAGAGCCACGTCAACAAGTAAAAAAACAACTTACCCGTACTACAATTAAAATAATACGAGACTGACACCCAACATCAATGGCATAATTATATATAAATATATATTTCCTAGAGCCAAGTCAACAAGTAAAACAACAACTTACCCGTACTATTGATAAAAACAAAGATTATACGAGACTGACGCCTTCCATCCTTGGCACAGCAAATTTCCAAGAGCCAAGTCAACAGTAAAATAACAACATACCCGTACTGACAAAAGAGGAGACAATAAACTAGATGATATATAGAAGAAGAAGAAAATAAGAAGTTGGAGGAACGAAACCGAATAAATATCATTAATGTAGATAAGAGATAACACACAACCATAGTGTCTTCTAGTGTCTTCTACTAGAAGAGAGCCTATATCAAATGGGCTATATCTCATTTGAAACCATGAGAATATATTCATGAATTATATCCAGATAAGTGAATCCCGAAAATTAAGAAGATTATGAAATGACGTTTAATGTAATACCAAGAGAAAAGATTAATTGATGACAAAGAAGAATGAAAAATAATATATTAACGAAGATGATCATGAGAGTATACCAGTGATGAAATGTAAAACAAACTATCCCTGTAAAATGTGAAGAATTTAGTTAAGTTGAATCAAGAAGAAGAGAGTATAACAATGTATAAACCACAGATGGGTGAGATAATCCCAAGGATATTTATTATTTGTCGAAAGAACGACCACTTTATATTTTTTGATTATTTGAGATGAATTGACTGATGAATAATGCCAGCAATCATTTATATTATTGATGGAGATGATGTGCCTCCGTATTTATTGATGTTAGTATGGCCAGTGGAGTTGTATGCCAAAGTGAGCCACTCTGAACTGCCCCAGCTAAACTTATGTTAGGGAAATAGGAAACTAAATAAACAAGGGAGATAATTACATAGAAAAGAAATAATTATGATTCAAATAGAAGAAAGTGAAGGGATATATATATATATATATATATATATAAAAGCATATGAGTCGCCATGGAAACGTACAACAATTGATGAATTCTTCAATAAAAAATAAATATACTAATTCAGAATTAATCAATTCTTATAGGAAGGCATATGTAACGTACCAAATTTAGCAGTTACATAGAGTGACCAATTATTACGTCAAGTGACGGGAGATCATGAAAATATTTCAAAGTACATAAAATAATGTAAACAAGAAGTGTGTATCTACAGAGATATATTATTGTAAAATTCCAACAACGAAGAAGGAAGAGTAATATAGCATCATCGAGTACAAAGGAGAAAGAAAATGACAACGAGCCAATATAAAATGTTAGAAACCAGGCCCAATAGGATCCAAACAGTGAGGGGAAACAACAACGATCATAAATATGTAAAATAAAGAGAAGACAACAGAATCCCAAACAGTGAGGGGAAACGACGGAAAATAACCATTAAAATGAAGAAGAGACAACTCAAGAGCAACCACAATGATGGCAAAACAACCAATTTATTTATAAATATAAATACTATGGAACAACGACTACCACAAATGGAAATATTGAAGAAGATGACGAGAATAAGTGAACATTGATTATAACAAGTAAAATACAACCCAGGAAAACACCGATAGTGAACAACAATTAAACAGGAGAAGAAAGGAAGAAGAAGAGCAAAGGAAAGATAAAATGAAGAATGAAGATAATATATGGACAATACAAGAAATCACCATTCACCAAGTATACAAGGAACTATACTAGTGACCGGAAGAAGAATAACGATTATCAACTATGAAGAAACCAGTGTTTAACATAATTAAGCAATCACAAACAGTAATAGTGAAAACTTAATGTAAGTGTGAGAACCTGTAACAAGTTAACCATTTTTAACCCAAATAAACCCCACAGACAATACAAGTGAGAAGGTTTATAACAGAGGAAAATGCGTTACCATTATAGTGGAAGAATCAAAGATTAAATAGTTAAAATGCACAGACAATTAGTGTGACAATTTAATCAAGATTGTAATCCAAAATAGATAATCATAAGACCACCAAGAGAAATGTGAGATAGAACAGTAAAATCATTGTTCATAGAAACTGATAATAAAAGCTTTGTAAACTTTAAAATGAAATATAACTAAATGCCACAGCAAGACAGGACAAGATATAAATAAAGTCCAGAACAAATAATAACAAATAAACTAGTTTGTTAAGTATCAAACAACCAATGTACCAAAAACTAGGTACAACACAACAAGAAATGTAATACTATTAGATTAAAAATACTTGTGTTATTGGTTAGAAAAATAGTGTAAACATGTGTATTACTCAACAATTAAACCATTGTAATAGAATACTATAATGAAATCATAATAGTAGAATCAAATACTGCATAAGAATATGTTGCACAATTGTGACCAGATAACATGATACATAACCTCATAGGAAGTGCACCTTATAGAAAAACAAGTAGTGGGTGTTGTTTAAAAATGTTTGTGTTGTAAACTGTCGGGCGTTACCTCCGCGCACTTTTGTTACTTACTCTGTTGACTGGATCCTCTGCAGTGATGTAGTCCTGTAACACAACTTAATACTATGCTTTTTGTGGGCGCCACTTGGAAACGTTTGTTCCAAGAAAAAAATATGTGATTGATAAAAATTTTTAAATCTACGAAAAAATTTAAACAAGTCAGTTTAGCTTGGAAAAATCAGTTAAGTTTAATGGTTCTTTAAAAACAAACAAATCGTCTGAAGGACTAACATTCATAGAAAAAAATTATAAAATTGCAGAGAAAAAATTTTACAAGTTATTATTATTGACAATTTTTTTATATATCCAATCAAGTATCGGCTAGTATAATTCAGATTTTGACTCAGTTGAAAAGCATGAGTTTAATATGTGAAAAATCTTTACTCTCAGGACGTGACTCCTTTGAACTACCAAGACATATCAATTAGATGCCTTACAAGAAAAAACTAAGTGATTTGAAGGTGTATGTGTGGCGTGTAAAGTACAACTGTGTGATAAATGTAACCAGGTAACAAATGACTTTAATTTTGGTAACTCACGTTCCAATGGTCGTTTATTCTCGCACTGGACACTTCCTTCGGGTAGTTTCTCAATCTCGCCTCTTCGGTTGTACACTGAATCTATTTAAAGTCAAATTTTGCGATCGTTTACTTTTTCCGCACTTTTGTAAAAACGTTTGGCAGTAGAATATCGTTCAAACGCCGCCGCTACGAATCATCTGTTTAGCGTTAATTCAGAAAACGGCCACCGCAGCGCTGATTCCCATGCAGTGTTGAGGAAGGCTTTGTGTATTGTATGTTTACGTGAAAGGGGATTTTTTGTCAAGTTAGTCAGTCAATGCGAACACAGCAGAATTCGTTCTCTATTTAAATTTTTGTCCCTCCTGGGCCGCTTGACGTTCTGGCTGCGTGATTTCTATTAAAATTTGCCGTATCGCTGCTCTATTTCAGCGATACATTTGGCGAAGTTCTCATTGAGGTTAAGTCAGTCGGTTATGTCTATGTACGGGAAAAGCCTTCCTGCCGTGTCTTGTCGATTTCTTGCCTCTTCGGTTTCGCCTTAGCTGCGTTGATCAGTGTTGTGTGAGATGCATCAGTTCTGGAGTTCAAGTTTCAAGTGTTTTTGGGTCGAATTTGGTCTCGCTTTTATACTAATTCGGGATGACTGTTTTCATCGACTTCCGGTATATTTGTGTAAAAATTCTTTCTAGATTGTTCGAGAATAAACGAAATGGAATGTCATAGAACAATTTTCACTTCCGTAGAAGCTTTTAGAACGAATTTCTTATTCTTCATACAAAGGATATTTCAAAAATTACACTGGTATTTATCAAACAGTTTTACATTAGTACTCACAATTTGTATGCCATTAATATATTTAGATTCCCTGTTTTTAACTGAATCTAGCGATACTAAATATGATTGGTATCTAATTAACTTAAATCTAATAAACAATACAATATACAACCCTCACCTTGAGTTGTTGTCATTGAAAACTCAATTTTTATAACAAAAATTGTTGTGGAGTTACAAAGTTTCTTCCACACGCTGAACATCTAATACTACTACTTTCCTAAAACAAAATAAACAAATTTTAACATAGATAAAACACAAATAAATACAATTTTATATGGCCTCTGCTCATGGCCTAGATTCTTGTCAGTTTTCTAATACAATGATTAGTCTTTTTCTTTAATATATGTATTATTTCACCACTGTACACACAGAGTTTATTATTTTGTCTATCTTTTGTGATACCTGGTTACTCTGTACATATATTATATTTATCACAAGATGACATAGCATCATTGATTGGTCTTGAGATGTCATTTTTTATGGTGTGACAAATCTCACTCTAATTAGTTAAATTCTTTTAGAATTGACTTTACTTTCAACTGAGTTTGTTTCTTATTAAGGTATACTGATGTATTGTACCTTTCTATCTTATTTTTGTTAGTATTATGTAAGTATTTAGCCAGATATGATTATTTTTGTACTGGATAATTGGCTTCAGCCATACATGGTATAAGTAAATATTTTGCTGACTTGACTATTACAATGTTAAAGTTGGTCAGGTATATTAGTATAGTTGCTTTATATCATATTACAGCTTTCTAATGCAATTTGGTTGCATTTTGGCAACATTAAATTCATAAATTATGCAATATTAGATGCCTATTACATGTTTTTAGTTAACACTGTTTTTGGCTATTTTGACTGCTTTTTATTCATTTGACAGCTTCCTTTATTTAAGATAAATTGTTCACTATTGTCTGCTTGACAATTACATATAGTTTTATTTAAATCTGATAATAATTAATTTTTTCATGAAATCTTGGTGTATGGTCTCAAATCCAACACATTAATATTTTTTGTCATTGCAAATATACAATTTTTATTTTAACTTAGATTCTTTCTAATAATGTATTCCTTTAATAATATTCCTACTCCTTTAATATATTAATCCAACTCAATATTCCTAGTTCGTTCTTTGTCGTATCACCTATTCCTTTCCTTTTTACCTTGATGTTTTATAATTAATCTTTGATATAATTCCCTATCAATTCCCTAACTTACATAGAGGGTTGGGAGTCAGAGTGGCTCGCTATGGCATACATTCTCTGTCCCTCCCTGTCTATAACTACTGAAATCAGAGGCAACACATCCCTGTTCATAAAATAATAATTGCACCTTTGCAACAAATAATAATAATAAAAATAAAAAAAAATACAATATTCAAAGATCATAGGCTCCCACACATAAATTCCCTTTCTTAAACTCTTCTGATTAATTCAGAATTATATTAATATATCGTTCTACGCAGGTTAAAATTATCGTTTAAAATCATTCAATGTTAATAGCTATATTCATATTCATCATTATCTCCTTATGTAACACACTGTTTTCCCTTTTTTTTTTTCATTTATCATTTCCATTTAGTATCAAATATATGACAGTATTTCTCCTTCTTTTCTCCTTTACTAAGTGTCCATCTCGTAATATTTATTAATAACAATCTCTCTCCTTCTCTAAGTACGGGTAAGCTGGTAAATATACGTTGACATGGCTATTGGAAATAAATCTTGCCTATGGTGGAATGTGTCCATCTCGTAATATTTATTAATAATAATCTCTCTCCTTCTCTAAGTACGGGTAAGCTGGTAAATATACGTTGACTTGGCTATTGGAAATAAATCTATATTTTATATATATCTTTATGCCTTTGGTGTAAGGTGTCCTTCTCGTAATATTTATTAATAATAATCATTCTCCTTCTCTAAGTACGGGTAAGCTGGTAAATATACGTTGACTTGGCTATTGGAAATAAATCTTGCCTATGATGGAATGTGTCCATCTCGTAATATTTATTTATAATAATCTCTATACAATATTTATATTTATTTAATAATCCCAACCTCCTTTCTAATTATGGCTAAGTTAAAAAATTCACGTTGACATGTTTAGTCAAGGTACCTTCTCTATGATGCTGTATTTGACTTTGGTTTTTGGTCATGGTACTTGGTCACTGATTGAGTATTCGACTTGCGATTTTTTTTAATCATGGTACTTTTTTAATGAAGTCTGGTTATACGTACCTTTTACCTTGTTCCTAATTGTGTCAGTTACCTCGTAGGTATTGTTTTTATTGTCTCTGGTTATCGTGAAAGGCCCTGTATATAAGAGTAGCAATTTCCTCGTTATGCCTTGTATAGCACTGGGCAATTCTCTATTTTTAACTAACACCTTTTCACCTACCTCATATTTAATTGCCTTAGGCTGTGATTTGATATATTTTTTCCGCTGCTGTTCCGTTTTTTCTAACACCTTATTATAAAATGTTGCCCCTTCAAATTGCTATGCGGGTTCGTCGGGAAAATTAATAATTTCTTTTATCTCTCGTGGTGGGGGTCTTTCGAACATAACCGTGTATGGCGACATCTCGATGGTATTGTGATGCGAGAAATTGAGAAAATCCTCGGTAGAGGCTACATATTCATGCCATCTTTTCTGCTCGTTATGGCAGTATGTTCTTAGTAACCGTCCTACCTCCCTTAACACTCTCTCGGCTGGGTTACTATTCGGGTGATATACGGACGTCTTGTACGTTTTTATTCCGTGTTCTCCCAAGCTTTCCTTCCAAAGTTTTCCCCTAAACTGAGTACCGTGGTCCGTAATTATAGAATACGGTCGGCCCACTTCCATTATATAACGCGTGATTATTATGTCTATTATTTTCCTGGTCGTTGCCCTAGTTATTGGGTATAGCTTTGTATACTTGCTAAAGTGGTCGAAAATGATTACGATAAATTTATATCGGTGTCTCCCAGCGCTGCGTGGAAAGGGTCCGCAGATATCGAGAAATACCTTTTCCAATTTTTCGGTAGATAATATGGGTATCATGACCCCTTCCTTCCTCTCGTTATCACACTTTACTTTTTGACAAATATCGCACGACCGTATCGCCAGTTGCACCTTTTTATTCATCCCCTTGATGTATGTTTGCTCTTCCAATGCCTTCCTTACTTTAAGGGCACCCATATGTCCGTACCTATCGTGATAGTCGATTATTAGCGGTCTCTCTATCGCTGGTGGAATCACTAATTTCCAACTCTCCTGGTGCGGGGTATTCCTAATAAACAAAGTGTCGTCGTGTATACAATAAAATCTGTTTATGACCTCATCGCCTTCCTGTACCCTTTTTCTAATATCTCCTAATTTCGGATCGGCCTCTTGTTGTGACTTTATTTCGTGGAAAATACCTTTTAAATCCTCCCTGCTCTTAATAATGTGGTAAACCTTGGCTAATTGTTCCTTTTCGCCGTCAAAGGTTTGGTCTGGTATATTGACGCGAGATAAGACGTCGGCGGCTACGTTCTGTTTGCCGGGTATATATTCCCATGTGATATTGTACTCTTGCAAGGCCAAAACCCATCTAGTCAGCCTTCCGTGGTTCAGTTTACAATGCTTTAAAAATGATATAGATTTGTGGTCGCTTCTAACTGTTATGGGGTACCCTAATACATATGTCCTAAATTTACCGCATGCGAAAACTACACTCAACAGTTCTTTTTCGGTAGTATTGTAGTTTCGTTCGCAACTGTTCAGCACGCGGCTAGCAAAGCTAATTACTAAATGGTTACCGTCTTGATCTTCCTGATAGAGGGCTGCACCTAAACTCACGTTACTGGCATCGCAGTTTAGAAAAAATGGTTTTGGAAAGTCGGGATGATGCAACATTACGGTTTCTAAAAACTTTTCCTTTATGATATTGAGCACTCCATCTTGCTCTGGTCCCCAAGTCCATTTGTCTTTAGCTGATAACTGCTTTTGGAACCTGGCAGTTAGTTCTGAGTAATTGGACCGAAACTTTCTGTAATAGTTGCAGATTCCTAAAAATGACTGCAGCTGTTTCCTATTCTTTGGGGTGGGGAACTTCTGTATGGCCTCTACCTTTTCCTTGGATGGAGTAATCCCTTGTTCTGTTAAATTAAATCCTAAAAATTTCACCTCATTTGCAATGAATTGGGACTTGTCTAATTTGAGGGTGATACTATTCTCTGATAATTTCTGTAGCACCTGTTCAACCCTATTACAATGGTCGTCCCAATTCGCTGAAGTCACCAGTAGGTCGTCGACGTACACTGTCGTAAACTTCAGTACTTCCTGCCCCAATATTCTGTCCATTATCTTTACAAACACCGCCACAGAATTTATTAAGCCAAAAGGTAACCGCTTAAACTGATAGTTTCTGCCCTCGAATATGAATGCCATATATTTCCTACTATCAGGGTGGAGTTCTATCTGCCAGTATCCGCATACCGTATCCCATGAGCTTATATATCTGATTCCGTGGAACTTTTTTAATATCTCCTCTATCTCCCCAGGTGATGTGCGGTCGTTAACAATCATTTTCACAATCAGAATGATCACAGTTGCACACCACTATATAAAAATTATCCCGATCTTATATAGTGGTGTGCAACTGTGATCATTCTGATTGTGATTTCAACCACTAACACAAATTTCTTCATTAAACAATCATTTTGTTAATCTCCCTAGCATCGAGACATATACGTACCTTCCCGTTCTTTTTTGGCACCGCTATGATTGGGCTGGTAAAGGGCGAATGACTATACTCGATTATGTCGTCCTCTATCATCCTGTTCAATTCTTCCCTAACTTCGTTCTTTAGCGAGTATGCGATCGGGTACGATTTCCTGTTAAATTCCACCGGAGTTTTGAATTTTATGGTGCACTGATAATCTCTGGCTTTACCTGGAGCGTTCGAGAATATGTATTTATAATGGTTGTATACCTCGATTAATTGTTCCGCCTGTTTTTCGCTGATCAGACCCCTTGCTTTCGTCCTTTGGAAATCCCGTATTTCTTCTAACTTTTCTAACCACAACTCTGGGTTTTCCTCCTGATATATAGGCATATTGATTGGACGATCGGTACAATAATAATGGTTCACTATCGCTTGATAAGGTGTATTGTCTGTACCACTTCCTTGGACATCGATTAAATTATTGGTCCAAATCCCCTTGTTAGTCTTAAAAGTTATCACCTTACTTTCCAAATCTATTACAGCATTGTATGGCCTAAGTATATCGCAGCCTATTAGTATACTCATGGGTAAATTACTCGCCACTAATAACCCTATTGGTATTGTTACCCCATTACTAGTCATCTCTAATGACACCTGTTTCTTTATTGATTTGTTTTGCCTCCCCGTTGCTCCGACTAAAACAATGTTATTTATCGGTAGAGTGGGTATTGGTAAATTACTATTTTGTTTAATCCGCTCTAACTCAATGCTATCGATAAGTGACACATTTGACCCGTGTCAATGAGTAGTATCGCTTCTATGCCATTGATACATGCTTTAATCTGCACGATACTATTATTCCCTTGGTTGCTATTTTTAATGATATTATCACCTGCTTCTAATAACTCCTCTCTAATATCCTTAAGGTAATTATTTATTCTTAATATAGTCCCGTCTTTGTCCTGTCTATGTTCGTCGTTTGTCACCCCATAATATTGGTTCAGTGAAGGGCGGTTTTCCTTTTTCACTGCCGCGTTTAGTTTAAATGAGCCACTGTCTCATTGGCCCGGTCTCCCGGAACATTGGGTTGCTGACCCGTCTGTGTTTCCTGCCTGACCTCGGGATTACCGTTAATAGGTTGGCTATTCGCCGTGTTACCCTGGCTACCTGACGCCTGTTGTGGGTAAAACATGTAAGTGGGTACATTAGGTGGATATGGCCGTCGGTTATTGGCCATTGTATAATTTACCTGGGGCCTATATTCATTTTGGTTTCTCCTATCGCCTCCTCCTTGGTTTCCCCCGTTGCGATAACCATTACGTTGACCATAATTACTTCCTCTATAATTATTCCCGCGATAACCGTTTCCCTGGTGGAAGTTCCTACCGTAGTTATTCCCGGTGTAATTACCTCTGTTTGGTCCCGGATAGTTGCGGTTAATTGGGCCCTGAGTGGTATCATTTCGGCCATTTGGTGGGTGGGATATTATTATTCTGATTATTGGTGTTTAGATTATTACTGTTCCCACCTCCATTCCGGTTTGGTCCGTTATTATTGTTGTTGTACTCTACCTTACGATTGGGGGGTTGGTAATCCTGGAACCTTCCTGTGGATTCGCAATTTTCCAATAATTTGGCCAGATCGGCTATTTTGCTAATTTGTTGGTATAATTGGGCATCCTTGATCCCATAGCTGTAATGTCCAGCTAACTGCCTTAACAAACATTCTTCTGGGATCGGCGGTATCAACTTCCGTGCTAAACATACCTTTCCCAGGAAATAAGACGTCGGGGACTGTCCATAGGACGCATCGTATTTGCCATAGAAAATGTCCATTCTTACCCTGTTTTGTGCGGTCTCTGACCAATACTTTTCCTTAAACTGGCGTTTAAACTCTGCTAAATTCGTTATTTCTGGTCGTACCGCTATCCACCAGTTATCCTTAGTATTTTTAAACGTCTCGTCAAGCATCTCTCTTATCCTGTCCCACCTTGTTTCTCTACTTCTCCCAATAACCTCCTCCATTCTTTCCAAAAATTCCATTGGGTTTCGTCGATAGTCCTGGAAGTTGATTACTTCCCTGTTTTCACCATGACACGTATGAGTGTTTAGTATTGGTGTGTCTCTCAGCGCCTCTAATCTTTCCTGCAGGTTTTTCTCTCTCTGGTCTATTTCCAGTATGCTATTTTTGTTAGTTTTTATTTGTTCGTCCAGCCTGTTAGCGATGTGCTGGACTTCTCCTACCTCCTGCATGATGGCGTCTTGGTTCTGCCTTACCTTGTTTTCGAGATTTCTAACATCTTGTTTGGTCTCTACTGTTTGCTCCTCTATACTTTCGAAACGTGTATTGTTTCTCTCCTGTAACCTTTCTAACTGTTTCTCCATGTTTTCGACCTTCCTATCACTATCGATTTTATTATCATTGATCGTTTTGTTTACTGTTTCGTACTTTATGCTAATTTCTTTTTTCAGGGACTCTATACTTTTTTTATTCTCCTCCTGAAATAGCTCTAGCTTTTTTCCATTGTCATTTATTTTCTCGGTTATATTCTCCCCTAAAGATTCTATCTTTTTGTCTAATTTCTCCTTCAGGGATTTTATTATTTCCTCCTTATCTTCCTGTCTATTTTTACTCATATCCTCTTTCAGGGATTTTGTATCCTCCTTCAGGGATTCTGTATTTTTGTTCATTTTTTCGTCCATTCTTTGGAGCATCGCCATCACCATTATTATATTCGTGTCAACGCTCCCTGTATTGTTTCTGTTTCGGGTTTCTCTGTTTGTTCTACCTTTTGTATGGGTTCTTCTCCCGTTTGTTCTTCTAATTCCTCTGCCGTTTGTACCGGTCTTTCCATTTCTAGTGTGGGCGGTTCTAATTCCGTTTCCTCCATTTGTACTGCCTCTCCGTCTTCCACACTTAACTCGGGTTCCACAGTCTTCTTCACCTTTTTTCCATTTGGTTGCGGCATTTTAATATGTTGGTAGTTGCCGGGCTTGTTCCGTCTTTTTCAAGCCCCACGTTGGGCGCCAATTTATAGAAAAACAAGTAGTGGGTGTTGTTTAAAAAATGTTTGTGTTGTAAACTGTCGGGCGTTACCTCCGCGCACTTTTGTTACTTACTCTGTTGACTGGATCCTCTGCAGTGATGTAGTCCTGTAACACAACTTAATACTATGCTTTTTGTGGGCGCCACTTAGAAACGTTTGTTCCAAGAAAAAAATATGTGATTGATAAAAATTTTTAAATCTACGAAAAAATTTAAACAAGTCAGTTTAGCTTGGAAAAATCAGTTAAGTTTAATGGTTCTTTAAAAACAAACAAATCGTCTGAAGGACTAACATTCATAGAAAAAAATTATAAAATTGCAGAGAAAAAATTTTACAAGTTATTATTATTGACAATTTTTTTTATATATCCAATCAAGTATCGGCTAGTATAATTCAGATTTTGACTCAGTTGAAAAGTATGAGTTTAATATGTGAAAAATCTTTACTCTCAGGACGTGACTCCTTTGAACTACCAAGACATATCAATTAGATGCCTTACAAGAAAAAACTAAGTGATTTGAAGGATTTAAATGTTTGGTCCCTCCTGGGCCGCTTGACGTTCTGGCTGCGTGATTTCTATTAAAATTTGCCGTATCGCTGCTCTATTTCAGCGATACATTTGGCGAAGTTCTCATTGAGGTTAAGTCAGTCGGTTATGTCTATGTACGGGAAAAGCCTTCCTGCCGTGTCTTGTCGATTTCTTGCCTCTTCGGTTTCGCCTTAGCTGCGTTGATCAGTGTTGTGTGAGATGCATCAGTTCTGGAGTTCAAGTTTCAAGTGTTTTTGGGTCGAACTTGGTCTCGCTTTTATACTAATTCGGGATGACTGTTTTCATCGACTTCCGGTATATTTGTGTAAAAATTCTTTCTAGATTGTTCGAGAATAAACGAAATGGAATGTCATAGAACAATTTTCACTTCCGTAGAAGCTTTTAGAACGAATTTCTTATTCTTCATACAAAGGATATTTCAAAAATTACACTGGTATTTATCAAACAGTTTTACATTAGTACTCACAATTTGTATGCCATTAATATATTTAGATTCCCTGTTTTTAACTGAATCTAGCGATACTAAATATGATTGGTATCTAATTAACTTAAATCTAATAAACAATACAATATACAACCCTCACCTTGAGTTGTTGTCATTGAAAACTCAATTTTTATAACAAAAATTGTTGTGGAGTTACAAAGTTTCTTCCACACGCTGAACATCTAATACTACTACTTTCCTAAAACAAAATAAACAAATTTTAACATAGATAAAACACAAATAAATACAATTTTATATGGCCTCTGCTCATGGCCTAGATTCTTGTCAGTTTTCTAATACAATGATTAGTCTTTTTCTTTAATATATGTATTATTTCACCACTGTACACACAGAGTTTATTATTTTGTCTATCTTTTGTGATACCTGGTTACTCTGTACATATATTATATTTATCACAAGATGACATAGCATCATTGATTGGTCTTGAGATGTCATTTTTTATGGTGTGACAAATCTCACTCTAATTAGTTAAATTCTTTTAGAATTGACTTTACTTTCAACTGAGTTTGTTTCTTATTAAGGTATACTGATGTATTGTACCTTTCTATCTTATTTTTGTTAGTATTATGTAAGTATTTAGCCAGATATGATTATTTTTGTACTGGATAATTGGCTTCAGCCATACATGGTATAAGTAAATATTTTGCTGACTTGACTATTACAATGTTAAAGTTGGTCAGGTATATTAGTATAGTTGCTTTATATCATATTACAGCTTTCTAATGCAATTTGGTTGCATTTTGGCAACATTAAATTCATAAATTATGCAATATTAGATGCCTATTACATGTTTTTAGTTAACACTGTTTTTGGCTATTTTGACTGCTTTTTATTCATTTGACAGCTTCCTTTATTTAAGATAAATTGTTCACTATTGTCTGCTTGACAATTACATATAGTTTTATTTAAATCTGATAATAATTAATTTTTTCATGAAATCTTGGTGTATGGTCTCAAATCCAACACATTAATATTTTTTGTCATTGCAAATATACAATTTTTATTTTAACTTAGATTCTTTCTAATAATGTATTCAAATCATTTAATACATTTATTTTATTTACATGACATAATATAATAATGGGTTATGTCCATTTATTCACAAAAAATAGTTTTTAATACTCTATTCATAGTTATAAAACTTAATAATTATTGACTTTATTCTGGTGGATTCTGACATTATTTCTCTCTCTTATAGTGTCTTATGGTTTTTTCACTCTTATTCACTTTAATAATATATATGGGGTTTTGTCTTAGTCATAGTTTGGTCGTTTTTTCAAGTTGATAGAAATAATTATTATACAAAATTACACAATTTTTTGGGACTACTTGGGTTCGATACTGTTCACCTCACTTTCCTCTTATGCTAACTTACTATATAAATGATTTCTTTTATGGAACGTTCTGTGACGTTGCAACCTACAACATAAAATCATATATGTTAATTAAACCAAACAACTATCAACAATTGTTTCAATCAAAGACTAATTATAAATAATAATGCAAACTAATAAATAATATTTATACTGAAATACACAGCCAATAAAGCAGATTAAATATGATAGCATAAAGCTAGAAGAACAGAAACCCAATGTGACAAGTTAGTTAAGCAAAATACACTATTAAAACGTGTTAAAGGATTACTGAAAATGTTACCAGTAGTTAGAAAAATATCTAGTACTACTATGAGAACAGATCACAATTATAATAATAGTAGTTTTATAATCAAATTATTGAAAACTAACTGACTCTGATTGTAGAACCAAATGTAAACAAACACAATGTGACAAGTTAGTTAAGCAAAATACATTATTAAAACTTATTAAAGGATTACTGAAAATGTTACCAGTATTTAGAAAAATATCTAATACTACTATGAGAACAGATCACAATTATAATAATAGTAGTTTTATAATCAAACTATTAGAAACTAATTTACTATAATTGTAGAACCAAATGTAAACAAACACTATGTACCAAGATAGTTAAGCAAAATGCACTATCCAAACTTGTTCAAAGGTGAATAAAAATGTTATCAGTAGTTAGAGAGATATCTGATACTATTATGAGAACACATATCAAATGTAATAATAGCAATTTAGTAGTTGATTTATTAGAAACTAACTGACTGTTATTGCAAAACTTGATGTAAACAAACCCAATACTAAGAATTGGAAAGCTTTCAGATAACGAAAGACTGATAAATACATTAAATAAACAAGGTACTATTGTTGTACACTATTTTAATTTGTAACCTAATATACCTTATGTGGTAAAATAATTGAAAAAGTGACAATTTAAAGAAAAAAGAACAGAAGGTTTTTTGATAAGACTATTAGTATATGAAAAACAACATTTTTCATATAACAAAGTGTAAACCAATGTAAATAAATGTATATATTATTGTTAGAATGCCAAACAAGTGTAATTAAGTAAGAAATAATAGTGTTATAAGCGATTATAAACAATCGAATATGGTCGTTTGAGGACGCCATTACCAAATATTGTTGGAATAGTAATTACAACTATTTCTGTATTAAACAAATGAGAAATGGACTCAAGACGTTTAATAATGAGTGTTATAGGGTAATTGGAGCAACATATGGTGAAATAAACTTATTAATATTAAGATTCACCATATGGGTTTTGTGAAATATTGTAGTGAGTTAATAATGGACGGATTTTATCCTTGTTTAGACTTTAATTAAAGCCGCAAGTGTCCGCGATCTATTGCCACTAACCATTCTACGGTACTATGATTAATAAAAAAGTTATAGCAATTATAAACTTTTCAGTCATTTTGTGTATCAACGCTTACGTCACATTTAATCTCTAACCCAAACAAAAATTGGTAAAAAATTAAAAGTTTTATTTAACTAAGGTGTTTTGGGGTACAGAGTTCGACAATTTAAACCAATCAAATGAATTAAAATAACCAGACAAGCAGGAGACGCTTAGATGAAGCGTTCAGTCATCTTTCAGTCGTCAAGGAGTCTACCAGCACCATTCAACGAGCAAGGTTGATGAAGAAATGTATCAAGATTTATTTAAATTGTGCGCGACACGTTCATAAGTTACGCTATACACACATAACCTGTACACAACAGAGTAATAACGAGTGTCCAGTGCTAAGTGAATTAAAATAATAAACCGGCCAGTGTATAATAAAGGTCGTGTTTTCGTGTTTTGTGTTTTATAAAAAACAGGGAGTACTTTATTTTTATTATTTAACGAATTGAATGGAAATAATAATTTTCGTTAGTGAACGAAGAATTATTGTTTGGGTACTGCTCTAGTCAGAAGTATCGAAGTACATTAATCATGATGAAAATTATCAGAA
This sequence comes from Magicicada septendecula, assembly GCA_034769895.1. Taxonomy (NCBI): domain Eukaryota; kingdom Metazoa; phylum Arthropoda; class Insecta; order Hemiptera; family Cicadidae; genus Magicicada; species Magicicada septendecula. The sequence continues at coordinate 185,853,849 of CM068371.1, read as the reverse complement.
TTAAATAAAAGAATTATCTCGCATTTATTCATTTAAAAAATAAATGTTTTACGATTTTATCGTAATTAAGGAAATCAATATTAATTTAAATATCGAAAATATGAGTGTAATGAATAGTCGCTCATTTGACTCATTTCGTTTGAATTGACGAATAAATAATTTATTGCGAAAAATATTCTAATCAACTGATAATTACACATCAGATGCAATATGAATAAAATATATGTGTTTATATTATTAAGAATCTAATGAATCACTTACTTATTCAAAATAACTACTTACTTTTGTTAACTAATCTAGAAATAACAACGACAACTTTGTCACCTTTTCATGATTCTGTTCTCAAGTAATTTCAATCCAATGACGGCTATCAAAAGAGTTTTTTTATTATAGATTTTTTCTCTTGCCAATAAATGATTTTAATAACTAACAAATAAATAATAATAGTAATTTTTAACAGTGCAGCACAAAGCACGTGTTGTCAAAGTAACTGCTGTATCCATTAAACTCAACGTACGATAGTACGATATATATCGGTTTTATGGTACCGACTTTTATAATTTTAATATTTGTTTGTTTTTTGTAGTAATTCTTTATTAAATATTGTTAGAAAAGATAACATCTTGTATCTGGTATCATGCAACTTCCAAGAACACACGAATTTGGTAATGTAACTGTGTAAAGAGGACATAACCTCGTTAACTAAAATTATTGTACCAGACCCCAGTGTTACCAGCCTTGAGGTTAAAAGAGCTCAAGAATTGTTTCTAATGATTATTATTTTGTAAAGACATTATTGATTGATTGTTTTAAAAGAGTTAATGGCATTTCAGAACTGTTAATAAGTCTCAATTTATTTACCAGTGGAAAGAGTTTTGATTTTTTTTTTTAAATAATTTAATTTTCATAACTAGTTCTATCAGAAGGTGGCGGTAGAATTTGAATGTTCAGTACAATTCAATTTACAGTTAAGTCATTATTTACTTTATTGTGCATGTGTATTACTTAGGATATTCAAATAGAATATCCGCATATGTGTATACAGTGTATGTTGCAGCAGAAGAAGTCACCATACAGAACATTGATAACTTCAGATATGGTAAGTGGGGAGGTTAACAGTGAAGTGCTAAATACTTTTTTAAACTGAAGGAATTAAACGTGAACACCCACAACATCGCTACTAATAATCAACACACTAATAATAATTCCAATTTTAAATATTATATATATTATATTATATCGTTGCAAACCGATAGAAACGTTACAATGTTAATGGTGATAGTGGTGCCGTTAGCGTTACTACTGTTATTGTTGAAATGTCTGCTAAAACTGATGTTTCAATTATCAATTCTTTATCTCTGTCGCTTATATCTTCATTACTACCTATCTACATTTGTGTATTGGTAGGCAATTGTACTTTGTACCTCCATTTTACGTGTGTATTCTGAAAAATAATATAGTGCGTTCTTGTTTTGTTCTGTATCTATTTATTAATTCTTTGCACCTTTTCCTTTTTCATTGTATACTTTCGTGTTCCTCCGATCAGATCCGTTATTTAGCACTTAACGTTTTGAATAATATTGTTTTGAAGAATATGTAACTATACTGTTAAAACCATATGTCTGATGTTACTACACTAGAAAGTACAAAGTTTCTATAATCAGGAGAAGATATTATGTAGGCATCAAAGAATATAGCTTCTTCTAGATATAAAAACAGAAATTCAATAAGATATAAAAGGATTATATAAATATAAATAGTCTACAAATAAGTAGGAATAAAAAAGATGTGAAATATAATTAAAGAAAATTATATTAAGCGTTACAAAAAATATCCTCTTTATTACGTCAATTACATCAATTACTCTTTATTACATCAATTCACACATATATATGTATATATATATATATATATATTCTTATTTGACTTTCATTCTTTACTATTGCATATGCATACAAAGACTACACTTACTATACTTTATCAAACAAAGACTTTATCAATTACTCTCATTTATTTTTATTTAAAATCATATCAAACAAAGTCTTTAACAATATTTTAATTTATTTTAATTTAAACTCAAATATTTCTCTTTTAGCATTTACGTTATTCAACTACTAATTCCTATACATGAGTTATTATTCTACATTACAATCTGCTTTTGCATTTATGTAGATTTCTTTATGATTGATTAACTGTTCGAATGTTTTTCATTCTATGTTAATTAGAGTCTTTCAATTGTCTGTAATTAACAAAAATGGTTTTTCATCACCTCATTTGATGCAATACTATCAGTGTGTCCTCCTCGTGTCCTCGGTCTGTGTCCTTCTCGTTCTTCTGGTCCTCGGGTCCTCTTCCAGAATTCCACTGCTAGTGCTGTTTACTAGTTGTCTCGTATCATCTCATGGATCGTACATGAGTCCATCGAACCTCTTCGTAGGTGCTCTGCTGTTCTGGTTGGACTTCCAATTCGTCCCGTAACTCTCACTGTAGATTTAAAATAGCGTTGTCGACTGACATAGCCTCCTACGGCAACGATTGAAAATATAAGAAGGAACTTTATTAGCGCAACCTGGTATTTATAGCCAGGTCATGCAAAAGCTCAAGTCTGAACAGTTTTCATCTTGTCAGAGTTTGTCGAAGCGTCTTTACCCCCACTCTGGTTCAATTCACTAATTTCGCCTATCTTCGAGAATTACGAAGTCTGTTTCACACTACACGATGCTCAATCGATCGCTAATTTTTATATGTTTACTATGCGTAAATTACACTTCTTTATTGTAATTATAAAAACAGCTATTCACTTTTTACTTATAGTAATTGCACTTTCCGTCATTTAGTCACGGCCTTTTAACCGTAACCGTAACCGTAAGATTTTTGTTCACCTTTATTTTCTACACTCTCTGGTGTCTTTCGTTTTACAATATTGTACATATTTTTCTTATAATTAAAATAAAACATAAAATCTCTCAATATTTGACAATGAATGGTTACTGTTCAGGAACGGACAGGCTTCACACACACAAACAAAATACACATGTACACAACGCTAGCGACAGGTGGGCCAGATATGCGTGTACATGCCTGAACGGTGGATGGTTCCCTATATTTTAAACAATCCAGCTTGCAATCTGAATCATGTATATCAATCAATATTTATTTATTTTTATTATTTATTTAAATTATTTTGGCAATGCACAGTACCGTAACTGTTTGTACTGTCGCAATATATATATATATATATATATATATATATATGATCGGAATACCCAAATAAAATAATTTACAATGATGATATTAAAGGCACATTACAGAACGACTATATCGAATTATTTAGAAAAAATGATAGAGTAGTCTCCAGATAAAAATGAATAATTTCCTTATACACAAGTTATGAATTGCAAAATGCTAAACTGACTTCGTTAAATCAAAGAACAATAATAATAAATCAGAAACTGCCAACAAAATAATAAATTATTGGAGAGGGGGAATTCAGTAGATTGGTTTTAGTTGTGTGATTGTTATGATACAAATTAACAAATTTCTGTTTGTCTAAAAAGAATTTGTTACTTGTGTATAGAAATCAGTAAGGATAAACTCGTTTCAACTATGAACTGTAATTCCCAGGTTCTTGATGTTATCAAAAGAAAGCTTTCGTGAATTTAGCCTCAACATACGTTACCGAAGACTGTGTCTCAACGGGCAAAAGAAAATAATAATAGAAAAGAAGTCTGGTAGTAACACTTGTAGAATACAAACGTCTGGTCGTTGCAAACTTTATAAATTACAGAATATTATACAATATATAGAACGTAAATAATTTACAATTTTTCAGAATCCTAGACGATATATCTCTTTAGGCTAAACGCAAGAATGAAGTATGCGTACTTAAGGGTGTGAATTATGCAAGGAAGGCTACACGCAAAATGAGTTACGCGGTCTGATAGAAGCTCTATCAACAACGTTAAATCTAGGATACTAAAACTTCAATTAGGTTGTGTGAAAAAGAAACTGTATTTTCAACATTCAGAGACAATGACTTAAAAATGGAAATAACCTTAGTTTCTAGTGTGCCGTGTATAATGGACCTCTGGGAAAAGAGACTAGAAGTATTGAAAGTATTTTATGGAGAAAATTGTACTTCAGTAATGAAGGATTTAAGAATATTTAGGACATTTAGGATTAACCAACGGTTAGCTTGCAAGTGCCTACGTAACAAAACTGGGTTCTGCAGACAGGGCTACCGGTCAATAACTAGTTTGTAATCCGTTTGATACGCAGTACTATAGAAATCACAGTCACTTGGCGTTACGTCACTAGTTACTCTAATCACCAACTGTTTCTTTAGAAAAACATTTCCTTTTTTGTGTAACGACAAGCTGCCACACTATTTCAGGAATGATTTTATAGAAGAAAATAGTGTGTGGAGAAAGAATAAATAATAATAATAGTCATCATCATTTCCTTCTTAACGGTTTTAGGCTTTAGCGGCCTGTTCCTATTCTACAGTCCACCTTTTCTTAGGCCTACCAACTTTTCCTCTGCCTCTAGGGTTGTAATCTTTCGTTATCTTCGGTGTTTTACTTTTTTCCATTCTATCTATGCGTTGAATCCATTTTCTTCTGTATTTTAAAATCCTTTCATTAACTGCAAAAAGTACCTAAATCACTTTTTATCTACTCATTTCTTATATGAGCTCGTCTATTACACCTTTTAACTGATCTCAGAAATTTCATTTCTGCTGTTTGCATTTTCTGTTCATCTTTTTTTCTTTTTGAACCAAGTTTCAGACAGTACTATACAGTAGTGTAGGCATTGCCATTGTTTTATAAAATTTTATATGGGTTTCTTTTCTACTTTTATTTCCCAACGTTCTCCAAATCTTTTCACACATTCTTGTGAAATTCGTCACTTTATTTTCTATATCTCTATCTTGATCATAAGTAATGTCATGTCCAAGATGTTGAAATGTCTTACTTGTTCTATGCATGTCTTGTCTGTGCATATTTTGGTCTAAACCGGTTCATCCCCTATAAAGATCATAACTTTTTTCTTTGATTTAGGTATGTTACAGTTATATTCTTTTACTATTTTATGTAACATATATATTGCTCGCTAGAGATCGTCTTCTGAAGTGGCGAATATAGCTTGGTCATCCGCATGGTTTTCAAGCTTGTTTTCCAACAGTAGCCTCGAATAATAATAATAGTAATAATTATAATACAAAGACAAGTCTTCCTCCTCACATGCCAATTGTACAGCGCAAGCCTATACATTCACTCTCGAACGTGAAATATTTTAACTGGAAAGGAAATGTTATCACTTTTGTGTAACTCCGTCTGCGAAAGAGACGACAGGTAGATAGACAGACAGATAGATAGATAGACAGACAGACTGGAGCAATTCATTCGAGATATGTCCATGTCATACACGCACATCGTGTATTCGTAGACCGCACCGTAAGACCTTGTGTTTAGCGAACGACCGAGCTGCACTCTAAGAACGTGGCCTTCATCGGGCTTCGGACTAGGCAAAGCAAACAAACCAGGGAGTGAGACGTCCCGTGCATCTTTTGTCTGTCTATCTATCTGTCTGTATCGCACACAGAACCACACGAAAGCGACAAAAACTTGTTTGCAGTTAAAATTTTGTTTGTTCGAGACTGAAGGTTAACGTTTGCGCTGTACAATTGTTATGTCTAGTGAGGAAGCGGCACTAATGAGTCTGTGACCACCTAGAGACTTGAATTACGAATCCGTTGTGTTCCTGTTGAGTAGCTCCATCAGTAAGAAATATGGTTATTTGTCTCAAATATGGTAGAAACGGTGGCTATTATACAACGTTAACGTAAGAACTTGTAAGAACGTATTGAGACATATTTAACGTAACTTGTAGAATTGCTACTTGCTTTGTTTTAGACGAGTCCTTGATTATCTAGTCCTAATCAATTCTTAATTTGTCCCGTATATACCACAAAGCCACTACGTCATGAGCACTCACTCATTACCGGTTACACCGGTGCAAATATCACGCCTCCTGACAGACGTCCTGTTGGATTGTGGTTTGTCTGTCCGTTTGTCCCGGATAGATAAGACTGACTTCGTAAACCTACTTCACACGCCTCAGGGACGGCTTTCACTGTATCTCTATTATTTTGAGAATGGTACTGACATTTGTGAAGGCGTGATCTAACGGGATAATGGTAACCGATCATAACGTGATCGTTACAATTTTGACATATCTACGTGATCTCAAAACCGTGATGCAGAAAATTATTGTTATTGGTATGTACTAAGTTCGGCAAAAATGGTGCTCAATTGGCACTTGTTATCAAGAGTCTATATACATAAAATTATATGTAAAATATTGCAATAAACATTCCAATTGCATATGGAATGTAGCAGAGAATAAAGCATATGATAGTGTATAAAGACGCTATATGAATAAGTAGAGATTGCTGGTTTGAACACTGTAAATTAGTTGATAAGGGGCGTTGTGAAAAATGGTAGTTTCAAGTGCTTTTAGACTTGCAAAATACCTTTAAGTGCAGTGAGGTGGTGCCTAAGAATACTTAGCCGCGTGTGTAGTGAGCGTGTGCGTAGTTATTTTACGGGATATTTATAAAAAACACGTCAATTTAAATGACTTTTGAGATATGAGAAATTTTTAGATGGAGCTTATATCGGAATGTTCGTAATAAAAAACCCAAGTAACGACAATAGTTGTTCTAGAAACTGAAACTAGCATTTTTTTTAAGTAATCCCATAAAATTTGCCTTACAATATGCAGGTTTTTTGAGCAAGAATATTCTGTTCCGAAGCCTTCTTGCACAGGAAAGTTATTATCTGTAGGAAAATCGTAGATAGGAGTTACCGAAGAATTAATCAGATTACGAGAACTTCAGTCAATGAAAATGGCTTTGAACGGATAGGCCAGTCTCTTCGGAAGCGATAACGAGTGAACGCCGTACGGTCCAGTCGTTTGGTCTGCAAATCGCGACGAACACAAGTTAGAAAATCCCTGTTGAGTTACGGCGAAAGTATTAAAATTTTGCTATTCCATGAATTTAATTGATGTTAAATTTCAAATAGAAAAGACTGGGTAATACTTAAAAACTTCAAAGATGGTATCCCTTGTGGTGACGAAGATCATGTGTAATTTAACTAGATAAGCTTCTTGTTACATAAGATCTCTGAGAAACAAGGGTTCACAGATCCGCTTATCGATAACGAGCATATAGCTAATGATTAACATGACTGGAAAAGCGACATTGTTAACTGAACCTGAAATTTCGATGATAGTTGTTACTTTCCGAAATGAGTTGAATGAAATGAAAAAGGCTACACGCACACACACACACACATACACACACACAGAATCCACAGTGTTGAGTTGAGAGCCGTAATTAACATGAAAGCAAAGATGACTTAAACACAGTTGCATGCGCAGGTTAGGTAATCCCCCTAGTTACATATGCACTATGTACAACTATTGCAGTCAGTTGTACATGTTATTTTAATTGGTACGGTTTTGTCTCCCTCTCTCTCATAAACACACACACACACACACACACACACAGATTATTCTATTAATTTTCCCAACAACTAATCAACTAACCCAACAGTATTTTAAAACTAATCAACTAGTTACTCCTAATGTTTAAACACTAACACAAGGTTTATGTTCTATTAATTAAATTTTGTATGTGTGTGTGTGTGCGTTTTGAGTGTAAAATTAATCTATTCCTGTGTTACTTAGAAGATGGTTTTGATACGTTTGGAGGATGTGATCTTACAGAATAGTGACAACGGACCATAACGTTATTTCATAACTATATGACTATCATTTATTTGCACTACGGGCGGCACAGTTGAAAGTAAACACAGAGCACAGTCACGTCGATAATGAAGAATTCAACCACTCTCCAACGTCAGCGTTATGTGTAACACTCCCTACTGCGTAAAATTAGTGTTATGTGTGAATACTGAGTTCGGAGAAAATGATTACCATTTGGTTCAACAATCAGTGTTATAAAAAATCAGTTTTAGCAAGGGATTCATTAGGAAGAGCGTATTCTAGATTAACAGTTAATAAAGGATCACAATTTCATCAGAAAAGAGAGAGAGGGGGACACACAGAGATAGAGACGAACAAACAGTAGGAGACGATAACGACCTTCTACACGTGATTGTAAGAAATGTGAAATCACGCGCAACGAACAGCTGTCAGAACACTTATTTAAATAACATTAGTGTAAATAGTGGTTTTCGAATGTACATTTTTAAAGCCTATCCTCACATGTAGTCATCAAGACGGAGACGTAATATTGTTTGTCAATACTTAAATACTGATGACAAAATATAGAGCTGTCTTCTGGGAATCATATTTTGTAAGTCTCTCTCTTACTCAATCGGTCAGTAAGCTTGCGAGTGTGTAATTATCTTACACACACGTTTACTGCTGATAGTGTTTTCAAGCATTTATGTGCCAATTCAGTACATGTTCGTATTGTAACACACTGTAACACATAACATATTCGTATAAGTAAATAAATTGCTCACAGGACTATTAAAGTACTTAGAATCTGCACGTGTATGTAAAATTAAATGAGACTTCTGAATTCTGGAACAGTGGATAAAGATTGATTATAATACGCATAGGGCCTACATGTAATATAAAAAAATGTAACATGAAACGAAAAATTAAGAATTTTTGTGTTTATATGTGTTTGTGTGTTTGCAATTGTGTGTGTATATTTTACTCGGTGTGTATCGTTTATGTTTACATGTTTACATATGTTTACATACAATATTAACAAATTACAAAAGAAATGAAGACTTGTGAATAAAGAAAGTAGAGAAGTCGGAGGATCCAATAGCAAAAATTAATTTAGTTAATTAATTTGTAAATAGGACAGGCTAATATGGAAGCATGTCTCAGCAATTGGGTTAACAGCCATTCTATGAAGAGTGCTGCACAACACACTGTTTCTATAGCTGCATTGGCACTTGCCTTAAGCCTTTCCGTTTGAACGGAACGTGTTCCTTATGTTTTCTTCATTCTATATAATTTAATTTCCATTGTCCATAGAACTGTGGCACCGTTTCCTTGTTGATGATAAATAACATGTTGCACGTATTCCGCTTTAAAGGAAGAGCTCTGGGAATTTTATAAAGAAAAAATGCACGGTGTTTTAAGAGTAGAGAAAATCTGTAAAGAAATGTAAAGAAAATAATGACCATGTAGAGTATAATACTTTTTTTTCTGTCAACTATGGGAAACCAATATTTATCGGATCGAAAATATCAGAAACTTCTAACAGGCAAGTAATTAATTTACTATTTTGTCTGTCGGAACAGTTAATTTTACTTCCATGTTCCATAAGGATATGGAAGTATGGTCATGGCGAAAAAAATTGTGTTCGAGGTAACGGCAGATTCTGATTATACTACCATCAAAACTTGAAAAAAAGTCATTTTTCGAAAAGTGTCTGTGTGTAGAATTTGTTCTATGGCAAACGATAACAGCCGCAAATTTAAACAGAATCAAATAGTGTTTTGCATACTGTCCTGAATTGTAGAGGACTCAAGGCCTATTGTTTTTGGTGAAGATCGGTTAAGGGAAAGGTGTAGTTTACCGGCAACGTTTTACGTTTTAACAAGAGTAAAGTGCTTAATTTTGATAAATAAAGTATCCTGAAAAGAAGGTCATAATAATCCACTGTAGAAAGGTAGATGAAATATCTATAAATGAAAAGGGTAGTTGAAAGGGGGAGGGGGTAATTAGTTTTATAAATTAAAATGGTAGTTGATGGAGGAGGTGAATTTTTATAAGTTTTATATGTGTACTACGTTATTGGCAACAAAGAAGTAGTTTCTATGGAAACATTTCATTTCACTTTAACAAAATTCTATATTTTTTCATTTTAATTTAAATCACGTATGAGTGAAAATGTATCGTTCCTGGCAGGCAAGCATATCTCAATTATGGAAATGTCAAATTGGAAATGTTTACTTTTCCAAAGTTTTATTATTGTGATTACCGCAATAAATAGGCCGGCAGGACACACACACACACACACATACAAAATTCGCGTTATTTCTGGCCACACTCATGTTTATTTTCTTATGTTTCCACGCTTTTTAAATGGACAGTGCCGAAACCCACACCAACACAACGCGTTCAAGCCGAAAAGATGGACATCGATTTGCTTCCTGTGGATCGCTGGGCAGTGTTGTATTAAACAATTAATACAATCTGTGTACTTATTTCTATTATGATATGAGAATTACAAACTAATATGTGCATGTGTGTATGTATGAAAAATATATAAATATTTTTCTCCTTTGGAAAATCGTTTGCCCCTCCTTGAAAATATGTTGACCTCCCTGATGGCAAGTTATTTACTAGATTGTGTGAAATATAGCGTTATGACATGGATCAAAATGGTGGGTGTTAAACAGGAGACACAAACATATTAAGGAAGAAATATTTTGATGAGAAATTTATAATTATACGGGAGAACAGAATAGTCTAATCAAATCAGAAGACTAATGGAAAGATAGAAATCAAGACTCGATTTGAAAAAAGAAAAATGACTAGTATAGTATAGACAGGAAAAACTTTGATAACACTATAGACATCCCTCGGCCCCTCGCAGCGAGAGTCCAATTTCATTACAGGAATCAGATCGCAGCTACCTTTAGCTAGCTCTTCGTTCAACCTACAGACATTTTATCCAAAAGTACAGTCCTTCCTCACAAAGGTTGAGGATAGTCTTAATCCACCTGACATGGTGGTACCATTTTAGCTGATACGTAATTTCTTCAGAAAGCAAGCATCTACTTATTTAATTAATATTAAAATTATTTTAAATATAGATTTTAGGACATGGAAGTCATGTATGGTTCTCCATACCGATTTTTTATATTCCTGTGTAAATTAAATGATAAATAGAATGACAAAATCCTACTTAAAAGGTGTTTTGAGACTACCAAATGTTTTCTTACTTTCCTCTAATATTTTTAAATTGTAGGCCCCTAACGTAACTGAGATTTTATAATTATTAGCATACATATTATAACTATGAGACGCGATCCTCGAAGAACTTAAGACATGGTTGTAACGATTAAAGTTGTATAAGAAATTAGTACTTTTGATTTGGTTGAAACGCTTTTTTATAAATGTATTTCTTACGTGCACCGGAAGGACGGGATATTTCGTGCCCATTGCACTCACTTGGCAAAAAAAAAAACACTCACAAAAAGCAAAAACTCTAAATAATGAAAAGACAATAATAATTCTTACCAGAACACTATTTGCTTTAATTTTGAACAAAGAAACACTTAGCAGTTACGTAAAAGATACTTTAGAAATGTGTTACTCGTATTAGAATTTCCCTGTGGTAAAATAGATCTTAACACAACTTTTATCGACAAACACCGAGTCAATAAATGAGTAAACATTTTTTTACACAAAGTGCAGAAAACTATTAAACACTATAGAGGTATTTCCATATATTTAGAACTAGCAACTTTCGTTCTACCATAACGCTTGTAACATATATTTCTCCCACACCACTTTAAACAAAAATTTGTATTTAGCCACGCAATTGTAGACCAAGGATGACACCTTTGTCTAGTTTAGTTTACCCGTACGTAATAGCTCACCAGTTACATTCTAGTTGGACAACTTTAGAAAAAGTAATACGTAGCCTGATCACAGGAATTAACTGGCAGAATTTCAGGTAGCCGGTCGTAATATGAACAGGACAGTAAGTAGGACAAGGAAAGCCTACTATCGATGTATGAATGTGTATGTTGTTGCGACGGTTACACCAACCGTCGTATTGTGCAGTGGAAACAAAATAACTGACACAAGTAGAGTCACTAATTACGAACTTTAATTAGTCACGAACAACAATGAAAAATCAACGAGGCACTCTTATACACTAATCCAAGTTAATTTTATATAATAATCAATAATAATGCTACCTTATTACAGTACCAAAAATAACACAATAATCACTTTCCACTAATCCGCAACAATCACTTGATCCGTAGTGTAATAAATCGCCAACTGTAACTGACTGCCCTGGCCGCTGTTGCATAAATCGATCCCGTAGAAGTTTACAGAATAATTTCCCAGCTTACTGGCGGCATCTACATAATTAGTTACAAGATCTCGGACAGTTTTGAGGATACGTGAGTGCACGATCTTGACACTGCACGCGCTGGCGTAATCGATAGATATGGTTTTTATTTTGCTCTTTATTTAGAGCAAAAACGATAACATATAAGCAAAGAGCAAAAAACGGTTTGCATTGTACGGGTGGGTCAAAAAAGGAAATTAGCGGTTTTCATAAACACCAAACCAGTGAATATTCTGGTAATGAGAAAATCTCCAACTTACTGACATTATCAAATACATCCCGTATAATGGTGCCGGTGTACCATAATGTACACACACACACACAACAGTGGTACCATTATACGGGATGTATTCGATAATGTCAATAAGTTGGAGATTTTCTCATCAGCAGAATATTCACAATGACGCTCCAGCAATATGTCTGTCTAGTAGTAGTAGTTTGTATCAATGTGTGTGTATGTCTAGTAATATATAAACGTGCAGTCTGTGTGTGTGTGGGGGGGGGAGGGGGAGTTTCATAAAACCGTGAGTGGAAACACTTTGTCCCTTCTCTAACCATACATGTGATTTAATTTTGATCTCAGAATAATTTTACTTTCTCAGATTATAAAACATCAAAAAAAAAGAAATAATGATTGAACAGCAGTCAGTAAAAGGAAGGAGGATATGTAAATATATATGTATATACGAGCACTCTGCTGTTTACTTTTTCGTGACAACTTTTGTGCTAATCTTCGACCCGCCTTGGATTTTGTAGGAAGTGTTTAATTAAAATAGCTTTCATTAAAAAGCAATAAGAACACTATGATCTGTCAATGAAAACACTAATCCTTAAGCTACATTATGAGTGGAATGTTAATGACAGAAAACATTAAAGACAATATTGTAATTTTCACAGCAAAGTTAGAAATGTGGGAGGGCGCGAGCAACACACACGCACATACGATTAAAAACTCGCAAAGAAAATAAACAGTATTCTTGTACTTGTGTTAAGGCAGGATCTTATAAGCAAATTAAAATTAATATATTTCGCAACTTTAGTTATCCCTGCTATATAAACATTTATATATGTGGTCGGTGGAGAAGCAGTGTATGCGGTAACATAAAAATCATATCCGTTTTACGCCTCAGTTTTATTATCAGTTTAACACCTCAGAAAAAAAGTCTAACCCCAAAAAAGCGGTAACATTATACGGGATTTATTCGATAATGTCAATAAGTTGGAGATTTTCTCATTACCAGAATATTCACTGGTTTGGTGTTCATGAAAACCGCTAATTTCCTCTTCTCACCCACTCGTACAATTCAAGCCGTTTTGTTGTTCTTTGCTTACATGTTACCGTTTTTGCTTTATTTACAACCCCCCTTCCAACACAACAAAATCGTTTCTAACTTTTTATTTCTTTTTATAAAGGAGCACTCTTTGCCATATAATGTATATCTTTTAAGAAACCTAGTCTTTAGAGAATAGATATAGTATCTACTTACCGTACCACATATCATATGCATACCATGTGACTGTCATTAACTCTTTGTTGTCATGATGATAACGAATTATTTATATATTAAAATATTGAGATAAACACGCTCTACATCATTTAGTAAGTCACTCTATCGGATAGTGATAAGAAAAAAACCACGGTTTTAAAATTTATCCCCGCCGGAAATATTCTGTTTACATCCCTTTGTGCCGTTACGTAAGAACACATATATATGTATTTCAGAGGATCCCAAACCGTAACTTCAAAAATAAAGTGAGACACGCGTTTTAATGCGTATATGCTTTCCGAAAGATGAGGAAGGTAATGCATAGATTCTTATGTGAATTGTGAAGATAAATAAATAAATGTACCTTTAAACGGATGGACAAGCATGTTACAAAGTTCCAGGCGCGCTTACTGACAACACATATTAAATTACACTGAACTCTTTAGAAGACCTACTTACAATATTAATGGCTATAATCTCATCCACGTTCAACACACTGACGTGAAATAACGTCACGTAAATTTCTTAAATTGCTGGCAGTTAAATAACTACAGGTTTGGTCGATGATGAAAAGTGAAACAAAACAGAACGAGGGACTGTTAGCGAATATGGTAACTGTTCATTAAATAATCGTGAAATCTAAAATATTGTTTGCTCTGTCATAAAACGGAGGAAAAAGTTGAAGCCATATGTTTTATTCGAATCAGTATTATAGTTCTGCAACAACGAATAACTGAGAATGTAGGGCAGATGTCAGTTCAGCTAGCAAACGAGACTCTTAAATGTGTACCACTCTATTCAACAGTCAACTGTGATTTTAAAAAGTTTTACAGTAAGAGCTGTCACAGTTGCCAATAACAGACGTACAGGAAGTCAAGTCTGGTTGTGGCAAAAATTTAGAAAAACTTCATGCATAAATAAAGCAATATTTCTGCGTATACGCTGCTGTTTGTCCACAGTTAATTGACATTTCCACGAATTATATTCTCCGAGATAAAAGTTACTCTATTTTCAAATATTATCTCAATTTATATCGAAGAGGAACGAAAAATTTTATTACAGATGATGACTATCTGCTTAAAATTTAATGTCCAGACACAAATCAGGCACACATAGCGGCGGTCCGCAAGAAGACACAAGCAAAGGCTATCATGACTCCAAGCGATGTAGTCTGCAACAGCTCGGGACTGACGGCTTACAGATCTCAGCTACTTCTACCGAGATCCGTTGCAGGATCCTTTACCATTTTTCACAGATGTGAACGCGCCACTCTATTCACATCGGCATGACTTGAGATAAATTCTACATCAGTCATAATTTATAACAAAGAAGAAGGAAAATGCTCCTTTAAATGGTGAAACTAACTGTTAATACATTGTACATTGTACTTGCCCACGCGCAATCAGCCCAGCGCACTTATGTCATACGTCGCGGTGCAGCTCTCGTTGGCTCGCCGCTGCGTTTGTTAGTTATCACTCAACCTTTCAGCTGTGCATTTGCACCCTTCCTTTCTAGCTAGCCGCGGCAATGTAAAATTAGTAATGTAACTTCTTATACGATCGTTTCTCGCTTCTACACATTATGTATCTTGGCAATTTACGCCACACGTATTTGTATTTTGGCTATGTGCGCCTGACGTAATTGCGTGGGCCTGCGCTTCTTCATAATGCTCAAATAAACGCTACTTAAATCTGATCTTACAGTCCACTAATTTATTCAAAAACATATTCTGAATCCTTACCAGCATCATTCAGTTTGCTATACTAACTCTAGAAAATTTTCGAGAGCGTTAAGCATTCAACACTAGCCAAAAAATACTTCTTATAAAGACTATGTATAATTACCTTTTATAAACTGTTAAATGATTATCGATTGTTACTGTCCTTAACCTATCGCGTATAGACACAGAAATTACACTGTTGCACACCACTATATACAAGAATTTCCGATTAGCGCTTTCAAACTTTACAGCTCGTACTGTATTTCGGAGCTGATGATGAGCTGCGAAGCTTGAAAGTACTAACCGGGAATTTTTTTTATATAGTAGTGTGCAACAGAGTAATTTCTGTTTGTGATTATAACTACTAACACAATTGTATTAATTACATATCATATAATATAGGTTGCGGTATGTTTGGAAAATGTTTTAAACAGTATGATTACCAGTAAATAAAATATTATTACTATATTACACGTGTGTCCCGCAAGGCGTGGCGGTGGCACAAACTGCAATGTAGATAATGACGGAAGTCCACATCTTTCAGTATTATCTGTGTTTCTACTAATAGTCCCTTCCAGTATCGACAAACTATTTTTCGTAACGTAAGCGTCAAACTTCTTAAGTATTCTGTTTTGTATTGTTGTTCGAAGGCTTACACGGCCGGTGTCATTTCAATTAAAACTAACTGCCGGGCTGTTTGGCCGTTTCAATTAAACCAGACGCTTCAGCAGCACCACTGGCTGCCATCTTCAGTGGATGAAACGAGTCACACCTAACGCGGGTGTCGTACGTTAGGACCACAGTGGTGCTGCTGAAACGTCTGGTTTAATTTAAACCAAACAGCCCGGCAGTTAGTTTTAATTTAAATATTCTGTATAGTGTTCTGTGAATTTATTTTTATAGAAAGAAGCTTAGTTGTTCTGCTTAGTGAAAGTACCAACTCGGACTCAATGCAGAGACAACTAAAAACAAGGAGTTAAACAAAATCTAACAAGGAGCCCAATAAATCTTACCAAAAAAAGTTACACGAATAATATTTCATTACTAGGATAACGTCAATTTATAGTAATTAAGTAATTACATTTAATGCCAATAAATGCTTGACGCCTCCTCTAAGCTCGTATTCTCGTCACCTATTAAATACAAGTTAATAAATTTCCGTTTCACTTAGCGGTGGATAGCCTCTTACTGAAACCGTTACCACAATATGTTAAAATCTTACCACACACCTTGAGTAAAATCCAACATACTTACAATCGTGTACGAGTGCATGTGTTGTAAACATAATGCAGAATTTAGTTTAATAAATAGCATGATATAGACAGCAAATTACTATATGACAGGACGCAAGAGTATACAACGAATGACAACAAAATTGTTTCAGTACTGACAACCAGAGAAGGGCCAAGATACTGACAAAATAGTAAATTATTGTCAAGCAAAATTTACGGAATCATTACCAAAAAGCTTGCGGTTCCACACAGCTATTATACTCTGTAGAAGTTAATAAATTATCTTTGTAACTTTGCTGTGCATTTTAAGAATAATCATATAGGGCTAATTATATTGCCGTATGTTAATGATTTGTTATCCTAATGTTACTACTGTAAATAATGTTTTCCATATTTAAATGTTAACTTTACTTTTAGGATTTAAAACTGTGATTGATTTATACCTCTCAGGAGAAAACACAGGAATCAAAATAATATTAAAAATGTCTCCTTGTATGTTACGTTGGTAGTAGTAACAACCAAGTATAAATGGTCTTGAGTTAAAAGAAAAAGAAATAAACACAGTAAAAAAGTAAGATATCAAAAGGTTTTATTGTGTTCAAAGTAAATGAAATGAAAAGAACCCCCCCCCCAAACAAAATTGAAGGAAATGTTTTACATATAAACAATGAACGTTGGACTAAACAAAGCAACGAAATATGAGACGGTATAGTATAGAGTTTGGAATAATAAGATTCACGAAAATAAAGTCAAAGCGTTTAGATACAGATGAAAGCAAGTGACTAATAAAATATGGATAATAATGGTATACACGTTGACGAAGAACCAAACACTAATATTTAAATGATGAAATATCTTTACATATTAGAGATGTAAACAAAAAAATATTTTATACTCTTCAAACCAATTCATTTCTCAACTACGAGAGAACTCGTAAGCAAAACACATTACGTTAAGAAAACTAATGAATTTTTTCAGAAGCAAAAAACGGCGAAGCGTGGAAAAAAACGATGGCAAAAGATAAATTGTAGACATACAGAGTAAAATGGAAGCGTCGAAAATCGTAAATATCAAATATTGGAAACGTAAAGCAAAAACTATTCTTCATCGATGTAAAAGCACATCTTATTTTAGAGAAAGCAAGTACACTCTAACACATACATCAATTATAATTCAAAAATAATTAATCATTAAATATCGTGTAAAAATAAAGTTTACTAATGTTATAAAACAATAAGTAAGTAATCAATAAGAAAGTAAGCAACATGTAATTATAATCCTGCAATGTAGGCAAAGATAATTCCGATTAACCGATTACATTGTAAAGAAGATGGTCGAAGATGAAGAAACGTCTGTTTAAGTGGGTTTAACATCCACCCAGTAGGCAGCGCTACATGACGCAGATGCCATTCATCTCAGTTACGAACAATCACTGTCTTCCCACTTCCGTTGGTTGATGGTTTCTGCTTAATGCTCCCAATGTATTTCGCTTACTTCCTATTAAACATACATCTGGTACTTTTTCTTCCTCGATTATATATAAATTATCAGCCTATAATTTTACTCTTTATTAAAAATAAATGTGAATTTTTTAAGTGAAGTAACAATATATAAAACAGCAAGTAATAAATACCCTCAGAAAAAAACAAAATATGATTGAATAAAAATTCTACTTTGACATGTCTCTGTCACATTCTAAGCCACTGCAGCCAGATATACGGCTTGAGGAACTTAAGATATAATACTAGAACTTAATAGCTGATGTTTATATGTTGGTTATAGACGCAAATTACAAAAATTATTGTTTTATTATATACAAAAAGAAAGTTTTTGCAAAATACTACATAATAATATAAACCAGTTGTAAAACATGTAATGAACACAATCAAATTTAGATACGTATCTGATTTTAGAAGTTTTTTGTATCTGATGAAGAATAAAAAAATGAAAAGAGATCCATTTATGTACATCTTTTGCAAACCTTATTATTCTTTGAAGAATGCCATGAGGCATGTTATTAGAGATGAACTTCTCTACGTTGATGTTTAGTAAATTTTAATATTAAAAGATCATGAAAAATCTTCTTGCTTGTTTTACGTGATTCTAAAAACAGCATTTATTTCTCATAAAATGGAAAATTAATTTTGTTTTAAACAAAAATTATATTCCGGGAGGTAAACATAAATATTCCGTTATTAATTAATAAACGTTTACATTCGCTATTTACATTCTAGATGTATATCACAATCTTCACTTTTTCTTTAAGTTGAGCATAAAAGTTAGTCTAGTGAATTTTCAATCAGAAGTAAAATGTATCAATGTACTAATGAGTGGTGTAAGAAATTAGAATTCATTTCTGTACTTTAGTTTTCAAAAGTAATTGTAATGAAACGCTGCTCACTTGAAAAAACTGTTTAATTTTATTGTGAAACAGCATAAATCTAGAGGTCAATGATACTTAACCTCGGCAGACAAAAGTATTTACAAAGCCACTATGAGCTTCAGAACTGAAGAGCGATGCGCATCAACCAAACCGCCAAACCACAGACCACTCCGACCACCACAGAGTTTTCTACCAACTTCACAATACCCCGTCCTGTACTTAACAAAACTCATTTCGAAAAAGTAACACAACTCCATTCTCACAAAAATTTTAAATTCCTTAATCACAAAAATAATGTAACAATCTGAGTTTGCAAAGAGATATTTAATATTTTCATACCCAGCTTATATTTTATAGAAGAAACAAAATTATCGGAGTCCCATATTGGAAGACACCCGAAGCTGTGTGATGCGTCATACTTTGCGTTTTTGTTAATGCTGTTACGTATTATAAGCAGATACGTACCTGTCTCATGTACTGATTACATTTCAATAGGACTAGTAAGTAGACTAGGAAGTAAAACGTCAACAGGAAATATTTTAAGAGAGAATCCGATGGAAGGAGTCTTGTTGGCTGTGGCAGAGTTTTGTCTTGTTCGTTTCTTCTCTTCTAACAAATTATCGTATTTGCTACGAATTAAAAAATTCTTGTTGTTTGTAAATTTTTTTTTTATTATATTATTATTTTTTTTCTAATTAATTTAGTATTAATTATTTTAAACTGTTTTGTTGTATTTGGAACTTCTTATCGATAGTTTTTGTCAAATTACATCCTTTTGTGTAATTAGAATTCTTGTATTATGTTAATAGGATTGTCTCCAGGAACAATCGATTTGTGATCTTTCCTTATTTGAAGTTGGTCCTCCTTTAAAGTTGTTAAACTCAGCTGTTATGGTAGTTATGTCTCAACTAATGTGTTATATTATTCTATTTATAAGTTAGGAATAAATAGGATTCAAAATTATAATATTCAAGGGTTTTTATTGACAATTAGTAAAATAATCGATTTTATATCGATTGATGAATCGACTCTCTCAGGGCAAATTAATAGATTATACAAATTATTAATTCTCGGGTTCTTTGAACTGTTATTTTATATAGTCAGAGAAAGGGCAAAGTATAGAAAGTATAACATTACAAATTACAAGCTTATTAATTAAAATACAAACATATTATTCAATATATAATGGTTAGTAAAGAAAATGTTTGGAACCATTCGAAGGCATGTTGGCTGTGGCGCATAGAATTGTGGGAACTCAAAGATGGCCGCTTCGTATTCAGATGTAGTAAACGACTGCACCTCGAAGAATCTGCTTCAAATAAATGTTAATTTTCCAGTGGTTTCTCGTCCCAGCGATAGTGATTCGTGCCTCTAGTGTTAGTGTGGTAGTCCTGGATCAGTTGTTAGTGATTCCCTTCGATAAACTGTGTTGGTTAATGTTTTATTTCACTCCCGTCAATAAGGTAGAGAATGGCACGTTCGTCTCGATATTAGGAATTATCGTTTATAAGTGCTTAAATGGTTATTATCGGTTTACTGTTCAATAGTGGTTCACTTTTATTGTTTAACTGGTTTAAATCACTGACTTTAATCGTTATTGAACGTTTTTTCCAAAATTCGCGAGTTTAAATTTTATAGGTTGGGGCTGATGTACGCCATGCTTCTTCCTTCACTATATATTAATATTTTGGCGAGAGCTCGTTTGATGTGTACTGCTCAACTTATCGTAATCAACTCCCTCTTTTCTTCTTCATTCGAAACGTCTTAGCCCGGTTAATATTAGCAAGACATTGTTTTAAAATTTTATCGTTTCCGTTACATGGTCGACACTTACATTATATTACTTAATACATTTTTATTATTATTTGATTTTATCAAGTAATAGTTACATAATCTTTTTTCTTACTTCTGCGTGATTTGATACCAAATAAGATATTCTTACAATGTTTTTATCTCAAAATGCCATATTTACTGTATTTTGAAAATGTAGGCTCTAAAATTTTACTTCCTGTCATTAAACTGTTTGCCATTTTTATTATGTCATAATTATGATTGAACAAAATCTTTGATTGAAATAAAATGTTTATTTTCCCTTAATTCCTTTTAATTTTATGAATTGGTTGTCTAAATTAATTATTATCTTTAATTTAAATAATTCCCCTGTTTGTACTGTTAATACATTTACATTTTTTCTATTAATACTTCATATGTTGCTCCACTACCTTTATAAAGTATTGGTATAGTTGTAATACACTGTGTTAGATTTATATTATACAAATTTCGTCCGGTTTATCAATTTACTTCTCTTATTTATTAATTTTAATGTTGTTGAGATTTGCCATTTGGCCTAAATTTCACATGTTTTTATATACTTGGTTTTTGAATATTACAGCCTGCTTATACACTTTCTGACTTTCTTTTCTTATACAATCTTAATTACAATTCCCTTACTTAGTTGTATTAACATTTAACATTGATTAATTCGATTAACTCATAACAAATATTTTATAACATAAAATGGTATTCAAGGCCAGACATTGCAGCCTTGATTAATACTATTAACACATAATAAAAGTTTTATACTAAAAGAATTGTACTCAACTCTGACATTTCAGTCTTGAGTTATTTGAACTTATTATAAATAAAACATATCTGTCCTTCCATCATTTAAACTATTTCTTGTAACTATTTTATTTGCAGTCTTAGCTGTTTTTGTTTGATTTTTGCGTATTTATTCTTGGTCACTTCACTTTTATATGGCCTGCTCTTGTTTTATCACTGTCATTCTAATGAATGCTGTTAGCTAAAGAGTGGCAGTTATTTAGAAACACTTGTATCCTATTTTCATTATAATATTCTATTAAATATTATTTCTCGACACAATATAAAAACTTTAAAGTTGTATAAATGCACAATTTACTTAGTTTATGAACTTAAACATTGACACATTAAGTTTATTTAATGTAATATAATAACTTGCACTGGTCCCCTTTTATTTTTTGATTTTATTTCTAATCTGTTTTATAGTCTTATTAAAATCAAGAATTTTATTTATAGAGGGTAATGAAGGTTTGTTTTTTCCATTATATAACTAATTCCCATTGGTTCACTTTTAATTCTACTTTATACATTTTTGTTTATATCTATTTTAATGTTTTTCTAAATTTGGGTTTTTGTTATACTTTCATTGGTTATTTTTACTTTCTTTTGGGGTTTCGTTTTGATTTCCTTTTAAGAGCATTCCTTCTTATCGTGGATGTTGTCTTGTTCGGGTTTCTTCCTTACTTACTCCTATCCTACCTGGGTATTTCCTTACTTTATTTTTAGTTTTTTGGTTTATTTTTCTTACTCATCATTCATTGTATATCTGGTTTTAATGAAATTCTTACTTCAAACTATGATTGTGCTTTACGGTGGTTCTTAATTAATTTTTAATGTTGCTTTCTTGGATTTAAATTTGTTTTTATTTTATTTTATGATCTTTCTTTCCATTCAGAACTATGAGCATTATCTGTCATGCTACACTGTACGTTCCAAACGTCCACTGTTACGCTTTACTCAGGGATGAGTTTGTACAGATTCAGAAAGCATATTATAACGGAATAACGGTCTGACAATTAAGTTCGAGAACTCGCCACCGTTAGCGCTGTGGGCAGCACTATATAAGCAGCTCTGTAAGATTTCATAACCTTGGAGAAATAGAGAGTCTACCTAGAGCTGTTGCCAGGGTAGGCTGTGTTCGTTTTTGCTCCGCAAAAATTGATTTAAAGTTTGTTCAACTGTTTAGTTCTGTGCAGTATTATTTCACTAGTGTGTGCATACAAGTATTTGTTAGTTAGTGCAATGTAGTGCGCGGCCGTTTTTGTGTTCGTGTGCTGTGCGGCTTCTGGTGAGTACGTGTGTCAATGCCTGTCAGTTAGAATAATCAGTGCTGGTGAGTTCTCTCTCCTTTACACACCTTTGACGTCCATTTCGGGCTTCCGAAATGGCGTCAAATAAACCTGATATTCCTTTGCCGGAGCCGTTAAGCTCTCTCTTGGGCGCTTGCGGTTCTGCTCCTTTGAATTCACCCCTCCCCCGTGAAACCAATTGTGAAAGTGGCAGTGAAAGTGATATTTCCGACGTCCATATGGGGAGTGCTGGGTCGGGAGATGAAGAGTTTTCGGTTGTGAATGGCAAACGCGCCAAACGCAAGCGAAAGCTCGCCGCCAGTCAGTCTCCCGCCTCACCAAACCAGGTCGCTGATTCAGGTAACAGCGGCCGGCAGTCTGTCAATCTTGCTTCTTCCTCCACTAAGCCTGACCCTTCTACCCTTAAGTTTCCTCCTATTATCATCCCTGAGGGAGTCTACCTAGAGCTGTGTCCAGGGTAGGCTGCGTCACTTTGTACGGCAATTTTGCCAGTGAATTTTACCGTTGTTTGTAATTCTATCAAAGTGCTTTCTTCACCATATCTTCTTCTGTGTTCATCTTTATCATTGTGCATCATTTTATCAGTGTATTGTGTCGTGCGCGTGTGTTTTTTGTGATTCGTGTGCAGTGCGCGTCTGGTGTTCGTGTTCTTTGTCTGTCAGTGTAGTGATTCAGTGCTGGTGAAAGTTACTCTATCCTAGCCCTTTTTTGCGTCTTCGACGTTCATTTCGGTTAATCCCGAGATGGCGTCGAACGCAACTCCCGTTCCTTTGCCGGCACCGCTGGTAACCTTAATGGAAACCTGCGGTACTGGTCCTCGTTCTACCCCGTTACCTTCCCATACAATCAGTGATAGTGAAAGTGAAAGTGATTGTGCGTCGATGTGTAGTGTGGGGACGGGGGAAGGTGAATTTTCGCTTGTGGAGGGCAAGTCTGCCAAACGCAAGCGAAAATTGGTCGCCAGCCCGCCACCGGCCGCTGCTACGCATCGGGTATCTAGTCCCGGTAACAGCGCCAGCCAACCGACTCAGTCTCCCTCTCAATCTGTGCCCAAGCCTAAAATTCCTCCGATTGTCATTCCCGACAATCGCAATTATAGGGAAATTCTTCGTTCCCTCCAGAATCTGCTTCCTTCGGCCAAACTCGAGGCCAGGTGCCAAGGCTCCTCGCTTCGAATTGCGGCCACAACAGTCCCGGACTTCCGATCGGTCCAACAGTTTCTTACCGATCGGAAGATCTCCTTCAATACTTTCGCGCTTCCTTCAGAGCGCGAAATTAAAGTTGTTATCTCCGGACTTCCTTCCTGGACCGCCCCCGATACCATCAGGCAGGAGCTTGTCGCTTTACGCTATTCGCCGACGGCGGTAAGTGTACTGCATGCTGGCAAGGGGGAAGATCGCCGTCCTGTGAATAGTTTCCTCGTGAAACTACTCAAAGTAGGCCAGTTCGAGGAGGTTTATGGCCTCCAAAACTTCCTGCACCTTCGGGTGCAAGTCCGTACTTTTGACCCGCGGCCAGGCCCCTCGCAGTGTTTTAACTGTCAGAGGTTTGGCCACTCCAGCTTGTTCTGTAATCACCCTCCGCGTTGCGTGCGGTGTACTGAACCTCATCGTGGGTGTGATAAGCCCAAGACGGGGTTCACGGCCATTTGCTGCAACTGCGGCGGGGACCATCCGGCTAGTTATAGAGGATGTAGGGACTTTATATCAGCCATGAAGCTGCAGCGGACTCCTGCTCGCCCTGGCGCGCAGGCAGGCCGTGTTGCAGGTCCCCTCCCTAACCGCAGAGAGGCCTTCCCACCTCTCTCCGGAGCATCATCTCAGGCCCCGGCAGCAGTTCCGGCTGCTCCCAGGGCCCCAGTTCCGCCTGCAGTCGACGTTTCGGCGCCGCCTGCAGTCCCTTCTGTCCCGGCGCCTGCCGGAGCGCCCGGTCCTTCATACGCGGCTGTGGCCGCTACATCAGTCCCACCTTCCGCTCCTCGGAGCTCCAAACAGAAGCGCACTCGTCGCCGTCAGCGACAAGTTCCACAGGCCTTGCCTGTAAAACCTCAGCGGGCCCCGCCCGCCCCCCGCCATCAACCTAAGCTCCCAACTGAGCAGACCCCACGTCCGTCCCCGAGCCCTGCGCCATCTGCAACTCCGGCCGAGGCCAGCCAGGTCCGTCTTCCGGAATCTCGGGAATCTTTCCGGGCCCCGGTGGACCCCCTGACTGCCTGGGCTGAAACTTTGGTACACAACATCAGGTCTGCTCCAGATACAACCACGGTTCTTGCCCTGGTGTTTCAATCACTGTCTACCCTCTTTCCTCTTCTTCCTTTGAATGGCTAGGAGTCTTAGGATCGTTGCGTGGAATGCCCATGGGGTAGTCCCTCGACGATCTGAACTGATGACTTTCGTAACGGAGTACGACGCTGATGTCGTCCTCCTTTGCGAGACTCATCTGGCTCGCTACCATACCTTCAACCTGCCGTCTTACATCTGTTTTCGTCAGGATCGTCCCCAACGGCCTGGCTGTCGTCCCTCGGGGGGGACAGCCGTCTTAGTCCACAGGCGGATGTCCCACAGGCCACTACCCCCTTTAGATACATCTCTTGTCGAAGGTTGTGCGGTGGCGATAGACGCTGGCGGATCGGAGTTGCGCGTTGTTGCGGCATATCTCCGGCCCGGCCTGCGGCTACCTCCACCGCCCGAGGAGTGGGACGCTCTCCTCGATCATCCCCTACCAACCATTGTAGCCGGCGACTTAAATGCCAAGCATCCCTCCTGGAACAGCAGAGTAGCCAACGCCTACGGAAAATCTCTGTATCGGTTCGTCTCCGACGACCCGGTACTTCAAGTCATCGGCCCAGAAGACCCTACTCACTTCCCCTTTTCCGGTCATCGACCGGACGTCCTTGACATTGTCATAGCCAAGGACGTGACCCAACACATCCAGGTCTCGTCAGTGTCGGATCTCTCATCCGATCACAATCCCCTTTTTATAACTGCCCGTAAGCTGTCGGCCTCACCCCGACCTCCCGCTCAGATTGTTAGGAGAGTCAACTGGCGCTCCTACCATGATGAGCTCTCACGGCGGTTACCATCACTCCCCGCGGACCCGATCGTCACTTGTGACGATTTGGATCTCCGAGCCACTCATCTTCAGGAGTTGGTCCAAGGTGTCATGGATCGACACACATATACTCTCGAGGTGAACCATCGTAAATCGGCCTTACCTGTGGAAGTACTCCACGCCATCTGGCTCCGGCGCAATCTCCGCCGCAGATGGCAAAGAACCCGTGATCCCGGCTTCAAAAGGCGCTTTCAGGCCCAGTCTCTTTACGTTCAGCAGCTACTGCGGGACGTAAACTCTGATCGATGGGACTCATACCTTGAGTCTCTTGAAGTCGACCACGCCTCCGTCTGGAGAGCGGCGAGTAGACTGACCCGCGAGAAGAGAACTCGCAACCCACTTGAAACTCCGAACGGGGTTGTATCTTCATCAGAAGGCAAGGCCGAGGTCTTCGCCGACTGCATGGAGGTGCAATTTACTGTTCATCAAGGCGTCTCGGACCCTGCCCACTCGGCAGAAGTCCGTGACTTCCTATCTGGACATTTTTCACGCCCTCCCGAACTCCCAGCCCTCCCGTTCGACAGGGATGAACTAGTTTCATCTATCTGCCGACTAAATCGCCGTCGCGCCCCCGGTCCTGACCGGATCGGGGCCGCTGCTCTACAAAATCTCCCGGCCTCAGGCGTTGACCTCGTTCTTGAGCTGTTTAACTCCTGTCTCCGGCTACAGTACTTTCCCCGCCTGTGGAAATCAGCCAACATCGTAATGATTCCGAAGCCTCGCAAGCCGCGCATGCTTCCTGAAAGCTATCGTCCAATCTCTCTCTTGCCAGTCATCTCGAAGGTGTTCGAGCGTCTCCTGCTGGCTCGCATCTCGCCGCTGCTAGATGGTTTCATCCGCAGCGAACAGTTCGGGTTTCGCAGAGAGCACTCGACCACGCTTCAATTGGTCCGCGTTGTTACGCACTTGTCAGACGCCACCAACAGGCGCGCGGCTACGGCCGCCGTACTGTTGGACGTGAGCAAGGCCTTCGATAAAGTCTGGCACGAAGGTCTTCTCTTCAAACTTGCCAATTCCCCTCTACCATCGACCATAGTGTTTTTCCTCCGGTCGTATCTCAGCGACCGAACCTTCAGGGTGAGCGTCGACGGGTCCTGTTCTACAGTTCGACCCGTCGCCGCCGGCGTACCTCAGGGATCTGTCCTCGGCCCCGTTCTGTACCTTGTGTACACGAACGACCTGCCTGTCTTGCCCGGAGTCACGTTGTCTTTGTTCGCTGACGATGCTATGTATCACTGCAGCTCCCTGTCCCCGCGCTTTGCGAGTACAAAGCTGCAGCGTCAGTTGAACCAGCTTCCGGACTGGCTACGGAAATGGCGGGTGACGATCAACACGGAGAAATCCGAGGCGATCTGCTTCACCCGTAAGTCCATCTCCCGATGCCAGCCCCTCTCCCTAGCAGGGAGACCCATCGCCTACAAAGAATCGGCGAAGTATTTAGGCGTTCGGCTAGATCGTCGCCTTTGCTTCAACGCCCACGTGACGGAAACCCTTGCCAAGGCTCGCGGCGTCCGAGCCAAATTATCTCCTTTCCTCTCGTGTCGCAGCCGCCTGGCCATGCGCACGAAACTTACTATCTATCTACTATTTCTCAGGTCTGTATTGACCTATGCGGCACCCGCCTGGTGGTCTCTTTTATCCACCACCAACAGATGTAGGCTGGAAGCTTTCCAGTCCCGAACACTCCGATCCTTGACGGGGTCCCCTTGGTTTGTAAGGAACGACGTGATTCGAAGGGGTCTCCGTGTTCCTACCTTGACTTCCTTTGTCCGGTCGCTGGCTCTAACTCTCTTTGCTAAAGCCTCGACCTCCACCTTCCCGTACCTACGAACCATCAGTGCATCAGAACCACCACCGCCCATTCGGGTCAAGCGCCCTCGGGCGCTTCTTGATGACCCGCCATAACGCCATCCTCTTTAAATAAACAAAAACAAGTAATCATCAGTCCTAGACCAGAGTATTTCACCAAACTGTCCTTCTTTCCTTCCTGTCCACCTCCTAGCACGCTGAGCCGGCTGCTTGTCGCTGTCATCATTCACTGGCACGGAGGCTCTCCGCCTCGCGGGGAGCGACCGACGCCCTCAGGGCGTCTGCTGACTGGACTTGAAACGGGCAACATCTGTTGCTCGAATCGGTACCAGCGGCAGTGCATTAAACAAATAAAAGTTATACTCCCCCGCCTTCTCAGTTAACTGGTTGGCGGTTTCCTTTTCCAGTTTAGGTAACCTGTCGACATGTACCAGCACTATGTTTACTTCTGGCAGCCATTGGACACGATCCAGATGCTGCAATCAAGCCACGGGTGCAAAGACACCCCGCATCCATAATGCAATATCATCCCTGATAATAGGAATTATACCCAGCTTTTGGCTAACCTCCGTTCTGCCCTTCCTTCGACGTCCGTGGAAGCAAAACGCTCCGGCAAATCGCTGAAGCTGGGCGTCAAATCCATTGTTGACTTCCGCGCTGTTCAGCACTTTCTGTCAGCGCGGAACATTTCTTTCCATACCTTCGCTCTCCCTGAAGAGCGTGAGGTAAAAATTGTCATTCAGGGCATTCCCTATCATACCTCCTCCGATGCTATCGTGCAGGAATTGACGTCTCTTGGCTATACGCCAACAGCTGTGTCAGTTTTGCACGCCGGCAAAGGGGACAACAAGCATCCTGTCAATTCTTTCCTCGTCAAGTTGCTTAAGTCTGGAAATTTTGAGGAGGTCTATGGCCTTCAAACACTTCTTCACCTACGGGTGACAATTAGATCGTTTGACCCGCGCCCAGGCCCTGCCCAGTGTTTCAACTGTCAGGGCTTCGGGCACTCTTCCCTATTCTGTCATGCGCCCCCACGTTGCGTGTGGTGCGACGACCCTCACCGTGGCTGTGATAAGCCTCGTGTGCCGGGTTTTGTCCCGTACTGCTGCAACTGCAAAGGCGCCCATCCGGCTAGTTACCGGGGATGTATCCACTACATCGAAGCTGAAAGACAGCTGCGATCTGCGCGCCCTAGCGCGCAGCGTCGTGTAGCTGCCCCGGCCCCTAATCGGCGAGAGGCCTTCCCCCTCTCTCCGGTGCATCTGTCAAGGCTCCGGCAGCGACTCCTGTCGCTCCCGCGGTCTCAGTCCCGCCTGCAGGGGTCGCTCCGGCGGCGCCTGTGACGGCTCCACTACCGGCGCCTGCCGGAGCGCCCGGCCCTTCGTATGCAGTTGTCGCTGCTAAGCCATCATCGCAAACCACTTCCGCCCGCAAGGGTACCAAAAAGCGCTCGCGTCGCCGGACTCCCGGCCGACGACATCAGCAGGCTCGACCTGCCCAACCTCAGCGGGACTCTCCCGCCCCTGTCATCTCCCAACCTCCGCGTGAGCAGACCATAGTCCAGTCCGCTAACCCAGCGCCATCTGTAGTCCTGGCCGAAGTTCCTCAGGAACGTCCGCGCGGGTCCCGGGACTTTTCTCGGGCTCCAGCGGACCCCCTGACGGCTTGGGCCACTCAACTTGTAGAAAGCATCAGGTCTGCTCCTGATACCTCGACTGTGCTAATGTTAGTATTCCAATCCCTCTCTGCTCTCTTCCCTCTCCTCCCCCTCAATGGCTAGATCACTGCGGATCGTCGCTTGGAACGCCGATGGCGTTTCCTCTCGCCGATCTGAGCTGGCGGCTTTCGTCGTGGAGTACCATCTAGCTCCCTACCATCGATTCTCACTTCCTGCTTACACTTGTTATCGTCAGGATCGTCCCCTACAGCCGCGCCAACCCCCGTCTGGGGGTACGGCGATTCTGGTCCACAGGCGGATATCCCATAGGCCACTACCCCCCCTCACTACTCGACTCATCGAAGGTTGTGCGGTGGCGGTGGACGCAGGCGACTCGGAGTTGTGCATTGTTTCCGCGTATCTTCGGCCTGGCCTGAGCCCGCCGCCCCCGCCTGAGGAGTGGAACGCTCTCCTCGACCACCCAATCTCGACAATTGCAGCCGGCGACTTCAACGCCAAACATCCTTCTTGGAACAGTAGGGCTACCAACGCCTACGGCAACTCACTCCGCCGGTTCGTCCTAGACGACCCGGATACGCACGTCATCGGCCCTGATGATCCTACCCACTTCCACTATGCCGGTCACCGACCGGACGTTCTTGATGGAGTTGTAGTCAGGAACGTGGCCCATAACATCCAGGTCTCGTCAGTGTCAGACCTCTTGTCTGATCACAATCCCCTGCTAATAACTTTTCGAGATGTGTCGGCTTCACCCCGATTTCCCGCTGGTCCTGCTAGGAGGGTCAACTGGCGCTTCTATCACGACGAGCTATCTCGAAGGTTACCGTCTGTCCCAGCGGACCCGATCGCCACTCGTGACGATCTGGATCTCCGTGCCACTCATCTCCAGGAGTTGGTCCAAGGTGTCATGGATCGACACACATAAAACGTAGGGGTTGACTCGCAAATCGGCCCTTCAACCGGAAGTTATCCACGCCATCTGGCTTCGGCGCAAGCTCCGCCGCAGATGGCAACGAACCCGAGATCCCGCCGTCAAACGACGGTTTCAGGCCCAGTCTCTTTACGTCCAGCAACTTTTGCGGGACGTAAACTCTGGTCAGTGGGACTCATACCTTGAGTCCCTTGAAGTCGACCAAGCCTCCGTCTGGAGAGCGACGAGTCGCCTTACTCGCGAAAAGCGTACTCGCAACCCATTGAATACCCCGAACGGCATTGTTTCTTCATCGGAAGGCAAGGCTGAGGTCTTCGCCGACTGCATGGAGACTCAATTCACCGTTCATGGAGGCGTCTAGGACCCTGCCTTCTCGGTAGTGGTTCGAGACTTCCTATCTGGATATTTTCCCGCCCTCCACCTGACCCTCCCGCCCTCCACCTGACCCTCCCGCTCTCTTCGACAGGGACGAACTAGTTTCGTCTATCTGTCGACTGAACCGACGTCGAGCCCCTGGTCCTGATCGGATCGGGGCCGCAGCTTTGCAACATCTCCCGGCCTCGGGCGTTGAATTGGTCCTGGATCTGTTCAACTCCAGTCTCCGGCTGCAATACTTCCCCCGCCTGTGGAAAAGTGCCAACATCTGTATGATTCCCAAGCCCGGCAAGCCTAGAATGCTTGCAGGCAGCTATCGTCCCATATCGTTGTTGCCAGTACTCTCAAAGGTGTTTGAGCGTCTCCTACTCGCCCGCATCTGGCCGCTGCTGGATAACTTTATTCGGAGCGAACATTTCGGGTTCCGTAGAGAGCACTCGACAACTTTACAACTCGTCCGAGTTGTCACAGCATTGTCCGACGCCGCCAACAAGAAAGAGTCTACGGGCGCTGTCTTGTTGGACGTGAGTAAGGCCTTCGACAAAGTCTGGCACGAAGGTCTTCTCTACAAACTAGCTCACTCCCCCATCCCACCGTCCATTGTGCATTTCTTGCGGTCATACCTCAGTGATCGTACCTTCAGGGTTAGCGTCGAAGGGTCCTGTTCATCAGTTCGACCCGTCGCCGCTGGCGTTCCGCAGGGATCTGTCCTCGGCCCCGTTCTGTACCTAGTGTACACGAACGACCTGCCTGTTATTCCTGGAGTCACGTTATCTCTATTCGCTGACGACGCAATGTATTACTGCAGCTCCCTGTCCCCGCAAATAGCGTGTACAAAGCTGCAGCGTCAGTTGAATCTGCTTCCGGCCTGGCTACGGAAGTGGCGGGTGCTGATCAACGCGGAGAAATCCGAGGCGATCTGCTTCACCAGCAAGTCCACTTCCCGGTGCCAGACCCTCTCCCTCGAAGGGAGGCCTATCGCCTGGCATAAGACGGTGAAGTATTTGGGCGTTCGGCTAGACCAGCGCCTTAGCTTCAACGGCCACGTGACTGATACCCTCAACAAAGCTCGACGCGTCCGAGCCACAATATTTCCCATGCTCTCGTGCCGCAACCGCCTGGCTTTGCGCACTAAAGTCACCATCTATCTTTTGTTTCTCCAGTCAGTATTGACCTATGCTGCTCCCGCATGGTGGTCGCTTGTGTCGACCACTAACAAGTGTAGGCTGGAAGCTTTCCAGGCCCGTACCCTCAGATCCTTGTCGGGGTCTCCATGGTTTGTGAGAAATAATGTTATTCGTGGAGGCCTTCGAGTTCCTACCTTTGCTGATTTTGTCCGGTCGCTTGCCGAAACTCTCTTTGCTTCTGCAGCGACCTCGTCCTTTCCTTATCTCCGTTCTATCAGCA
The DNA here is from genome assembly GCA_034769895.1 of Magicicada septendecula. Taxonomy (NCBI): domain Eukaryota; kingdom Metazoa; phylum Arthropoda; class Insecta; order Hemiptera; family Cicadidae; genus Magicicada; species Magicicada septendecula. The sequence goes on along the minus strand of CM068371.1, from coordinate 185,821,657 downwards.
CGTCTGAACCACCTCCCGCTATACGTGTCAAACGCCCTCGGGCGATCTTAGACGACCCCCCGTAATTCTGTATGCTGTAACTTAGGTTCCCAAGCAACTCTATTTCCTTGTTACCTTCCTATTCAGTGAGATACCTTCCCCAAGTATGTTAGTTTGCAAACTGCTTGGCGCTGTTACCGATGCCACAGACACGGCGGTTCCCTGCCTCGCGCGGCATCTGCCGTTCGCCCCGCGACCGGCGGCAGTGTTACCATGACCCGGAACCTATATAATATAAAATTGCAAAATTTCTCAGTTAACTGGTTGGCGTGTCCCTCCCGAAAAATTTAGGAAACCTTCTTTTGAAAGTCCAACACTGTTTTCTTCTGACAGCCATCGGGCACGTCCCGGAAGCTGTAATAAGCCATGGGTGCAAAGACGCCCCACTATTTAATGCAATGCAATGCAATTCACCTTGGGCGCAGCAGAAAAGCGTGACATGACGGACATTCTGCACTCAGCTTTCGAAGAGATCAGACGTTGAATAAGAACATCGCAGAAGAGGATCGCCTCAACCTCTACACTACTGCTATGAAGAGGCCATCTCAGCAAGCAACGGCGGCAGTTAAAAGAAGCCGCCGGATCAACACTCACCACATCGCCAGCGCCAACACCAAGCTGCGATGGAAGTGGACCAGCCGCCTTGCCAAGGCGAAGACAACTCACCTAACACGACTGGGACCTGCCGCACAATGCCGGTAAGTCGATTAGGTAGCGCTACCCAGCGGAATCCGGGGAGTCCGAGAGTAGGACTAACCAATAGAGAAGCGGGTTGCGCCGCCACTGTGACGGTGTCACAGTTCGGCCCCCGGATACCCGCTGGACAAAAAGCTGAATTAGTCAGCATTGGACGAGCTGCTAGAGTCTCTGAAGCACTGTGCGGCAGCGACGAGCCCCCCGGCCGGCCACTTGGGCCAGTCGAGAACCCTACGTCTTGCGCGGGAAGTTCTGCTAAACCCGCGCAAGTTCGTGATAACAATCGGTCCTTGTTAGGGTCGACAAAGCCAGTAAAGGCCGGACCTTCCGGATGCACGGCCGCTAGTAGGCCATGCAGCCCCATTCCTCTGCCGGAGTCTGACTCCCCAGACATGGAGACCTCGGCTTCCAGCGACTGGGTGGTAGTAGGGCACGGTGGCAAGCCGAGGAAGTCTCCCTCACTGGCTTCCCTGAGTTCGGCTACGGACTCGACGGCATTCCAAGCCTCCGGTGAGGTTGCGCCTAGCCCCACCTCCGAAGGAAGGATCCCGCCGGTGTTCGTCACGAACGTCAGGGATATTATCGGCTTAAGTCGCCGACTCCGCAAGGTCGTTACGCTGGCAGATAACGCTTCTGTCAAACTCCTAGCGAGTGAGACTGTGCGCGTTACCTGCCGCAGCGCTTCGGAACACTTGGGAGTGATCCAGTGGCTGGAACGAGAATCGTTCCAGTTCCACACTTACACCCTGAACCGCATCAAGCCTGTAGCCCTCGTCCTTCGGGGGCTAGACATACAGGCTGATCCGCAGGTCGTCCTTGACGAACTGTGAGACGCGGGGTTACAAGGTTGTGGTAGCCTCTCGGTTGTATACAACCTATGGCTCGCGTCGACCCCTTCCCCTGATCAGACTCCAGATAGAGAAGGGCGAATCCACCCAGGCCCTATTAGAGTTGAAACGGCTTTTCGGGCTCTGTGTTAGCGTAGAGCCCTGCCGTCAGACCGGGCGAATTTCCCAATGCCATAGGTGCCAGAGGTTCGGCCACAGCAGCTTCGGTTGTCGGAACGCGCCGACCTGCGTCCGATGCGGACTTGACCACCTAACGCAGGCCTGCGCTGTTCCTGACAACCGCAGGTATTGTATTAACTGTGGAGGCGCCCATGCTGCTAATAACAGGCGCTGTCACGTTTATAAAGAGCAGCTGGACAAACTTGCAAAGCCAGTCCAGCCTAAGCCTCAACAAGTTGTTCAGCCAGTAAAATCGGCCAAAACCTCTGAACCTGTGGTACGGAAACCAGCCCCAAGGTCTGCTCCGGTTCCGAAACCACCAAGTGCAGTGAGCCCGAGCAAAGCTCAACAGGCCACACCAGTAGCCTCGCTCTCGGAACCGGAACGCGAGATACCCGCCTCCGCCAAGGTCCCGTTGCCGCAGGATGACGAGGAAATTTATCCTCCACTGCCGCCGCCACCCAAGCCTCGCTACCCCAGATCAGGCAAAAAGCAAGGTAGACCTCAGGCCAAGAACACGGGCCAGCCAAAACCTGCCACTGGACCCAAGCCTGTCCGTCAAAAGCCAGAGCGACCACCCGCTCCAGAACCTGCCCCCAAGGCTTCCACCGCCTCGCCCCGCCGCAGCTATGCAGCTGTCGCCAAGCGTTCTCCCCAGGCCTCATCTACCGATGATCTCGCCGTCGTTTCCGACTTTCTGGCAAGCTACGACTTGCAGAAAGTGGCCCAAACTTTCCGCAAAATCAAGGAACGCTTGGCATCAGCCTCGCCCCAAGATAAATTCCTCCTCTTGGTGGAAGCCTGCCGTATTATTGGTCTGCTATGAACGAACAACCACGGCAATCCCTCAAACGAGACCTCGAGCTCGTGGCGTGGAACGCCAACGGCCTCGCTTCCCGGCAGTCTGAGCTCTTAAAGTTCGTTGCCCGTCACAAGCCCGATGTGCTTCTTATTGCAGAGACGCACCTGACCCCGCATCGTCGATTCCGACTACCCAACTATGCTTGTGCTACCGGGATGACCGGTCGGATCGCGCAGGAGGGGGCACAGCCATCGCGGTGAAGGCGAGTCTTCGCCATCACCGCGTTGTCCTGCCTCAGCGGCGGAACCTCGAGTGCACCGCGGTTGAGCTCCATGGTGCTCTCGGCGGTCAACTCGTGGTTTCCGCATACAAGCCTCCACAAACGGAGCTCCTGTCAAACGATCTGGAGGCCGTCTTTGGCGCACACTAGTCCTGGCGGGCGACCTGAACTGTAAGCACCCTGATTGGGGGAGCCGCTTGGTGAACCCAAACGGGGCCCGCTTACGCAGGTATGCTGATGCGGCTCGGGTCAAAGTCATGGGTCCTACCGGGCCTACGTACTGTCCCTCGAGGGCTAACTCCCGCCCTGATGTACTGGACATTGCCGCGGTCAGGGGCGTTTATTGCCCGGTCCACGTCTCCGTCATTTCGGAACTGTTCTCGGACCATTGCCCCATCAGTGTGCATATAGCTACCCAGCACTCTACCGTCCTCGACGAGCGGCGGGTAATCGAGTGGGAACGCTTTGGGCCGGCGTTCAGTCGCCGCCTACCTGAGCATATCCCGCTCGTCACTACCCAGCATGTCGACGAGGCAGTTGCCTTATTCGACACAGCCGTAGTCTCGATTTACTTCAATTGTCTATTTCCATTTATTATTGTATGCACACACACGCACACGCACACGCGCGCGCACACACACACACACACATATTTTACATTATAAACCACTAAAATTCTACTATTATTTTTGTACTGTCTTTTATAATTATTTATTTTTATCGTAAAGATAAATAACACGCAGTAACTTGTTTGAAAACACGTAATTCAAATATTTTTATTCCTTCAGCCGCTTATACGCGTATTCTCATAAACTGTAAAACATTAAAAATTATTTCTCTTGCTTGACTGTGGATAACTTTCCTGTCTTTGCTATGCGAGCTTCAAGGAGAAATATCCATTTTAACAAAATTGCGTCATTGGGTGGTAATACAAATAATTGTGAGAATACGCTTCTTCTTGTTGTTTCTTGTTAGGACTCTGTCCTGTTCTATAACAACGCTCCTACATGCTGTCATTCCATCTCTTCCTTGGCCGACCAATGCTCCTCTTGGTGTTTCGTTGGCTATCTCTTGAATTTTTCACTAGCCTTGTGCCATCCATTCTTGATATGTGTTCCATATACTTCTTCTTTCCGCAATCCAATAATTAATATCTGTTATTTTACACGTCTATTCATTGTGTAGTTCTTCCTATGGTCATTACCGTATCATCCGTCCAATTTCGAGGGTGTCCGTTACTTTTTTGAGCCATCCACTTTATCCAGTCGATAAGTGGCTAACCTTGTCCACCAACCCTCCACTTTTATCAGGACTTGGGACCGGCAGTGGTATCCAATGTGCTCGGTCTCAGGGTAGCCTCTGCTTATCTCACCGTCTCTGAACCAACTGTTATGATGATTACTGGGAGATTCTCTATCTGTCTTCTTGCCAAGGAGCGGAGAGCTGTACGCCTTAGGAAAGAAGAGATCGGCATGGAGATGGCAAAATTCCAAAAAAGGATCCGGACTCCTAAAGATAATAAGTAGCTTGGGGCGGGAGACTAGAAGGCGCTAGACTGCAACGCTGGTCAAACACGTAAGGCCGTAGATTAAGAGAAAGCGTAGCGAGGTTGGTTTCTACCTGACGCAGCTTCTGAGTAGTCATGGTTACTTCCCATCGTACCTCTATAAAATGGGTAAAGCCATGTCTATATACTGTATCTACTAAGTATAAAGGATAACGCGGAGCACACCTTCTTCAACAGTGATGGATGAGGTACAAGAAGAGAGTCTGTGGTTGCGGTTGTAGGATTCATAGTTCCAGATAACAACGTCACCCATGCACATATGGAATCATGGGGAACACCACGCAGAGGGCATCCTCCAGGTGAAGAGTGGATACTCAGAGAGTCCACAGAGTAGAACAATGTAGATGTAAGCCCACTGGGAATAGCAAAATGGTCTAGTATGAAGTAGTGTAATAAACGGTCCCAGGCTAGTGCTAGTTCGACGTAGAAGGGGTTTTAACGGGTAGCCACTTGATAAGGGAGTCCAACACTTCGTGCGTAAATACATTTCCTTTCCTCGTTAAAACTACTACTAGTAGTAGTAGTAGTAGTAGTATTGTTTGTTTAGTTCGTACTTACTGTTATTTGAAATAAAAAAGTTTATTCAGTATAACCTTTAAAAACAGTAACAATCATTAGAACAATGTAAATCTGAGACGTAAATGAATAAGCAAATTACACATTTAGCCATTTGATTCAGCATAACAGAACATAACATATATATATATATATATATATATATATATATATATATATTACAACGCTTCCTTTCGTCTAACACAATTATCTAATATTTGTGATGTTAGATAAAAAGTTACTTACCCGTGATATTACTTTACCTGGGCGCCAGAACAAATCCCAGATACAAATGACACGGTTTCAGCTGAGCTCAGCGCATGGAGACACTCTTTCTCAGGATTCGTTCAGTGATTGTGGTTTTCAAGGGGAATCGTTACAAACAACACTTTAAGAATTTCTTGATTATTGTATTTAATGTTTAATCAATGATTTTTAAACTTTAAATTGTTAATGGTAGGACTTAATTATACACAAACCTTATAATTATTGAGTGAGTGAGGAAAGTAACGATTAAGACGCTCAAACGACCTATAGCTCTTATCTGGTTTGATTAAGAGATTTCTATCTCCCAAACCAGTGCTAAAGAACAGGTCTGCAATAATTTGCACGTCCAATACTACACACCACTTTCCATTCAACACTCCTATACTATATTAGAGCTAATCTTATAGTTACAATACAAAGTGTGCTTTTATTAGTGTCTTTTTAAAATTGTTTATTGTTTTATTATTTTTGTTTAGCGCTTATGTCATTGATCAATGAATCTATTTCTTACTGTTTGATGCGTTGACCGAAGGTAGGAATCTGTAGAGGTCCTCCTTTCGATGGTGTTGCACAGAAGAATGGATTGATCAATGCGGTTGAAGATGCCCTGGCAATTACAGATGCTGTAGCCTTCTGTAGCACAGGTCCTTCACGGCTGATTGATTAATTAATTAATTAATTAATGGTTGTTTTACGCAGCTAGTGTTATTGAATGCTGTTAATTCATCTTCACTGCGGACTACTTCTCGATTTAGAACTTACATTTGCACTGTTGTGTAATTTAAAAATTTCTGTATGTGAATTATACACGTCTAGTGTGTTTAAGTACCGAACGAAGAGTGATGTTACCCCTCGCTTTTAGCTGGCGTCTGTTTTAAATACGGGCTTCTGATTGGTTGTACAAATAAATCATGCGTTTTTTCAGTTTCGACAATCTCGAACAAGTCGCTCAAACACTCCGTGACAGGTTCCAAACGGCAGAGAAATTCTTGTCAAAATCGTACTTCCTGTATTTGCAAAACGAGTGATTACAGGTATTTGCAAATATGTTTCCGAAGATCTGACCACAGATTATTGTAGCTTAGGTCTTTATCTGTGTGTGTGTGAAAACACCTTATTCCTACGTAGCATAATTCTCTCGTTATTCCTGTTGGCGTGCGTCATCCGTATAACTTCTTTATTTGTTAATTATATTAACTGAGCTTGCGGCTACTTATAAAGCTTTTCTTGCTGAATACAATGCTGTTTTCAGAATTGCCGTATATTTACAACTTTTGAAGTTATCGCAGGTTGAACTGATAATTCGCTTTGAGTAAATTTACCTGTTTGAACTGGATTCTATTGTAGCGGTGACGTGGTTAGAGTGAGATGGCTGCGATTATACGCTCTCTTTCTAGCTTACGGCGTTACACTCGTACTGTCTATAGCTTTCATATAACGCTCTGATAGGACGCTATTATGAATCGTTATATATACCTCCACTCGGTATAAAAAAAATGTATTATTTAAATCATTAAATTTTTTCTAATGTACAGTTTTGCACTGATTAAAATTTTTGCACATTTACGTTAGAACTTTTTCCCGCACAACTTGCACTTATACAATGTTACTTACATCTATCTTATAACTAAAGATTACAATGTTTCTTAACCTAACATGTTATAATGGAAAATTTATATGATCATTTTTAATCATCATTTTGGATTAATTAATGTCAATAATTTAAATAAAATTCTACATTTATTTAAATAATATTTTTAATATTATTATTAATATTGATTCAAACAATTATTTATTTATTTTATTTGACCAGGTTTGACTCTCATACCTTATGGCTCAAATTATTATTTCTTTATGGGTCAATATTTTTGTTTATTCTTCCTCCTATGGGAACATAGGTTATATAGCTTACCGTCGTATATGGAAAATCCTGGTTTGGAGTTGGTAACTGCACTCCTCCAAGCTACACTAATCCTAGGGTCTTGTTGTTGATGAGTCCCTATTTCTTTAAGTCGTCTAACTACTTCAGGTTTCGTTATATGTTTTACCGCGTAAATACCAATATCATTGCTACTCTATTTAATATTACCTGTTTCCATGTTGTTTTCTAATGGTGGATTTCTACTGAGTACATCTGCTACTAAGTTGTCTTTCGCTTTGCAATACTGTATTTCAAATTGATACTCTTGTATAGCCAAGATCCAACGAGTCAGACGAGCACCTAGCAATTTACACTTTAATAAAAACACTAACGCCTTATTGTCGGTGATTATAGTAAGTTTAGCACCCAGAATATAACTTCTAAAATTTGGCAGGCTATGCACTATCGCTAATAGCTCTTTTTCTGTCGTGAAATAGGTTAATTCTGCCCCTTTAAGTGTGCGACTTACGAACCCTAATACCGCTTTTTGGCCCTTCTCATCAATCTGATACAAGTGTGCTCCAATAGCAATATTGCTGGCGTCTGTTTGCAAGTAAAATCTTTCTCCTAATCTTGGGTGATTTAATACAACAGTATTTATAAAAAGACTTTTCACTTGTTGCAGTGCTTCATCGTGGTCCTTTGTCCACTTCCATTTAATACCTTTGTTCAACAACTTTAACAATGGAACTGTACTTTCCGCGTATTTACTTGTAAACTTTTGATAGTAGTTAGCTAAACCTAGAAATGACTTTAGCTGCTTACAGTTCTTTATTACACTTACCGACTTCCAATGCTTAAACTCTTTAATACCTACATTTATTTTATTAGCATTTATTTCCATAGTAATGGTATTTCTTTTAAAATTTATTTTTGCTTTCCATTTAAGCAACGTAACTACCCCAATAATACAAACATGAATGAGTTTAGGGACTATTAGAGCTACTATTTGGGTTTGGTTACCATTTATACTGACAGGTAAATATATTTGTTCAGTTATCTTTTGCATTTTGGCTCCAGTGGCTCCCTGTACATTACAATGTTTTACGGGTAGTCTGGGAAAATTTCGCAACTGATAATTATCTACAAACTTTGAGCTAACACAGGTAACTTCACTGCCAGTGTCAATAAGCGCTCGTACCAGTAGATTACTGATCTTACAAATTATTTCCGGACATTCAGGATAATGGTTTCTACCCACTTCTTGCTCCTCTTTTAACAAGAACTCCCTATCGCTCACTTGTTTTATATTATTAGCTACGTTCTTCTTACCTATTTTCTTTTGTGATTTCACTGCAGGTAATGGTAGGTTTAGTTTTGTTTCTTTTCTACCTGCAGTGGCTTCCCGTTTCCCGTATTCATTTTACTAGTCGACGGTTGCTGCTCGGTAGAGGTTATAGTTGTTTTACACACTTTATATCCTTTATTAGATTTATTTTCTACACTTCTACTCCTACCTTTATCCTCCACTTCCTGTCGATTTTGTGGTTTATTACCCGGATATGGGGTAAACCTTTTTTCTTTCATACGTTCATTGTCTCTCCTCTTATTTGAGTAGAACGTTGGTTCTTGCTGATCGCCTCTAGAGTAGTTACTCAGCTGATTACTTACCCGCTGTAGGTCCCTCTCTAAATCTAGACACTCATCTACAACCATAATGAACTTCTCTAAAGTATCCACTCCTCTAGTTGTGGTTGCTACTCTAGTGGGTTCTGAGAAATGACGCGCTAGCTTATATACTAGATCTCTCTTTTCTATTGGTGGTGTTAGATGTTTAACTTGCGCCATTACATTTAGCACATAATTGGCAGTTGTCATATTCATTGACGGATGATACTTACCAAATTCTAAATGATCACGTACCCTTCTTTGTATTTGCACGTTCCAGGACTGAGCTGGAAATTTTTCTCTGAAGTCTGAGTAGGTTTGGACTCTGTCTGAGATGACTTTCCACCACGTACCTGCCCAATTCTTGAGAAAACGGCCTAACATGTCCTTCTTATCCTCGTCGTCTATCAGTGGATTTACACGAGTTACATACGCCTCAAACAGCTTTAGGAATTCCACAGGATTCTCATGTGGGTTTCCTGAGAATGCAAAGTTTTCCGGTTCTTCCTTATAGCCGCCACACCTCACTACTTTGGTTTGCTGTGACTTCATTGCTTTAGTCAGATCCTCCCGCATTACCTTCAACTGTTGTTCCACCTTTTGATGTACTTCGTCACTGTTAGCCTTACTCTCTACCTGTTTCTTAACTTCATTAATATTTACACCCAGTTGGGTACACTCTTCCCTAGTATTCTGGATTTCTTCTTTATTTAGAAGCGTTTGTGTTTTTAGTTCAGCTGTTACTTCACTGAATTGTTGATTAATGAGGGCTACTTTCTGTTCTAACCTTTCATGTAATTCATGTCTAAATTTATTTAGCTTTTCGTCTTGACGGCGAAAATTAGTGTTTACTTGTTTTCTAAACTCTTCTAAGGTGTTTTAACCTCTTCGGTATGCTTATCAAATCTATTATTACTCTCATCTATTTTACCAGCTAAGTTAATAGCTAAATTTGCTATTTCCTCATCTATTTTAAATGTAGCCTCTTTACTACTTTGTTCTATTTGGCTAGACAAATTTTCATTTATTTGTTTCATTTCACTGGACAAATATTTATTAGTTTGTTCTATTTTATAATTAACATCTGTTATTAATTTTTGATTACTTTCTTCTAAACTTTTATTATTTTCATCAATTTTACTTACTATTTTTTCAATTTTATTATTTATTTGACTATTTGTAATTTCGATTTTATTATTAGTATCATCAATTTTACTTTCAATTTTAGTGCTCAACTGTTTAAACATTTGCTCAATTGCTGCCATATCTACTGCTGATGATTTTGCCATTTTTAAATTTATTATTAACAAATAAATTTAACAATTATTTATCAGTTATTTGTAACCTTGAATTCCACTTTCTTTTCTAATTTATTAATATTACAATTTAACTAATCACTTGGGTAATAGAAACGCCAAATTATATAAATTTATTTGTATAATTTTGTGTTCAATCGGGCCCATTAGTTGGCCGCGCCAAATCTATACAACGCTCCCTTTCGTCTAACACAATTATCTAATATTTGTGATGTTAGATAAAAAGTTACTTACCCGTGATATTACTTTACCTGGGCGCCAGAACAAATCCTAGATACAAATGACACGGTTTCAGCTTAGCTCAGCGCATGAAGACACTCTTTCTCAGGATTCGTTCAGTGATTGTGGTTTTCAAGGGGAATCGTTACAAACAACACTTTAAGATTTTCTTGATTATTATATTTAATGTTTAATCAATGATTTTTAAACTTTAAATTGTTAATGGTAGGACTTAATTATACCCTAACCTTATAGTTATTGAGTGAGTGTGGAAAGTAATGATTAAGACGCTCAAACGACCTATAGCTCTTATCTGGTTTGATTAAGAGATTTCTATCTCCCAAACCAGTGCTAAAGAACAGGTCTGCAATAATTTGCACGTCCAATACTACACACCACTTTCCATTCAACACTCCTATACTATATTAGAGCTAATCTTATAGTTACAATACAAAGTGTGCTTTTATTAGTGTCTTTTTAAAATTGTTTATTGTTTTATTATTTTTGTTTAGCGCTTATGTCATTGATCAATGAATCTATTTCTTACTGTTTGATGCGTTGACCGAAGGTAGGAATCTGTAGAGGTCCTCCTTTCGATGGTGTTGCACAGAAGAATGGATTGATCAATGCGGTTGAAGATGCCCTGGCAATTACAGATGCTGTAGCCTTCTGTAGCACAGGTCCTTCACGGCTGATTGATTAATTAATTAACTAATTATTTAATTCATGGTTGTTTTACGCAGCTAGTGTTATTGAATGTTGTTAATTCATCTACACTGCGGACTACTTCTCGATTTAGAACTTACATTTGCACTGTTCTGTAATTTAAAAATTTCTATATGTGAATTATACACGTCTAGTGTGTTTAAGTACCGAACGAAGAGTGATGTTACCCCTCGCTTTTAGCTGGCGTCTGTTTTAAATACGGGCTTCTGATTGGTTGTACAAATAAATCATGCGTTTTTCCAGTTTCGACAATCACGAACAAGTCGGTCTAACACTCCGTGACAGGTTCCAAACGGCAGAGAAATTCTTGTCAAAATCGTACTTCCTTTATTTGCAAATCGATTGATTACAGGTATTTGAAAATATGTTACCGAAGATCTGACCACAGAATATTGTAGCTTAGGTCTTTATCTGTGTGTGTGTGAAAATACCTTATTCCTACGTAGCATAATTCTCTCGTTATTCCTGTTGGCGTGCGTTATCCGTATAACTTCTTTATTTGTTAATTATATTAACTGAGCTTGCGGCTACTTATAAAGCTTTTCTTGCTGAATACAATGCTGTTTTCAGAATTGCCGTATATTTACAACTTTTGAAGTTATCGCAGGTTGAACTGATAATTCGCTTTGAGTAAATTTACCTGTTTGAACTGGATTCTATTGTAGCGGTGACGTGGTTAGAGTGAGATGGCTGCGATTATACGCTCTCTTTCTAGCTTACGGCGTTACACTCGTACTGTCTATAGCTTTCATATAACACTCTGATAGGACGCTATTATGAATCGTTATAATATATATATATATCCAATAAAATAATAATCAATTATTATTAATACAACTACATAAATTCATTGTTTTATTTTAAATTAAATAATAAACCTGTAGAAAATGTTTCTTATGAACTTATCCAGCTTTGGCTTTTTTGTGACGTCTCCCTTGTTAAGATATCACAAATGTCGGGAACCAGTTCAATTTGTTACCTGTTAATTGAACTAGCTGCCGTTGTTAGTAAACCTTAATCACTAACAAAATCTTTATTATTCAGGAATTACGCAAGGATTGTATAAATTTATTCACTCGTTGGGTGTTAGCAAAAACATCTCTTTATTAACATATTTACCTCTCATACTTTACTTTTAAAACTCAGATTCTAAAAATTTCTGCATTAAATATTTTGCATATTTTACTCTTTATTCTTTCTATATCAAAATCATTCAGCTATATATTGTTTTTGTACCTCGGATCCGGGACTCAACTTAGTTATGTTTTTATTACAACTTCAACCAAATTATTAGAAGAATAATTTTGGTTGTAAATTTTAAAATTAATTTAAATCTAAACATCGTAATGTCATTACTACTTCATTAGAGTAATTACAAAAATATATATATTAAACTTTAAATTATCAAAAGTTCTTTACTGTTCTTTTGTTACTGGTCTTCTTGTTTTAAAATGAATTTGTGTTACAAATATTATGTTTTGATATCACCTGAATATAACAATGCGTATGCTGTGGGGTCCATGATGGTCATCTTCAGTCCTCTTCTAGGGTGTGATCCACGGTTGCTCTTGAAGTTCCATGAGGTTGATTGTTTCTGGTAGTCTCTCCCTAGACGATTAGATTTTGGTTCTAGAAGTTCATCCGGTTGCTGTTTGTGTTATCTTCTTTCGGAGTCGGTAGTTTACATTTTACTTTTAGTTACAGTTTTTATTTTATCAGCATTAAAATCTGGTAATTAACATTTCTCACCATTTACAGCTTCCTAAGAGATGTGTCGGCTAAGTTTCCTTTTTTAATCTATACGCGTTTCCTCACGTACTACAATATAATTTTGTTTTAATTATTATTATTATTATACTACATAGGTCAATTCGAAGTCATTATAAACGTGATTAAATATTGTTTAACTGTATACACCTATGTGTATGTTCACGACACAGCAGCTACATCCTTACATCTCGGTGTCTATTGGGCGAATGCAATCAATGTTTAGCGGCAAGGGGTCAGTAGCTGGCGCGGTTTTACGCACTAAAAAAATAGTTCGTTCTTTTAAGTTATACTAATTTTTTACTAATTAAGTCATAATACATTATTTTACCTTTAGGTTACGAATTATGAATTTCTTTATCTATTTAGTACTATTTTCTTTAATTAAAGTAATTATTATTATTAGCTAAATAACACCGTTCTTAACGTGTTGGTACGGGACAATTTGCACGTTGTTGCATGAATCTAGGCATAGGTAAGGGGTGGATAATACTCTTACTTATATTGAAAGCAATTTTTATTTGTGCGATTTAAACCTTTTTTTTTTAATCGTCACATCCTCCTGCACTTAACGATGATGTTGGGTTGGTGGGGTAATAATTAAAATCTAATAAACACAATTACATTTGGGCACAGAATTTCATACTGAAATTTCTCTCTCTCAGATTATTTCTATCTATCAATTGATTATCTTACAACTTATACAAAATATTTAAATGCTAATACATCTACTACACATAAAATACACAAAACATAAATCTACCTTATATTTAATTCTTACATCTACTACCGGTTTTTTTGTTTGATTTCTTCACTCGTTTTACGGAGTTGTACTCATGAGTATGCTACTAATAATAATACCTTATTGTAATCCCAATCGAATTACTTTTAGTTTACTTCGCTAGGGATTATTTCTTTACTTTCTCGTCATCTTCATCTTCATCGTCAGCTGACTTCTCATTTATTATATCATTCTCGCAGGACATTAGCTAAGGTTGATCAGGCCTCGCTAGTATTCGTACGAGGGTTTTGAGTTTATACTCATTTACGATATAGGATGTTGCAAAATCTTTTCGTATTCCTGTATAAGTTTATACAACATTTTTTTCATTCTCAATACTTAAATAGTATTCTCTGTTTACTATCTTTCTCGTAGTCGTGCTTCTGTATTTTGACACGAAAAACATTTTTTTATTTGAGACAGATGGCTTCTGCGAACGTAATTTTCTGTATTGGGTTAATACAGAGCTACAGTAACGGGGGTGATGAACTTATGAATTTTGTAGGGGCCACACCATCGGTATGATAGTTTCGCAGTGGTCCTATCAACGGCTTTACTCATTGGATGCGTTTTATACATTACTAAATCACCTATCTTATATTCTATTTGCCTACTATTCCGCTCATGGTATTTCCGTGATTTTTGTAAATTCGCTCTCAAATTTGCACGAGCTTCGTTCCATATTTTTCTTACGTTATTCGCATTCATGTCACGGGGCAATAACTCATGGATTTTCCATTTCGTGGTTAACGGATGGTTGGGTTTATATTTGTAGAGTAAATCAAATGGTGTTGATTTATGGCCTTCATGATACGCTGAGTTGAACGCAAATTGTATCCACGATACATTTTGATCCCAGGTTGTCTGGTCTTTAGCGTGATAAGATATTAGAGCTGATTTTAAGTTACGCAAGTACCTTTCTGCTAGATTTCCTTGCGGTCTGTACTCGGTCACTGTAATATGATTTATCCCTAATTTAAAACACATGTCGTTAAATTCTTTCGACTTAAACTGAGGTCCATTGTCAGATATTAGGTTTAAAGGTGTACCATAATCTTTAAATAGTCTTTCTTGTAGAATTTTTATTGTCGTAGATGCTAATGCACGTCTCATAGGATACATCCACACGAATTTAGTGAAGGAGTCTACACAAATTAATAGCATGGTATTTCCGTATTTAGAACGGGGATAAGGTCCAGAATAGTCTATGTATATCTTCGAGAAGGGAGTTGTGGGTATTTCTGAGATTAATTTTCCTACTTGACTGATTCTTTCTGGCTTGCTCAGGGCACAGATTTCGCATTCTTTCACGAACTTTTTTATTTCACTGTTCATGTTTTCCCAATGGTATTCCTTGCGAATACGATGTATAGTTTTCCTAATTCCCATATGAGCTCCAATAAATGAATGGTAGTATTCCATTAGCATGGGTTTGATTATTTCCGGGGCGATTATTCTCAGTAATTTTCCGTTAGCCTTTTTAAAACAAAGTACTCGTTTACTCAATGTATATTTGTCAGAATAATTTCCTTTTTCTATTTGTTCTATTATGTTGCACAATTTCGGATCCTTTTGTTGGTGGTATGCGATATCCTTAAATGCAAGGGGAAAGTTAGTAATTAGTGTATTAACGGTAGGGGTTTCAACATTTTCTTCGCCAGATCTAGTATTGGGTAGGTGGAACATGCGGGATAGAGTATCGGCTACTACATTTTGAGTACCACGAATATGTTGTACTTTGAACTTGTAGCAATTCAATCTTAATACCCATCTTCCGATACGACCTAACTGTTTTGGGTGGTTCAATAACCATGACAAAGCTTGATTGTCGGTTTCTAGTAGAAATTCCTTATGTTCCAAAAATGGTTTGAATTTGTCAAAGGCGAATACTACGGCTAAACATTCAAGTTCGTAGGCTGAGAACTTCCTTTCTTGGTCGGTCAATATACGGGATGCATAGCTGATCGGGAGTCTAGTATTATTGATTTCCTGGTATATTACGGCTCCTAATGCTACACTTGAACTGTCGGTCTGTACGACAAATGGTTTACTGAAATCTGCTAACTGCAATACCGGTGGGGATATAATGCTTTCTTTAAGTGTTTCAAACGCTTCTTGGTGTTGAGTAGTCCACTCGAATTTCGCTCCTTTCTGTCTTAAAGCCTTCAATAGGGCTGCTATATCCGCTAAGTGGGGTATGTACTTATGAAAATAATTAATCATACCTAAAAATCGATCTATACCTTTTCGTCTCTCGGTGGTAAGAATTCTCGGATTGCGCGTGTACGTTCGGGATCGATGCTAACCTTACCTTCGGCTGATACTATGTGACCTAAGAAGGAGAATTGATTTACTGCGAAATTCACTTTACTCGGGTTTACCGTTAGTCCAGCTTTCTTTAACCTGGATAATACTTCACGCAGGTGATGAATATGTTGATCCATTGACACACTATATACTACTATATCATCAAGATAGTGATATACAAATTTAAATTTAACATCATTAAACATTTTTTCTAACAGTCTGCTACATACTGAACTTCCTTGTGATATACCGAATGGTACTCTAGTAAATTGATATAGATTAAATGGGACAGCAAACGCAGTTAATTGTTTTGATTCCTCAGCTAGTGGGATTTGATGGAATGCTTGGTTGAGATCCATTATGGTGAATATTTTCGCTTTCGTAAAATAGTGAAACGCGCTGTGAATGTCGGGCAGTGGTATCGATTCAAATTCTATACTCTTATTTAGCTGTCTATAATCCACGACTAGTCTGTGTTTGTCAGTTCCTTTTGGTACTAGGAGTGCAGGTGATGAGTATGGAGAAGTTGACGGTTCTATGACGTGTTGCTCAATGAGTTTGTTAATGTGGTTTCTCATTATTTCCATCTTGGGCGGTGATAATTTGTATGGATGAAGTCGTATTACCTTGGTGTCACTAAGATTTATTTTATATTCAATTAAATGGGTTAATCCTAACTTGGGTGTGAGTACAGTAGAAAATTCTTTTATTAACTTTTGAATTCTTAGTCTCTCATTTCCTTTTAAATGACTCAGACTAGACTCTTTATGCTCTGATTGAATAGTTGAGGTTTCACAATTAACGTCGTTACTTGACTCGGAGTCGAACTGATATTTTCGAGTACGATCAAATCTGAAGAAATATTGTTTTGCATACATATCAAGGATTAAGCCAGTTTTACTTATGAAATCAGCGCCTAATATTAAGTTTTGTCCTAACACTTCAGCTACTATTAAGGGAATATACCAAGTAAAATTCTTTATTTTTAATTTCACCGTAATACTGCGCGATATCTTTAGGTTTTGTTTATTTGCGGTTGCACACTTTATGTTCACGTTTTGGCTACTTTTAATCAGATTATGACTATCTAATACGGTGGCTAACTGTTGACTAATTATACTACGGGTAGATCCGGAATCAATTAAACCAAGTGTATTCGTTGCTCCAAGGTCTATCTGTACATAGGGTAGTTGGCAGATACTTGTTTTACATGCACCAATAGAGTTGCACTTCTCAATAAATCTTGTTAGGTAAGGGTCTATGCGTTTATTTTTATTTATTTTTACTCTATGATTATTATTGTTTTTACCTTTTCTTCTGTTGCTGCGGAAGACGTAGGATTTTTGTTCTTCCAGCTTCACATGTTTTTTTGATTGATCGGTTTTCTGTTGGTAGCGCTTTTGTTTACATACCTTGCTAATGTGTCCGGCCTTTCCACAGTTATAACATCTTCTTTCCTCATTTACTTCGCTCGTAGGTTGTCGGGGTATTGACCTAGAGTATGAAATATGGGGGTAGCTTTGGGTTTTATATGTACTTACGAATCGCTTATCGCTGTAGGTTCGGGTATCTGTTCCACTTGGTAGAGTTCGGAATGAATCTCAGCGTTGAGTCTGGGACATAGAAACGCGTCTGTTCTGGTCAGAATACCAGACGTTGGACGAATGTATACAACATAGTTCTAGTTCGGAGAAAGTGGTTGGTCGCTTCATGAGTGCTAGGCGAGATCGCTCCTCGGGGGATAGTCAACTAACATATTGTCTACTAACTGTTGTTCACTCCATTTGACTTGCAGCAATAAGGCAGATTCTCTTATTTCAGATATATAATGAGCTAATCTCTCGTATGCTCCTTGTACACGAAGTACTAGATTCCACTTCAATTCTTCGTAGATACCGGTGGGAATGAAATGTCTTATTAGGGTGGTATGAAGTTCTTCTACTGGGTGATTATGCCTTAGGGATTCTAACACACGATCTTTTAAAGGAGATCTACATTTAGGTAAAATTACTTGTAAAATCTGGTCATCTCTTAGTTGTCGCAGATCTTTTAATTGCAAAAGTTGCTTGAGAAATTCTAGGAGCTTTGTAATATTCAACCCATCAGTGATTGGTATGTCCGACAAAATATGTTCTACAGGGTGGGTTATCTTTCCATAAACCTCTGTAGTTAGATTAAATTGAGTCGTCATTCTCGGTTTTTCCGCAGATTGATTCGTCGGCAAGTAAGAAGGTAAATCGTAGGTACGAGACATATTCTCTAGTTCATTAGGGAATAGCGTAACGTTTGCTGGTTGGATATTGGCCTGTCTATCAGTTAACCGTTCTTTACATGGATCTATGTTGGATTCCTGCAGAAACTGAAACTTTACAGTACCGGTTTGCTGTTCTTGAGTAGGAGATTGGGAAGGGGAAATATTTAGTTTCGTCATTGCTTCTTCAATTTCTTCTAATTTAAACGATTCGGATCTTCGACGTAATTCGCGCATTATCTCGGGTAATTGTTGTAATGCTTCCGCCGCGAATTTTTGTACATCCTGTGGGGTAACTTTATCACCGGGCCAATTCAACAAATTGGTGATACGGCGGGTCAGATGTTCGATTCTTTGGGTGGTGCGTAAAATTACTGCGGGGGATTTTTCATCACGCAGGGTTTGTGCGATTGAATTTAGTTCTGTATACTTGTGATAGCATGTTTCCTTTTCGCTTTCAAAATCTAGAACACTTAAACGATTTGTGTAATCGTTAATACACTTTAACAGTGAGGGTTTGCCCGGTTTATTTTCACGTAACGTTTTGCGAAGTTCCGCGACAGTTACATCTGAGTATGGAAGACCACGCAATAATGCTTCATAGCTTAATTCGTCTTTCAACAACAAGTCAGGGTTAAATTGAGCCATTTTTGTTAATAACGTCGTTTAAATAAACGAAGTATTACGTACTACAAATCTTATATCAGCTTAAACACTTGTAAAGCTCTACTTCATTTAAACACATACATATATCTCTTATTACACATAGATTCTTATATTAATTAATCAAAATAAACTTATCTCACAACAATTCAATTTTCTGTACTGTCATATATAATTAGTCAAAACAAAACGCTAATACCATTGTATAGTAGAGAGAAATTTCATATACGATGTTTCATTGCTTTAACAATAGCACAAAGGGTCAGCTGTTTTGGGGAGTCGCATTGTTTGCATAGGGTGGTAACACAGGTAGGACAATTCAGAACAGGAAAGACTTCGTGTCTAGGATTGTCTGTTAGGTTAGCGAGGGGAGGTTTTGAATGAGATGCGTGCATACAAAAGGGGAGAGTTTACATTCCTCAACACGTATTTAACATGAACTAGCTTGTTCATACCGACAGGTTCAGAATGGAAATTTACCAGCGATGACATGTTTATTACGGCAAAGTCACGATACTAATATTATTATATCTTAATTAAAATTTTACTCATTTATTTTTTTTTATTTCAGAGTGAATAAATTTATGTTTGTCAAAGTTATTGTTAAAGAATTATAACAACATACAATATAATTATTAAAACAACAACACAATACATAATTATTATTATATTTTACAAAGAAGCAGAGTGGCGCAATTTTGTGACGTCTCCCTTGTTAAGATATCACAAATGTCGGGAACCAGTTCAATTTGTTACCTGTTAATTGAACTAGCTGCCGTTGTTAGTAAACCTTAATCACTAACAAAATCTTTATTATTCAGGAATTACGCAAGGATTGTATAAATTTATTCACTCGTTGGGTGTTAGCAAAAACATCTCTTTATTAACATATTTACCTCTCATACTTTACTTTACTTTTAAAACTCAGATTCTAAAAATTTCTGCATTAAATATTTTGCATATTTTACTCTTTATTCTTTCTATATCAAAATCATTCAGCTATATATTGTTTTTTGTACCTCGGATCCGGGACTCAACTTAGTTATGTTTTTATTACAACTTCAACCAAATTATTAGAAGAATAATTTTGGTTGTAAATTTTAAAATTAATTTAAATCTAAACATCGTAATGTCATTACTACTTCATTAGAGTAATTACAAAAATATATATTAAACTTTAAATTATCAAAAGTTCTTTACTGTTCTTTTGTTACTGGTCTTCTTGTTTTAAAATGAATTTGTGTTACAAATATTATGTTTTGATATCACCTGAATATAACAATGCGTATGCTGTGGGGTTCATGATGGTCATCTTCAGTCCTCTTCTAGGGTGTGATCCACGGTTGCTCTTGAAGTTCCATGAGGTTGATTGTTTCTGGTAGTCTCTTCCTAGACGATTAGATTTTGGTTCTAGAAGTTCATCCAGTTGCTGTTTGTGTTATCTTCTTTCGGAGTCGGTAGTTTACATTTTACTTTTAGTTACAGTTTTTATTTTATCAGCACTAAAATCTGGTAATTAACATTTCTCACCATTTACATCATGCTAAGAGATGTGTCGGCTATGTTTCCTTTTTTAATCTATACGTGTTTCCTCACGCACTACATTATAATTTTGTTTTAATTATTATTATTATTATACTACATAGGTCAATTCGAACTCATTATAAACGTTATTAAATATTGTTTAACTGTATACACCTATGTGTATGTTCACGACACAGCAGCTACATCCTTACATCTCGGTGTCTATTGGGCGAATGCAATCAATGTTTAGCGGCAAGGGGTCAGTAGCTGGCGCGGTTTTACGCACTAAAAAAATAGTTCGTTCTTTTAAGTTATATTAATTATTTACTAATTAAGTCATAATACATTATTTTACCTTTAGGTTACGAATTATGAATTACTTTATCTATTTAGTACGTATTTTCTTTAATTAAAGTAATTATTATTATTAGCTAAATAACACCGTTCTTAACGTGTTGGTACGGGACAATTTGCACGTTGTTGCATGAATCTAGGCATAGGTAAGGGGTGGATAATACTCTTACTTATATTGAAAGCAATTTTTATTTGTGCGATTTAAACCTTTTTTTTTTAATCGTCACATCCTCCTGCACTTAACGATGATGTTGGGTTGGTGGGGTAATAATTAAAATCTAATAAACACAATTACATTTGGGCACAGAATTTCATACTGAAATTTCTCTCTCTCAGGTTATTTCTATCTATCAATTGATTATCTTACAACTTATACAAAATATTTAAATTCTAATACATCTACTACACATAAAATACACAAAACATAAATCTACCTTATATTTAATTCTTACATCTACTACCGGTTTTTTTGTTTGATTTCTTCACTCGTTTTACGGAGTTGTACTCATGAGTATGCTACTAATAATAATACCTTATTGTAATCCCAATCGAATTACTTTTAGTTTACTTCGCTAGGGATTATTTCTTTACTTTCTCGTCATCTTCATCTTCATCGTCAGCTGACTTCTCATTTATTATATCATTCTCGCAGGACATTAGCTAAGGTTGATCAGGCCTCGCTAGTATTCGTACGAGGGTTTTGAGTTTATACTCATTTACGATATAGGATGTTGCAAAATCTTTTCGTATTCCTGTATAAGTTTATACAACATTTTTTTCATTCTCAATACTTAAATAGTATTCTCTGTTTACTATCTTTCTCGTAGTCGTGCTTCTGTATTTTGACACGAAAAACATTTTTTTATTTGAGACAGATGGCTTCTGCGAACGTAATTTTCTGTATTGGGTTAATACAGAGCTACAGTAACGGGGGTGATGAACTTATGAATTTTGTAGGGGCCACACCATCGGTATGATAGTTTCGCAGTGGTCCTATCAACGGCTTTACTCATTGGATGCGTTTTATACATTACTAAATCACCTATCTTATATTCTATTTGCCTACTATTCCGCTCATGGTATTTCCGTGATTTTTGTAAATTCGCTCTCAAATTTGCACGAGCTTCGTTCCATATTTTTCTTACGTTATTCGCATTCATGTCACGGGGCAATAACTCATGGATTTTCCATTTCGTGGTTAACGGATGGTTGGGTTTATATTTGTAGAGTAAATCAAATGGTGTTGATTTATGGCCTTCATGATACGCTGAGTTGAACGCAAATTGTATCCACGATACATTTTGATCCCAGGTTGTCTGGTCTTTAGCGTGATAAGATATTAGAGCTGATTTTAAGTTACGCAAGTACCTTTCTGCTAGATTTCCTTGCGGTCTGTACTCGGTCACTGTAATATGATTTATCCCTAATTTAAAACACATGTCGTTAAATTCTTTCGACTTAAACTGAGGTCCATTGTCAGATATTAGGTTTAAAGGTGTACCATAATCTTTAAATAGTCTTTCTTGTAGAATTTTTATTGTCGTAGATGCTAATGCACGTCTCATAGGATACATCCACACGAATTTAGTGAAGGAGTCTACACAAATTAATAGCATGGTATTTCCGTATTTAGAACGGGGATAAGGTCCAGAATAGTCTATGTATATCTTCGAGAAGGGAGTTGTGGGTATTTCTGAGATTAATTTTCCTACTTGACTGATTCTTTCTGGCTTGCTCAGGGCACAGATTTCGCATTCTTTCACGAACTTTTTTATTTCACTGTTCATGTTTTCCCAATGGTATTCCTTGGGAATACGATGTATAGTTTTCCTAATTCCCATATGAGCTCCAATAAATGAATGGTAGTATTCCATTAGCATGGGTTTGATTATTTCCGGGGCGATTATTCTCAGTAATTTTCCGTTAGCCTTTTTAAAACAAAGTACTCGTTTACTCAATGTATATTTGTCAGAATAATTTCCTTTTTCTATTTGTTCTATTATGTTGCACAATTTCGGATCCTTTTGTTGGTGGTATGCGATATCCTTAAATGCAAGGGGAAAGTTAGTAATTAGTGTATTAACGGTAGGGGTTTCAACATTTTCTTCGCCAGATCTAGTATTGGGTAGGTGGAACATGCGGGATAGAGTATCGGCTACTACATTTTGAGTACCACGAATATGTTGTACTTTGAACTTGTAGCAATTCAATCTTAATACCCATCTTCCGATACGACCTAACTGTTTTGGGTGGTTCAATAACCATGACAAAGCTTGATTGTCGGTTTCTAGTAGAAATTCCTTATGTTCCAAAAATGGTTTGAATTTGTCAAAGGCGAATACTACGGCTAAACATTCAAGTTCGTAGGCTGAGAACTTCCTTTCTTGGTCGGTCAATATACGGGATGCATAGCTGATCGGGAGTCTAGTATTATTGATTTCCTGGTATATTACGGCTCCTAATGCTACACTTGAACTGTCGGTCTGTACGACAAATGGTTTACTGAAATCTGCTAACTGCAATACCGGTGGGGATATAATGCTTTCTTTAAGTGTTTCAAACGCTTCTTGGTGTTGAGTAGTCCACTCGAATTTCGCTCCTTTCTGTCTTAAAGCCTTCAATAGGGCTGCTATATCCGCTAAGTGGGGTATGTACTTATGAAAATAATTAATCATACCTAAAAATCGATCTATACCTTTTCGTCTCTCGGTGGTAAGAATTCTCGGATTGCGCGTGTACGTTCGGGATCGATGCTAACCTTACCTTCGGCTGATACTATGTGACCTAAGAAGGAGAATTGATTTACTGCGAAATTCACTTTACTCGGGTTTACCGTTAGTCCAGCTTTCTTTAACCTGGATAATACTTCACGCAGGTGATGAATATGTTGATCCATTGACACACTATATACTACTATATCATCAAGATAGTGATATACAAATTTAAATTTAACATCATTAAACATTTTTTCTAACAGTCTGCTACATACTGAACTTCCTTGTGATATACCGAATGGTACTCTAGTAAATTGATATAGATTAAATGGGACAGCAAACGCAGTTAATTGTTTTGATTCCTCAGCTAGTGGGATTTGATGGAATGCTTGGTTGAGATCCATTATGGTGAATATTTTCGCTTTCGTAAAATAGTGAAACGCGCTGTGAATGTCGGGCAGTGGTATCGATTCAAATTCTATACTCTTATTTAGCTGTCTATAATCCACGACTAGTCTGTGTTTGTCAGTTCCTTTTGGTACTAGGAGTGCAGGTGATGAGTATGGAGAAGTTGACGGTTCTATGACGTGTTGCTCAATGAGTTTGTTAATGTGGTTTCTCATTATTTCCATCTTGGGCGGTGATAATTTGTATGGATGAAGTCGTATTACCTTGGTGTCACTAAGATTTATTTTATATTCAATTAAATGGGTTAATCCTAACTTGGGTGTGAGTACAGTAGAAAATTCTTTTATTAACTTTTGAATTCTTAGTCTCTCATTTCCTTTTAAATGACTCAGACTAGACTCTTTATGCTCTGATTGAATAGTTGAGGTTTCACAATTAACGTCGTTACTTGACTCGGAGTCGAACTGATATTTTCGAGTACGATCAAATCTGAAGAAATATTGTTTTGCATACATATCAAGGATTAAGCCAGTTTTACTTATGAAATCAGCGCCTAATATTAAGTTTTGTCCTAACACTTCAGCTACTATTAAGGGAATATACCAAGTAAAATTCTTTATTTTTAATTTCACCGTAATACTGCGCGATATCTTTAGGTTTTGTTTATTTGCGGTTGCACACTTTATGTTCACGTTTTGGCTACTTTTAATCAGATTATGACTATCTAATACGGTGGCTAACTGTTGACTAATTATACTACGGGTAGATCCGGAATCAATTAAACCAAGTGTATTCGTTGCTCCAAGGTCTATCTGTACATAGGGTAGTTGGCAGATACTTGTTTTACATGCACCAATAGAGTTGCACTTCTCAATAAATCTTGTTAGGTAAGGGTCTATGCGTTTATTTTTATTTATTTTTACTCTATGATTATTATTGTTTTTACCTTTTCTTCTGTTGCTGCGGAAGACGTAGGATTTTTGTTCTTCCAGCTTCACATGTTTTTTTGATTGATCGGTTTTCTGTTGGTAGCGCTTTTGTTTACATACCTTGCTAATGTGTCCGGCCTTTCCACAGTTATAACATCTTCTTTCCTCATTTACTTCGCTCGTAGGTTGTCGGGGTATTGACCTAGAGTATGAAATATGGGGGTAGCTTTGGGTTTTATATGTACTTACGAATCGCTTATCGCTGTAGGTTCGGGTATCTGTTCCACTTGGTAGAGTTCGGAATGAATCTCAGCGTTGAGTCTGGGACATAGAAACGCGTCTGTTCTGGTCAGAATACCAGACGTTGGACGAATGTATACAACATAGTTCTAGTTCGGAGAAAGTGGTTGGTCGCTTCATGAGTGCTAGGCGAGATCGCTCCTCGGGGGATAGTCAACTAACATATTGTCTACTAACTGTTGTTCACTCCATTTGACTTGCAGCAATAAGGCAGATTCTCTTATTTCAGATATATAATGAGCTAATCTCTCGTATGCTCCTTGTACACGAAGTACTAGATTCCACTTCAATTCTTCGTAGATACCGGTGGGAATGAAATGTCTTATTAGGGTGGTATGAAGTTCTTCTACTGGGTGATTATGCCTTAGGGATTCTAACACACGATCTTTTAAAGGAGATCTACATTTAGGTAAAATTACTTGTAAAATCTGGTCATCTCTTAGTTGTCGCAGATCTTTTAATTGCAAAAGTTGCTTGAGAAATTCTAGGAGCTTTGTAATATTCAACCCATCAGTGATTGGTATGTCCGACAAAATATGTTCTACAGGGTGGGTTATCTTTCCATAAACCTCTGTAGTTAGATTAAATTGAGTCGTCATTCTCGGTTTTTCCGCAGATTGATTCGTCGGCAAGTAAGAAGGTAAATCGTAGGTACGAGACATATTCTCTAGTTCATTAGGGAATAGCGTAACGTTTGCTGGTTGGATATTGGCCTGTCTATCAGTTAACCGTTCTTTACATGGATCTATGTTGGATTCCTGCAGAAACTGAAACTTTACAGTACCGGTTTGCTGTTCTTGAGTAGGAGATTGGGAAGGGGAAATATTTAGTTTCGTCATTGCTTCTTCAATTTCTTCTAATTTAAACGATTCGGATCTTCGACGTAATTCGCGCATTATCTCGGGTAATTGTTGTAATGCTTCCGCCGCGAATTTTTGTACATCCTGTGGGGTAACTTTATCACCGGGCCAATTCAACAAATTGGTGATACGGCGGGTCAGATGTTCGATTCTTTGGGTGGTGCGTAAAATTACTGCGGGGGATTTTTCATCACGCAGGGTTTGTGCGATTGAATTTAGTTCTGTATACTTGTGATAGCATGTTTCCTTTTCGCTTTCAAAATCTAGAACACTTAAACGATTTGTGTAATCGTTAATACACTTTAACAGTGAGGGTTTGCCCGGTTTATTTTCACGTAACGTTTTGCGAAGTTCCGCGACAGTTACATCTGAGTATGGAAGACCACGCAATAATGCTTCATAGCTTAATTCGTCTTTCAACAACAAGTCAGGGTTAAATTGAGCCATTTTTGTTAATAACGTCGTTTAAATAAACGAAGTATTACGTACTACAAATCTTATATCAGCTTAAACACTTGTAAAGCTCTACTTCATTTAAACACATACATATATCTCTTATTACACATAGATTCTTATATTAATTAATCAAAATAAACTTATCTCACAACAATTCAATTTTCTGTACTGTCATATATAATTAGTCAAAACAAAACGCTAATACCATTGTATAGTAGAGAGAAATTTCATATACGATGTTTCATTGCTTTAACAATAGCACAAAGGGTCAGCTGTTTTGGGGAGTCGCATTGTTTGCATAGGGTGGTAACACAGGTAGGACAATTCAGAACAGGAAAGACTTCGTGTCTAGGATTGTCTGTTAGGTTAGCGAGGGGAGGTTTTGAATGAGATGCGTGCATACAAAAGGGGAGAGTTTACATTCCTCAACACGTATTTAACATGAACTAGCTTGTTCATACCGACAGGTTCAGAATGGAAATTTACCAGCGATGACATGTTTATTACGGCAAAGTCACGATACTAATATTATTATATCTTAATTAAAATTTTACTCATTTATTTTTTTTTATTTCAGAGTGAATAAATTTATGTTTGTCAAAGTTATTGTTAAAGAATTATAACAACATACAATATAATTATTAAAACAACAACACAATACATAATTATTATTATATTTTACAAAGAAGCAGAGTGGCGCAATTTTGTGACGTCTCCCTTGTTAAGATATCACAAATGTCGGGAACCAGTTCAATTTGTTACCTGTTAATTGAACTAGCTGCCGTTGTTAGTAAACCTTAATCACTAACAAAATCTTTATTATTCAGGAATTACGCAAGGATTGTATAAATTTATTCACTCGTTGGGTGTTAGCAAAAACATCTCTTTATTAACATATTTACCTCTCATACTTTACTTTACTTTTAAAACTCAGATTCTAAAAATTTCTGCATTAAATATTTTGCATATTTTACTCTTTATTCTTTCTATATCAAAATCATTCAGCTATATATTGTTTTTTGTACCTCGGATCCGGGACTCAACTTAGTTATGTTTTTATTACAACTTCAACCAAATTATTAGAAGAATAATTTTGGTTGTAAATTTTAAAATTAATTTAAATCTAAACATCGTAATGTCATTACTACTTCATTAGAGTAATTACAAAAATATATATTAAACTTTAAATTATCAAAAGTTCTTTACTGTTCTTTTGTTACTGGTCTTCTTGTTTTAAAATGAATTTGTGTTACAAATATTATGTTTTGATATCACCTGAATATAACAATGCGTATGCTGTGGGGTTCATGATGGTCATCTTCAGTCCTCTTCTAGGGTGTGATCCACGGTTGCTCTTGAAGTTCCATGAGGTTGATTGTTTCTGGTAGTCTCTTCCTAGACGATTAGATTTTGGTTCTAGAAGTTCATCCAGTTGCTGTTTGTGTTATCTTCTTTCGGAGTCGGTAGTTTACATTTTACTTTTAGTTACAGTTTTTATTTTATCAGCACTAAAATCTGGTAATTAACATTTCTCACCATTTACATCATGCTAAGAGATGTGTCGGCTATGTTTCCTTTTTTAATCTATACGTGTTTCCTCACGCACTACATTATAATTTTGTTTTAATTATTATTATTATTATACTACATAGGTCAATTCGAACTCATTATAAACGTGATTAAATATTGTTTAACTGTATACACCTATGTGTATGTTCACGACACAGCAGCTACATCCTTACATCTCGGTGTCTATTGGGCGAATGCAATCAATGTTTAGCGGCAAGGGGTCAGTAGCTGGCGCGGTTTTACGCACTAAAAAAATAGTTCGTTCTTTTAAGTTATATTAATTATTTACTAATTAAGTCATAATACATTATTTTACCTTTAGGTTACGAATTATGAATTACTTTATCTATTTAGTACGTATTTTCTTTAATTAAAGTAATTATTATTATTAGCTAAATAACACCGTTCTTAAAGTGTTGGTACGGGACAATTTGCACGTTGTTGCATGAATCTAGGCATAGGTAAGGGGTGGATAATAATCTTACTTATATTGAAAGCAATTTTTATTTGTGCGATTTAAACCTTTTTTTTTTTAATCGTCACATCCTCCTGCACTTAACGATGATGTTGGGTTGGTGGGGTAATAATTAAAATCTAATAAACACAATTACATTTGGGCACAGAATTTCATACTGAAATTTCTCTCTCTCAGATTATTTCTATCTATCAATTGATTATCTTACAACTTATACAAAATATTTAAATTCTAATACATCTACTACACATAAAATACACAAAACATAAATCTACCTTATATTTAATTCTTACATCTACTACCGGTTTTTTTGTTTGATTTCTTCACTCGTTTTACGGAGTTATACTCATGAGTATGCTACTAATAATAATACCGTATTGTAATCCCAATCGAATTACTTTTAGTTCACTTCGCTAGGGATTATTTCTTTACTTTCTCGTCATCGTCATCTTCATCGTCAGCTGACTTCTCATTTATTATATCATTCTCGCAGGACATTAGCTAAGGTTGATCAGGCCTCGCTAGTATTCGTACGAGGGTTTTGAGTTTATACTCATTTACGATATAGGATGTTGCAAAATCTTATCGTATTCCTGTATAAGTCTATACAACATTTTTTTTATTCTCAATACTTAAATAGTATTCTCTGTTTACTATCTTTCTCGTAGTCGTGCTTCTGTATTTTGACACGAAAAACATTTTTTTATTTGAGACAGATGGCTTCTGCGAACGTAATTTTCTGTATTGGGTTCATACAGAGCTACAGTAACGGGGGTGATGAACTTATGAATTTTGTAGGAGCCACACCATCGGTATGATAGTTTCGCAGTGGTCCTATCAACGGCTTTACTCATTGGATGCGTTTTATACATTACTAAATCACCTATCTTATATTCTATTTGCCTACTATTCCGCTCATGGTATTTCCGTGATTTTTGTAAATTCGCTCTCAAATTTGCACGAGCTTCGTTCCATATTTTTCTTACGTTATTCGCATTCATGTCACGGGGCAATAACTCATGGATTTTCTATTTCGTGGTTAACGGATGGTTGGGTTTATATTTGTAGAGTAAATCAAATGGTGTTGATTTACGGCCTTCATGATACGCTGAGTTGAACGCAAATTGTATCCACGATACATTTTGATCCCAGGTTGTCTGGTCTTTAGCGTGATAAGATATTAGAGCTGATTTTAAGTTACGCAAGTACCTTTCTGCTAGATTTCCTTGCGGTCTGTACTCGGTCACTGTAATATGATTTATCCCTAATTTAAAACACATGTCGTTAAATTCTTTCGACTTAAACTGAGGTCCATTGTCAGATATTAGGTTTAAAGGTGTACCATAATCTTTAAATAGTCTTTCTTGTAGAATTTGTATTGTCGTAGATGCTAATGCACGTCTCATAGGGTACATCCACACGAATTTAGTGAAGGAGTCTACACAAATTAATAGCATGGTATTTCCGTATTTAGAACGGGGATAAGGTCCAGAATAGTCTATGTATATCTTCGAGAAGGGAGTTGTGGTTATTTCTGAGATTAATTTTCCTACTTGACTGATTCTTTCTGGCTTGCTCAGGGCACAGATTTCGCATTCTTTCACGAACTTTTTTATTTCACTGTTCATGTTTTCCCAATGGTATTCCTTGCGAATACGATGTATAGTTTTCCTAATTCCCATATGAGCTCCAATAAATGAATGGTAGTATTCCATTAGCATGGGTTTGATTATTTCCGGGGCGATTATTCTCAGTAATTTTCCGTTAGCCTTTTTAAAACAAAGTACTCGTTTACTCAATGTATATTTGTCAGAATAATTTCCTTTTTCTGTTTGTTCTATTATGTTGCACAATTTCGGATCCTTTTGTTGGTGGTATGCGATATCCTTAAATGCAAGGGGAAAGTTAGTAGATGGAGATGTGTCGGCTAACTTTCCTTTTTTATTGTATACGTGTTTCCTCACGCACTACATTATAATTTTGTTTTTATTATTATTATTATACTACATAGGTCAATTCGAACTCATTATAAACGTGATTAAATATTGTTTAACGGTGTACACCTATTGTGACGATTTCATTAATAAAAATATGGTAATTAATAAATAGGTAATGTGTAGGCGGAGAAATTTTCAATTTTTAATAAAATCGCACATTTAAACTAAATCTTATTGCTATCATTTAATAATAATAATATTTAATAAAAGTCTAACAATAAAATAAAGGAATACGATTGTACAGAAAGGATAAACCTTGTTAATTAATCCTGCATAGACATGCGCTAACCAGAATTAACTTGATTTCCGACCCCTAAACAAACTAAATATACTTGTAAATTTGACCTTATTTAAATAATTAAACAAGACCACTGTAATGTACTTTAATAACGTCTGTAACTAAGAATATCTCTGCTTAATTAATTAGTCATACTTTAATCCTTTAAATAAAGAAGGAACATGGAACTACTTTTATGCTGAATAGTAAATGTCGCGAGATTACTACTCTCTCCCCTTAACTATTTTTACCCACTTGCAATGAAGCGCTCACGCCGTAAGCTGCGCACAGCGTTGGTTCGCGACGCGGACACAAATATGTGTTTGTTCACTAAAGAATATTTAAATAACTAAATTGTGCGCCGATGACATCTCTATCTATTCTTAATTGTGAAAGAATGTAATTAATACAGTACCAGAACCATGAGGTGAAATTCAACTAATAAATAATCATGTGAAGTGAATAACAGTGAAACCAACTTTCGCTTTATTTATTCTAACAACAAGAATTACTACAGTCATCT
The DNA here is from genome assembly GCA_034769895.1 of Magicicada septendecula. Taxonomy (NCBI): domain Eukaryota; kingdom Metazoa; phylum Arthropoda; class Insecta; order Hemiptera; family Cicadidae; genus Magicicada; species Magicicada septendecula. The sequence goes on along the minus strand of CM068371.1, from coordinate 185,790,499 downwards.
AAGAAGAGAGTACCACACCCAGAATGATTTAACATACGTCAGGAACTTCACCTTCACCGGATACTAAGGTAACGACAGACCTTCAGGAAACACACCGAGGACCGAAGAGCCAAATCTGCATCAACTACAGAAAACACAGGTGACATGGAGGCTTGTCTTCCATGGTTATGAGATACTAAAATTATAACCAACAAAAGACAATTTAACTCACCACTCTAAGACTTTAAAAGACAGACATTATATGTAACATGTAGTCTGTAATCTAATGAAACTGTTTGTGGTAAAAGAGTAAAAGTTTAAACTGAAAGATTTATTGTTTTAAAAGATTAATAAAGTCCATTCTTCAAATGGCACAATTTTCAAGATTGTATATGGCGAGGAGACCATTATTAACATACTGTATTCAATCCCGGATCCGTGGAATAAATTAAATTGATGTACATCTTATTTTGAGGGCCTTCATGAAAGAATAAAATGTATAATCATCTTGTAAACTGTAAGCTGTTGAACCATTTATGTTGAGAACTTTAAATAGAGAAATTAATCTCATTATGTAATAAAGAGATGTCATCTTTAGTACCGACTAAACTGAGTGCATAAATCAACAGTCTCCCCTTCCCACCTTCCCAGTATCCTTTTATATTAATTGTTTATGTGTTGTGATTAATTTTCAGCTCGTCACAACGAAGGGAGCCTGTTTAATTGGCAGAACCAATTAATGCGGGTTCCCTACGTTATAACACAAGTTAAGATGTTATAAATTGCGCCACTCTGCTTAATTAATGGCTTAATCTGCCATTTTGCTTAATTTTGCTGCTCCTTTGTAAAAAAAAAATAATAATTGTGTCTTGTGTTGTTTAAGAAGTAATTGTATCCCAATATTCCCCACACACAAGCTGTTGATCTATTCACTCATGTATTTTAATATGTGTCAAAATTTTAAATAAAATAAAAAAATCATAATTATTATTATAGTAATATAGTATAGGTAACTTTAATTGTAAATATAATATGTGTAAACTTATATTAACATATTGCCCCACGTAAACAAAACCATGTAGGTACTTGTCCAAAAATTTCATTCATCAACATGTCAATTTGACGACAAACTCGGACAGGTAAATATCCTGTTGCCGCCTGTGTAAAACTGTCATAGTCACCCTCCCGCAAGTTGAGTTAGACAATACACTCACCCTCTAGTTGTCCCCCTTTGTAAGCAAAACAATGCCATTGTTTAAAACTAGTTTGACCTATATTCCAGCAAACAGCTGATCGTTTAAATAGAAACTAATGCAAATGTTTAATAATCACTGTTAATAAATGTTTACCATGAACTAAACTGTGTAGGCGATAATTGTGTGTAGTATAGTAGAGCAAATAATATTGTGACTTAAATTTTCAAATAATAAATGATCTTGTTAGATAACCCTCCCTTGTTAGATAAAGTATTAAACCCCATGTCCCAAAACAGTAAAATTTTAAACTGAGTAAACTAAATTTGTGTAACGTGTAGCAGTAAATAAGAGAAAGTAAATAATAATAAAAGTATAGTTGCTATTGTGAACACCCCAGTCTTGGCCTGTACGCAAACAATAAAGCGTGTTGAGAATTGTAGTAAGCAGCCACTCACCTTCCCCCTTATTGTACGAAACGGTAGCGTCCCTAAACAATGAAAACCACCCCTGTGTATTACAATGAATTGTGTAAAGTGTCTCCCCTTCCGCATAGTTTGTTTAGTTATTGTTAAAGAGATAATGAAAATTTATCCTCGTGAGATTCCGCTTCTCTCAAGTAATATAAGATATTAGTATTAACTATAATCTAGAATGGAGTATGGGATCCTCTTTAGATTATATTAGAGATAAGTTTATGGTATATAATCAAGAGAGAATTATATATATGTACGTAACAAGTCACAACGGCGCCGACTGAAAAGGGTAATGATGAGGCAGAAAGGTGCCAAGTTAATCATTAGTGCGTGCTGAAAGCTAACTTGTGTTGTTAGAGTAAGCCTATGTCAGTCGGGCCACGATATTGTGAGTTACTGAAATTAGGGAAATTAGTATTAAGGATTAAAATATAAGTTAGTACTGTAAGAAATGTGAAAAAGGGAATTTCACGAATGAGAACAAGATCATTTAGGGAGAAATAGAGAAAACAAACCTTGCACTAATAATAAATAATAATAATAATAATAATAGAAATTTCACACGGTAATCCCCAAGCATACTCCCGATACATTGCTGACCAAATAAGCCGGAGTCTGTTCTTTAAGCGGCGGAGTATGTGACGATTTCATTAATAAAAATATGGTAATTAATAAATAGGTAATGTGTAGGCTGAGAAATTTTAAATTTTTAATAAAATCGCACATTTAAACTAAATCTTATTGCTATCATTTAATAATAATAATATTTAATAAAAAGTCTAATAATAAAATAAAAGGAATACGATTGTACAGAAAGGGTAAACCTTGTTAATTAATCCTGCATAGACATGCGCTAACCAGAATTAACTTGATTTCCGACCCCTAAACAAACTAAATATACTTGTAAATTTGACCTTATTTAAATAATTAAACAAGACCACTGTAATGTACTTTAATAACGTCTGTATCTAAGAATATCTCTGCTTAATTAATTAGTCATACTTTAATCCTTTAAATAAAGAAGGAACATGGAACTACTTTTATGCTGAATAGTAAATGTCGCGAGATTACTACTCTCACCACTTAACTATTTTTACCCACTTGCAATGGAGCGCTCACGCCGTAAGCTGCACACAGCGTTGGTTCGCGACGCGGATACAAATATGTGTTTGTTCACTAAAGAATATTTAAATAACTAAATTGTGCGCCGATGACATCTCTATCTATTCTTAATTGTAAAAGAATGTAATTAATACAGTACCAGAACCATGAGGTGAAATTCAACTAATAAATAATCATGTGAAGTGAATAACAGTGAAACCAACTTTCGCTTTATTTATTCTAACAACAAGAATTACTACAGTCATCTAAGAAGAGAGTACCACACCCAGAATGATTTAACATACGTCAGGAACTTCACCTTCACCGGATACTAAGGTAACGACAGACCTTCAGGAAACACACCGAGGACCGAAGAGCCAAATCTGCATCAACTACAGAAAACACAGGTGACATGGAGGCTTGTCTTCCATGGTTATGAGATACTAAAATTATAACCAACAAAAGACAATTTAACTCACCACTCTAAGACTTTAAAAGACAGACATTATATGTAACATGTAGTCTGTAATCTAATGAAACTGTTTGTGGTAAAAGAGTAAAAGTTTAAACTGAAAGATTTATTGTTTTAAAAGATTAATAAAGTCCATTCTTCAAATAGCACAATTTTCAAGATTGTATATGGCGAGGAGACTATTATTAACATACTGTATTCAATCCCGGATCCGTGGAATAAATTAAATTGATGTACATCTTATTTTGAGGGCCCTCATGAAAGAATAAAATATATAATCATCTTGTAAACTGTAAGCTGTTGAACCATTTATGTTGAGAACTTTAAATAGAGAAATTAATCTCATTATGTAATAAAGAGATGTCATCTTTAGTACCGACTAAACTGAGTGCATAAATCAACAGTCTCCCCTTCCCACCTTCCCAGTATCCTTTTATATTAATTGTTTATGTGTTGTGATTAATTTTCAGCTCGTCACAACGAAGGCAGCCTGTTTAATTGGCAGAACCAATTAATGCGGGTTCCCTACGTTATAACACAAGTTAAGATGTTTTACTATGTGTATTTTCACGACACAGCAGCTACATCCTTACATCTCGGTGTCTATTGGGCGAATGCAATCAATGTTTAGCGGAAAGGGGTCAGTAGCTGGCGCGGTTTTACGCACTAAGAAAATAGTTCGTTCTTTTAAGTTATATTAATTATTTACTAATTAAGTCATAATACATTATTTTACCTTTAGGTTACGAATTATGAATTTCTTTATCTATTTAGTACGTATTTTCTTTAATTAAAGTAATTATTATTATTAGCTAAATAACACCGTTCTTAACGTGTTGGTACGGGACAATTTGCACGTTGTTGCATGAATCTAGGTATAGGTAAGGGGTGGATAATACTCTTACTAATATTGAAAGCAATTTTTATTTGTGCGATTTAAACCTTTTTTTTTTTTAATCGTCACAGTTTTTTCAGCGTTAAAAAACAGTCTTAATATTTCTTTCATAACAACTTCCATAACCATATGACAACTTATATTTTACACGGAAACAAATACTACAGCCGATAAACACAATCTTAGTCACTACTTGATAATGTAACTGGACTGCCTCCCATGGTAATACTACAAGTACCCTGTACGGACACATAATTAAGTGCAAAAATTATATGTGGAAACAAGCTCATTATATACGCCTAGTATTCTAATTTATACAACTCGAGATGAGTCTGATTCACCCTCTCCTTCAGTCTCTCCTTTTTGTTACGTAAAGTGACTAACGATCGCCCGCCCCGTCACGAGTTCACTTGGCTGCTTACTTGACTTTGTAACTTTTAATTAAATGACTAGACATTGTAATACCTTAGCTGTTGTAACAGACGCAATTCAAAGGCCAGTTTGTGTCTCTGTAAAAATTTACTATGGTTATCTTCCAACGAAACCGTAGCACGTGTAACAGCATTATTATCGTAATACGAATATTTTTAATTAGACGGAATCGAGTTAGTTTGAAAGTACAATGACGTACGGTAATTTTTAATTATATGTTTACAACATACTCCTTATAGATATAATTAATTGTATGTTTATGACCTTGTATGCGGTGTGACATCTTCATGAGGCAGAATCTTTTCACTTGCACTAACATGACCATTAGAAATGTTTTTTATAGACACGTTCCTTGACAATCATCACATCAGTATTAAACTGGTCCTGCTGTGCTTCAGTTGCTGGTGATGGAGGTAGTGTTGTTATGTAATTTGTTGAGTACGTGTCCAAATATTGTATTTGATTAGAAATATGTCTGATCATTTAAAATTAGATTGTGGGGTTGATTTATTATGATCATAGGGTTAGATTATGGTCATAGGGTTGATTTATTGAATTTCTGCACATTCCACTGTATATATGTTCTGTTGTGATTAGTTTTTGCTCTTCTCATAACGTGTAGATTTTGTACATCTGTGTTTAGCCTGTGTGTGTATAATGTGTGTTTTATGTTAGAGTAGCAAAACTGAAAGTTTTATGTACCGATACTTCTTTACTGTCTTTGCTGTGTTCATTATAACATGTGTAGTAATCTCGGCCTGTTTGTCATATGTAGAACTTGGAATCGTCATTGGCAGCGTGTTTGCAGACACCAAAGACTTTCTATGTTTCTTACGCACGAATTCACAATAAATAGTAGGTTTAACAGTCATCGAGTCAAACAAACATTTTGATAACCCTCGCACTATGTATGATACGAACTAATCGCTGTAAAACTGCTAGCTGCTGATTGCATTATCTTTGACGCTTTGCCTTTTAGAGTCTCCGATAAGGTACAAAATGACGTAATAAGGAGCCTGATTGTTTACTCAAGCTTTTCTACAGCTTTCAACGACATTACGTAACGCACAATGTGTTTATGGTGATCTCTTTGTACATCGTTATGCGATGACGTAATTTCCAACATGTTCTTATTAACGGTTTCTTGCCTTAACTACGTGAATTTGATCTGCGTAACAATGTAGAAGTATAAGCGTTCCATTGAGAAAACGTTAAGAAGATGAAGATGCAATTTACTGTTATTTTACATGTGCGTATAATTTTAAACTTGCCAAATAGCTTAAATAAACTAAAAATCATAAAATAAACGAAATTTAGTGTCATAAATTTAGTAATAAACGAAATATAATTCATTATGTTTTAAGTAATGTAAGTTACTTCAGTTCGAATTTAAGTTTCAAAACAGAAGACTAACTTTCTGGGCACATAAAAAGAGAGTGTCAGGCGTATATTGAAGTTCAAAGAAAGTAAACATAAGCTTTCAAAGAACGTGTTTAACATTAGTTGCAGCCCAGTCTAACAACACGAAGTATCCTGACAGTTTAATTAAAATTTGGACTTAAGCCTTCAACAATATGTGAGTATCATTCACGTCGCATGCAGCACTCACAGCTCAATGTTTAATCTATTTACTTGTTACCTGCTCATAATAGAACTCAGTAAGCCTATAAATGTGTCTGTTTTAAAAACAAATACTTCACATCTTCAAATGTTAAGGAGATTAAAGAAAAGAATACTTATCATTGCAGCTTAAAGAATACGTATCCTTAAAATTCTTAAGGAAGCAGGGTCCCGTATACAGTAGTAATCTGTAAATGTCTATGATCCAATTATTCTAAAACACAAGAAATGCACATAATGTACGCTAACCACTAACCTGTCATCCCTGTAAATTGCAGCTACTAAAATCTATAAATAATTTAGCAAATTCAATGACTTGAAAAGCTGAATAATCAAGTAAATGAGTACCATATTCATAATTCATGTATACCTTAATGCTATGTAGTAATAAATTAGATGGATTTTATGATTTTGATGTTTTATGTAGAATCCATGTGTATTAGTTGTATTATAACAAAAGCTTAAACCACTTCAACTATTCACACATTAACCTTTTTTTCTTTTTTATAAAGTAGTACTACTTTTCTTACGTACTTAATGTTTTTAACTCCTACAACAAACTTCTATATTGTTGTGTTTTATGTAATAATATTTAAGAAATTAAATTTCAATAGGCATTATAATTACTTCAGAAAAGTTATCAATTAATTTATCCTTTTCAAAGACAGTGTATGTAACAACACATTACAGTACATTCTTGCGGATCTTAACAAGTGTCTTTGTCATTGTAAAATCTTTCTCTACATATGGTTTATACCTCTCAATCGAAAGTAACCTTTCCAAGAAAAAAAATACTATAACATACATGACTTAATAATATAATGCCCTAAATTTATACATGATTTGATCATATCATATCGCATACGTTGGTATCATAAAAGTTAGAGTTTACGCCAACAACCATTGAGACACATAATATGCAATAAAAAAGTACATTTCTGGTTTCCTTATAAATTAAATTTCTTGAAGAATATAATTAGAAATTAAAAGGTAACTTCTTGAAAGTTTGAAGATTTTTAGGTCAAAACATAATTTGTGTCAGTGAATTGAATGAAGAGCATAAATAAAATTTACACTCATACAACAAAAATAAATTATTTAAAGAAGCTAATAAACAGGAAAAATGTGTATGACGGAAGCCAGAGCACTCCGAAATACGTTCTATGTTAAATAAACTATGAAGAAGACGCTTATTTAAAAATGTTGTTTTTCTCTAAGCGGTGGGACTAGATGAACTCTTAGTGAACGTAAAAAGTAAACATATTAAAAAATGCATATTTAATATAAACTATAAACATATATTTATGAATGAATAAACAAATATTAAATTTCCATTATGTATGTATAGTCTCCAGACCGCATTAATAACTGTAAATTTATATAAATATAAATACTTTTATAACTTCAGCACCCAATTCTGACAATCCTTCAATACTTCCATACAGGGAAGACAACGGGGATTTATCATTGTTGAGTGCATGTGAAAACATTCTTGTTATTCTAGTCTGAATGTTATTAGTAGATGTGTTAAAGTTTTTACATATCTGTAACATCAACCGAGACGCAAAATCCCGTAACTCCCAGTGGTTATCAAACTCCGGCCTGGTACACAACTGTTTTGACACTATACACGTTGCTACTGATGGGATCAACTCATGTAGATATTTTTCCAAATATAAGGACTGGTTTTCAAGTAACGCTTTGACCATGCGCATCAAGTATATTAACAAAGCCAAGTTATTCTGAACCACAGGGGCGGAAGGGAGTCTACCTAGAGCATTTGCCCGGGTAGGCTGTGACGGTTTTTGCTCTGCAAAATTTTGTCAAATTTGGCGGAAATATTGAGTATTCATCATTTTTATCATCATCATCATATTCAGCATCATCAACACTACAAGTTTCACCAACAGTTCAGTGCTAATCAGTTTTATTTAATCTGTGCGGGAGTGTTTTTGTTTCCGTGTGCTGTGCGGTCTGTGTCGTGTTCTATTGTTGCCTGTGGATAGTTTTCAGTGTCTGGTGATCCCTCTATCCTAGACTAGCGTAGACGTTCATTTCGGCTTGTCCGAAATGGCGTCGAATACGCCCCCGAATCCTCTGCCGGCGCCGCTTGTTTCCTTAATGGAAACTTGCTCAACCGGCTTCCGTTCAACCCCACTTCCTCACGACAGTGAAAGTGATTGTGAAAGTGATAATAGTGCGGTCGATATGTGCAGTGTTGGGTCGGGGGACAGACAGTTCTCGCTTGTGGAGGGCAAATCTGCCAAACGCAAGCGAAAACTGGCCCAAACTCCGCCGCCCGCCTCAGCTGCACATCAGCCGCCTAGTCATGGTAACAGCGGCACTCAGCGCGTGCAACGCGAGTATTCAACTGGTACCCAAACTGTGTCTTCCCCACGCATTCCACCCATTGTAATTCCTGACAATAGGAATTACACACAATTGCTTCGTTCCTTATCCCTAGCTCTCCCTTCGGTCAAGGTCGAGGCGAGGTGCCAAGGCGCCTCGCTAAAGCTGGCGACCGCTACGATCCCCGACTTCCGCTCTGTTCAGTCATTCCTGACAGAGCGCAAAATCTCTTTTCACACTTTTGCCCTCCCGTCAGAGCGAGAAATCAAGGTCGTTCTGTCGGGAATACCTTCCTTTACTGCAACTGATGCCATCAGGCAGGAACTTGTTGCGCTCGGCTATGCGCCGACCGCGGTAAGCGTCCTGCATGTTGGCAAAGGTGATGACCGCCGACCTGTTAACAGCTTTCTGGTCAAACTTCTGAAAGTAGGCCCTTTCGAGGAGATTTATAGTCTCCAGAATCTTCTGCACCTACGGGTGCAAGTCAGGACATTTGACCCGCGGCCCGGCCCCTCGCAGTGTTTTAACTGCCAGAGGTTCGGCCACAGCAGTCTCTTTTGCCATCAGCCCCCGCCTTGCGTGCGTTGTGCTGAGCCTCATAGCGGCTGTGATAAGCCAAAGACGGGGTTCACAGCTAAATGCTGCAACTGTGACGCAGCCCATCCGGCTAATTACCGAGGCTGCCCTAACTTTATCGCCGCCATGAAACCGCAGCGACCTCCTGTGCGCCCTGGCGCGCAGGCAGGCCGTGTAGCTGGTCCTGGCCCTAACCGGCGAGAGGCATTCCCACCTCTCACTGGTTCATCTGCACAGGTCCCGGCAGCAACTCCGGTTGCTTCCGGTGCCGCTGTCTTGCCTGCAGTCGCCGCTTCGGCGCCGCCTGCAGCGGCCTCAATCCCGGCGCCTGCCGGAGCGCCCGCACCTTCCTACGCGGCCATGGCCGCTAAATCTGTCCCGCCTCCAGCCCGTTCGGGCAAATCGAAGCGCTCTCGTCGTCGCCGGAACTCCGCCGGCCGACCTACATCGTCACAGGTTCCACCTGTACCCTCTCCGCGGGCTCGACCCGCCCCCAGTCATCGTCCTCACCCTCCCAGCGAGCAGTCTACTACTCAGTCCGACAGCCCAGCGCCATCTGCTACCCCTGTCGAGGCCAGTCAGGCTTGTCCTCCGGAGTCCCGGGAATCTTCTCGGGCTTCGGCGGATCCCCTGACTGCCTGGGCAGATAATCTTGTTGCGTCTATCAGGACTGCTCGCGACACTACCACAGTGCTTGCCCTGGTGTTCCAATCGTCAGCTACCCTCTTTCCTCTACTTCCCCTAAATGGCTAATAGCCTGAGGATCGTTGCGTGGAACGCCTTCGGGCTACTCCCCAGACGATCTGAACTGATGACTTTCGTGACGGAGTATGATGTAGATATCATACTTCTTTCCGAGACTCATCTGGCTCATTACCACTCGTTTTCCCTTCCTGCCTATGCCTGTTATCGTCAGGATCGTCCCCTACGGCCTCGCTGTCCCCCCTCGGGGGGCACAGCTGTTTTAGTCCACAGGCGGATATCCCACAGGCTTTTGCCTCCTCTAGATACATCTATTATTGAAGGCTGCGCGGTGGCGGTGGACGCCGGCGGATCGGAGCTGCGCGTTGTTTCTGCGTGCCTCCGGCCTGGGCGGCGAACTCCGCCACCGCCCGAGGAGTGGGACGCCTCCTCGACCATCCCCTCTCAACCATTGTAGCCGGCGACTTAAACGCCAAACACCCTTCATGGAACAGCCGCGTTGTCAACGCCTATGGAAATTCTTTGTTCCGGTTCGTCTCTGGTGACCCGGCACTTAATGTCATCGGCCCTGAAGACCCTACCTACTTCCCCTTTCACGGCCATCGGCCGGACGTTCTTGACATAGTAGTTGTCAAGAACGTTGCCCGCAGCATCGAGGTCTCGTCTGTGTCGGACCTTTCGTCCGATCACAATCCCCTTGTTATAACTGTTCGAGAGCTGTCGGCGTCACCCCGACTTCCCGCTCAGATTGTTAGGAGAGTCAACTGGCGATCCTATCATGACAAGCTTTCTCGAAGGTTACCATCTCTCCCGGCGGACCCAATCGTCACCAAGGTGTCATGGATCGACACACCTACGCACTCGAGGTGAATCATCGTAAATCGGCCTTACCTGCGGAAGTACTCCACGCCATCTGGCTACGGCGCCAGCTCCGCCGCAGATGGCAAAGAACCCGTGACCCGGTCGTCAAGCGACGATTTCAACAACAGTCCCTTTACGTTCAGCAGCTACTGCGGGACGTAAACTCTGATCGATGGGACTCATACCTTGAGTCTCTTGAAGTCGACCACGCCTCCGTCTGGAGAGCGGTGAGTAGACTGACCCGCGAGAAGAGAACTCGCAACCCGCTGGAAACCCCGAACGGGATTGTGTCTTCATCAGAAGGCAAGGCTGAGGTCTTCGCCGACTGCATGGAGTCGCAATTTACCGTTCATCGAGGCGTTTCGGACCCTGCCCACTCGGCAGAAGTCCGGGACTTCCTATCTGGTTATTTTTCTCGCCCTCCCGCTGGCCCTGACCTCCCGTTCGACAGAGACGAACTCGTTTCGTCTGTCTGTCGACTAAACCGCCGTCGCGCCCCCGGTCCTGGCCGGATCGGGGCCGCTGCATTACAATATCTCCCGGCCTCAGGCGTTGACCTCGTTCTCGAGCTGTTCAACTCCTGTCTCCGGCTACAGTACTTTCCCCGCCTGTAGAAAACTGCCAATATCGTTATGATTCCTAAACCCCGCAAGCCGCGCATGCTTCCTGGAAGCTATCGGCCAATATCTCTCTTGCCAGTTATCTCGAAGGTGTTCGAGCGGCTCCTGCTGGCCCGCATCTCGCCGTTGTTGGATAACTTTATCCGCAACAAACAGCTCGGGTTTCGCAGAGAGCACTCGACCACGCTTCAACTAGTCCGCATGGTAACGCACCTCTCAGACGCCACCAACAGGCGAGCGGCTACGGCCGCCGTACTGCTGGACGTGAGCAAGGCCTTCGATAAAGTCTGGCACGAAGGTCTTCTCTTCAAACTTGCCAACTCCCCCTTACCATCGTCCATAGTGTTTTTCCTCCGGTCGTATCTCAGCGACCGGACCTTCAGGGTGAGCGTCGACGGAACCTGCTCTGCAGTTCGTCCCGTCGCCGCCGGCGTACCTCAAGGATCTGTCCTCGGCCCCGTTCTGTACCTTGTGTACACGAACGACCTGCCTGTCTTGCCCGGAGTCACGTTGTCTTTGTTCGCTGACGATGCAATGTATCATTACAGCTCTGTGTCCCCGCGTTTTGCGTGTACACAGCTGCAGCGTCAGTTGGACCAGCTTCCGGACTGGCTACGGAAATGGCGGGTGACGATCAATACGGAGAAATCCGAGGCGATCTGTTTCACTCGTAAGTCCATCTCCCGATGCCAGTCCCTCTCCCTGGAAGGGAGACCTATCGCCTATAAAGAGTCGGTGAAGTATCTAGGCGTTCGGCTAGATCGTCCCCTTTTGCTTCAACGCCCACGTGACGGATACCCTTGCCAAGGCTCGCGGCGTCCGAGCCAAACTTTACCCATACCTCGCGTGCCGCAGCCCCCTGGCGCTGCGCACGAAAGTTACCCTCTATCTGTTGTTTCTCCGGTCTGTATTGACCTGTGCGGCACCTGTTTGGTGGTCACTTGCCTCCGCCACCAACAGGCGTAGGCTGGAAAGTTTCCAATCCAGAACCCTCCGTTCCCTGTCGGGATCTCCTTGGTTTGTTAGAAACAGTGTAATTCGAGGAGGTCTACGAGTTCCTGCTCTCTCAGCCTTTGTCTGGTCATTAGCTGCGACTCTCTTTGCCGCAGCTGAGACCTCTTCCTTCCCTTACCTCAGGACCATCAGCACCACGCAACCACCTCCCCCTGTCCGGGTCAAACGCCCTCGGGCGATTCTCGATGACCCGCCATAAGTTTAAGTAAACTTAAACCTCATCTAATTTGCATATTCACTATCTGCCCATGCCCCAGAATTTACCTGCAAAGCTGTTTCGTTCCTCCCTTCCTAGTATGCCGACCGCGCTGAATGCCGCTGCTACGCGCTATCACTGGCACGGAGGCTCTCTGCCTCGCGGGGAGTGACCGACGCCTCACGGCGTCTGCACGCGGGACTGGGAACGGGTGACATCTGTCATCCGAACCCGTTCATGCGGCAGTGCCCACTGATTGCAACACTTATGAAAAATAAATAAAAAATTGAAACCTTTCTCCCCCGCCTTCTCAGTTAACTGGTTGGCGGTTGTCCATTCCTGTTTTATCTAGGTTACCTGTCGAATGAACCAGAACCACGTGTATCCACAGGCAGCCATTGGGTTCGTCCCAGATGGTGCAGTCATGCACCGGGTGCAAAGACGCCCCGCTACCACAGTGCTATATGCTCCATGCTCTGAACCACATTAATTTTGCATTTTGCATTGAATAGTGGGGCGTCTTTGCACCCGTGGCTTATTGCAGCTTCCGGGACGTGCCCGATGGCTGCCAGAAGAAAACAGTGCTGGACTTTCAAAAGAAGGTGGCCTAAAATATTCGGGAGGGACACGCCAACCAGTTAACTGAGAAGGCGGCGGAAATTTTTTCAATTTTTGTTATATATAGGTTCCGGGTCATGGTAACACTGCCACCGGGCGCGGGGCGAACGGCAGATGCCGAACGCGCCCGGCCCGGCATGCAGGCGCCTTGTAGCGCCGGACGTTCCCCGCGAGGCAGGGATCCGCCGTGTCTTTGGCATCGGTAACAACGCCAAGCAGTCTGAAAATCAACTTACTTGGGGAAGGTATCTGACTGGGTTGGATGGTAACAAGGAGATAGAATTGCTCGGGAACCTAAATTAGAGCAAACAGAATTACGGGGGGTCGTCTAAGATCGCCCGAGGGCGTTTAACACGTATAGCGGGAGGTGGTTCAGACGTGCTGATAGAGCGGAGATAAGGAAAGGAGGAGGTCGCTGCAGAAGCAAAAAGAGTTTCGGCAAGCGACCGGACAAAATCGGCAAGGGTAGGAACTCGAAGGCCTCCACGAATGACATCATTTCTCACAAACCATGGAGACCCCGACAAGGATCTGAGGGTACGGGCCTGGAAAGCTTCCAGCCTACACTTGTTAGTGGTCGACACAAGCGACCACCATGCGGGAGCAGCATAGGTCAATATTGACCGGAGAAACAAAAGATAGATAGTAACTTTAGTGCGCAAAGCCAGGCGGTTGCGGCACGAGAGCATGGGAAATATTTTGGCTCGGACGCCTCGAGCTTTGTTGAGGGTAGCAGTCACGTGGCCGTTGAAGCTAAGGCGCTGGTCTAGCCGAACGCCCAAATACTTCACCGACTTTTGCCAGGCGATAGGCCTCCCTTCGAGGGAGAGGGCCTGGCATCGGGAAGTGGACTTGCTGGTGAAACAGATCGCCTCGGATTTCTCCGCGTTGATCAGCACCCGCCACTTCCTTAGCCAGGCCGGAAGCAGATTCAACTGACGCTGCAGCTTTGAACACGCAATTCGCGGGGACAGGGAGCTGCAGTAATACATTGCGTCGTCAGCGAATAGAGATAACGTGACTCCAGGAATAACAGGCAGGTCGTTCGTGTACACTAGGTACAGAACGGGGCCGAGGACAGATCCCTGCGGAACGCCAGCGGCGACGGGTCGAACTGATGAACAGGACCCTTCGACGCTAACCCTGAAGGTACGATCACTGAGGTATGACCGCAAGAAATGCACAATGGACGGTGGGATGGGGGAGTGAGCAAGTTTGTAGAGAAGACCTTCGTGCCAGACTTTGTCGAAGGCCTTACTCACGTCCAACAAGACAGCGCCCGTAGACTCTCTCTTGTTGGCGGCGTCGGACAATGCTGTGACAACTCGGACGAGTTGTAAAGTTGTCGAGTGCTCTCTACGGAACCCGAACTGTTCGCTCCGAATAAAATTATCCAGCAGCGGCCAGATGCGGGCGAGTAGGAGACGCTCAAACACCTTTGAGATTACTGGCAACAATGATATGGGGCGATAGCTGCCTGCAAGCATTCGAGGCTTGCCGGGCTTGGGTATCATGCTGATGTTGGCATTTTTCCACAGGCGGGGGAAGTATTGCAGCCGGAGACTGGAGTTGAACAGATCCAGGACCAATTCAACGCCCGAGGCCGGGAGATGTTGCAAAGCTGCGGCCCCGATCCGATCAGGACCAGGGGCGCGACGTCGGTTTAGTCGACAGATAGACGAAACTAGTTCGTCCCTGTCGAAGAGAGCGGGAGGGTCAGGTGGAGGGCGGGAAAAATAACCAGATAGGAAGTCTCGAACCACTACCGAGAAGGCAGGGTCCGAGACGCCTCCATGAACGGTGAATTGAGTCTCCATGCAGTCGGCGAAGACCTCTGCCTTGCCTTCCGGTGAAGAAACAATGCCGTTCGGGGTGTTAAGCGGGTTGCGAGTACGCTTCTCGCGGGTAAGGCGACTCGTCGCTCTCCAGACGGAGGCTGGGTCGACTTCAAGGGACTCAAGGTATGAGTCCCACTGATCAGAGTTTACGTCCCGCAAAAGTTGCTGGACGTAAAGAGACTGGGCCTGAAACCGTCGTTTGACGGCGGGATCTCGGGTTCGTTGCCATCTGCGGCGGAGCTTGCGCCGAAGCCAGATGGCGTGGATAACTTCCGGTTGAAGGGCCGATTTGCGATTCACCTCTACGTTGTATGTGTGTCGATCCATGACACCTTGGACCAACTCCTGAAGATGAGTGGCACGGAGATCCAGATCGTCACGAGTGGCGATCGGGTCCGCTGGGACAGATGGTAACCTTCGAGACAGCTCGTCGTGATAGGAGCGCCAGTTGACCCTCCTAGCAGGACCAGCGGGAAGTCGGGGTGAAGCCGACACATCTCGAACAGTTATTAGTAGGGGATTGTGATCAGACGAGAGGTCTGACACTGACGAGACCTGGATGTTATGGGCCACGTTCCTGACTACAACTACATCAAGAACGTCCGGTCGGTGACCGGCATAGTGGAAGTGGGTAGGATCATCAGGGCCGATGACGTGCGTATCCGGGTCGTCTAGGACGAACCGGCGGAGTGATCTGCCGTAGGCGTTGGTAGCCCTACTGTTCCAAGAAGGATGTTTGGCGTTGAAGTCGCCGGCTGCAATCGTCGAGATTGGGTGGTCGAGGAGAGCGTTCCACTCCTCAGGCGGGGGCGGCGGGCTCAGGCCAGGCCGGAGATACGCGGAAACAATGCGCAACTCCGAGCCGCCTGCGTCCACTGCCACCGCGCAACCTTCGATGAGTCGAGTAGTGAGAGGGGGTAGTGGCCTATGGGATATCCGCCTGTGGACCAGAATCGCCGTACCCCCTTTCGGGGGTTGGCGCGGCTGTCGGGGACGATCCTGACGATAACAAGTGTAAGAAGGAAGTGAGAATCGATGGTAGGGGGCTAGATGGGTTTCGGAGAGAAGCACGACATCAACGTCGTACTCCACGACGAAAGCCGCCAGCTCAGATCGGCGAGAGGAAACGCCATCAGCGTTCCAAGCGACGATCCGCAGGGATCTAGCCATTGAGGGGGAGGAGAGGGAAGAGAGCAGAGAGGGATTGGAAAACTAACATCAGTACTGTCGTGGTGTCAGGAGCAGACCTGATGCTTTCAACAAGTTGAGTGGCCCAAGCCGTCAGGGGGTCCGCTGGAGCCCGAGAAAATTCCCGGGACCCGCGCGGACGTTCCTGAGGAACTTCGGCCAGGACTACAGATGGCGCTGGGTTGGCGGACTGAACTCTGGTCTGCTCACGCGGAGGTTGGGAGATGACAGGGGCGGGAAGATCCCGCTGAGGTTGGGCAGGTCGAGCCTGCTGATGGCGTCGGCCGGGAGTCCGGCGACGCGAGCGCTTTTTGGTGCCCTTTCGGGCGGAAACAGGTTTTGATGATGTCGTAGCAGCGACAGCTGCATAGGAAGGGCCGGGCGCTCCGGCAGGCGCCGGGAGTGGAGCCGTCACAGGCGCCGCCGGAGCGACGCCTGCAGGCGGGACTGAGACCGCGGGAGCGACAGGAGTCGCTGCCGGGGCCTTGACAGATGTTCCGGAGAGAGGGGGGAAGACCTCTCGCCGATTAGGGGCCGGGCCAGCTACACGACGCTGCGCGCCAGGGCGCGCAGATCGCTGCTGTCTTTCCGCTTCGATGTACTTGATACAACCCCGGTAACTAGCCGGATGGGCGCCCTTACAGTTGCAGCAGTACGGGACAAAACCCGGCACACGAGGCTTATCACAGCCACGGTGAGGGTCGCCGCACCGCACGCAACGTGGGGGCGCATGGCAGAACAGGGATGAGTGCCCGAAGCCCTGGCAGTTGAAACACTGGGCAGGGCCTGGGCGCGGGTCAAATGACCTGACTGTCACCCGCAGGTGAAGAAGTGTTTGGAGGCCATAGACCTCCTCGAAATTTCCAGTCTTGAGCAACTTTACGAGGAAAGTATTGACGGGATGTTTGGAGTCCCCTTTGCCAGCGTGCAAAACCGACGCGGCTGTTGGCGTATAGCCAAGAGACGTCAGCTCCTGCACGATAGCATCGGAGGGAGTATGATAGGGAATACCCTGGATAACAATTTTAACCTCACGCTCCTCAGGGAGAGCGAAGGTATGAAAGGAAATATTCCGCGCTGACAGAAAGTGCTGAACAGCGCGGAAGTCAACAATGGTTTTGACGACCAGCTTCAGCGATTTGCCGGAGCATTTCGCTTCCACGGACGTCGAAGGAAGGGCGGAACGAAGGTTGGCCAAAAGCTGGGTATAATTCCTATTATCGGGGATGATAATAGGAGGAAACTTGAGGGTAGAAGGGTCAGGCTTGGTGGAAGAAGAAGCAAGATTGACAGACTGCCGGCCGCTGTTACCTGAATCAGCGACCTGGTTTGGTGAGGCGGGAGACTGACTGGCGGCGAGCTTGCGCTTGCGTTTGGCGCGCTTGCCATTCACAAGCGAAAACTCTTCATCTCCCGACCCAGCACTCCCCATTTGCACGTCAGAAATATCACTGTCACTGCCACTTTCACAATTATCGCGGGGGAGAGGTGAAGAGAGAGGAGCAGAACCGCAAGCTCCCAGGAGAGAGCTTAACGGTTCCGGCAAAGGTTGATCGGCATTTGACGCCATTTCGGAAGCCCGAAATGGACGTCAAAGGTGGTTAAAGGAGTATGAACACACCAGCACTGATTAAACTAACTGACAGGCACTGACACACGTACTCACCAGAAGCCGCACAGCACACGAACACAAAAACGGCCGCGCACTACACTGCACTAAAGATACTGCCAATAACTCACTAGTTTAGAAGATTTCACAAAAATAATTAAGTAGAGCACAAGCTCAACACTAGTACTTCACTTGAGGAAAAAATCACTTTGAAATATGCACAAATAACTGATAAATCACTTGGCAAAAACGCCATGCAAACGGACACAGCCTACCCTGGCAACAGCTAGAGGTAGACTCTGAACCACATTAACTTTGACACCTTCGGCTATAAACGTGCACATTCTTGGTAACATCTCATGCAGTCCAGGATCCGAAGCCAAGCTCTGTAACGCTTCTGCGCGCCTTTCTTCATCAGATCCAACACATGCTTCTGTTATCTCTTTATAATACAGCTGCTGTTCGACGGAGAGCTCATGTGTTGCCAGCTTCTTCACATGTACAGTCTCCATGTTGCGTAGTTTGTGTAGTCAAAGAACATATGCCGAAAAGGGACATTAGAAATTTGAAGTCCACATTCGCCATGCATCTTGTAAATGAAAGTTACACTAGTTTCACAGATAATTTAGTACCCTTACACATATGTAACAAAGGCAGACTTATGGATGCTCTAGAAGAATTCGAAATTTACAGAGCTTCCAAAATTAATAACAAGTGTTTACTCAATGACCAACTCCTTTTTAAATCCAATATATTATACGACACAGTAATGAAGATAAATAATTAACTTTGAAGCCCACTCAGTTGTGTGTTGACAATAGTACAGTGCGCACTGCTACGGGATATTATGTCGGTGTTAATCGTATTGACTAGTACATTTGTGTTATGTTGTTTAATTAATTATTGTTTTTTACTTTCACTAACGAGCCCTAGAAAATAGGAGGAAGTTTACAACATACCTGATGATGAAAGTTTACTTTCGAAACATGTAGTGATACATATTGAAAAACTACAAGACCCCAAGACGGACTATAAGGTATTTTTATTTATATAAATTTACAATATATTAAATTATCACTTATACCACTTTTGATTATTGTAGTCGTTGATCTAGGCTCACATTTCCATCTTAGGTTGAAACAAAACACTGACGAACTTAGGTTTGTCATAAAATCACTGAATCCATAATTGAGGATAGAAGTGCACGCAGGTTCCCGGCGTTGTTTCCCATTGCCTCTGTTGTTGTTTTTGTTGTTGTTGGACAAATAATAGTTGTTTTTGTTGTTATTATTACTGCTGCGGTAGTAATATCAGTATCAAGAACACTGTCAGTGCTCATGATTAATTAGATTGTTCTTAATTAATCAAATTATAGAAGACCACAAAATAATGTAATTTAGTGAAGTTAACTTCAGAGAGTTTAATATTTGTTTGGGCCTAACATGCACCTTATTTCTCGGCTGATTATAAAAGGCGAGTTACTTGAAGAGGGTGTTTCGGTAGGGAAACAAAAGAGTGATTGATGTAAAGTAAAACATGAGACAAGGAACCTGGGGACTATTAATCAACCACACTGCTAAAAGAACGGTTAATTCGAATTTTAGTATCTGACTTCTGCAACCTACTCATCACTACACTGAGCACAATCCGAATCAGCCGTAGTATGCTATAATTTTTTCATCATATTTATTTTCTTTTATAGAATACTGTTATGTTTAAATAACTTATAATGAATCAGAACAGAAACTGGAATTAGTCTCAAGAGTCATTGAGGCACTTGTGTAAGTTGTGTTCATATTTTTTATTTGGCATTTTATTAATAAATTGTTGTTGTTACGAAAGAAAGAACTAAAGAAGTTATTTTGTCACAAGAACCAATACAACCGACGCAGCAATTTTATTTATTTTAAGAACCTGTAAAAGTATATCCTATAGTATAACAACAACACAAAGCAATGACAGATATAAATTGTGTGACACAATTTCAAATAATTATAAGCAGTAAAATATTTCAGACTAATATTTTTTTAAATAATTGGTAGATATAAACACAACATATAATTTCTTCTTCTTCTTTTTCTTTACAAGTATAGGGCTCAAGCCTATTATGTCGTCCGTCGTTACAAGTGATCTCTCAATCTTTGTGTCCGATTGTTAAAATCCTTGACTCCAATCCAGGCTTTTCGATTTTAGACGATTGAAACTCCTTAAATCTCCCTGAATGGACTGCTAATCCAATTGCAGGAAAGCCTGATGGTGGGGTTGCCACCTCCGAGCCTCCAGACCTGCCCTGGTTTTCATTCGGACACCCACCTCCTAGACTCTTCTGCTGTCTCCGCCGTTGCGAAAATTCCTCCTCCGCCTTCAAGACCGTTGAATATTTGTCACCTGTTACCCTAGGCTGAGGGACTATAACTGGGTGCTACCATCCGGAGCCAGGTGGATCCAGCTTTTTAACGAGGTTGATTCTCCTCCCGCTCCTGTTTCCTCATTTGTAAGATAAGGACCCAAGCTTTGACCAACAGTGTTAAACTACACTGTTGGCAGAGTTCAATACATCATATTAATGTTTTAGTAGATAATGTTTATGAGACTCTACAAATATTTACAAGTCTCCGTGTACATTTTCTTATAGCTCATATATTTAGTAACGACTCCCGCGAAAGTGAAAAGATAGATATCGGAATTCATTCATTTTCACATACTTTTAGTAAACATTTCTGTAGTTCAGGACCTTATTGGCACAACCATCATCGCATTTAAGACGCTTATTTAAACATATATCTCTATTACTTAAAAATATTTTAAATCATTTGGACTTTAGTTTTTTCCGAATAAGGTTTGGAACGTTGCTATTTTGTCAGAAATGGTGATATATAAACGTATGGAGACAGCATTGACGTTTCCTATGCAGTAGAAGTGTCTGACGGAATCAACTGACCGCTTAAAGCGGATATTTTTATAATTCAGAGTTTATTATTGTAAATCATAATTTACACAAAAATTAAATTCTACTCAGGAAATGTGCAGGAAATATAAACTCTTTTTCATATCAGTAATCTGTCGTTTTGCTTACACTGTCGTTTTAGCTTAAGTTTACATAAGGGCTTCTGTTATTTGTACAAATCTGGTCAGTTTCTAACAGAATTTTTCTTACAACACAAAATTGTATATCTAGACTCCATAAATTTAAATCTAAACTCACCGTGTGTCAACCGTAAACTAAGAAATGGGTGAAAGTAAGCCGATTAGGATTTCTGAGTATATTTAATTGTTATTACAATCACTCAAATATTTTATTATTCTCGACTTCTCAGTTTTACTATTATAAGTTATTAACCATTAATTTTTATCCTAAACTTCCCTGTATATAAACAATGCAGGGTCTGTACAGACTTTTATGAAATTAAGCGAAGTGTTCAAAAATTAAACTACATATGAGGAAATGTTTTCCCACTCAAATAATAATCAGATAGTCTCTGACATAGCTTTAGTGTCGGCGAGAAAGGATTTACGCCTACACCTTTGGACAAGACCTGCCTCACATGACAGTACGATAGCCTAGAAGTTTCCTATTACGCCACTCCAAAGCTGAGTGACACTAAGAAATCTAAGACTATCCTCTTAAAATCACTAAGCAATACCAGTGCTTCCCAAACGACGGAAAATTTGGTCAACTTCTTCGTGCTCTCAAGTTTGTAGTTTTTGTTTTCTAAATAACAGAGCAACGTTCCTGATTAAATCATATTAATGACTGGAAGAGTATCTTTTGTAGAAATAAAAAAATTACACATCGACTAAGAAAATCTATCACTGTTGTGTGACAGTATTGTGTCACTGCATGTTAACTCACCCGTTTGGTTTTAATATACTCCGATATATGAAGCTATTTCATGTAATTACCGACATTAAACGTAGGACAGAATCCATTATCGTAAAATCCTGTTTAATCTGTAAATCTAATACCCAATAATAATATATAATAGTTTTATAGGAAGTGCGTTTAGTGAGAGCTACTAAAATATTATTAACCCATCGACGTTAGAGACTTGCAATAAAAATCGTTTAAATCTGTTCAGCTTATGGCTAAGGTAAACTAGGCTTATAGCTCACTCTACACACACACACACACACACACACACACACACACACACACACACACACACACACACACACAGAGTTAACACATTACACTTTAATAAGCTTTTAATAATATAATCTGATATGGATTAGGACAGGTATCCTATGTGGAGCAGGTATGTGTTTGATTGTAAAATCAGTACTGTTAACAATTCCAATTGTTTTCAAAATGGGTAAGAATTAATTTCACTTATTTGCAAAATGGGTAAGAATCAGTCTCTGGTCTATGCTCCGGAAAACCCGTACCGCGGTCCACAGGTGGATATGAATATGAAGGATCAAAATTTACATACTGAATTAAAAAAGTTAATCGGTAATCAAATAAGCAATTAACGACGCTTCAAACCTCTGAGTCTAGAAGAAATAAGTTTTGTTCACACATATTTAGCAAGTGATAACACTGACATTGGTTTATGTGTATCTAGGTTTACGTATTTTTCTAGTGGCAATTCGCGAGGATACGTATTGTGTGTAATTGTAACTATCTTTATGATGTGTGTTTAGGGTTACGTTTCTTAAAAATTACTTTGTAACCGTTTGTAAAAAATCGTTTTTAACAAACTGTAAACAATACTGATGGAACTTTTTGAAAAAAGCTGTAAAAATGCTACAGACAGAAGCATTACAAAGGACAAACAAGAAAATTACATCATTTTTAGCTCCTGCCAAATATCGTTAGAAATCTTTGAGACCGAGTCTAAATCAGCTATATCTACATGTAATCTAAACTTAAATTAATTGAAAACCTTATGACTAAGCTAAATCTGTCGTAGTGATAACTGGATTGCTAATTTCTAGTCAAGTATACTATTCTCATGTATTACAGACGTATTATTTATACTAAATTTACCTAATGCTTAAATGGTTTCCTTTAGTAACATTTTTTGAACTAAATTTTACCTCACTGACTTTCTGAAGTAAAAAGAGAAATCTTGAAAATACGGTAAGATCTCTTCAAGATAGCAAAGAAATAGAGAAGAACAACATATAGTGAAAAAGGTGGTGGCAACTGGATTAATAGGATATTACGCCCTGGTCTAAAATTCAGCTGTACCCATGACAGTTATCTTCAGTGGAATAGCGTGAATAAGCGAGAAGAGCTGAATCCCATTGAATAGATACTGGTTACCAGCTGTACAGCATTCTACGATACCTACGCCTATCACAAGAGGTAGAAAAAAGTAAATAGCGAGAGAGAGCGAAAAGGAAAGAGAGAGAGAAAGAGAGTGAGAGAGAGAGAGGGGGAGACACAGATGAGATAGGTGAGAATGATAGGTAAGAATATCGGCCAATTGGCAGGAAGCAATGGTTAAAATCTCAATTTTGTATTGTAGTGTATTCATAGCCTAAAGGTACCATACCAATGGTTAAATGTTTACAAATAGAAGTCCTTCTACAGGCAGAACTATCTTTCCATTTAATCCTATTTTGGCAGTTGAAATGTTTGTTCCCACTCCAGTGAAGATGGTTGTTGTGGGTACAACGGAAATTTCTGGAGGTCCAACATGAAGACCTTGATCACTACATAACAGCCCGGCAGGTCTTAATCCTCTTGACGCTGGTCGTGCGAGCTGTGTTTATTTATTAGTAGTAGCAACTGACAGGGGCTGACAGCTTCACACTGAATGATTTTACTGCCATTTTTGTGTTGTCAGCATCAAAATAGTAACAGTGTTTAGCCCTGGAAAACGTGGTACAAGATTGGTCTGTATTGTTCCCCTACAATACATTTCCAGCTGTCAAACAATGCAATTTTGGTCAGAGCTGAAAAACGTCAAAAACTGTGCAAAATACAATAGCCCATCTCTACTATTAGAACTAATATACCTTCTTACATGGTTAAAAAGTTTAATTTCAATACACTAAAAACTCGTTTATCCGAATTTGATGGGACCGCTCCCGTTTCGGATAAACGAAATTTTGGATAAACCGAAACTTCTATTTAAATAATAATACATATGTAAGTACAGCAACTTTATTTAATAATAATAATTTAAAAGTTACTTACAATGAATATGACACAATAAACTATAAAACGGCACCGCACTGTAAATTATAGTTTCTACAGTACTGGAAGAGTCCTAGTGCTTGTTCGTACAGTAATCAATCATAGTTTTTTGCCTAAGCTTTGAAGCTCGTTTGCTGGCTGCCTGATCTCGAAGTTGTTTCATTATTAGAAGTTCTGCAGGGGAAGTTTCGTTTTGTGCTCCAAATACGACAGTAGCT
This sequence comes from Magicicada septendecula, assembly GCA_034769895.1. Taxonomy (NCBI): domain Eukaryota; kingdom Metazoa; phylum Arthropoda; class Insecta; order Hemiptera; family Cicadidae; genus Magicicada; species Magicicada septendecula. Next base: position 185,766,394 of record CM068371.1, on the reverse strand, counting down.
CTTGAAACATTGATATTGCTTCTGTATGGTTGACTCCCATTTTCACTTCCACATCATCGTCAGAGCTTTTGTCCTCACCGGGCTGTTGTGAACATTGTGCAACAATTTCGTCGTCGGATAACAGCTGATATCCAGGATCGTCTTTTTCCGAATTCATCTACTCAGATACGTCTTTTTGTAACTGTGCGCACCATTCAATGTTTTTTAATATTTCTACAAATTTTGAATTTTCAATAGATTCTTCATTCTCGTTGGCATTGTCTCGATTTTTCACTAGCATATCTGGCCATAGGTTTTTCCAGTTATTTAAAGTTTTCGGTGTGACCTCTTCCCAAGCGGCTGCAGACATGTAAATCACATTCTTTATGTTAATTTCGTTTAAAATTGTCATTATGTCTTTTTTGTCACTTTTGTCATTTTCTTCCACAATTTTGCTTAACAGTGCCCTTCGTTACCTGCGTTTCAAAGCCTGAATTGAGCCCTGGTCCATTGACTGGATATGAGACGTGACATTTGAAGGGAAAAACTTTACAAAAATGTCTCCATTTCTTAACACTTTCTCTCCTGGATAGGTGGGGGCATTGTCTAACAACACAGCTTTTTGAGGTAACCCATCTTTCTTAACCTACCTACCCTGACCTAACGCTACTAAATGTAGATTATAGCGACAGGAAAATGCTTTTGTGTATTTTTAAAATGTACTAAAAAAATTTCTGCTAAACGCTATTTGGATAAAATAGTTTTTAGTGTACTTATTATAGTCTTAGAATTTTTCATTCTGTTTTGTTCAAGTTGTTTTGACATGTTACCTGCTCTTGCTTTATTCCTGATTTTTACCTGTAATAATTGCGTCTGACAACAGGTCTTTAAGATCAAAAGCTATTTAAGAAATTCAATCGAAGCCTGGTAAGAATTTATTAATATTACAATATAACCAAACGTTTTCTACTTAACACAAGTAACATTAACGAGAGCGCGTAATTTTATTGTTGTGGCGTTACGTCTGAACGTAATATTGTGCGGCCACGTAGTTGCGTGGAATCCACACGACTTAATGACATCCAGCCTGTACTTCTTCCACTGTCACTCTCAAACGACCGCATAGTGGTTCCTTGACTTTGTTCACGTATGAAGTTAATGTTATAAATATAAGTTTGTAGACTACTAGATCCCGTGAAATATTTTTGAACACGCTAGGAATCATAATTACTCTATTGTTTATTAAAACAATTTTCAGTATATGTGAAAATCGCTAGTACCAAATTTGCTTTAATAATATTGTTTCGGATGTTTAATTCATAAAATCTGAATGTAAAAAAATTGTGTCCATAATTAGTAGGCCTATATTACAACACTCACATTTGTCCTAATAACTCTGACAGAATGGAGGGAATATGAAGTTACACAATATTCAAAATTTAAATTTAATGTCAATGAATTTCGCAATATACAAAAATGTTGTCGTTGTACGTTGTGACTAAATTATTATGTCAGTGGTTATGGTATGGTTCTGGGAATAATATTTGAATAGGAGTTAATCGTTCTCCTGCTGACAAGTGTATATGGATGCTTACTATGATTTATGTACAGAATCAAACATTCATTTAAATCGTGATGATTATAAATTAGCAGTTATATAGATTAAAGCAGATTACTCCTACAGCAGACAGATGCTTATATCGTATTAAAAGCAATATCAAAAAATATTTAGTAAAGTAGAGCCGTCAAGAAACCTGGGATAGATTTATCTCTAACACCAAAGATGATATACATAGTAAGCAGTCCTTCCTTTACAAGAGACTGAAAAACATTGTGTACTGATCAAAAAGATACCATAAAGTTAAGTGTAACTGATTTATAAGGAATCCTGGAGATAAAACTATGAAAATCTTTTGTATGAGGATTAGAATTAAGAGATGTTTTTAATCGGACCCGAGGATTGGATGACATTTCATTTGAACAGATGGTAGATGCGATCACGGCCTTAAAAAATAGGAAAGCAACAGGGTTGGATGGAATCCTTGCTGAAATCTGGAGATGTGAAGGAAGTTTTCTACACCTAACATTAATGCATATTTTTAATACGTGCTGGAAAGAAGTAAACATTGGAAATCTTACTTTCATTCAGTTATATGCCTCAACTGATGACTCGGTTGTACAGAATGTACGTCAATCATATACAAAAATAATTTGGTTTATGTCGTATTGCATCGTCAGTTTGGTTCGTGTAACCTCAAAAACATTTACAGTTACGAACTCATTCATACAGAATAATTAATGTGATAGAAAAAACTTCTTCTTCTTCTTTTTTTTATTCCAGTCCTCTTCTACCGCAAGGTGTAAAGGCTGAGCAAAGATCTTGCCACCGTGATTTCTGCATGCCAAGGCCATTCATTCCACTGCACTCACAGCCCCTGCAGAGAGCACCTCACATTGTCCTTCCAAGTCACTCTCCTTCGGCCCCTGGGTCTTCTCCCAGCAATTCTTACTTCTTACAGTGGTTTTAGAAGTCTATCCCCCTCCATCCTCTGAACGTCTCCAAACCAGCGTAACTGTGCTTTCTTAATTTGGTCTTTTTATTTGTGCTTTGTACAAAATTTGATAGAAAAACACAAATTTGTAATTGGAAGATTACAATTAAGAGTAGAGAGTGGAATGTTCATTGCACAAGTGCTTCAACATTTTTTTGACTCACTTAATTTTATACAATCATGTAAGCAATTATTGTCAAACTTTATCGTTTAATTGTACTTTCCTTCCCACAAGCATGTTAAAGGACCTCGGCTAATAACCTAATACGATTATAAGCCTAAAAAATGGCTACATTATAAGAAATCCGCTACATTTCACCTGCAAGAATACTTTGAATGAAGTCACCTACTTTGTAGTAAACACGCGTGAAGATTATTGAACTTCTTACAACTATCTTTAGCGCTTTAGGTTATTGAACTTCGTATACAAACTTGCTAAGCTATTGAATTCTATGTTTCGTGTATGTTAATCTGAAATAACGTAGCGTGAGCATGTAACATTCACTATGGACTTGAAAACACAGAACACGAACATCTGTTGCAGTCTAAGTTTATATAAAACTGCACATTGCATAGAAAATGACGTGTTTAACTCGCGGAGCTATTGCGGTTGATTTGCGCAACACAGGGTACACGTGATTGTTACGAGAAAGGCGCTCAAACCATTTCAAACACTCTGTTTCCACGATAGTAGAAGAAACCTGTTAAAACTTGATCTCAAGCAAATCGATTTCTTTTAGTTACCAAAACAATAAAACATGGATATTATTTAAGAAGAATTATATTGGCATAGCGAATTGATAATCCCATTGTTACATTTTTGGTGGTAATAACTATAGTGATATTTCATGACCTGCCAACAATCAACAGCTCTGCTAGAGCTATGTGTAACAAAAGTAATTTTTATTAGCTGAAAAATGACTTTAATGTGGAAACTAACTTAGAACGTATATCGTCTTAAAGTTAACATAAATTAATCGCTTAATTTAAAGAACTGACTAACATCAAATCACAGAAACAATTATTTTGAGAGTATACAATTTTTATATGTATAATATTTTCAATAAAACTGAATAGTTAATTACTGAATAGTCATAAAATATTCCAGCGGGCCAAATTTAATTGAAATCTAAATTTATTGTCAGTCTGAATTTGTAAACTAATTGTGTAATTCTTTTAGAAACTTCATATACTTATTTATAGACATAAAACTGCTTATAATTACATATCTTTCATTTTTTTACTTTTTAATAACTACATATTTTGTTTTTTTTATAATAAATTTACTTAGATTTATCATAATTTGTTACTTCTGTATTTCATAAAAAAAATTCCTTATCCTATAAGCGCCTATGATATAGCCTAATTTAATACTAGCATACAATGTTCAGTAGAGTGAATAGGATCAGTATTAACCACGTCATGTAGACAGAAAACATTTTCGCCACAGGTCCTAATTAAATTCTAACTACATAATCGGTAAACATCCAGCGAGGTGCATCAAACATGCCAAGAATTCCCACACACAACTAGACAATAAGCTAATTTAATTAATTTCGTCAGTCCTGACATTACTGAATTGGACTGAGTTACATGCTTGTTTCTGAATAAGACACTAAACAAACATGCACGTGCACGGTACTCTTTTCAGCTAATGTTTCACCTGAAACCAGCATTTTTAATGATTTTTATATATCGTTCACTATTTTGAGATTTCTAAAAATATATAAATCTTAACTTCGGTGACGTCTTATTGTGGCAAGATGGGCTGCATATTCAACGACGAATAAATTTAGTTTTATTTAATTATGAACCTTGAAATTGGCATTCAATTATAATCCCTACTCGTTAATGTATGTGCGTCTAAATTAGCATAATAAACTTATGCTAAATTTAATGTACCAAAAGGTGTTTGGTACATTAAACTTTGGATTTGAGGATGTGATTATATTTGTGAAGTGAGCAATTCGTTATAGCGTGCTAATCCAACCAAGACAGCGTGTATAAATTGTGTGATCAAATATAGATGCCGCCTGGTTACTTGGTACTGAACGAGATTATTTGTCATAGCTATCTTGTAAAAATAATCTCTATCTTACGACGTCACTCTAGAAAATTAACCTTCCTCATTCAAAGCGGACAAACTGAAAAAAAAGTGCCTATTAAATTTATTGGCACTACGTTATTTAGGATACGTGATGATTGCTTTTTAGTAGCTCTTACTAAAGGCATTAATATATTCTATTGTATTTTACTTTGCACACTATACTTCACTGTATTTAATACATTAGTGTTAACATTAACGATGTATTCATAGACTTGTGAGACGCGGAATCCATGATGTGCATTACAATTAAGCAGTTCAGATTAATTAAAAAACAACAGCATGATTCATTACAGAGAGTAAACCTGTGTTAAAGTTAATAATGTTAACTTAAACAAAAATAAAATAATTCTGTTTATACCTACAAAACAAGCAAAAATATATTGATTTAATGTTTAAACTGAAGAAATGACTTGACATACTGAGTAGAACACAATTATAAACAACTTTATGACAGGAAAATTTGTTCTCAAATATCAAGAGTCTACGTTTTTTACAACAGGTAAAAAATTCAATACTTGCGGTAGAAATGCGAAAATGGTAACTTCTGTCTTATTTCGTGTATTATATACACAAAACTGCGCGGAAATATATAGAAGTAAACAGGAATTTTAATGGCGTATTTGTTTAATTTTTGCCTTAGATAGTGTGAAAATTATTAAATTCTATATTACTGGCTCTCCTTTCTTTGAAGAGAGTATAAGAGTGTTAATAAAAGACACATTAAAACAAAATGAATGATTCGTATGAAGGTTGCGTGAGATTTTTGAAAGCAGCCTCACTATTTGGGTTGCATTAACACTAGAATTCATAAAAACCTTCTCACTCTTTCATATCACTGTCTCTTAGTAATGTTTTTACGTATGTTTTAACATATGGTAAAATGTGTATAACAGCATTATTTGTACATATCTGTATATATATATGTATTACTTTAATATTTATACTAAATTTACCTCAAGATGTTTTTTCTATGTGGAACCTGTTTCGAGAGTTCCTGTTCTCTCATTTTCAGCCTTCGCCATCTTGTTTCTGGTGAAGTATTTGTGTGTTGGCTGCTGGATGTTATTAAGGTTGTTTGTTGGTCTTTGGTCTTTTAAAGTTGTATTATTGTGTGTGGTTGTGGTATATGTTTTTGTATTTTGTGTATTTTCGATGTTGAGTGCTTTGAATAATGTGTCATGTTTTGTATTGATTTGTATTTGTTCTGGTATTAGTTTGTTTTGTGTTTTATGTTTGTATATCTGCAAATTTTCCCAAATGTTCATTATGGTGCCTTTGTGTGGTATGTATCACTAATAAAACATATACCACACAAAGGCACCATAATGAACATTTGGGAAAATTTACAGATATACAAACATAAAACACAAAACAAACTAATACCAGAACAAATACAAATCAATACAAAACATGACACAATATTCAAAGCACTCAACATCGGAAATACACAAAATACAAAAACATATACCACAACCACACACAATAATACAACTTTAAAAGACCAAAGACCAACAAACAACCTTAATAACATCCAGCAGCCAACACACAAATACTTCACCAGAAACAAGATGGCGAATGCTGAAGATGAGAGAACAGGAACTCTCGAAACATGTTCCACATAGAAAAAACATCTTGAGGTAAATTTAGTATAAATATTAAAGTATTATATACATCAAGAAACGGACTGTAGCAGAAAGTGATTGAAATATATATATATATATATATATATATATATATATATATATCTGTGACTATACAACCTAATCAGTAGTTAAGATCTAATGATAATTTCACTTAGGAAGATTTATTTATTTATTTATCACTCAGAAATTATTTATTTATTATATATACAAACATAAAAAAAAATTATGTGCTTACCACTGTTGTACAATTTAAAAGTCTTTTGTGAATTACGTTATGTTGTCGAATATCCTATTGTGTTAAAAATTCGCCAACAAATATCGGCTGACATAGAACTTAACAAACGAGCACCGTTCTTAATATTTACATTACTGGCAAGTTGATCACCAGGAATATAAAAAAATAATTAACTTAAAAGTACATTAATTATTTGATTAATGAACTAATTAGTATACATAGGAAAATTATCACACTAATTTCATGAAAGTGTAATGTAAATAATAGGTCTGCATTACACTAGAAAAGTATTAAATAATTGTTACAATTTATATGCTTTGCAAATGTAAGGAAAGCCAACTTTTTAATTTGCTACCCAAAAATTAATGTTACACAATTTGGATGGTCGGAAATATTATCTGAACTGTTTGTCCGATTCAATACAAAAATGATCAGGTAAGTGTATTGATCAAATTGTTAGTTATTTATACGTGAATAGTGACGCACAATTTACCACTCCTTTCACAACCAATTTATATCTGTTTGTTGTCACTTGAGAACGAATATTTCAGGTTATTCTTTTAGAGTAACAAGTTCCACAATGTGACAAAATAGTACTGATTAATGTTTTCAGCCATTGAATATTTTAAAAATAACTGTGTCCTGATAAAAACATTGTTAAAGTGGAACGTTTTAATATGGTACTTCGTTGTAACGTTACGAACAGAGTCCAAATAAGGTTTCTTATAAAAAAAAAATATTATAATCAATAATATTTTGAGCAAAGCATATTTTAAATCTACTAAGAGTTAGCTTACAATACGACAACATTAAGCTTGTGTTTTCCACAAACTTGGCCGTGGCCTGGTGTTTTCGCTACAACTTAGGTAGTCCATTTTTACTTGTGGCTTGGCGAATCACTAAACTACCCTTGATCGTTTTCATAAGTTTCAAAAGTATATCTTCTCAATACCCTCCTTAACAACAGGCTGATGACCAAACAACAACATAACATAGTCTAACGCTAGGACAACCAAAAAGTAAGCCGACGTTAACTTCGACACTTTGAAACGCAGATTTCGGTTAATTCTTTAAAATAAAACGTTATAAAAGTAACTTATAAAAAGTTCAAAAATGAAAGCTTATTTAAAAGAGAAGTATAGAAATTGAAACTAGTATGCTTCCTGACCTGCAGAACTTGCTCACTAAACAAAATAAAATGTAAATTTTACCGTCAATATAAAGTGTAAAGTTAGAACTAGACATCCGCTGCTAGTCACTGACGTAGTGTCGACGTCCCGGATTGGCGGACGCACAGAGCAGGCTGTTCTAAGAAGTACAAATAATCGTAGTAAAGCTTTGCTTTTAAGACTATTTGAAAGCCAGTTAATAGTCCCGATCAGTGTATATACCTACATGTTTTCTATAATAAAAGTTTAGAAAAAACTAAACTCTAGTCATCAACGCCAAAATTTCTCTACAAAAATTTCTTATCCTCTCTTGCTCCCTCCGTGTCTGGCATTAGTTCGTATTGTAAACATACGTGAAAATATTTTGGATAAATTCATACTATTACGTTACGAAGTTACTATAACGTTTTGCAAAGCTGACTCTGTAGTTTAACAGTGACATTGGGTAAGCCGCTGCGTCGTTTGATGATACTCGTACGTATTGCAGTATGTCCTATGTCGTAAATATTGTTGCTAAACACAAACTCCATAAACTATATCCTAAAGCCCTGCAATCTGTGTTAGCCGAGAATAGTCCGACACTTAACTGCGTCCGTTACATGCTACATAAAGTTTATTAACTTATCAAGCGCACAGAAATTCAACAAACATCTTCTATCTAGCGTTTTGAGCACGAGGAATTAGTATACACTGTTACAAAGTTTTGGTTTACTAGGCCATAAAAAGACAGCTATAGTCTTCTATATAAATTGTAAATAGCTGGAGACTTAGAGCAGGCATGTGATTGTGAAACAGTTATTAGGCCTACCATAGTAAAAAGTAACGAACAGGGCACCGTCATAATACGTTTAAACTGACCGTACGTATCGTTAAATAAAAGCGAATGTTCAGTTGTTTTTGTCGTATTATGTCACAATATAAAATTGTAGCAACCCAGCTTAGAGGTCTCGGAATTCAAACGGAGATGTGAATAGGCTACCGACTTCAAACCTGCATTCTACGAACTCCGTATCAGGCGGCCGCACAGTGCTTGCTCAACCCACCAAGTAGTGTAGGTAGTAATAATTTATAGTTACACGTTATCCCAAAATATGCAAAAATTATTTGAAATTATGACAAGTTATTACTAACAAGTGTAATTTATTTAAAGTTATATTATAGTGCTAAGTTTCTGAAACCGCCGCTAGGCACCAATCTGTAGGGGCTACAGGATTGGGAGGGACGTCTTTGGCCCCACAGGCTTTAGAGAACGCTGTAGGGCAAGCGGATAATAGAAGATACAAAACATTTTGGCCTTCTATATGTATTTGGCCATATAATTTTATGTCAATTTCAGTAACTATATTTTATGACTTTACTAGTCCTATCGCCATTTTTTTATGATGTCATCTTGAAAAAACAACATAGAACCTGTACGTTTTCAATAATGCATGTCAAAAAAATTTGTCCCTTTGACATGCTGTAAGGGGTCAAAATGGCATTAGTCAAGCAGCGAATAGGGTTGTTCAAATTTTTAAACATAGAATGTGCCACAAACAACGAAACTTTTGTTCAGTCATATTAATTCTTTTTATAGATTCCATTTTGCTACATTGAGCTGCAATGTAACTAAAGTTCCTGCTGACTTTTGGCACCCGACGACACGCAAGACTGTTCTAATCGTTTGGAGATCATTCTGCGCGGCAGAGTTGCATGACGTTCTCGATGCACAAAGAGGTGCCCCTTGCAGACGTTACTCGACTATTTTGCCAGCATCCAGGCTCGCTATATCACTACAGTGAAAGGCGGCGACGTATAAATACTGGATTTCGAAGCGGCCGACAGTTAGGCCTACACCTGGCGAGTTTACAAGTGCAGATCGAAGTAAATGTTGCTGTTTAGCGGGAAGTGATTATTGTGTTAATTAGTGCAAAATGGACAAATTGTACTTGAATTAATGTGTAAGAGCTCCTTGTTGATTTTTAACTGTTGTTGTGTCTAATTCAAGTTTGTAATAAATGACTTCATTTATGTCAGTTATTCTGTTTCCACTCACTAACACGACGATCTATGAGACTGTCGTAACAAAATAATTTCTATCTATTTAGTATGAACAGAGCGACTGATAGAGTTGCCACGAATCAACACATGAATAGTTTTCCAAGGCGGCGCTGAAAAAAATTATTTTGAAACAGCGGTGGTGAGCCAAAATTTTGTGAACACTGCAATAAAGGAGTTGATGAAATGAAAATTATCTTTTGTAGCCGAATTTTATTACAAAAGTGAGGTCTTTCACTTGAGTTCTTTTCCAGTCGTAGTTTAATTCTTGTTTAAAATCAGTCGTATGGATGAGTCCAGATAACCCAGACATTGATTACCATTCGAAGAGAAGGCGGGAATTGAGCGGGAGAGGTAAAGTGCTTCGTGGAACAGATACAGGTAACATGGCCTCTGACTCGAATCACTAAGTTTTTTATTGGTAAAAATGTAAATTATTTACACGGCAGGAGGTAATTACAATAATAATAATGATGATGATGATGATGATGATGATGATGATGATGAAAAAAATCTGTATTATTATAATTTTATTTAATGTTTGATTTATTCAGGATACTATTGACTACAACACGCATTCAGTCAACAGTTCGAAACCACAGAAAATTTTCAAGAGAAAAGTGAGTACTAACCCAAGGCACATTCGAAAACATCTCTTTTACTAGTAAAGATGTGGATATTTAATTCGGTTCGATAATTTCTAAAAAAAATATTCCCTACACTCAAACTATTTTTGCAATTTATGGATAGTTTTCTTATTATGGAGTAGTCGTTTATAAAATTTTATTTTTGAGTCAGTTTATCTATACAAATTAGGTACTTTATTCTTATAACAAAACTGAACTACGCAGATAATTATTCACAAACACTTACGAACGTTCGAATTTGGGTGACAATTCCTTTTAATCTGTCACCCAGTTAGATTTTTACTTTAAAAAAAATATGATCTCTTTACTGGTTCTTAGAGTCCATATATTTTGAAATTTTAGAACTTAACATTAAATTCAGATTTTAGTCAAAACTGCTTTAACTAAATATGCCACATGAATTTTTGTGATTTTATCAAAACTTTCGCCAGCGTTTTAGGCTCTGACGTTCAAAAACGTTGAACATTTCAGATACGAATACTATTTTCAGATTTTGGTTTAAATTCGCTTTAATTTGATACCTCACACGGGATTTTACGATTTTTTTCACAATTTTGACTCAATGTATTATTTTTTGGGTGATCAATCTCAAAAACAAGGTTGTGTAGGGTAAAGTGTGGAAATGTGTGCCAAGTTTTCCAAACATCGGTTGATGCGTTCAAAAGTTTTAAAATTTTGAAAACACGCCAATTAGTTAGACAGACAGACAGCCAGATAAATGCCAAACGGTCAAGTTAAGCCCTCCCTGCCTCGTTCAAAAAAATTATAATTTTATTTCCTGGCAACAAATTATTTTATTTTTAACAATTACCATTGTTTGAAATTTTTGAATATTTTTACTTACATGTTCCATAAGGAAATGGAAGTATGGTGATGGCAACAAAAATCGTGGTCGAGATTATTGCAGATTCTGATTGTACTACCCTCAAAACATGAAAAAAAGTCATTTTTCGAAAAGTGTCTGTGTGTGTCTGTCTGTATGTCTGTGTGTCTGTCTGTCTATCTATATATTTTTTTTCTATGGCAAACGATAATAGCCGCAAATTCAAACAGAATCAAATAATTTTTTGCATACAGCCCTGATAGTAGAGTATCAAGACCTATTGTTTTTGGTGAAGATCAGTTAAGGGAAAGGGGTAGTTTACCTGCCACATTTTATGTTTTAACAAGGGTAATTTTTTTATATGACGAACGATAACTGCCGTAAATTCAAACAGAATGAAATACGTTTTTGCACACCTGCTTGAATTATACAGTTATAGAGTACTCAAGGCTTGTTGATTTTGGTGAAGATCGGTTAAGAGAAAAGGGTAGTATATCAGCAACGTTTATGTTTTAAAAGGGTAATTTTATTTTTATGACGAATGATAACTGCCATAAATTCAAAGAGAATCAAATAATGTTTTGCCTACCTTCCTGAATTATAAAGAACTGAATGTTTGTTGAATTTGGTGAAGATCGGTTAAGGGAAAGGGGTAGTTTGCCAGCCACCTTTAATGTTTTAACAAGAGTAATTGTTTCTATGACAAACGATAACTGCCGCACATTCAAACAGAATCAAACAATTTTTTGTAGTCGTCCTTCAATTGTAGAGGACTCAAGGCCTATCGATTTTGGTGAAGATCGGTTAAGAAAAAGGGGTAGTTTACCTGCAACGTTTTATGTTTTAACAAGAGAAAAGTACTTAAAATATCGGTATGGAGAACCATACATGACTTCCATGTTCTAAGATTTATATTTAAAATCATTTAGGAAATGAAATGTTTCCATAGAAACTACTTCTTTCCACTTAATGCTTCAGCCTTAACCACAGTACTGTGGTCATTAACGTATACCACCACACGTTATCGCACTCGATTTTCACTGTTGATGGCAGTCGACGGCACTGCCGAAACGTCTGGTTTTGCAGAAAACATTGGACTAAGTATGGTCATGGCGAAAAAAATCGTGTTCAAGATAACAGCAGATTCTTACTGTACTACCATCAAAACATGAAAAAAGTCATTTTTCAAAAAGTGTCTGTGTGTAGAATTTTTTCTATGGCAAACGATAACAGCCGCAAATTCAAACAGAATCAAATAGTTTTTTGCATACACTCATGAATTGTAGAGGACTCAAGGTCTATTGTTTTTGGTGAAGATCGGTTAAGAGAAAGGGGTAGTTTACCTGCAACATTTTACGTTTTAACAAGAGTAAATTGCTTGATTTTGATAAATAAAGTATCCTGAAAAGAAGGTCATAATAATCCACTGTAGAAAGGTAAATGAAATATCCATAAATAAAAAAGGTAGTTGAAGGGGGAAGGGGTAATTTTTTTAATAAATTAAAATGGTAGTTGATGATGGAGGAAGTAAATTTTATAAGTTTTATATGTGTAACACGTTAATGACAACAAAGAAGTCGTTTCTATGGAAACATTTCATTTCACTTTAACAAAATTCTATATTTTTCATTTTAATTTAAATCACGTATGAGTGAAAATATATCGTACCTGGCAGGGAAGCATATCTCAATTATGTAATGTATACTTTTCCAAAGTTTTATTATTGTGATCACCGCAATAAAAAGCCCGGCAGGACACACACACACACACACACACACAAAATTTGCGTTATTTCTGGCCTCACTCATGTTTATTTTATTATGTTTGCACGCTTTTTAAATGGAAAGTGCGGAAACCCATACCAACACAACCCGTGCAAGCCGAAAAGGTGGACATCGATTTGGTTCCTGTGGATCGCTGGGCAGTGTTGTTGTATTAAACCAATTAATACAATCTGTGTACTTATTTCTATTATGATATGAGAATTATAAACTAATATGTGCATGTGTTTATGTATGAAAAATTGTTTGGAAAATTGTTTTCCCCTCCTTGAAAATATTTTGACCTCCCTGATGGCTAGTTATTTACTAGCCTGTGTGGAATATAGCGTTATGACATGGATCAGAATGGTGGGTGTTAAACAGGAGACACAAACGTATTAAGGAAGAAATGTTTTGCTGAGAAATTTATAATTATACGGGTGAACAGAACAGTCGTTCAGGAAATCAGAAGAGAAATGGAAAGAAAGAAATCAAGACTCGATTTTAAAAAAGAAAAATGACTAGTATAGTATTGACAGGAAAGACTTTGATAACACTATAGACATCCCTCGGCCCCTCGCAGTGAGAGTCCAATTTCATTACAGGAATCAGATCGCAGCTACCTCTTCGTTCGACCTACAGACATTTTATCCAAAATTACAGTCCTTCCTCACGAAGGTTGAGGATAGTCTTAATCAACCTGACATGGTGTTACTATTTTAGCTGATACGTAATTTTTTCAGAACTCAAGCATCCACTTATTTAATTAATATTTAAATTATTTTAAATATAAATTTTAGGACATGGAAGTCATGTATGGTTCTCCATACCGATTTTTGTTGTTGTTTTGTTGGTGCTCTTATTGTTGTTATTGTCTACTTAAAACCAATATTAATTTGAAGTTTAGAAGAACAAAGTAAACTGTGTGTTTACTTTAATTCACAACAGACAAACTGTTAACATATGCGTTTTTGTAATTTTTAAATGGAATAATTAATTTTTTTCTACCTACATTTTACATGGAAACAAATATAATTGCCTGTAAACACAAACTGAGTTGTGTAGGCCTATATGGACAGCCATGTGTAATGTCGTACCCTGTAAGTATACCTAATTGCGTAGAATTTAGAAGGAAACAGAAGCCGATATAGACACCCAATATTGTATTCCAAACCTGAGATAAATTGGATTTATCTTTTGCATCACTCTCTCCCATTTTTACGTAAAGTGGCTAAAAATACCAATCCCGTCACGAGTTCAGTTGGTTTCTTACTTGACTATGTAACTTTTAATTAAATGAGTCTACATTGTTGTAACAGACCTAACGTAAAAGCTAGTTTGTTTTTCTGTATAAAGTGTACTTTGTTAGCTTTTAACAAAAGCGTAGCACGCGTAACGTTGTTATTATTACCAGAATAGCCTTAATTGGAGAAAGTCGATATAGTTTAAGCATGATGATGTACTTTTGTATTATATGTTTATAAAGAACTCGTTCTAGAAATAGTTAATTGTGTATACGCTTATAACAAGTCAAGTAATATGACCTGTCCCGTGGACACAACATCTTTCTATTTGTTGTTAAAAAACTATAGATTTTATCCATATAATTTCTTAATTAACAATATTTTATTTTGGACCAGTGTGTAGATTATGTAGGACTACTCCTTTCCAGTTTGACAGTTCTAAGCACATCAGTTTTTTTGAAAACCTGATCTTTCCAATAATAAAATTTGTAAACATCTTTTCGGATGAGCAAACATCATTATTCCATTTCCGATATTTTCAGTAACTTCTGTTAATAATAATAAATTTATGTTTCAATTTTTATCATCTAATATCCGCCTACAGTAATAATTTTGCAATATATTTTTTGTTAATTTCGGAGCGCTCTCTAAGAAATAATCCAAATAAATCTTGTTAGGCTGAGAGATAGGCAACAACTGTAACAAGCTTTACACGAGATGAATTATAATTTGACTGCCATATGCTTTTCTACCCAGGTGTTATAAAACTTTCTTGTATATCCTTTTTCTGCTCGTTTTTTGTGGAACTGCGTGACTGATATCATATACAAAAGTAAAATTCATATCAAAATACGGTCTCACGTTTTCGAGAATAGCCTCAACAGGGAGATGCCTATCGATGTCTTTCTTCTTCTTCTTCTTCTTCTTCTTCTTCTTCTTCTTCTTCTTCTTCTTCTTCTTCTTCTTCTTCTTCTTCTTCTTCTTCTTCCTCCTCCTCCTCCTCCTCCTCCTCCTCCTCCTCCTCCTCCTCCTCCTCCTCCTCCTCCTCCTCCTCCTCCTCCTCCTCCTCCTCCTCCTCCTCCTCCTCCTCCTCCTCCTCCTCCTCTTCTTCTTCTTCTTCTGTTAATAAACCCTGTTGCACCCAGTATTAGAGTAGGCATCTCACATACTTCACCAGTTTCCTCTATCGTGTCTAATTCCCACCCACCTAGAATCCGCCATATTTCTAATATCATCACACAAGCGTACAGTCACACCCATTTTGGAAAGACGCTTGAAGCGTATTGGATTTGGTGTTAGTCTATTACACCGCAGTCGAAAAAATAATTCATACCAAGTAACACCTATGAATTTTTGTATTTAATAACAACCTGAAAGCGACCTTGAACGACTCATCAACGGGTGTACAACACGGCTGTCAGAGGTGCCAACTGTAGACCATCAGGTCACCGGACTCCACCTACGGCAAACACTCTTCAATCTCCACACACGGGAAGTACATGTTTTAATAATAACATTCATATCGTAAATATTAAATAACTATTCATGACTACTAGGGTGGGTCGAAAAAACGAATTTTCGAGTATCCAATTCTAATAGTGCGGAAAAGTTGCGTATTCGCATGCTAATAAACGGAAAAATATTGAAAAAATTCCTATGTTTAATCTTCAGTTCACGCAAAGGGCCTAAAGTTTGAAAAAAATGATAAAAAACACCAAATGTTACCTTAACGCTCAAATTTTACAGATTAAGTTTTTCGACTTCTAATAGCGTGAAAGTAGTTCATTTTAGTTGCCTGATAATAGAAAAAATATTTAAAAAATCGCGCGTTACATATTGGTTCGCGCATAAGGCCTAAAGTTTACGAATTTTTGTGAAAAATTGATATTTTTACAGTTTTACAAACAGACGGACTGTTGTATTAAATATATATACAAGGCCATATTTTTACTAATTGTTCCTATGGGTGATTTTATATATTCAACTTGGATCCGAATACACCACCTTGCAGCTTTTCGCCCATTTCGCAAAATTTTTTGCTGAAATGACCCAGAACTCACCACGTGGAGGTGGCTGCAATTCGAGTTCCACCCACGCCCTACCCAACCATCCAACCATTCAGGGCATGGTAAATTATGTTGGTTCGCCACTATCAGTCAAGGGCGTTATCTTGAAATCGGATTTTTGGTCGAATTTTGGCATCGACGATCTTGAGTGCAAAGTTTCTCTAATGTAGCCATCTCTGTTATCTTGTCCGCACACTTTTCCGGCGGACTCTGTCACAAGTTTTACGCATCTTTCAACTGCTTGGGTATGGCAGGGAAAGTTTAAAAATTCAAACTCAGGCAGAGTGTTATTTTGCAGAAATTATGAAATATTCTGTTGTAAAGCTTTCCATCATTGGAGGGGGCGACAGCTTATATTTCGTCCACTCAATCAGTTCACTGTAGTCCGTGTCACCAAAATTTATTGAAGGAGGCATAAAAGTTCTAACAGATTTTCCCTTCGGCTGTTGATTTCTTGCTTTCAGTATCCTCCTGTAACCCAACTCTCGTATGTGTTGTCTCTCATCCACTATCATAGCCAACAACATGTTCTCTGGATGACAGAAGAACGCGTTTCTCTGAATCACAGGATCGATGATTTTTTTAATGTTGTCCGGCAAATGTCTCGTTGTTTGTACAACCTTAAAGATATGCTTAGGACCGTATTTTACGGAGTGATAGTTTTCTTAACGTCGAACCAGACAGGAGCATACGTCTTCACAATGTAACTGGCAAGTATCTTCAGTTCGTTCGTAGGACTCGTTTGGGAAATGAACAATCGAAAGACCCGGTTTGCACATGTCAACCATCGGGAATGACTGAGAGCTCCAGGATCTTTTACAGCCAGATCTGGAGCACAGTCTCCTGTCTGGATTGCCTTGACAATGTCCAGAAGGTACTGTTGATCTTTACTGAGATCAGTTTTTGTTATATTGATTTCCTCGGATTCGATTGTTTCGAAATGTACTACACGTAATTTGTCACAGCCAGGCAGTTGTTTGCCGATTTCCCCACAAAATGACGCTGGTCCCGTCGTGTCTCCGTCCAAGTACTCAAAGAAATGTCTGAAGGGTAGCTCGTTGAAGTGAAGTAAGCAAATGAACCACTGCAATGGCGCTGAATTTTGACCTCGATATTGCGAATTGCACCATTTTTCCACCCTGTGTTTGTCGCTGTGCCATCGCAACCGATCGCTTCCAGTTCATTAATGTCGAAATCATTATTTTGTAGGTAGTTTAGGATGCACTTGTCTATTTCACTTCCAGTTCCATTTGCCGGTGTAACGTGGCCGATATATTGCCCACCAGGCTCACGAGTCACGCTAATGTGTTCCTCTTTCCTTACTCTGCGGTACATTTTAGCCCCTATTTTTTCTTAAACGATAGTATTATCTTTTCTACCATCAAAATATATTCCCTTTGTTATTGTAAGCCGGTGCATTTCTTGTACTACGGCCTCTCGTGTCTTCTGTTTTTCTCTTCTTATCTTGCTTTTGTCGATCACTAGCGACGAATCTTTTTCAGAGATCATTCCAAGATCATGCAAAACACTAAAAGCGATAGCAGCTGTGGCTCTGTCAGAAACACCAAATCTATCGCTTACTAAGGCAGTAGACATCAATTTCAACCTCATTTGAGATGTAGAAGGAACTGAAGACAAATCGATTTCACTGCTTCTTTCATGAGAAGATTTCCGAGTAGCTTCCGTGTCACATGTGTCGCAATCGGGCGCAACAATTGTAGTCGTTTTCTTTCGTCCCTTTTCTTAAGTTTAACTGTTTCTTTTCTATCCAAACTGCCAATGCAGCCGATCCTGGTTGTTCGTTGATCGTATATAAACTTTCTCTCAATGGGGTGGATCTTTTTGTCTTTTTCACACTTACATTCCACAACTACAGGAGAGTCACAGGCACTTGCCTTTTTCCCACATACACAAGAAAATGTCATAACACACTTACACGCTGCAATATCAAATAGTTTTGATTTCGCTTCAGCTATGAATTCATCTATTTTTGTCTTATAACTGTCTTTTTCGTGGTCTCAGTTGTACGATTTTCTTAAATTATAATATGCATCATGGTACGCTTTTATCATTTGCACAGTCTGAGTATGAGTCACTACTGGAATGGAGGCTTTACGATATATCATCTCTATTTGAGTAGCAACACAATCGGCTATTGTTGAAAATGCAATTTTTTTCTTTGAATCCGATGATATTGAAAGTTTATTGCTTTCTTCGAAGCAACACAGAAGCACGTCCTCGAATGTCGGTAGGTTTGTTCCACTTAGTTCTTTGGGCAAACCGAACAAATGACAGCAGTGCGACTGTCCTGTCACCAACACTTTTTTCTGAGTCGCCATTTCACAACCACTACCAACGTCACAAGAAAACACTCAAATGTAGCGAAACTAAGCTTGATTTGCCACAAGACTGTATGTAAGGTACCGGTTTAGACACACTAGTAACGCTGCGACGAGACGTTATCACGCGGCAAGCCGAGTAGCAACTGATCAGACAGAAGTCATCGCGCCTTGGGAGGGGGTGACTAGGTGACTCAGGACACAGACGTGTTGCGACTTTAGGCCTTATGCGCGAACTCAATATGTAACGTGCGATTTTTTAAATATTTTTTTCTATTATCAGGCAACTAAAAAGAAAGACGCTATTAGAAGTCGAAAAACTTAATCTGTAAAATTTGAGCGTTAAGGTAATATTTGGTGTTTTTTGTCATTTTTTTCAAATGTTAGGCCCTTTGCGCGAACTGAAGATTAAACATAGGAATTTTTCAATATTTTTCCGTTTATTAGCATGCGAATACGCAACTTTTCCGCACTATTAGAATTCGATACTCGAAAATTCGCTTTTTTCGACCCACCCTAATGACTACGTAAAAGCGTGTCACTAGCCATTTAATTTTAGTTGCCTTGTGTTCGTCAACTGATTAATTTGTAAAGTTTATTAGTAGTAAGAACTTTAAATATTAACTAATATTCAAAAAATCAATTCTATTTATATTTTATTATTAGCGGGGGTCCTACAGTCTATGCCGCATCCCGCATTTCGATCACCATTTCTGCCTATCTTTCCAGTCATCGTCTTCAATAGCTCGATCTCTCATGCTTTTCCCAATTCCTGTTTCCATTGTGTTGTCAGTCTTCCTTCCTTTTCTTCTCCTGTTTTGTGGTGTGTAAGTCGATGCTTTCTTCGGCCACCGCTTCTCCTCCATCCTCATTACGTGACCATACCATAGCAACTGTCTGAATTCTATTCTTTCTGCTGTTGTAAATATGCGCCCTGTTTTCCTTCTTATATCTTCGTTTCTAACATGTTCCATTCTAGAAATATTACACGCTTTTCTTAAGAAGTCCATTTCCACAGTTTCTAACATCTTTTTCTCTTTATCTGAAAGTTGCCAGCATTCGCAGCCATAAGTTTAAATGGGCTCCACAATAGTTGTGTAGATTGTCAGTTTAGTCTCAAGTTTCATTTTGTTCGACCAAAGTAACGAGTTTAGCACACGAATAGCCTTTGATGTCATTCTTTGTTGTTCCATCTTCTGAAATAATGCTTCCCAAATATTTGAATTCGCTACACTTTCCAATTCTATGGATTTGCCTATTTCTATGGATTCAATTCTATTTATGTCTATCTACAACAGCGACTTATATTCAGTAGTCAATTATGCAGACTTTAATGTCTCTGATCATTGAAACATAAGTTTTGGGTCACAATCGCATTTTCAGATTAAAACAATATGACTTAGCGAGGTTCGTCATTAATTGAAAACCTGAATTCATAATTGGAGATATTTTATAACAAATACGTGCTCACGAACGTTCTGCGTTCCGTGTATTGTTGCTGTTGTAGTTTTGTGGTGGCCGCTGTTCCTGTTGCGGTATCAGCACGAAGAGCACTGAATTGGTTGTGATTAATTTTGATTAAGCATCTTACTACAGACCTCGAAATATTGTAATTTGGAGAAGTCAACTTCAAGAAGTCTAATATTTCTTTGGTCTTAAGTTTGCATACTTTTCCCCTTCATTACGTAAGGTGAGTTAATTGAAGACGAGTTTTGTTACAACAGAAAAAAATTATTGATATAAAGTAAGACATGAATCAAAGAAACTTGGGACTATTAATGATTCACACTGCTGAAGAACGGTTAAATTAAATTTTAATCCTCAGTTCTTGAAGATACGTATCAAATTACACAGAGCCTTACGATGTTGTGATATATACCATATACGCTGATATTTGTTCAGTATACATATTTTATTTTACAGAATATTGTTACGTTTAAATAGCTTACAAATCAAGGAAAACTACAATTAAACTTGTTCTTCTGACAGTTCCTATCCGTTTCGGATGTTGGATATTATGCAGACTATTTTAACTTCCTGTACTGCTGCACGGAATACTCAGTTGTATTCATGCCAAACCAGGTCCTTAAATTTCTCAGCCATGATATTCTCGGTCGCCCAACTCCTCTCTTACCAAGTACTTTTCCCTGTAGTATGGACTGCAATAAGTAAAATCTCTGTTCTTTATTCATTTGAGTCCCATTACTCTGTTCATCATTTCTCATGTGATGTCCCAGATACTGAAGCTTTATTATCTTCATTGTGTTAATAACTTCCCTTTCTTTCTTCATCTTTATAAGAACTTCAACATTAGTTATATGTGCCGTCCATGAAATTCTCAGTATTCTACGGTAAAGCCATATTTCGAAAAATTCAAATTTTCTAGTTGTGGCTTCAGTCAAATCCCAAGATTCTACACCGTAGAAGATGACCGAGAATTCGTAGCAGCGTAAAAGTCTCATCTTTGTGTTTACTGTTAAATCGTTACTTTTGAATAAACTGCTCATTCTAGTGTACACTGCTCTTGCCTTCTCATTTCTGCTCTTTATTTCTTGAGAGTGGTCCCATTGTTCATTGACTATAGTACCAAAATATGTAAGTTTGCTTACACGTTCACCTGGCCTTTGGTTTATATTAAGGGTGCAGTTTGTGAACTTGTTCTTAGATACAATCACTAGCTTCGTTTTATGAACACTGATGTCTAGACCATATCAGCGGCTGCTTTATGTTACTCTATTCATTAGTCTTTGCAGCCCTTCTAAGCTATCTGCGAATATGACTGTATCATTCGCATAACAACGTATGTTATTTATTCACACATACGTTAACATATACAATTAACTTTAACTGAGTAATATTCAAAATTCCCATTAAGTTAAATTATTCTCATGATGTTAAAAATTGTAGACTTATAAACTGGGTGTCCAAATACAGTATTAATGTACTAATGTTTTGTTAGATAATATTTAAAAGAAGCTATGAAATAGAAAAATTACAGTGTACATTTTATTGTTTTCTCCTTTTAATTTAATAACTCTTCCCGGGAAATTGAACAGTTACATGTTGGTGGAAAACGTAACTACTTGCGAGTGATTCATACACTATTAATTTTAGAGTCATTTAGGCCTATGAAATAGTAATGTATGAATCTGTAATTCAATATCTTACTGGTACATCTTTGTTTAATTAACAACCATTAAATTTGTATACTGTTTCCGTTCTTAGCTTAATCCTGCTGTAAACAAACCCACGTGGCTCATCTGAAACGCTATTGGTCAGGGGCGTTGACATTCTTCACACAGTAATTTGTTACGCGCATGTGCAGAGTGTCTGTGTAGTCATGTTAGAGTTGTCATTACTGCGACAAGTAGTTTTGATTACGTGTAATCATCTTTATGAATACACAGTAGAACTTTATCGCTGCTACCAAAATGAACATAAATTTAAAAAGTTTTTAGTAAATGATATTGACGAAAAATCGAGGCACGCCGTTTTAAAACTTCCTCCTTATCACTGTATTCTGAATCCCATTGAATAAATATGAAACCAGTTGAAAGGATATGTTCCCCGTCACAACACATCAT
Source organism: Magicicada septendecula (assembly GCA_034769895.1). Classification (NCBI taxonomy): domain Eukaryota; kingdom Metazoa; phylum Arthropoda; class Insecta; order Hemiptera; family Cicadidae; genus Magicicada; species Magicicada septendecula. Next base: position 185,744,209 of record CM068371.1, on the reverse strand, counting down.
ATAAGCTGCATGATGTAAAACAACTGATAGAGAAGACGGTAAATGAAATAACGACGGACAATTGGAGTCGTTGTGTCGAGCATTGTATTCAAGGAAGAAGACAAAGGAATTGAGCCAAATTACAGACACCGTCGTGGACAATCTTATCATTCACACTGTTGACTCAAGTTCCGACACAGACATGAAAGGCATTGAATTACTCTCTGACGGTAGTTGATAACAAACAGCATACTGGCAATTATCACAGCTTCTACTTTTGCTTTAAGTATAGGCCTACTTATTTTTTTTCTTGCGATACTCAAACAGTGAATAAAAAAAAGCCATTCGTATTCACTCCGTCATATAAAATATGCCATTGTCGCTCTGACACAGTCACACAAATATGACTTTAGTCAGGAAAAATTATGACAATTTACGTGTGTTTATACAGTATCAACATTATATGTACCCTGTCTGTACTCCTTCTGTCAGAGTGACACGCCTCTAATTCAAGCAGCAAATAGCGTTTCAGATGTGCCACGCCTGTTTGTTTACATCAGGATTAAGCTAAGAACGGAAAGAGTATAGCTGTTTATTCTCACTTGGTAACACAGAGATCGCCACTCTATTTATACATGTGTTTAAACTATTTGCCTCCAGTAGGGACAATTCATGTCAAAGCTCCAACCTTTGACGGAAGCAGTCACTGGGCAACGTACCTCCGCTAATTTGAAGCTGCATTCGCAAATAATTGGACAGAGGAAGACAAGGCAGTTTTACTCGTTCTCGCATTAAAATGACCTGAGGCAGAATTACTACAGAAAGTGCCACCTGACAGCCAGAACACCTATGGCGAATTGATAAAAGCTCTAGAATTACGGTATAGGGATAAACATTTGCGAGATGTATACAGCACTCAGTTGAGAGCAAGGCGACAGCATTCCGGGGAGAGTCTTTAAGAGATTAAAGCAAGTATCGACCGATTAATTAGACTGACCTATCCTGAAGCGCCAGAAGATTTCCAAACGAGGTTTGCTATGCAGACATTTACTGATGGTGTCCGAGATAATGAACTACAGCAAGTGTTATAAATGGCAAGACACCAGAATAGTGCGGACGCCTTGGAACATGGTTTGCAATTTGAGACCGCAAAGTCAGCATCCGGTTGGGCAAGTCATAAAGTGCACACGAAAAGATCGCGTCGGCACAGACGATGAAGAAGAAGAGCAAGGAACACATCGAGATGACCCATCGAGCAGCGCCACAGAGTAAAGTAAGAAAGGATGGAAGACCGAAGTGTTATCGTTGTGGGAAACCTGGACATCTACAACGAGATTGTCGGGTTAAAGTTCAGCAGCAGGGAAACGAGCAGTAGTCGGTACAACGGAGCGTGTGCTGACTAAGTGGAGGAACGAAGCCCCTAGGCAATACGCAATTTCTACACTTCAGAAAAATAGCGGAGCTTGATGGTTACCGGATTCGTTCAAGAAAGGCCAGCCTCGGTTACAGTTGACACAGGCGCAACCGTTTCTATTGTGCGCCCCGACGTGGTGAAAGATCTCAAGCCAATCTGGTGCTCTTGCAGAATGCGAACAGCTACTGGACGGCCTGTAAAAGTGTTTGGAAAAGTAGAGATACACCTATGCCTCGATCGACTTGAGTTTGATCATCAAGTACTTGTTGGAGACAAGAATTATGCCGGGTGTTTAAAGAATTATGCCGTCTACTCGGAATTCGAAAGACCCGTACAACGCCTCTGCATCCTCAGTCGGACGGCATGGTTGAGAGATTCAATAGGACACTTGAACCACATCTTTCGAAGGGTGTTGACGAGAACCAAACAGACTAGGACCAACGTATACCACTATTCCTAATGGCGTATAGGTCATTAGTACACGACACAACCGGCATGACTCCAGCAAAATTGGTGTTTGGGAGATTCGCCTTCCTGGGGACTTGATGTTCGGATCACCTGAGACTCAGTCCCAAGGGCCACAGAACTATTTTTCGCAATTAGGAAACCAACTGCGAGAAAAGAATGGGTTGATAAGAGGACGGTTGAAGATTGCCAGTGATAAAATGAAAACTCGGTATGTCGTGTACTAATGACCTATACGCCATAAGGAATAGTGGTATACGTTGGTCCCAGTCTGTTTGGTTCTCGTCAGCACCCTTCGAAAGATGTGGTTCAAGTGTCCTATTGAATCTCTCAACCATGCCGTCCGACTGAGGATGCAGAGGCGTTGTCCGGGTCTTTCGAATTCCGAGTAGACGGCATAATTCTTTAAACACCCCTGATTCGAAATTTCTCCCTTGAACCGTATGGATTTCCATAGGGACTCCATAACGGCAACAGAAGTTGTGAACTAACTCCTTTCTCACAGTGGTAACCTCCTGATTTGGAATTGCATAGGCTTCCACCCACTCAGTAAAGTAGTCACCTACAACCATGAGGTACCTGTGTCCATCGTCAGTGACTGGGAATGGTCCAGTAATGTCTATGGAAATTCTCTCGAAAGGCAATCCAACGCTATACTGTCTCATTTTTCCCTGCTTCTAGTTTGTGGGGCCTAGCTTGCAGCACATATTTCATATGTCCGAACCCATTCATCTACGTCGTGGCGAAGATAGAATCGCTTCCGTATTTTGTCAAGGGTTTTGTTAACGCCAAGATGGCCTCCAGACGTTCCATCATGCATCTCCTTCAAAACAGTCTGCACTTTACTTCGGGGAACTATCAACTGCATGACCACGTCTCGTCCATCTGCACTTTCCCAAGCCCTTTTCAGGAATCCGTTCTCTAAGGTAAGGGATTCCCATTGTGCCCAGTAGCCCTTCAGCACTTCCGAACCATGGGAGATATCTTGCCAATCCGGGCGGCGGCCTTCCTCTTTTGCTGTCAAAATTGGTCCAATGTCGTCTGTTCTTGCCGACAATCTTGTGTCGTCCAGCCGTCTGCCAAGAAATCTACAGTGATGGCTTGAACATGTCCGCTTGTGTTTCGTTCATCCTTTCTGTGGCAATGTCGACAGACTTTCGTGATAAGCCATCTGCATTACCATGCAGGCGCCCCCGCAGATGTTGTACCTTGAAGTTATACTCTTGCAGACGGTCGAGCCACCTTGCCAACTGCCCTTCCGGATTTCTAAATATCAAGAGCCATGCAAGCGCGGTATGGTCGGTGCGTAGTGAAAACTCCCTTCCACAGAGGTATTTATGGAAGTGCTCCAAAGCTTGGACGATTGCCAGATATTCTCTCCTTGTAACACAATAATTTCTCTCTGGTTTATAAAGCGTCTTGCTGTAATACGCTATTACTCGTTCTTCACCGTTTTGCACTTGCGACAAAACTGCTCCTAGACCAGTATTGCTTGCGTCTGTGTCTACAATGTACTTCCCTTCGGAAGATGGGAAAGCGAGAATTGGTTGCAAACATAACGCAATTTTGAAAGTCCTGAATGCTTGATCACACTCTCTCGACCACTAGAAGTTTCGTTTATTTTCAGTTACCTCATGTAGTGGTTTAGCAATAGTAGCGAAGCTTTTTACAAAATGTCTGTAATATGAGCATAAGCCCAGGAAAGTGTTTGTTCTTCGGAAGTGCCCAGTCTCTTACGGTGTCTACTTTATTAGGATCCATGCTAACATCCTCTGCCGAAACCAGATGTTCCAGATACTGTACTTCCTTCCGGAATAGAGAACACTTCCTAGGGCTCTGCTTCAGATGGGCACCGTAAATTCTAGTTAGATCCTCCTTAAGTTTTTCCAAATGGTGTTTGAAAGTCTTCCCGATGACTATGACATCGTCTACATAAAAAGGCAAGTTTTCCATGTCAGGCCTCGGAGTACCAGGTCCATCAATCTTTCAAATGTTTCCGGTGCATTACAGAGTCTAAATGGCATGATGTTAAATTCGAATAAGCCACTTGGGGTCGAGAAAGCGGTGTTTTCCTTATCTTCTTGATGAAGACCTACTTGCCAATATCCACTCTTCAGGTCCAATGTGGAAAACCACTGTGCTCCAGACAGCATGTCGAGTGTATCGTCAACGCGAGGTAATGGATAGCAGTCTTTCTTAGTAACGTCATTCAACCTCTGGTAGTCAACGCAGAAATGCAATCCACCATTCTACTTCGCTACCAGGACTACCGGAGAAAACCAAGAACTTGACGAAGGCTCTATTACTCCCTCTGTCAACATGTCCTGTACTAACCGAGACATTTCCTCTTGCTTAGATAATGGAGGCCTCCGAGGGGTTGGCGTTCAAGTGGTTATTAGTGAAGTGTTGTGTTTTATAATCGGGCGGGACAATTGTAATACAATTTAGTTTTATATTAGTTGACATTTTATTGCGTGTAAACAAGTTTTATTTGATTTGTTGTAAGAGACTGTCTTGTTAAATACGAACTGTTTAACTGTGATAATTAAAGCTGTTGATTAGTGACGTTGTTTTCCACTGTACTATACGACGATCTGTTAGACCGTCGTAACAATATATATATAATTATATATCATTTTCTATATAAGTAACTCGACGTTTCTTGCAGTAATTATATAATTTGTGATGTTATTCAATTTGTTTCTTCTGCAAGTAGTATAATTTCCTATATTCTTTTTAACTAACACCTGACGCATGTTACACTGAAAAATATCAGTATCATCAGAGGTTTGTAAGTAAATAAATAAATTAATGGTAATTAACCATTTATTTAACCATTAATTTATTAATTTACTTAAAAATCTCTGATAATACTGATATTTTTCAGTGAAACGTGCGTCAGGTTTTAAAAAGAATATACGAAATTATACTACTTGCATAAGAAACAAATTGAATAACATCACAAATTATATAATTATATATATATATATATACATCTTATTATAGCTCTTATACATATTAAATAGCTCTAATAATATAATGTAAAATAACTCTGCAATATCATGTAATATAACTTAACACTGTAGAAATATTGCATATTTAAGTTTCCGTTTGGTTTTAATGTACTTCAGCTATAAGATGTAAGTACAGTCATTAAAGGTAAAATAATTCAACTCTACTGTAAAATCCAATAGCCAACATTAACGTAAAATAGTTTTAAGGTAAGTGTGCGTAGTAAGTACTACTAAAATTTTATTAACCCATCGACGTTAGAAACTTTCAACAAAAATCTACTAAATCCGCTCAGTTTATGGACACGAGGAATTAGGTTTATAGTCCCCAATAAACACACACACACACACACACACACACTGTTAACACACTACGCTTTAATAGGTTTTTAAAAGGCAGGTGTTTTATTGAACATTTGTAAGAAATGACTGTTAACTCTCCCAGAGTGTTGAGAACGTGTGTGATCCTTAAGTTTACTGACTACTTTTAAAAAGTACAGACTGCATATGTATAATTGCAAACAGAGTATTGTTAACTAGAGTAAAATCATTTATGTAATGATTTTAACTATCATTTTACAATAAATAAGTAGTCATTGTTCATTTAGCACCGAAAAAACATGACCTATTTTCAAAAATCTTTAATCTATCGTTGATCAACGGCTGTTTTGTAAAATCCCAGAAAATAGCATTTAAAGAATTTTTTGTGTTTTCCCTTAGAATAAACAAAGGAAAAGCTATCCTTGTGTGCGATGTCTAATTATATCATTTTTATAAGCGGTAAGATTACACTTTAGAGAACATGAACAATCATCTTCAAACATACTAAATAACTTGAATTTAATAAACAAACACTTGGAATAATTGTACAGGTACTTTTCCCTGACAAGTGTGTTATCAATTACGACAGCTTCAGAGGTTAGCTTTTAACTCTATACTCCTTACGTTTTCGGAAGGCACCTAAGAGATTAGGAGACCCTCGCCCACCAACGCGCACTCACACACACACGCGAGACCAGTTTGACCTGCCTCTAATGGTGCTTCGATGAGTCACCTACTAGGCATTGAACGACAAAACTATGAAAATTTGTATTCTAGATTTTACATAAGTTATGATACATTTTTTGGGTTCTATATTCAATTTCCTTCAAAACGGGTCCAAACACGAAATAATTACGACATTTATGAGCTGCTTTAAAAAGACGCCAAACACTCTCCTGTGGTTGAACTTCTTGTACACAAATCCCAACTCCTTTATAATATTTATAAGCTATGTACTATGTGATCACAATACGCTTGGATCAGATTTTTCAATGAACATATCTGCACAGCTCATGTAGTTTCTACTTCCTGTTTGCAGTCTGTAGATAAGTATTTATAGTTTCATTGTGTTTACAATTTAGTACTTTTTAAGTATTTGTGTTATAGTAACATTAAAAATACGAATTTGTGAACTATCGTTTATGTTTAGCGTACTTTTAGTTCCTTTCAGTAAGTGAGTGAATTATCCTGTCATCTGTTTATTTGTAGCTGTCTGTTCAAAGGATCACCGAAAGAAAGAAAAAGAAGTTTGTTGTTCACAGCAAAGGTCACGAAATAATTAGTAATATAATTGAAAAATGTAATGAAAAAACCAACGAAACACAATGGCATACCCAATTAATTAAGCAACAAAACGAGCTGCGAATTACTGTGATAAATTGGAAAGCTTCATTAAGTACTTGAGGAAGCAAAGGAAATGCAGTCCAGATGGAAAACTCTCCACATCGGGGAAAAACGTAAAACATGTGACAAAGGAAACTTGTTCTTGATGATTTTGATAATTGTGTAGTAAGAATATTGTTCAAGATTTTTATACAAATCAAAACATTGTACCTACTGTTAAAAAACTCCTACCTATCGTGAAAGAAAGAATCTATTTTCTATGGGGCGCTAAATCATTAATGCGAGTGCCTAAAAGTGTAGGATTTAAGTGGAAGAAATGTAGAAGTAAAATAAAAGTGTTAATTAAAAAACCAGAAATTGTAATGATGCATTACAAGTACCTTGTGCAACTTAAAATTTTTCTGGAATCTGGGTGAAACATATTTTTTTAAATGAAACATGGGTTGATAGTAACATATCTGTAGATAAATGTTGGCAGTCAAATGAGATTTCTGGTGTCTTACAGAATTACAGTGCGGGAAACAGATTAGTGATTTTACGTGCGGGAAGTCAAAATGGCTTTTTTCCAGGTTCTAAACTTTTGTACAAACTTAGAAGTACTAGTGGCAACTATCATGAGCAGATGAACTATGAAAAATTTTTTTTAAATGGGTTAAGAATAAGTTGTTGCCAAATATTCCCCCAGAATCAGTAATAGTTATGGACAATGCGCGGTATCATTCTGTTTTAGCTGAAAAGATTCCGACAAAGTATTCTACGAAAGTCTATACCATACAGTTTCTGAGAAATAAGGATAGGATATTAGTTGTGATGAAGGTAAGAGAGAGGAGCATATCTTTTTTAAATTATAGAACACCATCGGCCCAGAGAAAAGCAGTACAGGATTGACCAATTTTTATCAAGCAAGAGTCACAGTGTTTTATGGCTCCCTCCCTATATTTACGACCTCAATCCTATTGAACATGCCTGGTCAAAAGTTAAAAAGTACATACGAAATTGATACAGTCATGGAAGTCTTAATTTTACGGAAATGACTGAAATAACTGAGCAAGCAGTAATGTCGGTAACTGAAAATGACTGGGTAGGGTACTGGAAGAAAGTAGGGGAGGTAGAGGTCTACTACTGGGAAAGTGATGGGATAGTGTCAGACGTTATTGACAAGATTATTATCACATCAGATTCGGATGATGATAATATCAGCAGTGATAGTGGTGGCAACACAGACAGCAGTGACAGTGATTCTGATCGCAGTGGCAATGCTGACAGAGAAGAGGAAACAGATCAGGAGTTAGCTCTCCCTCTTTAAAATGTAACTCATCTCTTACATTTTAAAATGTTAAGCTATGTGAAATTAAAATTAAATTTTAATACTAATAATATTTTACAGTGTCAATTATTGTACAACACATAGTTATCTGGCTTTAATGCTCAATGAGAGGAAAGTGAGCGTTGAGTGAGATTTGATAATGTAATGTGAATCGCTATTTCTCAGTAATCGCTGATTGTTTAACTGCGCGTCCGCCTGTCTATGCTCTCTCTCTCTCTCTCTCTCTGTCTCTCTCTTTCTTTCTCTCTCTCTGTCTTCATCTGTCTGCGTTCCTCTCAGAGACTTGGAGCTCAGTATAATTGTAGTACGTGTCCAAAATCACAGCGCTACTATGCTAGTTTCCTAGACCAAATGTAATTTTGAAACATTTATAAGTAAATAAGATAACATCCAAAAGTTCAAAATTGTATAAAATTTTGTATGCACTAACGTCAAATCTCATATAATATTTTTGTAAAGACAAGGGAAAAGTAGTTTGTCCACCCTAAAAAGAAAAGTCAGCTGGACAATTTTTTGTTTGACTTTTTTTTGTTTAGAAGCGTAACATCTTTAACATCAGCTAAGAAAATGGTACTAAAAAGTATAAATTTATTATGGGAAATATACAACCGTCCTTACCCTTATAAAAAGTAATTACTGTGTGAGGGCATCTAATCAGTGACTTGTATTATTTATTGCGACAGTGTTAACTAAGTGATATTTATTGTTTGTTACGTTACGGTGTGTTGGACAAACGTAATATTGAAGAATTGTTGTATACAAGTGTTTATGGTTGTTTTGTTTAGTGGAACTGTAATTGAAGTTGTAATTGACTATTTCTCTGTTGTTCAATTATATAGGGTGATTCAAACTTGCACGGCAATCTCTCGGGCCCTCCTGATTGTATAGCTAAAAATAAGAAATATAAAGTTCATATAAACATAGGTCCGAAAACGGTTCTCTAGAGACTTATGACTCGCGAACCAGTTCGGCCTGATTTCTATTCCCACGGTAAAATGACGCCGTACTAAAATTCTTGGGGTATAAAGTAAAGGGTAAATTTTGTAGCTTCTTATGGCTTCTGCTCTGAAAAATTGAAAAAAAGTGGTCCTAAAGCTCTATCTTAATTAGTTACTAAGGAAAACTGTGTAAAACACAAAAAACTATAGTCGAAAACACACATTTTTAGATTTGGAATAAAATTAATTCGTTAATTTGCCAGTAAACAAATAAAAATTTCTAACATTGTAGAGAATTTAATTGTCGATTTCCGTGCAATTTAGACTCACCCTGCATTATTTCCACTGTTTAAATACGACTATCCGTGCAATAATTTACCTACCATTTAATTATCTGTCCCACTCAACAACTATGTTGTAAACGCGCTAGTAAGATTTTGTACAATTAATTCATCACTAAGTACAGTAAAGTTCAATAGATATGAAACAACTGCTTTCGTGCTAACGGCGCATGTTATGTAATGCGCATGCGTCACCAGAGAAACAAAGCTCAGTTTTCTCCGTGGCGCTGTGGAGATTATTATGTGCGTACTTTTAAAAAAACAACAGTATTCATCAAAAGTGTAGCGTTTAGTTTCATCTAGTTTGTTTCTCTATTTTCCGGTTTGTGGAGGGAAATGGATCACCGTCGACTTCTGTGCAAACGAAAGTCATACATAGAGTCAGAAAATAATTTATTACGTTTTCAAGTTTATGAAATCCAAAGGTAAAGAAATATCAGAAAGATAATTACAGGAACGGGTAGCTCAGGCGTGTGGTGTGTTTCTAAGTAGTGTTTGTAGAAACATCCGCGTATACGAGTGATATAAAATCTTTCAGCACTCCCCATAATAAAATGTCCAAGAAAGAATGTAAAAACCGATATAGACGATTTTGACAAGTGTACTATTCCACGAATTATTCACGACTATCACAGTTTAGAAGGGAAAAGATTAATTAATTTGTAATATAGTTAATTAATGTAAAATTTAATTTAGTAAAGTATTTAGTAATACAGTATAGTAAAAAATGTAGCTAATGAAATGTAAAAAATAATAAATACATAAAAATCGTTAAAAAATAAATCAATTGGAAACATAATAAAAAGAAAATAATTGTGAATCGACAAGGCAGTAACCTATAACTGCTCTCTTTTAGCTGTCATTATAAGCGATATCGGTTTTTAAATTTGTTTGAGTACTTTTACAGGGAAAAACGTAAATTTTACTATTTTCTTTTGTTTTTAATTAAAAAAGCGTAACTTTGGCACATTAGGTATAAAAAGTTAATCCGTCTAAAAATAGACGGATAGTGCCTTACTCATACGTGCGTTCATTCACAATTCAGAGAGTAGGCCAATATCTTCAACCGCGTTAGTAGACATTTTCCTCTCTCGTGGCTTCCACTGTTCCCGGCTTCTCGCCACTACAACCTGCGCGCTGCTTCATGTCTCTTTATTTTTACAGTAGGTACATTTTTAACTCATAAATGTACATTTCCGTAAACGTATATGAAGGGCGTCACTATGTAAAAACCGTCCTTAATGAGTAAAGTTAACTGATCTTTATGTATAAACTTGTAAAGTAATTGAATTTTACATTTCGTGTATGGTAAATGGAAATGACGTAGCGTGAACATGTAAAATTTACTACGGAGTTGAAAACAGCAATACACGAACAGCTGTTGCAATCTAAGTTCATATGAAGTTGCGCATTGCATAGAAACTGAATGTGTAGCTCACAAAGCTATTACAGTTAAACTTTAGGACACAAAGTGTAATTGCTATTGTTGTGCAGAAGACGTTCAGAGTGTACAAACTGTTTGCTTGGACTGACAATATCAATAACTTACTAAACATTAAGTTTAAAGAATAATTTTAATGAACACACAAAACAAATCAAGATAGGTTATTGACTAAATGGGAAAGTTATTGGCGAATCGAACGGACGATATTAATTTTAAACGTAATAAATGGTGATAATTGCGGTGCGTTGTAATTGTAATTAATGCAATTATATCATAATTGTTACTTAGAATTGAGAATGTAGAAATTTTGTCATTTGGGAATAAACACAGCCTCTGATCCAAAAAAGCAGATTTTTTGAACATAAAAATAGTTTTAAGAAAGTTCCCAGGGTTTGGTAATTGGATTTCACCCTTTTTCTCAGAAGAGCGACTGTCGAGGAAGTAATAATCGTAAACTATAGTTTATGTGCAACCAAAGATTACTTAAGCCCTTATCTTAACAAGCACCTGTGGAGAGATCAAAAGCCAATCCATTAGGATAACAGGAGACAGACTTATGAACAACATAGGAAGTCTGACGAGACACATAAAGTAATAATTAATGGTTACAAGGTCCAGACCGAACATATAAATGTTGCCGTAAAGTTGATCCTATAAAGTTAATGGGTCACGAGTGCGAAGACGTGATACACTCCATGAGAACTTTTGATCTAGACAGTTAAAACGCTACATAATCATGACGTAGGATCACATGATGCAGTCTTTAACGAATAGTAGTCAGTCTTATAAAAAGTTTAAGAAACTACCCTCACTTTAACCAGTTTTAGCCAATCATAGTTCAGGTTTAAGAAATAAGAGAAGGGAGCAATCTCCCCACTGAAAATAAGGATTATAGCCACGATTTGAGTACTATAAAAATCCAAGTAAATGCTGGAGAAGGCAGACCTGATTGTGAGTGTTCTTAGAGAGCTCATATCTGTCACTTGACTTGTTCTTTGATCTGTGTTAGGTGTTCTAAGAGAGCCACTCTAGCCACTGATAGTCAGTCATACTTTTTTTGTAAATTTTTAAAAAGTAACTAAAGTATTTACATTATTTTGTTGAAACTAAGTATAGTAACTATAGGTACTAATGAGTTTAGTAAAAGTAATTGAATTACGTTAATTTCAAAGAATTGTTATTATAAAGAAATTGTAAAAGTTTTGTATTTGCGAATCATCAATAAACTTTCTTCAGAGAAGGTTCATATCAATGATTTAAATTCACCTCCGAAGCCACAACAACTAACAGTTGTAGCCTAGCAGCCACTCTATAGGTTACAACAGGTGACAATCACTTAAGAATACTAACTGTAGACGTTAAATGACAAAAAGAAATTTTTAGTTACGGTACTTTATTAAAAGCCACTTTAATATGGAAAGTGTTTTTTTTAATGTACATTGTTCTAAGGTAAACATAAATTACTAGCTAATATGAAGAGGTAATTAACATCAGATCAAAAAAAGTGCGATCGACTCTAATGTGGAAATTTACATCTTCCAACTGTTTATAATTTGGCATATCGTGGTCTAAATAATTATTTAGGTTAACAAATATTATTATTTTAAAATATAAATTTTATTTTCAGTTCGAAACTGTAACTTCGTTCGCAGTACAAATCGGTCATCGGTGATACATTCCGTCTTTCATGGCGCAGGTTTGATCTGTTGAGTGCACTGTAGAAAATTTTATCGTTGAAAAAGAAATTAATGTTGTTGTGACATTTGTGAGAGGCTGCTTACGACTTTTAACTTTTTTAGATTCACAGCAGAACTGGGCGTTACAGATAAAACCGTCCTATGGTAAGATGACGTTAAGCTACCTAACCTAACCTAACCTATACCATAAAATATTAAAACCAAAGCTTCAAAACTTAAATACCAATTGGTTCTTCTTTAAAATTAAATAAAGTATTTGAATATAATAATAATTATTGTTTATATTAAATTTGTTTATTCTACGATAATGATGTTTTTATATTATAATGAATACTACAGATATAAGTATATGAATCAATAAATAGTATAACGTTACAAAAGGTAGCCCACAAATAAAGAAGAAATTACCATTTAATAAAAAGTGAGTTGCAACACTAAAGGAATAAAGAAAGTCAAAGTATGAAGGAATTAATGAACAAAAATATTAAAATATAGCATAATAATAACTTAAAACCAAGACAAGGACTGAGACGATGACAAAACCCAAGTGATTGGCAAAGGGAAGGATAAAAATAAATAACTTTGTGACCATATCACAACCCCTTGTCAACCAATAATAAAATAGTAAATGTAATTGTGAAAGTACAAAGCTATGTTATTAATGTGAGTAGTCCCATGTAAGACTACCAAGACATAAATGTAAATTAAGTAATGCTAAATAATATTGTTATTAGAATATGAAGGGAACAAACCCCTTATATAATAAATACCCAATGTTAATGATAAGGTGAGTGGTGTGGTTAGATCCAAGTGAAGAAAAGAAAGAAAAACAGTGAATAATATAATATTAAAGTGAATAACAGAACCAAGAAAAATATACTAACTGGAAGTCAGCAGTAGTAATAATGTGTAGAATGAATAATAATTAATGCTTGAGTAAAAAATGATGAATGCAAACTGTGAATAAACTAATGCATAATAGGCCTACACAAATGGAATAGGTAGAATTAAAGTTCATGTGTTAAAATACGAAAGTAATAGTTAAGTAATAGTTATAGTTATCTGTTTGTGTTAAAAAGAATATATAGAAGGGTAAAAAAGCATGTTTAATAAATAATAGTTAATGAGCATATGGAGATAGGAAATGTATTAAAAAATAGCATGTCCATAGCATGTTAGAAAGAATAGTATAATGTTTTGAAAATGATTATAAATCATTAAATGTTCCAAGGCAATTTATTGTAGTTATGGTTAAAATAGTTTTGATTCATGAAATTCTACAAATATGTTATATTAACTGTATAAGGAAAGTTAGATGATATAGGCCTAAGGAGCCTATAGGAAGGAGGCAGTAATTTGTAAAATTTGATATAATAGCAGTAATATGTAAGGACAAAATGTAGGGAATACTATTAAAATTGATAATATAAATTTAAGGACACCTAATGTATATCAAAAGAACCAGTTATAAAATAATTAATATAAAAAAAACTGTTAAATTAGTAAATCAGTAAATACGGAACCGAAACCAGTCATGTTTGGTTTCTAATTAAATTATAAAAGCAATGCAATCCAATAATGTTATTATCAAAGAAATTCAAAGTAGTATAAGAAAGTATTGCTAATTTAAAAATATTTATTAATTTTGTAAAAATTCAGGAGCAAGATCTAACAATGTAAACAATATTTTCCACCAATAGGAATCTGAGGCTTGCTGCCTTGACAACCAAACATTAACAGTAAAAAAGGGTGAATCCATTATAAGATTCAGAGAAGAGCAGATCATAAAATTCATGCAGCTCAATATAATCATATAATAGCAATAAATCAACTAGAAATGAACCAAAATGAGATGATTAATAATAGTATGGAAAAAAGAAATTTAATAACCATAGCCAATTACGTAAGGCGTAAAATAGAAATTTAATTACGTAAGGCGTACATAGCCAAATACAAATACGTGTGGCGTAAATTGCCAAGATACATAATGTATAGAAGCGAGAAACGATTGTATGAGAAGTCACATTAACAAATTTACATTGCCGTTGCTAGCGAATGTACGAGTGTAGTGCACGGATGAGAAGCTGAGTCTTAACTAAACTGATCGCAGCAGCTGGCGACGCGTGCAGTACTGCGACGAATGACGTAAGTGCGTGGGCTGATTGCGCGTGAGCAAGTAAGCAGATACAATGCATTAACATACTGCCCGCCCAAAATCGGGCGATTTTGACATAGTTTACAGTAAAAAACAAGGTTGCTTGAAAACACACAAGTTTACATTAATAAGTTGCAAATCTGAAAGATGTGATAATACATGATACATGAATATTGGCATAAATACAAATACAACATAAACAAATGTAAATACATTATTAATTAATGCTCACCGAATAATATGTAATAATAGTCCAAAGGCTTGAATGTGTGATAAACATAATAAGAATAATAACAATAATACATGGCAATAAGGACATCGTGAGTAGCATTATACAATAATTAATGAAATCCAACAAATTTAACAATAACAGCGTGACATTTAGTGCATAATAAGCAGTATTACATAATAATACATGAAAGTATTACACATTAAATAAATTGACCCTTGCATAACGTAAATAGTCTTTGACATAAGAACTTGGTAAACAACAAAATTAATTAAACTATCAGATAAAACTTAAAGTAAAACAAGGCAATTTCTGTGCTGAAAAGATACAACCTAACGCTTATGTTAAAAATAAGGTGCTTATACAAATAACATTAACATATGTCTGGTAAATACAAACATTAATCTTTAACAGAAAACAAGAAACATCCTTTAATTTATATAACGAAAACGTCCTCAAAAAACTGACTAAATATAATGATACAATAATAACGACATAATAGCAAATACAGTAATAGTAGACTACTAATTTAAAGATACATAACCATTGTGAATATAATAGAGAAAAACATAATAAGGTACATGCATATAATATTATAGTAGTATTCATTGAATTAATAGTACATAATAACATCATAAAGTCACAAAAAGTTCAAGAAAATAATGATGATACATAAAAACTCAATAATAAATCCTTAAAAATAATACAATAATGCATGATAATGAGAATTAGTCTGATTCCACGGGAAGTGGACACAGTTTGTGAATAGGTCTACGCAGGATGCCGTGTGCAGTACGGACGTCCGCAACGCGTACTAACGAATCCTGCCCTACATACGTTTGCGTGACAATACCACGTTTCCACTGAAATGGTGGTGTATTGTCTTCTAAAATGAGGACTAGCTGTCCTATAGACAAATTTTTAGAATGCTTTTGTAAATGATTTGGACCGCTGCCCGCCTTGACGTAGAAACATAGGACCGGCGTAGCCGACGGCGCATTGTGAAAATGGCTTGGAGGGAGTGACTCTGGGAGCGGGTAATTGACCTAAAAGTTGGCTTGAACCAGTAAGGACCATTCCCCCATTGCTGGTGGCCGTGTAACAAACGGGGTAAACAGCCGCGGGATAGAATGTCCGCGGGCTTGTCATGCGAGGCGACATGATACCAATTGCCCTTTGCAGAGAGCTGCTGTATCTCCGAGACGCGGTTTGCGGTTGGCGATTGGCGGTTGGCGCGCGGTAATTAATGCGAGTAGCATTAATGTCGTCACGAGCCATGAACGAGGAGACCGGCTTAGTCATGTCCACGTTGAAGGGTAAATTTCCGGCGAGTATAAACCCTAGCTTTGTTTCCTGTATTACAGGAAAGTGCGGACTGCGAACAAATTTAGTCGGCTCAATCAACTGCCAAAAAATACTGTGCCTCGAGTAATATGTCAATTTGTGACGAATGATTAAGTTGCGGGTCAGCTAAAAATATCTGCTTTGGAATTTTCAACGATGTCATGTCAAAGGATTC
Source organism: Magicicada septendecula (assembly GCA_034769895.1). Taxonomy (NCBI): domain Eukaryota; kingdom Metazoa; phylum Arthropoda; class Insecta; order Hemiptera; family Cicadidae; genus Magicicada; species Magicicada septendecula. Next base: position 185,728,025 of record CM068371.1, on the reverse strand, counting down.
TGTTGGGAGGTTATTTGTGATTCTGGGCAGAACAGCGCAGTGGACATTTAAAGTGAAATCCTTATAGCGTGAGTTTAGGCGCACCCGTTTGCTAAAATTGGCTTGACATAGTGAGTTATTTATGGCCGTGATGGGCAGCTCCGATTTGTTTAGTTTTAAGCCCATGCGGCGGGCGAAACCCATTGTACAAAAATTCGCTTGCCACCCTGAATCCAGCAGGATTCTTACCGGGCGCTTGTTTCCGGCATGGTCGGTGGTGATGCATACGGCGGTGGACAATAAAATCGATTTGTTAGTTTGTAGCTTCAAGGAACATTGCTTATTGCTCCTGTTGGTCGAGTTATTTATTGAAGCGTGGATCATGGTGTGGTGCCTTTTCGAGCATGTTTTACAGGAAAATTTGGAAGGGCAACGCGAGCTTTGATGGCCCGAACGTGTGCAATTCAGGCAGAGTTTGTTACTTATTAAAACCTCTCTACGTTGCGTAGGTTGTAAAGCTATGAATTGTGGGCATTCAAGCAATTTGTGATTACCACGACACAGCTGACAAAATTTGATATTTGTTTGAGTGTGTGTGAGTGATTCAGTGAACTCCGCGCGATTAGCCGCCTTGCGACAAGAAGTCTTATCGCTAACTTGTCTGCCGCCAGACGAACCAGTCGGAGCATTTACGTTTTCCAACAGCTGCCGTCTTGCATTTAGAAATCTAATAAAATTATCGTAAATCGGAAGCTGTTTCTCATCTAAAGTTTCCTCGGCATGGTCTATTAAATTTTGCAGCTTGCATTCTATGCTGCATAAATCATCCTCGGTCTGAACCCTATCGCTCGCGGATGCAAAGTCGGAGTCCTCAGACTCAATTTGTGTTTGAATTTCATCATATTTGGCTGATAGCTCCATAAGGTGGCGAAGCTTTATTTTTAGTGCATGATGGTCATGCGTATCGTGATCGAAATTGTCTGCGTATGTATTTATGCGAGATATATAGGCCTTGATCGTGCCACGTTTCTTGATCAGCGCCTTCATATCCGTCATGATTGGGTATGAGAAAAAATTTAAATGATAATACGAAAGAAGCCAAGTGAATGCAAAGCGATGAGCAAGACCAGGCAGGAAATCCAAATTATAAAGTCACACAACGACACGGTAACCCTTACTTAACACATCTTAAACTAGTTCTATATGGTAATAAATACTGATCTAGGCAGTACAAACAATATAGCAGTATAATCACTAATGATGTGAGTGCTATTTGAAAGGTATGTCTTACAATTAAAAAATGCTTGTTGAGTTCACAAAAAAATTACAAGTTCATATTCAAATGAAACTGATTTAAAAAGAAAAATTATATTGTTATTTTTAATACTGCTTCCTTTACTTTAATGACATTGAAAAAATATGCAAATCATGCAAATTGAAAACTAATATGAGACATGAGTTTATAGTCACTTGACATGGTACTTATCGGCATGTTCTAGAAGGCATCGAAGCTTGTCGAAACCTTGGTAGTCCTGTCAGGTACCCATGGATTGATGATGCAGATACGGTCGCTGCCTGTCAGGTGATGTCCGATGCGGTCGAATCCTGTCTAGATAGGCTGCTCTGGATTTTCCCACATGCTGAATGCCACACGCTGATGGTGCTCAACTGCTGTAATGATGCTTCAAATGCTCCGTTTTGCGAGATATGACGTCCCCAAGTCGTGCAATACGAGCTCCAATTGTAGTGATAATTAAGGAGTTGCTGACTTAAATCATGAAGAAAAAATGCTGATAGGCCTGCTTAATAAACTGATCCATGAGACGAATTGTACATGAAATGAGTCACATCCGTGAAATACATTTTGTGTGGATTGTACATCCATAAAATGAATTATATCCGCGGCCCGGCGGACCATATGATGTCGCTGTGGACGAAAATGCTGTCGCTGGACAAAAGTGCGGTCGCTTGCGGGCCGAAAATGTTGTCGCTTGTGGACAAAGAATGGCGGTCGCTTGTGGACCAAAAATGTTGCCAGTAAGGCTCAAATAATATCCGGGTTCGGAGGACCAAATGATGTTTGCTTAACGCTCTCGAAATTTTCTAGAGTTAGTATGGCAAGCTAAATGATGCTGGTATAGGAGTCAGAATATGTTTTTGAATGAATAAGTGGACTGTATGATCTGAGTTAAGTAGCGTTTATTGCAATATTATGAAGAAGCGCAGGCCCACGCAATTACGTAAGGCGTACATAGCCAAATACAAATACGTGTGGCGTAAATTGCCAAGATACATAATGTATAGAAGCGAGAAACGATTGTATGAGAAGTCACATTAATAAATTTACATTGCCGTTGCTAGCGAATGTATGAGTGTAGTGCACGGATGAGAAGCTGAGTCTTAACTAAACTGATCACAGCAGCTGGCGACGCGTGCAGTACTGCGACGAATGACGTAAGTGCGTGGGCTGATTGCGCGTGAGCAAGTAAGCAGATACAATGCATTAACACTAACTTTATTTAATAAATAAAACTCCCTTTAAAATCAATTAATTGTATTTATTAGCTTTTTTTCTTTCTTATTCAGTTCTACTACTCTTAGATCGAAAATGTTTGTTTCCCGGATCGACTCTTTACCTCGGGTCGATTGTAACAAAATTAAGTTTTTCTACTTCATAATATTAATTATAGGATTTTTTTAACTACTATTAAAAGGTCAGAAATGCTTTTAGGAAGTACAATACTTACTATTATTTAAAAATCTTACTTACTATTACACACAAAGTTAATTTTGCTTGAGTATTGAACAATAATTATTTAATTCAAATGACCAAAGTCAACAAACATGCCCGCTTGGAGTTTGGAATGATGACGATAAATTCAAAGACGGAGCTTGTGTTCTACCTCAAATAATGCGAATGCTTTTTGTCACTGTTTCTTTTAAAATAAATAATTTTATTTGAAGTGTTCACTGTAATTATAGTTAATTCTGTTTTCTTTCACTATTGTGTTGTTAAGAAGTGTTGGTGAAGTTATTCTTGGTGTTGTGTAGTAGCAAACCGTGCTTTTTAATATAAGGTTAAGATCTCACCATGTCTAGTAGGAATACTTTTTTTTCATTTTTTTATTTCTTTTAGTTTTACTTTTTACTTATTATTTTATTGAATTATACTTATAAAATTTACATTATCTTAATTTTTGAATTTTGTCTTGTTCTATATATAATTTTCTTAATTTTTCCCCACTCAGAATTGATACTTTGTTAAACTTTGACTCCCGGCTTCACAGAGCTGACCTGTACGTTCTTCTGCCTAACAATAGAATAATTGAATGTCTTACTCCTTCAACGGTCTTGACCAAATTTTGCTAATTTCTCATTGGTCAATAGATTTGAGTTCATGGGTCACATGACCATCATTATTTAAATTATTCGGTTTTTTTCAATTTCCACTACTAATTACTCTCTGACTATTACTTAATTATGCTTAACGTAATTTACATCTTGGTTTTCCTGGTAAAATTACAAACAATTTGATACCCAACATGACCTGTGTGTGAACTAATAGATATTTTTGGTGATTTACAAAATCATGTTTTATAGGCCATTTTAGTCATTCGGCCTTCACAAAATCATGTTCTAATTCCTTAAACTATTGACTACATTGTGATTACTATAAAAAAAATCTATTTAACAATTCCAGCGTATCATTACTAATTCACAGTGGTTTGACCTTTTGTTAACTATGATTGACAATCATTTTAATGTTTAACATTTTCCTAGGTCATATCGTTACTTCAGTACCTTGTTTTATTCTTTTACAGTTATTATTTGTCCTGTTGGTTTAAGACCTTACTTTTAATTACAAATTTTTTTCTGTTATTTTATAATATCGGATTAAAATGCTTATTATATCCTTATTCTTGTACTTCCTTAACAAACTTTACAAACAATTTAACTTAATGTCATGTTTCGATGATTGATATGATAATAAACCTTCAATAGTTAAATTAACTTATAACAAACATAAAAGACTGTTTAACATATCATAACATTAATTCTTTTTTTTCTCAGTTTAACATCATTAGTTATTTAATCAACCATAAAATACTAGTATTGGCCTATTACTTGGTACACCGCTTTAACTTTGCCAATAGTATTGGTTTTGTTATTTTGATAGCTTCTGATTAATTACCTAAGTTTACACTTTATTGCATCTTTGTAACATTATTTGAGCAAAATAAAAGATATACTATTATATTGGCTTATCATTAGTAATAATATTTCCTTCCAGCCCATTTTGCTGTGTTTAATTAATTGATCGTTGTTTGTATTATAATTAATGGTTGCCCTTTCCCTTGAATATAGTCATATTTCAATAAGTCTAAGGAATTGGGAACATACACAAGTATTATTAACTTTGATAACCATATACTTAGTATTACAACTTGACTTGTGATCTTTGTTTATAAAACACTTAGTTTATTATGGGTTTTACTACATATTTGTTATGTTTTCATGGTAATGATTATTCATCTCACTTGAACACTGGCACTAATCTTCCCAGTCCTGTCTGAGTGACTAATACTTATTATCATTCACTGGTTTACATTTTTTATCACTGCTATTTTCTCTCATCAATTTCACTCTTATTATTTAATCTTATATACATTATTTTCTTATAAAATATGGTACATTTGTTCATTTACTGAATGCATTATACTTCATGGTCTATATTATGCTTTTGTTTATATTTATTTTTATGGGTTTTTATGTTGGATTTTTACATTTATTTAGTTCCCTCATTCTGTTACACATTATGGTCATTATTGATATTCACTATCTCAATCTAAGGTGTACTGGGTATTGTCAATGTTTTAGTCAGTTTGTCTGTGTTTGTAAATTGTTTTAAGAGTATGGAACGTTCTGTTACGTTACAACATTTATCAAACGGATATTTATGTTGTGATGAGCTTTGCGTGTTTTGTATACACGAAGCTTAAATGACACTGTATGAACCAAAGGCCGCTACCAAGTTATCGATAAACATAGGAAGTAAAACAAATTAATTATACAGATAGATGAAAAACTATGTTTAAACTAGTGATCTTATATTGTATGAATATTCATACTTGTGATATAAATGTGAAATAGAAAACAATGAGAGTAGTTAGTGAACAAAAAGTACCAAAAACAGTTCCGAACTCAAAGTAGACTCCACGGTGACAGGTTTTTGTCTGTAGCGACGCTTCCCGCTTGTGACATGGAATGGGCGGAGTTCTTGTAGCATATGCAACCTCTTGTACAAACCACCGACAGTGGACGTGTACACATGTACCACACATCTCTTCGGAAGGGTTTTTGTGTCTATATGCTAAAGTCACACATGTTATATTCCATTTACTCTGTGTTTTCATACAACTCACACATATAGATTTCATATATTTTTGTGCTACGAATGAAGTTAAACACAAAGTAACAGCAGTAATTTCCACTTATATATTGCAACGGAACACAGGATGATAAGCTATGTTGTTTGTATCAGAGCACATGGATGACGAGCATTTCCTTGTTTAAGTTTGTTTTATGTAATATTTTGTCTTTTAGCCGTAAGTTTTGTATTTAGAAATGGATAAGCATGTAGGGTATACCAAACTCTTCATAAAAAGGTGTCCTATATTGTCATGTATTTTTTGTGTGAATTTGTGCACGTGTGCGGGTGTGATAATGTGCGATCACTATAGCTTCAGTGGTAGTTAACCAATTGACGTGGAACTTTGACAAGGAATTATTTAGGTAAATAGCTTCAATTTGTGTATACTCTGAGGTTCATAACTATTTTATAAATATTTTTTTTAAGTGAAGAAAAACTCAATTGTAACTCTTATCAAAGATAGGGTAATAAAATTCGTAGATAATTTCCATGCAGGCCTTTGCTAAATTATACAAAGTTTTTCAGGAAATTCGTATATCTTTTTGTTCCATCAATCATGTGACTTGGGCTTAGCCTATCAGAATACACTAAATTCAGTGAGATTCATTCGTCGTAGAGTTAGGATGGACACAGTCTGTCTGTAGAAGTTGCAAGGGAAGTTGTGCCCGGTGAAGAGAGTTGTTCTCTTACGAACGTAAAAATATCATATATAAAATAAACCTTGGTAATTCTTAACGAAGTTTTGTGTTAAGAACCGAGAGGGTAAAATATTTAGATAAAATTTAAAATATAATATAGTGCTGTTTTCGTGTAAGTTAAGATATCAGCTTAGGGAATTTAAAGACACTTCAAGATATCGTGGAAGGTGTACATTAAACGCACCGCATTAATTAATGCCCATATTAATCCTGAGATTAAGAAAATATAATGTATAAGTTAATAATAAACTGTACGAGTGAAATTTATAATCATTCTGAGTGAACAATATATGAAAAAACTAATTAATGTTAGCAGTCAAACATAATAACAACGAGACTCATTGAAATATCGCCGCTGGAGCCGCCTGCCTTAGAAGAGGACGACAAGACGAAGAGGACACCAGGAAGGAGTGACGCTGTAGAAGAGGAGGACGAGACGAAGAGGACACCAGGAAGGAGTGACGCTGAAGAAGAGGACGCCAGTACGGGAGCGATGAGAGGAGAGGAGGACTTTGCAGCAACCAAGTAAAATCGATTTATATTATTGAACAATACAAACAATTATTTCTATTATCAATACGTGACAATTTATTATACAATATACATCTTTATAAACTATATTTGTGTGTATAATAAATAATTTTTCATCTCCTCCATAATAGACTTGTTTGTGATTTTTACACAGTCAATATATCCTTATTAGTATATAAAAATTTGATCTGTTGCATAAGGATATTTGGCGCTGGCCAACGTGTGGCTCGATTTTTGCATTAGTTATAAAAAAAGGAAATATTATTTTGAGTGTGTATAGACTATATTCATTGAACTGTTTGTTTGTGCTGGTCTTTGGTATCAAGGAGTATAGATAAAAGTTGAATGCTCGCTGTTATCAGATAATTGTGCAGTAGTAGTAATTGTCTGTGTAGAGGTTGAATTATTATTTGTATTTGTGTTAAATTTAGCTTGTTTACATTTGATCGAGATACTTGACGATAATAATAAATAACATATAAACTGACAGTATAAGTAAAAAAATATAATATTTGATAAATTTATAAAAATAAATAATCAATATGGCCGAATCACAAGAATTACAGAATACATTAGCGGCAATCCTTGCTAATATGCAGAAAATGTCGGAAGAGAATAAAGCAAATATGCAAAAGAAGCTATCCGAAGACAATAAAGTAAATAAGGAAGAAAGTAAAGCCGCTATGCAGAAAGTGTCTGAAGAAGCTGCAAAACAAAATAAATCGCTTCACGATGAGAATAAAAGAATCCATACCAGGCAAAACAAAATAAACAACTTTTAGAGACAACCGAAAAACGTATAGGCGAAAAGGAAGAAATAATTCGCAGCAACATTGAGACCGCTTTAGAAGCGAACAATTCTCGCATCAATGACTGTGAAGCTAAAATCACTGGGATAGAGAAAAGAGTAGTTCAACACACATCTACGGTGAGTGAGCTTGTAGCTGAACAAAATCAGCGAATACAGGAGCTGGAACAACAGCTGACCTGATTCCAGAGTACCTCGACAACAGCGAACCAGACCACGTTCATCTATGGAACTGTAGAAGAAAGCATTTCACAGTTGAAATTCTTCGGCAGGGACTCCGAGAATCTGCTTCTCTTCCTGAAGAACTTCCAGCGAGACATGGACGCAATAGGCGACACCCTGAGTGAGATGGATAAAATAAACTATGTAGTCAGGAGATTAAAGGGTACTGCAGCTGAGTGGTTCATGATAGTACAGGATAAAATAGTTACATATCAAGATCTGGTACAACATTTTAGGGCGAGATACTGGAACAGCGAAATACAGCGAAAATACGCGTACAGCTGGAGTTTGGTAGGTATTCCAGTTTAAAAGGGTTGAGACGCCCCTTTTAATCCCAGAATAATTTTTTTTTACACACTTTTCCTACCTCCAAAAAAAAATTTAATTTTTTTTTCCTGGGAAGGCGTCACTTAATATTTAAGACTAGGAGCGTGGCCTAGATGGAAATAAATTGTGCTGAGACCATAGTGACAGGTCTTGCAAGAAAACACTTGATCAACAATAACAAGATTTTATTTATGTTTCCTTTTTTTTGAAATAATTGGTTTTACAATCATCTTGATTGAGTTGTTCTTAATTCTTAACATCCATTCAGATCTCTCTTTAAAGTCCCATAGTGGTTTAATAACAACAAGAATATATCAAAGTATTTCCATCAATTGAATAATGGCATGCCAACTACTGAATTTATTATTTTTATCATAATCTTGTACTTCTGTATTTTATTTAAAATAAATTGTTTGTATTGCATTAGTAATGCAGGAACCACTTATTAACATATGATAAGTATAAGTGTCTGGAGCAAACAATCCATGATCATTAGATAACACAATAATAATAAGATTAATAATTACTAATAAATTCTAAGAGAACTAATTCCATAAGTGTGCAGCAGTACTTTCATCTACCTGTTCCCCATCACTAGGATTAATCGCATTAAATTGAAACCAGTGATCACAGTAAACCGAGGTTTAAGTATGTTACTTAAATATTAAAATATGTTGTAAATTAGTTGTTAAATAAATATGAATATGTGGCTTCTTTTTGTTAAGTTAATTAAATATAGGAATATTATAGTACTATGATAAATTGAATAGTTAAACTGAACCAAAAAAATAACTAAACCACAGGACCTTTAAATTTAGAAAAAGATAAGAATTTGAAAGTGCAGGATCACAAGTCATATGACAGGCAGATGTAAGTACTCTTCGAGTATTACATTTTCTTTAGGTCTGGATTTTGTCAAAAAAAATTCAAAATTCGGTTTTCTCTTTTGCAGTAATAGAATTAAATATTTAGATAATACAAAGGTAACCCTTGACACTATGCAAATTCAAAACACAAATACTTATAAGTTATTCATAACCCAGTCATCAGTGTCCACACTTTAGCATGTCTTCACAAAACATGTTCAGTAATGTTAACTCTGAAGCATGAGTCTAATTTCTAGAAATAGGTTTCAGCGTGTGTGTTACCCGATAACCTGCGGATCACTTCGTGTGTGAAGTTTATAAAATAAAGGAAAGTTCCCACCTGATCTTTCGGATGCACTAAGTATGTTCCTGCATTTTCTGTGGTGTGTGAAGAGCGATGTCGGATGGCTTGACGGCGTTGGGGCTTCTTACGCAGGCTCTGCGGATGGGCGAAGATGTAGAATGCCCATGACGTGGACCCCTTTCCTCCCGACAAAAGCGGGGAAACCTGTGAAAATTTTTACTTGTATATTCGATTCAGATATATATATACACATACCACCCCAAAATTCCTTCGTCAAAGCACTCAGATCACACACGTCACTACAATTTCAATACCGCAAATGCCGGTCATTAACTCTGGTCAAAATCACCCTTCGGGCTTTTAATTTGAATTTTAAATATCACCTTGTCGCACAGAAACCATTACACTTTAAGCTTAAACAATTTTATGGGTTACCTCGTACGTTTAAGTTCACCTTATCATTGACTGACGAGCACGTGGTCTCTGCTACTACCTTTATAACTATTTCAATTAATAACCAGACTTCATGGAATCACCATTATAAATTCATACTTGCTTTAATTCTTTTATTTTTTTATTTATTTTTTTTTTTATTTTGAACTGTGTCTAACATTATTTCTTTAACTTGACTGTAAAATAATTTTACCACGTGCTCGTATTTTTTACCGGCACGACCATGGACCGCCTGAGCCACACGCACACACTATCGTTACATTTCACACACACAAGTCCCAATTAGATTAAAATTAAATTTAAACTCTCCATACTGGCTCACCTGAAGCTCTTTATAGAATTATCTCGTCTTAGTGGAATCATATCGCAAGGGATAGAGCGACGTGGCTACAGCGACAAGGTCATTGCCTTTAGGAGTTAAAAAAAGTGGAATCACACGTATTACGCCGTCACAATCCAAGCCGCACCAAAGTTGAAAGAGAAAAGAGGCCGATGAAGACGCTGCGCTAACTTATAAAAACTCGAACATAGCTGACTAAATCTCGTTGACAAGCGGACGCCACAGCCAGCCAAATGACGTCACCACTCAAGATCGCCGCGAACGACTGAATCTCGATATCAAGGCGGGCATCGTAACATGCAGCGATAATGCACCGAACGCACGGAAAATACAATTATACTGGCCGTGGTGTTTACCTTTCAATATAACCACGGCACAGGGTCTAAAGAAAATTATTTAATCCAACTCATATCTCGTGCGAAGTATCTTGAACCAGAATTGTCAGAGCCAGAGATGGTAAATAAATTAGCTCATCATTTCGGAAGAGGTATTCAAATCGCCGTAATTACACAAGGTATTAAGTCATTGGAGGAACTACTCCTATTGTTAACCAAATGGGATAATGTTGACAGTCAAAATAATAGTAATAATAATAGTGAAACGGCTCGTAAACAATTTCAGCCACAACAACCACAAAAACAACAACAACAAAAACAACCACAAAGATTTAAAAATAAACCTAATTTCCAAAAGTTCAATCAAAGAAATTTATCGGCCATTACCGAAGCAAGTACTAGCGAAGAGCAACCAAAAAACGAGTAGGGTTGCACGGCGTGATTCCGTGCGATAAATTGAAAAATATAAATAAAACTAAGGATAAAATTACAAATAAAACATACCATAACGAACAGCAGTGTCGAAAATCTTATGTAAACGATAATAGTAGTAAGAATGTATACATTGCTTCAGGCATATATCCTGTTGACATTAGAGATAAATTAAGATATAACAATTGTGTTGATGATGATGTGGAAAATGTTAGAAATAAGAATGATAATAATATTGTTGCGAGAGCGAAAATTAATGGATGTGTCGGAAATGTGTTATTCGATACTGGTGCGCAAATTTCTCTAATCAGCGAAAAATTCGTTAACAAATATAGACACCAATTTAAAAAAACACCGATCTTACCTGTCAACAATACGGTTGTCACGACAGCCACAGATGATTCACAAAATATTAATAAGCAAGCACTTATCACAATAGATTCACAAGGGATGGAAATGGAAATACCCGTTTTTATAGTCAAAAATCTAGTGTACGACGTTATAGTAGGCACTGACACATTAAGGAAAATACACACTACAATTGATTTCACTAATAAAACGCTTGAATGCACAGTTAAAAATACAAAACATAAAATTAATTTGGGTTATTCGCTCAGTCAGGGAAGTAAATATGACAATGCGGCTGACCGTTGTAGGCCCGTTGACATACAGAAGCCACCTGTTAATCGCTTAGATAAGATAGCAGCTAACGGTGGTGCGCCCGGTAAGGAGATAACAGATTGGCAACGAAAGCAAGTAAATAATATTTTAAATAAAAATAATATTTTAAATAAATATGAATCAATTTTCAAAAAACAGCACAAAATTACCAACGTTTATGAACATAAAATACAAGTTAGCGACGAGAATAAATTTATAAGAAAAACATATCCGATCCCATTACATTATCAGCAACAAGTTGAAGGCGAAATAAATACAATGTTAGAGAATAATATTATTGAACGAGCAGATAGTAATTTTTTAAACCCGATGGTGGTCGTTAAAAAAAAATAACGATATACGCATCTGCTTAGATATGCGAAATCTTAATAATATAACACAAAAATGTTACGATTGTGCTCCCAACGCGGAAAATTTGTTTGTAAAATGTCAAGGAGTAAAATACATGTCGCGTCTTGACCTAAAAAGTGGGTTTTGGCAGATCCCTTTAGCCAAAGAATGTCGAAAATTCACAGCATTTTTATATAAAAATAAATGTTACCAGTTTAAGGTAGTACCTTTTGGTTTGGTTACCAGCCTAGCTGCTATGGTTAAGTGTCTTGAATTGGCATTAGGGCCGGAGGTCGACGATTTTCTAAGTGTGTTTGTTGACGACATACTTATTATATCGAAGTCGTTCGAGGAACATATGCAGCACCTCGATATCGTTTTCCGCAAGTTAAGAGATGCGAACCTTGCGCTCAACTTAGAAAAATGCGAATTTGGAAAATCACAAATAAAGTTCCTCGGGCATATTATTTCTGCGGATGGTGTTAGTACTGACCCGGAGAAAATTCAGGCCATTACGGAATTTCCAAATCCAACAAAAGCGAAAGATATCAGAGCGTTCCTTGGATTGACTGGATATTTTCGCCGTTTCACACCGGAATATTCTAAAACCATAGAACCGCTGCTGGAATTGTTAAAGAAAAACACCAAATGGAGATGGGAAGAGCGACATGAGGCAGCGTTCAACGCTACAAAAGAATTATACAGAACTTACACGTGTTCCACCCGGAAAAAGAAGGAACGTATGTACTTAACTGTGATGCTTCAGACTACGCGATCGGTGGTGTATTGTATCAGCGGAATAATAAGGGAGAACATAAGGTAATTGCACATGTAAATATGTAGATCTTTAAAAGGGGCCGAAAGAAATTATTTTACGTCTGAAAAAGAGATTCTTGCAATTGTGTTTTGTATTAGTAAACTTAGATATTACCTGGTGGGTCAACACTTTGAAATTCTCTCAGATAATCAGGCTTTACCTTTCATGCTTAATTGTAAACTGGCCAATGCGAGGATATCGCGTTGGGTCATGGATTATGGTCATAGATTAAAATTGATAAATCTTGAACAACAGAAGGACGCAAAATTAAAAAAAATTAGGGAAGAAATACAAAGGCAAGACAACCCGAAGTACAGAATCTACAGGGATGTACTGTATAAAATAATCGACGGACAATGGAAGATTATGGTTCCTGATGATCTCGTAGAAGATTTAACGTGGGCTTGTCATGAAAGTCTTGCTCATGCCGGAGCTTATAAATGTTATTTGGCGATGAGAGAAAACTTCGTATGGTTGAACATGGCAAGGAAAGTAAAGTCTATTTTGCGAACATGTCACATATGCCAGACAGCTAAATACCCAAATCAACACACCTATGTGGAGATGGGTAACATCATTACCAAGAATAAGAATGATCTACTGTGTATCGATTTTTTAGGTCCACTACCACGTGCTGCAAGGGGTATGAAGAACCTGGTTGTTTGCACAGATGCATTTTCTAAGAACGTAAGTTTATATGCAATTGGACGACCTAACACGATGACAGTATTAAATGTTGTATTAAATAAATACATTTCGAAATATGGTCCGGTGAAGAAAATTCTATCTGACCAGGGTAAGCAATTCACCAACAAGAAGTGGCAGTCCGAATTAGAGAAGCACAATGTACAGGCAGTGTTGACAGCAATCCGGAGACCGCAAGGTAACCTCGCCGAAAGGGTCAACAGGGAGTTAGGGCGTTCGTTTCGCATTTATTGTAATACCAACCAGAGTAGGTGGGCGGATATCTCAAGTTTTTCGAGGCGTCCATCAACGGGAATTACAATGACACGACAGGATTTACACCTAACGAACTACAAACCGGGGAAATGCCAAAGCGTGTCTGAGATGGGTGCATCAGGAGGATTGCAACACAGAATTTGCTTATTCCAAATTTGGTTAAAAAGATAGAGGCCAGGAGACGCATCCAAAGGTGTGCTGAAGAACGGACGGAGAAATTTAATGCGGATCACAAACTGGTAACGTTCAAAACTGGCGAGAAGGTACTCTTGCGTGCGTTAAATGTTGGTCACAGGGAAGATAATACGGCAGCCAAATTCTTTAGATTATACAACGGTCCATATATTTTATCGGAACAAGTAGGTAAAAATACGTACATTGTAACTAACCCAAATATAAACAGGTTAATAGGGAAGTTCCATGCATCATCCTTAAGAAAATATTACGTTAAAGATAATTAAACCTAAAATGCCAGGATATAGGTGGAATGACTGGTAGGAAATTGTATAAAAATATGTGTAAAGCAAGAATAATTGTGATCATGTGGGAAAAATGTATGGATGAACTGTAGTATACATAGACTTAGACAAATGACGTCAGAAGTGTGATACGCTTATCTGTGTGCAGGAAGGTTGTTGATATCTAGCCATGTGCGTGTGTTTGTTTACAATAGGGCTGTCAAAGTGACAGTTAAGGAATGTGTTTGATAGAAGCTATTCAGTTATTTTGATTTTTGAACTTATTATGTTATTATTTGGATGATTATGATTATTGGGAGCAAGTTATGTCAATTTAGGTTAGGAAGAAAAAAAATGTTATATTCAATATACAAAATTTTTTTTTACACGTGGTGGGGTTAATCCAAATTGTTCTCGTGGTGGGGTTGTTCCTGTGTGCAACGGAACACAGGATGATAAGCTATGATGTTTGTATCAGAGCACATGGATGACGAGCATTTACTTGTTTTAGTTTGTTTTATGTAATATTGTGTCTTTTAGCTGTAGGTTTGGTATTTAGAAGTGGATAAGCATGTAGGGTATACCAAACTCTTCATAAAAAGGTGTCCTATATCGTCATGTATTTTTTGTGTGAATTTGTGCGGGTGTGCGGGTGTGATAATGTGCGATCACTCTAGCTTCAGTGGTAGTTAACCGATTGACGTGAAACTTTGACAAGGAATTATTTAGGTAATTAGCTTCAATTTGTGTATACTCTGAGGTTCATAACTATTTTATAAAAATTTTTTTTTTAAGTGGAGAAAACTCAATTGTAACTCTTATCAAAGATAGGGTAATAAAATTCGTAGATAATTTCCGTGCAGGTTTTGCTAAATTATACAAAGTTTTTCAGAAAATTCGTATATCTTTTTGTTCCATCAATCATGTGACTTGGGCTTAGCCTATCAGAATACACTAAATTCAGTGAGATTCATTCGTTGTAGAGTTAGGATGGACACAGTCTGTCTGTAGAAGTTGCAAGGGGAAGTTGTGCCCGGTGAAGAGAGTTGTTCTCTTACGAACGTAAAAATATCATATATAAAATAAACCTTGGTAATTCTTAACGAAGTTTTGTGTTAAGAACCGAGTGGGTAAAATATTTAGATAAAAATTAAAATATAATATAGTGCCGTTTTCGTGTAAGTTAAGATATCTGCTTAGGGAATTTAAAGACACTTCAAGATATCGTGGAAGGTGTACATTAAACGCACCGCATTAATTAATACCCATATTAATCCTGAGATTAAGAAAATATAAAGTATAAATTAATAATAAACTGTACGAGTGAAATTTGTAACCATTGTGAGTGAACAATATATGAAGAAACTAATTAATGTTAGCAGTCAAACATAATAACAACGAGACTCATTGAAATATCGCCGCTGGAGCCGCCTGCCGTAGAAGAGGACGACAAGACGAAGAGGACGCCAGGACGAAGAGGACACCAGGAAGGAGTGACGCTGTAGAAGAGGACGACGAGACGAAGAGGGCGCCAGGACGAAGAGGACACCAGGAAGGAGTGACGCTGAAGAAGAGGACGCCAGGACGGGAGCGACGAGAGGAGAGGGGGATGTTGCAGCAACCAAGTAAAATAGATTTATATTATCGTACAATACAAACAGTTATTTCTATTATCAATACATGACAATTTATAATACAATATACATCTTTAAAAACTATATTTGTGTGTATAATAAATAATTTTTCATCTCCTCCATAATAGACTTGTTTGTGATTTTTACACACTCACTATATCCTTATTAGTATAATAAAATTTGATCTGTTGCAATATACTAGTATTATTCTTACTTTTTCATGATACTATGAATATAAGAAAAAGTATCTTATATAATAATGTAATAATCTTATATAATATCTTAAATTATAATCTTAAAATAATTTACTTTTCATAATTATTATAATGTTATAATTATTAACGTTTCATATTTTTATTAAGAAGTTAGGTTATATTATTATAATTAACCCAGTTATCATCCATTCAATCGTAACGGTTTCTGTGGTAATTTGAAGTAACTGGAAACACATCGGTTTTAACTGGAAATAATTGTAATCTCAAATTTATTTATAAATGCTTTATCAAATTATTTAGATACTCAGCAATTCAATTAAGATTAAGCAATTAATTCTTTAAAAAAAACAGATAGCTAAGAATTTCAGAAAGAACTAAACAAGGAATTTGCTCAACCATTCCATTTCACACGTTTACACCACAGTAATTTCAGCCAGAAGGGCCCAGAGAGAAGTTCCCTTGCTTCCTTTTATTTTACGTTGATCGTTAGCTGTCGGACGTAGCCTTAGTTCTTTCAGCATATCATTCACCATGCACAGGCCAATGCAAATATCTTAGTGATTGCAGGCTAAGTCGCAGCAGATATTGAAGTCACTATGTTGTTGGTTAGTATTTTTATTCGTACCTCAACTGCAAGTTCCGTTTTTTTTTTTTTTTTTTTTTTTTTTACTTCGATTGTTACCAACGTATCTCTGCTGCATTTACGTACTCAGGCGCCAATTTACGGGGCAACGAAGTGGAGGAGATCCCGTCGTCCCAAATGGTTACTTCATTCAGACGAAATTTTTTCGTCGTTTAGTGATTGTAGAATGGTTTTGTTATTGCAAATATGATGCAAAATTTATCATCATCATCACCACCACTCCAAGAACTAGGTCTTAGATCTGTTTAGGAACCCATCTTCTTCTCGGTCGGTCTACCGACATCTCTCTTCCCAGTAGGGTGATAACCCAAGGCAGCCACAGATAGACGGATATCAGGCATGCGATTCAAGTGTTCACACTATCTCCTTCTGTACTCTTCAATCTTCTGGTGCAATAATACAATATATATATAGCGTGTCTAATATTCTCATTCCTTCTCCGATCCAAGAGAGAACAACCTTGCGTCCCTCTTAGAAATTTCATTTCTGCTGCCTGAATTCTCTGCACGTCCCTTTTACCAAGAGTCCATGTCTCACTTGCATACAGGAATGTGGGGTTAGTTACAGTTTAGTAAAATTTCATTCGAGTATCCTTCCGGGTATGTCACTTTATATACTTTACTTTATATCACGTTGTAACTCTACCTTACCAGTATATTAGCTTTTGTTTGATACGTACCAAAATGAGTAGTGTGTCATACTTTAATCCTTTAAATAAAGAAGGAACATGGAACTACTTTTATGCTGAATAGTAAATGTCGCGAGATTACTACTCTTACCCCTTAACTATTTTTACGCACTTCCAATGGAGCGCTCACGCCGTAAGCTGCGCACAGCGTTGGTTCGCGACGCGGATACATATATGTGAATGTTTGGTAAAGAATATTTAAACAACTAAAGCGTGCGCCGATGACATCTCTATCTATTCTTAAATAATAAACTATGTAATTAAGGCAGTACTAGAACATGAGGTGAAATTCAAGTAATAAATAATCATGTGAAGTGAATGCCAGTGAAACAAACTTTCGCTTTATTTATTCTAACGACTAGAATTACTACAGTTATCTAAGAAGAGAGTACCACACCCAGAATGATTTAACATACATCAGGAACTTCACCTTCTCCGGAAACTAAGGTAACGACAGACCTTCAGGAAACACACCGAGGACCGAGGAGCCGAATCTGCATCAACTACAGAAAACACAGGTGACATGGAGGCTTGTCTTCCATTAGACTTAATTAAATTACTACCTATTTGTAATGAAAATTACTCGATAGCGTTGAGTTTGCTGTCCGCAAGGTATGACAACAAGTTCATACTAGCAAAATACTACATTCAAAATTTACTTCAAGTCAAGTCGACAATTAAAGACTCTGTCCAAAATTTGGCAGAATTCACAAATACGATAACGTCTTCCGTTAATTCACTGGCGGCAATGCAACTGTCAGTGAATTCATTTGAACTTATTACTATACAATTATTATCAACTAAACTCGACCCTACTACTTTTAAATTATGGAAGGAGTCTATAGACCTTGATAATCTTCCTAACTTTCAAGATTTCACTCATTTTTTAAACGCACGTAGACAGCTGTTAGAAAATACACTGCCTATCGATGCCGGACAGCAACTCAACAAGCCGAGTTTAAGACTCAACAATAAATCTGATAAATATAAATCACGAAACGCTGCTGGCAGTACTACATTTAAGAGTTATCACTCAGCGTCAAGCAATTATTCATGTTTGTGTTGTAAATCTAATCATCCAATTTACATGTGTGATAAATTTCGTGCACTAAGCACCGCTGAGCGAGGACAATTTGTATCAAATCACAAATGTTGTACCAATTGTCTTAGATCAGATCATTTTGTATCTAATTGTAAGAATAAGCAGGCATGTAAGATCTGTTCAAAACGACACCATACATTGTTGCACATGAAAAATGTGCCGAACTCAATCTCTGCCAGTAGCAGTAATTATTGTTCATTTAAATTACAATCCACGAATAATATTCTTTTATCAACAGCAATTGTATTTGTCATTGACCAGGCTGGCAACAGACAAAAGGCAAGAGTTCTTTTGGACGCAGGTTCACAAATAAATTTTTGTACCAAATCATATGCAAAGAAATTACTGCTTAATTTGACTAAATCCAACATACCAATTACGGGTATAAATAATACAGCGTGTCATGCCACTAATCTCGCGTCTGTACGCATTATTTCTCGTTATCAGAGATTTAGCTTCGAGGCAAAATGTGCTATCTTATCTGCATTAACCCACAATCTGCCAGCACAATCGTTTGACATAAATCAATTCAACATTCCAGACAACATTTTTCTTGCTGACCCAAATTTCAACATATCATCCGAAATCGACATACTCTTAGGGGCGCAATTTTACCTGGATTTAATTTTAGCCAACAAATACGTACGCGGCCCTCATTTTCCCATCATTCAGGAACCAAAGTTAGGCTACATTTTGGCTGGCAATCTGCCCAAACACTGCCGCTACAAGGGTCCTGCTGTTTCGTTCCTAGCTAGGAACAACGACAGTCAAATTTTGCAGTCTCTCGAAAAATTTTGGGAAGCAGAAACTATCCCTGACAACACACCTGATAACGAGTCAGCTTGTGAGGAGCATTTCGTGCGTTCTACTCATCGCAATCATGAGGGTAGGTTCGTGGTTTCACTGCCATTTAAGTCCGATCATCTCCAGTTGGGGGAATCTTACACCAATGCTGAAGCGAGATTTTTGAATTTAGAACGCCGATTCAGGCATGATGCTAAGCTCGCGCGCGATTACGCAGACTTTATTAATGAATATAAGGATCTTGGCCACATGACGCTTATCGATAATTGCTCTATCAATTCAGGAGTGTCCAATACTTACTATCTGCCTCACCATGCCGTTTTTAAGCAGTCTAGCTTGACCACAAAACTCCGCGCCGTTTTTGATGGTTCGTCCAAAACTACCAATGGCCTTTCTCTCAATGACATATTGTTGTTAGGCCCGATTGTTCAACAAGACCTTTTTTCTATTCTTTTACGTTTCCGCATGCATAAATATGTTCTCATCGCCGACATCGAGAAGATGTATCGACAAATTCTCGTAGCTGAAAGGGATTGTCACTATCAACGTATTCTGTGGCGTGACTCTCCCCTCGAACAATTTAAACACTTTGCATTGCGAACGGTAACCTACGGCACGGCTAGTGCTTCGTTTTTGGCCACTCGCTGTCTTATTCAAATTGGTAGGGACCATCAAGCTTCTTTTCCTGATGCGGCGTTAGCTATTACAAATGATTTCTATGTCGACGATTTGCTTACCGGTGCAGACACCATCTCTGATCTGACCAAGTTGAAATCTGACTTAGGTGCGTTATTGAGTCAATACGGTCTCACGTTGCATAAATGGGCATCTAATGAACCCAGAGTGGTCGCAAGTCATGACAATTTATCACTCCCCTTAAACAAACAGGACAATGTGCGTACCCTGGGCATTCTCTGGAATAACACTGCCGATTCATTCCTGTTTGACATTAAATCATTCCCCGTTGAATCAAGCATCTCCAAGAGGAGAATTCTTTCGATTATCGCAGGCATATACGATCCACTTGGACTGATCGGTCCCGTTGTTTCTTGTACAAACAGTTTATGCAGCAACTCTGGCTTTGCAATCTTGGTTGGGATGAACCGATCTCCGGGCAATCACGTTTGGATTGGCATTCATTGTGCGACAAATTGTGTCTGATTAGCAAAATTGTTGTCCCACGTTCTATTCGTTGCAAGTTTGAGGCAAGTAGAGTTGAATTACATGGTTTTTCGGATGCCTCTGAAAAGGGGTTTGGGTGCTGTATCTACATTAGAGTCATTTATCAAGATTCATCGGCCTCTTGTCATCTCCTGTGTTCTAAATCTCGCGTGGCTCCCCTACGACAGGTGTCATTACCTCGCATCGAACTCTGCGCTTGCTTGTTGTTATCGCGACTCGAATCTAAGGTCGTTCCTGCGCTTTATGCGTTTATTAATAGTGTTCATTTATATTCTGACTTTATGGTGTCTCTTTACTGGATTCATGCCCAGTCCACGAGGTGGAAAACCTACGTCGCTAATCGTGTTACTGAAATTCAGCGTCTTACGCAAGCCTATACATGGCATCACATCAATTCTAGACACAATCCTGCTGATATTATCTCTAGGGGGTGTCTCCCTGACGTTTTGCGCGATTGTTCGCTTTGGTGGCACGGTCCCACTTGTTTGTCTCAATCTTCCGAGTCCAATCCTTTTCCACCCTTTTTACCTTCTAATCCGTCGTCTTCTGAAGTCACTGCGGAAGAGAAACAAACCCATAACCTTTCTCTAATATCTACCCTGGCTATCGACCTTTCTAAGGACTTTTCTTCGTTGCATCGTCTGACACGCGTATACGCTTACTGTTTTCGGTTCATCAAAAATATTAGACTCTCCAGTGCTGACAAATTAACGGGCGATCAAATTAACGATCGAAATTCATCATGCTCTTAATTTCTTCATAAAACAATCTCAGTCGATCCACTTTGCAGCCGAGATTAATTGTCTTCGTAATGGGTCTTCTGTCTCTATCAGGAGTAAGTTGTCTTCTCTCGACCCGTTTCTTGATGATTCTGGAGTAATACGCGTAGGCGGGCGATTACAGCAGTCGCAATTACCTTACGACACTAAACATCCTATTGTCTTGCATCCATCGGCTCATATTACTCGCCTTATCATTGAACGCGAACACATTCATCTACTTCACGCTGGTGCTCAACTCATGCATCACTCACTTCGTCAACGTTGGTGGATTGTTAATGCCAGGTTAGTCATTCGCTCCATCATTCGTAAATGTGTCAAGTGTCTCAGGTTTAGTGCCAAACAGCAGGTTCAGAGGCTTGGTATTTTACCGTCTCCTAGAGTCACTCCATCACGGCCGTTTCTATTCTGCGCGGTTGATTATGGTGGTCCCTTCATGATTCGTCATGGCGGGTAGAAATCCAGAACTCTCTCTAAGGCATACGTGTCTTTGTTCATTTGCTTAGCAACCAGGGCCATTCACTTGGAATTGGTTTCCGACCTTACAGCCAGTGCGTTTATAGCTGTCTTACGTCGTTTTATGTCCCGCAGGGGCATACCCAGTCAGTTATACTCTGATAATGGCACAAACTTTAGGAAGGCCCGCAATATTTTACATGACCTCTACAATCTTTGGCATAATAAGGATGCCACCTCATCACTTAAATTATTCACGTCCTCTCAGGGTATCTCATGGTCATTTATTCCGCCCTCGTCACCTCATTTTGGTGGCCTTTGGGAGAGCGGCATAAAAGAGTTTGAAGTTTCATTTGCGCCGCGTGGTAGGCTATACTCACCTTCGAGGAGTTTGCGACAGTTTTGTCTCAGATAGAGCCATGTCTAAACTCTCGCCCTTTATTTGCCATCTCTTCGGATGTAAATGATCCGGTGCCACTTACACCTGGCCACTTTTTGATTTGCGCACCATTAACGGCGATACCGGACCCAGATCTATCTCATATTCCTATCTCTCGTCTTGGACGTTGGCAACTTATCCAGAAGTTTGTCCAAGTCATTTGGAAGGCTTGGTCTCGCGACTATTTACACCAGTTACAACAGCGTCACAAATGGAAATTCGCTAAGGATAATGTTTCCATTGGGGACCTAGTTTTACTTATTGAGGATAACCTACCTCCATTAGCCTGGAAATTTGGGGTAATTACCGCCACATTTCCCGGCCCAGATAACTTAATTAGAGTCGTAGACATTCGCACGCCTACTGGTGTTTTGCGGAGACCAGTACATAAGTTATGTCTGTTGCCAGCGCGGGACGAGATTTGACGCAAGATTATTTTGATCATTTAGCACAATGCTATTTTACTCAGCCATTGGCTTATTACTTTATTATATGACCATTTGGTCAACTTAATTGTGATATGTATTATCACAACATTTTCATGACAATTTGCGCCATTGCGTGTTTCTATACTCATCATAGTTTCATGGTGGTATATTTGCTATTTTGTATTTATATGTTAATATTTTGTGTGGCATACTATGTCCTACACATTTACATTTTGATGTATTGGGTATGTGTCATGTTTTCGGTGGTATTGTTTTATAAAAATTTGTTACATAATATTCGCATGGTTTGCAGTTATACAACCATGTATGCATTTCTTGCACCGTTGTTAATATATGGGATTTATTGTTCTATGAATGTATTTCTTAATTGTTCAACTCATGTATTACATTTGTAACCACAGTGTCGTATTTGTTACTTATGCTATTGCGCTTATTCATATTTGTAATTAACTAAATTGGTGTTTATTATATTTATTATATAACTTGCATTTATGTAAAACATATTGTTTTTTGCGTCTACTGTATGTAACCACGCCACGCCTAGATTTATTTTTATATTGTATTTTGTATTTTGTGATTATGCATTGCACAATTATCATTCCTACTTAATTATGACATACATGTCATTACATATGTGCTTGCAATCAGTCAGCTATTTATAGCTTGTTCTCACACAACAACATATTGTAAATTCCTGAAACTTCAGGTATAGCATGACTCGTTCAAATTTATGACGCCATGCTAGATTTACGTCTAAACATGTATAATTTGTGACAATTTTTGTTCATTGTAAGCAATACTCTGTACAGGTCTACTGGCCTCAACTATTTCACGGTAACCATCTATGACTTGCATAGGGTTACAATTTATCGGCCCATCATGTGATGAGTTTCCGATCATACATTATTAAACATTGTCAAATTATGTATTTTTCATGTTTTATAACGTTCAATATTGTATACATACTTTATATGTGGGCAATACATTGCCAGCTTACATTTTCATGCATGAATGAAATCATTTTGCTCGCCAACCTTGGCCTACCAAACGCTTATCTT
The DNA here is from genome assembly GCA_034769895.1 of Magicicada septendecula. Taxonomy (NCBI): domain Eukaryota; kingdom Metazoa; phylum Arthropoda; class Insecta; order Hemiptera; family Cicadidae; genus Magicicada; species Magicicada septendecula. Next base: position 185,704,604 of record CM068371.1, on the reverse strand, counting down.
TATTCATGCTTATCGCTAAACCATTAACGTACAGCTGTTATCTAAGATTACAACTCAAGGTTCAATGCAGCCTATGAGATTAACTTTCATTAATAAGAACTCTGTATGTTATATAATAAGTTACCAAAATGTATAATAAGTTACTAAAATGTAGTAAAAAATCTACTGATTTTTTGACGGGCAGTTTATGTACAGTAGCGCGGTAATTTTTACATTATAGGTTGGCTAATCTGCGCTTTTAATTTTCACTTTAAGCTGCTCAATTCATGTCCGTGCTTCCGCACAGTTCGTCACAGACGCTCGCTAGCGGCGGTCGGCTCGCGCCCGCAGCTATACTGTCACATTTTTCTTCTTGTCGCGACAATTAATGTAGGCCTTAGCCTACACTAATATATATGGCCCTTTAGGCCCTTTCGTCAAATTAATTTCAATGTAATACGACTTGTATTTACGATGCGCTCATTAGTCAATCTCTTAGTCAAAAGTGAAACCTAACAATTTCTATGGTGTAAATGTGAACAATTAAATAAATGTATTAATTACAGTCCACTCTCTCTTCATCATTTCTGCATCCTGGCGAATCAACCTACAGTAAATCACGAACACTTCACACTTAACATTTTTGCGTCCACTCGGACCGCTTCTAAACATTTTTTGGTCCACACATGGCGGATCATTCTTCTACTTACCAGGCGTCGACAACTAGGGATTTGTTGAATATTTGCAGGAAATGTTGGCGTCGACAACTAGGGATTTGTTGAATATTTGCAGGAAATGTTGACGTCGACAACTAAGGGTTTGTTGAATATTTGCAGGAAATGTTGGCGTCGACATCTAGGGATTTGTTGAATATTTGCAAGAAATGTTGCCGTCGACAACTAGGGATTTGCTGAATATTTTTCAGAAACACTCATGTATACATAATTTGGACAGGTTTACTAAGTTTTAATTGCCAATACAGCCAGAACATTAAATCCTACTGTCGTATGATGTAATATTGTTGTTCTAGTCTCCTCGAGGCATGAGTCAGTTATCCGCTTGTCAACAAGACTGCAGAGTAGGAAGGGTGTCTTGCCTTGTTTAAGTTAGAGTGAAATAGTGAAAAACACCTCTTTCTTTAATTTAGCAGAACTATCTTGATTTTTACCATTCTCTTTTTAATCGTCTTCTTTACTTTTTTTTAGACTTGTATAAATCTTACGACACTATTTATTTCTGTAGACAAATGTTTAGATACTATATTTTGGACACAACGTGTGTAATTAACTACTCAACTCAATAGTAGAAACCAAACGGACACTATATTTCTTAAATTGTTCGCCTCACGTGTGACGTTAACACCGGCTTATAATATTTGTTGAAGCTTACAAATTTTTGTGTACTGAGCTTATGCACAAAGAAAAAACCGCTATTCACCACCACCAAGTTTATGAAGGATACTACAGTTCAGAATATTAAATGTAACGGTTCATGTTTTTTTTGAATTTTTCCAAATGGTTGAGCTCTGAGTTTATTCACTTAAATAAAAGAGTGTACACTTATTGGGTAAGTGTGGGCGTATTTAAATTTTTAATGCAATAAATGAAATAAATTACTGTCAGTTATCCGTGTTTTAAACGACTATTGTAGAAACTATAAGTGATAGTAATATAATACATAACATTGGAAAATTGACATATGTACAGTTTATATATCTCAAATTATAAGTCACTCTTTATATCAAAGTATATTACTTACATCATGAAGGTTAAAGTAAACTTACGTGCCCCTTGTCTTTTAAGTGTATTGTTTTCCAAAGTAATTAATGAAACTGTGGTTAAAGTATATTTTATCTTGACCGATATACAAATTGTGTTCTAAAAATACGTAAATTAACCACCCTCAACGTTTTGTTTTGTAACATGATGTCTGAGTTTTACACATTAGCTAATACTTCCTTTACTGAAAATTTTAAATTTAATTTACACTCTTTGAGAATGAAAATTATGATGCAATTGGTTTTACAGATCATCAAATAAAACGTATAAAACAATTAAACATTCAAGTATTTTGATTTTTTTTAAAATAAAAATATGTTTATTTTTCTTTTATTTATATTTTGCTAGATTCACAATTTTGTTGTAAATAAAAAAAAAGAATTGCTAAGTAATATTTAGGTTTAAAACGTAGGTAGTAACCAAAAACTACAATTTTTTAAATTACCATTTTATAAAACCGTGTAAAGTTTTAGTTCCATAAAAACAATCGTATAAACATTATTATTCCAACGTTAATCTATTACAGAAAAATTATAAAACTTTATAATTTTAAAACATAATAAAATATAAACATAAATGGCATTATACCAACGTGAGCAGCCCCCAAAATTCGACATATTTGGTGAATGATAATTTCAATATTCAAGTATGGGAAGAATAATTCTTCCAGTAAAAGATACAATCTACGCCGACTCTAAATGACTTTGTTTTAAACTGTTATACAAACTTATTTAGAAAGTATGGAAACGTGATGCGTTACAAGTTCTCCCTCTAATCTCAACTTCAGTAAAACTTCATTTAAGTAAACTTTTGGATAATTTAAATTTTATCATATCAGCCAGTGCACTTTAGTCGACTTGACTTGCTCTATGTTTTGTGTAATGTAGACTGGTAAGTTAAATGAATTTATCTAAAGGAAAATATAACACATATTTCGTTATTGAATAAAGGTTGAAATTTAAAATAACTTAGTACTGCCTTACTTTACAAGTCAGTGTATTGGCTAGGACAAAATGAACTAATATTTGTCTTTCAATAGATTGTTTTTACAGGGTTTTGTCTTTAACGTTATTTAGACTTTGTGATTCTGTAACCCCTCCTTATTTTTTTATTTAGTTTTTCATAGAAGTTTTTTTTAAGGAGAGGCTACCAGATAATTAAAACTCGGCAGAAGGCCTAGGAGAAGCATAAAATGCGCTGGGTCCAGTGAGACGGGACTTGCAATTAAACTCTCTGTTAACCAGTAATATAACCATCTTTATTATTTCATAACTCATTTTGTATATATATGTATACATATTAATCGCAAGCAAAATTTACTAATGTAATTTAATATATCATCTTTCAAAATTTTTAAACATCAAATCCCAAAATAGCATCACCAATATAAGATAGTAATATCTCTTAAATCTTGAAACATCTTAAGTACATATATATATATTTAAAAAAATATCACATAAGCTCCATAATCAACATCATATAAATTATTTAAATACCCTTTTATAACACTTAACATTAAGAACACATGCTGGAACACAAATACACATATACATATACATCACAGATAAGATACATGTTCGACCTGGCAGACAGCCTGTATATTCTATAAGACCCATATATGACTGGGGAGAAAATCTGGACTAGTCATAATGCCCCGAAACTACAATTATAAGTTTAAGTTTCCAGCACAGCCGGTATAATTTCATCAAATACTGCAAAAACTCCTTAACTCCATTAAAATGAGAAAGAATTTTAAAGAAAACTGAATTGATCGTAATGACTAGAAAGTACACAATTCAAATTGGCATGACAGCCTATATGGTTTTATAAAATTGTAAGTTTCTTCTATTCTTTCATAAAAATATAAAATTCGACTGAAAATCCACTTAGAACATAACCACAAGAAAATACAATTATAAACTGAGATGGCCGTACAGCCTATATAATTTTAGGAAATGAGAAGAATTGTATGTTGTAAGTATATAAAAATTTAAAGATTTTCTAAACTGACTACAGCAGTAATAAAGACAATAATAGATTTAAGTATTAAAACAGCCGAAATAATTTTATAAAATTGTAAAATCTATTTTTTAAGCTTGGTAAAAATATATAAAAAGAATTCACAGAAAATCTGAATTGACCCGGCCGCAGACATGTGCCAGTGCCGGATCCAACAGAAGATAACCTGTCCGGTTCCTGCAGAGAACTGGACCTACAGGTGACTGCCTCAGGTTAAAGAGAGAAAACCCAGACTTAAAATCAATTAAAAAAACTTCCAACCTGTTTTTAAATTATATATGTAAAGATTCACCAATAAAATACCTACTTGTAATAGGGACCCGACCAGCCGATCAAGCCCCCAAACATTTACAAACTACACCCACATACTTAACTACAATACAGATTTCCCACAACTTTTACAACCCCCCATTCAACCTTGCCGTAAAAGAAATAAAGTATAAAAAATTAATGATCGCCGGACACATGCCCCCGACTGGGTCTACACTTATTCTGGGGCGTAATTACATTCTGAGAGTTATACAGATAAAGTTTGTAACCAAATTATGTCCAGCTGGACGTGAGCACAATTGACAATCGAACTTGAGTTATTTTTACTGGTGAATGTCACAACACATGGTGTCTGTTGCAGCGGCCTAGTGTATTTTTTTGAAAAGCTTAAATTTCACCTTAGTTTTATCCAGATTGTCTCATGGGTGCGGTAGCAGGCCGTGCAGCAACTCCCCCACTGGCGGCTAAGATCGAGGGCGTATTTTTTTTTTTACGACATTGCAGCAGATGGATACCACATGCGGAGAAAGTCAAATTTCCAACTGGGTCGGGAACCCTGCACATTCATGATAATTACTTCATTGGCCTATAATTCATAATACACACATGTCACAGCATACCAAACTCACTCTGTTCACCATAACCCGTTTTAACATTTTCACTTCTGGATTCTCTTATAAAATACTAGAACACACTCAAGGCCTCAATGTTTCATAATTATATATAGATTTTCATAACGAAACATAAATGTACGATATTATAATTCACAAAATGATGAAGGCATGCAAAGCTAACAGACTCAAACAGGCATGAGGCATATAGCACAATGTGCTCACACAGACAGTTTCGTAAAGTTCGCCAGTCCCACAAAATTACAGAATAATTTTCTTTACGCCCCTTTTATACAATTGAATTGATTATATAGATTATAAAATTCAAGATTGTAGGCTGTATTAATATTTAAAACAACTCGAGTATTCAACAATGGACATACCCGCCACGTGGCAAACTTTAAACGTTATCAACTCGCATCCACGTTAATTTTAATCTAAATGTAAATCTTTTACAACATAATGAACAATATATATTAAACACACTTACCGGAGATCACTTAGCGTTTACTTATTCATGTAGAATAGCGATAGTACAACGATGAAGAAACGTAACTCTGCCAGGGGAAGATGCTGTTGACGCCACGCTGCTCAAGTCTGAACTGAATGAACCTCGCGTTGAAAAAGATAATCACACAACTCCGTCCACAGAGCGCGTGAGCGTTCAGTAAAATGACGTATTAGCCATACAGTACACTACACTCAATTACCGTAATGCAATAACTCGGCGATCCATAATTAATATAATTCGGCTTTCTAGAAACGCCGTGTAGTCACAATACGGCACAATTCGAACGATAATATTAAAATTTGGACTTCCAGTGAATCTAGACTAAGTAGCCATTACCTATAGCTAATGACCTATAGTTGACCTTGGTCAGTTGTGTGGTATGTCCGTAATAAAGTAGATGGAAATTCACGTGTTTAACTTGGCACAACCGTGGCGTACGTATTGGACTACCCAATAAGCTACCCCAATTCAGTACGCTTCAAATGTGGCTATAAATTTTACACAAGTTTACGTGTGCGAACAATTTTACACTAACATGGGGAGCACTGGATTTTAACTGCGGTCGAAACTGCACTTCTTTATTAATTTTATCGAGAGATTATCTCTCCGAGATAGGCAGCAATGAAATCAACAAATGAAAAACTTGTAACCGTTTCCTTCAAACCTATCGCTTGTAGAGAGGACCACGTGCGTCACAGTTGAATAAGCTGTATGAACACAACTTGTACGGAGCCTTACGAAATCTGAAATTCTAAAGCTCTGATAGTCAGTTGCTTACAGCTTGTTTAGCGAAATCTAATTGCAGTGGGGAGGTACAACCATATTATGTAAATTTTAGCTTATTCTGATCAAGAAATGTTCTGAACCTGCTAAGAAGTCATTTATAATATTATGTTTTTAATGTCTTATTCATTATGAATCATAGATCGAATTAAACAAAAAACGTATTAACATTCACTTGGACGTTGATAGTACACTTAATCAAGGCAGATTGTTTGATATAATTTGAACTACATTGCTGTGCAAGTCTCATCTCTCAATCACAATTATTAAGGCCGCTAGAATGATTTTGCTCAACTAACGTCTACTCGACACTCGCACACACGCACTCGACTGTCCTAAACCAAACTTACACGCAAAGTCGCGCACTTAGTATATATACTTACAATATATAAGTATATATACTAATATACTTATATATTGGTATATAAAAGTATATACCAATACTTTTATGCATTGTAGTTTATATTTGCATTTAAATTAACTTATTTTTTAGTCTAAAATTACAACTTTTGCAAGCTAAATTACAGAGTACCACATGCAATTTTACACGTTACATACATAGCATGTAGAAATGTAGTTTATTGTTAGCAGAGATATATCATATTAAAAATAGGTCACAGAATTTTTCGTTGAAATATATGTGTATGTATATGTGTGAGTGAGTGAGTGAGTGTGTGTGTGTGTGTGTGTGACCTGAGGTGACGTCATGGGGAGTGAAATCTGTGTGTACAGCGTAATTGTTTGTCTGCGTGAGGCCGGTAAATACGCGAAAATACTTTTACCATTCAGCATAAAAGTAGTTCCAAGTTTCTTCTTTATTTAAAGGATTACAGTATGACTATTTAATTAAGCAGAGATATTCTTAGTTACAGACGTTAATTAAAGTACATTACAGTGGTCATGTTTAATTATTTAAATAATGTCAAATTTACAAGTATATTTAGTTTGTTTAGGGGTCGGAAATCAAGTTAATTCTGGTTAGTGCATGTCTATGCAGGATTAATTAACAAGCTTTACCCTTTCTGTACAATCGTATTCCTTTTTATTTTTATTATTACAACTCTTTATTAAATATTATTATTATATAATGGTAGCAATAGGATTTAGTTTAAATGTGCGATTTTATTAAAAATTTTAAAATTTCTCAGCCTACATATTACCTATTTATTAATTACCATATTTTTATTAATGAAATCGTCACAAGAATTCTTAGTACAATTTCAACAAGAGATTCCAAATTTTGAAAGCTCATTTTTTCCTCTTCATACATGATCACAGTGCTATAATGGCGGACTTTCGCACTTCAGGAAAGGTTTTTATTCCCGTACAGTTCCTGAGTTAGAGTGAAGGCCTTTGCTAATTTGAGTTTCCTTATCTTAAGCGATTCTTTGTCTGAGATGCTACGGGATATGTTTCCCCAAGATATTTAAAATTGTTAGTATATTTTATTTCTCTATACGCAATGTCCAGGCATGTTTTCGGGAATTTATATAGGGTGGTCATAATTTCCGTTTAAGCATAGGAGATTTGGAGGCCAGTTTTCTCCGCTATCTCTTTGAGATCTTCTACTTGCTTTCTTGCTTCTTCTTCTGAGTGGGCGAAGATGGCAGACCATCCGCAAAAGCTAAACAGCTTAATTCTACGCATTTGGATTTTTTACCTATTCTAACCCTAGTGGAATTGACTTTATGGAAGGTTTTCATGACTTTATCTAGAACACAGTTAAAGAGAATAGAGGAGAGTCCATCCCTTTGACGTACGCCAGTGTAAATTGGGAAGGGGTCACTAAATTTTCCTGGGAATATAATTTTGGAAACTGTGTGGGTTAAAGTTAATTTAACTAAAATTAGAGTTTTGGGATCGACACCGCATTCCTCCAGACACTGGAAGAGGGTCTCTAGATTCACTGAACCTTCTGAAAAGCAATGAAGGTTATGAAGGGAATGAAGGATATATTTCTTTAAAGGAAATATCTAATGATCAACTTCAAACTGAGGATCTGTTCCGGGCACGATCTGTGCCCGGAAATAATAAATATAATTATGTTTTATTTTATGATAACTAAAAAAATGTAAAAATTATTGACCATTTCCATATATGTGCATGTAGGCAATATCATTTTAAGGAATTGCATTTTTTTAATTTTTATTATAAAATATAATTTACTTTACACTGGATGACTGACAGACGTTAAGAAATCATTAATAATTAACAATTTAACTGACAATTAGAATTTAAAATTCTAAGATGGAAAATAAAAATCATCCTAATAGTAACAATATGAACTCAAAAATTATTTAAATGCCTACCGTTTTACGCTCAAATAGTACTTCATTTTTAATCTTTTAAATATTTATTTAATTTTTAATTTTATATCCACGAAAGCATTTAAACAAATTGCAGATTAACTTTTTTTAGTCTGCCATTAGTGTCTCTCCTTGCATAGTCTTTTTATTTTAAATAAATCGGTTTATTGTCACCTGACGCTACCGATCACTCTGTTATGCTGTGTATCCTCTGTGGTCCCCTGAAGGTGCGCGCGCGTGTGTTTAATCCAGCCTTGTTAAATGTCTCAACGACACGCGTTACCGACTCGTAGAACACGTGATGTCCACGAGATGACGATTTGATTACAAAAGAGAAATGGTTTACCTGAATTGAATATATCGTATATACTGAAGTTCCATTCGTGTTAGAGGTAAACTAAACAGTTTCCATTCTGTCCCGAATTGTCATAACATTTTTGGCGTCACATTCGTCAATATGAAAAATATTTGCATATTTTTGCGATTTTCGTCGTCTGCAGAACATACACGTCAGATCCAATCTTTGTGCTCAATTCACGACATTTTTGCGTTACCTCGGAATGGTTTTTATTATTGTGTAACAAACTGAGTACCAAACAAATAATTACTCTGTCAACGTAAGCTATACACACAAATTCGAACAACCACGAGTCCAAGGGCGCGTGACAGTGTGCAGTACCCGCTGAAATAATTCGCTTTCGCGTGGTATCGACCAGTTTTGCAAACTTCACGGAAAACATTTAGTATTGAGGGCGTACATTTTCGCGTATTTACCGGCCTCACGCAGACAAACAATTACGCTGTACACACAGATTTCACTCCCCATGACGTCACCTCAGGTCACACACACACACACACACACACTCACTCACTCACTCACACATATACATACACATATATTTCAACGAAAAATTCTGTGACCTATTTTTAATATGATATATCTCTGCTAACAATAAACTACATTTCTACATGCTATGTATGTAACGTGTAAAATTGCATGTGGTACTCTGTAATTTAGCTTGCAAAAGTTGTAATTTTAGACTAAAAAATAAGTTAATTTAAATGCAAATATAAACTACAATGCATAAAAGTATTGGTATATACTTTTATATACCAATATATAAGTATATTAGTATATATACTTATATATTGTAAGTATATATACTAAGTGCGCGACTTTGCGTGTAAGTTTGGTTTAGGACAGTCGAGTGCGTGTGTGCGAGTGTCGAGTAGACGTTAGTTGAGCAAAATCATTCTAGCGGCCTTAATAATTGTGATTGAGAGATGAGACTTGCACAGCAATGTAGTTCAAATTATATCAAACAATCTGCCTTGATTAAGTGTACTATCAACGTCCAAGTGAATGTTAATACGTTTTTTGTTTAATTCGATCTATGATTCATAATGAATAAGACATTAAAAACATAATATTATAAATGACTTCTTAGCAGGTTCAGAACATTTCTTGATCAGAATAAGCTAAAATTTACATAATATGGTTGTACCTCCCCACTGCAATTAGATTTCGCTAAACAAGCTGTAAGCAACTGACTATCAGAGCTTTAGAATTTCAGATTTCGTAAGGCTCCGTACAAGTTGTGTTCATACAGCTTATTCAACTGTGACGCACGTGGTCCTCTCTACAAGCGATAGGTTTGAAGGAAACGGTTACAAGTTTTTCATTTGTTGATTTCATTGCTGCCTATCTCGGAGAGATAATCTCTCGATAAAATTAATAAAGAAGTGCAGTTTCGACCGCAGTTAAAATCCAGTGCTCCCCATGTTAGTGTAAAATTGTTCGCACACGTAAACTTGTGTAAAATTTATAGCCACATTTGAAGCGTACTGAATTGGGGTAGCTTATTGGGTAGTCCAATACGTACGCCACGGTTGTGCCAAGTTAAACACGTGAATTTCCATCTACTTTATTACGGACATACCACACAACTGACCAAGGTCAACTATAGGTCATTAGCTATAGGTAATGGCTACTTAGTCTAGATTCACTGGAAGTCCAAATTTTAATATTATCGTTCGAATTGTGCCGTATTGTGACTACACGGCGTTTCTAGAAAGCCGAATTATATTAATTATGGATCGCCGAGTTATTGCATTACGGTAATTGAGTGTAGTGTACTGTATGGCTAATACGTCATTTTACTGAACGCTCACGCGCTCTGTGGACGGAGTTGTGTGATTATCTTTTTCAACGCGAGGTTCATTCAGTTCAGACTTGAGCAGCGTGGCGTCAACAGCATCTTCCCCTGGCAGAGTTACGTTTCTTCATCGTTGTACTATCGCTATTCTACATGAATAAGTAAACGCTAAGTGATCTCCGGTAAGTGTGTTTAATATATATTGTTCATTATGTTGTAAAAGATTTACATTTAGATTAAAATTAACGTGGATGCGAGTTGATAACGTTTAAAGTTTGCCACGTGGCGGGTATGTCCATTGTTGAATACTCGAGTTGTTTTAAATATTAATACAGCCTACAATCTTGAATTTTATAATCTATATAATCAATTCAATTGTATAAAAGGGGCGTAAAGAAAATTATTCTGTAATTTTGTGGGACTGGCGAACTTTACGAAACTGTCTGTGTGAGCACATTGTGCTATATGCCTCATGCCTGTTTGAGTCTGTTAGCTTTGCATGCCTTCATCATTTTGTGAATTATAATATCGTACATTTATGTTTCGTTATGAAAATCTATATATAATTATGAAACATTGAGGCCTTGAGTGTGTTCTAGTATTTTATAAGAGAATCCAGAAGTGAAAATGTTAAAACGGGTTATGGTGAACAGAGTGAGTTTGGTATGCTGTGACATGTGTGTATTATGAATTATAGGCCAATGAAGTAATTATCATGAATGTGCAGGGTTCCCGACCCAGTTGGAAATTTGACTTTCTCCGCATGTGGTATCCATCTGCTGCAATGTCGTAAAAAAAAAAATACGCCCTCGATCTTAGCCGCCAGTGGGGGAGTTGCTGCACGGCCTGCTACCGCACCCATGAGACAATCTGGATAAAACTAAGGTGAAATTTAAGCTTTTCAAAAAAATACACTAGGCCGCTGCAACAGACACCATGTGTTGTGACATTCACCAGTAAAAATAACTCAAGTTCGATTGTCAATTGTGCTCACGTCCAGCTGGACATAATTTGGTTACAAACTTTATCTGTATAACTCTCAGAATGTAATTACGCCCCAGAATAAGTGTAGACCCAGTCGGGGGCATGTGTCCGGCGATCATTAATTTTTTATACTTTATTTCTTTTACGGCAAGGTTGAATGGGGGGTTGTAAAAGTTGTGGGAAATCTGTATTGTAGTTAAGTATGTGGGTGTAGTTTGTAAATGTTTGGGGGCTTGATCGGCTGGTCGGGTCCCTATTACAAGTAGGTATTTTATTGGTGAATCTTTACATATATAATTTAAAAACAGGTTGGAAGTTTTTTTAATTGATTTTAAAGTCTGGGTTTTCTCTCTTTAACCTGAGGCAGTCACCTGTAGGTCCAGTTCTCTGCAGGAACCGGACAGGTTATCTTCTGTTGGATCCGGCACTGGCACATGTCTGCGGCCGGGTCAATTCAGATTTTCTGTGAATTCTTTTTATATATTTTTACCAAGCTTAAAAAATAGATTTTACAATTTTATAAAATTATTTCGGCTGTTTTAATACTTAAATCTATTATTGTCTTTATTACTGCTGTAGTCAGTTTAGAAAATCTTTAAATTTTTATATACTTACAACATACAATTCTTCTCATTTCCTAAAATTATATAGGCTGTACGGCCATCTCAGTTTATAATTGTATTTTCTTGTGGTTATGTTCTAAGTGGATTTTCAGTCGAATTTTATATTTTTATGAAAGAATAGAAGAAACTTACAATTTTATAAAACCATATAGGCTGTCATGCCAATTTGAATTGTGTACTTTCTAGTCATTACGATCAATTCAGTTTTCTTTAAAATTCTTTCTCATTTTAATGGAGTTAAGGAGTTTTTGCAGTATTTGATGAAATTATACCGGCTGTGCTGGAAACTTAAACTTATAATTGTAGTTTCGGGGCATTATGACTAGTCCAGATTTTCTCCCCAGTCATATATGGGTCTTATAGAATATACAGGCTGTCTGCCAGGTCGAACATGTATCTTATCTGTGATGTATATGTATATGTGTATTTGTGTTCCAGCATGTGTTCTTAATGTTAAGTGTTATAAAAGGGTATTTAAATAATTTATATGATGTTGATTATGGAGCTTATGTGATATTTTTTTAAATATATATATATGTACTTAAGATGTTTCAAGATTTAAGAGATATTACTATCTTATATTGGTGATGCTATTTTGGGATTTGATGTTTAAAAATTTTGAAAGATGATATATTAAATTACATTAGTAAATTTTGCTTGCGATTAATATGTATACATATATATACAAAATGAGTTATGAAATAATAAAGATGGTTATATTACTGGTTAACAGAGAGTTTAATTGCAAGTCCCGTCTCACTGGACCCAGCGCATTTTATGCTTCTCCTAGGCCTTCTGCCGAGTTTTAATTATCTGGTAGCCTCTCCTTAAAAAAAACTTCTATGAAAAACTAAATAAAAAAATAAGGAGGGGTTACAGAATCACAAAGTCTAAATAACGTTAAAGACAAAACCCTGTAAAAACAATCTATTGAAAGACAAATATTAGTTCATTTTGTCCTAGCCAATACACTGACTTGTAAAGTAAGGCAGTACTAAGTTATTTTAAATTTCAACCTTTATTCAATAACGAAATATGTGTTATATTTTCCTTTAGATAAATTCATTTAACTTACCAGTCTACATTACACAAAACATAGAGCAAGTCAAGTCGACTAAAGTGCACTGGCTGATATGATAAAATTTAAATTATCCAAAAGTTTACTTAAATGAAGTTTTACTGAAGTTGAGATTAGAGGGAGAACTTGTAACGCATCACGTTTCCATACTTTCTAAATAAGTTTGTATAACAGTTTAAAACAAAGTCATTTAGAGTCGGCGTAGATTGTATCTTTTACTGGAAGAATTATTCTTCCCATACTTGAATATTGAAATTATCATTCACCAAATATGTCGAATTTTGGGGGCTGCTCACGTTGGTATAATGCCATTTATGTTTATATTTTATTATGTTTTAAAATTATAAAGTTTTATAATTTTTCTGTAATAGATTAACGTTGGAATAATAATGTTTATACGATTGTTTTTATGGAACTAAAACTTTACACGGTTTTATAAAATGGTAATTTAAAAAATTGTAGTTTTTGGTTACTACCTACGTTTTAAACCTAAATATTACTTAGCAATTCTTTTTTTTTATTTACAACAAAATTGTGAATCTAGCAAAATATAAATAAAAGAAAAATAAACATATTTTTATTTTAAAAAAAATCAAAATACTTGAATGTTTAATTGTTTTATACGTTTTATTTGATGATCTGTAAAACCAATTGCATCATAATTTTCATTCTCAAAGAGTGTAAATTAAATTTAAAATTTTCAGTAAAGGAAGTATTAGCTAATGTGTAAAACTCAGACATCATGTTACAAAACAAAACGTTGAGGGTGGTTAATTTACGTATTTTTAGAACACAATTTGTATATCGGTCAAGATAAAATATACTTTAACCACAGTTTCATTAATTACTTTGGAAAACAATACACTTAAAAGACAAGGGGCACGTAAGTTTACTTTAACCTTCATGATGTAAGTAATATACTTTGATATAAAGAGTGACTTATAATTTGAGATATATAAACTGTACATATGTCAATTTTCCAATGTTATGTATTATATTACTATCACTTATAGTTTCTACAATAGTCGTTTAAAACACGGATAACTGACAGTAATTTATTTCATTTATTGCATTAAAAATTTAAATACGCCCACACTTACCCAATAAGTGTACACTCTTTTATTTAAGTGAATAAACTCAGAGCTCAACCATTTGGAAAAATTCAAAAAAAACATGAACCGTTACATTTAATATTCTGAACTGTAGTATCCTTCATAAACTTGGTGGTGGTGAATAGCGGTTTTTTCTTTGTGCATAAGCTCAGTACACAAAAATTTGTAAGCTTCAACAAATATTATAAGCCGGTGTTAACGTCACACGTGAGGCGAACAATTTAAGAAATATAGTGTCCGTTTGGTTTCTACTATTGAGTTGAGTAGTTAATTACACACGTTGTGTCCAAAATATAGTATCTAAACATTTGTCTACAGAAATAAATAGTGTCGTAAGATTTATACAAGTCTAAAAAAAAGTAAAGAAGACGATTAAAAAGAGAATGGTAAAAATCAAGATAGTTCTGCTAAATTAAAGAAAGAGGTGTTTTTCACTATTTCACTCTAACTTAAACAAGGCAAGACACCCTTCCTACTCTGCAGTCTTGTTGACAAGCGGATAACTGACTCATGCCTCGAGGAGACTAGAACAACAATATTACATCATACGACAGTAGGATTTAATGTTCTGGCTGTATTGGCAATTAAAACTTAGTAAACCTGTCCAAATTATGTATACATGAGTGTTTCTGAAAAATATTCAGCAAATCCCTAGTTGTCGACGGCAACATTTCTTGCAAATATTCAACAAATCCCTAGATGTCGACGCCAACATTTCCTGCAAATATTCAACAAACCCTTAGTTGTCGACGTCAACATTTCCTGCAAATATTCAACAAATCCCTAGTTGTCGACGCCAACATTTCCTGCAAATATTCAACAAATCCCTAGTTGTCGACGCCTGGTAAGTAGAAGAATGATCCGCCATGTGTGGACCAAAAAATGTTTAGAAGCGGTCCGAGTGGACGCAAAAATGTTAAGTGTGAAGTGTTCGTGATTTACTGTAGGTTGATTCGCCAGGATGCAGAAATGATGAAGAGAGAGTGGACTGTAATTAATACATTTATTTAATTGTTCACATTTACACCATAGAAATTGTTAGGTTTCACTTTTGACTAAGAGATTGACTAATGAGCGCATCGTAAATACAAGTCGTATTACATTGAAATTAATTTGACGAAAGGGCCTAAAGGGCCATATATATTAGTGTAGGCTAAGGCCTACATTAATTGTCGCGACAAGAAGAAAAATGTGACAGTATAGCTGCGGGCGCGAGCCGACCGCCGCTAGCGAGCGTCTGTGACGAACTGTGCGGAAGCACGGACATGAATTGAGCAGCTTAAAGTGAAAATTAAAAGCGCAGATTAGCCAACCTATAATGTAAAAATTACCGCGCTACTGTACATAAACTGCCCGTCAAAAAATCAGTAGATTTTTTACTACATTTTAGTAACTTATTATACATTTTGGTAACTTATTATATAACATACAGAGTTCTTATTAATGAAAGTTAATCTCATAGGCTGCATTGAACCTTGAGTTGTAATCTTAGATAACAGCTGTACGTTAATGGTTTAGCGATAAGCATGAATAAAGATAAGCGTTTGGTAGGCCAAGGTTGGCGAGCAAAATGATTTCATTCATGCATGAAAATGTAAGCTGGCAATGTATTGCCCACATATAAAGTATGTATACAATATTGAACGTTATAAAACATGAAAAATACATAATTTGACAATGTTTAATAATGTATGATCGGAAACTCATCACATGATGGGCCGATAAATTGTAACCCTATGCAAGTCATAGATGGTTACCGTGAAATAGTTGAGGCCAGTAGACCTGTACAGAGTATTGCTTACAATGAACAAAAATTGTCACAAATTATACATGTTTAGACGTAAATCTAGCATGGCGTCATAAATTTGAACGAGTCATGCTATACCTGAAGTTTCAGGAATTTACAATATGTTGTTGTGTGAGAACAAGCTATAAATAGCTGACTGATTGCAAGCACATATGTAATGACATGTATGTCATAATTAAGTAGGAATGATAATTGTGCAATGCATAATCACAAAATACAAAATACAATATAAAAATAAATCTAGGCGTGGCGTGGTTACATACAGTAGACGCAAAAAACAATATGTTTTACATAAATGCAAGTTATATAATAAATATAATAAACACCAATTTAGTTAATTACAAATATGAATAAGCGCAATAGCATAAGTAACAAATACGACACTGTGGTTACAAATGTAATACATGAGTTGAACAATTAAGAAATACATTCATAGAACAATAAATCCCATATATTAACAACGGTGCAAGAAATGCATACATGGTTGTATAACTGCAAACCATGCGAATATTATGTAACAAATTTTTATAAAACAATACCACCGAAAACATGACACATACCCAATACATCAAAATGTAAATGTGTAGGACATAGTATGCCACACAAAATATTAACATATAAATACAAAATAGCAAATATACCACCATGAAACTATGATGAGTATAGAAACACGCAATGGCGCAAATTGTCATGAAAATGTTGTGATAATACATATCACAATTAAGTTGACCAAATGGTCATATAATAAAGTAATAAGCCAATGGCTGAGTAAAATAGCATTGTGCTAAATGATCAAAATAATCTTGCGTCAAATCTCGTCCCGCGCTGGCAACAGACATAACTTATGTACTGGTCTCCGCAAAACACCAGTAGGCGTGCGAATGTCTACGACTCTAATTAAGTTATCTGGGCCGGGAAATGTGGCGGTAATTACCCCAAATTTCCAGGCTAATGGAGGTAGGTTATCCTCAATAAGTAAAACTAGGTCCCCAATGGAAACATTATCCTTAGCGAATTTCCATTTGTGACGCTGTTGTAACTGGTGTAAATAGTCGCGAGACCAAGCCTTCCAAATGACTTGGACAAACTTCTGGATAAGTTGCCAACGTCCAAGACGAGAGATAGGAATATGAGATAGATCTGGGTCCGGTATCGCCGTTAATGGTGCGCAAATCAAAAAGTGGCCAGGTGTAAGTGGCACCGGATCATTTACATCCGAAGAGATGGCAAATAAAGGGCGAGAGTTTAGACATGGCTCTATCTGAGACAAAACTGTCGCAAACTCCTCGAAGGTGAGTATAGCCTACCACGCGGCGCAAATGAAACTTCAAACTCTTTTATGCCGCTCTCCCAAAGGCCACCAAAATGAGGTGACGAGGGCGGAATAAATGACCATGAGATACCCTGAGAGGACGTGAATAATTTAAGTGATGAGGTGGCATCCTTATTATGCCAAAGATTGTAGAGGTCATGTAAAATATTGCGGGCCTTCCTAAAGTTTGTGCCATTATCAGAGTATAACTGACTGGGTATGCCCCTGCGGGACATAAAACGACGTAAGACAGCTATAAACGCACTGGCTGTAAGGTCGGAAACCAATTCCAAGTGAATGGCCCTGGTTGCTAAGCAAATGAACAAAGACACGTATGCCTTAGAGAGAGTTCTGGATTTCTACCCGCCATGACGAATCATGAAGGGACCACCATAATCAACCGCGCAGAATAGAAACGGCCGTGATGGAGTGACTCTAGGAGACGGTAAAATACCAAGCCTCTGAACCTGCTGTTTGGCACTAAACCTGAGACACTTGACACATTTACGAATGATGGAGCGAATGACTAACCTGGCATTAACAATCCACCAACGTTGACGAAGTGAGTGATGCATGAGTTGAGCACCAGCGTGAAGTAGATGAATGTGTTCGCGTTCAATGATAAGGCGAGTAATATGAGCCGATGGATGCAAGACAATAGGATGTTTAGTGTCGTAAGGTAATTGCGACTGCTGTAAT
The DNA here is from genome assembly GCA_034769895.1 of Magicicada septendecula. Lineage (NCBI taxonomy): Eukaryota > Metazoa > Arthropoda > Insecta > Hemiptera > Cicadidae > Magicicada > Magicicada septendecula. The sequence goes on along the minus strand of CM068371.1, from coordinate 185,686,576 downwards.
CGCCCGCCTACGCGTATTACTCCAGAATCATCAAGAAACGGGTCGAGAGAAGACAACTTACTCCTGATAGAGACAGAAGACCCATTACGAAGACAATTAATCTCGGCTGCAAAGTGGATCGACTGAGATTGTTTTATGAAGAAATTAAGAGCATGATGAATTTCGATCGTTAATTTGATCGCCCGTTAATTTGTCAGCACTGGAGAGTCTAATATTTTTGATGAACCGAAAACAGTAAGCGTATACGCGTGTCAGACGATGCAACGAAGAAAAGTCCTTAGAAAGGTCGATAGCCAGGGTAGATATTAGAGAAAGGTTATGGGTTTGTTTCTCTTCCGCAGTGACTTCAGAAGACGACGGATTAGAAGGTAAAAAGGGTGGAAAAGGATTGGACTCGGAAGATTGAGACAAACAAGTGGGACCGTGCCACCAAAGCGAACAATCGCGCAAAACGTCAGGGAGACACCCCCTAGAGATAATATCAGCAGGATTGTGTCTAGAATTGATGTGATGCCATGTATAGGCTTGCGTAAGACGCTGAATTTCAGTAACACGATTAGCGACGTAGGTTTTCCACCTCGTGGACTGGGCATGAATCCAGTAAAGAGACACCATAAAGTCAGAATATAAATGAACACTATTAATAAACGCATAAAGCGCAGGAACGACCTTAGATTCGAGTCGCGATAACAACAAGCAAGCGCAGAGTTCGATGCGAGGTAATGACACCTGTCGTAGGGGAGCCACGCGAGATTTAGAACACAGGAGATGACAAGAGGCCGATGAATCTTGATAAATGACTCTAATGTAGATACAGCACCCAAACCCCTTTTCAGAGGCATCCGAAAAACCATGTAATTCAACTCTACTTGCCTCAAACTTGCAACGAATAGAACGTGGGACAACAATTTTGCTAATCAGACACAATTTGTCGCACAATGAATGCCAATCCAAACGTGATTGCCCGGAGATCGGTTCATCCCAACCAAGATTGCAAAGCCAGAGTTGCTGCATAAACTGTTTGTACAAGAAACAACGGGACCGATCAGTCCAAGTGGATCGTATATGCCTGCGATAATCGAAAGAATTCTCCTCTTGGAGATGCTTGATTCAACGGGGAATGATTTAATGTCAAACAGGAATGAATCGGCAGTGTTATTCCAGAGAATGCCCAGGGTACGCACATTGTCCTGTTTGTTTAAGGGGAGTGATAAATTGTCATGACTTGCGACCACTCTGGGTTCATTAGATGCCCATTTATGCAACGTGAGACCGTATTGACTCAATAACGCACCTAAGTCAGATTTCAACTTGGTCAGATCAGAGATGGTGTCTGCACCGGTAAGCAAATCGTCGACATAGAAATCATTTGTAATAGCTAACGCCGCATCAGGAAAAGAAGCTTGATGGTCCCTACCAATTTGAATAAGACAGCGAGTGGCCAAAAACGAAGCACTAGCCGTGCCGTAGGTTACCGTTCGCAATGCAAAGTGTTTAAATTGTTCGAGGGGAGAGTCACGCCACAGAATACGTTGATAGTGACAATCCCTTTCAGCTACGAGAATTTGTCGATACATCTTCTCGATGTCGGCGATGAGAACATATTTATGCATGCGGAAACGTAAAAGAATAGAAAAAAGGTCTTGTTGAACAATCGGGCCTAACAACAATATGTCATTGAGAGAAAGGCCATTGGTAGTTTTGGACGAACCATCAAAAACGGCGCGGAGTTTTGTGGTCAAGCTAGACTGCTTAAAAACGGCATGGTGAGGCAGATAGTAAGTATTGGACACTCCTGAATTGATAGAGCAATTATCGATAAGCGTCATGTGGCCAAGATCCTTATATTCATTAATAAAGTCTGCGTAATCGCGCGCGAGCTTAGCATCATGCCTGAATCGGCGTTCTAAATTCAAAAATCTCGCTTCAGCATTGGTGTAAGATTCCCCCAACTGGAGATGATCGGACTTAAATGGCAGTGAAACCACGAACCTACCCTCATGATTGCGATGAGTAGAACGCACGAAATGCTCCTCACAAGCTGACTCGTTATCAGGTGTGTTGTCAGGGATAGTTTCTGCTTCCCAAAATTTTTCGAGAGACTGCAAAATTTGACTGTCGTTGTTCCTAGCTAGGAACGAAACAGCAGGACCCTTGTAGCGGCAGTGTTTGGGCAGATTGCCAGCCAAAATGTAGCCTAACTTTGGTTCCTGAATGATGGGAAAATGAGGGCCGCGTACGTATTTGTTGGCTAAAATTAAATCCAGGTAAAATTGCGCCCCTAAGAGTATGTCGATTTCGGATGATATGTTGAAATTTGGGTCAGCAAGAAAAATGTTGTCTGGAATGTTGAATTGATTTATGTCAAACGATTGTGCTGGCAGATTGTGGGTTAATGCAGATAAGATAGCACATTTTGCCTCGAAGCTAAATCTCTGATAACGAGAAATAATGCGTACAGACGCGAGATTAGTGGCATGACACGCTGTATTATTTATACCCGTAATTGGTATGTTGGATTTAGTCAAATTAAGCAGTAATTTCTTTGCATATGATTTGGTACAAAAATTTATTTGTGAACCTGCGTCCAAAAGAACTCTTGCCTTTTGTCTGTTGCCAGCCTGGTCAATGACAAATACAATTGCTGTTGATAAAAGAATATTATTCGTGGATTGTAATTTAAATGAACAATAATTACTGCTACTGGCAGAGATTGAGTTCGGCACATTTTTCATGTGCAACAATGTATGGTGTCGTTTTGAACAGATCTTACATGCCTGCTTATTCTTACAATTAGATACAAAATGATCTGATCTAAGACAATTGGTACAACATTTGTGATTTGATACAAATTGTCCTCGCTCAGCGGTGCTTAGTGCACGAAATTTATCACACATGTAAATTGGATGATTAGATTTACAACACAAACATGAATAATTGCTTGACGCTGAGTGATAACTCTTAAATGTAGTACTGCCAGCAGCGTTTCGTGATTTATATTTATCAGATTTATTGTTGAGTCTTAAACTCGGCTTGTTGAGTTGCTGTCCGGCATCGATAGGCAGTGTATTTTCTAACAGCTGTCTACGTGCGTTTAAAAAATGAGTGAAATCTTGAAAGTTAGGAAGATTATCAAGGTCTATAGACTCCTTCCATAATTTAAAAGTAGTAGGGTCGAGTTTAGTTGATAATAATTGTATAGTAATAAGTTCAAATGAATTCACTGACAGTTGCATTGCCGCCAGTGAATTAACGGAAGACGTTATCGTATTTGTGAATTCTGCCAAATTTTGGACAGAGTCTTTAATTGTCGACTTGACTTGAAGTAAATTTTGAATGTAGTATTTTGCTAGTATGAACTTGTTGTCATACCTTGCGGACAGCAAACTCAACGCTATCGAGTAATTTTCATTACAAATAGGTAGTAATTTAATTAAGTCTAACGGTTCATTTTTTAGAGAGGAATGTAAATAATGTAGTTTCTGCACTGGCGTTAGATTGGATCTTGCATGCACCAAGTCCGAAAAAATTGAATGAAAATGCTGCCATTCCAAGATATTGCCTGTGAAGCAGGGCAAACCTATCGGTTTTAATTGCATATGGCCCGATAATACGGGAGGTACAGTCCGAACATTAAAGGTATCAATTAATTGTAAAATATTTGCTTCCGTAGAATATAGCATTTCTTCGACCTCAACTCGGTCTTCTTGAGCAGCGTTTACGTCTTTACAAATAAGTTCGATTTCGGACTGTACCTCGTCGTACTTCGTTGCCAAGCTTTTCAAACTTTCAAGTCTTACTGTTAAAAAGTGTTTTGTATTAGAATTTGTATCAAAGTTACTGACAGCTGATTGTATGCGCACTATTGCGGACTTTAAGCCGCCTCTCTTTCTGACTAACACTTTGAGGCCTTCTTCAGCCATTGTACGCACCTTGAAATGATGTTAGTGAGGTGATACCTTGTGGGCGATGTCCTGAAGCGTCGACGCCGTGGAGAAGATGGCAAACACACAGCTCGGAGAGATGACTGCTTTGACTGACGTACTGAAGCTAGCAGGCTCTTGCAATGATGTCGTCAGGAGGCTCAAAGGCGACGAGAGAAATGCTGATCGAATCACTCCACGGTCGTATCAGCGGATATGCTGAGTCGCCCGTGATGGCCAGAAATAGGGGCAGAAAAATAATAAATGTGAATGATGTATCCGGAAATCCAGGTCCGGAGCGACCAAAAATGTTAAGTAGAAGAATGATCCGCCATGTGTGGACCAAAAAATGTTTAGAAGCGGTCCGAGTGGACGCGAAAATGTTAAGTGTGAAGTATTCGTGATTTACTGTAGGTTGATTCGCCAGGATGCAGAAATGATGAAGAGAGAGTGGACTGTAATTAATACATTTATTTAATTGTTCACATTTACACCATAGAAATTGTTAGGTTTCACTTTTGACTAAGAGATTGGCTAATGAGCGCATCGTAAATACAAGTCGTATTACATTGAAATTAATTTGACGAAAGGGCCTAAAGGGCCATATATGAAGTGTTGGCCTAAGGCGAGCCTACCGCCGCTAGCGAGCGTCTGTGACGAACTGTGCGGAAGCACGGACATGAATTGAGCAGATTAAAGTGCAAATTAAAAGCGCAGATTAGCCAACCTATAATGTAAAATTACCGCGCTACTGTACAACGCCAACATTTCCTGCAAATATTTCTTAGCTTGCTCTGTGTCTCACGTTCGTTTCGTATTGTAAAGGTTACTGGAACAGAATACTATTATGTTACGCAACTGTAAAACTATCCTTTACAAAAATAATTAATCGTAGCTTAACAACGATAAAGGATGTTTAAACTGTCGTTTTGTTGTAAGTGTTTCAATAAAGCTTTATCATGCAAGTACTGTTATTGAACATAAAGTCCTTTACATCTGTTATAGGATCCAGTATTCTGTGCTAGCTGAGAATACGTGTAGTTTAAGTTTGCCTGAGCTTAGCAAGTTATATACGTGGTGTATATGTGCTAGCTTAGCAAGTCATTTCATTTACACAGAGATATTTAACAAAAATCTTATAACCATCTACTGTTTATGGGCACGAGGAATTAGATTACAGTCTGTAACGCACTTTGTTACAACTTTATTATTTAATAGGCCTTAAAAATACAGCTATTTTATTGCACAGATATTACAGAGTGGTGTGGAGACTCCACACTTTCTGGTTTTTGGATTTACTAACTACGTTTAGATACTTAGAGCAGCAACCTGTTGAAAAACACCTATTACTACCAACAACAGAAAAAATGAATTGTGGAAAGTCTCAGCACCTTTTACCTATTGGACAATCAAATGTAACTCTAATTAAGACCCATATTTAGCTGTTGTTGTTTTGACGTTACAGCCGATTAAATATTGAAGATATAACCAACACAAACAGCGCTCAGTATTCACGAAAGTTTGAATGTGGGGAAAAAACGTTAAACTCAGCATTCTACACAACTCTATAACTCAGAGAACGGCACCAACTCGGTGGTTACTTCATCAAACCAAAGACTGTACGTATACATAACTTATAGAGTTTAACATCTTTCCAAAATGTGCAAATGATTATTTGGATACATGGCCAGTGATTGCCAGGGCGTTACCGTCCTTTTGTAGGCTGGAGATATGCGGGGGAAGGCAATCTGGATCCAGGAGCAGTAGACAGCACTCGATAAGAACCAGTCAATAAGAAGACGCAAAGAAATTTATTTTTTAATACAAGTTTGGCTACGGCATTTTTCGTAAATTACAAATTTTTAGCATTCACCTTGTATTTTACTTCTCTGTAATGTTTTTTTCGAAAATCTCGATCAACTCTAATACGTCATGTAATGCATTTCAAAAGGTTCCTGCGATATGCGGTACGGGGTTAATATCCCTTTCATCTAACTGCGTTCTAAACAAACAACGCGTCGTCAACAACTGCTTTTTCTGTGTTACATTTTTGTAGACTCGTTATTCCATTCCATTTCGAATAAAATTGCCCCGAATAAACTTACAAATGGAAGATGCCACGAGGGGGGGACCTTAAAGTAATTGTCTTTGAAACTGTGGCGGTAGCTGTTGGGAAACATCGTAATTGTGAATTTTGGTAAAATAAAATATATTTATTATCGTCACCTCAAGGAATCAAAAACGTTATCAAGGAAGCAAGAATCTTACAATCCTTGAGTTATTTTTCATCACTAAGGCAAATACGTTTATTCTAGTTACTGTACGGTGTATTACGGACACAAGCAGAAATTCAGGATGTAGTATAGAGTTGCATAATTGCATAATTAGTTACAAGTAAAAACAGACTGCAAGCAGAGAACGCCTAACAAATGTCGGGTTCAATTGAGCGACAAAAATTATGAAGATTTTAAACACATTTAAAAGTTGATTTGTGTAAATGGCAAGACATTTAGTAATATGTTACTCAAATCGTCTAAAAGACAGACCCAATTCTCACGCGTAATGATACTGCAGAAATTATTCGATTAGTTTCATACAAATAGGTTCTTGTTTCCCACTTTTATAGGTGAAGTTTACAGAACCGTAATGTTTCACGTCTAGGAAACTACAATCGTTTGGCGTATTACGTCTATACCCATTCAGAACTGAAACAATAACAACTGTTGCCAATTGAGTTAAGTGGATATTCACATTGAATATAAAGTACACATTGGATTTTTGAAAGTGTATGTTTTACATAGGGAGAGAGAGTTATATTTTATTTATACAAACTTCTAAAAGAAAATTTTGTGGAAGTCATGGAAAACAAATAAATTGTTCATGTAGATAGCAATATTTTAAAAACTTCATATACATATCAATGTAATTTTCTGTCGTTGACCGCTGCCTCCCTCATCCGGTCGATCTCCTGATATATACCAAATATTTTCTTAAAAGCTAATTTAGTATTGACAGCTACTCGAATTTAATTTAGCCTAAAATACTATACTGGTAACTTATACTTGTTTGTGTAGTAATCAGTATTATAGTAATGACGATATGAATGTTTTCTTATTTGCAGCACGAATACAGGGGTAAAAGAGGAATATTTGAATTTTCAAGTGCCCATTGACAAGTACACAAAAATAACAATAAAAATTGAGATAGTAGACAATGAATGCCTTAAACAGATGAAGGGTATTGGAGCTTTTTTTAATGTTGATAACCAGAATATCTTATATCGTGTTCTGTATAGTTGTAAAAAAAACTGTTCAGTGAATTTTTAAATGACTCGGGAAAGTGTCATTAAGAGCACAATGAGTAAAACACGTGTCTGAGAGTGATTAAGGTTTAAGTAGTTGTTAATGTTTAATTTTTTCCCAATTCTGAACTTAATTTATACAATTCTAGATTAATGTTTCTAGAAGTATTTTAAAGCAAAAAATTCGGTATTTATACCTCGCCGCCTTTCATTATTGTGACACAGGGAGTCTGCATGCCAGTGGAGTAGTCGCCAAATGTCTGAAAGTGGCATCTTGACCAATCCAGTATCTTACGCAACACTCAAGCGGAAAATGATCTTCCAAAAGTCATCTTTATACCTGAAAGATTACATCAAAACAGTAATAAAACAACGAATTTACTTATGTCTCAGAATCTGAAATCTTACAGATCCGGATTACTTGTATTTTTCTATTCTAAATACATCTGTAAAGTTGTAGGTACGTGTTAGTATTTAAATTTCAAATAAATTAAACAAACTTTAACGCAGAATATACTTTTATTTAATAATAATTAAGTTTAAGATAATGGGGTGTTTATGCTTGTTTCTTATAGGCCTACAAGAATTTTTGAGTAACAAGCTTATATTATTTTTAAAATATATTTCTTCTGGAAACTTAGAGTTCTGGAAAATATATTGACTCCAGTAATAATTGGTCTTATCGATAACTTGCACCTACACTTTTTTTTATAGACTTGTAGCTTAAAAGTTTTATTTAATGCACATAAATTTTTATTTTCTTTTTATTTTCTGTATCAGTTCTCTACTTCTATAGCATTTGTAATATTTAATATGATTCCCGGATATGCAATTTTCTTACTGTTCAGATTTTGTTTACGCCATTTGTCCAGTTTTGTACCAGTCTCCTCTGAACTTTGATGTTGTAGCATTGATTTGGTAAAAGTGTTTATTTTAAGCCTAACTTTGTATGTTTTAGCTTTGTTAGCTTTCTTCTACTTTTCTCATTGATAATAATAATATACTGATTCCTACGATTTTATTGTCGCTACCCTAATCCACGTTGTCACGGTTACCCCAAAATACGTTGTAAGTGTGGAAAGTTACACTCAGTCCTTAGTGTGTGTCAACACGTTCGTGTATAGAGTTATAGAGCTATTAAATTCTATATATCGTGTATGATAAACATAAATAACCTACCGTGAATATGTAACGTTTTCTATAAAGCTGGAAACACGAACGGCTGTAGCAATTTAAGTTTATATAAAATTGCGCATTGCATAGAAAATGACATGTTTAACTTCGGAAACCATTATCGTTTAACTCCGAAACACAAAGAGTAAATTTTATTGTTGTGCAACAGACGTTCAGAATATTTAAAGTCTCTGCCTTGAATCAAAATACGAGAAACTTATTAAAGATTAATCTTATGTGATACATTTTTTAGATCACAAAACTAAATTAAACACTGTTAATGTTTAAATAGAGAGGTTATTGATGAAACAGATGAATCATGGCTTTAAAAATTAGTATTTAATTAAATGTAATTAAAATTTAATATAATTTATTACATTACTGCGATAAAGACTTGAGAATAACAATTATGAGTGTTGAATTGACGGTTAAGTAACTAAAAATAATTACAGAGTTACTTAAAAGCACTTTAATGTGACAACTAATTTTGCTAAGTGTATCGCCTTAAGATTACAAAAATTAATAGCAAATCAAAAAATAATTACTATGTTTTGCAAATTTAAAATTTTCAGATTTATACACTGTTTCAATATAACCATTTAAATATTTATTTATGTAAACAGATATTTCTTGAATGGAATTTGATATAAATAAAATTTGATTTGTGATATAGATGAAATTTGAATACAAATTTGATTTTTAGATGAAAGACGTGAATAAGATCAAAATACAACCCGATGATGTATCCATACGTCTTTAATGATATAGCATTAATACGCTGAGCGACCCTTGGCAGATCGTTTTTAACTTGTAGCAGAAATTAATTATTTTTGTGACATTTGTGAGGGTCTGCTTGTCAGAAGACTCCTTATAGTTACCTAGCTTTTTCTATGTCCTTTTTAATGATATTTGTATCTTGGATGACAATTTCAAATTATAATTATCAAAAGCCGACAATTTTTATTTAGAGAAATGAAATATGCTTTACTTTAGAGTTCGAATATATCGAGGAACACAATTTTCAATGGAGAGTATGGTGTTAGTACCTGCACAGAGACAACATTTACGCCATAGGACACATTTAGGCCATAATCTGCAATTATGTAATCGATCGACATTTAACAAGACGACTCTAAGTACACTCACATATTATAGGACAATATACTATTATTTAATGTATTCATCTCTCGGATTACTAAGATGGATTTTGTTCAATGCGCGTTTGTGAATAAGACGCTTAAAAACATGCATGCATACTCCGTATTAGGCCATATTTCCAAGTTGTGATATTACATTTTTATTGTTTATTTACTTAACGTTCAATCTTTTGTGATACATAAAAATGTACGAATACACAATTTTGGTGATATAGAGTAGAAATGGTAAGAACTCATGACGAGATCAATTGCAAATGTACCGATGCATTAATTTCATTTCAGTTCTTTAAAGATTCAATTATAATATTACAACATACTTTACAATATACTTCAATTCAACTATAATATACTCTTTAGTATATTTTAAAACAGCATAATAAGTTGCTATGCTATACTTGCAATATTAAATACCGCGGTAAGAGTGTCATTTCATAACGTCAATGACTTTTGCAAGATGAGCTTAGTAGGCCTATATTTGGTACCGTGGGCAATTCTATGCAAACCAGCTATAAATATTATGACTGTTGAAATATAGACTTAGCCTTGTTACTCGATTCTTTACAAGATCATTACTGCCTTTTTATAAGACTAGCCATTACTACGATATCACCATGGTGAAGGAGCTTTGCCTTTCTCACCAACCGGGAAGTCATCAAGCCAACCTTCCGTTTTAGGTTATGTTTACTATATTATCTGAATTAGTGAAGGTTTCTATCACGTAGTTATTACCAGTGTATGTTATTATGTTTAATTGTACTGTTGCGACGGTCCCCCAGATCGTCTTATTGTACAGTAGAAACAAAATACAGACACCAATGAAGTCACTAATTACCATCTTTAGTTAGTCAAAAATAACCATATGAAATCAACAAGGTAATCTCATACAATAGTTCAAGTTAAATTTGTCCACACGTAATAATAATGTCAATTATCAAGAATTCCTCACTAATTATACCACAGTAATTACTTCCCGCAATAACTTGATCCTCACTCTACAATCTCGCCAGGTGTAACTAAATTCTAAGGTGGACGATGTTCCCTAGGTCCTATAGGTGTTCCAGAATAATATTCCATTCTTTTGACAGCGTGCTAGCATAATTTGCGTAGTTACAAGTGCTCTCAAACAGCCTGGAGTGCTACGCGAGTAGATGGCCTTCATACACGCTGGGCTAGTCGAGAAACGAGTAGAACGACACTCTTGTCATTTCGAGAAGGTTACGTAATTGTCGTAGCACTATATTAATCTGCTCACAGTATGCTTTAGAACACTAAGTTTTAAACTTCCAATTTGACGTAAACGATGCAATGTATTAATTGCTGTGTACCTAAATCTGTTGGATGTACTAATAAAATTCTGTAATGTGCATCACGGTCATATACCGTGCCAGCGTTCAAATTTGATTCTACAGCATTGCTTTTAATTTGTCATAAGGCAATGAGGAGAAACAATCATGGTAAAAGTTATTGGCTTTAACATACGAAGGAAATTGGTTTCATATTTAATTAAAACCATCGCATTAAAATGTGTCACTTTAAATACTTTAACTAAGAAATTAATTTAGGACACTGTGGGACGTTTCTTGTATCAAAGGTAAACTTTTAAAATCAACTTCTAAGTCTTCAATGTTATCCACACTGCTAACATAACCCAGACTTTTTCGTAGAGGTTAAGTATTTGTTGATTGATACCGTTTCAGTTAATGTATAGCGGTACCCCGTTCAGTCAGTTAATTTCATTTCCTACATGTACTATAGTCCAAACTATCACTATAATATTAATCCAAAAGAAAAATCGTAAAAGAGGACTACAGTCAATGATACTGAATTGTATTCTATGTCAAAAGAAGGACTAAAACAGTCTCAAGGTGAAACAGCTGAAAATATTACAGTTTGCGAACTGCATACAATTTATCAGAGAAATCTTCGGTATCAGAGACAAAATATTCTATATTACTAATAATATAAAAAGAAGGAGGTGACAGTTTCCAACAAAAAGGATCGTGTACATTCCCCAAGTAAACTGTTTCAAGAAGAGATGGTGTGTAACAGACTTAATAATGAACACTATTATTGGTTATTCATTATTAATGTAGTATTAGTAGCCAATCGGGTTACTGAATTTTGGATTGTATGATTATTTTCTTTTATTAAAGATGTTTAAATATGTTATCGTGTATTAATAAATAGGCCTACTATTATTACTGAATATTCAAATCTACACTAGTAATAAAATAATTAGTATCTAATAAAAATGTAGGAAAATTAATTACTTTTAAAATATATTAAGTAATTTACACAATAAATTAATTATCTTTCATAAACAAATTACTAAACTTATCTTTATAAGATAATACTCAATCTATACAATACACTCTGCATAAAGGAAAGATATTAAAAATTATTGTTATACATTAAATGGCTTGGATAAGTATTGCAAGTCATATCACATTACGTTTTTATTAAAAAATAAATGTTACACAAATGTTAAAATGCCAGAAAAATTATCTGAACTAATATTCTGCTCTAATAAACAGTGAAGTGTCATGAGTAGACAGGTCACTGAATTAGGAACAATGAAAAAAATCAATTTTACCAAATTCTTAGTCTAGCGTTTTTATATATATATATATATATATATATATATATATATATATAGGACAAACAAAAAAACAGCTGAAAAAACGTTATTTTGAACACCTAAATGCATACAAAAAACCAAATATATATAAATCCAATTTAGCCACACATGCAATAAACACAGGACATGAATTCCCAGACATAACCAAAGTAACACTAATAAAACATATACCACACAAAGGCACCATAATGAACATTTAGGAAAATTTACAGATTTACAAACATAAAACACAAAACAAATTAATACCAGAACAAATACAAATCAATACAAAACATGACACAATATTCAAAGCACTCAACATCGAAAATACACAAAATACAAAAACAGATACCACAACCACACACAATAATGCAACATTGAAGGACCAAAGACCAACAAACCACCTTAATAACATCCAGAAGCCAACACACAAATACTGCACCAGAAGCAAGATGGCGAAGGCTGAAGATGGAAGAACAGGATCTCCCGAAAGGAAAAAATATATCTTGAGGTAAAATAGTTATAAGTATTATAGTAATATATATATATATATATATATATAGAGAGAGAGAGAGAGAGAGAGAGAGAGAGAGAGAGAGCTTAGGATAGAAGTTGAACACTGACTTTGAGATGCGTAGTGGACAAACATCTCGTTGCGAGGCTATCAAAATTTTCATACATTTCATGTTTCATAGTATGAACATTGGACTAAGACTGGCGAAAACAATAGAAGTATGTGTGTGACAGAGAGAAAGTTAGTGTATAAGTGAGACAGCAAACTATTATTCAGTTGTCGCCCTTCACTCCTCTTTAGACAACTAAGGTATGTTTTTAAGTGGGAGTAATCATCCGCTGGGTCTGCCCAGCTCAGCGACCAAGAAAGGCTCTCACGTTTCTACCTGAATAGAGCTGTAAATCTACCACAGCATTTAACAATTTAATTGTATCTGTAAACATCTGTTTCTCACTATGCTTCAGAGTGACAAAGTACAAAATTGCATGGTACGATACAACAACATTTCTCAGTATTTGCAGTTGTCAAATATTGTTAATATTGACATACGTTATAGTAAAATAAAAATTGTTTAAAATAATAATTTTATTTTGAGAGTAAAAATTTAAATATTTTTTTACATTTTTGTATAACTAAGCTTTACAAATTTTAGAATAAATAGATTAAATTTTCGGACGTATAAAAAAGGTACATGTAAATATAGCCTATAAGAAAAGATACACATATCCTAGATTAGAAAGGAAACCGATGTCTACATACGTTGACTGCAAACATCAATCAAATTTTTAAACATTTCAGACAGAAAAGGACTGTTTTATACTTTACAAAGCAGTCTCTCAATCAGGAATTTCATTTCGGCGTCGAAGTCAAAGTATCCTGCACAGAATAATTAGGAATTTGCTGTGCTCTAGGCAGCGATATTAATTATTCTCTCGCACGCTGATGGTGAAAATCGTTTGAGAATATATGTAAGTCTCAAAATTAATTAGGCAGAGAGCATAGGTATGATTGTTAATGGCAAAATATATTATGATAAAATATGATATAATAAATTATATTATGATATAATAAAATATATTATGATATATTGTGATATTAACACAATTCAAAACTACAGCGTTTCTTTCGTTAGTAGAAATTTTACTTGTCTTGTTAGACGCCTTCGTTTTTACAAATTAAAACAACATAATTCCATTGCTAAGAATTTCTGTAAGATATGTTAACGAGATTATCAATAAAGAACAATGCTTACTTGAGATATTATGGGGTATTGTTACTCCCGAGCGTATAAACAACCCTATGATTAACATTTGCCACATCTCTGTTAGTCACATGGAGCAAATTCTTGAAGTTCCCTTGAAGTTAAAGGCAACCTGAACCAAATTTTACGTGAATTTAATAAAAGACGAATAATTGAAAGCCTGTCACGTTTATGTAATCTGAAGCCTTGAAATTCTTCCTTCTCGAGAAAAACATGGTAGTTCTCCAAATCCAAATGATCCAAACCGCTTTAAACTGTATACTAAAAAGCAGGCTGATTATATAAATTTTAACAAAACTCTATTGGCAAAACCCGTAATTTGCTGGTTAAACGCTACCACGAATTACTATATGCAAAGGGGTAACTTTGAACGATTTCTCTAATGTGTATTTTGTCAGGTTTAGTGCCAAATCTAAAGTGATCTTGACAAAATATCTGACACTGGTTATCTATCGAATTGACGTAAATGAATAAATATCCTCTGTGTGTCAGTATATAGTATCACACAAATTTTCCTTTACTGGATGTAAAAAATTTGTTTTAATGGAAAATTTTCAGAATAACAGAATATTTATTTATAATATTTATTGTAGAGGAAGGCAAGAAAGGAATTCAGATTATAGATTAAAAACTGTTTGAACTGAAAATGTTAATGAGGACGAAAAGCGTTTTTTACGGTATGTAAATAAGGTAATTAAATGTATCGTAAACATAAGTTTTATAATTTCTATAGTTAAGATATGGGAATGGCTTGGATGAAAGCAACAATTGATGTAGATCTAATCTCGTATATTGCTCACAAACCCTAGTATTGATGTCGATTTAGTACCAAACCAGTTGTAGGCCTATTTGTCTTGGAAATAGTGGACAGACATTAATGTGAATAAACAATTTCTACCTGCAGTCATATTCGTTTATCTAGAATATCCCGGGATAGCATTATGGTCGCCTAATGCTTCCAGAATAGAAAGTAATAATGTGTTGATTTGCACGTTATTTTTCTTTAATACAAATACTAATAAAATCTAAGACCATTGGCCACATAAGTGTCGAAATGTCTCAAAACTAGTGGTTTCCACGCACTCGTGCAATCCGCATGCGAATAAAATCATTCAAAAATACTTAAATATACAAAAAGGACCTGACCCTCTCACAGAGCTGCCACAATTACCTACGATATAAAGTTAATATGATGTCACAATCCAAAGCATAATGATTTTAACAATCTAAAACGTTAGAAATGATCTAAATCACCTACATCCACACTTAGGGCGGTTTTTCAAGTTCATCTACGGTCCCTGTGCGTGGTCATCAAGTAAATACAAATTTTATTTGTATGCGCTGTTATTTAGTTACACAAACAATTACTTATCGCAAAACCTCACTTTGAAATCTGTAAAAAATGATAAATAAATAAAAATATTTCAACCAATTTTCGCAAAATTTTGCATGAGTGTCCTTTACGTGTCCTTTAGCCCATATTTACACCACAGAGCCCTATTGCTTATAGCGATCAAAAATTTTCAAATTTATAAATTTTCTGATCGAGCAGTGCACTCTCACACAGTCAGGTCACCAACCCAAACCAGAGGAATAAATAAAGGCAATTAAGAACACGTCAACGCGACGCCAGCTACGAGACAATAAGACAACGTTTGACTTCACGCAACAAAGGAAATTGGGGTCGACTTTGACAGACCAAACTCAACTCAAATTTACGACATCATAACAAACCGAACAAAGAGCAGAGTCCAGTGACACAAGTACGCAGAAATTGTAACGAAGGGACGCTGTAGGGTTAAGCCAACACGTGTGAAAGTAAGAAAAGAGATACTCACTGACAAAGAATTCAGAAAAGTCTCGACAGTACAGAGACAATACAGCGAATACCCAGTGAATACATACGACCATGTCGCACAGCATGAAAACAACGCCAGAGTGATAACTTATATTTACGACGAGAAATCGTGGAGGCAACTCAGAGTGACAGCGAGCGAGAAGTTATTAATTGGTAGAAAAAACGGGGTGGAAGTTGAACAAGGAACAGGACGCAACGGATTGTTAGCGAGGGTGTAACAACAAACCTTGGGAAACTCACGAAACAAAGGTTTGACAGACAGGCGAACAATTACTTTATATTCTTAGAAAGAGTGCGATGTCTTTAGCTGTGTATTTCAGAGGATATTCAACAGCCAACCAGAGGTTAGCATCTTCCGAAGAAGTAAGTGGAGAGGACTGTTGTCATGGTGACAACCAGGGCAGCAAATCAGAGAGCCGAAAACCAAGGATCATCAAAGTGGAAGGAACATGTGACCGAGGACAGGATAAGTCTTGAACCTATCGGGATCAACCGAAGGCGTGGAAGGCAGAAAATTGCATTGTGGTAGAAAACGTTTGATAAAAACCGTTTGCAGAGTACGCGAAGAGCTCAGTGTCATAAACTTTTGCGCTCAGTTTTATTAACTCAGTTCTACACAACTTTACCTCAGTCTTATAAAAGTTTATCTCAGTATTGCGCAGTTTATTTACATAGTTACTTTAACTTTTGAACGTGCGAAGTTATCTAAGTATCGTTATACTTTCGAGTTCAGTACTATAAACATTAAAGTATTATTCATTATTCGACATTATGGAACTTAGAAACTTTTAACAAGTGAAGTGACATCTCAATAATAGAACTTTTGTGTATCAACTTCGGACATTGCGATTCGTATCATAAACTTAACATGATTCAGACTCAATTATTCTAGTTGTGCAGACTCATGAACGATAAGAGAACTCAATATTCATAAACACAAGTGTATAACATAACGCACATTAACGACCAAGCTAAGTAGAACATGAACGGTTGCATAAAGCATCTTTGTAATAGACATTTTATTTGAATGCAACCCACTAATGATGGTTGTATCTACACTACACAGAACTCTATAAACTGTTAGTAAAGACGGGTTACACCAACACCACACCACGTTCGCCGCGAGTGAATTCTCTTCGCGAGTTTCAAAGTGATAGTGAGAACATCCAATCAACGGAGGACCACACATGGAGGCACCAGTAAGCAGGAAATTTCACCGATGGATTATCGGATATACAAAATGTCAAGTCAAGTCTTCATGATTTTAATATTATAATAATACTGCTGCTCTGTCTCTTTTCCAAGAACCAACACCTTTGAGAAATTGTATAATCATTTAATAAAGATAATGTTAAAATATATTATGAATATAAAAGCTACGCATCTGAGACACATAATGAACGCATTAGTTTAGGGTGAATAATATTTGATTTGTCTATGTTTTGTGTATGTTTATCTATGTCATGTTGTATGTTATGTTTTCAGCCATCAACGAAGACAGATTTATATTGTGATTTATGTTTTATATGTTTCTGAATGTATTTTTTCAGGTAATGATTTATATATGTGTTTCGGAAGTTAACTTGAGTAATGTTTTATAAACAAGCATTCTATTTGATATATATTTTATGCGTTCATTATTGTTCCAAACCTTAACATCAAAAGACATTAACGTCAATTGATTTGTTTGATAAATTTTCTTATATTGTTTAATAACAACGAAATATAGAGTCTCATTAATTACGCTAATTAGTAACGGATACATTCAGTGATTAGATTGATTAATAATATTTGCATAATCAGATTAACTAGTCACATTTTGTAACTTAATTGAATAATTACATTTTCATAAATTAGCATAATTATCGTTAAATGCTTTTAAGACTGATCCCAAAAACAGAGGGTAGGCGGCAAACATGTTAGAGAAAATATTTTTTTTGTTTATCACAAAACTCAATGTGATGTGTAAAATCAAAATGAGAATTATATTCACAATATTAATACAGTGTTCACATTTAAAAATTTCTAAATTTTGAAACCCCAGGATCCAAAAAAGTGTTAATATTATGAAAAACTAAAAATATTTTGTCAAGTTAATAAGACCTAAGAGAATACTAACCCAACTCCGAATTAAGAATATACGCTGAAATTTTTAACTCTAGCATCACCACAAGGAAAATTTTAAATCAATATTTTTAAAAACCTATAGAGATGAATGTGCGGCCTTACCGTATGAGTAACTTTATTTTAAATGCGAACCTGATTTCATTAGTAATTTGACAAAATGAATAATTGTCAACAACACCCTTTCAATATTTTGTACCGTCTTCAAAACGCTTCTAAGCTATGTTTGCAGAGAAAAAATTTAAATTTTTGTTATCGGTTTATCAGCTATGCATGTTTCTAACGAGTATTACATATTGCAATGTAACATAACATGGCATATGAAAGTCAGAGTAAATTACATTAAAAAGGGAATTCTTTCTCCTCAATATAAGAAACCAATTATGTAAAAAAATAGTATATAATAGATAACATGTTAAAATATAGTAGGCCTAAACGTAATTAATGTAAGGTTGCGTTGGATTAAGTATCCAAAATTATAACAGTTTTAAGTAATTATATAACTAACTAATAACACTGATCCATTTAAAATGTTGAAATATAAATTGTAAAATCTCATCAAGCAATACATTAGGTTTTGATGTTCAATAAATTATAAAATAGTTCTTGTAAAACTAGACAACAAATGTCCATAGTTAAGTAATATTGTTTTGTATGGTGTTGTACTATATAGTAATTCTGTAAGAACATTAAGTAAAACTAAATAAATTGTATATAAGTTAAGTAATAAGCAAATATATTGTAAATTAGATATAATGGTAACTTGAGGCTTATGGTGTATCTAGGCCTATAACATGTAAATGTAAAATAGATTGGAAAACAAATAATATGTAGGCTATAGGCTAAATGAAACCATAAAAGTAATGGGAAATTAAGTTTCAACACATAATACGCAGTTTTTAGTTAAAAAAGTAAAGTATTGTACCAAAAAATACAAAAACCTTAATATTAGGCCTATAAATGTCATCGACATTTCATTTTAACCTAAATTTCATGGGAAAAACAGAACTGGGCTTAGATTTTTGTTTAAGAGGCAAGATATAAAAAATGTAATTTAAAAAAAATGTAAATTTTGAGATATTTATTGGGCATAAAGATTAATGCAGACTTAAATTTTAACCAATCACATTTGTAACTGAAAAATAAAGTGACGCGTTCTTGAGGTAACGAGATTAAATTTTAATTGTTGTATAGCTCTTGTCCAGAGTAGACGTACGCAATTATGCTCTGATATTAAACTATGAAATAAGAGAAAATTAACAAAAAATTACATGAAACTAAACTAATTAATGAAAAAATTGTGTATTAATCAAAATAAGAATACGAAGAAGTAATTCTATATGAAAATTACCTATTGAGACCTATCAATATTATTATTTTGAAACAACACTTAAATATTCTCATACGAAATAATTAACCATTTATCAGAACTGTATTTTCATAATAATCGCAATACTTTAAAACAATGAAATACACATCACTTGGTGAAAAAATAAGAACAGTAACGATTAATGTTAAATATTATAAAGTGAACATTTAATATTATTCTGAGAGACATTATTTTCGCTGTATATGGGCTAAATATTGAAAATAATTAATACTTCAAACGAAGAAGACTTTTTAATCGTGATTGTTGTAAAGACTAACGCAGTTTTTGGTACGTTTAGTGTTTACTGAATTCTTACTGTTTAATGTATTGTTAGTGTTTACTGAATAAAAAATTAATAATTATTGTCTGCTTTCCAGTTGTTATTTGAAAAAAATACTAGATCAGTCAGGGTTGTCGCAGATTTCCTTTTACTTATTTACTTTTTAATGTACAACAAAACCGTAATAATGACGTATGATCACATCCTTGTAGTGTTTCTCGGTTAAAGTTAAGGATCATATATATAAGGAACTTTACTCACAGCTTTGAAAAAATAAAACTTAATACTTTGATTGTACCTAACAAAACCTTCGTATAAACAATAAGCGAGTTCTGCATGTCAACAAGCTTATTTGTTATATAAGTTAACATATGTACGACTAAGCGGGTTGTAAAACTACTCATGTACTTGGAAACATCTTACATCGATGAGAATTACTTAATGTTCAGTTTTGGTACAACGTGATACTGTTTACCTTGGACATGTAAATAATACTTTGATAACTATCATTGTTATTGACAGGTTAATAAGTGAATTATTGCTTTCATCATCATCATCTTCAAGGATTAAACCAAGGATGGTTTGTTCCGGTCTCAAATAGGCAAAGATTAGAGCTGGTCGCCAGTGCTTCCTCGAACGACCCACACCTCTCCGTCCCCTCGGCTTATAATTCCATAGTTGTTTGGGGATGCGGCAGTCATTCATTCGGCAAAAATGTTCCCACTAATTCAGCCGATACTGAGTGATTCTCTTAAGTATACTCATAATATTCAGTTCCTGCCGTACATGTGTGTTTCTTCTATGATCATGGAGAGTATACACTGCCACGTGCCTGAGAAATCTCATTTAAGCCGCTTGGACGCAACTGGCCTGGTTTTTCGTTAAAGTCCTATTCTCAGACCCATGAAAAAGTGTGGGAAGAGCCATGAAACATATCCAGTGGACATATTCACTACTAAATTGCCTCAAATAAGGACTAGCCGGACGGATCAATTATTGCTGTTTTTAATAAAATACAAAATGAAGAAATATACTAAACGGTAAGTAGCAATAGATTGCAGCAGCAAATTAAATTATTGTACTAGAGTAGTATTTAAAAACAAATTCTTTATTACATTTTACTTATTTAAAATACCTAAAACGTATAATATTTTCATAATCCAATACAAGTCATCTAAAAATTTAATATACTCCATCTTAGATTTTTCAGAATTACAGATATTTACACTGTCGTAAAACAATTATTACACGCTTAACAAGCACATACCACACGCGCGCGCACGCGCGCGCACACAGGTTTGTTTATTTTCCTTAGCTGTCTACTACACTGTACACAGCGTAGAGCAAGCCAAGTCGACTTAAGTGCATTGTGTGATATGATATTTAATTATCCAGGAGTTTGCTGAAATAAAGTTTTGCCTAAGTTCAAATTAGAGGGACGAATTGTAACGCTACACATATTCAGACTTTATACAGGTTTCTGTAGAACAGTTTAACGACAAAGCAGATTACACTCGATGTAGAATTTCGTCTCTCACTAGACGCATTATTTTTCTGTAGCTGACTAGTAATCAAATTACATCTAATAAAATAATACTGTTTTTTTTTTTTACTCTTCAAATGAGATACTGATATTTCAACTTCATGTTTTTTAAGTTTTCAAATTATAATTTTAAAAAATTTTTGTCTGTAATAATTTCAATGAATGTTTTAGTGGATGGTTAGTGAGGATCGGTCAATAATACAACTTTTAGTTATTTTGCGTCGACGTTTCGACAATATTTATTGTCATCTTCAGGACAATTGTTGCTGACGCCAAACACACAACTGTGACGCCAACTGTCACAGTTGTGTGTTTGGCGTCAGCAACAATTGTCCTGAAGATGACAATAAATATTGTCGAAACGTCGACGCAAAATAACTAAACGTTGTATTATTGACCGATCCTCACTAACCATCCACTAAAACATTCACTGATTGACGATCACTAAAAATTTAAGAAATAATTTCAATGTTACCATAGTAAGATTTACACGATTGGTTTTCTTCAGTAAAAAGTTTAATAGTTTACTAATGCGTAGTTTTTGTAATTAGTATTTAGTGTTGCGTACCACCAATTTTGTAAAGTATATTCACTTAAAATTGATAATCATTTTGTACAAGGGAAATTGTGAATCTAGGAAAAGTATATCAAGTAACCATGGTATATATTACGTAAAAATATAAATTGAGAATAACTTTTCAAAACGGTTTAAACATTTCTTGATACTCTGAATTTGGTGAGTTTCAAACCAGTTTATTAGTAATTTTTATTCTCTAAACTTTTAAATAAAATTCTACAAATTTGTAAATAAGGAAAAATGTATGGCTAAAGCATAGAATTTAGAGAGCAGGTTGTAAGAAAGGCGTTGCGGGAAATTTTTATAGTCAAAATTCATATGTTAGTCAAATTATTGGCCAAATATTGTTAAAGATACAAGTTAAAATTGAATGAAGTTTTAGGTTTTATTTATTTTTTTTTGAAAACAGTAAATATAATTTGTGTTTTGACTACGCGTGATAAATATTTTGGGCCGGTTTCATTAAAAATTTGGAAGACACTACATTAAAAGACTGGGTGATGTAAGGTTACTTCCAAATAAAGGCTAATACACAATTGAAGTTACATGAACATTTCAAATGACGAATTTCCTATGTTATATTGTATACATTGTAACATTACATTTGGCATAGCTTGATATCGTACCAGATTTAATGAAGATCATGGATAAGAAACTTAACAAGAAGAAACATATCTTTTAAAAATGATAGTGAAGATGAACAAATGACAAATTTAAACTGACTTAGACTATAACTGACCGTACCCAAATTAATGTTTAGGTAAAGTGATGTAAAATACCCCGATGATGAGATAAAATCCAAATAATTACAATAATAATACTTACAAAGCCAGACAGCATTATGGACCATTACCATCTTTAACAAATTGTTTTGTTAAAAGTATCTTATAATATAATAATAATCAAAATACAAATTAAGGGATAATAGGCCCAAATACTATAGAATGTAAAATAATATAATACCAAAATGTTAACTAACCAATATAATTGAATAATACAAGAACACAATCATTATAGATACATGGAAACATACAATTAATAGTGTGAATAATGGTGGACCTAATGTTATAAGATAAATACTGTAAAATCAAATAATAATTAGCAAATGTATATAACATGAAAAAACAGTAAAAGTGCTTAGTACAGCAATGACTGAACTGCCTAAGGAAAATAGAAAAAATGAAAAATCATCATTAAATGATTAAACTTGTTATTTAAATGTTTAAAAGTAAGAATAAAGTTGTGTTTATGTTATTTATAGTTTTGTTAAGTAATGAGTGGGTGATATGTCTTATGCAGGATTTATGTAACCAGGCATATACAGATTGTTTGATCACAAAATGTGAATTATGTTTTTTTATAATGTTCCAGTAATAATTATTGTTGTAATTTTAAATAATAATACTAATAGAGTTATAGGGAGTAGTTTTGATGGTAGTTGCATAGTTAATACGTGTTACAATAACAGAAAATAGAAATTTAACATGTCAAGACCTAGGCCAATAAAAACTTTGGAATTTTGTAAATTTTAGGAAATACATTTAGAATTTTATAAAACAAATGTTGTAATATGGACAGGTTTATAATTAATAGTATACACAGAAAATATGGAATCCAAATAATCAGTTTTAAATTATTTAAGAAAATTCAAATAGCAAAAATGTAACATCAGAATTTCTTAAGCAAAATAGGCATGTTTGGTGTCTATGTGTCACAAATGTTAAAACTAAAATAATGATGCTATTAGTTTTAAATTCCCAATTAGTATAACAGGGTTATACTAATTTAAAAGTTTTGGCCAAGTTCATGCAATAAAACAATGAATTTGTATGACAATGTATATCTGAATCAACCAACCAGATTTCAAGTTTTACCTTAGCAACCAAAAATTCAGATAAATAAAATAGAACTTCTTTAACAACCATCATTGAAGACAGACGCGTTTTTAAAACGTCTTAACTAATTATAGTTTAAACAGAGTAAACCTAAACCAAACATAGTAAAAACGAATCAGGACAGTTATTGAAGAACATTATAGGAACCCAACAACAACCAGACACCAATTCGGAAGAATACAAATCCTGGAAGAGGAATTGAGGAAGATTTGGACCCCACTTTCGTCCTGAATGAATAAAAGAAGAGGATCTGGGTGAATCTGAATAATTTTATAACCTTATTTAACAACAACACCCACATACGAGCACACGAACCACTTAGAAAACTAAACAATAAAAAAACCACATACAATATAATACACCAACACTAAAGAACACTTGACGATAACACAAATTAATTATTACACCTTTTGAATACCATAAAACCTGAAAGACAACTAACAAATATCTAAAACTGTTCATAACCTATAACTGTGAACAACACATACACGACTACTAGTTTTCACTATAAACATCAAAACCTTTTTATATCCTTCTATTGTAAAGTTTGTATTTTGATTTTAAGAGTTGTATTAATTGTTTAACCATAATATTCGGACCGAATACGCCCTGAGATTATTTTATTTAATAAAAATAAAACAACGAGCATCATTGTCTTGGCGGATTCCAGTACAGTTATCTAGTTACTACCAACTTATGAATGAAGACGACATAATTTGTCACAATTTGTATTTAAAATAAATAAAAAAGAGAAACGTAATTGATCAATCCTTTAATTGAATAAAGATTGATTGAAAGAGTACATCTGTTTGGTTTTATTTTGCATTATTATTACTGTTTTAATTAAAAAATGCGACAGCACAGCAAAGCGGACGGAGCGGCAGTTGGCAGCTCCGCATTATGTCACTGGTTTTGGACGCCGAGGCGAGAGCGAACGGCAGGAATAGTGAACAACGACCGTAAACGAATTAAATATACTAAATAAAGTATTTGGTACAAATTGACGCTTCCAACTTGCGGAGTAATAATATACGGCTCGTTAGTTATTGTTACAACATCTACAAAGTTTTAAGTTTCTGCAATAGTTGTTTGTAATACTGAAAACAGGAATTAATTTATTCAATTAATAACAACTAAAACCAAATAGATTGAGCCTTATATGATGGAAGTATAAAACACCTTTGATTAAATTTTAAAACTCAGAGCTCAACCATATATGAAAATTTCAAAAAGATTAAATGATACTTTTAATAACCTGAGCCCTAGTATTCTCCAATTAAAACCTCAGTCGTTTCAACTTAAGCTTTCACTGGAGCTTGGTTTTTCATTCAGTATTGTGAATAATAATCTTTGGACCTCTACAAACTGAAGATGGGGCTGTTGAAGAATTCGAACTGCACCACCTGATTCAGGGTGCCGACATACTCCGGTGTATTAAGAGTAGCAGGCTTGAGTGGCTAAGCCACGTAAGGGGAATGGATGACAGAAGAATGGCTAAGAGAATTGGAGATTGGAGACCGGTAGGAAGAAGAATTAGAGACAGACCCAGAAAGAGATGGATGGATGACGTGGAGGATGAGTTGAGATGTATGAACGCGAAGTAATGGGTAAGGATGTGTAATGAGAGGGCGGAATGGAAGAAAGTCAACGAGCAGGTTAAAACGCACTCTGGATTGTAACCCAGGAAAAGAAAAGGAAGGAAGGATTGTGAATAATAAAAGAGCTTTGTTTTTGCACACAGTCTCAGTACACCAAACTTTAACTTTGTAAAGAAAATATTTATGGTGTTAAAGTCATCTGCGCTGGTGGAGTAAATTAAGATGTATTTTAAACGTTGGCCTTTAGAATTAAGATGTGTAGTTATTTACGAATACCATATCCTAAATATCATAATTATCCTGAACATGTTATTAGAACTTCGGATAGTTTATTATAATTATCCTGAAAGTCTCAGAAAGAATTTTGTCGTAAACATGTTTCTAGACAAATTAACACTGTTAAAGGATATGTTCAAATTTAAAAGGAAATAAACAGGGCGGTTAAAGTGTATTAAAACGGTTGGGTAAATTTAGAACGGTTGAAGAAAAAGTGTTTTTTGTATTTCAAATAACTTATAACACACCCCTAGCTGCTCTCTGAGATATTGTTGACAAGAGAATAATTGACTCAAGTACCAAAGAGGCACAGATATCAATTAGAGCACACGGCAGTGTGATTTAACGGTCTGCCTCGAATTCCAATTCAAAGCTAAGTGAAAAAGTCGAATTTTTGTGACTAATTGTATCTCAATAACATTGGTAAAGCTCTTGTAGTGAATGCCAATATTGCTCGCCAGATGTTCTTAGGTTCCTCCATGTCCTGCGCTAGTTTAGTATTGTTACGGTTTCAAAAAGTTCATAACATTACATTACGGAAGTTTAATATAATGTTTTGCAAAAGTAATCTGTTTATCTTAACAACAACACAATATTTTGAAACCGTCGAGTCGTTTGGTTATGCGTATTTCAGTAAAGCTTCGTGCCTTAAGTACTGTCATTAAACACAAAATCCTTTACCTCCACTCTAAAGACCAGCACACTGTGTTAGCTGAGAATAGTTAAACAGTAACTGCGCTTAATACGGGCTATATAAATTTTATTAACCCATTAAACACAGAGGGATTCTACAAAAATCTTCTGTCCGTCTACTGTTTATGAGAACGAGGAATTTGGTTTATAGTCAATAACACACACTGTTACAACATTATGCTTTAATAGGCCTTGAAAAAGCTGTTATTTTGTAGTTCAGATATTGCAAACGACTGCAGAGAGGCTCCGTGTTTTTGCACTCATTGGTTCTAAGGTATGCTCTATTATGCACTATACTTTGTTGTCTTAAGAATTGTCAATAAAAGAACTATACTCGTCCTTAACAAAATTTAAAAAAAATTATAGCCAAATGTATTGTGTCATCTTCAGAAAGAGTGTAAATTATAAAAATTAACTTGTATGTAATTGTATTTATCCCAAAGCTCTGAGTACAGGTTACTTCATTACAAGCATATTCAAATCTTATTATATTTATAGACGTACTTTGAGGTCCTGATTTTACATGAATTCAGTATTTAGAGTTGTAGTTCTCATTAAAACATTCTGGATTCATAAAATATAATTTAAATACTTATGTTCTCTAAGAGTTTAAATTTATGTGCGCTTTTTAATAATTTTACAATCTATTTTTAAAGAGAATGTAGTTTTTTTAAAATAAACTGTTTATGAAATACAGTTAACATTCTTTTATATATTTTGGACTTAAACATTTTTAATAGTTATATGATCATATTCTTAAGTCCCTGGAGATACAAAAAAATATTAATTATATATTTAAACATTAATGCTGATATACATTGCGTATATTGCAAAAATGAATGTCTGAATACAAATATTTGGGACAGACTGTACATTTCTAGGAAATCATCAATTAGTGCAAGTCAGCTGAGTTTGTAGTGACCTTTGAGCTACCTTAGATTCATAAAAATGTACAAATGAGTGCAAAAGTTTCTAAAGTTCTAAGTACATTTCCGCTAATTGGTTTACTGACTACGTATTTGTAGCGGGCACGGTTTCCTGAAACGTATATTACAAACAAGTGACAGAAATCACAAACAATGCTTTAGTGGCTCGGCAACTACACGCGCGGTCGGACCGGTCCAACGAAGCCGAAGTTAAATCGTGTTATGTGTGTGTCGTTATTGTAATTCAGTAAATATGTGCAAATGTGTTTTTATGTGTTTTATGTGAATTTTAACATTTGACGAGGATTACTGATGATGTGACACATGTCACGAAACGCGTCTATATAAAAAACGCTAGAACGAAGTCACTGACGGATACAAGGTAATTAAATTATTTTTATTCTTCGAACTCATTTTTGATTTATGGTTAATAATTTTATAATTATTTTACAATAATTTTATTTATTTTTCCTTTAATTCAAGTTTACTGATAGACTCTTTCAAATTATCATATCTCAGGGTTACAAGTCTGACTCAAACTGTTCGCCACCTTGGACGCTAAGACTTTTGTTGAATTATTTATTAAATAAAGTAGGTTCTTTGAAACTGCAAGATACTAACAAAACTAAAGCAATGTACTACTCTCATTATTTAGTAGTAGGAGAGTGATAACATTATTAAAATTTCTTAACGAATAACATAAAAAGTGAACATGTGATTTTTGTTGATATTTGAGGTTAAAACTAGTTTCATTGGAACATTAATCAATCATCTTTAAATTATGAATACCTCTTTAACAACATTAAAACACCCGTACAATACGGTTAGAAATGCAATTTAGTGACAAGATTCATTATCTGCTTACTTAAATTGGATAACACAAAATTTACAGGTATTTGGATTTTCCTCACTAATAGGGTTGAACATTATTAGATATTTTGTAACAATCTTAACGTTAAACACAATACATAATAATTAGTAGGTCAAAGTTTTTAACATTTATCGTTAATTGGTTGATGCATCCTATCTCGGTATGTCCATCAAGTTAATTCTAAAAATAAAGTTTGGTTACGATTAATTCACTTTTTCTTTCTTTTTTAATTCGCTTAATAGCTCTGGTTACTCTTAAAACTTGTTAATTACACCTATGATCAAATTCCTTCTCTTACTATTACTACTATTTAATAAAACATTTGAGTTCATTAAATGCATAAAGTCAATTGTTTTTGTTTCTTAATTCCTTCAATAATAATTAATTTAATTAATAATTTAAGTATTGTTCCAAGCTTGGTTGGATTTAAATTGAAATAATATTGTTAATCAGTTTCGTTAATAGCGTCCTTGAAAACTTTATTACTATTTGAATATTTAGTAATCATCACTTATACTTGCGTTCGAGGTCGTTCTGGTAGTATCACTATTACAATTCTTTATTTTAATTAGTCATATTTAATAACTCTCAATCATTCACTACCTATGCGCACGTACTCCGGATTAGATTACTGATATAAAAATACTTGATTTTGTTCACATTCGACCTAACCTCAATTTGGCTATTCGAGGTTAGGACGCTTTTGATCGGCTCTCGACAATCAATTCTGCATTGTTGGTTACGGTGACCTGCGTGGATCTCTCGTTGATGCCTCGAGATGAACTGGTGATCTTACCTGTGTCAAAATCTGGATACCTAATAATTAACAATGACCTCTGATTGGTCAGTTTTTCCAATTTCCGTGTACTTTCGGTATTATTCGGCAAAATAGACGCGTTCTTGGCGTCATCTCGCTGGGTTTGAGATTATCAAAATTCGGTTCCCAATTGTAAGCCCACGGGATTGTAAATAATTAATTCCTTATAATTCAAATTGTTCGCTTATACGTACTCTAATCATCTTTACATTACTCCCATTGCTTCTGTCTTTTTAACACGAGTATTTTGGTTACCCACACCATATAACTGTGATAATGATTAACAAAATAAACTTATTAATATTTTTTATTATCTATTTACATATCTTATTTTCTATTTTATTTTATTTATTATGTTCAATTTTGACATATTTTTATCATTACTACTTCCTTATCACTTATTACCCCTTCTCATTATAGTTTCAGGTGGTAATTTGTTAAAAATCGTCTATGGTAGTTTAAGTGTACCTCAATATTTTTTACAATGTCTTTATCCCTTTCTTATAATAATAATTCTTACATCTAATTTATTAGTATTACTCACTTTTGTTCTCTGTGATATCTTATAATTATTGTTCAGTATTGTTTTACATAATTAGTTAATTATTATCCATAACAATTCTATTTTTTTTAGCTAGACACCTGGTCTATGGCAGTGCTAATTGTTTTTATTCATTTTATATTAGTGTTGGTTTCTAAACCATCTTTGCTGTGACCTATCTATACTGAACTAATCATCACAACTTCTGATTGCCTCAGTATTAGCTAGTATTCTCTTATTTTAATTTATTTACACTTTCTGCTCTGGTATTCTGACATTTGTTGGTAAATACCTAATACTTCCTGCATCTAGTTTCACATATAAGTTAAATATAATTTACATCATTAGTATTAAACTCATGGCAATAATTATTGAGTTGCCTTACATTAGTAGTATTACATCTCAGTTATCATATTGACATTAGTCCCTTTTCTTTTATTATCATTTTATGTGTTATTTTTATTGTTCAAGGTGCCAACACTATGCTGTACTTCTTGATCATGTTATTTTACATTTCTAATGTATACCAGTCCTTCTATATAATTATTATTTTTGTTAATGGAATGCTCCTTATAGTCTCTAGTTTGCTTATATTATAATACACTCTAGTTTAAGAACAATCCTGTTATTGTTTCGGGCAGTTCTATTTGAAACTTGCTGGTTAGTTTAGGTTATGTGTCCCCACCTGTATTCATAACAATGGTTGGACCTTAGATTTTGTTTTTTACATACTGCATCGAATTCTTTACATGTATTAATGCTAAGTTTTATTATTTAGAGTTATCTGTTTCTTTTTTGTAAATATCTCAACATTGTTGTTGACTAATAGTTTTCTCTTATAATTTTATATCTACCTTACCTATTGAACTCTTTTGGACATCATTTAGTTGTTATCTTTATACATTCTTAATTTATACATTTACAATTGTTATATTCACTCTCCCCTTTATTTTCCTAACATCATTGTTTTACCTTTGAGTTCTGGTTATATTGTCAAGTCATTGAAGTTAGTTTATTGATAGTTTGATGTCAGTGTCAAGTCATAGCATAGGGTTTTAATTCAGCTTTTAAATCACTTCTGTTTTCTCTACCATTATCAATAATTTATATTCTCATTATTTATTTTATTCTTGTCATTGTTTATTTCTTCTTGTAGTTGAATTCATTTTGTTTCCCCTAGTCGCCCTGATCCTATTATCATCCTTAATAAATCTCTTCTTGTTATGGGTGTTGCTGTCTTCTTCTCACTGTCTGATTTATTGGGTATTTGGGTCAACGTTGTCTTGTCTTTAGTCGTGTGTTTTTATTTCTTCTGTAATACATTATTTGTTATTAACAATTTCTTTTATTCCCTTACATTAGTCACTATTCGTCCTATGTTCTTTTTTATTGTTCCCATTTTGTTGTTTATTTTGCTTTGGATTGTTTATAATCAGTTTGTTTTACGTTGGTATTGGGTTGATTATATGTAACGTTACAATATGGGAAGCAATTTAAACCTTAATTCAACGTAATTCTGTATCAGAGAACCACACAGTGATTACTTCAGACAACCAAAGAATGTAGGTGGAAGTAATTTAAAGGGTTTCATGTCCTCTCGAATTGTACAAAAATTATTTAAATATATGTCAAATTGCTTGAAACAAGTTAAATAATAGTAAACAGTTTCCCAATATTAGTATTACCGCTCGCCTGTAGGCGCTGGAGACAGTTAGCGTTCAGGGGAAAGCAAACAATAAGATACGCAAACAAATTATACTCTTCTGTACATTATCAACGTAGCATGTTATGGAAAATTTATTTTAAACGCTTACACATTTCCAGATGCGTATATCGCCTATTTCAATTAGTTATTATGTTTTTCTGAACTCACATACTGTCTTATGTAGACACATAACGCGTAGCAAATAGTTTCCTTCGGTACATGATGTTTCCTTCGAAACACCGCTGTTCTGTAATAGGATATTGAGTTTTTCGGATTTCTAAAGAAATAATATAACAGGCAATATAACAGTTTGTTATGTCAAATTAATCGATTTATGTAGTGCAAATCTCCAACAATACGAATAACTCGGTACCGAAGGTTAAATAGTCAAGTAGACTCATGAACAGTGTTATCCACATGGTGTTGATAAAAACGGTGATAGTGAAATTCTAACTATATGTGATGTTACGCTGATGAAATAAATAGTACCACATCGCTGAGTGCGTACGTGATTCTGGGCACGCCGCGGCGCGCGTGTTTGTTCTAGAATCGTCTACTTTACCAGCATCCACTCCCGCTAGTGGCGGCGGATGTATTAATACTAGAATACGGGGCGGCCTAGTTCAGTTACAGCTGGCGATGTATTCAGTGCGAATCAATTGATTGTTGCGGATTAGTAGAAAATGATTATTGTGTTAATTATTGCAATACTGTAGTCAGATGACGTTAATAATTTTTGGACAAATTTGAACTTGAATTATTGTGTAAGGGTGCTTTGTTAATTTATAACTCCTGCTTGTGCCTGTTATTCTATTTCCACTATACCCACGACGACCTGCCGAGTCCGTCGTAACAGTATAATTTATTTACCATCAGCTCATGAAATCAAGGCAGGTGTCAAATGAGTGATAACTGTAGAGCCTTTCTCACTAATAAGGTAAGTACGTTTATATTAATTACTGTGTAACATACTAAAGACACAAACACAGAATCAGGCAGTAGCACAGAGTCCCAGAAAAAGTTACAAAAGATAAAAGTGTACGAATGAGAACGTCTCACGAAACATCATGTAAAATAAAGTAACACAAATTTTAGTTCAATTATTCAGATTCGTATTTACGCATTTGGTTTGCATAAATGGCAAAACAATCAATAATTAACGTCAGTATATTGAAGTAATAAATTTTCATTAATAACGAAAACCTTGTTAACGCAAAAACAGTAATCCTTTAAATTATGCTTAGTTATTTGCCTAAGAACATTTGTTCATTTTTGTAAACCATAAACTTAAGAATATTATCTTCCACCATTTATTCACTTCACTGCGTTCCTGTAAAATGTAAAAAGTCCTACAATTTAAACTGCGATAACGAGCTATTTTGCTTAATTAAGTATTAATACTTTTTGCGTTTGACCAATCGATCAGTCATTTATTTTGATGAGTATTAATTAATTTCCTATACAGTAAATATAAAACTGATTGCTCTCTGACTGTGTCAACATACAACGTTGTCCGCTGACGTAGTGACGTTGAAGAACACAGGACGATCTGTTTCAAACAAATCGACTCTACTTTCCTACATTTATACGTAAAGTTTATTGAACCGTAATGTATTACTCTTAGGAAACTACAATGGTTTGTCCTGTAACGTCCATGTCCATTCAGAGCTTGAAACAACAACTGTTGCCATTTGAGATAAGCTTGTACTGCCCATTGAATATAAAGTGGACGTTTGACTTTTGAAACCAAATGTAATAACCTTGTAATAGCTGAACACAGAAAGAGTTACTTTTTATTTAGATCACGTGACAGCTTCTGAAAGTGAGATTTGTGAAAGTTCTATAAACATTTGTTGTGACACATTATCCTATTCTCTTCTTAAAATAAATACTCGTATTGATTCAAGTAAACCATGAAGAACCTTCAGTCACAACGAATGATTAGGACGGCTGATCCACAATGATGTTGATCCCCAGGGTGCATCGATCCATGCTCCTTTATATTATTCTACGTAGTATACTTTATTACAAAGGATCTCAACCTTTCGAGATGTACGCCACTACGCCTCTCTTTAAAATAGGTCAAATAAACCTACGCCACACATAAAGATGTATGTGTGTGTGTGTGTGTGTGCACGTTCCTGCCTGTCTGGCTGCGTCTGTGAGTGCGCTCACACGCGTGCATATTTGCAAATCAATATTAGGTATTCACCATGCATATTAAACTACTGTGTTCTGTGTTTTATCAATTATGTGTTTTTACATTATAGTAGATTTTAGTAGTTAAACTACAAAAAATAATAGCTATTAAGTAATTTTAAACATCACGATGGATGTATTTTTGTACTTAACATCATATTAAGTAATTTTAGCTTACATACTGGACTTCATCGCACATACAAGGTTTGATCAAAAAACTACGTGAAGTTTTGCAATTTGCTACAAGTGTCCGATTAAAAAACTGTTTTCAGGTGATATTGGTACATATTGGTGACAATCGTCTAAAAAGTTAGACCTATTTGATATATAGTTTGGATTTCACAGGTAATTGAGTAAGTCCTTCTTAGGTGTATTAGGCGATTTTTTGTCAATTTAAATGCAAGATAGAAGAACATGGATTAAATTTTGTGTAAACTGTGAGATAGACTGCTCTGTCCTCTAAACGTGTTCAGGAGGCTTCTGGTGAGACTGCAGTGCGTTAACAAGCGGTTAACAAGCGGTAAATAACAGGAAAGTAAAACTTTCTGGTCTTAACATTATTAAAGGGCCAAATAAAGTCGCCAATACCCCTCAACTGCTTACTGCCTACACATGCATGCCGCATCAACTATCTGTTTTTTATCGTTATTTGTACTTGATTGACAATGCCAAAGGCCACCTAAAATTCCGATATTCCTTTCCCCCCCCCCAAAAATATGTGTTATACATGCTACACACAACAAAGCATTCTTGGTGTTCTTATATTAATATTGAAATGAATAATATGTTCATACGAGCTATTAGTATTGTTACGACGGTCTACTTGATCGTCGTATGGTACAGTGGAAACAAAATACAAGACACCAATTAAGTCACTAATTACCAGCTTTAATTTTCACAGTTAAACAGTTCGTAATTAACAGTCGTAATATAAACAGTCTCTTACACCAAATCAAATAAAAATTGTTCACACGCAATAAAATGTCCACTAATATTAAACACAATTGTATTACAATTATCCCGCCCGATTATAAAACGCAACACTTCACTAATAACCACTTGAACGTACACAGTAATATCGCCCGACAATAACACGAACCGCACTGTAAATATATCGCAACTATACTGAAAACTAAGGCCGCTGCCGCCTTGTTTTTATATATCCGCGCACAGACCAGAAGATTGCAAACTGCGTCTTAGTGCCAGTGTGTACGACGTAATTAATTGCGGCCTTAACACAGTCCGCGCGGCTGGCTGCTTCCAGAAAAATCTCGCGAATGCGTCGAGAATCACGTACACCACCGCTCTACATTTTGGATCCCTCTGGAACGTTCGATAAACACGTAGATTGTTCTGTGATGTCGTAACAGTATTGTTTCCGCCTAACTAAATAAATTTATAGTAGTTGGCAATATAAAATTAACTTGAAATGAATAAATTAATTGAAATATGTTTCGATGTGTGTGTATGAACGGGATCCATTTTAATCAGATAATATATTTTATGTACAGCAGACCTAGAGTATTACTTTGAAGGAGCTGCACAATTGTGTTACTAGTCACTGTACTAAAACGTACACAATCTGTACAAAGGTGCTGATTTCATGGTACACCAAGTCACCAGTGAAAGTGAACAATACTACCTTCACCGTTTTATCAGAAAACAAATACAAATGAACAGCCCGTAAACAGTTGCCGCGGCAACGTAACAACGATTGAAATACACATCTATTACTGTCTTTTACAGTGTAATGTTATTTAACTTTTTTTTTTTTTAACTTCACATTTGGAACTTCACCGTATATGTCAGTGTAATGGAAATCTTTTTTTGTCTCAAGAAGTACTGATTGTTGTGATCATGACTTATATTTTCACTTTTGAAATTTAGTTTGTACTGATTATAGAAATTATTTACAAAAAACAAGTTAAAAGGCCAAGTCGTTAACAAATTTGCAATCCACATTACTCTTGTGCCAAGAAGCAAGTAACTGGACACTTAAGCGCCAACTACTTGTATTTACACGAGATTGTAGATGTGTTATTAATTTATCCTTTGTGGTAATCTGGACTCCTAAAATTTTCTGGAAAAATTCTATTCTTGTATGATCGTTAACCTTAATTACAGATATCCAAACTTTTTCAAACAGTCATAAGAATCCTCCTACTACGAGAAGAATGACTTGCCTTTGACAGGAATTCTACAGGTTACATCCCGTACACCAGACACAGACAAGCTAGAAAATGTACCAGATGTTTGATCTCTTGTATCTCCTTCGCTTCGCTTCGTATCACATGTTTTACATCTGTCACCTCCTCCCCCCCCCCACAGTTATCCAGGAACTCTGCCATCTACGTGTGTTCCAATTAGCCTTCCTCCAGTCCTTGATTATGCATGGATTCATCCACCTCGCTCGTCCACGACCTTCGGGATCTCTTTCTTCATCTCGTGCCTAGTGGGCTCCATTCTTTCACCTGACTGATCCATCGATCTTCTGCTCTGCGACATGATGATACCTCGTTAGTCTCTAATCTACAATACACTTCATTGCCATATATAATAATGTTACATTATTCTATTATCTGACGTAATATGTTTATTTATGTTTTAATCATTTTTGTGTACTTTGTGCCACCGCATTTCGTTTTGTTTAATACAAAACTTATTGATATTCATTATTTCCTTAATGTAGGCCTGTATTGTGATTTTTTAACATAGTATATCCTGCAGTATCTTTTTACACAACATAGAAAAACACTACATTAATCACAAAATAATTGTCAAATAGCCTGTATTTAACAAATAGATTCAATTTTGTACAACTTATTTATTTTTATTTGAATTAGGCTACTACTAATAGCTCGGCCTAAGGCAAAAGTAATAACTGACGTTCCCTGATTCTGAAGTCATGCGGCACGACTAATAAAATCAGATCTTCTTCGAAAAATGTTATTTATATGACGTGATATTAACAATATGCGAACATAACACCAAAAATTTTAAAGTGGGTTTAGTGATTCTACAACAGAATTATAGGCAGTGATATTTATCGCGATATTTATTTGACTTATTATAAAATAAATTTTAAACTAATTATGAGTTTTAAAATGTAGTAAGATCCATTAAAGATTCCAAGTTTCTTACACTGATGGTCACTAAAATATCTGTAAATACTGTTTTCATTCTGTAAATAAAATATGCCAAATTAGTAAAACCCATGGTAAACTTTGTACTCGTTTAAACTTTGTACTGTAATACCACATTGCAGTCGCGTGCAGTGACGTTATTTTTTCTCCCCGCTATCTGCTGCCGGCTTGATTCAGGCTAGCAGCAGTCAAAGTTAGTTAGTTACTTGCAAGACTCCGAGCGGGCAACTCGCCTCAGTTCGCCAGCCGCGGCTACATTATTTTTCAACATTTCTAAATTTTAGCATGATCATCATGCGCTAATTACTTGGACGATCTCGGCCTTTACACACGATTATGTCTTTCAATATTTAACTCTATTTTACTTATCAGGCATTATGCCGCGCTAAACTGCACGCGCCAGCAACTATCTTCTGACAAATTCACAATAAACAATTAACTCTAAAAACATATACAGTCCACTTCGTTATTTCATTTCACACCAGCTACCTCAACAACTAGCGTTCTAAGACTAACTTAAGATTTCATCGAGAGCGTCTAAGACGCAACATTTTGGTCCTCCGGGCCGGATCCGAATCGTGATTCGGACTAAGATTTCAGATATATTTCATTTAATGGGCCCAAACAACCTTTGGTTCAAGCCCGAATACTTTCGAATTTTAGATTGCTGGCCGTTGCATGCCTTCATTGTTCTCAAAAAAAAAAACTTCATACGTGACATTGCAAGATTCTGCAGAGCATCATATCTGAGACAGCAAGACACTACAAGTCATCATCATTTGTCATACGGCGAAATTCCAGAACTTCAAAATTACGGAGAGCTACAACTTCAAGCGTCACCCGACCAGCAGAAACAAGAGTTGCGCCAACCTCTAAGGCCTGCCGACCAGGATCAACAAGGAAACAACAGGATCGGAGCCATCTTGAACACGCCGGGATTCACAATCCACGTGACTATGAACTTGCATTTTTTATAATTTTCATTTATAATTTTTATGTACAGCAAAGTCAGTAATATTTTAGCACAGATTTAATAGCATTTAATATAAAATCAATCACAATTTTTACATAAACAGAAATTAAGTTCAAGTGGCCATAAACTTGTATTTTTACCTAGATTTCTATTTACGTAGTTGTACTATAATACATTCAGAAACTTAAGTGAGGTGATAAGACTATATGTATATTGTCACTTTGAATTATTCATATTTTCAATAACTTTCATAACTATTTTTTTAAAGGGAAATAAGTACCTATTATAGTAAGTAATAGATTAAGGTGTACACCGATCACTGGCTCCCGCTCCATATCAGTATTTAGTAAATGATTCAAATTACAACAATTGTTCACCTGCTCTATATTTAGCTATCGTTTTCGAATCGCATTTTGCATTTCAGTCATGGCTGATGTGAAGGCGTTAATTAAAAAACGGGGCACAATTAAGGCTTCTATATCCCGTGTAAATACGTTCGCTGACAATTTCGATCCGGACATAAGCGATCACCATGCCTTAAAAATTAAGCTCCGCCACTTGATGGAATTGTCCGCGAAGTATGATGAAATTCAAACCCAAATTGAGGCTGACGATTCTGATTTCACATCAGTCAGTGACAGAGTTCAAACAGAGGATGATCTCTGTACTATTGAGTGCAAACTACACCATTTATTAGAACAAGTAGAGGAGGTGAACAAGAAACCATTGGTTCAAGCTGAAGTTATGCCAATTAAAACCTCCCCTATACAGTTAGAGCCAATTAAATTGCCCTGCTTCTCAGGCAACATTATTATAATATGTTTGTGGAACTAGTACACGTCAGAACTGACCTGACGGACATTCAGAAATTACACTATTTACACTCGTCATTAAGGACGAAGCTTTAAATGTAATAAAATCCCTCCCAATCACCCATGACAATTATGCGGTAGCCATTGATCTATTGAGGGCAAGGTATGACAGCAAATTAATTGTCTCGGCCTCTCATATAGGGAATGTCTTGGGCATGAAGTCCATTCAACAGGAGTCCATAGTTGGCATTTCCAAATTTATTGACGAGATCACCGCGAATATAAATGCTTTAAATTCATTGAATTTATGGTTAAATACTTTTGAAATCATTTTCGTTCAATATTTAACGCAAAAACTCGATAGCCAAACATGCCGGTTCAGGAAGGAAAGCTTGGCCGACGAGCGATTTCCTAATTTCAGTAATTTCATTAAATTTTTAAACAGTAGAAGGCAGTTAATGCAAAACATCGGTGCCGCGACCAGTTCGGTAAGCAGAATACACGTTAGCGATAAGACTCCCTATCGCAAAGCTGTTAAACCGGTTGATCTTACTAGGTCAACATTCCATTCTCATATCAGCAACAACATTTGTCAGCTGTGTCGGAGTAGACACCGCCTCTCTGAATGCCCACAATTCGTGGCTATATCTACCCTTGAACGAAAAAAAATTTTAATTAAACATAAACTCTGCTTAAATTGCATACGTCCAGGCCATGATTTCGCGCACTGTCCTTCCAAATTTGCTTGTAGGACATGTGCTAAACGCCACCACACAATGATCCACATGTCAGTCAATAACCCCTCGGGTAGAGGCAACAATCAATTTTCACTGAAACTGCAAACAAACAAATCTATTTTATTATCCACCGCTCTCTGCATGACAACTGACCATGCCGGTAGGAAGCACCCAGTAAGGATTTTATTAGACTCAGGATCGCAAGCTAACTTCTGCACCATGAGTTTCGCACGTTGCATGGGTCTAAAACTAACTAAATCTCAAATACCCATCACCGGTATAAACAATTCCTTATCTCAAGCTGACTTCAGTACTAGGGTAAGGTTGCATTCTCGTTATAAGAATTTTAGTTTGAACGTACATTGCGCTGTGCTTCCCAGTGTCACGAATAATCTTCCTGCGGAATCGTTTGATATCTCATCCCTAAATTTACCAAAAGGCATATTCCTAGCTGACCCGCAACTGAACTTTTATTCGCAAATCGACCTATTGCTTGGTGCCCAGTATTATTTACAATTAATTGAACCTGTCAAATTCATCCGTAGCCCACATTTTCCCATAATACAGGAGACAAAATTGGGATTCATTCTCGCGGGTAACTTGCCCTTTAATGTCGACATGACAAAACCTGTCTCATCATTCATAGCATGCGAAGACAATAATGCCATTTCCTCGCAATTAAAGGACTTCTGGCAATTGGAGGACGTTGCTGTCCGTGCTCCCTCGGTTGAGGATTCGGAATGCGAAAGTCATTTCGTCGATAATACGTTCCGCAATAATGATGGTAGATTTGTAGTATCCCTACCTCGCAAGGTATACAATTCTAATTTGAGCGATTCCCTTCCCAGTGCTTTCGATGCCCATTCACCCTGCACTCATCCCGATCTTGAGCAGGAACAACGTAAGCAGGTCCAAACCTCATTGATTGTCGCTTCATCTACGTCTAGTTATTTTGAAAACTACTCTTCGCTTTCAAAACTCCTTCGTGTATTTTCGTATTGCCGTCGATTCATTCGGAACTCTAGGCTCCCCGTAGCTGATAGAGACACTTCTTTTTAACTTCCCATGAGTTACATGGTACACTTTTGGTTTTTATTCGCCAGTCCCAGCAATCGCACTTTAGCATCGAAATCAAGGAACTTGAGTCACAACGCTGTATCCCTAATAATAGTAAAATTCTTTCACTTAACCCCTTTCTGGACAATGCGGGGATATTACGCGTGGGCGGACGTCTTCAGCACTTCCAGCTTACCTATGACAGCAAACACCAAATCATACTCCACCCGCATTCTCACCTCAGTAAATTAATCATAGAAGGCGAGCATCTTCGTCTACTACATGCTGGGGTACAATTGACTCAGTACTCTCTACGGCAGAAATACTGGATAATTAATGACAAACCTTATATACGTTCAGTAATACACAAATGTATCACTTGTTTTCGATTCCGCGCTAGGGGCGCAAGCCAATTATTAGGACAATTACTCCCTTCCCGGGTTACGCCTGCTAAGCCATTTTCTCAATCTGCAGTCGACTATGCCGGTCCCGTATTTATACGTCATGGCGGGCAGCGTTCAAAATCGACGTCAAAGGCTTATATTGCTCTATTTATATGCATGGTCACTAAAGCTATTCACCTTGAACTAGTCTCAGATCTTACCTCAGACGCCTTCATAGCAGCCTTAAAACGGTTTATAGCACGTAGAGGTATCCCTGATCAGATATTCTCCGACAATAGTAGACGATATTTTCGTCGTGCTAGTAGTACACTTCACGAATTATACAAACTTTTTCAATCTGAAGGATTTGAACAGACCACCCAGGATTTTACCAGTGCCCAAGGCATCAAATGGTCCTTTATTCCCCCCTCAGCACCTCATTTTGGTGGCCTGTGGGAAAGTGGAGTCAAGAGCGTCAAGTTTCATTTGCGGCGCGTTGTCGGCGGAACCATTCTTACGATTGAGGAGTATTACACTATCCTAACTCAAATAGAATCCTACCTCAACTCACGCCCTTTGTTCGCCATCTCAAATGACTCTAGGGACCCCGAACCTTTAACTCCAGCTTACTTCCTGGTTGGTTCTCCGCTCACTGCACTCCCGGAACCTGACTATTCCAAAGTCAATATTGGTCGTCTGGGCAGATGGCAGCTGCTCCAAAGATTCACCCAGTCCATATGGAACAGGTGGTTGAAGGATTATTTGCACCAGTTGCAACAACGCAACAAATGGCGCATCCCGTCAAAAAATTTGACTCCCGGACAACTCGTCCTTATTCTAGAAGACAATTCCCCCCTCCCCCACTTCAGTGGAAACGCGGGGTAGTCACTAATGTCTATTCGGGTCAGGATTCACATGTGCGCGTCGCGGATGTTCGCACCGCATACGGTATCCTACGTCGGCCCATTCATAAATTATGTCCACTTCCAGTGGCCTCTGACTAATCGCATGAGCGTTCATGCGACACGTATCAGTGATGTGAACTTTATCGCATTATCGTGCTTCATGCCCGGGACATTACCCGGGCGATCACATGCTTTACATTGTTATGATTATTACATTATTATTATGTCTATTGTACTATTGTGTATCACTATCATGTTTTTGGGGAATTTTTGAATTTTTTGGGGATTATTATTCTAATATTATGCATATGAATTATATGTTTTTTACTATTGTATTATTCTATGGTTATATATTTTTTGAATTTTTTGGGGATTATTATTCTAATATTATGCATATGAATTATATGTCTCTTACTATTGTATTATTCTATGGTTATATATTATTGAATTTTTTGGGATCATTATCCTATTATTATATACTGCCAACTATTATGTCTGCCTGATTATTGTATTATCATTTATCATTATCATGTTATTATGTGTTATGGAATTTTTAGTATCATTATTCTATTAATATGTAACGCAAATCATTATGTATTATGTATCCTTACATGAATTTGGTATGTCAATCATATTGTTATGTACTATTAATTTCGTGGGTGTCATTGCTTGATTGTTATGCATGTCAATTATTATGTCTTTGTTATTGTATTATCATTTTTTATGTATTATTGAATTTTGGTGTCATGTAATGTCAGTTATTATGTACTATTCACATAATGGCTTAAGTTGCAAAATCGCCCGATTTTGTGCGGGCAGTATGGTAAACTTTGTACTCGTTTAAACTTTGTACTGTAATACCGCATTGCACTCGCGTGCAGTGACGTCATTTTTTCTCCCCGCTATCTGCTGCCGGCTTGATTCAGGCTAGCAGCAGTCAAAGTTAGTTAGTTACTTGCAAGACTCCGAGCGGGCAACTCGCCTCAGTTCGCCAGCCGCGGCTACATTATTTTTCAACATTTCTAAATTTTAGCATGATCATCATGCGCTAATTACTTGGGCGATCTCGGCCTTTACACACTATTATGTCTTTCAATATTTAACTCTATTTTACTTATCAGGCATTATGCCGCGCTAAACTGCACGCGCCAGCAACTATCTTCTGACAAATTCTCAATAAACAATTAACTCTAAAAACATATACAGTCCACTTGTTTATTTCATTTCACACCAGCTACCTCAACAACTAGCATTCTAAGACTAACTTAAGATTTCATCGACAGCTTCTAAGACGCAACACCCAATTCAAATTAATGCTAAAATTTATTAGATGTATAGGCATAAATTGTATACTCTACCAGACAATTCTAAGTATACTACTTAGGGAATTAATACTTTCCCTCACAATTAAATTATACATATAAAAAGCAAGTCAAGAAAACTGCATAAAAGACTCATATGGGTGAAGGCCATATCTAAACTGAGACAAGAATAAAGATTATTAAATTTATCATGCACTATGCTCATATAATACGCTTAGTGCCATTTGTATAAACAGTTCGGAATGGGGTTGCACAATTAATGTACCATCATGATTGTTTGTGGCTTAATATTTGGGACTACATTGTTCTGTTTACAGTTGTTAAAAATCAAACTTTATTTCATCAGACACCGTTAGGCAAACTAATATCATTCCCCATGTAATAATTTCTTTGATAAAACATAACAACTAGTTTGATATAGATAGAATGATACAGTACTATAGAAAAAGTTCTGTTACGTTAATCCTAACTATTGTGAGTAAATTTACATTTACGGTTATCAATTATAAAAGTGTTACCGTTAATTAAAACATAAAATCTTAACATTTACAGATAAAATAAAGTGTTAAGATGAAGAGTTAAGATAAAATGTTAGTAAAACAAAGAATGTTATACTTGTAATACACTTTCTTCTGTTTACTTGTAATGCTACTACGCTATTTTGATAACTACAATAATTAATGGTTCACTAATCTTTTCCTGTTGCATGATAGTAAAAAAATGCAAAAACAAGTGTTGTCATATAAATTAAAATAAGCAATAGGAATGTGTTTTGCCAAAATATAATAAATGGAAAAATTTTAGAATCGTGTGTTATCAAAAACACCCACAGTAATATCATTGTGTGAACATCCTTGATGTGTACACGTTTAGTAATCTTTGTCCTAAAACCTCTATCCCTTCTTACCTACCTTGTCATGACCTAATCTATACATAATAAGTAAAACAGAGGAAAACCCCAAAATTGAGTTCAAGATCCAGGAAGAAAAAGCTGCATATAAATGTGATTTTCGAAGTAACAGCATTATTGACTACTACAACAAACTGAAAGGAAGATTTTTTACACCTACTTTAAATTTAAAATTCAAAAAATTCAATTACATTAAGTCTCTAATGTAGAAATAAAAGTAAAAATTAATTATAATTGTGCTTACAAATTAGAAAAGTAGCCAATTTTAATTCTTTTTCACATTTTCTTTCTTATATTTCCGTTGTACTGTTTAAATAAAAGCTTCAACCGCATTTTGTGCTTAAATATTATCAAAAATCTTGCAAACAAATCTCTTGTAAGCCTAGTGTAGTTAAGTTATTTAGAACCCCTGAACCACTATCTTTTACAAAGTCCCTGTGCACACGTTCGTTAACGTAATCATATCATTAAGTTTACATTGACCAGCATTACGAACTAGAACTTAGTCAATGGGCAAAGATTTAAACATATTATAATATCTACAAATAATATTTAATTTATAACGTTTGAACTAATCTGACACGTCTGGGACGTATTCTTCAATACAAGAATTTAAATTATAAAAATTTTAATATTTATTAAAATAAAATTTACTGTACAGATTTCCATTTAATTACACAGTGGAATTACATCAATTCTAACAAGTGAATAAGGTATCTCTATCGTAATCATAATACGTGCAAATAGTCTAAAATTATAAAATGATTATTCTATCGCTCGTGTGGTATCTAGAGAAGTAATCACAGTTTACATCATTTGTGGTGGAGACTCGCTGCGTGCTGTACGACCCTTAGGGTGTAGTAAGAACTTCTG
Source organism: Magicicada septendecula (assembly GCA_034769895.1). Taxonomy (NCBI): domain Eukaryota; kingdom Metazoa; phylum Arthropoda; class Insecta; order Hemiptera; family Cicadidae; genus Magicicada; species Magicicada septendecula. The sequence continues at coordinate 185,642,244 of CM068371.1, read as the reverse complement.
AACTAATTGCACTCTTAATACTTTCAGCTTTTACTGATAACACTTAAAAGTCGTTACCTTAAATCTAACAGTTATCTAACAAAACTTGCAATGTAACGAGTGTAGCTAAAGGTATCACGGACTATCTGAATGTTTGTCATTTCTTTTTTAAATTAAGAATTAGTCATTTGTTTAACGACCCTCATTCTTTTCTTTAATACATTTAAATAAATCAGAATGTCTACATCCACACATAAAACTGATAATTAAATTCTGAATTAAGTTTATGAGCCTATGAGCCTATCAAACACTAGTATTTCCTTAAATACGTTTATGTTTGTGCTCTTAAACACAGAGCTCCTTTAATTCTACTTGATAACATTTCATTACGTACGCACGCGTCCGCGCCCTTGCACACACACACACACACACACACATTTTGTGATGTACAAGGGTCGCATAGAATAAGCAGTCGATAAAGAGGCTATTGGAATGAAACGAATTTATTAATGATACTATTAGTTTTTCAGATAATCCACTGTGCCTTTAATACGGTTTTCAAAAATTAATTAATTTGTTGACCTTCGTAACACAAACTAAAATTTAATACCTGTACAATGAAATAGGTTCCTACTTTTGAAGTTTCTCTCGTATTGTCTAAACATCCACAAGGTCTTTACTGATGTAACTTGTACAAGAGTTTTTCTTTTAAATAAATTATTATAAGTGTACATAAAATAATATAAGTTGACTTCCGTGTAATGTCGACTGCAGATACTTCAGACTACGGATTGATAGTATTTGGAGTAATACGTGGGTTAATTTACTCTGCCCGGCTTCTAGAGTAGGTATTTCTCGCGGGCACGGTTACATAAAATTTCACAGCGCGAACAGATACTGTCATTGCTCAAACTGGTGTATGAGGCTTGCAACTTTCCAGTTGGTTTTAAGTGTCTATGTACTCCTAAACGGACTATTTTGCACTTCGCGGATATCACACAATTATAACAACTACCGCAGTGCGTTCGTTATTACAACTGGCAGACCAAATGTCATGTACCAGCACAGCGTTTACTTGTTACCGATTCCGAAGAGAGACTATCTGAGAGATCACAGTCTTATTTTTGAGACTGAATTTCTTGTAAATTAATTGGATCCTCCATCACACCTTCTTATCGACTTCTCACCGATAATAGATTTTCTGTATAAGAAGGTTTTGGAACAGAACAATTTATGTTAAATAAACCTGAAATACTTTACGACCAATTTTATAGGGTATAAAACATTTTTATAGTCTAAAAAACGCATACATACAGATATCAGGTAAGTCTTTTTATTACAAATATTTTTATACAAGTCCCGCCTCAAAATTTTCCATATTTTGATAGTTATTTAAATTAACGTGTTTTTTTAAGAATACTCCATAAAATAATTACGTATCCTCGCCCCCGCACTACACACGCGGCTAAGCACCATTCATTGCACTTAAAGTTGCTTTACCAGTCTAAAAATACTTACAACTAACATTTTTCACAACGTCCCTTATCAACTACTTATATTGATCAAACCTGCAATCTCTACTTCATACTTCTTTACATGCTAGCTTATAATTTACTCTCTGTTACATTCCATATACAATTAGAACGACCATTGTACTATACATGTTTAAATGTTTTTAAATAATATTTTAATTTTTTAAATGTTAATACGGGAATTGTTATTTGATTATTCTCTTCTTTAGTCCATAATTTTTTTCTTGTGATGTGACCGGGTTGTCCAACAGGCACGAGACTCAATTTTATGTTAATCATTTAATGTATGATCACTTTATATATTAAAAAAGATAAAACAAAGTGTAGCCTATTAATTTTTTTTTCCTATAGCAATAATTTTTTGGCGTCTGGAAGAAAATAAAAAAACTAACGTGTATCTATGACGCTAAGATGGGACGTGAGATTGTAATGAATCATTACGTACTATGTACCGGTACCGTAATGGTCACCGTTTCGCGCGCGCGTGTGTTTTAACGCCGGACTTAAGAACAGTGACCTTATGTTCTTAAAACAGATGAAGATCTCACTGCAAAGGAAACTGCTTGAATATTATTCACAAATATAAGTGAACTTTCTCATCATGTCTTGTAAATTAAGGAACTTACTTGTCCACCTGTTATGCCTAAACATAGAAACCTATACTAAATACATATCTGGACATAAATACACGTACTGGACACATCATTACGTGTAGTACTGAACGTTTAATATAAATTATACTTTTTATACAATGTACTGTTTAGTGTACAAAAGTGTAGAGTATTGTGCAGTGTAGGAATTACGTACTAAGTACAATACACACACAATTTTAATATATTTTAAAAGCTATACTCAGCCTACGCCATGTAGACGTGTATGGTATCATAAACTTTTCTATATTATGAATTTCGTAGATCCGAAAGTTCGTACATCCGTACTACTGTCTGTGATAGTCTGTTCGTATGACACTCTCTACTGTGTCTCTGCTCTGTGTGTATGTGAATGGTGGGAGGGTGTTTGTGTGTGTAAACGGTACCTGTGACGCCCTGACGGGATGGTGTAAATATGTCAGTGGATATGTTCACTTTTCTATGTCTGACCAGAAACTTTTAACAAGTGTTAACTGTGACATTAATAGCTCAACAAAAGGCACTAAGTTCTGACTTCACGGAGAAAACGGGCTAAAACGCCTTGCTAACTTTATAAAACTTTGTACGTAAATCTCTTTGTTTGCAAGCTCGCAGACACCCTAGACTTTTGCGCACGATTTAACACCTCATTTTTTAAAGACTTTTTCAGACATGTTTTAAATTTCCCATTTTTAACAAGTCTGCGCTTCAATTTTCACTCACTCACATTTCTTAATTCATTTGAACTTCTACTGTCGTTGCTGATGCTTCTCCTACTTCCATAATAATAATAATATTAGTAATCGTTATTATTATTTTTATTGTAGCATATGAAAAAACTTTTACTTTATCATATTTCATATTTCGGATAAAAATATTTTCTCCTGTTTATAAACGTAATTTTTTATAGTTATGTTGTTTATTAGTATTTCACATGCGTAATTTATATAAATGTAATAATTTATTTTAGACGTTCAGTAATTTAAGTAATACTTAGTATAGTGTAACCTTGTTTATAAAGTTATGCTACCTTCAGCATACATTAACGAGACATGACGTTTACTACAAGATATGTTCTGAAGTTTGCAAAAACATTTTGAGTTTGCATCGTCACCAGTAAAAATCCTTACAATGTATAATGTTAGTATGTTAGTGCAATACTGTGGTGTTACCGTAATTTTTAAAATAAGTATTTGATAAGGAAAATATTAAAAGTGAAACATATGTATTTAATACATATCTTCCTGAGCAGCCGACTATGTCATCCTTATGAATACGTTTTGTTATCAACCGATTAGAAAATTTCCTTAAATACGATCAATAGTATAATAAACGTTTGGCCTTGTGGGCCCTGGACAGTCATACTTATGTACCAAATGCCGTATACTCACTGTGAGCCCAGGTTTGCTAGAACAATTTTTAATCAAACGATAGCGTGCACATACGCATTCTACTGAAGTGTTTCTTCTCTGCAGAAGTAAACACTATGATGGAATTGGCACACTTCTTGTCCGTATAAAAACCGCAGCACAAAAACTTATTTGTACGTCTCAATTTTTATACGGATTTTGCGTGTACACTTTACTTGAAGAAAGCAAGTGTCTTTTACACTCTCAGACCGTTATAGGCCTACATTAAGATTACAATAAACTAGCAGTATCCGTACATCAGTACCCGTCCTAGCAGTACCGATTTGTTGCCCGTACCAATTCCAGGGACTTTTATACAAAAACTATTATTTACACCACTATTATAAAGGTTAAGCTACTATTAACCGTCTAAAAATAAACGGTTAACAAATATGAACTGAATAGTCCAATTAATCAATAAATCTTAAAATACAAAACGGAGATATTAAAGAAGTACAGAGAAAATAAGTAATACGGAGAAGTGGAACGGAATACGCAAAATTCGATAATTATTGTGTACAGATTTTATTAAGCCTGTAAAAAACAGTAGCGTGAAGTCAAATTCTGCGGTAGCAATACCAATTAAACTTGCTGTTGTTGTGGAGTAGCGTTACGTTTTTTTTATCTATGAATTGATTGTGTTGTATGCAATGATCTGCAAAACCTGTGTTGGCTGTATTGGTTAAAATCGCCTTCTTATGTTCAGAAATGCGTTTCAGAGCACGGCCAAAAGGTAAAAAGGTAAAAAATGTAATTACCATACAAAAAATAAAAAAATGGATTTGTTAGAAATTCTAGAAATTAAAAAAGCAATAAAAAAATAACAAAAATTTAACAAATGAACAAACTGATTTCTGTGTATCCCCTTTATTAAAAGCTATTATTTATTTTAGTTAATTATATATTTTGCATATAGATTATATTTAGTTTAGTTAATTTTATATTTTACATTCAGGTTATATTTAGTTTTTACAGACACTTGACCTTCTCTTAGCTCCTGCAACCCCCTCCACATCTTCACCCCTCGCACATGTTTCCTAACACATGCCGTAACCAGATGTCGACCTTACATCCTGTGTTTAGCCTTCATTCATCCCTTTGACAATGACTTAAGAGGTCGAAACAGCTGTCAGAGTAAATAAAATCTGTGAAACTTGCCAACTGTTTTTATATGCTTTTACATATTTTACGAAACCTTTACGTACATTAAGCTTATCATATGACATCATGACAATTACAGAACGAATGTTTGTCGCATGCCGAAATTTCCCTACAAGCAAATTAACAAAGAAATTTCATGACATAGACCATTTTAAGTCTCTGTTCTTGAAAATTGTGAAACTTATCAGTTCAAATTTACGTCTAAAATCATCCGCAAACTTCAATGAAAACGGTAGTGAAAGAATTTTTACAATCTGATTAGTAGTTTCAGAAATTATTCCAGACAATGAAACAGACAAACAAAATTTACGTGTTTTAACATTAGTGTATGTAACCTAGAAACTATTATAAGCTTATGAGTGCGAATTGTTAGATTTGTTTTTGCGCTTATTAGAAAAAACTATAACATTGTATATTTATTTAATTATTATAAGGAAAATGTAGAATAAATTTTTCTGTAAGCGTGTATATATGTTTTACGTATGTTAAATTTCAGCGTTTGTCATGTTAGATAAGTGTTATGCTTAAGTAGTTTCTAAGACTACGTTTTGTTTTATTCAACAATATTCACGGCATATGTGTTTATAAAACAGTATACTGTTTTCGTAAGATACACTGTTTTATTTTAAACGTATTCGGTGTAGTCGATTAATTTATCTTTTCCCATTCTCTTCTATTTTACAAACCACGGGCAATACAACAAATAAAAGTAAGGCAGACCACCATTTTGGACTCCCAGTGTGTTACAGGACACAGTTATCAACAGAATTCATTTTTCGTAGCACAGTGACAAACTAAGGAGTTGGAGGAGTGACAATCAAAATTACGTTTTATGACCGGAGTGAAAGACGTAATTTATTAACAAAAAATGGTTAAAGTCAAAAACGAGTAGTTAAAAAGTTAAAGTAAAACGAGTAGTAAAAGTTTAAAGGCATTTTTTATCATGTAATCACTAATAATTGTTATAGATCCAATAAGACAAATTATTCTAAACCTACGTAACCGATGAATGTAAATAGTATTTCTTTACACACTAGCCCCCAAAATATTACCTTCCTTTAATGTATCTGTACCCGTAATGTATCGGACCTGAAGATACAGATAATTCGTTTTATAAATACATTTAGACTTATAAATAACATATTTCTTTTTAGTATAATGTAGTAAATAAATAAAACATACCTAATACTATTGCAGATTAAATTTGGATTATTAACGATACAATGTAGGGTTGTTTGGAAAAGAGAAGGTCCAAAATGTGTATTGAACCTATATTTTTTTAAATAAACTCAATGAAGAGGTGTACCAAAGAATTGTTATGCAGTTGCCTACAGTGATAAAGGAAGATAAAAAATTAGTTGTTTCCATATAATGGGTGACATGCATGACATGCAACTAACTCAACAGCGTAAAATTTTTCTGAAAGACGTTTTTGCAAATACATATTCAAACAAGCTTATGGACTCTAGATTTACTAACCTCGTTTAGTTAAATATTTTTGATGTTTTTTTAGGAGGGTCAAATTCTTAGGACCATTTGTATTTCCTGACCTCGCTTCAGTGAAATATTTTTTGAGGGCTTTGTTAAAAGGTCGTGCATTCCGCAACAGCTCTCAAAAGGAAGCGTAACTCAACTGACTAAGCAGTTTGGAATAGCTGCGCTTTGAAAAGTTGCTAGGAATATAAAAAATAAAAGTCTGTGTTAGTAGAAATAGTAAACAAATGTATTTAATATTTTTAAAATGAATTTTTAATACTAGTACAGAAGTATAATAATAATAATAATAGATGGCTTTTCCTGTTTACTTAGTGTTGGTCCTTTTTAAATTATCCCTTTATATGAAGTCCGTAGTTTACATTTAAACTTTACAATGTTATTTGAACATAAAATATAACTAATTTCTAGTGGTTCGAAAAATTATAATGTTAAAAGAGTCCGTAATAAAACATAATTTGCCTTATCAACATCAGATTTTACCAGTACCAAGATCTACAAATCCACAACCCTGTGGACTTACTACTAAAATAAGTCCACAGCTACAAGTAAGAGTAAAGCAGTACTTCTGAATCAGATAATTTCTGAATATAACGCTGTCCATCAGCAGGTAGACAAAACGTTTCCAATTAGAGTGTCAAAACACGAGTTACAGAAACATTAAATTGATGAAGTAATCAATTTGTAATATTGCTATCCACCACCTGTTTTACTCTTACAGTATCTTACTGAACAACCAGCTCAATTCCCGCGCACTTATGGGGCATAGTAAGGGTGTGATACTACTTCAAGTCAGACGTGAGAACCAGACGCAGTTCAGACTGAGCCTTTACAAATCAATACACATGTTCGTGACGTCACAGAATCCGGGCAAGCTAATGTAGGTCAAAATACTACGAACGTAAACATTACGTTATACGTTCATCATCTGAATGACCTTAGCTTATCATTGCATACTTGTGTCATTCATTTACCGTTGTACGTTGTTGTCACTGAAAAGCATCACTGTATACATACTAGACTTAAATTCAAATAACGCTCCCAAAATCGTGTTTCGGGTATGGTAGACATTATATTTTAATCAATCAAAACTTAAATGATGGGCTGCAGAGAAAGAGTGAACAAATTTCTATTGGCACCACGACTGCTTGCTTGTCGATGCATAAAAAAGCTGATTACTATCAATATTTATTGGACGGTATTACATTATAAGCCTTACTCCGAAGGCGCAGTGTAGACAGTAACGAAAGTGGAAACTTTGCCTGATGCAATGCAATGCATGCAGTAGTGATGTATGGTGAACAGTCCAGGCCAAATAACCGTGGAGCAAATTTAAACAATGGTAAACTGGTAAGCATTAGGCTGGAGCAATTCGTTTAGCCTAAATACTTACTGTAGCTTACTTAATTGCAACAGCAAACGCGTCAATTGAGAAGAAATGTCAGATAATAAAGTTACAACGGTTATAATTTAATTAAAAATAACCGTAAGGTGCTGACAAAATATACAAGTCTTTCGTTTTTTATTTACTTGAATCAAGTTTGTTGTAATTTTTTTGTTTTGATTCCGCTACGATACATAGTAAGTCTCACTTACTTACGTTTACTGTAATGTAACGTGGCTCACAGTATAGTACAGTATAGTAAAGTAACATAAAGTGTTACTTTATCAGTAGCATGATAAAATCAGTAAGTACACTGCATTTAAGAGAAAATTAAATAATCTGCTGATAAAGTGAACGAGTTAGACGTTGTACGTTCTGGTTTGCTTGTAATAATATTTTTCGTTACAAAGGCCAGTTAGGAATTCTGAAACTTTACGGATGTAAGAACTATGAAACATCAATATGAATACACATCAATCTATCAAACAAATAGAATCAATACACTTGAATACTTGTGGCTAATATAATAAATCAATTGTTAAATATGGTCTGTACGTATGACATGAAGCAACAGTGAAAGCTTCTAACCACATTACTAAGAAATTACATTAAATCGTCTTGTAGAGACAGATGCATCAGTCACTGCCACTGAACGTTATGTTTTTATAATACGGCTAAACAAAATTATATCATTTCACTTAATTGCTCTTTAAAAACTGTTTAATTTACGTCGATTACTATTATAAACGACTGTCATTACAACTAAATCATCAAACGTAGTCATTGCTGTTATAGAACATAACCTGACTTAACCTAAGTCACTGAAATGCTAATGGTAAACAAAAGCTGAAAGCTGTTTCCAACCTAAGAGTATTATGCTCTTAGCAAATACGACGCGAAATGTTTACAGTTAATTCTAAAGCGCAACTTTTAATCCCTTTGACTTCAAAGCCAATTGTACCAAGTGTGCAAACAAAATGTGTTTCAGAATATTCTGTTAGACATTACGTTTAGTAGCGAACTGAATGAGTTCTTTAAATAAAGAATTAATACGAGTCTCTGGAGTGATTAAAGAACTTTTACGAATAGACACAAAACGCTAAACTAATAATCTTTTTATAAAAAAACTAAAAAAACAACAAATCTGTTGCACGGTTTATTTTTAAATAAGAGATTAAGTTACTTTGAAACATACAACTTAAAATACATGTAATGTTAGTATGCAAAAGACATTGGCATAGAATGAGTTCTATTTGTCTGAAGTTAGCTACCAGCGGTTAATATAAACATTTGTAATTTTACTCTCATATAAAAAACCTTCATGTCCGTGAACGTGTGTAAGTATCTTGATCTATAAACTTAGCAACTATTAGGTAAAGCACCCTGCCAACAATTAGATTAAATATTATAAACTATAAAATATCGGTTTGGAGAACCATACATGACTTCCATGTTCTAAGATTTATACTTAAAATCATAAAATGAAATGTTTCGATAGAAACTACTTCTTTCCACTAACGTATACCACCACACGTTATCGCACTTGATTTTCACTGATGATGGAAGTCGACGGCACTGCGGAAACGTCTGGTTTTGCAGAAAACATTGGACTACGGCCAAACAGCCCTGGAAGGAATTTTAACAACAAACTACTACTTTGTTGCCGATAACGTAGTACACATATAAAAATTATCCCCTCTCCCTTCAACTATAATTTTCATTTATAGAAAATTTCCCCCACCCCGTTCACCCTCTTCATTTATAGATATTTCATTTGCGTTTCTACAGTGGATTATTAAGATCTTCTTATCAGGACACTTTATTTATCAAAATTAAGTACTTTACTCTTGTTACAACAAAAAATGTTTCAAGTAAACTACCCTTTCCCAGTAACAGATCTTCACCAAAATCAAGAGGCCTTGAGTCCTCTACAAATCAGGCACATATGTAAAAAATTATTTGATTCTGTTTGAATTTACGGCAGTTATCGTTCGTCATTAAAAAATTTCTCTTGTTACAACATAAAATGTTGCAGGTAAACTACCCCTTTCCCTTAACAGATCTTCACGAAAATCAACAGGCCTTGATTTCTCTACAATTTAGGGATGTATGCAAAAACCTATTTGATTATTTTTGAATTTACGGCTGTTATCGTTTGCCATAAAAAAAATTACCCTTGTTATCACATAAAACGTTGATGGTAAACTACCCCTTTCTCTTAACTGATCTTCACCAACATCAGTAGGTCTTGAGTCCTCTACAATTCAGGGATGCATGCAAAACATTATTTGATTCTGTTTGAATGTGCGGCAGTTATCTTTCGTCATAGAAACAATTACTCTTGTTAAAACATTAAAGGTGGCAGGTAAACTAGCCCTTTCCCTTAACCGATCTTCACCGAAATCAATAAACCTTCAGTTCTTTACAATATAGGAATATACCCAAAAAATTGTTATATTCTCTTTGAAGTTACGGCAGTTATCGTTCGTCATAGAAAAAATTACCCATGTTGAAACATAAAATGTTGCAGGTAAACTACCCCTTTTCCTTAACCGATCTTCACCAAAGTCAATAGACTTTGAGTACTTAAAACGTTAGGAATTTATGCAAAAAATTATTTGATTCTCTTTGAATATGCGGCAGTTATCATTCGTCATAAAAATAAAATTACTCTTTTAAAACATAAAACGTTCCAGGTAACAAATTATTTGATTCTCTTTGAAGTTACGGCAGTTATCGTTCGTCATAGAAAAAATTACCCATGTTAAAACATAAAATGTTGCAGGTAAACTACCCGTTTCTCTTAACCGATCTTCACCAAAATCGACAGACCTTGAGTACTCTATAATTCAGGAAGGTGTGCAAAAACGTATGTGATTCTGTTAGAATTTACGGCAGTTATCGTTCGTCATAGAAAAAATTACCCTTGGTAAAACATAAAATATTTTAGGTAAACTACCCCTTTCCCTTAACCGATCTTCTCTAAAAACAGTAGGTCTTGAGAACTCTACAATTCAGGGCTGTATACGAAACATTTTTTGATTCTGTTTGAATTTGCGGCTGTTATTGTTTGCCACAAAATAAAATTACCCTTGTTAAAACATAAAACGTCGCAGGTAAACTACCCCTTTCCCTTAACCGATCTTCACCAAAATCAGCAGACTTTGAGTTCTCTGTAGCTCAGGAAGGTATGCAAAACATTATTTAATTCTGATGTAATTTACGGCAGTTATCGTTCGTCATAGAAACAATTACTCTTGTTAAAACATAAAATGTGGCTGGTAAACTACCCCTTTCCCTTAACCGATCTTCACCAAAATCAACAGGCCTTCAGTCTTTTACAATTGATGAACGTATGCAAAAAAATATTTGATATTGTTTGAATGTACGGCAATTATCGTTCGTCATAAGAAAAATTACCGTTGTAAAAACATAAAATGTTGCAGGTAAACTACCCCTTTCCCTTAACCGATCTTCACCAAAATCAACAGACATTGAGTTCTCTATAGCCCAAAATGTATGCAAAACATTATTTGATTCTGGTTTAATTTACGGCAGTTATCATTCGTCATATAAAAAATTACCCATGTCAAAACATAAAACGTTGCCGGTAAACTACCCCTTTCCCTAAACCTATCTTCAACAAAAACGATACATCTTGAGAACTCTACAATTCAGGGCTGTATGCGAAACGTTATTTGATTCTGTTTGAATTTGCGGTTATCTTTGGCCATAGAAAAAAAATTACCTTGATAAAAGAACGTTGCAGGTAAACTACCCCTTTCCCTTAACCGATCTTCACTAAAAACAAAAGGTCTTGAGTACTCTACAAATCAGGACTGTATGCAACAATTTATTTTATTCTGTTTGAATTTGCGGCTGTTATCGTTTGCCATAGACAAAAATCTATAGATAGACAGACAGACACACACACACACACACACACACACACACACACACAGACAGACACTTTTCGAAAAATGACTTTTTTTTCATGTTTTGAGGGTAGTTCAGAATCTGTAATAATCTCGACCACAATTTTTTTGCCAACACCATACTTCCATTTCCTTATGGAACATAGAAGTAAAAAACTATTCCACCCTGTATCTTTGCTGTTCCTTCGATTTTTTACGCACTACCTCAGTATCAAGGAATATACTCATTTTAAGCGTTAAGCCTAAAGTGTAGAAAGTATGTTATGAAACAGGAAACGGAAAATCAAATACCACTTGCTTTTGCTTCTTACTCACAATACGCATCTGCACAGTTACTTACACAATGATTATGAATATGTTTATGTCTCTTTCAGTGATTTATGATATCTGAATATTCACAATCGTGTTACCTCTCTGCGAGGGCAGTCGCAACGTACAAGTGACGGTTGGAAAAATATATTCTAAGTACCCTTACATCTTATTTCTATTTCTGTGAAAATTTTGTTAACTAAGTTTAGGAAAAATATTATTCCTTCTGCCCCGTCAATAAGATATGTTTCTGTTCTTTTTTATTAATTTAAATTCTACTATATTCTACCCACCAATTGTAATCAGTAATGTTAATGACAGAAAATGAATGCAGAAGGTGTTCGGATGACTGCTACATCACACAAAAGTGCTACATCACATACACTTTATAAATTACATATTGTCTTGTAATAGTTATTAGAAACCTAATAAATCTATCCTGTAAGTTACTAGGTTTGAAACATTTCAGTAATTGATTGTAAGTAACGCTAGAGTAGTTTCAGTAAACATAACGCTAGATTGAAGCTGCATGGCGAGGATGCTGGAATGGTTTTTCCACGGTAGCTGTAATTTGTGTTACGTCGCTCTAACTACGACTGAAAAGTACTCGACTGTGGATTTCTCGTTTACTGGGTCGGTCGTTCAGTTACTCGGTTAGGTAAGATTACCACGTAACGTTTGTTACAGCTCTCACTGCTGTGTTATAGTATTCCAGGTTTGGAGTTACAAGCAATTCTCCACAACTGTATGCCATAAGTCCAGTCAGGTTTTAAAGCAGATCTGTAAATTTAGTTTTTTCCAATGTCACTTGGGACTTCCTGCCAGAGACCCAGTAAAGTTTTTAAAATTGTAAAACAATTTCCGCTTCATAAAAATGTGTTTGTGCTAGGTGAGTCGTCGGTTAGGCTACCAACTACCTAGGTATCAGGTACCTCGCCCCTTTACCTGACAGAGTGAGCAGCTGCCAAAAGAAACAAGCGAAGTGTCATATTTTTTCATAGTAAAAGCCACAAAAGATGATTTGGCTGCGTTGGCATTAATTTTTCACTTTCTTTTAAACCAGAGTTATGTTGCATCCAAATGTCTTTGCAAATTGAGTGATGCAGTCTTAGGGCAAGCGTGGATGCATGGATCCCTAGAGTTGCACTGTCATTAGCAAACCTGGATATTTTTGGTTGTTTGCACGTCGGCTGTATATAAAAGGTGTAGCACCCGTCCCAGTACACTCCCTCTGATTCGATGGGGAAGAAGCCTATGTGTTTTTTTCAAAATGTTTGATGAAGGAACATCTGTCTGCTAGAAAGAATTTGAGTAATAAAATAAAGTAATGGGGTTTGTCTTTTTAGTTTAAATAATAATCCTTGCACTATATTTTATCGAAGGTTTGATAGATCTCAGTGAATCAGTTAAGCAGTAGTTTTCTCCCATGGTGTTTGACTACCTGGTTAATTCTTTGCGCCTCTTCAATTGTGTTGTATTTCTCCTTAAAATCGAATTGATGACAGTAAATTGCTTTTATTCTGTTATTAAAGGCCTGTTAATTATAATATTGTTACGGCATCACAGAAAAATCTACGTGTTTGTCGAATGTGCCAGAAGAAACTCGATGTAACGCGTGTGGCGTACGTGCTTGTAGACGCATATACGAGAAGTTTCTCGAAGGCGCCAGTCGCGCGAACTGTATCAAGGCCGCAGTTAATTACGTAGTTCACACGACCGCTAAGACGCAGTTTCGAAGCTTCTGGTTTGTGAGCGTGGCTATACATGGCGGCAGCGGCCTTAGTTTTCAGTATCAGTTGCGATTTTGGATAGTGCGGTTCGAGAGTTACACTAGCGATATTACTGTGCGCGTTCAAGTCGTTATTAATTAAGTGTTGTGTTTTATAATCGGACGGTATATTGTAATACAATTGAGTTTTATAATTAGTGGACATTTTAATGCGTGTGAACAAATTTCATTTGATTTGTTGTAGAGAATGTGCTGTTAATTACGAACTTTTTAACTGTAAAAATTAAAGCTGGTGATTAGTGACTTAATTGGTGTTTTGTATTTTGTTTCCACTGTACCTACGACGATCAGTAGACCGTCGTAACAGTGGTGTCAGAAGTGGGATAGAACGATTAACAGTGGAAACAGAGGACACTGCGTAGAAGGATCGTGTTAATGGTAGTTGGAAAAAAAAATGGATACCAGTCAGATGATAGAATCATTCAAAGCAATGCTACCGCAGATCGAGGAACGACGCCATGAGGCAGAAGAGGCAGAGGAAAGACGCCGACAAGTGGCGGTAGATGAACGACAGAAAGCACTAATGGAAGAACGACTAAAATAAAATGTAAGCGTGAAAATGGAACACCAGAATGACGACAAAAAGAAGAATTTAGTCGTCAATCAGACGAAGTTAAGGCGTTCGTACAAGAGGATATCACTGCAAATTTCGTCCTGTTACGAGGTGAGGTGAACAAACAAGTTGACAGAATATCTGAAGTTCAAAAATCTGTGTCAACCATGAAAACAAGTATGTCAAGTTTAGAAGATTCTATTAAAAATTCAATAAAACAAATTAAAAAGGAAGTCGAACATTTAGTAAAAGAAATAGCTGGTAATGAAAGACCATTAATAAATGCTGAAGAAGATTCAAAATATCAGAGAAATATAACTGTAATAGGGCTAGTTTACTCAAAGGCCCCAAAGTTTGATGGAAGTAGTCATTGGGCAACTTATTTTCGCCAAATTGAAGCTGCTGCTCGCTTAAATAAATGGACGGAAGAAGAGAAAGGACTTTCACTAATTCTTGCTTTAAAAGGGCCTGCCGCAGAATTAGTACAGAAGGTGCCATCAGACAGTCAGAACATCTATGCCGAATTAACTAAAGCTCTGGAATTACGGTACGGTGACCACCATTTGTGCGAAGTGTACCGTGAACAACTTAAAGCGAGGCGACAACGTTCAGAAGAGAGCCTTCAAGAGTTTGAAGCGAATGTCGACTGACTGACGAGATTGGCTTATCCCGAAAAGTCGGAGGACTTCCGGAAGTGGATTTCTCTTATTATGTTTATTGACGGTATCAGAGATAGTCAGTTACAAGTGTTAAGAATGGCTCGGCCTGATAATAAATCAGACGCTATTGTTCATGCTCTCCGTTTTGAAGCTGCCAAGTCGGCTACCTACATTAATCAAAGTATCCCATCACGTTATAGCCAAACGAATCGAATACCACAGTATCGTCATAGCGGACGGCATAAAGAGACGATTCAAAAACAACAGTTTAAGAAGTCAGCAGCGCCACAACGATCTTTCGAACCAAAGGATAAAGACAGAAGTCCGAAGTGTTACAACTGTGGAAAACGTGGTCATCTACAGGGAGACTGTTGGGAGAAGAAAATACCGAGAGAAGGGAGTGATCGCACCAATTGGAGAAGTAATGCCCCAGAACAGTACATAGTTTCCACGCTACATAAGACTAGTGGAAACCTTATCGTTAATGGATTTGCGGAAGGTAAACGAACATCATTTACAGTTGACACGGTCGCTACAGTGTCTATTGTACGCCCTGACTTAATCAGCAACCGACGGCCTCAAATTAGCTCTTGTACAATACAAACCGCGACTGGAAGCCTCGTCAAGGTGCTAGGAAAGGTAGACGTACGTGTACGCCTGGGTCTTCTCGAGTTTAGCCACCAAATGCTCGTTGCAGACATTGTCGATGAAGTGATTCTTGGCACGGACATTATGAATGCCTACGGATTCGTTGTGGACTTAAGAGACAATGTCCTGAAGGTTGGCCAAGAGAAGATAAAGCTTTGTATGGCTAAAATGACAGGGTCTACCAACCATTCGATTAAGCGAGTGGCACTAGTCGAAGAAAAAGTCAACAAGTCTGGTCAAGAGGAACCCTCCCTGTTGCAAACGGAAATGGTGGAAGAACTAGCAGAGGAAGTACAAATAAGTATAACGACAAAAGAAGTGATTGGAAAGCCAACTATGGGTGTCGAGACAAAACTCTTGCTTGTTCTTGAGCTGATAGAAGCACCCGAGGGCAAAGTGGCTGAAGATGAGGTTACGAAAGAGGTTGCTGACGAGAACCAAACAAACTTGGATCAGCCAGTGGTATTTAGGTCATCAGTACATGACGCAACGGGAGTGATTCAAGCGAAACTAGTGGTTGCGCGAAAGACTCGCATTTCTGGGAATGTGATGTTCGGATCACACAAGACTGAATTCGAAGAACGGGAGAATTATCCTTCGCAAGGACGTCCACCTAGATCGCCTGGTCGAGTATTACTTCGGAGACGGTTTGCCAGTTCGGGACGAACAGGCTTAAGAACATTAAGAACATGGCATTACAGAACAATCTACGTGTTTGTCGAATGTGCCAGAATAAACTCGATGTAACGCGTGTGGCGTACGTACTTGTAGACGCATATACGAGAAGTTTCTCGAAGGCGCCAGCCGCGCGGACTGTGTCAAGGCCGCAGTTAGTTACGTAGTTCACACGACCGCTAAGACGCAGTTTCGAAGCTTCTGGTTTGTGAGCGGGGATATATATATTCATGGCGGCAGCGGCCTTAGTTTCCAGTATCAGTTGCGATTTTGGATAGTGCGGTTCGAGAGTTATAGTAGCGATATTACTGTGGGCGTTCAAGTCGTTATTAGTTAAGTGTTGTGTTTTATAATCGGACGGTATATTGTAATACAATTGAGTTTTATAATTAGTGGACATTTTATTGCGTGTGAACAATTTTTATTTGATTTGTTGTAGAGACTGTGTTGTTAATTACGAACTGTTTAACTGTAAAAATTAAAGCTGGTGATTAGTGACTTAATTGGTGTTTTGTATTTTGTTTCCACCGTACCTATGACCATCAGTAGACCGTCGTAACAGTATGCTACAATGTTATATATATATTTATTCTTTTAGTTATATTCTAAAACAGGTTTTAAGCGTGCCACAAGTACCCATTCAAAAACTTTGATGCAAACTGGTGGGAGACATATCGGTCGGTATGATGATAATTCATGAACGTTTTTCCTAAGTTATCCAACACAGCTACCAGTGCACTTTCCACTTTGTACGGGTAGTAACTTAGTCGTAGTACAGCACTGAATATGTATAGCATCAGTCGGGAACATATTGTCGGTAACTCTTTAAGAATTTTACCCGTTATTATGTCGAATCCGGAAGACAATTTGTTTTTCCTTGGCAAGTTGCAGAATAGTACTTTTGAAAGTTGATTCTAAGAAACTCTGAATGCTGGAGTTTTCCTCTGTTGAGGCCCCTGTTGGGTGAAATTGAAACAGTGAGTCAGATGGTTAGTATCAGCCATCTGCTGGTTCCTTCTGGAGTAATCCCATTTGTCCCTTTCACGGTCGTATTATGTTGCTGAGATGTTATGACACGTCTGGTCGCCTCCAGAGTGTATAATCGTTAGCTTCGGATAAAGACTGCCTTAGTTGATTTCTAACTGCACTTTGTGTCTAATTAAAGTTTGTAATTAGTAACTTCATTGGTGTCAGTTACTCTGTTAACACTGTACAACACAAAGATCCGTGAGACCGTCGTAACAATATAATAGAATAGAATATTTTGTTACTACAATGCCACGAATCGTCCTCTTTAAGAATTGGAAACCAAATAGGCTTAATTGAACACCAGGGAATTTGTTACTTATAACTTTAATAACAATTTGAAAAAATAAACGCACTAGTGTACAACAATTCTTCAAGTTTACGATCATTCTACACACACTAATATAACAAACAATAAATGCTACTTAGTTAACACTGCCACACTAGCTAATAGAAGTCACCAATTACAGATGCCCGCACACAAATATCACTTTACGTTAAACTGCTGTTAAGAACACTCAACGAATCGTTTTACCGTTTTAGTCTGCTGTACGCAGCTCACACCTACAACTGGCTGGTCGCTTCTAAAATATCGCTTTCATACTGAGTCTGTGTGGCGAAGAACGTTACCTACGATTGTAGTGGATATCGGTTAACTAATCGATTAGATTTTTGAAAGCGTAGAAACGTCAAGAGCTAGCAAGAATGTTGTGTCATCCTACTGCACACACTACTCTTGCAAAGTGTCATGTATGGACCGCATCTCCTCAGCGTAATAATATAATACGTTCATAACTTATTTGAGAACTCCTCCCATAATGTAACGTATTAATATACAATAACAGTACAGGCTGAAAGTAATTAATGTATAGAATGTAGTGTCTATATGGACTGGGGGAAAGTCGAAGCCAATCTAAAGTGGCTTTTATAAGATAAAAGTTAATGCAATCTAAAGCCAATCTAAGATAATGTATTTTATAAAGTTACTCTCAATTCACAGAAAGGATAATCCCGGCAAACGATCAATCTGAACTAATTGTTAAGTTGATCTTGGGGCCAGTCTGGATATGTTTATATGGCTAATTAGAGAAAATGTATGATTCTCATCGCTATTGAAATAAGTCTGGCACTGTTGGAAACGCTGTTGAGATGTATTAGTTTGTTTGCACTGTGTTAAACCCAAAGCAATAAAATACAATAAAAGGTTTGTTGTGTTTTCCTGACAGTGTAAACAGAAGGGAGACTGCGCGTTGCATTATGCATACGCTAAATATATGTTCAGGGCTTGGAACACGGAAAGTTGCTTACCTATAAATGCATTATCCGTATCATCGACTCATTTTGACTTTCATATTACCATCTACTTTACTAAAAGGTATAAAAATTGTTGATTATTTACAGCGTCAATTTCTTTATACCACCACGTAAAAAATAGGAACTCTGGTACTCGACTGTCAAACATCGGTTACGAGAGTTAATAACCTTATCGTTTAGTTTAAATTATATTGTTAAATTGTCTTGGTGTAAAGAAAATTAAATTTCAGATTGATAAATGGGTACTCTGGTCTACTCCATCTACCCTTCTGTCTGCCCTTTTGTT
The DNA here is from genome assembly GCA_034769895.1 of Magicicada septendecula. Lineage (NCBI taxonomy): Eukaryota > Metazoa > Arthropoda > Insecta > Hemiptera > Cicadidae > Magicicada > Magicicada septendecula. The sequence goes on along the minus strand of CM068371.1, from coordinate 185,623,462 downwards.
TCTATTCATTTCCCTCCGTCTGTCTGTCTATCTCTCTGTTTCTGTCTGTCTGTCTCTGTCTGTCTGTCTCTCTCTCTCTCTCTCTCTCTCTCTCTCTCTCTCTCTCTCTCTCTCTCTCTCTCTCTCTCTCTCTCTCTCTCTCTCTCTCTCTCTCTCGTAAGCGTAAGCGTAAGCGTAAGCGTAAGCGTAAGCGTGAGGGAACACGTAAACCGATTTTCGTAAAACTTGGTACGCCTCACCACACTTTCACTTTAGAGAACCATATTGTTTTACTTCCATATTCCTTAAAAAAATGGAAGTATGGTGATCGCGAAAAAAATGATGTTAGATATAAAGGCTGATTCTGATTATACTACCCTCAAAACATAAAGAAAAGTCATTTTCCGAAAAGTGCCTGTGTGTCTATACGTAGAATTGTTTCTATGGTGAACGATAACTGCCACAAATTCAAACAGAATCAAAGAATTTTTTGCATATCTGTCCGAGCTGTAGAGTACTCAAGGTCTACTGACATTGGTAAAGATTGGTTAAGGGGGAGGGATAGTTTTCCTGCAACGTTTTACGTTTTAACAAGAGAAAAGTACTTAATTTTGATAAATAAAATATCCTAAAAAGAAGGTCATAATAATCCACTGTAAAAAGGTAGATGAAATATCTATAAATGTAAATGGTAGTTGAAGGGGAGGGGGTAATTTTTTGAAAACCACCTTTCTGATGTTGAACAAAGTAGGCCTACTTCATTTTGAAGGATAAGATATGTTGTCTTGTGTATTCAATGCCTATTATAACTTTAATTTGTTTTATAGACAGACAGATATTCTACAGAATAATTTTATGAACATTTTAAAGCATCTCAATAAATGTAATTTTCTTCAGATATAATTTAATTTTTCTTAGTACTAAATCATTAACATTTTTTTTTTGTTTTTTTTTTTTTTAAATTGAAACTGGTCTAAAAGACCAACCATCAATTTACATCTAATGTTATAATTTAAGTTACTTATACAGTCACCCACTGGTGTACTATATATTACTTTCTAGATTTCTGCACACACTGCACTACACTAATTCAAAAGTTTTAGTTCTCTTCTGCCTTCTCACTGTATTGGTGTTGTCAAGCAGTTGAATAGCTTCTACATTGATATGCTGGTGTAGTCTAGATTCGTGCTTTGCAGCAAACCTTTTAATTTCACTGGCGACATCAGGGATCCTAAGGTCTCGATGTATATCACTATTTCTGATGTACCATGGAGCACTTACCATGTTCCGTAGCACTCTATTCTGGAAGGTTTGAATACATCTAATGTTCGTTTCTTTCGCACAACCCCACAGTTGAATTCCATAAAGCCAAATTGGTTTCAGAATTTGGTTATATATCAAAATTTTGTTGTGTATTGACAACTGAGAATTTCGTCCCAAGAGCCAATACAGTTGTCTATATTTGAGACCAAGCTCCGCCCTTTTTTTTCTGATGTGCTCCTTCCATCGTAGCTTTGTATCTAGGGTCTTCCCCAAATATTAGGCAGTGTTTGCGCATGGTACTACAACACCATTTAAGGTAACTGGAAGACTGTTCTCTATCCTTTTGTTTGTAAAATTGATATGGACAGATTTCAGTTCATTAAGCTTAATTTTCCATTTCCCAGTCCACTGCTGTATCTGATCACTAGCATCTTGAAGCATGTTGGTAGCTTCACCTAAGGTCGAACCAATCGCCATTATAGCTGTGTCATCAGCGAAAGTAGCAACAGTCACATTCTCTGGCTGTGGCAAATCACATGTAAACAACAAGTAGAGGATGGGCCCCAAAACACTCCCTTGGGGCACACCTGCCCTCACTTCTCTTAGCTCAGAATAGTCATCTTCCTGTTTGACTCTAAATAATCTTTCCGATATATATGATTTTAACACGTCAGCATATTGTTTTGGTAGCATTTTATTAAGTTTATGTATTAAACCTTTATGCCAAACTTTATCAAAGGCCTGAGCCACATTGAGGAAGATTGTCGAGCAGATTAGTTTTTTTTCTAGTGCTTTTTCTATTGTGTCTGTTATTCTATGTACTTGGTCTATTGTGGAATGTTTTTGTCTGAACCCGAATTGATGATTTGGTATCAGCTTTTTTCTCTCTATTACTCGATTTAGCTTTTGCAACAGAAGTTTTTCAAAAAGCTTTGATATAGTTGGCAACAGTGATATGGGCCGATATGATTTGGCCTCATTTGACGGTTTGCCTGGTTTACGTAGCATAATAACTTCTGCCACCTTCCAGACACTAGGAACATGCTTTAGCCTAAGTGCCGCATTGAATAAATATGTAAGCATAACGATCCCTTTCTTAGGTAACTGCTTTAAGATCTCACCTGTAATGAGGTCAAAGCCAGGTGATTTTCGGGAGTTCAAGTTTATCTTGATCTCCTTAGCAACCTCTTTTGGAGTGACCAGTTGAATGTCCTCCTCTTCATGATTTGTGTCTTCATCTATCTCTGTATCAGACTGGGTATTGTTTGGCTAAAAAATGTCAGCTAGATGTTCAGCTTTTTCTGTATTATCTCTAGCCCATGTACCGTCGCTTTTTCTAATAGGTAGTACTTGAGTGATCGACCTTTTAAGCTTCCTCGTTGCTTTCCACAACGAGTACTCTGTATATGCATCTGCTGTTAGATTTTCCAAATAGGAAGCTATTGATGCTTCTTTTAACTTCTGTATTACACGCTTTATTTGTTGCGATTTGTTGTTAAGTACAGTTTTATCATTTGGGTCAAGAGTCTGTTGCCATTTTCTTCTAGCTCGCCTCTTTTCTTTGACAAGTTCTCTGATCTCTCTAGGATAGTTGTTACCAACAATTCCATGGGTGATTTCTCTCGTATTGTTCCAGGCTGTAGTTTGAATATTATAATTAAACTTCTCGGCTTCTATTTCTAAAATGCATATTCTATTTCTATTTAAAAAATGCATTAAAATTTTCATTACTCGTTTCTAAGCATCAAATTGAAAACTAACGAAATTATTTAGTTTAATTCAAACCAGAAACGGTCACAGACGTTTCTCAACAGACGTCTCTGCAAATAAATCCATCTCGTGGCAAATTTACCTGTTATGAAATACTCCAGGGAATGACATTGTTTAGTATTATGTTTGTCTCGATTATAACGCGGGCATCACACTCACACACACCCGTTTGGCGGTCACACGCTGGCGTGCAGATTGCGTGTTGCGCACCTTGCACTGACTCCAGCACGCATTCTCGCACGGTCATGCATGTGACGCCTTCGCGTACAGACTCACACCACACTGCTTGAGCCGACATGTCCTGCGTTGCAGTCTGCGTGTTGGGGGGCAGTGCAAGTGCGCGCGGCTTGCATTAACTCCAGCACGCACTCTGGCACGCGCGCTCATGTTGGGCTCGTGATGTACGCACATGCTTCGCTGTTCTAATCGTGGCAAATATAATAGTAAAACTATACAAGCAGAGTATGTTCACAATGGGTAAAAGCCAGGTATGAATTTATTGTAGAGACAACTAAATCAAAACAATACTGTTTGCAGTCGTCAAACACTAAATAATTGCAATGAGATGCGCGGTGCAAAAACGTGTACAATTTCAAATAAATGTATAACAATACGTATTACAATTCCTCAGGCTTTCACGGCCGGTGTCAGTTGTAAGATGAAAGTTATCCGGGCTGTTTGGCCGTGGTCCATGGTTTATTGCCAAACCAAACGTTTCGGCAGCTTCGATGAATTTTTTTAAAGCGAATGATAACTGTCGCAAATGAATTGGACTTACAAAATGCGTATTACAATTTATTTATTTTAAAATGTTAATAGATCATTAGTACCTAAATATAAATTGCATTTCAGAGAATAGCAGAATATGCAGGTAAATGATGCGTAGTATAAACATGATAAGCGTTACAGAATAGAAACTGAAAAAAGAATAAGCCAAATCATATTCAGTGCAACGAACCACATTCATTTTTATTTCCATGTTCCGTAAGGAAATGGAAGTATGGCGATCATGAAAAATATCGTGTTCGAAATAAGGGCTGATTCTGATTGTACTACGTTCAAAACACGAAGAAAAGTCATTTTCCAAAAACTCTTTTGTGTGTGTGTGTGTGTGTGTGTGTGTGTGTGTGTGTGTGTGTGTGTGTGTGTGTGTGTGTGTGTGTGTGTGTGTGTGTGTGTGTGTGTGTGTGTGTGTGTGTGTGTGTGTGTGTGTGTGTGTGTGTGTGTGCTTGCGTTTTTGTCTGTGTGTGCGTCCGTTTGTGTCTGTGTGTCTGTATGTAGAATTTTTTTAAAGCGAATGATAACTGTCTAAACAGAATCAAATAATTTTTTTAATATGTGCTCGAGTTTGAGGACTCAAAGCCCTTTGATTTTAGTGAAGATCGGTTAAGGTGGTAGTTCACCAGCAACGTTTTTCCTTTTTAACAAGAGTAAAGTACTTAATTTTGATAAATAAAGGGTCCTGAAAAGAAGGTCATAATAAGCCATTGTAGAAAGGTAGATGAAATATCTATAAATGAAAAGGGTATTTGAAGGGGAAGGGTGTAATTTTTCGATAACTACCTTTTTTACTTCCATGTCCGTAAGGGAATGGAAGTATGGTGATCGCGAAAAAAATCGTGTTTGAGATAAGGGCTGATTCTGATTGTACTACCCCTATCTGACTCTCTCTGAGTGAGTGAGTGAGTGAGTGAGTGAGTGAGTGAGTGAGTGAGTGAGTGAGTGAGTGAGTGAGTGAGTGTGTGTGTGTGTGTGTGTGTGTGTGTGTGTGTGTGTGTGTGTGTGTGTGTGTGTGTGTGTGTGTGTGTGTGTGTGTGTGTGTGTGTGTGTGTGTGTGTGTGTGTGTGTGTGTGTGTGTGTGTGTGTGTGTGTGTGTGTGTGTGTGTGTGTGTGTGTGTGTGTGTGTGTGTGTGTGTGTGTGTGTGTGTGTGTGTGTGTGTGTGTGTGTGTGTGTGTGTGTGTGTGTGTGTGTGTGTGTGTGTGTGTGTGTGTGTGTGTGTGGAATTTATTCTATGGCGAACGATAACGCCGCAAATTCAAACAAAATCAAATAATTGTTTGCATATGTGCTCGAGTTGTAGAGGACTCAAGATCTATTGATTATGGTGAAGATTGGTTAAGGGAGAGGGGTAGTTTACCAGCAACGTTTTTTTTCTTTTTAACAAGAGTAAACTTCTTAATTTGGTAAATAAAGTATCCTGAAAAGAAGGTCATAATAATCCACTGTAGAAAAGTAGATGAAATATCTATAAATAAAAAGGGTAGTTGAAGCTAAAGGGGGTAATTTTTCGAAAAATACCATTTTGATGTCGAATGAAGTACTTCATTTTGAAGGATAAGATACCTTAGTAATTATATATAGAATGAAACTTTTACTCAATAAAAGTGTAAATTAAAAAATGGGGTTGTTCGGTTAACGTTGAGGGGTAGTTTACCTGCATTGGTTTGTGTTTTAACAAAAGTAAAGTATGTAATTTTGATAAATAAGTGTCCCGAAAATAAAGTCATATTAATCCGCTATAAAATGGTAAATGGATAGGGTAGTTGAATGGAGGGGTGATTTTTTGAAAATTACTTTGGTTATATCAAGTAAACTACGAGTATTTAATGCTGAAGGATAATATACCTTAGCAACTACATATCATAAACTATGACTCTATGAAAGTGTAAATATCATTAATAGTTCTTTAAATTTTTAGTGACCGTCAATCAATTAATGTTTTAGTGGATGGTTAGTGAGGATCGGTCAATAATACAAATTTTAGCTGTTTTGCGTCGACGTTTCGACAATCGTTGTTGACGCCAAACAGGACAACAATTGTCCAGAAGATGACAATAAATATTGTCGAAACGTCGACGCAAAATAGCTAAAATTTGTATTATTGACCGATCCTCACTAACCATCCACTAAAACAATCATTAATAGTGGTGGTCATTTGAGGAGGGGGTGATTATCTGCGTAGTTCAGTTTCTTTATAAGAATACAGTACCTAATTTTAATATATATATACAGTGACTCAAAAGTAGCATTATATTAAACGATACCCCATAATAAGAAAAATATGTATAAATAGTGAAAATAGTTGGATGGTGGGGGATATTTTTTAGAAATTATCGAACCAAATTCAAGTAAATGATTTTCAATATAAATCTTAGAACATGGAAGACATGTATGGTTCTCCATACCTTTATATGTGACTGAAATTCACGTTTGATAAAATAAAGTTATTTGATAAAATAACAATTCAATGTGGGGTATCAAATTAATGAGAATTTTAATCAACACATGAATTTAGTGTACACTTAACCAAAATATCAAACTTTGGAATCCCAGCCCCCCAACAAAAGGGATCAAAAATTTGGAATTTTCTGTTTTTACTGTAAGATTGTTCCTTTGCTCTACATTGTTACTGTACTAAACAAAAATAGTATGGTAATTGCGATTTCCGTAGTTTTTCTAATAATTAAAAAATTATCTAATATCAAAATTTATCTAACAATATATGTACTTTGTTCAAAACAACAAGCAAGTTCTGCAGCACGAAGAGAATACTACTGTGTATAATAAAATACTTTTGATGTAGATATCAGTAATAAATAATTTCTTGTACAGTTCACTGATTAATTATTCATGCTGATTTTAAAAAATAATATAGATAATTTTTTTAAAATTTTTATTATTCAGTTATCTGATTATAAAATGTTTTCTTTATATTTTAACAGGTAATGATGTCAAGTTATTGAACGAGAGAACCGAATTCTCTATTTTGTCTTGACCTTTTGGCATTCGTCTGTCTGTTTATCTGTTTGGGGTGTGTCTCACGGATTCGCAAAATTCTATGTGAGGTATCATAAGATAATTTTAACAAACGTCTGAGTATAGTAAACAGCTTTGTAAATTACAAAATTTTTGAACCTAAAGGCTCGAAAAAGTTATCAACCGTTTGGAAAATTTGTAAATTTTTGTATAATCGTCAACACACAAGCACTTCTTAACTGACGTTTCTATGCCCTCAAAGATACCGTTGATGGCGATGGTAAAAAGCGTGCCGCTCAAAGGAGATCCCTGAAATACTCCATTTTCCAGCTCGTGAGGGGCCGACAGTGATTGTCCGGCACGAACACAGAAAGCCCAGTCTCTGAAAAAGCTGGAGATAAATTTGGGCAGGTTACCTCTGAACCGCCAATCATGTATAGATGATTATACCATTTAATATATAATATACCATACATATAATATAATATATAATATATTATACCATGTATAATATACCATTTATATATTATACAATGGCCAAACCTGCAGGCTTTACTTGTACAAATTTTAAATTCAACATGCTATCATATATTTAGAATTTAGAGTCCCTTTATAAATATATGTGTGTGTGTGTGTGTGTGTGTGTGTGTGTGTGTGTGTGTGTGTGTGTGTGTGTGTGTGTGTGTGTGTGTGTGTGTGTGTGTGTGTGTGTGTGTGTGTGTGTGTGTCCGGGTGTGCGAGGCACGTTTCCCTGGCGCCGGCGATCGAGCTGAACTCTGATCCGGAGCTTATCTTCTGGTTATCGGGGAAAGGTCTTTTCTCCGCTTTTGGCTTTCAATGTCCTCTCTGGTATATATGGGAGGACGGGGCGATGGACGGCAGTATCCTCTCGCCTTCTCGCTCCACTGGAGGTTCCGCCCTTCTTGGCGGATGAATATTTTTGGTATGCTGTTAAACTCGCACCGTTTTCGAGTCCGTCTCGGCCGCACTATGCTTACGGACTTCTGGTTTTTTGTACACTTCAGAAAAGTAACGCTCGAAAAAGTGGTTTGTCTCAGGTAATATCTCTCTTACAATGGTTTGTCTCAGGTAATATCTCTCTTACAATGGTTTGTCTCAGGTAATATCTCTCTTACAATGGTTTGTTTCAGGTAATATCTCTCTTACAATGGTTTGTTTCAGGTAATATCTCTCTTACAATACGCGCTGGTGACGATGTTGTCTGTGCATAAATTGTTTTTGCCCTGGTTGCTTGAGAATATGAGTTTCTTCGCATCGATGTAGCTTAGCCTTTTTTTAGGGTATTCACGTCCTGAATAGGAACCTATTCCTTATAAACGGGACAATTGCAAGGTCTAAGTGAATGTTACCCACTCCAATTGACACATTTGATTGGTTCAGCATAGGGATTGTCACCAAAAACCGACTTCCCACAGAAACAAGTAACCTGTACAAATAAAATAAAACATGTTTATGTACAAACATGTATTAAATATGTTTTTATAGTTTTTAAGTTATACTGTGAATTTTATATTGTTTTACTTGTAAATTAGACACAAAAATTTATTGTATATTATTTATACAAAAGCTTAGATATCTTTGTACTATATATATTTAAACCTACATTATTTTAAGTGACAAGTAGTTTGTTTGGTAAATTGTTTTCTCACAAAAGCGAATTGTATACGATTTATTTTTATCCAGTAACGGTACTTTTTTGTTCTAAACAATAAAACTTGCATCTATGTTAAACCGTTTACCTGAGACTTTCCGATTCCCTCTTAGTCATACACTGCCTCCATCCCTCACCCGCCTAACATGTGTTTCAAATCTGTCAGTTCAAATATAAATCGTATCTGGTGAAATAATTCTCAGGAAAACAGAATGTATCTGTAAAACTGTACGAAGTGTTTATTTATTATATTCAATTGTTACAAAAATTTTTAATTCAGATTTTCACTTTCTTTCTGTAGCATTTCCTCTAATTTTCTCAAAATAAAATTTTACCTCTACGATATGTATTTTTCTTGTAACGTTATGAGAGTGTTTTATGCACGTACTGGTCAAATAGTTCCCGATGAATATTTCCGAGCTGAACACCAACTACAATGTAATTTCATTATACCTACAGTAAATAACATATTTTCCGGCGTTCTTTTTATTTTTTTGGACAAAACCTTTTTAATTTATTGACTGCCAATATTACACAAATAATCAGAATTAAATTATTTCAAAAAAGAGATAAATTTATTGTTATAGAAGGTAATATTGGCGACTTGATAAAATAGAACGGTAGGATCTGAGACAAACAAGACCGTATAGATCTCTTATAACCAAAATGATAAGAATTTTTTATGAATGAATGTTGAAATTCTACTGTTATGTCAATTATTTAATTAATTTTAAAGTTTTCTTCTATTTTATAATGATTTATGAAATTATAATTAATGCTTAAAACATTTTTATGAGTTGTTTGGTTTATATCTGACAAGAATTCTGTCCTGTTTACTTACTGGTTTAATACCTGAATTTAATAAACAAACACTTGGTAAGTTCTAGAGATGATTTTATTTCCTGACAATCGTTTCACCAGTTACTGGAGCTTCAAAGGTTGTATTTCAATTCCAACTCATTCAGTTGAAATCCAACCCCTGAAGCTACCGTAACTGGTGAAACGATTAGAAATTCAAGTACTCATATAACTGGTGTTCATTAAATTCAAGTATTAGTGAAATGTTCTACCAATGCCGGGCGACCATTCGATCAGTGTAATTTAATTTTAGATCCATGCTTGTTGGTGTCCAGGCCACTTATAGTATATAATTAGTAAAATAGTTTTACCTTTTTTTGATGATGGGGCATATGTCCCGAAACGCGTAGAATTAAATGTAGAGTAAAGGCCACCAGACGGACAAGAAAAAGGTAAAACTATTTTAGTAATTTAATTGTTTAAGACCAAAGTTATGTAGTTGTTTACAGTAAAGTTAACGTATCACAGACACTACTGCATGTACTCTTTCGGTTTTTTAATTGATGTTGACTTAAATGTTGTGCTATCTACTACTGAAGTACGTGGCTGGTTTAATTTTCAGATAATATTGTGATCAAAATATGTAAGTTTCTATCGCTATTTAAATACCTACCTACCTATCTATGTAAGTAGAATCCACATTTAGTTGATGGAAAACTTGGTTGTCCAGCTAACACAATGGTCAACAAAACTAGTGATCACCCCAAAATTCTACTAACTCTACTACAAAACTCTTGATCAAATTAATTTAACTAGATTAACGTTCAAATTCTTCAGTGTCTCTCAAATGGGGTCTGGACTGTAACATTTTATGTAGTTACAAGATAATGTAATAAACTTTGTAGTTTTTTAATAAAACCCAATTTGTAATAAATTACGTAAGACTTGCAAATACGTTTATTAACAAATACCTCTTACTTTAATGTATAAAGAATAGATTTTGTTCCTTTTGCACCAAGATTATGTGTGTGTTTTTTTATTGATTAAAAGCATCTACTTTGGACATCAAGTAGACATTTTTTTCTAGTGGAGAATAATAAACTGGTTAGATAACAGACTGAAATAATTAATCTTCGAACATACGTCCTGGCCACAATATTATGCTACTTATCAAAACATAAAAATTACAAATATCTTGGAAAACTAATTAAATATTATATAGTAAAATAATGATTAGAAAATCTATTTTTTTATAAACGTAAGTAAATATACAATTTTACTGTTCTAATATAGTTAATATTTTTTTATCCATCCCCTTCATTTTGTGGCCTACTTTTATTGATGCTGTAAAGTCTTCAATTTCTAAGAAACTTTACGATTCCCTTGTCAAACTATCCATAAAATATTTGTATCTTATTAGTGATAACGTCTTTTTCTATATTCAGTTTACGTTAACGATGAAGTTCAGATTTAGGGAAACTCCAGTCAAGTCAAGGAGAGGTATTGTAACCTCTCTATGCTTTTAGTATTTATTTTATTTCCTTTTAAATTTCTATCTCCTTGCTTGTTGGTTTTGAAAGAGAGGTTACAAGTTATTTAGGACTAGGCCTAAGCCTAGAGAAGCAAAATTATGCTGGGTCCAGTATGACGGGACTTGCAATAAAACTCAGCTGTAACAGAACGATAACAATTTATTTTATTTCATGCCCTTCTTGTATGCCCAATCACAAGTATGAATATGATAAAAGATAACAAGTGTGTAAAATCTTAGTCATAACAAATGTGTGCCAAAACTTCAAATCTTCAGCATAACAAATATGTAGAATATTAGGCACATCAAATATATGTATATAAATCAATGAACACCCATATATATATATATATATATATATATATAATTATAAAATCTTCTCCCATCTCGTGGCTAGCTAGACACATAACAACACACACAGAACACAAGGTACACCAACTCACAGTTACATTAATTTTTTTTTTTTTTACGCATGCCCCTGGAATGCACCCACCCAACAGGTAGAGTAACTACAATCTTATAACTCAGAAGTGATAAAATATCCGCCAATAGGCAACCCGTACAGTAGAATGACATAAGCCACAACCCCAGGAAGAATAATAATAATTCATGAGGCATAAATAACCAGACCACCCCTTTATCTAGCATCCCATTGATCAATGACCCATGATGAGCGTGTGAACCTTAAGTTCCTTTCACATAATTAATTTAAACTGACAAAACTACGTAACCTACTCTCAGACAGTGTTTATAAAATTCTAGACGGTTATTTGACTTCAAAAAAAAAATTCCAAAAGGGAATTAAATCTTTATGTACTTTAATGAACAGAAATTAATTGCTTGAGGCAGTACTATTTCAGAAGATTTTGACAATCATAATTTACTCAAAAAGGAAAATGATGAATACATGTTTTATAGTCAAAAATTAAACATCAAAGCTATAAATGTGAAGTCAACCCATATGCGTTTGCCAGTTAAGAAAACAATCAGTTTAGCCCTTGTGCAAGGGGCAAAATCAGGTAAAATATTTCCATAACATTAGTAAATTATTTCTATTAGCCTCAAATGACTATATAAAATAATTAAAAGAAAAGATTACAATAAGGTGGTTGTGCTCTGGCATCTGTGGGAGCGCGCCCACATGTAGTTGACAAAAGTTGACAGTCATTCAACCTGTCTGAAGTTGCACCAGCGTGACAGAAAAACTAAGTCCCATTTTGTAATCCCAGAAAAGTCCCCCAAAAAAAAAACCCCCAGGAAAGTCCCCAGCCCTTAAATGTGAAACCCATAGTCAAATTAAATTTTATACACAGCTGTTCCAGCCGGAACAGAGCTACTGAGCAATAATTAAATTTTGTAAGGAGTAAAATGAAAATGAGATGCAACAATAAAATGGTACAAGATTAAAATCTCTCTGGCGCGCTCCCGCAGTGCAGCACGCACTTACAGCCATTGCATATAGTGTTATGTAACTGAGTTATAAAAAAAAGGTTTATGAAATTTAAGTTATAGTGTTCAGAGTCATGATCACAGCTCAACTTCCCGGTAAACAGTCTGGACACGTGGTCCCATGGCTTCTAGGCAATTTTCAATAAACGGGCACACTGCCGGCCCGGCCCCAAAAAATGAAATAAAGCATACATGTCACCTCATAAGTGCTGGCGAGTGCAACATAGGAATTCAGTCTCCATCTCCCTCTTCGTATGCGATCTTGACATGGTTCACAGCTTAGGCGGATGTTCAGCCATCAGCTAGCCAGGAACCCGGCTTAGTGCGAGAACCCTATGAATTCAAGTAAATTAGAGAACAGTCTATAAAAATGTACACCCGAGTTAAGGTAATTAACCTCTTAACGGGCCGCCAGCTAACTCTCCAGAAAAGCACAATATTCATTAATAAAAGTTTTTACAACCAGCTTAAAGAGTCTGAAAATCAGCCATGGAATAAGTAAATTTGCATCATGAACAGAACTTATTAAATTGTGGCTTAATATAAAGTGAACTGTACTCAGTCAACATGCTTCGACAAAAATTTGCAGGTTAAACCGGCCACGTGGAGAGCAGTAATCATTATTTGACCAAAAAAATTTAACAGCAAGTCACTCACAGCATTGAGAATGTTTTACCTTCAATTAAGTTTCATACATAGAAGCTCTCACACTTCATTCTCTATTTGTGAAGTTAATTAACAAACTCTGTGGCCGTCTACAACATCCACAGACACCGTTCACGACCTGACAGCGCACCAAGTTTTAGTCATTAATTTTTAATGTAGAGCACTTTTACCATGACAATGACTCTTGAAAAACTACTCGCACTATTACAGAAAATAATAAAGCATGGACTATATACAGGGCGTTACATACAACAGTAAAGAATGAGTTTCTCTTACATAACTTTGTCGGGTCGCACACACATAAATACGTACTTCACACGATAGCATATATCTTGTATTTAAATATCCAAACAAATAATGAAAAATAATTAAATTCTTACCGGGAGTCGTTTATTCTTTAGCCCATCATGTAGAGAGATACAAACTGCGTAGAACAATACGAAGAGCGGAGAAGGGACGATTCTCTGAGCGAGGCCAAGCGTTGACTGCACACCGGCAGCACACAATCGTCATTGCACATAGCCGAGTTGCGCGCGCAACCGCACACAGTGCCGCTCCCCTCACACCGTCGAACAAAGTTCGCCCCGCTGCCTCGCTCACGTATATTACAATTACGAAACTTTTCTAGAATTTTGTAACCGCCGGCATCGAACCGGCACATCTCTTCGCTGTTTGGAAACCATTTATGTAGTGATGGAGTTAAGGCTTGTTCGTTCAATTCTTGTGTTGGTCCTTCGCCTTGTCTCTCACAAAATAAAAAGCCAACGGAGTTTTATAGCTGATGTTTAAACATGTCATGTCTGACAATTGACGTTTAAACAGTTTTTTTATAGTCTTCAATAAATAAATTTATAGTCTTCTATACTTCGCTATACGATTTCCGTTTTGTTACTGATGATCTGAAATGTGTAATCATCACTGAAGCACATCTTCAAAGGGCCTTACTGTCAGCTTGATAAAACGGCATTTGTAACAGTTTGATGAATGATTATTTTTAACAAAAGCTGGCATACCGCTGCCTGTGTACTTACTTGATTCCAGTCTTCAAGAGTGAACATCCGTAGTTTTTGACCGACAACAGCCTAACCTGTTTCACAGTTACTAATTTTAAACTTCAAACTAGCAGTTTATAATAGTGATTTTGTTATTCACTAATATCTTTTACCTTCCTCATGTCAGTAACACTGAATATCCAAAACAAATGATCTTAATAAAGGCAAATTTAACTTTTATTATAAGACAAGCATTTAAAATTTAGTTGAAGAACATTAAAGCAACATAAAAAAAACAGCTAAAATATTAAACCAATTACTATATCAAAATGTAGCCTACTTCAGTTTTCAGTTTTACTAACAAACACGGCAGACATAAAAAGTTGACCGTATTTACAAAAACACGGCAGACATAAAAAGTTTACCGTATTTACAAAATAGAATGTTCAGTTATCATCACTTACCTGCTTGGGAAATTAAACAAAGTGGACAAACTATTTTACAAACGAAAACTAACAACTTATTTTTCATAAAGGCTGGCCTATTAGTTGGGCCTATTGATTGTGTTACGTGACTAGATGAAAAAATATTCTGACTTAATGTTATATTTACATATTACTCTGGTAATCATTATGTAGTTTTAACTTAAAAATTCACTTTTATCGTTCTTTACTTACAACACATATTATGATAAATTAATTCAACTACCAAGGTATATGAATTAACAAATGACTATTATACGTATTTTATTGACCCATTGTGCTCTGCGCTTACGCAATAAGGAACACCTGTGCATTCTGTGCGTCATGTCCAAACACCTGTTTACATGAACTCTTGCCAAGTTGTTGAAATGAATCATAATATATTTTTAATTAAAAACACTCAGCACGGCCATCTGGAAAATCCGTATTCTACGAAGAAAGCATTTAATAAAATGTCCTATGAAAATAAAAACTACTTTTCTTCCACGGGGGTATTATTTGTTAAGCACACGAAGTGAAATAATCAGAAAATTTTTGTAAAAATACTTTATGTTTATAAACCATTTACCGTTATAACCGCTTCATAAATAAAAGCACTACTTGCAACTATCACTTTCATTTTTTGAAGTTATTATTAATTTGTAAGATAATTTCTATAATTAATTATTACCCGAATCGATAAGCCATTTTTCTTGTTTCTCATTTTTTAATGGTCTGTTATGCCTATGCGATTTAACAAGTGGTTATACCAATGGTATTAGTATCATTCTTCAATAACATGTTAAAACATCATTGTAAGATCCTCTTTTATCAAAGAGTCTTTTTAAATTTTCCAATTTTGAAACTTAACATCTCATTAATTAATTAATTATTTACTTCCCGTACAAATTTAACCTACACATTTTGATAGAGCAAGATAGAAAAGGACTCCTAACTGTGGGTATGAAATACGGTGCCACACACACACACACACACACACACAACCAGGAGCCACTATCAATCTAAAGTATCATGTTTTACGTTCTTCTGTAGAGTTTCGTTTTTGCCATTGGAATTGTTTTATTTATTTTTAAGTATTTACTAATATGATTATTTTTAAATATTTTCGTCTCTTTGGAAATACTTTAATTAAATAACTTATTTATTCAACTATTGTGTCATCCTATCTTCCATTTTTACGTGGATAACTGTGTCATAAATATTTACAGACCGTTAAACATTGCCCGTTCAAAGAGCATTCCTTTATAAAAAAAATTAAATATATTTGATTATAAACTTATTAAATTAATTCATTTTTTGTCCTTTAAAAATAAAAACATTTAAAATAAATAATTACTAATATTAACTAATAATAATTAAATTAATGTTCTTTTACCAAAATCAAATGCAAGTATTATTTGCAAAGAAAATTAATTTCTTTTTTAAATTTGTTTGAATGATGCTCATCGTTTTTTTTTTTGAATTTCTTAAATTAGTTATATTGTAAAAGACGTAACTACAAATGCTTTATTATATAGTGATTAAATTTTATTTGCCATGGATTTCGAGAAAAGCACATGTAAAATTGACATGATACTACAATATGTCCGGTTTCAACTCATTTGTGTTAAACGTTAACTACATGAAGTAAAGAAAATAGTTTACATTCAAATTTTATTGTATTCTGCACAGCTTTCTGAGAGCAAATAGTTTTACTATCACTGACAAGCAGAACGTGAATCGTTTTTTATTTTCTTTGGAAACAACCTGTTTGCAGTGAGATTTAAAGAGAGACAGTTACCCTCAGAAGAGGAATATTTCTTGTCGTCTGAGCCAATCAGAACACACAGAAACTCATCCCCTGCATGTGTATAAAAAGTGTAGCTCGGTTATGTATGGGACAGACATAGCACCACGCATTATTATGTACCTTATCTTTTTATCTCTCATCCTTTTCCTTTCACAGAACGATTTATGCGCTGCTACGACATCCAATTTACTGCGACAAATCTCGGGAAGTCCGCTCCGCGCTACCACTCTACTATAACGAAACCATAATATAGTGTACCAAACGGCATTTTAAACAAATCCCACATGTTTATATATAATTAAATAATAATAATAATAATAGTCTCCACATTAAAAAACGTATATGTAATGAATATCAGTACGTAGGTATTGTCGTGAACATGTCACTAAACTTTTTGATTTGCTTTTGTATTATTGAAGTTCAAAACTGAGGAATATATTCACAGTTTACATAGTCACTTCATTTTACTTGAAACACCCCTTCAAACCAGGTCAAAGAGACGACTTGCTCTTTAACAGATACTACTGTTTATACACCAAATTATCAAACTAAAAGAAGTTTTTATTCTTTTATAGGTGAGCTTATTATTTTACTGCAATTTATGTTTCTCTGACTAACGTTCTTTAGTTGAAAGAATTTCTTTTTGTACATAGAGTATTTACTGGCTAATGTGTGGGGGGCGAGTGTCTGTCTGTCTGTCTATTTGTCCGTGTCAGTGTCTCAGTGTCTGTACCACTGAATGTTTATCTGAAATGAAAGAAATTTTTACATTTTGTGGTTTACTTCATTACGTCAGAATGTAGTTTCAATAACTCATAAAATTTTTATGTATTTATTTATTATTGCAAGTGTCAACATTATTCAATATAAATTATTTACTTTTGTTACAAGGCCGTTTAAAGATTTTTTGGTTGCATTTTAATAGAGTTTTGGTATTTCGATACAACAGTGTTGTACAGATATATTTAATTACTAATAAATACAAGTGTCATAGTTGTCAGAGATGTTTACCGGGTTATTAGGCCGTGGTCTAATAGTAATATCTTTTGAATCGCCACACGTTTCGGACGACCGTGTACAGCAAGGGAGGACAAGGTATTACAGCCCTCTAAAGAATACACTGAAAACTTTATTCAGCTGCTACACTCAATTTATTCTTTAGCGGGCTATAATACCTTGTTCCCCCTCCACTGAAGATGACCGCCGTGGGTGCGTCCGAAACGTGTGGCGATTCAAGAGATATTAGTATTAGACCACGACCTAACAGCCCGGTAAACATGTCTGACAACTATGACAAGTACGGCAGTGAGATTGTGCGTCCACTTATAGATACAACTATCGTCTACCTTATAACACTTACGGCAATTTAAAATTTGTATTTATTTGAAATTTAATTTGTGGCTTATTCTAATCGACTTTTATGAATTTTTCTTCCGTAAACAATACACAGACTAATTATAACTTGACAAATTCTCTGTAACAGACGCTAAAATTGAATCAATATAAATTAATTAAAATTGAACTAACTTTAACATTAATATCAGTGGTGATATTTAATCTAAATTAATTTGTATTTGCCCGTGCATTTACTGTTACGTCTTCAGTCTGTCTACAATTGTCTAAATTATTACATTACAAATTATCAATCACAAGGAGAAAATAAATTTATATCCTATGCCTACTACAAAAGTAGCCCCATCTCACTTTAGCATGATTACCACATTTTGAACACAACAGTTTAATGAACGCATTGACTTTTTAATGTGATTTTCTATTTACTAAACGTGGCATTAGGAAATATTTATAATAGTTGCTTATTCAATATCGTAACGAAGTGGACGACAGTTAATTTGTTATACATTTTTAACTGTACTGTTGAATACGGAATGCCAATCGATTGTCTTGCACAATGCACAAACAAATTCTGAGTTCACAAACATCGTCAGCTGATCACGATCATTATAACAATACACAATTAGTATACTTTCTTATACATTTAAAGCGTTATTTTGCACAATTGTATTCAAATTCTCCCCAAAAATTGCTGTATTTGTCATAGGAATTATTACTATTTTTATTGTGTCTTACAGGTCTTATTACAAGTACGAATATTTCAAATAAAATAAATATCATAATAGGTACATTTAAAAATATAATACAGTGGTTGAATATTATTCAAAATATTATTTCAAAATACACCAAAATTTCTAACCTGAATGCGTTCTAAAGAGCTTTATAGTTTAATATACATTAATAGTACATTAAGTTTAATCTGGGTTCAGTTTCCTACAAATAAACAAACAGATCAATTGACAATATTCAACGCTTTAGTGAAAATATAGACACGGTGATTTAAATATTGGGCTTCTAATTTTTTGTATCACTACTGCCAGCTTAATGAAGTAATCTGGCTAATCACATCTATCACATCACACTTTGTTTCAAGTTCACGAATGGGTTGTCTGTCATGAATCCGATTCGTTATTAGGCCTACCTAATGAATAGTAAGTAGACACAACATCAACATTGCAATACAATAAAGAGAATATTTTATTATTATTTAAAAGTTAAATTAAAAAAAAGTGAAGGTATATAACTTAAGTTACTGTGATACACTGAACGTATACAAAATCTTTTTTTGTAAAGAGTATAAGATTAATTTTATTTATAATTTGTAAAAAACAAAATATTCTGTGCAGTTATTACATAAGGTGTTGGCATACGTGCCTTGAAACAAAATACTATTTAACTTACTCTGACCAGTGTATACAAAGATATTTATAACTAATTTAAAAGCCAAAACCCAGTGATTCTGCGTGATATGTTGTCTGTGAGACTTCGCCTTTGCATTATTTCCTTTGTGAAAGGATGTCAGATAAGCAGGCGATGCAATCAGTATTCCATAATGTTAACTTAAATATATTGGTAATAATCCAAGAAACCCAAAGTTTTAAAAAATAACTCCTTTTATCTTACTGACGTAATTCTGATTAACATTTGATATAAAAAGTATTACATAATATTATCGTCATCTTCGCTTCTTCACATTACTGTTCTCTTTGCTTCTCTTCTCTGTTGTTCTGTTTACAACAATACTTTTAGTGTGATCCATGGTAAACTTAACTAGTCTAACAGATATTTTAACCATATACCAGGATGTTGTTACTATAGCGTTAGAAATCCGGCGTTATAATCAGGGCAATATAGCAGAACCTCAAAGAAATTGTAAACTGAATCCAACCGAATGAGCTCAATAGTTTCGGAAGTGCTTATACATCCGACTTGCGTCCAATAAAACATGTGTTTTGCCAATAAGTTATTTTTGACGACTTAGTTCTCTAGAACTCAATAAATTATCAGGAACAAATGTGTAAGTAAGTTTAATGTTTGTGTTATTTTGATTGGACTGTTATTGGTACAATAGTATTCTGTGCCCTTTTGCGCCAACTATCTTGTAACCGATAATATTTCTTCCTAAAGACTACTCTCTCTTGAATTATTTACTTCTGCTGCGTACTTGTTCCATTTATCAATCAAATTTATTTATCTTTACGTTTAGTATTGTTGATTAGAACCTTTCTAACAAATATCATGAAATGAAAAAGTAATATCTACAATGTTCAAACAGATTTCCTACCTGTTCTTAGTCGTTGCTATAAATATAATCCTTTTTTCTCGCCTCCTTTTTTACATACTCCTACATCTTGACAATTGTCATTCACTTTTATTATATGTTATATGTTATATACGTTACAGACTGTATAATAAAAGTTACAGTAGGACAGGTACATATATTTGAGATCTGTAGTTTCCTACTCACTTTACAGTGCTTTTAAATTCACTAATACATTTTACTAATAATTATCACTAATCATAAAAAGCAATGTAACAAGATAATTCTAAAAGTTACTATTCTGGTTCCTTGACACCAGTGGATTGTAAACATCCATTGCTCCTTCTGTGTAATGGCAATAATTTTTTTAGAGTCAAAATGAGCATAAGCGTGATGTTAGCTGTAAGCCTACATACCTATGTTTAAAATTATATACAATATTAATATAAACATAATGAAATTTTTGTGTAATTAAATCATTTAATTTTTGTTTTTTAGGAGGCTGAAAGCACTCATTGAGAACACATATCATTGAGTTTGAATTATGACATATTACTTAGAGTCTGTCACTAAATATGTAATATATTAATTAAAACCACTTTGACTACAGGTCTACAACATGTGTATATACAGTCGAGAGTATTATTTGTTAATGTGTACGTTAATTATAAATTGAACTTATCCAAAACACATTTCATAATGTGCATATCGACAGAATGAAAGATTTTTAAAGGTTATTTGAACGGAAAACGTTTTATAACCTTCACGTTTTAAAATGTTGTCGACCTCATCATCGACCTCATCATGTCGACCTCACGTTTAAAACCCTAATCATCAAAATTAAGTTTACAGATTAAGCAGTTGTTGATTTGTTCTATTGTTTCTTAATGTCTGATTAGTGTATTCGTGGACTGTTTTTGCTGCATTTTGTGTATGCGTACTTAACTCTTTAAAAAATGCCTTATACTATACTACATTACAGGAAAAAGCGAATACTGCACAAATAAAATAGCTACATCAGAACAAGCAACACAACCTACTAGTAATACTCTTAAATGTAACAGATTTGTTAGTATACTCTCCACATTTAGTCTTCGACGATGCAGAAATAAATTTATAAAACGTGTTTTACAAACAATTTTATACTTTTCTTTTATAAAATTGCTAAATTTTAACAAACAAACCTATTGTTTAAGACCTGAAGATGTCAGTGATGACGAAAAGCTTTGTCTAAAAAATAACAATTGTAGCAGTTTAGCAATTATATAAAATAAAAGTAAGGGTGGCTGCTAATTTAAACAATACGAAGAATTTTATACTTGTAGAAGAAAATTATATTTTTTTGCTTATAGTGACACAACTAGAAGGCTTTGAAAGTCACAGTTTTGCCACATAACAACATAAGAAAACCATCACGTAAGATTTTCACTAAATAAACTGATTTCAGAATGTTATCTTCCTCTAGGAATATTGTTGTTAATATTATATCTGTATGATTAAGTTATTTTGGTACGCCAAATACAAAACAGGAGACCTTTGTATGTACTTATTAAAATCGGGTTTTTCTACTATATTAACATTTTTCATATTGTTGATATTGTTAAGCTATCAAATATCTTTTTTGCAACTTGTTTAATTATTTAAATAACTTCAAATTAGGCTTCCCTTTAGACGTCTGTAGTTATGAAACTAAGACTGGAAAGATGCACGGACGCTCTAATTTACAAATTTAATGCAGTTGTTATAATACCACATAAAGTGAAAATGTAGAGATTTCTTCATATCCAGCATGGTGATGTAAACTGAGGATAAATATTTATATTAGAGTCAGGATAGATATTCACAGTTATCTAATATAAGCCTGAAAACCGATAAGCTTTATAAATAAAGTTTGCCCTTTGTTTTGCTTTCACAATCCACAAAGGTTTGGACCGTTTCCCTTAACGTTGTAAGAAATCACTTCGACTAAACCATTTAAAATGTAATCAAGGCATAAAACACTATCTATATATAAGAATTTACTTTAACGTTTAGTTTATTCCTTCTGTTAAAAATACAATTAAGCGATGACTACCGTAAACACAACAGGGTTTTTTGGAATTATTTTTAAGATAAAACACGATTGAAATGGAAACTGTGTTGTTAACCCCATAAAATAGTCTACAACTAGTTCACAAATAAATAAAAAGTTTTAGAAAAAACATATTTATATTTTACGAATTCCCATCAGGCAATACAGACAACAACGCTGACTCTATAGAGAATTGATAAAGATTATGTATTTATTTATTAAACCGGCGCTACAGTCCACCGTAGATTTTGCTTCATTAATAAATTAATTTCTCATAACCGTCAGTCATCCGTCCAGTTGTCTACTCCAAGTGACAATGGATTGATAAATGGATATAGTCATCATAATTCGTAATGGTAACACTAAAACTAGAAAAATGTGGAACTTCGAACTCTGATTGATGTGTTCCAATAAAAATTAAAAACAATGTATTCAGAAATAAGCAGAAAGATTTATTTCAATAACATGAAGTTTGCAAAAATATGTTGTATTACGGAAATTCTTGTAAATACGTCTCGCGGAGTTTAACTTGTTCTGACTTCGATATTGACTGAATCCTGTCTAAACTGAAAGAAGAGTAAATGATTGCAAGCTACTTCGCTCTACCAACAGCGTTATATAAAAGTAGGGGCTGTTTGATTTTTTTACCAGTGACAACAACTGCTTTATTTATAATGAGTCCATGCGATTTATATGTCTTTACCGCATAAGCAAGCGAGAGTAGAAATAGTCGGCTAGAACAGTCATTTTCCATATATTTCCAATAAGCCAATTTCTCTTTTTAATAAAATCAGAGACACACAGTTTAGGTCCATTGTATTTTGAATTTCACAAAGATAGTGACTTGACGTAATAGAGGTTGATTATGAATTGCCATTCAGAATTTTGACCACTGTTCATTTTGCGCCATTTACGACGTGTTTTTCAACCCATAGAAAAACTTTGCAAAGTATAACCAACAGTGAGATACAACTGAGATATAATGTTTGATAAGCTTTGTGCTTGTTGACCGGTAACTCTCCGAGCAATATTGCTGTGTTATATAGAAATTTTGCGACAGGAGCTCTACCCCAGGATTTCGTTTTGTTGTACCTCTTGAAGAGTTAATTGTTGGGTAACAGTCGTGTAATATCTTCATATTCTTCTGTCTCTGACAAAGGGATTACAGTTTTACGTCGTGACATATGTCTAAGCTTTTCCCATTGACTATGCCCTGAAGCGCCAGTACAGACATTTTCTAAAATACCTCTGAATCTTGTTCATCTTTTCCTGTCGCATTGAAATACAAAGTGTAACTTTTTTCTGAAGAGCTGCAAAAATAATTTTTACTTCCATGTTCCTTAAGGAAATGGAAGTATGGTGATGGCAAAAAAAATCGTTTTCGAGATTGTTGCAGATTCTGATAGAACTACACTCAAAACAGGTAAAAAAGTCATTTTTCGAAAAGTGTATGTCTGTCTGTCTGTATGTCTGTCTGTCTGTCTGTCTCTCTCTCTCTCTCTCTCTCTCTCTCTCTCTCTCTCTCTCTCTCTCTCTCTCTCTCTCTCTCTCTCTCTGTGTGTGTGTGTGTGTGTGTGTGTGTGTGTGTGTGTGTGTGTGTGTGTGTGTGTGTGTGTGTGTGTATGTGTGTGTGTGTGTGTGTGTGTGTGTGTGTGTGTGTGTGTGTGTGTGTGTGTGTGTGTGTGTGTGTGTGTGTGTGTGTGTGTGTGTGTGTGTGTGTGTGTGTGTGTGTGTGTGTGTGTGTGTGTGTGTGTGTGTGTGTGTGTGTGTGTGTGTGTGTGTGTGGATTTTTTTTATACCAAACGATAACAGCCGCAAATTAAAACAGAATCAAATAATGTTTTGCATGCACCCCTGAATTATAGAGTTCTCAAGACCTGTTGTTTTTGGTGAAGATCGGTTGAGGCAAAGGGGTAGTTTACCAGCAACGTTTTATGTTTTAACAAGGGTATTTTCTATGGCAAAGGATAACAGCCGCAAATTCAAACGTAATCAAATAATTTTTTGCATGAAACTCTGAATTGTAGAGGTCTCAAGACCTAATGTTTTTGGTAAAGATCGGTTAAGGGAAAGGGGTAGTTTACCAGCAACGTTTTTTGTTTTAACAAGGGTATTTTCTATGGCAAAAAATAACAGCCGCAAATTCAAAGAGAATCAAATAATGTTTTGCATACAGCCCTGAATTGTAGAGTTCTAAAGACCTATTGTTTCTCATGAAGATCGGTTAAGGGAAAGGGGTAGTTTACCTGCGAAATTGTATGTTTTAACAAGAGTAAATGTTTATATGACGAACGATAACTGCCGCACATTCAAAAACAATCAAATATTTTTTTGCATACGTTCATCAATTGTAAAAGGAGACTGTGGCCTGTTGATTTTGGTGAAGATCGGTTAAGGGAAAGGGGTAGTTTACCTGCCACATTATATGTTTTAACAAGAGTAATTGTTTCTATGACGAACGATAACTGCCGCACATTTAAACAGAATCAAATAATTTTGTGCATACCTTCCTCAATTTTAGATAACTCAAGGTCTGTTGATTTTGTTGAAGATCGGTTAAGGGAATGGGGTAGTTTACCATCAACATTTTATGTTGTAACAAGAGAAAGTTTTCCATGAAGAACGATAACTGCCATTAATTCAAACAGAATCAAGTAATTTTTTACATATGTGCCTGAGTTGTAGAGGACTCATGGCCTATTGATTTTGGTGAAGATCGGTTTAGAGAAAGGGGTAGTTTACCAGCAACATTTTATGTTTTAACAACGATAATTTTTTCTATGACGAACGATAACTCCCGCACATTCAAACAGAATCAAACATTTTTTGTGTACGTTCCTGAATTGTAAAGGAATTAAGGCCTATTGATTTTGGTGAAGATCGGTTAAGGGAAAGGGGTAGTTTACCTGCCACATTTTATGTTTTAACAAGAGTAATTGTTTCTATGACGAACGATAACTGCCACACATTTAAACAGAATCAAATACTTTTTTGCATACCTTCCTCAATTGTAGATAACTCAAGGCCTGTTGATTTTTGTGAAGATCGGTTAAGGGAAAGGGGTAGTTTACCTGCAACATTTTATGTTGTTACAAGAGTAATTTTTTCATGACGAACGATAACTGCTGTAAATTCAAACAGAATCAAATATTTACTTACATATGTACCTGAATTGTAGAGGACTCAAGTTTTATTTATTTTGGTGAAGCTCAGTTAAGGGAAAGGGGTAGTTTACCTGCCACATTTTATGTTTTAACAAGAGTAATTGTTTCTATGAATAACGATGACTGCCACACATTTAAACAGAATCAAATAATGTTTTGCACACCTTCCTCAATTGTAGATAACGCAAGGTCTGTTGATTTTGTTGAAAATCGGTTAAGAGAAAGGGGTAGTTTACTAGCAACGTTTTATATTTTAACAAGGGTATTTTCTATAGCAAACGATAACAGTCGCAAATTCAAACAGAATCAAATAATGTTTTGCATGCATCCCTGAATTGTAGAGGACTCGAGACATTGATTTTGGTGAAGATCAGTTAAGACAAAGGTGTAGTTTACCTGCAACGTTTTATGTGATAACAAGGGTAATTTTTTTTATGACGAACGGTAACTGCCGTAAATTATTCGAACATAATCAAATAATGTTTTGCATACTTTCATACATTGTAGAGAACTCAAGGCTTGTTGATTTTGGTGAAGATCGGTTAAAGGGAAAGGAGTAGTTCACCTGCAATATTTTATGTTGTAACAAGAGAAATTTTTTCATGACGAACGATAACTGCCGTAAATTCAAACAGAATCAAATAATTTTTTATGTATGTGCCTGAATTGTAGAGAACACAAGGCGTCTTCATTTTGGTGAAGATAGGTTACGGGGAAAGGGCAGTTTACCAGAAACATTTTTTGTTGTAACAAGAGTAAAGTATTTAATTTTGATAAATAAAGTATCCTGATAAGAATATCTTAATAATCCACTGTAGAAACGTAGATGAAATATCTATAAATGAAGAAGATAGTTGAACGGGGTGGGGGTAATTTTTTATAAATGAAAATTATAGTTGAAGGGGGAGGGGATAATTTTTTATATATGTACTACGTTATCGGCAACAAAGAAGTAGTTTGTTGTTAAAATTCCTTCCCGTCCTGTTTGGCCGTAGACCAAAGTTTTCTGCAAACCCAGACGTTTCGGCAGTGCCGTCGACTGCCATCATCAGTAAAAATCCAGTGCGATAACGTGTGGTGGTATACGTTAGTGACCACAGTACTGTGGTTAAGGCTGAAGCAATAAGTGGAAAGAAGTAGTTTCTATGGAAACATTTCATTTAGTAAATGATTTAAAATATAAATCTTAGAACATGGAAGTCATGTATGGTCCTCCATAACAATATTTTAATTGCGTGGTAAGAAATCTAGCCCATTGGAATATAATGAAAGGTCACGAGCTGGCAGAAATCCCTGACAAAAACGTATAAAACACCAAATGCTTCTGTTCCTATACCTATTGCTTCACAGACTGACTTATGTATCTTGTAAAGTAATCGAGTTCCAATTATAAAGTTTTCATCAAATATATCAAACTTCGGAGTTTTCATTTTGAATTGAAAATTTAAAAGAGCTTATTCGCTTAATATGTTAAAAAAATCACTCAGGCATTTTCTTAAATCTATGAATAATTTTTCCATTAACGGCAGCAGCACCTGTAGGCAGTAGAACTTCGACGATTTTTGCACAATCTAGAGAATGAAGTTTTTTGAGAGCTTTGTAATTTTAGTAAGTAACGTTGTTTTCATCTTACTTTTCCCTGTTCCTGCTTTACATTATTTTAAAATTTTCCTTACGTCGTATCTAGGATTACTTCAGTGTCGGACATATACTTGAAGGATCTCGTTTTGGTAGGAATTTAGGCATATATATATATATATATATATATTGTAGCGCGACAGAAAATCCACTATGAAAAGTTATATAAAATCATAAAAATTAATTACACCACATATGTGAAAATAATATTGAATGAGATTTAATGAAATCAAAGGAATGAACCACAATAAAATAAAAATCCTCATTACATTATATAAAAACCACTGTTTAAATATCAAAGAAATTATTAAAAGCAACTCCTATTATAAGATCAGGAATTCACCCAGGAAGTTAGGAGCAGTAAACAAATTAAATAACACCAATCAAGAAGACAGAGAATCAGTTCAAGGGTGGTGAACACCAAAATACCCCAAAGACAAGAAGAAGGAAGAATAAAGTTTGTGATCAGGAAGAAAACAATACCCTGAAACCTTTAGAGAAGAGCAAGGTCCGTGTCAGTAAATAAATTGGATGCTCCAAACTAAACATCAGTCGAGATAACACGAAGTACCTTGGTTTACCCAAGAGTGAAGAATGAAGACAAGAAGACCAGAAGAATGAAGACTAGAAGAAGGACAAGAATGAAGACAAGAAAGAAGATAAGAAGAAGGACAAGAAAGAAGATAAGAAGAAAGACAAGAAAGAAGACAGGAGGAGAGGAAGAAATAGTATGAAAGAAACACCGTTGTAAAACCTATTATTATAATTAACTACCATCAACCCCAAACCCATAAAAACGATTAAAAAGAAAGTATAACATACCAAAATCCTATAAAAATGTAATTATTTAGAAACCTAAAGTGTTGTATAGTATTATAGGAAGTGAACCTACTAAAGCTATTGTGTGATAAAGAAAATAGACAAGTCTTAACAGTCCATGATTACTAAAGGTCTGGTCTGAGATAATGAGACTCAAAATATCAGAACCACCAGTGAAGGTGAATTTGTGTAAGTGTTTTTTGGAAATGCAATAAACTTAAAGTTAGTGATACTATGACTTATCAATATGCTATATAACAACTTTAATATCCAATAATAAACAGCATCATAAAATAATAAAATGGAAGATTTCCAGTATTTTATTATTTTAATGTAACTCTTTATTTACAAGACATTTGTAAAAAATGCTAATAACTAGAGTATGGGTGGTCATGTTTACTGATGAAGGGGATCATAAATAATAATGGTTTAGACCAGAAAGGACTGGCATTAATTTAGTATTCATAGGTTTAAAATGTTTAAATAGGCTGTTTGTTCACAGCCATAAAATCAATGTATTTGTAAGAGTTATTAGAAAATAAGATTTATATGTATTTAAAATAAGTTATGTTTGCTAAATAACAGTATACATACCATTAATAATGTTTCAGTAGGTATGCTGTGTTAATTCAAAAGGAGTTAAATGTATATGTTCAAACCATGTCAGCAATATGTTCAATTGTACAGATTGCTAAATAATGTTCATAATTATTTTTTTTATATAACAGTAGTGTTAATTAAATACTACACCTCACAATAAGTTATAAACCAGTTTATTTTCATGTAATAATAACTATGTAAAGTCAGAGGAGTGGTAGGATTAAATTTATTTGAGAAAGACAGAAATGTAAAATTCTAAACTCTAGGCCATTTGGTGAATTCACAGAAACCATATAAACCAGTATAATTCACTTATAAATCCTGTAAACTAGCAAGATTTAGATAAGGTAAATCAGTTAACCACTACTGGGAATGATCCTATGAGTTAAAATGATAATAAGGAAATATACCTTAAAATATTGTAAATTTTCAAAATATATAAATTAATTAATTTTAAAGAGCAATGTCAAATTCAGAGACTAACACAAAAAACCAGTTCAAAGGTTCAATTTATATGTATTTAAGGAAAGGAAGAGAAATATGACTAATTAAAATTTATTATAATAGTATTAATAACAATTAAAATGGAAGAAAAATTGTATGAAGGCGGAAATCCAATTTTGAGCCTAGATTTCCAAAAAGGAAAGAAATTTGGTGATTTCCACAAAATGTCTACAGATATGGACTATAATATATCAATTTAAAAGGAATGAGATGATTAAACCAATGATAAGGTTCATAATTCATGAAAGTGATGAATAAAATAAATAAATTCCATATATAATGTAATTTTGTATCATGTGTATGGGTAATCGAAATATGTTAACAATACTTTTTCAAAGGAAAACTGGGCCACATTTTGACCAAGTTAAATTAGTCTTTTGTTGAATATCAAGCTGAATAGTTGTGTGATAAAACGTTCCTTTAAAACCGAGTAGAAAATGGTACTACGGTTAGCCATGCATATAAGTGAATCGAGAGTTAGATGAATTAAACACTTTTTTAACTAAATCTACCAAAACTTTAACGACAATAGTGAAAACTAACACCTAACTTCATTATACGAGTGATCGAAAACAGTAAAACAATATATTTGATATAATTCACGCTACAAATCATAACCACTTTTTGAGCAACTTAACCCACAGAAGTGAACACATACTAAATAACATAATTAACACAAGTATACACGGAACACTTCTTCAGAACACACCAAACAACCTAATAGACAGATTACACCAGTGCGGGGACATTTCAAACATTCATGAAGGTAATTTTGCTGGGAGTTTTTGACACGACGACATCGCAGTAACTTCGCCATATCTAGTAGCGGCCATCTTGAAAATACGAATCTGCCTTCCACATCGAGTGACGTCATAGAAGCTACATATGGTCTGACAAAACAATTTATTAAACATTATATATCAGAATTATTTCAATATTGTTAAATAATAATTAATGAAATTACTTTAATTGTTAATGTTATACTTTCTCGTTACCCTTCTCTGACTATTAATTTAATCGCTCAAAGAACCTGTCCTTTTTATAATACTTATAACAAATTTTTCTACTGTATGCACGAATCGATAATTCCCTGAGACGGAGTCGATAATTGTTCTCAATCGATAAAAAATCGATTATTTATTAAATTGTTTAATAAATCCATTTATTTCAATTGTATTCATCTGTTATTATTTCACAGGCTAATTTAAGGTTATTTATTAAGGCAAAGAGACTTCAAGAAGGAGAAAATATTTTTTTGAGTGAGATATTGGATCAGCCAGAAAAATCATCAATCGATTGCTGACTGGAGTTAATCTAGTTAACTCCAGACTTGGTTCAGATCTTCCAGAAGTGCTCAATAGTTAATAAATACCTTCCTGATTCTTAAAATTTTTACAGAACATTTAAAACAGCATTATTTCTTAATTACAAACATCTATTAAAACATAAAATTTATTTTTTTTTAATAAAATTTTTTCTATTATCTTTTTTTTGTAAAGACCGGCATACAGGGTTTTATTACAAAGTGGCGTCCAACTTAGGGGGCTTGATAAGATATGCCTGGCAGCGATTAATTAATAGAGACAGAAGAAAAATGCAAAGACGAGCTACTTCGAAGAAGAGGGCGGCAGAGGCCGAAAAGGAGGTTGACATGGGGATAAGGAGGCAACACTCGTGGAGGATCGGGAAGAATCACTACCCCCGGTGGAACATAAACAACCTGAACCACCAGAGGAACAACTAGAAGTTCCAACGCAGACAGTGGAAGTCAATGTCCCAGAGAAGGAGAAATCTAAAACAATGGAAGAGAAGATGATGGAAATGTTCCTAAAAATGAGTCAACAAATGGAAGAAAATAGTAAAATGATGGAGAAGAAAATGGATTCCACTAACAAGAAAATGGATTCCACTAAGGAAGATGTGAATGGAATAAATAAAAACATAGAGGAATTGAAGGAGGACAACCGATCAACAAAGGAAGAATTGGGCCGGAAGATAGAGAATACCAACAAAAGGATAGAGGAAACCAGTAAGAATTTGAGTAAGAAGCTGGAAGAGAAAATGGAGGAAACAAGTAGGAAAATGGAAAGCGACAATCAGCAACTGAGGGAAAAGTTGGAGGAAAATAATCAGAAAATGGAGGAGAAAATGGACGAGAATAATCAAAGGTTGAGAGAAGAACTAAGGGAAGTCAACCAGGAGAGTATGGATAAGGTAGACGAGAGAATAGAGCTGGCGAAAGAAGAGTTAAATAAGAGGATAACAGAGACGAAGAAATCCATAGTAAAGAAGTTAGAACAGGAAGTCGTGGTTGTGAACCAGCAAATCAGGGAAGTAGACGAAAGATGTCGTCAGACCGAAAACGAAGTGATGGAAGTCCGGGAAGTAATACATAAAGAGATTACACATGTCAAAGAACAACAGGAAACGAAACTGGAAGAAAACAAGAAATTTGCCTTGGAAGAAGTGAATAAAATGCGGACACAGGTAACCGAAAGATGCGACGGCGTGGAAGCCGCTATGACGAACATCACGGGACAGGTGCGTCAGAGCCAGGAGGAGATAGAATTGATAAGGAACAGACCATCTGGATATCATAATTTCCCCATGTCAGAAAACAGAGAGTGGCTCAATTTCCGGCAATATAAACGGAAGCCCATGGAATTCTTGGCACGCATAGAGAAATACCTAGAAAAACAAAGAGGTAACCGATGGGTCCAGAACAGGGAAATCCTTGACGAGTCGTTTCGGGAGGTGAATGACCATTGGTGGATGGCCAACCGGAGCGACATCGACAATTATCAGCAATTTAAGAGCCTATTCAAGGCCAAGTACTGGTCGGAGACAACTCAAAATTTGATAAGAGACAATATATGCCACGGCCACTACAAACCACAAGTCGGTAGTTCAATGACAGCTTATTTCCTCGGCAAGGTATGTGTGGCCAAGCACTTAGAACCGGCCATACCTGAGGAGTGCCTAATAAATAAGTTGTCATATCATTATGCTGAAGAAGTAATTCGTGCGAGGAGGGGCAGCCAAATAAAAACCATCCAGGCAATGACCGAACTCCTCGAAAATTATGAAAATGAAGACTACTACCGACAGAGTCGTAGAAGAAGTGATGGGCCCGAACCAAGGACGTATCAGAACCACAACCAGGGTACGAACAACATAAACACTGGTACCAAGGAGGCCGGGCATACCCGCAGAATAACAGTTTTAATAATAATAATAATGTTAACAATTCTAGTTACAATAATAATAATAATAATACGGGTCCAAACCATCCAAACCCGAGTCGACCTTCTCGTTCTCGATTGCTCGTTCTCGGCGATTGCTCGTTCTCGGCGATCGACCTTACTTTTTCCGCGACTTTCACAGAAGTGTGAGCTGTACTGGAGCACAATTCTTAGAATTGTGCTTCAGACAAACCCACACCTCTTTGAGGGAGTCATGAGGTCACCGGGAATTGTCCATACTTTCTATGGCGGATCTCCTCCGGGCCGTCCCCTCCGGACATAGTCCATGTGGCACCTTGCGATATCGATGGAAGTTCGCAAGACCGTCAGAACTATGTCGGTCAACGACACCCGGTCACCCAGACCAAGTTTCTTGAGGGCTGTCACCGTAAAACGAGGGAGTGCTCCTCGAGCGCCTACCACCACGGGGATTACTGCTCCAACCGTGGTGGCCAGTTGTTCCTGGATGGTAGGCAAAGCCGGCAGGTATCTAGATACCTTGGTGTAGGCGGCAGTTTGGAGTGAGTCTTTATTTTCAAACGGCAAAGTTATTTCCACCACTGCCGCCGTCTCCCGGTGTTTAATGACCAGGTCAGGCCGCAGGGTGGTGCCGTCCGGGAGCGTAAAAGCTTGCTCCCTAAAAACCTCCACGCCATCACTCCTACACCGCTCAGCTATTTTGCCCACCAGCCAGTTGTGGCGCTCAATTCTTGCCCGTTTCCCGGCAATGGTTATCAGGGTAACCGCAATCCTTACCCTAATAACACAAATAGTCAGAGAAGCCCCAATTATGGTAATGATCGTTACCATAATAATAATAATCGTGCGGGTCCAAATAATAGTAATCCCGTTAATAATAGGCTTCCTCGCCCTCGAGTGAATTTCATACGAGCCACAGATGGACGACAGCGAAGATACAACAACAGTCGAAGAAACAGCTACCGCGGATATGAAGAAAGGCGGAGGAGCCTAGAACGGGACCAACCAAGGTACTATCCGGCAAGGAGGAGTAATAGTTTAGATGATGCTGAACGAAGGTCTAACCACGAACGACCGGAAGACCACAGGACAGCTCGACAGGGGCCCACTCTAAGCATCCCAAATGAGGCGAGGCATCAACTAGTATGGCTCAAAGGAACAATGATGCCGAGCCTTTAAACGGGCACCGGCAGTAATAAATCGCCAGAACCCGTTACTGCTCCTACATACTGGGTATAATCATAATAATGAGTGTAATCATATGTATAATAATAATCGTATCACAGTCATAGGGTGCAACTACCTAAAGGACATCAGACATGAGTTATTGGAAGAGGATAACAGTAATCCCACCAATAACTTTAACAACGAAGTAATACATGTCGACGCCGAGGTAGAAGGCATCCCAGCCAAATTGATGATCGATACTGGTTCGAACGTGTCAATCATAAGTACGACGGAGTTGGAGAGGATACAGCAAGAGTGCGGGAGAACTTTACCAACGTTGCCGTTGAATAATATTATTTTGTTGGGTGCAACCGGCCGACAAAATAAAACAATACGTAGGCAAGTCTCCGCCAGTGTGATGAGCTGTGGTATAGCAATTGATATGGAATTCTTAGTGCCGAGCGGTCTGCCGTTTAATATACTGGTCGGGTGTGATGTGCTTAGGAGGAATTCCGCCATCATTGATCTGAGAACTGAAACATTGTCGCTGTTTACTAACGGACATACTTGGACGGCGAACTTGGTGGGTAGTGACCAAGTCATTCCCGATAGTATCCACCAGCAAATCCGCAAAATTAACTACATCCATCCAACATCTATAATTGAACAAAGGATAGACGACACATCCAGTGAAGATTTATGGTCACAAAAAATCCAGGAGATCAGGGATTTCCGGAGCGGTATAACCGGCGAAAAATTAACCTTAAACCAAGCGAACAAATTAATCAACATCTATAACAAATATAAATCAGTCTTTTCTGATGAGCCCGGTAAAGTGAAAAACTTCCAGTGTACTCTACAGTTCCGAGACACAGTGGACTTTAACCGGAAGTCTTACCCCATTGCGCAATCACGAAAGCAAGCAGTAAGAGCTGAAATAGAGCAAATGATTAACCGTGACATTATAGAGAGTAGCCATTCCCCATATACAAGTCCTATCGTGGCTATTCCTAAGAAAAACAGACAAGTCCGTTTGTGTTTAGATGCGCGCGAAATAAATAAAATGATCATTAATGACAGGACTTCGCCCGGTGAGATTGAGGAGATTTTAAAACGGTTCCACGGCACCAAGTACTTTAGTACCTGGGATACGGTGTGCGGGTACTGGCAGGTGGAATTACATCCACAGAGTCGCCAGTATCTGGCCTTTATATTCGAAGGGCGGAACTACCAGTTTAAGAGGTTGCCCTTCGGACTGGTAAACTCAGTCGCAGTCTTTGTGCACTGCATGGACCAGATACTTGGCCAAGAAGCACTACAATTCACCACCGTATATGTCGATGATTTGCTAGTGTCCTCAGAAACTTGGGAGGAACACTGCTACCGTGTGGAACACGTATTACAGAAGCTAGCGACAAATAATATTACGCTAAAGTTAGCAAAATCTCATTTCATTGCTAAGGAAATACAATTCTTAGGCTTCATCTTAAATGATCAGGGAATCTCACCGTCGGCTGAAAAAGTGGAAGCGATTCAGAACTTTCCTACACCTAAGAATCGAAGGCAGTTACAGTCGTTCCTGGGACTCTGTAATTACTACCGTCAGTTCCAGGAAAAGTACTCAGAACTGACTGCCAGATTTCAGCCGCAACTGTCATCCAAAAATAAATGGATCTGGGGTAATGAACAACAAAATATATTAACTCTTATAAAACAAAAATTCCTTAAACACATTATACTCCGCCATCCAGATTTTAACAAGCCTTTCTTTCTTAATTGTGATGCCAGTGACATCAGCCTCGGCACTACCTTATATCAAGAGGATGAGGAGGGCGAACATCTTGTAATCTGCTTTGCCAGCAGAGCTCTGAACCAGAGTGAGAAAAACTACCACGTTACAGAAAAGGAATTATTGAGTGTCGTGTTCGCGTGCGGAAAGTTCCGCACTTATATCCTTGGTTATTCCGTTACCGTCCGAACAGACCATAAGTCTATCTCGTTCCTTAAGAGATGTAAGTTAAGCCATGGAAGGTTAACACGGTGGATACTATTGCTGCAAGAATACGACCTTAAGTGGGAGTATATCCCCGGAAAGAAGAATGTCGTAGCGGACGTCTTGTCTAGAGTAGACATTGATAAACAGACGTTCGAGGGGGAGAAAAAGAGTATTCTTAAAGTATACCATATTCTAAGCAGCAGCGCCAGTCTACAATCAATTTTGGAACACCTGAGCACACACCAACAAGCTGACCCGAAGTTAATCTCTATTATCACAAGATTGGAAGCAGAGGATGAGACAATCTCCCAATATTATAAAATCCATAATGGAATCCTGTTTTCAAGACCATCTTTATATAAGGAGGAATGGAAGGTTATTATTCCGACCCATATCGAGAAGGAGATAGTGATCAATTATCATGTTCAATATGGGCATATGGGCGCCTTAAAGGTGGTAAAGGCCCTGGAAGAGAGCTGCCATATCAAAGACATAAATCGGAAGGTACGAAGGTACATAAGAATCTGTCGCATTTGCCAACTCGTAAAAACCAACAACGAGAAAAGAGAGGGGCAGATGATTCCGATAACCTCTCAGTCGAAACTTGAGAAGGTATTCCTGGATATCTGTGGGCCATTTCCCCGCAGTGGAGGCCGCCACAGATACAAATATATCGTCATCGTAATGGACCATTATACCAAGTTCGTAAAGCTATACCCAGCGAATCGGGCGACTACGAATAAAGTTCTTGACATCCTGACCAACCAGGACTTCCCAACCGTCGGAAAACCGGTATCGATTATAACCGACCACGGAACACAATTCAAGGGGAGGAAATGGCGGGATACACTGCTGTCTATGGGGGTTCATACATACAAGACATCAGTATACCACCCGAGCAGTAACCCGGCCGAAAGAGTCTTGCGAGAGGTGGGGCGCCTATTAAGAACGTATTGCCACGATCAGCAGAGGAGGTGGCAAGAATACTTGGAGGCCACTGAAGAATTCCTCATTCTGGCATACCATCCAGCCATAGGAATAACCCCATACTCCGCCATGTACGAAAGACAACCCCCTAGGGAGATCGAGGATATATTGGAGTTCCCCAGAGGGCATAAATATATATTTAATAGAGTTCAATTTCATAATAAGGTGGCCGAAGATCAGGAGAAACGGCGGAATAAGTACGATAAAAGCATGGGTAAGGTTATTAATTATACCGTTGGAGAGAAGATGTTGTTGAAGAATAGGGAATTACCCAGTTCCTTAGAGGGGATAACGAAAAAATTATTGCTTCTGTACACTGGTCCCTATATTGTCTCTAAGAACAATAACAACAACACATACGAAATAAAGGAAATGAATTCAAATAAAGTTAAGGGTGTCTTTAACCAGGCATCCATAAAGAAATTTTATGAATAAAAATAATCAAAATTCCAAAGCAATTGTAAGATCACCTTACATACCAGTTATTTATGAAAAAACTATGTGGCAATAATATAATAATAAAGAAGGAGAGAATTTAGAAATAAAAATCGTCTAAATTCCAAAAAGTAAGAACACCTTACATAAGATTATTTGAAATAAACATTTTGGAAGGAAGAATATAAAAAGAATTTAGATATAAATCGACAAAATTCTAAAACAAAAGTAAGAACACCTTACATACTAATTATTTGAAGGTAATCTTGTGGCAATAATATAAGAAGAAGTTAGAATAGAAACCCTCAAAATTCAAAAATAAGGTAATACCACATTACATACAATTATTTTAAGAAAAACTATTTGGAAAGATATAAGAAGAAGAATTTGGACTTAATAATCCAAATTCTAAAACAATAGTAAGAACACCTTACATACTAATTATTTGAAAGTAATCTTGTGCCAATAATATAAGAAGAAGTTAGAATAAAAACCCTCAAAATTCAAAAATAAGGTAATACCACATTACATACAATTAGTTTAAGAAAACATTTTGGAAAGAGAAGAAAAAGAATTTAGAATCCATGTAAATTCTAAAAAATAAATGTAAGCCCACCTTACATACAAATTATTTGAGAAAACTTTATGGAAATATAAAAAGAATTTGAATTGAAAACAACTAAATTTAAAAAGAAAGTAAGTCCACCTTACATATTAAATATTGAGAGAAACATTTTGGAAAGAGAAGAAAAAGAATTTAGAATCCATGTAAATTCTAAAAAATAAATGTAAGCCCACCTTACATACAAATTATTTGAGAAAACTTTATGGAATAATATAAGAAGAATGAATTTTGAATTGTGTATAAATCAAGTTTCCAAACCAAGAGTAAGTACAACTTACCAACCAATTATTAATAAAACACTTTGGTGAGATAAACAGAAGAGATTTAATACCATATTTATGGTAAGCATCAAATATATTTACCATGTTTATAAAGGATCATAATGAGATGAATAAAGTTTACAGACTTTAGAATTAAAACAAATAATTCTGTAAGGTATGATCATGTCTAATTTCAATATAAAGAGTAAAAACCTTTCCATAAAATGATGCCAAAGGAAATTAAAAAAAAAATGCGATACGATTTGAGTTGATACGATTTGAGTGATTGCATATAATAAAATACAAAACTTATGTAATTATGAGATAATAAAACTTTGAAGTGGTATGAGGAGAAATTATGACCTCCTTATAAAATTAATAAAAAACATTCATTCGAAAGGATAATAACCATGACAGGAATAATGTGAGAATAATATCAAAGATATGTGTAATTAAACGAATTAATATAAAATGATGTATGAATTAAATGTCAATTATAATAACGACAGTTATAAAAAAAGTTCTAGAACATAGAACAAGCGGAAATAATAAAAACAGAGCAATAAAATAAAAATGTCATAAAGATATGCAACTATAAACAATGCAGATTATAATAAAAAAACCAGAAGATAATAAAGAATTTATAACCAAAAGCTTTATATGATAAGAAAAGTTGAAAAATGTAATAATAGAAGAGCTTCCTACCATAATATCAAATGAAAGAAACATCCAGTTAACGAGTCAGAAGAACAACTGAGATAGGAATATTAAAATCTCTGAGAAATATAATAAGTAATAAGTAAAGTATCCCAAAGATATTTTTTAAATAGTAACAAATGTGTACTATTCTGAATAATTTTTTAATCTGTCTGTAGATAATTCCAGCAGTATTAATATGTTTTTTGAGCAGAGATGATTTGCCTCTGTACTCAAATATGTGTGAAGTATTGGACAGCAGAGGAAGTAGCGTACAGTGACTCTCGGAACTGAACCAGCTCACAAAGTAGGGAACGATAGGGAGGAAATATCCCAA
Source organism: Magicicada septendecula (assembly GCA_034769895.1). Classification (NCBI taxonomy): domain Eukaryota; kingdom Metazoa; phylum Arthropoda; class Insecta; order Hemiptera; family Cicadidae; genus Magicicada; species Magicicada septendecula. The sequence goes on along the minus strand of CM068371.1, from coordinate 185,585,181 downwards.
GGAGAAAATACTAAGAAGAAATATTAAAATGAAATAATAAATATGAAACTCAGATGACTATTACTATCAAGGAAGATCAAGTGAGAATGAGAAGGATATAAACTCAAATATAAATAAGAAAATTGTTAAAATGGAAGGAAGTCCAGAATAATAACAAACCTAGAATAATTATCATAAGCAATTGTTTCAGACAAAGCAAGTATAGTCTGAAAAAATCACTTCTGGAGAAGGGCATTCTGTAGCGCGACAGAAAATCCACTACTTATTAAGTCATATAAAATCATAAAAATTAATTACACCACATATGTTAAAATAATATTGAATGAGATTTAATGAAATCAAAGGAATGAACCACAATAAAATAAAAATCCTCATTACATTATATAAAAACCACTGTTTAAATATCAAAGAAATTATTAAAAGCAACTCCTATTATAAGATCAGGAATTCACCCAGGAAGTTAGGAGCAGTAAACAAATTAAATAACACCAATCAAGAAGACAGAGAATCAGTTCAAGGGTGGTGAACACCAAAATACCCCAAAGACAAGAAGAAGGAAGAATAAAGTTTGTGATCAGGAAGAAAACAATACCCTGAAACCTTTAGAGAAGAGCAAGGTCCGTGTCAGTAAATAAATTGGATGCTCCAAACTAAACATCAGTCGAGATAACACGAAGTACCTTGGTTTACCCAAGAGTGAAGAATGAAGACAAGAAGACCAGAAGAATGAAGACTAGAAGAAGGACAAGAATGAAGACAAGAAAGAAGATAAGAAGAAGGACAAGAAAGAAGATAAGAAGAAAGACAAGAAAGAAGACAGGAGGAGAGGAAGAAATAGTATGAAAGAAACACCGTTGTAAAACCTATTATTATAATTAACTACCATCAACCCCAAACCCATAAAAACGATTAAAAAGAAAGTATAACATACCAAAATCCTATAAAAATGTAATTATTTAGAAACCTAAAGTGTTGTATAGTATTATAGGAAGTGAACCTACTAAAGCTATTGTGTGATAAAGAAAATAGACAAGTCTTAACAGTCCATGATTACTAAAGGTCTGGTCTGAGATAATGAGACTCAAAATATCAGAACCACCAGTGAAGGTGAATTTGTGTAAGTGTTTTTTGGAAATGCAATAAACTTAAAGTTAGTGATACTATGACTTATCAATATGCTATATAACAACTTTAATATCCAATAATAAACAGCATCATAAAATAATAAAATGGAAGATTTCCAGTATTTTATTATTTTAATGTAACTCTTTATTTACAAGACATTTGTAAAAAATACTAATAACTAGAGTATGGGTGGTCATGTTTACTGATGAAGGGGATCATAAATAATAATGGTTTAGACCAGAAAGGACTGGCATTAATTTAGTATTCATAGGTTTAAAATGTTTAAATAGGCTGTTTGTTCACAGCCATAAAATCAATGTATTTGTAAGAGTTATTAGAAAATAAGATTTATATGTATTTAAAATAAGTTATGTTTGCTAAATAACAGTATACATACCATTAATAATGTTTCAGTAGGTATGCTGTGTTAATTCAAAAGGAGTTAAATGTATATGTTCAAACCATGTCAGCAATATGTTCAATTGTACAGATTGCTAAATAATGTTCATAATTATTTTTTTTATATAACAGTAGTGTTAATTAAATACTACACCTCACAATAAGTTATAAACCAGTTTATTTTCATGTAATAATAACTATGTAAAGTCAGAGGAGTGGTAGGATTAAATTTATTTGAGAAAGACAGAAATGTAAAATTCTAAACTCTAGGCCATTTGGTGAATTCACAGAAACCATATAAACCAGTATAATTCACTTATAAATCCTGTAAACTAGCAAGATTTAGATAAGGTAAATCAGTTAACCACTACTGGGAATGATCCTATGAGTTAAAATGATAATAAGGAAATATACCTTAAAATATTGTAAATTTTCAAAATATATAAATTAATTAATTTTAAAGAGCAATGTCAAATTCAGAGACTAACACAAAAAACCAGTTCAAAGGTTCAATTTATATGTATTTAAGGAAAGGAAGAGAAATATGACTAATTAAAATTTATTATAATAGTATTAATAACAATTAAAATGGAAGAAAAATTGTATGAAGGCGGAAATCCAATTTTGAGCCTAGATTTCCAAAAAGGAAAGAAATTTGGTGATTTCCACAAAATGTCTACAGATATGGACTATAATATATCAATTTAAAAGGAATGAGATGATTAAACCAATGATAAGGTTCATAATTCATGAAAGTGATGAATAAAATAAATAAATTCCATATATAATGTAATTTTGTATCATGTGTATGGGTAATCGAAATATGTTAACAATACTTTTTCAAAGGAAAACTGGGCCACATTTTGACCAAGTTAAATTAGTCTTTTGTTGAATATCAAGCTGAATAGTTGTGTGATAAAACGTTCCTTTAAAACCGAGTAGAAAATGGTACTACGGTTAGCCATGCATATAAGTGAATCGAGAGTTAGATGAATTAAACACTTTTTTAACTAAATCTACCAAAACTTTAACGACAATAGTGAAAACTAACACCTAACTTCATTATACGAGTGATCGAAAACAGTAAAACAATATATTTGATATAATTCACGCTACAAATCATAACCACTTTTTGAGCAACTTAACCCACAGAAGTGAACACATACTAAATAACATAATTAACACAAGTATACACGGAACACTTCTTCAGAACACACCAAACAACCTAATAGACAGATTACACCAGTGCGGGGACATTTCAAACATTCATGAAGGTAATTTTGCTGGGAGTTTTTGACACGACGACATCGCAGTAACTTCGCCATATCTAGTAGCGGCCATCTTGAAAATACGAATCTGCCTTCCACATCGAGTGACGTCATAGAAGCTACATATGGTCTGACAAAACAATTTATTAAACATTATATATCAGAATTATTTCAATATTGTTAAATAATAATTAATGAAATTACTTTAATTGTTAATGTTATACTTTCTCGTTACCCTTCTCTGACTATTAATTTAATCGCTCAAAGAACCTGTCCTTTTTATAATACTTATAATAAATTTTTCTACTGTATGCACGAATCGATAATTCCCTGAGACGGAGTCGATAATTGTTCTCAATCGATAAAAAATCGATTATTTATTAAATTGTTTAATAAATCCATTTATTTCAATTGTATTTATCTGTTATTATTTCACAGGCTAATTTAAGGTTATTTATTAAGGCAAAGAGGCTTCAAGAAGAAGAAAATATTTTTTTGAGTGAGATATTGGATCAGCAAGAAAAATCATAAATCGATTGCTGACTGGAGTTAATCTAGTTAACTCCAGACTTGGTTCAGATCTTCCAGAAGTGCTCAATAGTTAATAAATACCTTCCTGATTCTTAAAATTTTTACATAACATTTAAAACAGCATTATTTCTTAATTACAAACATCTATTAAAACATAAAATTTATTTTTTTTGGAATAAAATTTTTTTTCTATTATTTTTTTTTTTGTAAAGACCGGCATACACGTCTTATTACAATATATATATATATATATATATATATATATATATATATATTGTAACGTAACGGTTTAGAGGCGTCCACCACTTACGAGTGTATTGCAATTACAAGTTTCGTTAATTCAGCCCCACAGTTGTACGCCAATTCTGTAACGTAACGGTTTTTCTAGAGGTTATAGCGAAAACTTTGTATGTGGCTTATTGGGTGTTCGTCTTATTTAATTAAGCTCCCAATATTGTTATGCGCCAATCTTGTAACGTCTCGGTTTGAGATATTAAAGTTTCCGCCTCCCCGCAGTCGCCACTTATGAATTATAATAACTGACGTTTTTCTAAAAAAATAAATAAAGGATTTTTCTAATGTGTTACTCAATCTAAACAGAAATCGAGAGTGTGTGATTTGGGGTCAAAGAGGGAAGTTGTTCAGCCTTATGAGGAAGAGAGAGTAAATACCAATGATTTACACTCGGTTTAGATGATTTCTGATTTTTTCAAATTGTTCGCTGTGATTTAAATCAGCTGATTGTAAGACAAGTTTCCACGCCTAGTTTAACCAGCCTACACTATAGCAAAATCTGATCCTATGTGTTGATTTCTTCTGTTTTCGTGCTGAAACCTATTACAACTACCCACTACAAAAAAATTATAACACACTTTATTATTCAAGATTATTTTAAAAAAACATCAATTAATATATAATTCTTAATAATTCCCCAGGGTTCAGGGTAAGTTCTTTTTGTTACGAGAGTGTCAGAAATGGATAATTACTAAGCTTTACAAATACCGAAAAATATTAAATAAATTTGTTTATTTTTTCGTGTAGTATGTAGTTCCAGGAATGTCCGTTAGAGAGCAGAGTGCTTTTGTTTACTTTAAAAAACATGTGATTAAATGACTATTTTGTGTTCTATATCAACGTTCGGAATGCGTTTTCTTCTTGAACTATTAAACGAAATGTTTATATTACCTCGCTCCGTATGGTTCTTATTGGAATGAAGCTTTTCCTCTGGTGTGGTCCGTCTTGCGTTATAATTTCCTTACCGTCTGGCGCATTTTCCGATCGTCAACTAGAACTATGGCGAAACCATGTTGAATCATCAGAAGGTTTTCTTTCACTGTTTAGTAAGGAGTATAACCATTTAATTTTGATAAATCATGGATGATTATATAGTGGTCATGTTGCTTGTTAATTTAGTATTAATTTTCACTCCTCCAAAGTTCCAAAAAGGTTATTTTTATTATAATTGTAGTAGCATCATTTCTTCAACTCTATGGTTTTTATTTCAAATTTTTATTATTAACGATACTTGTTATTCTCGTCACTCTTAGTAACCCATAGTATATTTATTATACAGGCAGTTTGTAATTATTATAAATTTATATTTTATTTACCGAAAAATAATTCTTTTCCATTCCGGTTTCTTTATCAATTTGGTTTACATAATAAGTTTTTGTTCATTATCTTATGACCTTGTATATAAGTATTTAATAATTTTATTATCTTTAAATAAATTTATATATATTATTTATTAGTCTCTCATAGTATTCCTACACGGCATTACTTCCTGTTGCAATTTCCCTCATAGTATTATTTTAATTTTTTATTATCCTTTTATATTTAAAAGTTTTTATGTTTTTTAAAACTAACCCTGGGTTATCCTATATTATAACACAAATATTTTAAAAAATATAACATTAACTTATGTATAACAATTGGTTGTCCATACAATATAAATATTACAATAAATAAATAAAATACAAAATCAGTTAGTAGTATTATAGTCTACTCTCATGGTTTTATAATGCCCAAACCTACAGCACAATTCTGTAATAAGTTACCTTCACTTTCACCTTTTACCTCAATGGGTACACTATAACGCACTTGTCACTGTATATCACTCGAATTGTTTATCATGTTTAGTGATATACTTTAATTTAGAGCTAGTTATAGGTTACCCATTTCTGACCTTTATGTTATCATGATTTAATTTATTGGGACCGGGTTATGTAACGTTACATAAAGCCCCCCCACTAGAACAAATTTATTTTGGTACTACTCGTTGATCAAAATAAATTGTTGATTGTTTCAATTCTCCTAATAGCCTTGGTTTTATTCTTCATAATAGTGTTTCATTTTCAAACTGGTTGTAAACTCTGATTGGTAATTCAGACTGGTGGTAATTGCTGTTTTCTTACTTAACTCTCTCTCTCTTGGAGGCAAATTCATCAATTATTTATTTCTGGGTAGTGGTACTTCCACATTTTATTTGATAAGGACTGGTCACACTAATCATGTTAAACTTGTTTTAACACTCATTTCTATTTACTTCTATAAACTCTTTATCAATTAAACTTCAGTCTGCTATCTTCCTTCTATTTTCTTCATTTATATTTCTGGAATCCAATATCACTCTTTTCAGCTATTTTATAATTTTTATCCCCTAAATATTCAATTTCCCTAACATTTTTCCCTATCTTGTGCGGTGGTACCAGTCGGGTGGCCACTCTGGGTCCATAACTCCGCTGTCCATCCTTACACCTTCTGAGACCAGGGAAACATCATCCCTGCTCATAAAAATTATTGCCGGAACATTTCTACGGTCAATACATAAAAATAAAAAAATTATAAGTAGTAGTCAATTAGCGACTAGTACTAAACACTTTTGGGATTCTTCATACAGTAGCTGTTTGCATTTATTTATATATTTCTTCTTCTCCTTGATTCCTTCTTCTTTTCCATTACTAATAGCATATAACATTATTGATAGGCATTATGTTAAAATTCTTTTGACTTTACTTCTTGTGACATATTTCTCTGTATCATTTCTTCTTATTTAATCTTCAATTCCGAGAAATTCTAATTATTGTATTAATTATCATCCTCCTTCAGTTTCATTGGAGTCATTAAATTATTCTTTATTCTTCTTATCTGAGCACCTTACCATCAATTGTTTTTGTTCATTTAATTTTTGCTTCTGTTTGTTACCATTAAAAATATTACTTTTCCCCATTGTTTCAGTTTAAATCAGTTATTTATAACTAAATTATATAATCTGCTCTTACATTTTCTTGGTGTTTTGTCTTTTTATTTTAAATTATATGGTTTCAAAATAACTTGAGTAAGATGTTCTTACATGCTTTTAGAATTTTGAGGTTTTAGTCTCTTCATTTTAAATTATATGGTTTCAAAATAACTTGAGTAAGATGTCCTTACATGCTTTTAGAATTTTGGGGTTTTAGTCTTTCCATACTTTAAATTACATGGTTTCAAAATAACTTGAGTAAGATGTCCTTACATGCTTTTAGAATTTTGGGGTTTTATAGTTTCTTCAATGGGTTGCTGGGTCGGTTTTCAGAAAATCAGTCCCCTTTTTTCTGGTTGGTTATTGTTTAGTTTAACCATGGTCCATTAATTCAGGTACTACATGTTCTCGGATTACTGGGGTCTTCATAATGATTTTGGTATTTGTTAAATACCTCTCTTTCACCTGGCATCGTAACTCAGCTGATACCAAGTCTTCATAGAAGTCACAGTTTTCCGTCATTGTTAGTTCTTTTTTAACTAACTGGTATTGCACCTCCTCTGACATAACATATTTGCTCATATTTAATCTCATTTCATTCCCTTTTACCTCTGGATTATTTACCAAATATTTGAATGTTATATTCCGTCTTGAAGATATGACTGATATTTTCTGATGCACTTCAATCGTCGACATATTTAAATGATATCCAAACTTAATTAATTCCCTCTGTTCATTAATTGGGGGGTTAAATACATTAATTAATCCATCTGTAATCATCTCCCATCCTTCCCTTGTATTTATTATTTTCTTTCTACATGTTTTTCTTATTTCCTTGGTCTTCTTTTCCACGTATTGATTATCCTCTTTGTTGTGGCTATTTTTATTTTCCGATGGCATTACACCTTGGTATTCTGTAATTTCTATTTCCTTCCTGCTCTCTTCTGTATTCGGACTTACTTTAATACCTTCTGAAGTGCTGTCTGATGTTTCATCCAAATTCTTGACACTATGGTCCATTTGTTTATTTGCCTCCTCCTTGTATGTATCTGCTTTTTGGCTAAGTGTATTTACATTTTCAAACTTCTCCCCGAAAGTTTTCCATATTTCCTTATTGAACTTCTCCATTTTACCCTCAAATTGTTTTAAATTTTCTTCGTTTAATTTCTCAATTTGTTTTAAACTATCCCTCAAAGTTTCATTTTGCTTCCTAGAGTTCTTTTCCTGTTTCTTAAAATTCTCATCTATTTTATCAAATTTCTCGCTCAAGGTTTCATTTTGTTTCCTTGAGTTCTCATCTATTTTATCAAATTTCTCGCTCAAAGTTTCATTTTGTTTCCTTGAGTTCTCATCTATTTTATCAAATTTCTCGCTCAAAGTTTCATTTTGTTTCCTTGAGTTCTCATCTATTTTATCAAATTTTTCGGCTATAAATCTCATCATGTCTTGCCAATTTGGTTCTCTCCTGGCTTCCGCTTTGTCCGGTTGGCCCCCTTGGGCATCCTCTTCCACTATTTCCATTTCCGTACTCAAGATTGCTTCAGTTTCTTCTTTATCACCTGCCGGTTGTTCCATTTCACTGTCCGTGACTATTTCTATCTCTCGTTCCTGTCCACCTTCTTCCATCTCCTTTTCTTCTGTCCTCTTCTTTGATCTACCTCTAGTATTATGCATTTCTTGTTTTCTCACAACTGCCGACGATAACTAGATTTTTTGGTATATTAATTTATTAAATATCAAACTTCTTTTCTAATTACAGCCCTTTTACGCTGAGCGCCAATTCTGTAACGTGCGGTTTTTTTAGAGGTATTAGCGAAACGTCCGTCTGATTCAAGCCCCACGTTGGGCGCCAATCTTGTAACGTAACGGTTTAGAGGCGTCCACCACTTACGAGTGTATTGCAATTACAGGTTTCGTTAATTCAGCCCCACAGTTGTACGCCAATTCTGTAACGTAACGGTTTTTCTAGAGGTTATAGCGAAAACTTTGTATGTGGCTTATTGGGTGTTCGTCTTATTTAATTAAGCTCCCAATATTGTTATGCGCCAATCTTGTAACGTCTCGGTTTGAGATATTAAAGTTTCCGCCTCCCCGCAGTCGCCACTTATGAATTATAATAACTGACGTTTTTCTAAAAAAATAAATAAAGGATTTTTCTAATGTGTTACTCAATCTAAACAGAAATCGAGAGTGTGTGATTTGGGGTCAAAGAGGGAAGTTGTTCAGCCTTATGAGGAAGAGAGAGTAAATACCAATGATTTACACTCGGTTTAGATGATTTCTGATTTTTTCAAATTGTTCGCTGTGATTTAAATCAGCTGATTGTAAGACAAGTTTCCACGCCTAGTTTAACCAGCCTACACTATAGCAAAATCTGATCCGATGTGTTGATTTCTTCTGTTTTCGTGCTGAAACCTATTACAACTACCCACTACAAAAAAATTATAACACACTTTATTATTCAAGATTATTTTTCAATAGTATTATTTATTTATATTATTGGTTTTTGTTTCCTGCCACCAAAATACAATTATCACAATTGATATTTCCTTAAATAAAACATAATCTCGACGTCACAGAGCAAACATAGAATTATCTAAAGAGAAAAACATATATGGTCTTATTTACCAAATTTTATTATATTTAAAAAAAAACATCAATTAATATATAATTCTTAATAATTCCCCAGGGTTCAGGGTAAGTTCTTTTTGTTACGAGAGTGTCAGAAATGGATAATTACTAAGCTTTACAAATACCGAAAAATATTAAATAAATTTGTTTATTTTTTCGTGTAGTATGTAGTTCCAGGAATGTCCGTTAGAGAGCAGCGTGCTATTGTCTACTTCAAAAAACATGTGATTAAATGACTATTTTGTGTTCTATATCAACGTTCGGAATGCGTTTTCTTCTTGAACTATTAAACGAAATGTTTCTATTACCTCGCTCCGTATGGTTCTTATTGGAATGAAGCTTTTTCTCTGGTGAGGTCCGTCTTGCGTTATAATTTCCTTACCGTCTGGCGCATTTTCCGATCGTCAACTAGAACTATGGCGAAACCATGTTGAATCATCAGAAGGTTTTCTTTCACTGTTTAGTAAGGAGTATAACCATTTAATTTTGATAAATCATGGATGATTATATAGTGGTCATGTTGCTTGTTAATTTAGTATTAATTTTCACTCCTCCAAAGTTCCAAAAAGGTTATTTTTATTATAATTGTAGTAGCATCATTTCTTCAACTCTATGGTTTTTATTTCAAATTTTTATTATTAACAATACTTGTTATTCTCGTCACTCTTAGTAACCCATAGTATTTTTATTATACAGGCAGTTTGTAATTATTATAAATTTATATTTTATTTACCGAAAAATAATTCTTTTCCATTCCGGTTTCTTTATCAATTTGGTTTACATAATAAGTTTTTGTTCATTATCTTATGACCTTGTATATAAGTATTTGATAATTTTATTATCTTTAAATAAATTTATATATATTATTTATTAGTCTCTCATAGTATTCCTACACGGCACTACTTCCTGTTGCAATTTCCCTCATAGTATTATTTTAATTTTTTATTATCCTTTTATATTTAAAAGTTTTTATGTTTTTTAAAACTAACCCTGGGATATCCTATATTATAACACAAATATTTTAAAAAATATAACATTAACTTATGTATAACAATTGGTTGTCCATACAATATAAATATTACAATAAATAAATAAAATACAAAATCAGTTAGTAGTATTATAGTCTACTCTCATGGTTTTATAATGCCCAAACCTACAGCACAATTCTGTAATAAGTTACCTTCACTTTCACCTTTTACCTCAACGGGTACACTATAACGCACTTGTCACTGTATATCACTCGAATTGTTTATCATGTTTAGTGATATACTTTAATTTAGAGCTAGTTATAGGTTACCCATTTCTGACCTTTATGTTATCATGATTTAATTTATTGGGACCGGGTTATGTAACGTTACAATATATATATATATATATATATATATATATATATATATATAGTTACAATGTTACAAAACAACTTTTGAATAGGTAGATTAGTTAGTGTTGTATTTTATTTTTAGTTAAAATTTTTATTTAGTAGTCGATTCTTCTTCACTCCTCACGTTGTAATGTAAACATCGATGATTAGTGTTGTTTAGTATTTGATAGAATTAGTAATGTTAAAATTTAAATTAATGTTTATGTTTGAAAAGGATTATAATCACTGATATCTTGCTGTATTCACCTCCCCACTTACCATCCGTGAACGTCTTCGATCTTCTTAATGGGTTGTCCTATCTCACTGGAAATACATTGATAACACACAAAATACTTTGCCTGGATATTGGCATATACACATTAAACAAAATAACAATGATATTCAATTGTGAATTGAATATTCAAATATTGACCGCTTGAATATTGCCGCCACCTTGTGAAACAATTGTTTCTAAAATGTAAATTATTTGTACCTATTTAAATAGAAATAAAACCTCTCTGTTCACTGGTAACAAATTGAGGTGTTTATTAACATTAGTGCAATTCAATGAAAACCCTTTTTAAAACAATTACTGATAATTTTTAAAAAAACAACAAAGTTAATTAATGTCTGAAACTTCTTCAGCTCAGGGCTGGTAACACTGGTACAATGTACAATAATATGGTAATTTAGGTTATGTTTGTTTTGGTTATAAGCATTACCAAATTTCATGAATCCTTTGAATGTACATGATTCAAGATACAAAGATGTTTTATTAAACAACAATATTTATTCATATATTATAATTAAAAAGACAAAAAACTAAAAATCATTAACCTCAATACGATAGTCAAATTATCGTACTATCGTACGGCAGGTGTGCTGCATTCTGATGCTAAAAGCTGTGTACACGTGTTATTAACGTTACACTATTAAAACAATGTTACTGGTTTAACTATTATTATTATTATGAACTGGAATTGATAAAAAACGAAAAACTCTTATTATCGAGTCTATTCACAAGCTTATTATTCATGACAGAAGTGACTCTCTATTGGCAAACAAATGCGTGTTGGTTATAAGTTAGTTTACCTATAGATGAGAGTAAGTTAACAAAATAGAATAATTAATATTATAAAAATCTTAATACTATCTTCACAAACACATTATTTATTTGTAATAAGATGTATAATTAACGGTAATGATTGTTCTCGCATTATAAATTATTGTTTTTCAAGTACTGCTGAAATCGTAGTCAAGCAAGCGACTATATTTTACAAGTAATGGTTTGCGGTATAAATTATTAATTCTGCTTCTATTATTATTTTTTTAAACATGAATATAAAAATATTTTGATTAAATATCATCATTAAATCAGACGAGAACTTTTATTCATTTAACCTGATAATAATTCATCGTTTGCTAGCTAACCATGCATAGTGTGTTTGCTTGGCTAGCGTAGTCTTCTATAACGTTCGTTAACCAACGAATATTATCTTATCATTTTATTTTAAGAATTGTTAATGCATAATACTCCCTGCATCTTTCACATAACATGACCTTTATTATACACTGGCCATGTTTTTAATAGTTCACTGTATCATTCACAATACTGTCACACGATAAAAAATTGGTGTTCAGTTGAGGTTAGTTATGACTATATATTCTTATACGCGCACATTTTAAAATATTCTCCTAGAGGATTGTCGCAGGCTCCGCTCGCATCGGTGGCTGGAAGACAATTAGTTCCTCTCATCAAAGCTTCTGCTCTCGTCTGGTAAAATCAGATCATCCTATTGGCTTAGAAGGCGGTACTCTCTACCCCAAATGCCTTTGTTAAATTAAAATTTTAATTTTTAGCGTCTATGCTTTGGGTTCGAGACTCAGCTATGACGCGTTCCTTTCCAATCGGAAATGACAGAAAATCTTATAATATTCATAAGTTCCTTATTAATAGTCTGATTGTCATTTGGATAGTCACATTATTTTGCGGATACTTGTGTCTTTAATTTAAGTCAAAACAAGTAATAATTCCGTCCATTAATAACTCACTTCACTTTATTCAAAATTCATATAGTGGCTCTTAATAAAAATAAGTTTTTCCACTATATTTTGGTGTAATTATATCTTAATGCTTATGATTAAACGTTTGGAGTCCATTTCTCTTATACTCTAATACATAATATTAACATATTTGTGATTTAAGCAAAATGTACTAATGGCGTACAAGCCATCTATGTCCAAATGTTTATATTTGCTTACATCACCATTATTCCTTATGCTACTACATATCTTTGGTACTATAATGTTATTTGATACACTTACATATATTTGTTAATACTTTATTTCGGCAAATGTTATCTTATTCACATATATAGCATTGTTTAAAATACATTATGCTCTTATATCGCCATTCTGTCACTCTTATTTAGTTATTTTTACCACATATTATATGCATTGTTGATCATTAAATTGTGTACAAAAGTTGTACATGGTCTGTTTAGTGGACTTACTAACTTTTTGTTAGCTGAAATTTCTTTAAGTTACTGCATGATGGTTGTTTACACCTAGTCCTATGATTACAGTTAATTTATTAAATTCCAGTTATTAAATTACTTGTACAATGATTGCGAGGTATTCTCATAGTTGTATTGAACATTCCTCTAACTACTGGTAAACTTTCTTACTCTCTCTTTACAAGTTTTGTTGAGGTTTTTTGATTAACTCTATGGTCACATGGGATTCTGTCTAATTGGTTTATTGTTATTATAAATAATCTGACTCATATAGTTGTGTCTTTCAGTTCATATGGTATTCATTGTCTTATACATTTATTCTTATTTGGTCTCTGTATGAAACAATTATTGATAACTACTTTATCTAATTATTGTGTATGATTTTATGTTGTAGGTCCAGTTCATGTGAGGTTATGTGTCACTTAGTTGGCAACAATATGCTTCTTACTTTATTCAGTATTCATCTTAAATACTGTCATGTCATTATGGCATGTTACTATAACTGTTTATTACTATGTTTTGCACATGTGGTACACATTTTACACTATATGTTTATACAATAATACTTGGTTTTTTATCTAACTATGTTACACATTTTGGTGGGTTGTATCTTGGTTTGTATGCATTGATTTGTTTCTTTTCAACAACTTAGTTTGTTTACTACTTATTGGCTTTAACATTTATCTACATTTTGTCCTGTGTTACTATGACATTCAGGCACACTCCATATCAAGGATTATAAAGCTTTTATCATTGATCTCTTTGAGCAATTATTTCTCTTTTCAGTATCATTAAATTGGTGGTCTTACTGAGTATATTTGTGGTTTTACAATCTTGGATTACAATTGGTACACTAATTGTTTGTGTATTTCACTTGATAACCGTTGATCTTTTCACTTATTAATCTTTATTCACTTCCCTCAGTTACAAACACTTCACTAATATTGTCTGTGTTGCTTATTTGGGGTTAGTGTTATTACATTATTTATTGTTGCACTTATATAAAGTATTCACTGTTATTGTTTGTGATCACTTATTAAGGTTCAACACTTGGTTTTTTTATTATACTGGTTTCACTATTTCCTTCTTTGTTAGGTAGTTTTTTATTACTACTACTCTTATAATCATTACTCTTATTCTGGTTATTATATTAATTGTGGTGCTTTCCATATTTTGGGAATGTTGATGTCTTGTTCTGGTCATACATAATCTTCATTCTTCATGGTACATTTCTTCTTCCTCTTCTTCTTCTTCTTCTTCTTCTTCTGGTTATTCAACTGTTTCTTCTTCATGTTAATTGTTTGTCATTTGTGATGTTTTTCTTGGTTACTCACTATTTGTGATAACTCATGTTCATTTAACATAGTTATATTCATCCACATTTTCACTCACTATTATGATAATCATTGTCTTATATTTATCTCACTATTATGACAAATTAATCTATTTTCTCACTATGATAATTGCATTTGATATGTCTCTTCCTTATGATGACAGTCACTTTCGGCATATCCCCCTCACTATTTTGATCTATTGGGCCTAGACGCTAACGTATTATATCGATTCATTGTATTCTCTCTTTCTTCTTTATACTCGATGATATATTCTTATGACTCTTCTTTCTTCTTCGTTGGGTTGCTTTAATACTATTCATTTACAGATACACTTTTGATTTTCATATTTCTGTTCCTTCTTCCATGCTTGATGAAATATGCTTATGGTACTCTTTCATTTGACGTATTATATATTTTTTATGTAACCGTTATTTTGATACGTTACAATATATATATATATATATATATATATATATATATTATAACGATTCATATTAGCGTCCTAACTAAGCGTTATATGAAAGTGTCTGACGGAGGGAGTATAGCAGCGTAAGCAAGAGAGAGAGCCATCTCACTCTAACCTCGTCACAGCGACATCCGATACTGGTACAAACATGAAATTTTACTCAATACAAATTATCAGTTCAACCTGTGATAACTTAAAAACTAATAAATATACGGCAATTCTGAAAACAGCATTGTATTCAGCAAGTAAAGCTTTATAAGTAGCCGCAATCTCAGTTAATATAATTATAAGAAGTTATACGGAAGACGTACGCCAAAGGAATAACGAGAGAATTATGCTACGTAGGAATTAGGTGTTTTCACACACACACACACACACACACACAGATAAAGACCTAAGCAACAATATTCTGTGGTCAGATCTTTGAAAACACGTTTGCAAATACCTGTAATCAATCGATTTGCAAACACAGGAAGTAAGATTTTAACTAGAAATTCTCTGCAGTTTCAAACCTGTCAAGGGGTGTTTCGTCGACCTGTTCGAGATTGTCAAAACTGGAAAAACGCATGATTTATTTGAACAACCAATCAGCATCCCGTATTTAAAACTGACGCCAACTCAAAGCGAGGGGTAGCATCACTCTTCGTTCGGATCTTCAATGCGCTAGACGTGTAAAAATTACGTACAGAAATTTTTCAATCACGCAAAAGCGTAATTAAGTATCAAATTCGAGAAGTAGTCCGCGGTGAAGATGAATTAATACCGTTCAACAACTCTCGCTGCGTAAAACAACGTTAATTAATTAAATTATTAATTAATTAAGCATCAGCTGTGAAGGACCTGTGCGACAGAAGGCTACAGCATCTGTAATTGCCAGGCCATCTTCTACAGCATTGATCAACATCAATTCTTCTGTGCAAAACCATCAAAAGGAGGACCCCTACGGATTCCTATCTTCGGTCGACGCATCAAACAGTATGAAATAGATTCATTGATCAATGAAATAAGCACTAAACAAATAATAAAAGCAATACTCAATTTTTAAAAGACACTAAGCATTTCACACTCTGTATTTTACTTATAAGATTAGCTCTAACATAGTATAGGAGTGTTGAATGGAAAGTGAGGTGTAGTATTGGACGTGCAAATTATTGCAGACCTGTTCTTTAGCACTGGTTTGGGAGATAGAAATCTCTTAATTAAACCAGATAAGAGCCATAGGTCGTTTGAATGTCTTAATCGTTACTTTTCACACTCACTCAGTAATTATAAGTGTTAGGGTAGAAATAAGTCCTACCATTAGAATTTTCAAGTTTAAAAATAATTGATTAAAACGTTAATTAAAATAATCAAGCAAATATTAAAGTGTTATTTGTAACGATTCCCCTTGAAAACCACAATCACTGAACGAATCCTGAGAAAGTGTCTCCATGCGCTGAGCTAAGCTGAAACCGTGTCATTTGTATCTGGGCTTTGTTCTGGCGCCCAGATAAAGTAATATCACGGGTAAGTAACATTTTATCTAACATTACAAATATTAGATAATTTTGTTAGATAAAAGGGAGCGTCGTATAGATTTGTCGCCGCAACTAAGGGGCACGATTAAAGCACCAAATTTATATATAGAAATAAGTTATATATAAAATTGGCGCGGCCAACTAAGAAGCTCGATTAAACTCGAAATTTAGAACAAAAGAAAGTTATATAATTTGGGGTTGCTATTACCCAAGTGATTAGTTAAATTGTAATATTAATTAATTAATTAATTAGGAAAGAAGTGGAATTCAAGGTTACAAATAACTGTTAAATAATTGTTAAATTAATTTGTTAAAAAATTAAATTTTAAAAATGGCTAAATCATCAGCAGTAGATATGGCAGCAATTGAGAAAATGTTTAAGCAGTTGACCACTAAAATGGATGAAAATAAGAATCAATTATCTAGTGAAATTGAACAAACAAGTAGTCAATTAAATAGTGAAATAAAAGATACTAATAATAAAATTGAAAAAATAGAAAGTAAAATTGAAAATACAAATATTAAAATTGATGAAAATAATAAAAGTTTAGAAGAAAGTAATAAAAAATTAATAACAGATTTTAATAATAAAATAGAACAAACTAATAAATATTTGTCTAGTGAAATGAAACAAATAAATAATAAAAACTTGTCTAGCCAAATAGAACAAAGTAGTAAAGAAGCTACATTTAAAATAGATGAAGAAATAGCAAATTTAGCTATTAATTCAGCTGGTAAAATAGATGAAAGTAATAGTAGGTTTGATAAACATACCGAAGAGGTTAAAACTAAGTTAGAGGAATTTAGAAAACAAGTAAACACTAATTTTCGCCGTCAAGACGAAAAACTAAATAAGTTTAGAAACGAATTTCATGAAAGGTTAGAACAAAAAGTAACCCTCATTAATCAACAATTCAGCGAAATAACAGCTGAATTAAAAACACAATCGCTTCTAAATAAAGAAGAAATCCAGAATAATAGGGAAGAGTGTACCCAACTGGGAGAAAATATTAAAGAAATTAAGAAACAGGTAGAGAGTAAGGCTAACAGTGACGAAGTACATCAAAAGGTGGAACAGCAGTTAAAGGTAATGCGGGAAGATCTGATTAAAGCAATGAAGTCACAGCAAACCAAAGTAGTGAGGTGTGGCGGCTATAAGGGAGAACCGGAAAACCTTGCATTTTCAGGAAACCCACATGAGAATCCTGTGGAATTCCTAAAGCTGTTTGAGGCTTATGTAGCTCGTGTAGCCAAATAGAACAAAGTAGTAAAGAAGCTACATTTAAAATAGATGAAGAAATAGCAAATTCAGCTACTAATTTAGCTGGTAAAATAGATGAAAGTAATAGTAGGTTTGATAAACATACCGAAGAGGTTAAAACTACGTTAGACGAATTTAGAAAACAAGTAAACACTAATTTTCGCCGTCAAGACGAAAAACTAAATAAGTTTAGAAACGAATTTCATGAAAGGTTAGAACAAAAAGTAACCCTCATTTATCAACAATTCAGCGAAGTAACAGCTGAATTAAAAACACAATCGCTTCTAAATAAAGAAGAAATCCAGAAGAATAGGGAAGAGTGTACCCAACTGGGAGAAAATATTAAAGAAATTAAGAAACAGGTAGAGAGTAAGGCTAACAGTGACGAAGTACATCAAAAGGTGGAACAGCAGTTAAAGGTAATGCGGGAAGATCTGACTAAAGCAATGAAGTCACAGCAAACCAAAGTAGTGAGGTGTGGCGGCTATAAGGAAGAACCGGAAAACCTTGCATTTTCAGGAAACCCACATGAGAATCCTGTGGAATTCCTAAAGCTGTTTGAGGCTTATGTAGCTCGTGTAAATCCACTGATGGACGACGAGGACAAGAGAAGGACATGTTAGGCCGATTTCTCAAGAATTGGGCAGGTACGTGGGGGAAAGTCATCTCGGACAGAGTCCAAACCTACTCAGACTTCAGAGAAAAATTCCTTGCACAGTACTGGAACGTTCAGATACAAAGAAGGGTACGCGATCATCTAGAATTTGGTAAGTATCACCCGTCAATGAATATGACAACCACCAATTATGTACTTAACGTAATGGCGCAAGTTAAGCATCTAACACCACCAATAGAGGAGAGAGACCTAGTATACAAGCTAGCGCGTCATTTCTCAGAACGCACTAGAGTAGCAACCACTACTAGAGGAGTGGATACTCTAGAAAAGTTCATAATGGTTGTAGGATGAGTGTCAAGATTTAGAGAGGGACCTACAGCGTGTAAGTAATCAGCTGAGTAACTACTCTAGAGGCGATCATCAAGAACCAACTTTCTACTCAACTAAGAGGAGAGACAATGAACGCCCGAAAGAAAAAAATTTTACCCCATATCCGGGTAATAAACCACAAAATCGACCGGAATTGGAGGAGAAGGGTAGAAGTAGAAGTGTAGAAAACAAACCAAATAAAGGGTATAAAGTATGTAAAACTACTATAACCTCTACCGAGCAGCAACCGTCGACTAGTAAAATGAATACGGGAAACGGGAAACCACTGCAGGTAGAAAAGAAACAAAACTAAACCTACCATTACCTGCAGTGAAACAACCAAAGAAAACAGGTAAAAAGAACGTAGCTAATAATATAAAACAAGTGAGCGATAGGGAGTTCTTGTTAAAAGAAGAGCAAGAAGTGGGTAGAAACCATTATCCTGAATGTCCGGAAATAATTTGTAAGATCAGTAATCTACTAGTAAGAGCGCTTATAGACACTGGCAGTGAAGTTACCTGTGTCAGCTCAAAGTTTGTAGAAAATAGTCAGTTGCGAAATTGTCCCAGACTACCCGTAAAACATTGAAATGTACAGGGAGCCACTGGAGCCAAAATGCAAAAGATAACTGAACAAATTTATTTACCTGTCAGTTTAAATGGTAACCAAACCGAAATTGTAGCTCTTAGAGAAGAGAGAAGGGAGAAATAATACAATCAAATATAATAAAGGAAATGAAACCGGTAAAGAACCAATCTAAAAAATAATAGTTGTCTTGATTGTTCATCTCTTCTTTCACAGCACTATCACTTTACTAAAAATGAACTTTATCTTGTGAAAAACTTACTTTTTTCGTCGGACGCGTTTCGGCTTAAGTATCCGCCTTCTTCAGCTTTTTGGTCAGACTGCCATCATTTCGTAACGGTTTTTGTGTGGCAGGTGTAGTGGGGGTGGTGTGTGGAGGAAGGGGATTGGTGCAGGGATTCAACTTGATGTTTGTTTTTTGTAAAATTGTGTCAAAAAGTGTATGTGATTTATATTGTAATTGATCGTTGAGTATGTTGTTTGGTTGTGTTGTGTGGTGTTTATATATTTCGTATTGTTCAGTTGTGTTGAGTTTTCGGCCTTTAGGTAAGTAATGTAAAATTTCGAGATTGGTGTCTATGTTGGTGTAATTGTGGTTTTCTGTGTGTATGTGTGTGGCAAATGCGGAGTGTATATTGTTGTTGGTTAGAGCTTTTAAATGTTCAGAATAACGGGATGAAAAAGATCTTCCTGTCTGGCCGATGTAGAAACTATTGCAGTCATTACATTTTAATTTGTAAACACCTGTTTTGTTATATTTGTCTATGTCCGTGTTTGTATTATTGATGTGTTTTGTAATGGTATTGGTTGTTCTGTATGCTATTTTGTATTTGTGTTTTCTGAATGTGTTGGCGATTTTGTGTGTGTAGGAGTTGTGGTATGTGAGTGTGATGTATTTATTGTGTTGTGTGCTGATGGTATTTTGTGTTTTGTTGTTTTTGTTTTTGATGCGTTTGTGTAGTGTGTTTATTAAATTAGGGTTGTAACCGTTTTTGATTGCTATGTATTTTATTGTGTTGAGTTCGTCGGTGTAATCTTGTTTATTTAAGGGTATTTTAGTTAGTCTATGGAGCATATGGTTGAAGGCCGCATGTTTATGTTGTGTTGGGTGGTTTGATGTGTTGTGTATAACCATGTCAGTTGTGGTTGGTTTCCTGTATATTTTGTAGGTGTGTGTGTGTTGTTAGTTTTGTTAATTGTTAGGTCTAGAAAATTTATACTATTGTTTTGTTCAATTTCCAGTGTAAATTTTAATTTGTGGTGTATAGTGTTTATGTATTTGTGGAAGTTTTCAACTTGTCTTGTGTTGCCTTTGAATAAAAGTAATATATCATCTACATACCTGTGCCAATATATAATTTTGTTAGTGTATTTGTTGTTGTTTATTATGTGGTTCTGTTCTATGTTGTGTATATATATTTCTGCTAGTATTCCTGATATGGGGGAGCCCATTGGGAGACCTTCTGTTTGTGTGTATATCTTGTTATTGTATGTAAAGTAATTTTGTTCAGTTATTAGTTTGGTCAGTGTGATGATTTCTTGTATGTGTGTTTCAGGTAGTATTTCAGGTTAGTATTGAATGAGTGACAAATGTAATTAATCATTGATAAAACTCAATAAATAAAAATACACTAGCCAAAGAATTAGAAGTAAATGTAAGTAAGAATTAGAGAAAGACATGAAATTAATAAGTATATAATATGTGTACAGAAAGAGAGAGATATTAAGATAGTGAGAAGTAAACTGAAATTAACTAAGTGACAAGGAAAAGTAATGATAGTGATTACCCACTAAAAAACACTTTAAAAAAAAGTTAAGAAGTGACCATAGTGAAAGTGAAAAACCCCTAAAGTAAAATGATAGAGAAAAAACACTAAATAAATTATAATAAACACAAGATAATTTAAAAGTGAAAGTGATGAGTAAATAAAAATATTGTCAATGATAGCAATAAATAAAATAGTGAAGGTTAAGATAAACACTTAGTAAAAAAGTAACAAACACTAGAGGTTTAATAGTGAACAGTAATAATGTTTAAGCAAACTTATGAATAGGATATGGCTAGGGTAATTATACAACAATAGACCTAAATGTTGTATTTTATGTGATAAAAAAATAGTAATTAATAGCCATATTGTTGACATTAGCGGAGTAAATAAGTAAGAAAGGAAAGCAATGTATGATTTAGAAAACGAGAAAACCAGTCAGTAAATAATTAGCAATACATGATGTATAAAATAGTAATAACATAAAAATAACACAAAAACAGAACCAAAACACGTCAAAAGGTAACAAAACCAGTTATAAGAACAAAATAAAGCATTAGGCTAAAATGAGATGTAATGTATATGAAATAAGTGAAAATCAGTAATGGCTACTTAGGCTTAAGAAAGGCCTAACTGTCAAACACAAACAAATACTAATTGTACGAAAATAACCAAGTAATTAACAAATCCAAGGTGATTAATCAACCAAGGATAAATTGTAAATCTTATTAAAAGCAAAATATTAGAATAAGTATTTAAATTAAAAAAGAACTGTAATTAGGAAATATTAAAATAATTGGAAAATTATAAAACATGAAATAACCCAATCTTGTGGGATACCAAAATAATCTTTGGAAGAAAATACAAATAACAGTGATAATAATTAATACTTAGGAAGGAAGATAACGGAATGAAAGCAACCAGAAGATGTACAAGGATTTTGAAAGGAATTCAAATTTTGATAACAATGGATTTATAGTAAGATTAACCAATCAAATTTAATTGGTAACCATAGCAACTGCCGTTAAGTACGGAATTACGGTTGAATATCGTTACTCGTAAGTGACGCTCTTGGAAATCAGAAGCCAAATTTTGAACAACCAAATATTTTGTTTATAATGTTATAAAAGTTAACCAAATTGCCAAAAGTGAACGAGAAGGAAGCCGATGATGACTGAGACCAATTAACTGATGTCGAAGACCCTTTAATTCAAAAAGAAGTGAATAAATTACTCCGAAAAAATTGAAAAAGATGCCCGAAGCCCGAACAATTGGAAATTGAATACGATTGCAGCTCCAGTCCTTTTTACCAGACCAACTGCTTACCCCCAGTCTACTAAGTGGTTAAGTATCATTTAAATTACCCAAATTTCCGAAAAAACGCACTTTAAATATTTCTCACTATACTATGAAATATCACTAACTGAAATTATTCTCTTTCAAAGATTAAATAAAAAACTAAGACACTGAAAATTTGTCAACTTATAAAGTTAACCTATTGTTAGTTTACGAACCTTTGAAACACTTTTACTACACTCCAAAAAACAAATTATAGCTACACGTTATAATATTTAAGTAGAAATATTGTAAGGTTGTGTATTTTTATTATTGTAATTGCATCTAATCCTTTTATCGTAATCTAAAGAATCCAGACGATCGAACGAAAATATTTGTCAACTACTTCGGTGGACGCCATTACGGTGTTTCTGTTACGTTCAGAATCGATACGTCAAAACCCAGAGAAGATTGTCTTAGTTTAATTGCCGGTGCAAAATATTATAACAAACCAAATATAACCTGTGTCAATGAAAAAGTAATAACCATTAAATAATAAACCAATACCGTGTGTAATCAATGTGTTTTATTTTCATTAGGAAAGTGTATTATTAATGTTGCACATTGTAGCGAACTGCTATGAATTGGCGGCTAGCGCTCAAGCAGTGAACACAGCAAAATGTTGATTGTAAAAATCGATAAGCGGCGGGACCAGTTTGAATTCTCCACAACGCCTGAGCGGAATCGCCGATAATACTAAATTTTTTTAATTGTTTAAAATAAACAATTTGGCGCCACCCGGGATTTATACACCCCTAGTGAACCTCAGGTACTTCAATACCTGGTTAATCGTACGTTCACGACGGACTCAATCAGCGGAAGTTACGTTACCGAGCGACGACGGATTGGTAAGACACATTACACAAATTACACTCTGACACGTTTACACTCTTGCAGAAATAGACGGACAGCGGTTCTATATATATTACATTTAATATTTATAATTAAATTTACCTCAAGATGTTATTTTTTTCCTTTTTTGGAACATGTTTCGGGTCAAAAAAAAAAAATAAAAGGAAAAAAATAACATCTTGAGGTAAATTTAATTATAAATATTAATTGTATTATATACATCAAGAAACGGACTGTAGCAGAAAGTGACTAAATATATATATATGACTAAGGTTATTATATGGCAATTTAGGCTGCTGCAGAAATGATACTTTTGCAATCAAGAACGAAAGTTTAAATTTATTTTGTCATTTGATAATTATCAAATGTATTCCTTTCAAGAGCTTCATCAGTCAAGCGACATCGCAACTTTGAATTTGTCTCTACAGTTCTCTCTACTTTGGATTACGACAGACTTCTTACTCTTGTTCGTCATCAAACGGATCGACTTCCAGAAATTCATCGGTATTAGCATCGCTTTCAAAAATAATGTAGATTTCTCTCCATGTCATGGTCACATCGAATTTGATCTATGGTATTTCGTCATGGATCGTTCAGTGTTACTTGCATCCTAAAGTACTTTTAATTTACTTCTTCATCTGAAATTAATTAAAGGCAAATATTTTGAAGTTTATTTGGTCTTGATGATTGATGATGAAGAACTGTTGAATATTATGTGTCACGACTAGGTTCGGAAGAACCCAATCGCTTTTTACTGACACTGGTACAAATGTGCACGAAGCTGTATTTTACAATGGCCATCCCGTCAAAAGACGATACACTTTTTACTGCAAACTCGCGTTCAGAAAATCGAGTTTAGACATTATTTTTAGCGATGCTTTGGATGATAAATTCCTACATAAGTCAGAACGTGACTCAGAATTTTTTTTGATTTTGATACTTACTTTGCTATGTAGTTTAAAACAAGCTTCTTGCATACTACTAGGAAAAGTCGATATTACCCCGTTGCGTTACATATTTATCTAAATATACATACAT
Organism: Magicicada septendecula; assembly: GCA_034769895.1. NCBI lineage: Eukaryota > Metazoa > Arthropoda > Insecta > Hemiptera > Cicadidae > Magicicada > Magicicada septendecula. The sequence continues at coordinate 185,560,971 of CM068371.1, read as the reverse complement.
TTTTAAAGAACCAGTACATATATTTTATTCAAAAACTACTCAGAAATTTTGTATGGTAAAGTAAAATTCATAAAATTTTATTCTTGCTAACTTGTGTTATCGTGGCACTCGCCCGTTTCTTTTTTTTGTCAAATTGTAAGTCGTCATGTCGCTGAAAAGATAAAAATAAAACGCTTTTTTATTTTATTATCAGATTTAATATATTTTATTATTTATATCATTTATTACTAATAATATACTTTTTTATATCTCATTTTAAAGAACACTCATGCCGACCTGATGCTAAATCAAACTATACACATTTGTTCTGATATTTCTAAATATATAATTTAAAAATAAATTTAATTCAAAAAAGTAAATTAGAAGTTACTTTAAAATGTTTCTCGTATACAAAGAGATGATAGTTTAAAATGCCTGTGTAGCAATAATATCAGATGTTTAGAAAAATTAGAAATTAATTAACTTTCACAGTGGTTAAAATTTAATTTATTTCAGTGTAGTTAAGGCATATTTAAACCGTAAAAGTGAAATAGGGTTTGCCTTAATGTTTAGTCTCTGCCGTACACTTATACTCGGAAAACTTTGTACAAACAAACACAGAATAATTTAACTTTCTTCACATCAGATAGTGCAAGTATGTTAACTTTTTAATAACAAAAATATCTAGTATAAATTTGTTAAAGCAGAAAGTTGAAATTCCCGGAATCAAAACTGTAAAATTAAAGTAGACATTTAACAAATCGTTTAATGCAACTCGACGTGTGTTGCTTCGTATTGATAATATTTAATTTCGAATGGTATTGATATACAACAAAGTCTGTCCTGGATAAACAAGGCGGTAAAAAAGACTTAAATTCATCATATGTCACCAGTCGTCTGATTAGTCCATGGACTACAAAGTGTAATTAAACAGCTTTGAATATGGAAGATATTGTTTGGATAAATAGGGACGTACTAATTATTATGCTGTACGTAACAAGTTTAAAATTTTAATCTAATCACGTGCATCTTAAACATACTGACAAACGTAAACTGTTATATAAGATTAGTTGTTAATACTGATGTCATAGCTGCAACGAACAGTGTTGCAAGTACGCGACACAGCACACGATACAAAATACTGTAGTATTACTTAGATCCCTGTCGTCTATACTACCACACCTTATTTTAACTACAGTTTATTACCTTATTAATTTTATGAAATTCAATAAAACAACTTTGTATCGAACATAGTAAACTACAATTTAGTTACAACTGTAAATTGCAGTTCACAAATTGGAAACTACAAGTTGTCAAGCAACAGTTCAAAACTAATTGCTTCAAACTAATGGTGATTTAACCATCTTGACCTCAAAGCGTCCAATAGAGCTTTGTATCCCGTAAGGTCCTGTTATTTACAATCTTGCCTTTGTGATCAATCAATCAAACTTTGAAACTTACATTAACGATATAATAGGTTATATCGTCAACAGGGTAAGATATATGGATCCGAACGCAACACGAAAGTGTAACAGATGTTGAGTCATAATGCTTGTCACATAGTATTACAATATATATATATACCACATATTACAATATCACAAATTACAATGTGTACCAGTAATTGTGAGCACTACATGGACGCCAATTTGTAAGAAATTAAATTAAATCTAGTTTAAATATAAGTATCCGTTTTTCTTCTTTCCCTCATTTGCTCCATAGAGGAAGTAACGGGATTGGTAATTAGACTGCCCAGTATCTTTATTTCATGCGATATTCGTTTGCTGACATGAACTGATTCCGGCGAGTGGCTTCGACGACTTGGATAACCCTTAGATCTCCTTAGCTAAAATCACACGTTCATTGTAAAACTCTTCAGTCAAGTTGTTATGATTGCACTGAGTGTCACAGCCAGTGAAAACTTAAATAAGTAGTCCACTGATTATCTAGAATTATCAAAACAATTGTATATACTAACGTTTTACAATGTCCGCCCTCTTACTTCACACAATCATTTTATATTCAGTATAGTATATTTTGACAATGTTGTAGTAGTAATAGTAGTAGTAGTAGTAGTAGTAGTAGTAGTAGTAGTAGTAGTAGTAGTAGTAGTAGTAGTAGTAGTAGTAGTGGTGGTGGTGGTGGTGGTGGTGGTGGTGTTGGTGGTGGTAGTAGTAATAGTAGTAGTGGTGGTGGTGGTGGTGGTGGTGGTGGTGGTAGTAGTAGTAGTAGTAGTAGTAGTAGGAGTAGTAGCAGCAGCAGCAGCAGCAGTAGCAGTAGCAGTAGTAGTAGTAGTAGTAGTAGTAGTAGTAGTAGTAGTGGTAGTAGTAGTAGTAGTAGTAGTAGTAGTAGTAGTAGTAGTAGTAGTAGTAGTAGTAGTAGCAGTAACACAGTAACAGTGACCGTATGGCTCCTTACACACGCCCACCCTGTGGCGCAACTCAGTCGCTTGTATCAGCTTCTCAGTGGCGTCACGCAGGTGATGGAAAATAGTTTTATTCAGAAGATTGTTTTATTGTTTTATATCAGTTTAATCATTGTCTCTGAAGAAGAAGTTCTTGGACTTGCTCTTCCCGTACGAGGACGTCGCCGTTGTAGACAACGTCGATTCTGGCTCCATAAGATGCAGAGAATGAGAAATTTCTTAACTATTCAAATAACGCGTTCAATCGGCTTCTTAATTTAACGGAATTTTAGATCCTGCTGAAGTGAGGGCTCCAATCACTTCGATGTGAGTTATAATATTAATTCACACACACACACACACACACACAGTCCAACTCAGACTTGCGTAAGCGCGAAATATATGGAAAACAATAGAAAAATTGAATTAATGCATACAGTTATTAAAAATTCACATGGACACAGCTAAATGCCATGTTTAACCGAGTTTTGTTGTGTGTGTGTGCGCGTGCGCGCGTGCAAAGTTACGACAGTGTATTGTTGCCACACAAATAAAAACTGCCAAATATATAAATAAATGTATAAATATAATAATAAAAAATATAAATATAATAATATTAAAATAATATAAAAATTATAATAATATTAAAATAGTTATAAGGTAGGGTGGGGCAAGACCGACCTAGGAATTGAAAAGTTGAAGTTCGAATTTGTGTGTGGTCTATAAAATGTAATGAGTAGGAATGTTTTTTTTTTTGTGTTTACAAGCTTATTATATTCTAATTTGGATTCACTATTCCTTGGATGGATAATGTACATACATTTTTTTATATTCATAAATGTTTGTTAAGATGACGTTAGTCTGCTCTTGCCCCTTGCATATGGGGCAAGTGCATATTGTGCTGCTATTACTCATATATTGCTTTACTATAAATAGGAGGCTAGTGCAATACAATCTTTTAAATGTGTTTCAGATTACTTGCTAACAGAAATCTATGAAGTCTAACCCGTTAACTTGCTACAAACTTTCAAATGAAGGAAAAATGAAAGACCATTGAACCAGAAAGAGCTTTAACTTATAATTGTTATAAAATCATATAAATACAAAAAGTCAAAAAAGTACAATAAATTGCCATAAAAATCATAGTCATAAAATTTAAAAAATCCAAAACATTTTCACGGGAAAATAAATGTTTTTCTTTGAAAATATAAAGTTAGAACGTTCTTAAGTTACCTTAAAAGAATTCTTACACCTTAAAAATCATATTAACATAAGTTAATTAACTTAAATGAAATTTAAACAAAAATTAAAAATAAAATTAATTTATTTTAATTTAAATTTCACAATTTTAAGTAAGTAAGGTTTATTATTAAATTAAAATAAATTACATATGTGAACTGTAAAAAGCATAAATTTAAAAACTTTTAAACTATTAATTAAAAAATAATAATAACAAACGATCAAAATTTCAAATAAAGTCAATTTACAAAAATTAAATTAAATTAAAATTTCTATTTTTACAATTCACAAACATTCACTGCTTTACTAAATACATATTTATCGTATTTGCCAACTTTAACAATTTTTGGCGTTTCAAGTTTTTCTAAAATTTCACACAACATTATTGAACATGTATCACTTTCTTTTAACCAAAACTCAAACGGATTTTTTAATTTTCTCAAACAAGTAACTTCAGCTTCTTCATCACATATTATTTCAGTAATACAACACACATATGTATAAATTTTCTTTTTCCCCGGAAATTTCGCCAGAACAAAATCCCCTTCGTGGATATCCAATAAGTTTACATCATTTTGTTTGTTGTTTTCTGACTGTTTTGGTTCCACAGATTTATTCTGATGTTCATTCGGGTTCATAATATTTTCTAAGTCATCATCTTCCGAGTCATTAAATTCTGAAAAACAATTTTCACTCTCATCACTTTTCCATGTTTCAGTATCGCTTTCGTCTGAACTACTAATCTCGGTTTTTTTAGATTTTTGCACTTTTCTCTTGCTTGATGATTTTAGTTGCTTTTTGGAAGCCTGAGGTTTATTTGTAATATTTTCTTTCATAATAATTTGTTCAGCTTCTTTCTGTGTTATTACTTCAGCTCCTGTGCAAACTCGTTTCCGTTTCTGTTGACCTAAAGGCTTGTCCCGTTTAGTTGACTGCAATAGCAGCTCTTCAAAAGACGTCTTATAAGTTTGCGTATTTGCAACAGGCGTGACGGCCATATTTAGTATCTGAGGCACATCATCTGAAATTTTACTACAGTTGCCTCCTTGATTGAATGTATTATTTTCAGCAAATGTTTCAACATCTACCGTAGCAGCTACTGATTCAACTGGGAGGAGACCTTCAGCCTTGCTTCTTTCCCATCGCTTCAAAGCTTGAGGATCAAATCTATCTTTTGGTATAACATTTTTCTGAAATGGGCAAATTCCAGCTTTGACGAAACCACTGGCAAGTAATTCTGGTGTTGTTTCAGTCCAGATTTCACCAATTAATTTTGAAAATATAGATTTGGGAATTTTAGTACCCACATTTCTTCTTTGCCATTCTACCAATTTAGCATCCCAGCGTGACTTAAGCGATTTAAAAACAGATAGATCTAAGGGCTGCAACAAGTGGCTAGTGTGTGGTGAAAGTTTTAATATGGTAACATCATTATTCTTTGAAATTTGGATTACATCTAACCCAACATGTGTTGTATGACCATCATAAATAATCAAAACTGGGCGTTCCTCCCCAATTGACGTTAAAATACATTTCTGAAAGTAGTTTTTAAATACTGTACTTTCCATCCAGCCCTTTTTTGTAGCTGCATACATGGTACGCGGATACTCAGTACCTGCTGGTGCAAGCCACTGATCCCACATGTTTTTTCCTTTAAAAATAATTAATGGTGGTGCTTTGGCCCCACTTGCACTGCAACACATTACAACTGTGGTGTTGTCTTTGCCTGGGCCGCTAGTGGTGCGAGTTGCAGGAATTCCTCGTTGTCCTACAATTTTATTTTTTGAAGGTTCCGAACAAAAGCTACTTTCATCCAGATTCCATATCTGACATGGTTTGTTTTCCAACTTCAGATCCTGTAATGTTTTTTCAAGTAAATCAAAATATTCATGTATAACGAATGGATCTAAACACATTTTTCTCGCATATTGTGGAGTTTTTATGGAAAGTTTGTGCCTACGTTTAAAGTTTAAAAACCAGTCCTCTCCAGGAACACCGTTTTTAAATTGCGTTTTAATATTATTGCATCTAACGTAGTCAGCAACAACATTCAGTACCTCTCTCCTTGACAGGCCAAATCCCCATTTCTCCATAGTACGAATCCCATCAGCAAGGGCTGTTTGTTCTTGCAAACGAATATCCGTAGGTCTGCCATAAGAATTACTTTTCTGCCCTCTTCTACCCTTAACATGATCGGCTAATGTATTTTTTGGAATGTTGTATGTTTTGCTGGCTCTGTATATTGTTAACTGACCTGTTTTTACTAACTCAATAGCCATTTGTAACGTTTCTTGATTGTACGCACTGCCTCTATTACTTTTACGCACATATGTACGTACCATATTCACGTTCCTAGAAAGAGAAGAAAAGGAATGTGTAAGTTTTCTTCATTTCATTTTATGACTTGAGGTAAGTTCGCACTATAGACTACACTCGAGGCAAGTGCGTACTATAGGTTGCACTTCCCCCTCCTGATTGAACTGCACTAGCCCCAAAGGCAATATTTGATAGGGAAAGTGCAGCCCATACAAAAATACATAATTTTAATGAAATATCCATAAATTAAAAAGTAGTGTGTTAAAATTAACTGAAATGTAATACTACTCACCAAATTTTAAAGTTCAAACTTCAGTTTACCAACGTATTATTTGCAATTCACTTTTCTACTGTTAACTTGACTTTATAGGTTAGACAAAAGCATTTACGCGCCAACGACTCACAATTCGAGAAACAACTGAACTGTTGACGCAGCACGCAAGAACCACTTGCGTCTACAGTGAGGTCCTCAGAGCTGTTAACCGACTAATCTGGCGACGTGGTGGGGGCACTGGAGGGGCGAGCGAAGGTGCGTCCCATCACATCTATTAATCGTACGGGCAGACGCTGCTTGTGTGATACATTCGCATTCTGGGCTGACAAGCGTCTGCCCGTACGATTAATAGATGGGATGGGATGCGGCTGCGCTCTATCCGAGTCTTTGTAGACTTGACGATAAACCTGTAACTTATTTTCGGTTTGTTTAGCTGTGTGCGGTGTTCCTACGTGCGTTCTCTCGTAAGCAGAAATACTTACAATATTTTATTTAATCGTTCAGCGCTACAGAATGCGAATTCTAATATGCCGTTTACAATAAGAACTCTTACTAACTTATTAAAAAGCCATACTAGTTATGGCATATTAGTGTTAGGAGGGGCAATCTGATTTGTCAATGCACAATGTACTAGTCCTTTGAAGACTGCTAATTTGACTTTCACATTCTGAATTTGCGTTTTTGACTTTGCAGTCCTGATATTGCAGTCCTCTGAGTAAAGTACTCAAAATACATTCTGTTAAGGTCATATTTTATATTGCCCCGCGATATATTTGAAAAGTAAAATTGGCTTTAAAATGTACAATCAGATTAATCAAATTTAGCAATTTGATTGAGGTAAACGATAAATCATCAATGCTTTTATGTTGGATTAGACAAAAGTCTGAAATAGGTAATGCCTCGCTAACTAATAGTCAAACTAGGTGCGCTAAAATGGGCTAAGCTATATTTGTACCATTTATCACCTTAAGGCACATCTACATTCCAATACGACAAGCATTTCACGAAATATTAATAAAAAGCTACCTGATTTATTTTGGGCCAAAAGCGTAGTTATCTTTAACGAAAGTTCAAGTGAATAAGAAAATGTCAGTAAGTTAATTAAAGGGCATTAATAACATAAACTACAGTGTAGAGTTTATGATAAAGTGTGTTTCAAGTGAGCGCGCGCGCGCGCGCGCGCGCGCGCGCGTGTGTGTGTGTGTGTGTGTGTGTGTGTGTGTGTGTGTGTGTGTGTGTGTGTGTGTGTGTGTGTGTGTGTGATCATTACCTATATATTTCCAATAGGATGATGAACTGAAAGGCTCAACAGTGCAAATCGGGAATTATCCATGTGGTGGTGTGCAATAGTTTAATTTCTGTTTGCAAAATTCTTTTATTTTAAGTCTCTCAGAAAACCAAACAGACCTGTAAAACAGACCTGTTGCATTGCACGTAAGCACCGTAAATTGCCTACAATGCGCCGTGGATATAATGCTGTGAGTTACTACGTCGTCAGTAGCACGCCATATGAATGCATGTAGCATATGTAAGTATTTTTGTAGTGTAAAGTCTGCGATGGCTAATGTAAAAGGGTGGTGGTTTGGGGGGTGTATTGAGAGGATTTCTTTTAATTATTAAATTGATCTAAACTTAATATAATAATAATAACAATCTTCTTTTATTAGAAAGATAAATAGAATATTATACTTAACAGAAAAATAAATAAATTATAAATAGTATAAATTTCGTAAACCCAATTTCTATCACTATTTTTTCTTACATAACTTTTTTATTACCCTCATTTTTCATTCAGTTAACATTTTGATACTTGTATGTAATATAGCATTCAATTTTACAAGAGATATTTGTAATTCTGCGCTATATAATTTGTACTATATTTGTATTACATTATATTGTATTTGTATTTACAAGAAATATTTTCTCTTTTGAAATTTGTAAATATTTAAAATAGTTTTTCTTACACTTTATTGTGGCGTCCATGCCGTAGGAATTCTCAACACACACCGTCTTCTTCTTTCACCTTTGAGGAAGTTCCCAGGAACACGCGTTTAACAACTCCCCTTCCATTTATATGTCACTCTTAATTATTAACTCCGTTCCCTCCCTTATTGGCATTCCCCCCATTTGTCATTTTAATTGTTGATTGGTAGTTAGGAAGGCAAGGAAATATATGTATTTTGGATTCAAAACTTCGACACGTGTAAAACCAAAGTTGTTGACACTTAGCTTCCCAGTCTTGTATGAGCAGCTGTTCGGTGCGGTTGTACTGTCGTGTGCGTAACTTGATACTATCGCTATCTTTCTTACTAATTAGACTTATATTTGTAAGTAATACTGCAACAAAAATAACAACAAAAGGTTTATCTGATTACTCGAACAAATCCAAGCAGCCGGCCAGGGGGCCGCGAGTGCATCTGCTCGTTCGTGTAGGACTGTGTGTTTGCGGCTTGTGGTTGTTTGTACCTGTTTCTCTACAAAACATAAACACAAGGCCAGAAGTTACTCATCTGGAAGTACACGCGTCTTTTAATTTATCTGTCTACTGTAATTATCGACAATAATGAATTATCAGCAACCAGGCCTGTCAACTAACGTTGAACCTGTTCCTACGGTCCACTCAGGAACCGCAAATATGCTGCCTACATTACCTCCAGTGTCGCAAAACGCCCTTCAATCCTATAACAGTCAACAGCCAGGCAGAAATGTTAATGTTGATTTCACACAACACGGATCCCACAGCTGGCAGATGGTGAAAAACGAAAAAGAATTCGCCAATCTTCAGAAAACACATCTGAAACACACACTCAGCTTAATGACCACAACAGATTTACTGTGTTACCCTGATGACCGTGATGACGTCCAAACTACTCAAGTCTTGGCTCAGCCGAAAGTACCTAGACCTCCTCCTATATACCTTCATGGTGTCGTCAATTACAATGAAATGAACAATAACCTTACAAAAATTTTGGAATCAGAATAGAACAGTACTAAATCTTTCGATGACAATACGGTGAAAATCAACATTTCTGCACCTGATTCTTACAGAAAATTAATCCGTCACCTCGAGGACGAAAAAATTATTTACCATACATATCAAATTAAAGACCAGCGTGCATACCGGGATGTCAAAAGAAATATTCATCGTAGCATCGGTGTACACTTTATTAAAGAAGCACACTCAGTCAGAAACATAATGAACGTTAGACACAGAATAGAAAAAACACCCCTCCCTCTCTTCTTTGTTGATCTTGAACCTGCAGCAAACAATAAACAAATATATAACCTAAGGTCTTTAGGTAACATGCAGATTACTGTAGAGCCACCTCGGAGAAAAAACTTCATAATCCAGTGCGCTCGTTGTCAGTCATAAGGTCACAGTAAGACGTACTGTAGAAAACCTTTCCAGTGTGTCAAGTGCGGAGGTGAACACAACTCCGCAACTTGTTCCAAATCTAACGATACACCAGCCACATGTGCATTATTGCGATGGTCCTCATACAGCTAATTATAAAGGCTGTGAAGTTTATCAAAATCTGCAGGCCAGAAAAGCCCCGTACCTAACACCACACCTAGGAGAACCCCTTCAAATTTCAGGACTATGAACACGGAACAGGACATGAATACCCGTAACGTCTCTTTTCCTACTTACGCTCAAATTGCAGGACTACAGCGACACTCAGAATCCTCGCCCCCTTATGACAGCAATCTCAAACAGACAGCAAATGAGGACATCACACTTTCACACTTCCTGACAAAATTTGAGACTATGTTCAGTCAACTCATGCAGCAAAAGAGCGTCATGCTTAATCTCCTTACAACACTTGTCAATAAACTTTCTAATTAATAATGAATAACAATTACAGGATTGGATTATGGAAAGCCAATGGACGTCTCAACGCACCCTAGAACTCAAAGCTTGTCTTATGTTGTCAACAGGTTAGACGTAATGCTTATATCTGAGACACATTTCACAGACAGAACCCATATTAGGATTCCAGGATTTACTGTTTATGATAGGCAACATCCTGACGGTACAGCTCGTGGCGGAACTATATAAAACATTAGCTCTTCTCTAAAGTCAAAACTGCTCACCTAAAGGCGACAAACGTTTTAATTGAAGATCAAAGAGGTCCTCTAATTGTTTCTGCAGTCTACTGTCCCCCAAAACACAGAATCAATGAAACTGACTTCAGCTCCTTTCTTAGTACTCTTGGTGCACGTTTTATGGTGGAAGGTGACTTCAGTGCAAAACACCCGCAATGGGGTTCGAGATTAGCTAATCCAAGATGTAGAATTTTATATGTCATTAGACAAGAATCCCTGTCCTTTCTCTCCACTGGTCAACCAACCTATTGGCCTTCTGATACAAATAAAATACCTGACCTCATTGATTTCTTTTTAATACGAGGCTTGTCTCATAAATACTACAAAGTTGAATCCTGCCTTGATTTGTCCTCTGACCACACTCCAATTGTTGCCACTATTAGCAATACTATAATTGAGTCTAAAAGTCTACCAACACTCACAAATCGTAATACTGGCTGGGACTACTTTAGAGAGCTTATAAATGATAATATCTCGCTAGAACTTCACCTCCACAAGCCTGCTGAATTGAATGCGGCTGTAAATTATCTCACCAGTACTTTTCAAAAATCACCCTGGGAAGCTACACCTTGCAATACAGCAAAGAGCAAGCACTTAAACCTTCCTCTGGTTGTCCGAAATAAATTAGCTGAGAAGCGTAGATTGCGACGAATTTGGCAGCATATTCATCAGCCGGATGATAAAAGAAAGTGGAATTCCGTGGCCAGAAAACTAAAACGAATGTTAGAAAATTTAAAGAATGAATGGATTCAGGATTATCTAGAAAATCTGTCACCTAATGAAAGTACTGATTATTCCTTGTGGAAGGCTACAAAACGATTAGTAAGGCCACTATTACAAATACCACCAATACATAAACCAGATAGTAGCTGGGCGCGAACCAATACAGAGAAATCCCAGACTTTTGCCGAACATTTGGTCAACGTTTTTCAACCTGAAACCAGCAAGATCGTCTCTTTCGATGACGAGGTACAAAGATATTTACACTCCCCGCTCCAAATGACTCTACCTATTAAGCCTTTTAAGGTTAACGAAATAATCCTGTATAATTTGAAAAGTAAAAAGGCTCCCGGCATTGATTTGCTATCGGGGAAAATTCTAAAGGAGCTGCCTCACATAGGCGTTGTACTAATAACATACATTTTCAACGCCATACTCAGACTTGAATACTTTCCTCTTCTCTCGAAATCGGCTCAAGTAATCATGGTCTTAAAAACTGGTAAAAACCCTCAAGAGCCCTCTTCTTATCGACCCATAAACCTTCTACCGATACTTGGTAAGAGTTTTGAGAAGCTGCTTAAAACGACTTATGCCAACAATTGTAGAAAACAACCTAATTCCGGGTCACCAATTTGGCTTTCGAGAAAAGCACTCTACGGTAGATCAAATACACAGACTAACAAATGTTATCAATAATCGTTGGAATCGAAGATGTTCTGCTCAGGTGTGTTTCTCGATGTTTCCCAGCCATTTGACAAAGTCTGACATCTTGGACTCTTATACAAAATAAAGAAAAATCTACCACATAAGTGTTACCGTGTTCTACATTCCTACTTAGTGGGCAGAGTGTTTCAAGTCAAGAACTCGGATGCTACTTCTCCTCTATTACCAGTGGGGTCAGGAGTTCCGCAGGGTCCTCTGCTCTACCTCCTGTTCACCTCGGACTTACCGTCAGCAAGTGAAACCACTGTTTCTACCTACGCCGATGACACAGCAATCCTAGCGACACACTCCGACCCCTCAATAGCATCTCTTGTACTACAAGAATCATTAAACAGCGTTCAGTTATGGCTTGATAAATGGCGCATAAAAATCAATTCATCCAAGTAAGTCCACGTTACCTTCACCACACGTAAGGCAAACTGCCCTCCAGTAACAATTAACAGTCAACCAGTACCGCAAGCTGAAAGTGCTAAGTACCTTGGGATGCATCTGAACAGGAGACTAAAGTGGAAAAAACATATAACATCTAAGAAGATTTAACTTAATCACAAGGTCAGAAACATCTACTGGCTGATAGGCAGAAAATCACGGTTAAGACTCGTCAACAAACTGTTGGTCTACAAAGCAGTTCTTAAACCGGTATGGACTTATGGTATTCAACTTTGGGGTACTGCTAGTACAAGTAATATTGAGATTATCCAGCGCTTTCAGTCCAAAACTTTAAGATCAACAGTCGACGCTCCATGGTTTGTCACCAACAACTCTACACACCGCGACCTCAAAGTTCCAACCGTGAGAGAAGAAATCATGCGCCTCTGCAGGACTCACATCTCCAAATTAGAAAAGCATCCTAACCACCTGGCAATTAATTTGTTAGACCACAGAGAAGATATTTATAGACCGAAAACTATTAGACTTACCATTCAGGTTTAACTAATAATGTATTCTCTGTATTGTAATGTCTGTGATATCTGTTCTGTTCTGTTCTGTATGTTTTTGTATTCGTGTCATTATTAAGTGTTAATGTCAACCTATATATGTGGCTTATGGGTACCTTATGTTAAGTTTAACATTTTGAACTTATTGTATCATGCCAGCAGGAAGTGGAAATGATTTTTTGTTCATTTGTTTACATGTTTTTATCATTTAGTTTTGTAATTTGTGTACGTCTTTAATCTATTATCAAAAACAAGAAGAGTTATCAACGGTCAGCTCTTCATAATCCTGTATGTGTGTTGTCAGCCAATTTGTTAAATGGCGCTTAGTCGATTTAAACGATCTCCAATATATTTAAAAAAAAAAAAATCTTAGCTTCCAATGGGAAGTTATCTGACTATTCTCGCTGGTGGAAGATCCTAGTTTTTTATTTATATTATCATTTTTTTCTACTAATGTGACTTACCGACGTTTAATTGATTAAGGTGTACTGGCGCCTTTGTTGGGTTTTCAGATATTGTCACTTGACAGTTTCTTTGTTGTGGAATTTTCTCACAGTTTTACACTAAGTTTCCTGTTACAAAAAAATGTTCATTTTACTTAAATTATAAGGGCATAAACACATACTGTTAAAATTATATATTACTTTAATTAAATTAAAATTTAATAATTAAATTTTATGTATTTTGTGTGAGCATGGGTATTACAGTTTTACAGTATTACAGTGAACAGTATTTCAATAATCAGATTTAGATTTACGAAATATTTTAGTTCTTTATAAACGATTGTGTGTGCAAGGCGGGTGTAATGCTTGTGTATCAAACTACAAAATTAAGTGTGTTTTTCTTCAAAGCAGTTATATTTATTATAATATTTATTACGTAATACGTACTTCAGTAATAACGACCATCACTTCAGTACAAACTACCATTAACGGATAAATTTATATACAGTTTGTAAATCCTCTACGAACAAATTTCTACACTACATATGATCACAATACAAATAGCAAAAACAAAAAACAAAACACATATGATCACAATAAAAAAAACTAGCCAAAAGGCAACAGCAGCAACCAACCAACCTCACAAGAGTGAAAACATGACTGACGATAACACGGCAGCTTGATGTTTGAAACATCTTCCAGATAAGGAAAAATATATTGATTGTACTCCATGAAATTATAGAATCTTATAAAAATCTCTAATGATACAGATGTATTCTATGGAACGTGCGTCAGGTTGAAATAAAACGATAAAAAAATAAGAACATTCTATTTGCAAAAGTAATTTTTTTTCAGTGTGTGTGTGTGTGTGTGTGTGTGTGTGTGTGTGTGTGTGTGTGTGTGTGTGTGTGTGTGTGCGCGCGTGTAATACATGTATCTTGTAAGAAACTTCACGAGTTACTGACAAAGAAAAAATATATAGGCTAATTACAAACATTTATATAATTAAGTTAATAATTATTTTGATTGTATATATAACGTATATATAATTATAATGGTTTCTAAAATCATATATGATTGTTTCATATACGTAACTCAAAGTTTCTTGCACCAATTATATAATATTATTCAATATAGTTTCTTCTGCAAGTAGTGTATTAAGTTTAAAAATTTCCAGAAGAGACTGTATTGAAAAATATCATAATATTAAATTATACATATATATATACATACATACGTATATATATTGTATATTAGTATACGGTACTAAATGTAGGTCTATACAATGAACACAGTATAAACGACACGGTAATAAAATAATTTCCTCGTCTTAATTACGTTGACACACTTTTTCACGTGCTCAGAATATATAAAATACAAAGACCACACTCAGATACACATTAATTTCTTCTTACACTTATACAGTAATTAATATAAATGTATCAATAGTACAATGATATAAAATTAAGTCAAGATGTGGCTAACTTGCAATTCTGAGTAAATACATACAAGAAGTATATTATTATTTTCAATAAAGCTAAAGAATCGTGCTACAAAACAAAAAGGCAAACATACCTCACTGGTAACAGAATGCCGCGCCTCACGTGAACGGAGGAATAGAATGTTCCGTACGACGACGCTTCTTAAGGTAGAGCACAGTTTTCTGGACAACTACAATCTAATAAGTAGACAGACACTAATAAGTTTGTACGTTTTGTTAAGATTTACGGTTTGTCGCACGGACAACCAAAATAAAGATTGCAGACAAACTTGTTTGAACAGGAATCAAATTATCGGTTGAGTTTGCTGTAAACTATCGGATATGCATGTAGTTCACTAACGTTTATTCTATACGAGCATATATTTTTTTTTTACTTTATGAAATCAGCAATCAGAACTATTACATACACAAGAATGTATACATATAAAGTCCTATGAGCCAATTTGATGACTAATGGACATGAGGCGGAGCTGCATCCATCGATGTAGCCCGGACTATCTTCTCAGGTCAGTGGGCCATTTTCTTTTAAGTCGTCTTGTGATGTCTGTAGTGGCCAGGTTGGATGCTAGTCTGTTGGTGTGTCTCTGCAATCTGTCATAATGCTTTTGTGCTCTGGCTCGGCATTCTTCTTCTACCAGGGGTATGTTGAAGTCCGCATGAAGTGTATGATTTGATATGTACCATTCTGCACCTGCTATTGTTCTCAGCGCTTCTGATTAGAAGCGCTGAATTATGTTGACGTTTGACCTACTTGAGCAACCCCACAGCTCAATTCCATACGTCCATATTGGTTTAATGATCGCTTTGTACAACAAGATTTTATTTTCCAAGGATAACGTTGATTTTTTCCCAAGTAAGCAGTACGTTTTCTCATCTTGAGCTCCAATTCCTTCCTTTTGTTGATTATGTGTTTTTTTTCTGTTCTGCATATGGTAATCTATTGCATATAGGCCTAAGTGATATTTGATTCAACACAATAACGCAACAAACAAAAGCTGGACATATTCTTTCTCCGTTGTAGACACAGCATTGCAAACTGAAGTTCTAATGTGCCGTATGATGATTATCAATAAAACTATTCCTCGCTTCGGTTTGTCTTCATGTTTTTAAATTGTTGTGTTATATACTTCCAGAAAACAAACGTTTACTGTAAAAAAAGATCAAAACTGTAAAAGTGTCACATACACATGTGTCTTCCATACACGTTTAGCCATTTGTTTATTTAAGTACATGGTTATCGGTGTATAAGCATGGTTATCGTGCATGGATGATTTTCCTAATGAGTGTTTAGTTTTAAAGTACAGGTTAGTTTGTTGGTAAGGAATCATATGAGTTCCTTATGATTTTGGAAACTGAAGCTAAATGACCATAACTTGGAATAGACTCGTCAATGCACACATTATTATCCCATTTAAATGTAAGGAGCAGGAATAAAATTCTTAAGATTAGTAGCGGGCTACACAAGAAACAATATTAAGTCAAAACCGACGTACGGCACTGTGAAGTAGCAAGAGAAAATCAATGGATATCAACGGCAATAGTCAGTGGTTATCACCATATTATTACGAAAAACTTGCTAAGAAGAATGGTGAGAAAAAGTAGAACAGAAGATTTTAAAACTTCTAAGCGATAGGTAATTTCAGTCAAGTAAACCCTCTACTTGAACTGCTTCCATCGTAATATTCCACCTGAAGTCACAATCCCAAGAATTTGGGATCGTCCTCATAAGCTAACAAACAAAAAAGATCTTAATATAAAAAAATTATAAAACACACTATCAGTAAAAACAAAATTTGGAACGAACAAAATTTTAACAAATTATAAATACTTACAATTAAAGTTTTATCATATAATTGTATCATATTAAATTAGGAATAACGCATAAGAATAAACTAAAAAATAATGTAAAGTAAAATTTTCTGGCGGCTGAAAGACACAACAGCGGCTGGACAGCTGTTTTCTGTCGGCTTTACTCCAATTACCCACGCAAATTTCAAACACCCTAAGGGAAATTTCCTAACTACCATGACGGTGATGAGTCAGTATATTAATCCGACTCTAATCATCCGGAGTATGTAAAGAGGTCAGTTATTAAAATATTATATCCTCATGTAATAGAGGTTTTATCAAATGAAATATTGTTGCAGGGAGAAGTTAAAAATATCTGTAAAACGTTTGGAAAGAATGGTTATAAAGACCAGTATGTGAATAAGAATTGCGAGGACACAAAGGAAACGAAAAGTGCACCGTCATTTCGTACATCAGGAGGATTTCTGAAAAAATAACGAGGGTTCTAAGGAGTTCCGGTGTGCGAACCGCCTTTCATTTGTGTAATACCATAGGCAAGTTGGTGAGTGAAACCACACGAAGTATTTCTAAATCAAACACTAATAACGCCATACTTCCGTGCGCGCGCGCGCGCGTGTGTGTGTAGGGCACAATTCTAGAGAACGGGCAGACATCTGAGCGTTCGCGTGTCTGAACGCAAGAAAACCGTCCAGTTAGATTAATATGAACACCTCGAGATTGGGGGAACATGCTTGGGCCAAACAGCATAGGATAATGTGGGATGCCGTGTTCATAGTGGGTAAGCTGTCAAAGCTTGAACAACGCAAATATAAGAGCCCTTCTTTCATCATGGTTAACGAGAACTGTTTGAGACAAGCAAGTAAGGGATTCTATAGATTTGGTTTAATACTTAGAAGATCATGATAAAAGGCTGTCACTGTGTGGACAATCCTTAATAGGTCGGAAATTTCCGTTAGTGCGTTGGTAATTTCCATTGGGGTTTGGAAGTTTCGTTGTGAGTAGGAGTAACCAGTAAAGGAGGGGCGTAGACTTTAGTAGGAAAGCGACAGTATAAACACGATAGAAAACATCTGTCTAGCCGCTGTTAGGTAACTCAACAGTGTCTTTCAACCGGCACTCACAAATAAGAAATTTTTATTTTATATTAATTTGTAGTTTATTCATTTGCTTAATTCCTAATTTACGTAAGATTTAAATTAAATTATAAATTTTGAATCGTAATGATTGATGTTCTGGCAAATATCTAATTTTGTTTTGTCAATATTTTCTATTATAATTTTTAATTGTAAGTTCTTTTATGACTTACAGCATGTAATTCTGGAAATCGAAACGTCAAGTGTACAAATGTTACGAAGGAGGCAGTTTGAGTAGAAGGTTTTCTTAATAGTAGAAGACGTTTATACAAGAGTTCAGCAGAAATACTAATTAAGAAGAAACTTCTTGCATACAAGAAGAAGAAAATTTGTCATTGCAGAAAGAGATTAAAGCGTAAATATAAATGCCTATGAATGTCTTTACCTATCAGTAATTTTTCATATCAGTAACTTTTTATAAGTCTGGTTTTACATAACTAATTAATCCTATACAGTTATATATGCTTCTACTGATGTTGTTAATTATATATTATCAATTTGTGTTAAAGTTTTACTTTACATCGAAAATCATGAAATGAATTTAGATTTCAATAATTAAACAACATTAAAGATATATGGATGCACAAAAAGTAACCGAAAGTAAAACAAATGCAAGATTTCAAGTAGGCCTGTCGGAACATCTCAAATTATTTTTGAATATTATGATTTCTTTAATTAGATTTTTACAACTGTAAATTCTATAGTGATATAATCTTTATACTTTTCTGACATTCTTAGCCTATTCTATATCTTACTATGTCTTATTTTGAAATATTTTTTAAACTCTCGTTCTTGACGTCTTTTGAATACCGTCATAGATAAATGTGTTTGTATACGTACCGATATCTGTTTAACCATACATAATAAAGCTTCTTTCAATTGGAAATGAGTGCGGATTCACACACACACACACACACACAATACGAATACAGTTATAACAGTATATACCATTTTCCCCCGCGAGCTGTGTGGGTGTAAATTTGTGGTGTGGGAAGGGGACGCAGTTTAGGGATCACAATGGTAATTCAAGTCGAACGTGACAACCAGACGTAGTATGAGACTGTGCTGAGGGAGTCGATACAGTTACCCGTGACGTCATTGAGTCCGGGACACTGGTAATGTAGGTCACAATACTACAAGCGTAAGCACTAGGTCAAACCCAAATGAAGTTCAGTGGCCGTCATCATAACACTGTAGCTAGAAACTCTTTTTATTATAATAAATTACGCAAAAGTGTAATAAATTATTAAAAGCCAGAGAAATACTCACAAATTTTATAACACTCCTATAACGCAAATACTATTCACTTCCAGTAATTCTCCTATTCATTCAATTATACACTACAAACTGTACACAACAAATAATCAGTGGCACCAAATTACATAATTAAAATAGTCCGTGCGCACAAATAAACAATTAAAACCATAACTTTTTTACTAATATATTCTGTTGTTGCTTTGAAAAAATATACAGTTTGCAGAAATTAACTTATTCCCACTCGTATATTAATGTAATTCACGGATATTCACAACTCACAACTAATGAATTGTACAGTGACGCCATTTCATAACAGGCAAGGTCACTGGCAGCGTTCAATGTTACCTTTCAGGCGTCATTTAATTAATCGGACAACTAATAATTAGCAAATTGTCAGCTAATCTGTGTCAGTAATTCTAGAAAATTACGTCACTTTGTGGTCACACTGCTGAGTACACGACAATCTTCACTTCCACAACGTCACATGTTACTCATACTGCAACGGCGTCACAATACGATTAGCGTGACTTTGAATTCTCTTATAACCAGTTTTCTATACAATTAAATTACAAAATTAAGAGAAAGTATCAACTGTGTTAAATTACATATTATTCATAAACCTCTAAACAGAAGCATAGGATTTAAAATTTAAAGAAAACTAAAAAGTTACAATTTTATTATTTTAATAGAATGACGTAGTTTAAATATTTTAATCCTTAAATTCGTAGTGACCGTCAATCAATGATTTTTGTCGGTGGAGGGGTGGGTTTGTGAGGATCACAAACTCTCCAACGGTAAATATTTTAAGCTCAGGAGAAATCATCATCATCATGACGTCAAGACCTTGCCAGGCCATAATCTTTTTAGGATATTCCTCCAATCATCTCCAGCCATTGCTAGCCGCCGCCAACTCTCACTCCAATATCTTGTCCCCTCACTGTTCTTCTATATTGTTCCCTTGGCCTTACTCGCTTGCGCTGACCAAAATGCCTCCCCAAAAATATTTTTAGTAGGGACCTGTTCATGCATTCTCGTAATATAGCCAACCCATCTGTTTACTTACTCTATGTGTTTTCATAATACCCGATTTCTGAAAGAAACCCAGTGTAGTTACAAATTGGATCTTTGCTTCCAAGATCAATTTTTATAACAAGCCCCATAAATGTTCCTTACAACTTCCTTCCAAAACATTCCAACACTGATTGATCTCTTTTCGTGAGCGTCTCTGTCTGACAACCATATGCCAACACTGGCCTTGTTAGTGTTTCATACTGTTTGAAAGTTACTGCTCTGGAAATACTTGTCGACCTTAGTTAGGACATTAGAACGAAGTAGCATCTACTCGCAGATATAATTCTACGTTTTATTTCTCCAGATATATTGTTATCACTAGTGACCAGATATCCAATATATGAAAACTCATTAACGAACTGTGCCATCTCCTCACCGATGTTAAATTGCTGCCTATCAGGACTGGCCTTCTAGTCTTTATATTACCTATGGCATATTTATTACGAATCCAACAGTACTAGCTACGTTTTTCAGTGCTCTAAAAGCCTCCATAACACTCTGTTCTTATCGACTAATAATGGCTGTGTCATCAGCATAAACAATGACTTGCACAGACTTTGGTGCATATGGTTCCTGTTGTACTAATAATTGAGAGTCTTGTCACTTTATCCAGTTCCAGGATGAAGAAAATACAGGCATCCCTGTCGGAAACCACTACTAGCTTCAAACACCTTGGAAATATCACCGTTCACTCTTAGTCTACACCCACTTTCCCCATTGTGAACTCCTCAGGCGTTACCAAATAATTTAGTATTCCAAATTCTTTCGTGGCTTCAGATAACCTCTGTCTATTTTCAGAATCATATGTCGCTTTAAAGTCCACAAAGATGGAATACGTATCTAAGTCTCTGTACCATATTTCAGCGACTTTTCAATATTTTTCTGGTGGTTAATATTTGGTTTATGGTTGACGTCCCACTCCTGACACCAAGTTTGTAACCTCCTGCTACACTTACAGAATATAGCCAAATGCGGTAGCAAAGTATTTTAGCGAATACTTTATAAGCCGTATTTAGCTGTTTATTCTTATATTCTCCATTGAAATTTGGACTCTCGTGGTTTACATTTTTCATATACTGTCTTTTCGTTAGTTACGTGCTCACACTCTTCATCAAACCAATTTCTTCCTTTGTCCTTTTCTTTTTCTATATACACCACATCATCTGCGGTCGTCCTGATATTATTCGTTACTTTTTCCAGCAACTGTTTATTTCCTTTGGGAGTAACATCTGCTTATTTAGAACTAATTGCAGTACTCCATACTCAGCTTTCCCTCATATCCATGAATTAGTATTAGTATGGATTAGAATGGTAGCTTTTTCATAGATTTTAGAGTATGTTAAATTATATTTCCTAATATTCAGGTTTTTCACGTCTTTTGAGTTAAAAATGCGGGCAATCAGCGTAGCCACCACTAAAAAATAATTTGAATCTACATTCGTCCCCTCCCCTGTAGCTTCTGCAGTGAATGAAATCAGAACCATAGTTTTAATCAACTAGAATATAGTTCACCTGGTTCTGGATCTTCCCATCCAGCTACGTCTATGTCAACTTATGATTGTCTTTATGCTGAAAGTACGTGCTTGCCAGTGTTATGTTGAATGAAGCGCCCTATTACTTTTGCAGTTATCATGAACACTGATGTTTTTCCTTGGTAGGGCCAAAGCCTACCTCCTTCCTCACTATCGCATTCACATCTCCTAAAAATATTTTTATTCACTGATGGTAAACCCTTTTCACTTCATCATAAAGTGATTCTTCTCATCATCTAATGTGTCTTTAGTTGGGGCGTGTGTTTAATAATCAGGTACTTAAAAAACGTTCCTTAATACGGCACATTCTCTGACTGACTGCCTCAAAACCAATGAATCTTTCCTTCAGTCTTATATTCAGCACAAACCCAACGCCATACGCTGCTTTCTGTCGTTCTAACTGTAGTAAAGTACATGAGTTCTTTCTACGAGCACACCTTTACCGTCCAACGTACTTCCTGCAGGGCTAGTATAGCCAGCCCATATTCCTGCAGGGCTAGTATAGCCAGCCCATATTCCTGCAGGGCTAGTATAGCCAGCCCATATTCCTGCAGGGCTAGTATAGCCAGCCCATATTCCTGCAGGGCTAGTATAGCCAGCCCATATTCCTGCAGGGCTAGTATAGCCAGCCCATATTCCTTTGCAGTGACCTCAATGCTCATGTTCTACATACAGTTCGTACATTCCACGTTGTTAATCTCATGTCCAATTTGCACCTGTATATTACCTACCTACGCCTATCATTACCCATGTGTGCAGCCGTTAACCCACTAGGGGCTCCCCACACTAAGGCCGATGTACAACATCCTGTCAGAGACAGTACTCAGATTACCCCCAGGCTGCCCTAACAGGACATCAGGACGACTAGGAATGTTGATTTTGGGGCACACAACCCCTACCGATGATGATTTTGCTTGTCTTCTCTACCTGCTGATGAGTCCGGTCTACCCATTTATAATTTTGCTTCGCCCCGGCTATTTTTCTTCATCGGCACCCGCCGGCTCGTGAGGAGTTGGAGAGCATTCTACATATCTACCAACTGGGAAGGCGCCTAATATTGGATTCGCAAACCCCACCTACGAGTAGTACCGCAGAGCAAAAGATTTACATTGAATTGTGGTTACCCCCCAGACTGATGCAACTCTGACAAGGAGGGGATCATAGGAAATAATAAGGTCATAGGTAATATTAAGGTATCGCATATTACTTAGGCAGTATTCAAGTTTTAACGATATTGATATGATTTTCAGCTCAAGATGTGGATCTAAGGTACGATATTCTCTTTCTATCCAGAACTGTATTGTAGGAAAGAAAATACAATCGCAGAAAACTGCATCAACGTGTCATTTGTAACTCACAGAATTGTACAAAATACATAGTTTCAATGTCGATAGCAATAACACTGTGTGCAAACGGTGTAAAAAGCAATATGTGTTTTGCTTTAGGAAACAGATTTACATTCTGAAAGCTGTACATTTGTTGTCTGTTGTTGTGTGTACTGTGTTTTTGATGTACATATTTCATAGCAACGCGAGACGCGTGTTGGTATTAAATGCTGTGCCGATATCGTTGTTTTGAATTCTATATTATGCCAATACATTTACGTGTCAACTTGGATTTACGTAAAATCTAAAAAAATGACTACAATTTATTCATCACAGTTGATTACGGATAAAAAATATTTTCTCCGTCTTCTAATTGGAGGCAAAGTTATCCATTTCTAGAAAAATTAATTATGCGCCTTGTCATCATTTAAGTTACTAATAATCATTTGTAGTTACTCGACTTATTAACATAACATTAAATGAAACCAAACCTAATAAGGCAATATTAAAGATAAGACTAGATAGGTCATATAATTTAGTCTTGTTTTAACTCTGGAATGTTTTCAATGCGCCACTAAAGCAAATGGAGATTGAGAAAAAGACAATAGAAATTTCTCCAAAGCCGTGAACTTCTAAGTTTATCCACATTTTTTGCTTCAAATGTCTACGGTTAGAGAATCTTTCAGGTGTGAAGAAAATCTTGTACAATAGAATGTTGTACTAAAATAAAATTTGTTAGCTGATGTAGGAATAATATAGCAATAAGTTCTAGTAAGTCGTGTGTAAAAATGTTTTATCAATATATTATTAGATGCAGAAGATTTATATTTTGAAATGACGATAAAATTTCTTCTATTCTTCATAAATTAAAGTAACGTCACCTGTTTCTTGGCATATGTTTTACGCGTAAATCCAAACAAAGATTCGTGCGCAATTTCTTTGTTAGGTTATGTTAGTTAATTATGTTTCTTTGTCGGTTGCAATCAAATTAAAACTCGACTTGTCACAACTTTAAATTAAAGATTACAAAAATTTTAATGTGCGTATATAGCATACTGCAACGCATATTCTTGTCTACCCACAAATTCACAAAAAATTCACTTTAACTGGTTTAATTAAAAATTCTAGGTACTTAACTTAAAAAGGTGATTACGTTCACAGATGGAATGTAAAATTGAGTAAACACTTACAGACGTTACTAACAGAACAGATAAGAGTGACAGCTGTAGAAGCAACGATTACATCGGCAGTTATTAAAGTTTATTGTGAAACAGAAAAGTAGAATCGCGAGTATCCGGCCTAACGTAACGGTCGGCCGAACTGGTTAACAAAATGACCGAATAAGCCGGGGTTGACGGATAATCATTTTTCTGCCCTGTTTTTGGTAATTATAAATTAGTAGCGTTTCTTACAGTATTTAAATTTGTGTTTATAAGGTCTGTGTACTTTTCAAAAAGAATAAATTAATTAATTTGAATTCGACGTAATTAGATTGTTAAGTTAAATGAAAATTTGGAATAGAATATTTAGAAATATGTAATTTATTTAATGAATACTGTAGTTTGAGAAATTATATGTACAAGAAAATTGTATTTAAGGTTTACTTGAGCTATTAGGTTTTGAAATATAATAATGTAAGTGCTTTTTTCAAACAATACGAAAATAGACAAAATTTTAGTAACATTATTTTGTTACATCCTTCCTAGTTTACTTTGTTTGTAATCTTTTAATGTAATAATCTTTTAAATTATAGGAGAGAATATCATAGCCGCTTCTTTTGTAGTTTCAAATACCACTGGCCCGTTTACTGTGATACTGCTTACAATGATATTACACATATATATGTGTCTGTATAACTGTCATCATACGATATATATATATATATATATATATATATATATATATATCGTATGATGACAGTTGAATACTATCGAAACATTGTAATTCACAAAATAATCAAAATACATTCTTGTAAAAACTTTTGTTATTATTAATAATAATAATATAATGTGTGTGTGTGTGTGTGTGTGTGTGTTTTTACTGTTATATCAAACAAACTAAATGTAGTTAAGCGGTATAATATAATGCGAAATATATTTTTGTATCTTAATATAAGAGTAAAAACAAAAATAAGGATTTTGACTTTGAAGATGTTTTAACATTGAAAATGTTTATAAGGACGTGTCGCACATTTGCGGCCGATCGCTGGTGCGTGATCGAAAATGGGAACCGGTGAGTTTCCATAGAAACTACTTCTCTGTTGTCAATAACGTAGTACATATATAAAACTTCGCTTATGAATGCGACTACATTTAACTTATAATCTGTACATTGGTAAATGAAGAATGAATTCATTGATTGGTGAATGAACATATATATATATATTTTTTTTTTTTTTTTAGATTTATTGAAGCATTTTCAATACCCTTCTCTGTGCATTGCATTTGTGCAATGACTGTAAATTTTTTATAAATCATAATGTAGAACTCGACTGAATATTTCTACAGTCAAGATCTTTGTCAGTTTAAACAAAACAAGAAAAGAACGTAATGCAGTTAAATTGTTCAAAGGGAATACGCAATGAGAAAGGTAGATGTACATTTCAGAACACGTCTCGGCAATTGAGATAAGAAACTCAAGGTACTACTGCCCTGCCCTCTGTCGCTATTCATCTCACTTAACGTCCAGCTACTGCCTTTCTACTGACTGCAACATTTACCATATGAAACAAATGTAAGTTAGCAATGTTGTGTGTTCTGGCGTTCAATGTACATGGCCTCTTCTACCGGTTACTACCATAGCTTAGGTTTTATTATCGTTCTGAGTTTTTAATAAACAAACTTTACTTTTAGAATTAATTAACATTGTTTTAGCGAGACCCTAAAGTAAAATTCTCGGGTAAAATACAATATTAATTATTCAATAACTATAAAATATAAAAATAAATATGAATTTATACTTTATGCTCGAATTTCATGTTTTCTGGACTATGAATTGCAATATTTTTTGTGGAAGGAAAAATATAGTTGAATTACTTGTAATCCCTATTCCTCCACATTTTATGTGTTGCCTACTTTGGAACAATTGCGACAACATCTTGCAAATTAATAATATACTTACTTTTATTTACATTCATATATGCTCATATTTTTCTTGTATTTATAGTTTTTATATTTTAATAATAATAAAACTTTTTACAAGAATATATTTTTTTAATTATTTTGTAAATTTACATATGTTTTGATAGTAATCCAACTATCATCATCATATATAAATTAATAAAATTTATATCAATTTATTTTTATTTTTATGCTTAAAGTAAGATACATAGATATATTTTACGAAGTAAAACAGTTTAGCCGCCTTCTCTTATTTGGTTTCGGAACTATGCCTAATAGTTAGGATTAATATCTTGTATATTTAACAGTGTATGAAAATAAAGAGAAAATACCTGTTTTTAATATTTCACTTCATAGACATTGGACTTTTAAAGAAATTCCAATAACTGAATATAATTAAAAAATAAATAGGTCTACTATCATATTTTCAATTTATCCTTACTCAAAGTCTTTAAAGCATTTAATATTAGTTGTGTATCAGGGTAAGATGTTGTATATGTTTGAAATAGTTGGTTCCAGCGATGATACGCTGATTTCTGTATTCACAGAGGACGGAATATAAAAATTTGTTCTTACTGTACAGACAATATGTTATCTTAATTACATCTAATAATTTGAACTAAGAACGGGAATGAGAAATGTGGTAAGTATTGGAGAACTAGAGTTATCTTTCTCGAGTCGGAGTACAGCTGAGCATGTTTACACTAACAAGAATGTTGTGTATTGCAACATTACACATTTATGTATTGTGTATCTGAAGAGTACTCAACGTAACTATAGAATAAACTACCAGCTGGGTCGTAGAATTTCTGTGTTCGTTACGTTAAGTCCCTCTTGTTGCACAATAAATTTTTATGTAAGAAGAGAGGAGGAAGATTTTGTAGCGTGGAATAAGTACATAAAAACATTGATTTATTAAAATACAGATTCTTTAAATATTGAAAAGAAATATGTATCGAATGTCACCTTTTAAAAGAAGCTGTTTTACAAGCACCTAGTAGTAATATACACATTATAAATCACACATAAATAACATACAAACAACAAAAACAAAACTCAGATATGAACATATAAGACACTGTTTGAGTTACTTTTGTGTCTGATGTAAATGTTGAATTCAACTAATTAATTTAAATATTGCAAGTCATATATGAAAATACTACTTAAAATTTTATTACATAAAAGTGGAAATTTACTTACAGTATTTATTAAAAAAATAACATTCACTTTAGTTCAATAAATATTAGTTATTACACACCCATTTTAATTAAATAGAAAATTTGTTTTTTAATGCTAATTATGATACTATTTATGATAGAAAATTAATACTACTTATTTTAATTTAAATAGTTACACTGGTTACATTTATGTATTTGATTTACTTTCTTCTTTATTAGTTCTATCTTTAAAAAAATAATGTTTCATGTTTCACCTGCGTATCGGTGTGTTACCGCTGAAAAACATATTGTGCCTGTGTGCATGTCTGCGGATTCTGGATACTGCTGATGATGTTGATGTGCTGATTCCCACGTAGATCGCTAGTTGTCTGTGTCCTGTTACATGGTGATGATGATAGTCCTGGTGCTCCATGGTCGTCAATTATTGTTGTATGTACTGTTTACTGCTTGATGGTGATGCTGATGATAACTCTATGTCGCTGAGCAAAATGAAATAGTGTTCCCGCGAGCAAATTCTTAACGTCTGTTCGGACATTCAGAATCTGCCAGGATTTTATACTCAAGGCCCGGTGACGGTTGAAGATTGTGTAACACGTCTTCTTCTCAAACCTGTAAATTTTGGTCGAAGCTTGTTCCGCGCGTCGTTTTTCAACACATCACTTTTTGCTTATTTTCACACTCATAATCAGTGTGTTCATGTGCGAACTAATAGAACCATGAGATTCGTGATACTTTTGTCTTTGTTTACATACTAATTAATTGCTCGACACGTATAAATTAGCGGAGTAATTAATTAATTGTTTATAGTTTGATTATAATTTTACCATTCACCTTCAAATATTAAACACATATGTGTCATTTTGCATGTCTTCAAATGGCATAATTTACTTGGCTGTATGTATTGTCCGTGTGCAAATTTTTATTAAATAAACATATTAAATTAATCGTATGTGTGAACTGGAGCTCACTACTACAACGAGGATACGTGTGTACACAAACACAATTGTTTCCTTCAGCCGCGCAGGCGAGGCACGACACACATACACACCTTCCCCTAGAAATACACGTAAATAATTGTTCAGAACAGGTTTTTAAAAACATGTTACGAATAGCCCAATTCTTGTCTGTCCCCGTATGCACCATTTAAAACTATTTACAACTGTTTATCATTATTTTATATATACAAATAAATTACTCTGGGAGAAAATGCAGATATGTATCGTTCTTCTTATAATATTCTTACACAAAATTTCTTTCTTACACCATTTGAATATATGGAACGCAATAAACAATATAAAACAATAAATGACAGATATATAAATTTCTGCACCAATCTAGTACGTGGTTTATTGGTCACTTCGATGTAGTTAAGTTAGTTATTCAAAAATTCGAGTTATATAACGAATAGTACAAATCATTAAGAGCGTACTTAAGGTGTCCGTAAAAACATCACGTTTTACATAACCAAATATATAGGAAGCAAAATCGACACAAAAAAGGGAACACTCAAGACGGAATGGACTCTGTGTTGGTTGATAATAAAACACCGATAGATATCCTGCGCTCCCTAACTAGGAAGACGACGGGAATTATCACGGGGATTACAAGGACAGCCTGCTCAGAAACGGTACAATATGCGGAAGGCAACTGCATCTGGACTACCCGCCTACGGTAACCTTCTTTTTCATGCCGTCCGCCCACTCCTCCGCCCTATAGGGTGGAACCGACTAGACTGCGGTCATCAAGAGCTGACGCTTCATACATCTGGCCCCGCTGGCATTGACTAAGCCTGATCAGGGTTGTCATCAATGTAGCTGCCTTATCTGCTGCACGTCTAATTCACTCCGAAAAAGTAGTATACTGCTGACAATTATCTATGTAGAAAGTAATACTTAATACTATTGCATAATAATTCAATACTGTAACATAATAATAATTATTATTACGATGATGATGATGATGATGATGATGATGATGATTCTTATTATTATTATTACTATAATTATTATTTAGTAGTAGTAGTAGTAGTAGTAGCAGCAGCAGCAGGAATAGTAGTAGTAGTAGTAGTAGTAGTAGTAGTAGTAGTAGTAGTAGTAGTAGTGGCTTCATCTTCTTGTTCATTCCTTTCAGGTTATTATATCAATATTTTCATTTGATGTATTCAAAAACAAATTTAGAACTGAGCTCAACCTCATATGTATGTGTGTCTCTCTGAGTTAAAACTTACTCTTTGCAAATTCTTTATTTAAGTAAGTTTTATTTTACTCTCTATTCCTTTTGATAACACTCCACCTCACAACCACATTATATAAGTACGGGTCCCTTCGGAGTGGTAAATACGGTTGTCTTATGTTTGAAACGTTTCTTTTGTTTAAATTTATTTCTTCACGGTACGCAATAATCAAACCAGCCAAAAATGTGTCGATACGCTCTATTATCGGAACTATCACAATGTCCCTATTAATGAACCTGTACTTGTAAAAATTTGTTAATTTAAATTATTGTTTAAATAACCACATAAAATGTAGCTTTATAATACAACGTAATAACACATTTTGGGACTTTTCATTAAAGTCATGTCATAATTACGTTGTCTGTAAATGAAAATCTGAAATACGATGTGAAATAATTTCAAAACATTGAAACCCTAAATACCATCTTCGACAAGCCACACGAATTCTGTTAGGAAGTAGAGCCCCTGTCACAACGCTGCATTTATTGATAACGTTGGTCTTAATTTTATCACGTGTAATTATATCAATTTAATGATCGAAAACAAAAATTAGGTAGACAGAAAGTCTACTGATATTTTGTACCACCACCAGGACTATGCAGATCATCTACAGTGTACATTACTTACACACAGTCTTAACGCACACTTCTACGTGAATAATAACATCAGTGTTTACTAAACTACATGCACCATTACTTACGTACGTAAATCAATTTAAAACTGACACGAGTTTTTAACTCGTGTTACTGTGGTTGCAATATTTACATTACCGCTACTCCTACAATTAATTCAACTGTTAATTTATTCTAGTATACCTGTTAATACAATATTATGAATACTCTGGACCATAGATACATGACTACACATTAGAATTTTAGTGATTCCCTGCTATTAATACGGAAAAAGGTTAAGGAACCTTGCTAGAGAATTAGGTGGTGTCAAAAATACAATTTGGATTGCACTGAAACAAACGAGGTAATAAAAATACTATGTAGCTCACTATGAAGACTGATGACCGTCTACGATAAATAAATGTGATTTTCAAAGCATAAAACAGTAGAGAAAGCCTCTCCAACAACGTGTTCAGTGCGTTCTGTTACTGTGAAACATGTTTCAAACGAAAGGTGTCGTAGATCCGAGATAAAGTGATTTTATTTCAGTACGTGAAATGTGAGAAATGAACTCGAGGTGTCACAAGTCGCGTCGTGCTCGTTTCGCTATCTGCCTATAATGCGAGACGAATTAAATGATTTTTCTTTCCGTGAAACTGATCTACCTTCACGCCACCGTCTCTTACACGATATATATTTTCTATTTCTTTCTTGGTCTTTTATTCAGTCAAAGTGATTTTATTCCTTCAGTTCTCTTGTGACCGCACTCGGCCTCAGTTCAGTCACAGTCACAATTTCTGTCAAAATTCATATATTATTATTTATATAACAGAACTTTTTTACTACAAAAAGTGAAAATGTATAAAATGTACAGTGTATAAAATAAACGCTTGGCAAAGATAAACATATATTTTCAAAAATACCACAGCCTTATGATACAATTGTTCTGTATTGAATATCATTCAGAGCATTATTTTCTATTGTGTGTGTGTGCGCGTGTGTGCGTTTGTGTGTGCATGTGAACACACACACATAGTCAATTATTACGCATATGTGCGTTGTCATAGTTCGTGTAGTACACGCTTAGTCAAGTAATCATAACCGTAGATTTGCTAAACACTTTTGGTATAAATCAAGACACTAAATCAGTCAAGAGTGTGTATGATTATTTTTATCGAAAGTTTACTTTAATCGGAGAATTTTTTTTCAAAAGACAATAACTAGATTTCAGTATGCACAGTAAATGAAAACTTCAATAAGTCTTTTGAAGTTTACTACGAAAGTGGATTATTAAGCATTTACAGTCGGAAATTTTCTGATTCAGTTACAGTCTGTCTTACGTTTTGAGTCTAATATTATATTTGCCTCGAAATAATTACTACCAAGATCGGCTGCTTTCTTAACTAACTGTCACAGATTCATAGTTTACTATATTGTAACAACAGTCTCCCTGGTCGTTATATTGTACAAAGGAAATAAATACAGACACTAATTACCAGCTTTAATTAATCAAAAATAAAAATATTAAATCAAGAAGGTACTCTCATTCAATAACTGAAGTTAATGTTAACGCTACTAGAGGGACGGACTTCTTCCATCACTGCTATTTCTACATAAAGCGACGTTGCGGTTACGCAACAAATTTGTAGCCGTCCTCAGGCAAAAACCAACAGCAAAACATCACAAATAAAAAAATAAACAAAACTCTGCTTCACAGCCGACAGAGAGTCAAAACATACTAATGTATATACAAAATAAATAAAATAAATAAAACTAACCAACTAAATATAAAATATAAATAAATATAATGTGTCTTATGTTATCTTATGTCTTAAAAAATATGTCTATCATATGCGGCCGATTAGCCGGTTTTGCCGGTCATTTCGAATCTGCTCATGTGCTCGTAAAGCGAGCAAAACATTTTGTGCGTCTTGGTTGTGTTAGGACGTGGTACTCGCTCGTCTACACAATACATTGTTAACAAGTCAGTATCGGTCAGTGCATGAATTTGCTTTATTCGCATAGTGCGTTAAATTATTTTCTCCGCGTGAAAAATTAAAATGAAGACACGACTTTTGGACACTTTTTAATTAAATGAGTAAAGTGAAATATAATCAATAACAAGCATACGAATTTCATACGCTGTATTATCTAAAACATATTTCCTAATTACACACGGTCGACAATATAAAACAACGTCCGTAAGAAATACCTACTGTCTCGCATTTGCTATCTATAGGATATCAGTTCAAACAAACTGCATGCTATAGTGTGAGATAACGGCTGAAATTTGGTCAAAGCCATTGATAATCCCAGTTTCGAGGTGGTCCTGTGTTTCATACATACATTGCAATTAGTAATCTAGTATGCTCTCAATGTACAGGTTATAACAAATACAAGATGAATTGTTAATTCTTTTAACAATTCAGGATCAGCGTAAGACACTTTACAATACACAGAAAGAACAAAATTTACCAAATCATCAACTTGTTTAAGATTTTTCGACCAGATCGAGTTCCTTTGTAATCTCGGTTGGGACAACAGAAACGACCAGTTTCTTTCTGCTGAGCAACTTCGATAATCTCCTGACCTAAGAATAGAAACTTATTAAAAAATGTATCGTTTTACCAAAGCAATTTGACGAAATGACAAAAATTATAAGATCTGCTTGTTCGTTAACTTGCAATGTCGTTCCTAATTTTACACCTCTGTTGAAGTGCCTTAAAATTTATATTGATGTAAGTGATAAAATTATACGGTTAAAAACTGAAATGTAAAATAGCTTGTAACAAAAATTCAAACTCTTATAAAAAAAAACAAGTTTTTTACAGTCTTTATCACTGCAAAAGCTACAATTTTTTGTAGCAAATACATACATGTGGAAAGTAAAATGGCATATCTTAAAAGAAATGCTAAAAATCAAATAAAACAAATGTATTTGAATAAAGAAACGCAGATGACAATTCTCATAAATCTTCAGTCTCTCAATCAGAATTTTTAAATTTTACCCTACTTTTAAACATATTACCAAGAAATAGTACCAAAAAAGATTGAGAGCAAAGAAAAATCTTTAGCTTACGACATTCAGTTATAGGCCTACATACTGTGCATCGCCTGTAATAAATCGAAATGGCAATCCGTTCGTAGGAGACAACGGAACAGAAATACCTTGAGATGGCAAGTATTACTAAGTACAAGTCACGTATTACTAAAAGTACTCTTGCGTTAGCATGTAGCATGTAAAAGCATAGCATGTAGTGAGAGGCTTTCCTCTGAGGTTGAAAACATTTACGAGACAAAAAGAAGTTGGCTCCTTCCTGAACGAGCCAAAAATGTGACAGTTCTTCATCGCTTTTTACGTTTAATAAATAAATAAATTTAAATTTTAACTTGAAAAGAATATTTGAACTTAGTTATTAGTGTAAAAATTATTATTAATGTATATTTTACAGTTTAATAACAAAATTATAATCAGATAGTTACATTCCCAAATACTTATTGAGACTGAACCAATTATTACGATTGTTCCTGATTGCAAATTCGAAGGAAAATCTGTTAAGCTTGTTAAAAGAGTTTATTTTCACACAGAAGTCTAGATAACGCAACGTAAACTTATACTTTTCTAAGTTTATGTTGAGTAAACGTACACTTTTATTATTATTTTTTGTAAGTAATAATTGTAACCAATGAATGACAATAAAACTAAATGACAATAATTATATAAAACACAGTTTTCTTTACTCCCTATTATATTCACTAAACATTAACTAGTATTCTCCCTGAGCTGCAGAACTCGCTTTCTATTTTGAAAAAAGTAAATTTATTATTAGTATAATTAATATTAAATAATTTTTCAATTGTCACCATACAAATTTCCAAAATTGTTTATTACTCTACTATTTTTTGTTTACTAAAGTAACAGTTGCAGATGCAGATGACATTGCAATAGTAGCAAGAAACGCTGATAGCCTCAAAGATATGTATGTATTAATGGAAGCAGAAACAATGAAAATTGGTCTTGTGGTAAATGAAAACAAGACAAAATACATGGTAATATCCAATTCAGAGACCAGAAGAGCTCCTAGAGATTTCAATGTGAGTGGGAAGTGTTTCAAAGGAGTGTTCTGCTTTAGTTGTCTAGGCCCCTTGGTATAAAATGATAACATTTGGAATATAAGAGAAAGGATACAAGCATGAAACAGAGCCTATTTTGCAAATATTAACATCTTCAAAAACAATTTTGTTACAAGAGGTATCAAAATTAAAGTATATTATTCTTTTGTGCGGCCAGTTATTACATATGAATCTGAGGTGTGTACACACAGAACAATCTACGTGTTTATCGAACGTTCCAGAGAGATCCAGAATGTAAGCTTGTGGCATACGTGCTTGTAGACGCATTTGCGAGAGTCTTCTCGATACCGCCAGCCGTGCGGACTGTCTCAAGGCCGCAGTTAATTACGTAGTTCATACGGACGCTAAGACGCAATTAGGAATGGTCTAGATTTTCGGCGGCTATAAATACAATTACTCAGGGACGCTAAAGTCAGTATAGCAGCGATATATTTACAGTTCGGTTCCAGAGTTATTATCGGGCGACATTACTGTGTACGTTCAAGTGGTTATTAGTGAAGTGTTGCGTTTTATAATCGGGCGGTATAATTGTAATATAATTCTGTTTAATATTAGTGACATTTTATTACGTATGAACAATTTATATTTGATTTGTTGTAGTAGACTGTGTTGTTAATTACGAACTGTTTAACTGTAAAAATCAAAACTGGAGATTAGTGACTTAATTGGCGTCTTGTACTTATTTTGTTTTCCACTGTACCTACGACGATCAAGTAGACCGTCGTAACAATATGGATAAATCGCCTATAACAATAAAGAATTAAATAATCCTAAAACTGGGCTAGGGCATGTGGAAAGAATGTCTGAAGAAAGAATGCTTAAAAAATTGCTAAAATGAAGATTATATACTACTAGACGTAGAGGCAGACCAAGATGGTCGGCTTGCGTAACAGAAAATCTTGATAGCATGGGAATCAGAGGGTGGAGAGGAAGAACGGAGAACAGGGAAGCATGGAGGAGTATTGTTGGGGAGGTTAAAGCCCACCAAAGGCTGTAACGCCAGAATAGGGATGAAAGAGAAGAGAAAGTAACAAGTGTAGAGCAGTCATACAATAAACGCTAAAAATTCCAAACATGGATTTCTGTTAAAATTTCCATTTCCGGCTTTTTTGTCGACTAGTCAAACTATTCACCGTCTCTAAAACGGCCAATTAGTTTACATACCCAAAAAATCCGTACACCTCTAATTGAAACGTAAGTAGAACGAAATTTATAACAAATATGCTACCTAATGACATGGTATCTCACAACCTACCTTAGAACTGTTACGTGCGTATATAGGTAAAGGATACACTGTTGGTTAAGTTCTAACATAGGAAAAGGCTTTAAACAATTACAGTAACAGGTTCAACTAATTCTCTAATTAACTAAAAATTATTTTAAAGTAACACACGTTCAAGTCCACCGAGCTGTACTGTTATGTTTCATGTTAAACAATTCCACGATAATATGTTTCTTGATTGTACAAGTACTTGATTACATGTATGATTCGGTTACCATGCCCGGAAATCTTGCAGGTCATGGTAAGGTATGGCTGTAAAAAAGCTCGCAATTATAAACCAGGGAACAACGTTATTCTGGCCTCAAAGCATTGTTGAACAGAACTCACATCCCGAATACTAGTAACATCGTTAAAACACTGTACAATGTAGTCTACGTTCTCTGCTCAATTCGCGTCTGTAAGCACAGTCGGAACTACATGACACGGCTAGATATATTACTGTTTAAGGGAATGCACTCAACGGGTTACATAACGGGAGACCACTACACTATTCTGACCAAGTACTCTTCACCCCTCTCCATATAATTTACATTTACAGATATACAGTTTCTATTACACAATAATCAAAAGTAGTCCAAATAGTCCAATTTAATGTACAGTAGAATTCTGTAAACTTGAGCTAATGTGGACTGAGATCGATTGATGCCAGGGGTTGTGCGAAGTGAAGGGCATGCCCATTGCTCGCTGTTGCGTCGCCTTCCGAGCGTTTTGTAGAGATCCCGCCGCAGGGACTAAAAGACTCGTGTTAGGTGTGGTCTGGTGCCAGCCGTGGTTTTTCAATTAGAGATGACTAAATTAGCGTGAAAGTTCGCCGAGGCCGAATCCAAGATTCAACTGGCACAGATCGGTTTTGACCAAGGACGCTTATGAGGGGATTGACCTGAAAGCGGACACAGTGGCGTTAGAACTTTCTGGAAAGCGTCCGTGTAGTGGTGTTTAGGGAACAAACACTTGGGAATTCTCTGATACTGTAGTTTGATATTAGGTAGTGGGCTTTACATGTTCAGCGCAGTCCTCCGTCCAAGAGAGATGAAGCTTTCGCTTATGGGTCTTACCCAAGTATCCTCATACAGGAATCGCGTAGGTAACCATAGGCGCCACATACGTGGAGACGATAAGTTTACTTAGGCGGCGGGTCATAGATCTGCTAGAAAGCAGGCGTCGGAGCTGATAAAGACGATTGGCAGTTTTGCGGGTTACTTGCTCGGTCCAGATCCAGATAAAACCCAAGGTGCACCTCTGTGGGGCATTGATCGCAAGACAGGTCAGTAAACACGGTCACCTCGATGTGGGAAGCAACACTCTTGACAACTGCAATGTCCAGTACATCAGGCCATGCACCTTGAGCGCGGGAATATTGAGTCGGTTATACAGTTCCGTAAGCTAGAATGTGATGGTTTTGAAGGTACCTTGTCGGGTGGCGTACACAAGCGTCTACCCCAGTCGGGATGTTTGCAGATCAGAATAACGTTCCCATGAGCTCTGAAGATAGTATCCAGGAAGATAGTCGACGTCTAGAACTGAAACGCCCGGCGGTTTGTAAACCGAAACCAAGAGGACGCCTCCGAGAACTCCGCGGAGTTATACTCACATGGCCTCGACAATTTAGTGAAGAGGCAACACCAACACTACACGGCTATGACCAATACAAGTCTTGACCGCTATGCCCCCCCCCCCTGGTGACCAGATCTATCGTCCCTGGCACATAGTTAGACAACCTCATGAGGACTGAGAGGGTGACGAGTTACGATACTGTGGCGTGGTTTACGGAATTGGCAGTCCTTTGTAATTTGGAAATGAACTTCTCGTTCCCATCCTGAATAAAGTTATTTAATGAACCTTGCAACTGTTTCGGTGTTTTTCATGTCAGTTTAATTCCACTGCATTAAAAATTGCAATCTACGTAACGATATTATACAATGCAGCCACCATTTTTACACACATAATCTTTATGCGTATACTCATAATACGCACATTATGACTAATATACGCATATTACGTATACACATAATACGTATAATATAATCTTTACATTTCTACTCAATTGTTTTATTGTCAGTTACACATTATGCGTATTCTAATATTATAATATTATATGTACACAACGTTAGCATATTTATTATGTATGACAACAGTTACTATTATGTTATAGTTACTATAACACCTCTGCTCACTGTTGAGAAAATGCGAGAAGTCAACTTACATATATTATGCTTGCAACGTAAAATTGTTGCAACCAATATACGAGCGTAACAATATCCAAAAAACATATAATCAAAATCAATATTCATTGCACAATTGTTCATCGTCTGTATTACAACTTGCGTTACAGAGGTACGAGAATATGCAGTTGGAAATTGTTCCTCCAATTATAAAATAATTACAGAATGCGCGGCCGTGATTGTTATCGTTAACAGCCTGGTGACCATGGTGCGGACTCAATACTACAATTAACAGTGTTCATGAACAGCACGGTCAGGACTCTGCTTAATTAAATGTTGAAAGTAATTTAGGCTACAATCCTTTACACAGGTGAGTTGTATTTGGTTTTGCACTCGTATTTGTTAGCTGGTATTAAATTTTAAGCATAATTATGGTTTTCATCAAATATACAGTATACCGTTATAAAACCAGATTATGGTGAACTGTAATAGTTCTCAGATCTCAAAAAGTTTTTTGTATGACTGGCAAATCTTACTTAAAATAAGGTTGTTAATTTTAAACATTATTCAACCTTTTTGTAATTAGAAACTTCCAAAGACAAAAAATTTATTAGTGAGATACCTGGAATAGTTTACGCCTAAACAGTACACAAAGATGTATGATTTAATTTTGACTAAGACTACATTGTATTTACTATGAACTCTTATTCAGTCTTTTTGGTAAGATTAGAAGGTAGACAAAATTGCAACAGTTTCTTTAAACTACTAAAGAGCTAACTCAAATGTTGTCGCCAGTGTTTTTTTCTAGTTACCCAAGTTATTACAGCAGATCACCAACAGTATACAAACACATTCATTCATAAATGGATTTGATTTAACACCTGTGTAAAAATGTTAAAAAAGTGAACAAGAAAACTTATTGTTGAAAAACAATGTACTAGAAAAGTACAATTATTTTGAAATTTTTGTCATTATCAAAACAATGGTTAACAAAATTGTTAATTAAGTACAATTTCATTATTTAAAATAAATATGGTTTAAAAATAACTATTTGTAGTCATTCTAGGATTATAAGGTCTTACAATTTGTTCTAATAACTTAATTGTAAACAGTAATAAAACAGAGGTGTGTATATTTAGTTTTCCGTCAGAAATTAGACGTGTAAAAAATAACCTAACCTAGCCTAACCTAAAACCTGTGAACAACAATATTAAGGATGACAAATTTGAATGTGTTCCTGAAAGTAGCTTAGAAAGAAAAACTTCATTTATAACAAGATTTCAACTTAATTGAATAAGTATATTCTTATAAAAATAAAAGTATACATATATTGCATACGATGATTAAAAAATAATGAAGCATTAGGTTATGTTAAAGTGGAGTGTATGGAGAGCATGCGTTTAGTGTTTATTTTAAAACAGTTGCAGTCACAGAAGCTTATAAGTGAAGCTATTAATATCCAAATAGCATGAAAGACAATTTGTCCGAGTGTTCCAAAATTTTAATGACATTCAAGTTGTCTTAAATTACCAAGTGCAAAAAGTATTAGGACTACAGCAGTTTATAAGGAATTATTAAACTATTTATAAGTGCAGAGAAGTAATTACTTTTAACATAGACCTAAAACGTAAACAGATATTTCCTTTATGATATAAGTTGTAATAATACACAAATTTAAATAAATATAGATGTGTGTTGATGATATACTTATTATGGAGTATGAGACTCCGATGCAATCAAGCCGCACTGTTTGGGCTAGCCAATTTGTAATAAATTAATAAATAAGTTGTAAGTTGTAAGGTGTTTAATTGGTGTGTAATTGGTGTGGCTCTCGACGTCTTACTGGCCTGAAACACTTCCTTAAGTTTCCCAGCTGGTCGAGTCCCAATGGTAGCAAGACCGGTCGAGTAGCGTAAAGTTGATGAAGAAATAGATATGCTCAGCTTCACCGAAAGTTTCAAAACAAAAATTATTGTTTTGAAGAAAATTAAAAAAAAAATTATGTTTATAAAAAAAAAATAATAAAAAAAAATTTTAATTTTATTAATTAATTAATTAGGATCAATTAATTAATATAGGGCTGTGAAGTTTTAAACAGTGTAATGCTCTTCTGAAAATTTTTATTAAAGTTTTAGTATAATTTAAATAATCTATCACCACTCATAAGACTGTCTGTAAACCAATCGATATTTGTTTACCTTTCTATTTTTTTAGGTTATCTTCACTTACGGGTGGTAAAGTCCTTGTAGATTATCAATTAGAATTATATTATTGGTAATTAGTATTATTGAAGAAATAAAGAACTATTAAGTATTGAAAAGTATTAATGTTTTATTAAGTAACAGCAATATTGACTCTTATCGATTAGTATCGATTCTCAGGATATCGAAAAAAGTTACAAGTATATGTTATAAAAATTATATAGGGTTCTTTAAACAGCCAGTTATTACCAAAGTCAGAGAAATCGGGCTTATATTTAAAAAGTATAACGTTACAATCAAATTAATAGTTATTAATAAACACAGACATTGAATAATAAATTGTAAATATAATAATTGTTTTCACCAAACAGCTGTGATGAACCAAGAAGAGGCACTGGGTTTGTCAAAGCAAATGGCCGCCGTCAAGTTGATCAAAATGTGACTCGTCCCTGCTGCGTTCCAAATAATGTATTTTGACGCAATATTTCTGTTCTCGTGTCCGCAAATCTCTTGTTATATGTTGTGTAGTGACTGGTGTAGTGATTCTGGGTTGTATTTAGTGTATCTGTAGAATTATTAGTTCAAACACTTTCTCCGATTCCGTCACTAATTTGGTTTAATGTATTATACAGTTTTCTAGTGTTTTATGGTGTTTTTCGGAGTAGATTTATATTGTTCTGTGTTATGGAGTGTTACTTGATCGTTTCTGTTATAATATGATAGTTTCAGAAGTATTTTACAAGTCACTCGCGATTTCACAATAACTCACTATACACTCGCTTTGTATGACGATTATAGGTTAGGTTATTCACGTTATCAAAGGTATGTCATGTTAACCGTTCAACTACCAATAATTAACTAACTGTTTCCTCCAGTTTCAATTAAACTCTTAGCCCATATAATATTATCCTTAACATTGTTCAAATATTTTTCACATCCTGTATGCACTTTTACATTTTCACTATATGAATGCCTATACTTTGGTTATTTGTCAATTTTATTCACTAGATTTGATTTAAATTAATCTTTCAGTTCATTCTGGTTATTTTCAGATTAAATAATGCCATTTTATAGTGTTTTCTGTCCAAAAAAAATAGTAATTTTACTTTCAGTTTGGGTATACTCTGAAGAGTCCAAAACATCAAAATTTACTTCCTGTCATTATATAAATTCAGCCATTTTATCAGTTATATTTAATATTAATAATCCTATATTGTATTAAAAGGTTCCTATTCCCTTATTTTCTGGTAATTAATTGAATTAGTTGTATTCTGAAACATTATTCTGAAATATATGACTCCCATGTCTAAATTTCTGAGTTTAGTCATTTTCGTTTTTATTCATAATTCTGAATATAATTTATTAAAATCTCTCTAAATGGTATGTGCAATTATATGGCATGATCTCAAGTTTATTTTGTCTAAACCCCTTTTGTTTATTTGCATTTAATTGAGCAATTTCTCTGTTTTGATGAAGTTTGGTTTCCATTCTTTTGGCCTATGATTTTTTAACAATTTTTCTTACAAAATAATTTACAAACAATATATGATGTGTGATACCCTCTCTGACTTTTACAAATAGTATTATAAATTAAACATGTTTTCAAATTACACAAAAACAATTAGTATTGGTTACAATACAAACAATAGTTAAAACAAATAACGAATATTTTTTTTTTAAATAAATGGTTGTCTTCAAGTCAGACATTTTGCAACACAATCCTTATTTCTAAACATGGAAATGTGGCTTACAAAAAAGGTTTTTTACTAACTAACATCTTAATTACTCTCTACTATTTACAAGTGGTAACTATTTTTATAGTTCTGATGTTAGTTGTTTCAGACCCAAACAAATGGCCTTATATCTAATACATTTTTAAACATTCTTGTACTATATACATAAAAACCTTATATTTATATTCTTATTTCTAAACATTATTATAAGTAGGATTCTACAGTTTTTATACTGTCTTTTACATTGTCTTTGGGGAATTGTACCCTGTCATTAACAAATAAATAGTATTAATTGTTCAAAAGGTATTATGAACTCTGTTTTTCTGTTTTCATGTAAAACAAAATGTTATTTTAAACAGATTCATGTCTTATGAACAACATATTGTCACAGTACATATTTTAATTCATTGAAAAATGCATATTTCATTGCATCCAATGTTTGTGATTGCCAAGAATGAAACACAAGATTCATTTTTTATAATACCCAAAACTATCACTGGTTCACTTTCACTTATATATTATGTTAATGCTAAATGGTCGTATAGTCTTATTAACATAATAAATTGGTTAGCGTTTTTTCAATGGAGATTTGTTCCATGGGTACTATATTATTGTTTCATCTTAGTTCACAGGAAACTTTTACTTTATACACTCCTCTCTCTTAAATTTGTATACATGTGGTTTTTATTTCGTTATACTTTTATTTTTAGATATTTATTTTGGGGATATAGGGATTTGGGTGTCTTTTATAAGAGCATGACATCTTCTTCAGGATGCTGCCCTCTTCTTCTTTCTTCAGTCTTCTTTTCTCCTGCCTTCTGGGCCTGGTATCTTCTCCATCTTCTTCTTGATGCCATCAGGTTTCTTGGGATCTTCTCCATCTTCTTCTTTAATTCAGAAATACACAACCTGTATTGGTTGATCTTGGCTTATTTTAGGGTTTCTATTCTATTTATTCTCCCTCGTTGTGGGTTTGGTCATATTGTGTACTGCTTTGTTATTTACTATTTTACCTTCCTGGGTTATACCTTGAAAACCTTTGGTTATGAGACTGGTTTTGGATGACTCATCACTAGTAACTCCTTTTATTTTAACTTGTATTTTCTTTATAATAATGATTTCTTTCCACAGTTGCTATGAATTAATCTTTTTATATTCAACTTAGTGCTTTCTTCCAAATTTAAATATTATAACTTCATTATTCTAATGATCAATTGCCATTCAATATTATGCATACATCTGTCACGCTACAGATTGCTCTCCTCCAGAAGTAATTATTTCAGACATGTTTATGGATGAAATAATTTCTTATTATAATTTCATCATTTCTTATAATTCATTTTCTTCTCCATTTTTATATCGACTTTTTTATATTAGAGTTTTATTAATTTTATATATATGGTTACTTGTCTTACTACTGATCCTTTTTGGATAGTTAGTGTCTTCTGAGATATATTATAATTGTAATACATTTTCTTTCTATATCAACTTCGTGTTGTATCCTTGGGATATTAATTCCCTAACATTCCCTATCACGTGGGCTGGGGCAGATCAGAGGGGCACTGTACGCTACTTCTCTGCTGGCCATACACCACTTCTATAAATTGAGTACAGGGGCATATCCATCCCTGCTCAAAAAACATAATGCTGCTGGAATTATCTTCAGTCAGTCATCGAATAAATAAATAAAAAGTAGTCTCATTTTCGACTAATAAAAATATCTTTGGATTCTCCACTTCGTAGTCTCTCAGATTATCTCACATTTTCTATCTTAATAAATCTTCATAATCATTATTATACTCATTACATATATATTTTTTCAAAACTCTTAACTTGTCTGATATATTTAATTTAATTATGGTTGAAAATCTTTCTTTTAATAATTTTGGTTACTGTTTACAGTGTAACTCTCTTTCTTCTCCATCTGAATTCTCTTTATACTTTCTTCTGGTTATTCATAGTATTAGCATGGTCTTTATAAATAGTCTTTCGTATTCATTATTTGAATGGTCTTAATATATTATATTTAATTTTTTTTTTTTTTTTTTTTTACATTGTATCTTTACATTAGATATACAGGTTGTTATTGATCATTTTATTTAAACATTTTGGTTCTTTCCTTTCTCTTAGAAAGTTATTAATCCGCCTTCGCATTCATTAGCATTAATTCATTTATATTATATTTCATGTGGTATTTCTTCTCTTTGCATTTCATATAGGTCTTATTATTATCATTTGTTCAAAATCATCTTCTCCATCTGTTTGGTATGAGTTGTTCTTCTTCGCTCTTAATTAACTGTTTTCATTATCGTTTCATAGGTAATTAGTCTCTTTGCTTCCAAATTTTTTTTTCTTCTCTGGCATATTACACTCTTTTTTGTTATTCTTCTCTACTCCTTCAAATGCTATTGTGAATGTCTAGCATTTATTCTGGATTAACGTTAATTCTCTTTTCTGAATTAACCACTTTATTTTCTTCTCAATTCCATCATAATTGACACATAATTATTTTTTGGAACTTGGTTAGTTTTAATGTAAAATTCAAACTATTCTTTTTATTTAATTGAAAAATATTTCTCATAAATCCTTGTAATATGTTGATCTTATCTTGTTTCAAAGTACTGACGTTCTATCAACATTCAAATTCTGTTTAATTCATTTATTCCCAGAATTGTTTCATTCAGAATTGTTTATAGTAGTGTGATTTTACTATTATTTCTGAAAGTTTTGGTATTTCTCCAAATTCAAATTCTTCTTAATTATTTACCATAAAGTTTTTCT
Source organism: Magicicada septendecula (assembly GCA_034769895.1). NCBI lineage: Eukaryota > Metazoa > Arthropoda > Insecta > Hemiptera > Cicadidae > Magicicada > Magicicada septendecula. The sequence goes on along the minus strand of CM068371.1, from coordinate 185,516,766 downwards.
CATAAACTTAGTTATAGTAAGTTGGTCTTACTTTATTTTTAAATTTTTTGTATAATTAAGTTCAAAATTCTCTCTCTTTCTCTTTCTTCCATAAAGTTTTGTTCTAAATTATCAGGTTGTAGTAAGAAGTACTTACATATTTTAGAATAAGTTATATTCAAAATTCTTTCTTTTTCTTTCTTCCATAAAGTTTGTTCCAAAATTATTAGGTTGTAGTAAGATGTACTTACATTATTTTAGGATTTTTTTAAAATTAAATTAAAAAATCCTTCTTCTTATAATTCTCCAAAATGTTCTTCTCAAAATATTAGGTTGTAAGATGTACTTACATTATTTTCGGATTTTTTAAAATATTAAATTGAAAAAATTCTTCTTCTTCTAATTCTCCAAAATGTTCTTCTCAAAATATTAGGTTGTAAGATGTACTTACATTATTTCTGAATTTTAAAAATAAAAATTCTAAATTCCTTCTTCTTATAATTCTCCAAAATGTTCTTCTCAAAATATTAGGTTGTAAGATGTACTTACATTATTTTTGAATTTCTAAAATTAAAAATTCTAAATTCCTTCTTCTTATAATTCTCCAGAATGTTCTTTTCAAAATATTAGGTTGTAAGATGTACTTACATTATTTTAAAATTTTTATAATTAAAAATTCTAAATTCCTTCTTCTTATAATTCTCCAGAATGTTCTTTTCAAAATATTAGGTTGTAAGATGTACTTACATTATTTTAAAATTTTTATAAATAAATTAAAAAATCCTTCTTCTTATAATTCTCCAAAATGTTCTTCTCAAAATATTAGGTTGTAAGATGTACTTACATTATTTCCGAATTTTTAAAATAAAAATTCTAAATTCCTTCTTCTTATAATTCTCCAGAATGTTCTTTTCAAAATATTAGGTTGTAAGATGTACTTACATTATTTCTGAATTTTTAAAAATTAAATTAAAAAATTCTTCTTCTTCTAATTCTCCAGAATGTTTTTCTCAAAATATTAGGTTGTAAGATGTACTTACATTATTTTTGAATTTTTTTTTATAAAAATTCTAAATTCTCAAACTCACAACTCATTCTTCATAATATTTCTTCATAGAAGCTTGATTGTACACTCCTTTGATTCTTCCTGAAACGATTTCCCTCAACTCATATGTATTGTTATGCTTATCATTTACCACAACATATGGGCATATATTGTACTCTACACTGGCCCATATTATTTATATTTTAATAAGTTGATCTTCACTTTTTCTTTTCTCATAAATTTTCTTTTATATACCCAGGAAGATGGACGATTTTCTTTATGTCGTTCCATTGCTCATTCTTATTTGTCATGTTCATTTTCTTAAATAGTCTTCATTCATAAAACCCAGTTTTGTTTCTATGTTTATTCTTCATATCATTTCCTTTCAATGATATTTATTCCATCTCCTTCACCATTGTTTTTCGCCGTAGTCGGTTATCATGATCTCTGTCCCTTTTCTTGATGGTGCGTGGTATCTGTGTCAACCAGGGTCCATCATCTCAGTTGCTCTTATAAAATTTACCCTAGGGCGCGACACTCGGTTATTATTACTGTTATTATTTTTATTACTAAATTTATCATGATAATAATTTCGGTTAGGTTGGTAAGGTTTGTCATCATTATTGTTGGGATATGGATTTCTCTGACTGTATGGGACATTATTATGTTGGTATAAATTGTTTCTATTGTATGGATAGGGGTTGTTATTCCTAACGCCGTTAAAATTACCGCTAAACTGGTCATTACGCGGCGGGTTGTTAGGGCCGTCGTAATTACTGGGCTGGCTCCCTCTATCATCATATGGTATACACCAATACTTCTCTGGTCCATGTTTTGTGTTCCCTGACAAATATATGTGAGGATCTTCATCTGGGTTATCACTTATTATTTGTTTATCTGAAACACCATAAGCTGGTTTACCATCACATATCCACTCTGAAGGAATATATTTTAGTCTAACCGTACCCTGGAACTGTCCTAGATGGCACGTTAATGGAATACATTCTGGTGATTCATCTGTGTCATCATTACAGTCTGGTACGATATCACATTTCCATCTTTCTGAAATCCACTGTTCAGTCTTGCGCTGAAATTGATCTGGTTCACATGTTGTATTCTGTTTACCTCTGGTCCTTTCCCATTGGTAGACTACTGTCTTGTGGTAAATTATTTCTGAAATTACTTCGATTCTCCTTCTATACTTCCTGGAATTCATTATGTCTTTGTCATAGGTAATTGGGATATTATTGCCATCAATTAACCCATGATTCATCATCTCCAACTCTTCCTTAGTTTTTATCAAATTTCTTGGATACATTCTCCTTTTCCTTGGTTTAATATCTTCCTGGTTTCGGTTAGTTTCAATTTCAGGTACTACCATTACTAGTTCCTGCGTTTTGTCATTTATTACTTCTTCTGGTTCTGGTTTACTATTATATTTTATTTCTTTGGTCCTCTCCTCTTCTTCTCTTTTTAATCTGTCCTCTCTCCTTTCTTCGGCCCAATCATCCAGTTTCTTATGCATACTCCTGGTTCCCTCTCTTATCTCTTCCATATTTTCCATAATTGTCCTAAACATTTCCATTATTTTCTCCATCTTTACGTCTTCCATTGTTTTGGGTTTCTCCTGGATATTAACCTCTTCTGTCTGTGTGGGTATCTCCGGTTGTTCAGTTTGTTTGGACAACACCGATGGTAATACCTCTTCCGCCTCTACTGGCGTCGCCTCCTTGTTGTCCATGTCAACTTCTATTTCTTTCTCGGCCTCCGCCGCCCGTTTCTTAGATGTTGCACATCGTTGCATTTTCCCTTTATATTCTCTGGCTTTGTAGCTGTTGCCTAGCTCCAACTAGTGATTGGGCAGAATTTATTGGCCTTCCAATCGCTAATTAAAGCCCCTAAAGTTGTGCGCCAATTTGTAATAATACACAAATTTAAATAAATATAGATGTGTGTTGATGATATACTTATTATGGAGTATGAGACTCCGATGCAATCAAGCCGCACTGTTTGGGCTAGCCAATTTGTAATAAATTAATAAATAAGTTGTAAGTTGTAAGGTGTTTAATTGGTGTGTAATTGGTGTGGCTCTCGACGTCTTACTGGCCTGAAACACTTCCTTAAGTTTCCCAGCTGGTCGAGTCCCAATGGTAGCAAGACCGGTCGAGTAGCGTAAAGTTGATGAAGAAATAGATATGCTCAGCTTCACCGAAAGTTTCAAAACAAAAATTATTGTTTTGAAGAAAATTAAAAAAAAAATTATGTTTATAAAAAAAAAATAATAAAAAAAAATTTTAATTTTATTAATTAATTAATTAGGATCAATTAATTAATATAGGGCTGTGAAGTTTTAAACAGTGTAATGCTCTTCTGAAAATTTTTATTAAAGTTTTAGTATAATTTAAATAATCTATCACCACTCATAAGACTGTCTGTAAACCAATCGATATTTGTTTACCTTTCTATTTTTTTAGGTTATCTTCACTTACGGGTGGTAAAGTCCTTGTAGATTATCAATTAGAATTATATTATTGGTAATTAGTATTATTGAAGAAATAAAGAACTATTAAGTATTGAAAAGTATTAATGTTTTATTAAGTAACAGCAATATTGACTCTTATCGATTAGTATCGATTCTCAGGATATCGAAAAAAGTTACAAGTATATGTTATAAAAATTATATAGGGTTCTTTAAACAGCCAGTTATTACCAAAGTCAGAGAAATCGGGCTTATATTTAAAAAGTATAACGTTACAATCAAATTAATAGTTATTAATAAACACAGACATTGAATAATAAATTGTAAATATAATAATTGTTTTCACCAAACAGCTGTGATGAACCAAGAAGAGGCACTGGGTTTGTCAAAGCAAATGGCCGCCGTCAAGTTGATCAAAATGTGACTCGTCCCTGCTGCGTTCCAAATAATGTATTTTGACGCAATATTTCTGTTCTCGTGTCCGCAAATCTCTTGTTATATGTTGTGTAGTGACTGGTGTAGTGATTCTGGGTTGTATTTAGTGTATCTGTAGAATTATTAGTTCAAACACTTTCTCCGATTCCGTCACTAATTTGGTTTAATGTATTATACAGTTTTCTAGTGTTTTATGGTGTTTTTCGGAGTAGATTTATATTGTTCTGTGTTATGGAGTGTTACTTGATCGTTTCTGTTATAATATGATAGTTTCAGAAGTATTTTACAAGTCACTCGCGATTTCACAATAACTCACTATACACTCGCTTTGTATGACGATTATAGGTTAGGTTATTCACGTTATCAAAGGTATGTCATGTTAACCGTTCAACTACCAATAATTAACTAACTGTTTCCTCCAGTTTCAATTAAACTCTTAGCCCATATAATATTATCCTTAACATTGTTCAAATATTTTTCACATCCTGTATGCACTTTTACATTTTCACTATATGAATGCCTATACTTTGGTTATTTGTCAATTTTATTCACTAGATTTGATTTAAATTAATCTTTCAGTTCATTCTGGTTATTTTCAGATTAAATAATGCCATTTTATAGTGTTTTCTGTCCAAAAAAAATAGTAATTTTACTTTCAGTTTGGGTATACTCTGAAGAGTCCAAAACATCAAAATTTACTTCCTGTCATTATATAAATTCAGCCATTTTATCAGTTATATTTAATATTAATAATCCTATATTGTATTAAAAGGTTCCTATTCCCTTATTTTCTGGTAATTAATTGAATTAGTTGTATTCTGAAACATTATTCTGAAATATATGACTCCCATGTCTAAATTTCTGAGTTTAGTCATTTTCGTTTTTATTCATAATTCTGAATATAATTTATTAAAATCTCTCTAAATGGTATGTGCAATTATATGGCATGATCTCAAGTTTATTTTGTCTAAACCCCTTTTGTTTATTTGCATTTAATTGAGCAATTTCTCTGTTTTGATGAAGTTTGGTTTCCATTCTTTTGGCCTATGATTTTTTAACAATTTTTCTTACAAAATAATTTACAAACAATATATGATGTGTGATACCCTCTCTGACTTTTACAAATAGTATTATAAATTAAACATGTTTTCAAATTACACAAAAACAATTAGTATTGGTTACAATACAAACAATAGTTAAAACAAATAACGAATATTTTTTTTTTAAATAAATGGTTGTCTTCAAGTCAGACATTTTGCAACACAATCCTTATTTCTAAACATGGAAATGTGGCTTACAAAAAAGGTTTTTTACTAACTAACATCTTAATTACTCTCTACTATTTACAAGTGGTAACTATTTTTATAGTTCTGATGTTAGTTGTTTCAGACCCAAACAAATGGCCTTATATCTAATACATTTTTAAACATTCTTGTACTATATACATAAAAACCTTATATTTATATTCTTATTTCTAAACATTATTATAAGTAGGATTCTACAGTTTTTATACTGTCTTTTACATTGTCTTTGGGGAATTGTACCCTGTCATTAACAAATAAATAGTATTAATTGTTCAAAAGGTATTATGAACTCTGTTTTTCTGTTTTCATGTAAAACAAAATGTTATTTTAAACAGATTCATGTCTTATGAACAACATATTGTCACAGTACATATTTTAATTCATTGAAAAATGCATATTTCATTGCATCCAATGTTTGTGATTGCCAAGAATGAAACACAAGATTCATTTTTTATAATACCCAAAACTATCACTGGTTCACTTTCACTTATATATTATGTTAATGCTAAATGGTCGTATAGTCTTATTAACATAATAAATTGGTTAGCGTTTTTTCAATGGAGATTTGTTCCATGGGTACTATATTATTGTTTCATCTTAGTTCACAGGAAACTTTTACTTTATACACTCCTCTCTCTTAAATTTGTATACATGTGGTTTTTATTTCGTTATACTTTTATTTTTAGATATTTATTTTGGGGATATAGGGATTTGGGTGTCTTTTATAAGAGCATGACATCTTCTTCAGGATGCTGCCCTCTTCTTCTTTCTTCAGTCTTCTTTTCTCCTGCCTTCTGGGCCTGGTATCTTCTCCATCTTCTTCTTGATGCCATCAGGTTTCTTGGGATCTTCTCCATCTTCTTCTTTAATTCAGAAATACACAACCTGTATTGGTTGATCTTGGCTTATTTTAGGGTTTCTATTCTATTTATTCTCCCTCGTTGTGGGTTTGGTCATATTGTGTACTGCTTTGTTATTTACTATTTTACCTTCCTGGGTTATACCTTGAAAACCTTTGGTTATGAGACTGGTTTTGGATGACTCATCACTAGTAACTCCTTTTATTTTAACTTGTATTTTCTTTATAATAATGATTTCTTTCCACAGTTGCTATGAATTAATCTTTTTATATTCAACTTAGTGCTTTCTTCCAAATTTAAATATTATAACTTCATTATTCTAATGATCAATTGCCATTCAATATTATGCATACATCTGTCACGCTACAAAGTATGCAATTTTTAATGTAAATAAATTTCACACTGACCCATATTTACTTTGGAAAAGAGCAATATTATTGGAAGATCCAACTGTAAATTGTTAGCAACTTTTCCTAAGTTTACGATTTACGATTTTCTTCATAAATTAAAAGTTTAAAGAAATAGTGTACAAATATGTCCCATATCAGAGTGGGGAGAATAGGCTACATATTTTCTTCGTTGTTGTCATACGTATGTGTACGAAATAGGGTACACATACGTATGTGTAGACTAATTTTTGTATTCAGTGATGACAGTTGAACATAAAGTAATGCAACAGGGAATTTTCATAATACAACACTACTGGCAACCATAAAGCATGTCTCATTCTCTGTATATGAAATATTCTTATTGTACACCTATTTTATTTGCTTATCTATCCACTTCTATTAAAGTGCATACAAATCAACTGATCGATTACTAAGATAAATCAAATGCACTGAAATGTCTACATGAGTTTAAACATGACAAATTGCAGAAATCAATAATCTGTAATGATAATTCTTTAATCAGTACCATTTACTTTTTATTATTGTTTAACCCTAAAATTTCTGTTTCCGTCAGGCCTGACATGACAAAATACTTGCTTACATTTTATGACATTCAATTCATATAGGCCTATTTTTATTATGCTATCAATATAAATAATCTAAAGAAGTACGAGACTTTAATAATAGTAAACAAACATTATGGAAAGTAAAAATTGTAAAATTTCTCACAACGTGCAACGGTTAAGTGTCTTATGTCAATAATCAGAAGTACCATTTAGAATCCCTCAGGAAAAATTTTTAAAAAAATTGCTGATAATGTTTTTATGCGTACATCATGAAACCTGTCTACAACAGGCACAAACGGCGTACTTTATGCATACCAGAAATATTTTTAATGTCGATTTGAGAAAGATTAACTGTGCGCTACGTTAAATGAAAGAAGTTTAGTCCACTGGCAAAATTATATTTGAACAGCAGGGTACAGGAAAGTGTGTGTGTGTGAGGGAGGGGCGCGCGCCCACCTGAAATTACAGATAAAGCCACTAAATGAAATGCACATATAGAATCTATAAGAGAAAGTTAGAATCTAAGAAAATATAGCAACACGGTTTGCAAAACTTTTGCATACATCTTTACTTGTTTTAGAATCCACCATTCATCAGGTACAAGTACAGAACTCCAACTTCAATATTGAAATAAGGTTTAACAATTCAAGAACTTAGGTATCGTGTATAAATAAGCTGATAAACTTATTATGAGCTCTCAATTAAATTTTAAAAATAATTTATTTTAAAACAATTGCTTTTGTACAACTACTTGAGCTTACTGATATTTTAAAATAGCATTATATGTTCGGTAATTCACGAAGGATATATTTATTTATTATGGTCAAAACGTTAGTTTCAATAACGAATAATTTCTTACTCTGTCGATGTCAAAACCTTGTGTCTAAAGCGAATTAGGCATAAAATAAACCAGCTTACTTTAGTTTTAAAATATCTAAATTATCAAAAATTTTAGGCACTAGCAATTTCGTGTTGAGTTATTAATGCTTTTGTCCTTTGCAGCATTTACCGATAAGTCAACAAATAAATTTCCAGGAGAGGCAACAAATTTTGTTTATCTACTGCAGTTTGTTGCGGAACGCGTGTATTTCATTCTGAATGAACTGACTAACCATAACTCAATAATAGTGGCGTGCTACATAAATAAAATACCTAAATAAAATGTAGTTCACCATAGTTGGTTATTTAGTGCTACATTAATCTTTCTCTGTAATATAAATTTTGAGTCAGAACCAAAATGTTCTTTTTTCCATCGCTTAGTTATGTATACAAATTAAAACATGTATTTACATTTTCCCAAGAATTCGAATCTTTGAAACGCGTGTAGAAGAATCAAAGATTGTTAATTACGTACAACAATTACGTAACGCTCTCGGAAAGTCGAGAGCGTCATGCTACACGTTTCTCGACTAGCCCAGCAACGTCAACGTCCAGTGCAACGTATTTGTCCAGACTGTTGGAGCACTTGAAACTACCCAAATTGCCTTCACGACGTCAAGAATGGAAAATTATTCTGGAACTTCTGATATAAGCGTCTACGGCCGGCTTACACGCTGGTTGTACCTGGCGATATTATAGAGTTCGTATCAAGTGATTGTTGCGTATTAGTGGAAAGCGATTGTTGTGTTAATTATGCGGTACCGTAATAAGGAACCATTATTATTGGGTGTGGACAATTTTAACTTGAATTGTTGTATGAGAGTACCTTTCTTGTTTTCAAATTGTTATTTATGACTAATTAAAGTTGGTTATTAGTGACTTTCTTTGGTGTCTGTATTTTGTTTCCACTTTACAAAACGACGATCCTCGAGACCGTCCATACAGATCCATACATATTATGCAATACAGATATGTATTCTGCGTTAGTTTTTGTTAATAACAACATTTTTTTCGTTTGACACACGGCGTTTTATTTTTCTTGCCCCTTTGCACAGAATGTACCCTGCATTGAAAGCACTTCAGAGTTATAAGCTAGTATAAGTCTGTTGCAACGAAAATGTGAAACAAGTGGAAACAGTTGCCAGAGTTGACATTCGCGTAATTACAGAACTACATACCTTTGTTGAATATACATGTTGTAGGGTGCCATGTAAATATAGTGATACTATACGGTACGCATAATGGTGCGATGTCCAACTTACGTTTTGTGCAAATTGAGTGTTTCTGTATGCATAATGAAACAGTACGGTGGCGTACTATTCACTTCTGGGTCAGAGAAGTTTCATTTTATCAATCTATTGATTCTGAAGCACGGTACTATATACGTATTCAATGCTGTAAACGACAAGGTTTTTTCGTAAACAGGTGCGCTCTTGAATAGAATGTAATACGACGTCTTTCTTGCTCTCGAATCATAGGCCTACTCAGGGATCTTCACTGTATACAAATTGTTTAACATCTACGCTGCTAGTTGTATATTTGTGTATATTGTAAACAAATAAAATTTTAGTGTTTATTTTTATTCTTTTATATTGGTTGCCCCACGTTGTGTGAGCCAAATAAGTAAAAAATATTTTATCACTATTGAAAGGCCTCACGTTGCTGCGCCAAATATGTAAATAAAATTATCAGTGTAATATTTTAGATATTCGTATTGAGGTATATAAATAAACGTTGTAAGCGCCAAATATGTAAATAAAAATCTGAGTGTTCTTAGTTTATTTTCAATTATTTTATTTAAACTTGATTTGTTCTTTTTAACTGTTCCAACTCTCGTTGGGGCGCCAAGTTTTGAATTCAATTATTTTTAATTGATGTAACTGGTGTAGAGAAAATTACGTATTTTATATTCAATATAAAAATAATTAGTTAGGTATTTGCTTCTTGAATATATAATTAATTCAAAAATTGATTGAAATTAATAATAATTTAATATCAAAATATTATCGTTGCTCACCTTGATACCCAAATTTTCGCCTCAATTTTCGTCAGCGTAAGCACCCGTATTTTCGATAATTTACTAATTATTCTAAATAATTACACCAGCTCTTGTACAGTTTATTTCAATATACTTTTATTGGTTTCTTAAACCTTCCCTTTAATATAAAACAAATAAATACTTTCTGAACATTCAGAACATTTAATCAGTTAATGGTTCAGAGGTTGGCACTATTGAAAAATCTCAGGGAATATGTTATACATTTAGGTTACTTATACTTAAATATTGAAACGTGTGTTCTTTTGTCTACAATACGTTTTTCGAAAATGTCCTCAGTAAAGTACAAAACATCACAATTCTTCGATATAATATTATATTGTTACGACATCACAGAACAATCTACGTGTTTGTCGAATGTGCCAGAAGAATCTCGCTGTAATGTGTGTGGCATACGTGAGTCTAGACGCATTCGCGAGAGTTTTCTCTAAACCGCCAGCCGCGCGGACTGTGTCAAGGCCGCAATTAATACTTAATTAATAATTATTACATAGTACAAACGGGCGCTAAGATGCAATTTGGAACGTTCTGGTCTGTGAGCGGAGGTATAAATACATGCCGAAAGTTATATTATATATAACAATATAATAAATATTTTCTATTGTTACGACGGTCTACATGATCGTCGTACGTACAGTGGAAAACAAATTACAAGACACCAATTAAGTCAATAATCACCAGCTTTAATTTTCACAGTTAAACAGTTCGTAATTAACAACACAGTCTCTTATAACAAATCAAATAAAAATAGTTCACACGCAAATAAATGTCAACTAATATTAAAACACAATTGTATTACAATATACCGTCCGATTATAAAACACAACACTTAACTAATAACCACTTAAACGCACACAGTAATGTCGCCAGATAATCACTTGTAATCGCCCGACAATTAACTTGGACCGCACTGTAAATATATCGCGACTAATACTGAAACTTAAGGCCGCTGCCGCCATGTATTTATACCTGCGCTCACATACCAGAATGTTCCTAATTGCGTCTTAGCGCTCGTGTGAACTACGCAATTAACTGCGGTCTTGACACAGTCCGCGCGGGTGGCGCCTTCGAGAAACCTCTCGAAAATGCGTCGACAAGCACGTACGCCACACGCGTTACATCGAGATTCTTCTGGCACATTCGACAAATATGTAGATTGTTCTGTGATGTCGTAACACTTCCCCCATCCTTAAGCCTGTTCGTCCCGAACTGGCAAACCGTCTCTGAAGTAATACTCGACCAGGCGATCTAGGTGGACGTCCTTGCGAAAGATAATTCTCCCGTTCTTCGAATTCAGTCTCGTGTGATCCAAACATCACGTTCCCAGGAATGCTAGTCTTCCGCTCAACCACTAGTTTTGCTGGAATCACTCCCGTTGCGTCATGTAATGATGACCTAAAAACCACTGGCTGATCCAAGTTTGTTTAGTTTTCGTCAACAACCTCTTGCGTAACCGCATCTTCAGCCACTTTGCCCTCGGGCGCTTCTATCAGTTCAGGAATAAGCAAGAGTTTTGTCCGACACCCATAGTTGGCTTTCTTGACACTTCTTTTGTCGTTACACTTATTTGTATTTCCTCTGCTAGTTGTTCCTCCATTTCCGCTTGCAATAGGAAGGGTTCCTCTTGCCCAGACCTGTTGACTTTTTCTTCGACTAATGCCACTCGCTTAATCGAATGGTTGGTAGACCCTGTCATTTTAGCCATGCAAAGCTTTATCTTCTCTTGGCCAACCTTCAGGATATTCTCTCTTAAGTCCACAACGAATCCGTAGGCATTCATAATGTCCGTGCCAAGAATAACTTCATCGACAATGTCTGCAACGAGCATTTGGTGGCTAAACTCGAGAAGACCCAGGCGTACACGTACGTCTACCTTTCCTAGCACCTTGACGGGGCTTCCAGTCACAGTCTGTATTGTACAAGAGCTAATTAGAGGCTGGCGGTTGCTCACTAAGTCAGGGTGCACAATGGACATTGTTGCGCCCGTGTCAACTGTAAATGATGTTGGTTTACCTTCCGCAAATCCATTAACGATCAAGTTTCCACTGGTCTTATATAGCGTGGAAACTGTGTACTGTTCTGAGGCTTTACTTCTCCAATTGGTGCGATCACTCTCTTCTCTCGGTATCTTCTTCTCCCAACAGTCTACCTGTAGATGACCACGTTTTCCACAGTTGTAACATTTCTATCTTCTGTGATTTCCAAATCGTTGCGACTTTCTTAAACTTTTGAATTGTTTGCCCGACAACATTGTTTTTCTGCAACCATCGTAACGGCAATGTGATGGCACAAACCCATTTATGTAGCGGGATGCTGACTTGGCAGCTTCAAACTCTAGGGCGTGAACAAGAGCTTCTGAGCTATTTCGGTGTCTTGCCATTCGTAACACTTGCTGAAGTTCACAATCTCCGATGCCATCAATAAATTTCTGCACCGCAAACCTTATTCGGAAGTCTTCTGGTTCTTCAGGATAGGCCAATCTAATCAATCTGTCGATACTTGCTTCGAACTCTTGAAGACTCTCCCCGAAACGTTGTCGTCTTGTTCTCAACTGAGCGTAGTACACCTCTCGCAAATGTTTATCACCGTAGCGTAATTCTAGAGCTTTTATCAACTCGGCATAGATGTTCTGGCCGTCAGGTGGGACTTTCTGTAGTAGTTCCGCCGCGGGTCCTTTTAATGCGAGAACGAGTGAGACTGCCTTGTCTTTCTCTGTCCAATTATTTGCGCATGCAGCAGTTTCGAATTGGCGTAAATAGCCTACGTCGCCCAATGCGTGCTTCCATCAAAGGTTGGGGCCTTGACATGAACTGTCTGTTCACATGGTTTCTTCTATGTCAGATATTTTTTTGGACATCGATTCTTCAACACTCGAAACAGATTTCTCTACTTCAGCTATTTTTAATATCATTGATTCTTGTACTGCCGATATTTTAGTAACTTGTTTATTAAGCTCACCTCGTAGGAGACCCAACTCTGCAGCGGTTTGTTCTTGTGTCTGCTTTTGCTCCTGTATTAACTCCTTGATGTCTTCTGTTTCACGCTTCCGTTCCTCTGTCTCCCATTTAAGTTCCTTTTTTGTGTTTCTTCTGTTTCTATCATTAGCGCTTTCTGACGTTCCTCAACCTCTTCTCTTTCCTGCCTGCGTTTTCATCTTGTCGTTTTTCTGCTTCTTCTCTTTCTTGTCTTCGTCCTTCTTTTTGTCGTCTCTCTGCTTCTTCCGCCTCCCGTCTGCGTTTTTCATACTGTCGTTTTTCTGCTTCTTCCGCCTCCTGTCGACGTCGTTGCTCTGTCTGCAACAGCAGCGCCTTGAAATTTTCCATCATCTGACTGACATCCATTGTTTTCCGATTAATTATGAATTACACTCGTCTTGTACAAAGTGTCCACTGTTTCCACTGTTAACCGTTCTATCCCACTTCTGACACCACTGTTACGACGGTCTACTCGATCGTCGTAGGTACAGTGGAAACAAAATAAGTACAAGACACCAATTAAGTTACTAATCACCAACTTTAATTGTTACAGTTAAACAGTTCGTAATTAACACACAGTCTACTACAACAAATCAAATAAAAATTATTCACAAGCAATAAAATGTCACTAACATTAAACACAATTTTATTACAATTATACCGCCCGATTATAAAACGCAACACTTAACTAATAACCACTTGAACGTACACAGTAATAACTCGAACCGCTCTGTAAATATATCGCCACTATACTGAAACTTAAGGCCGCTGCCGCCATGTATTTATACCTGCGCTCACAGACCAGAATGTTACTAATTGCGTCTTAGCGCTCGTGTGAAATACGTAATTAACTGCGGCCTTGACACAGTCCGCGCTGCTGGCGCCTTCGAGAAACCTCTCGATAATGCGTCGACAAGAACGTACGCCACACGCGTTACATCGAGATTCTTCTGGCACATTCGACAAACACGTAGATTGTTCTGTGATGTCGTAACAATACTAAGGATTTACTCTCTATCTTAATACAGTTACAGTATTTTAAAACTTACCCTAATACAAATACAAGTTTTATAGAATAACATTTAACTAAACAATTTCTTAATTTATCTTACATAATAATCACCATGACATACTCCCTAATATCCTGGTTAGTTCATGATTTATACTGCTACTAACACAAATATTATATAACATGTTTTAACTAACCATCTTGGTAATTCCTCAAACATAATGGTTGTCATCCTGGCAAAATCTATAATACAAAAGTTTTATGTAACAAAATTTAGTTAAAACATTTTGGTATTAGTCTTCTTTTCACTTTAATTGGCATTATGTTCTTTCAGAATATGTAAACACAAATGCCTAATCAAGTCATAATTTCTAGTTACAGTTTAACACCTACTGATACACAATTATTGTTTCATATAACTGATTCCTGAATTAACACACTTTCCCTTCACAGTACAATCAATATCAATCAGTTATACCTAATGCGATATGGCTCTTACCTATTTTGAATACAATATGATATAAAGAATTTAATTGAAATAAGTGTCACAATGTTTTGATCTGACATGTATACTTTCCTTGATTATTATGTATCAGTTTTATAATCTTACCAACATATTAAGACATATAGCTTACAAAATAAACTTAGTACTTTACTATTATTTTGTACTTCAACTGGCTTTAGTAAGTTGGTTAGGTTATGCACTTTGGCATATGTCTATTCTTCAACATGTATGAGTTTTAATATTTATTTTAAGGAAACCGTCACGTTGCAATATCTAAGTAGTGTAACGTTATATTACAATAGTAGTATTTCTAAATGGTAGTATATTTATTGTTCTTTCTAACAGCGCATGTCAGGATACTGTTTTGATTGTCGGAATTTCGCTTAAAATTTTGCAAAAGGCTTTAAATAACAAAGCGTTATTTAACATCAGGTAAATGTTACGTACGCCTATCTAGTACCATCATAATCTTTGGTACAAATGGTGTAAATTGAGTTTTTTAAAAGCGTGTCTGTTATCATACGCCGATAGGCACAGTAATAGATGCGAATACACAGTGTATATTAGGAACAGTACAGAATATCTGTATACAGTACAGTACAGAATATTAATACACTACAAAAATACCCTTCTTTATTATATTTATAGCAGAGCTGCTGATGACATTATTTGTAAATGGGCAAAAAAATATATATGTATGGTCAAAAATAATATTTAACAAGAATGTTTTTAGCTTTTTTTGATAATTATAAAAACAAGAAAGTCTCTAATACTTCTGTCATTAACATTGTTTGCCATTCTTCTTTACAAGTTGCAAGGTTTTCTCTCTATTTTTACTCACTTTTAATAAAAACTGAAGTACAAACAGTAATACACAATGCATCTCCAATTACTAAAAAAATAAGTTAATTTTATTCTTATTTAATGTATCCTTTACTAAATTCAGTATAAAACATATTTGTTTCTATAAAAAAATAGCTAAGACAAAAATGTATGTAATGTAAGATTTTTTTGAAATATTACTGATACTTTTGAAAGCATGCATTATATAAATGTTCTATAATGTAATATAAAGCGAGTTCTTTGATAGTAGTTACAATATAGATATTTTGGAAACAAAATATTAGCAAAAAAATGATACACTGGAGTAATACGAGGGCGGTGCAAAATAAACGTTTAACTTTTTACTTTTTACTTTTTACTTTTTACTTTTTACTTTTTACTTTTTACTTTTTACTTTTTACTTTTTGATTTTTACTTTTTACTTTTTACTTTTTACTTTTTACTTTTTACTTTTTACTTTTTACTTTTTAATTTTTACATTTTACTTTTTACTTCTTAGTTACGGTTAAAACTGAATAAAGTATAATCTTAGTGGAACATTATCCGTCATGTAATTTCAGGTATGGTACAAAAATATTAACTGATGGTGGAGTGTAATCCACCTTTGCAAACCACCTCATTGAAGCAAACCACACTTACACAAACATAACCAGCAGCATGGATAATCTACACGTACACACAAAAGGCCAAAACTAGACACTCTTGAACGAACAGACACAATTCAAATCAATCGCACGTATTATTCGAACATATCACACCGCACACACAACATCGATCTTCCAAACAACGGCGCCGTCACTAAGAACAAGACGGACAGCGCTCCTAGTGCAGCCTTTGGCAAAGCTTATAATAAAGGGAAACTAGTTTAGGCTATAAGGTAAAAATTTTGCGTCTTTACGGATAAAAAACTTTGTGTTCCGAGTCGGTAGTGTTATAATTAGTTAATCAATGGACACGTCATGGATAACAAAATCTAAGAAATTGCTTTCATTACATAAATAAGTTTATTGTATTTCAGAAACAATAAAATAAGAACACGTAAAAATCAAAGTGTACATATTATCAAATACAGATGGGGTATGACAGGGAACGACCTAATATATTTCCAATATTACTCGAGGTTAACAGACATCAGAATGAGAAAGAACGGGCGTAGAGTAGTTAGAGTATAACTCTCAAATTGTAAACTTAAAGATTTGGAGTTTAATCTTTGAACGTAACTTTATCAGCAAGGTTATCGGCAAAGACAAGTACCATCGTTAGAATTTACCACATATAAGTCCTACCTACATACTGCTACTTGTCCTCTAAGCCCACTGGACAGAACCGAGAAACACCACCATTGACGCAAGGTTGTTCGTTGTGTAAAATTGCGTCTGTGTGGCGGTGCTTTCCGGTTTTGTCCAGCGGACTTAGAGGGTTACAGTTCTTGTTATATAGATTTTCTGTAGTTGTATTTAACTTTGTAGAAGATTGTGGTTTTTTTTTGCGGTCCACGCTTGTTAGTGAACGAATCTCGAGTAGTCTCAAGTTTGTATTTAATGTACTAGTTTACCTTACACTTGAAGACGATTACAGATTGCTTAGCAGTCGAAATGTTGTGTGATAAGTTCTAACGATAGTAGTTGTTTGACGTACGCCTTCTGATAAAATTTGGAGTTATTTAATAAAAACTCAGTCGAGCTTCATAGCACGTTTGACGAACTCATTCTGCAAGGCGTAAAGGTTTCTTCAGAATAAATGTGGGAATTGTTAATAAGGCTACACCAAGTGACAGTCGGTATAAGTATGCGAATGAAATTAAATGTTTTGTTACAATATTATTACAGATATAATACGAAGCCTCACTATCCAAAGGAACTTTGAGATGATCCCTCTGATTGATGTGATACAAAACTCACAGTTGAGCCTCATCTGTAGAATTCTACATTCTCAAATTCTACATAATTCTAGCATTCTACGTAAAGGAAGAAATTGCAAGCCCACTATCCTCTGGGTTGAGAAGGAGAAGAAGAAAACTAAAAATATATAATTTAACTTTAACGTAAAGTTAACTTTCAAGTGTCAAAGTTAAGCCTTTTACAAAGTACAGCCTACACTGTACTACGACACCACCCTCTACGATAGGAGCAACACCAACAACAGAAAATTAAACAAATATATTAACGAAGTTTTTACAAATTTATTAAAGAGTATAGAAACTATTAATTACAGAAATAACAACATTGTAATTATTAATTACAATTCATTTAATAACAATTATTAAATGAAGTAACAAGAAAACTCAAAATTGTAGTTTCCGTTAATATATTTTTTATAAGTCCAACATGGTGTACGTGTTCATCACCAGAAATGTATATATTTATTTTGTCGAATCGTAGTCCAAAACATGTAACATGTTTTGCATGTTGTCTCTACAATAAACTCAACCCTGGCTGAATTTGGCCATTGCGAACATAATCAGTTGCAAAATTTTACTACTATGATTGCCACGATTAAAACAACGAAGCATGTGTGTACACCGCGAACGCACATGCGTGCGACGTACCAGAGTGCGTGCTTGAGTCAATGCAAGGCGCTCTCTTGCACTGACCCCCAACACTCAGACTGCATCGCAGGACATGTATAGGCTCAGCGGTGCGGTGTGAGTCTGTACGCACGGGCAACACATGTGCGCGCTTACCAGAGTGCTTGTTGAAGTCAATCCGTGTCCGCCAAACGGGTGTGTGTAAGTATGATGCCCGTATCCTAATCGTAACACTCAAAGTAGTAAAAGTTCCATTACCTAGAGTATTTTACTGTGGGTAAAGAAGCCACAAGCTGAACTTATCTGCAGATACATCGGACAGGACACATCTGTTATCTTTGCCGGTTCGAATAAAATAAAATAATGACGTTTAATTTCTATCAATTGCTTAGAAACAAAAAACGTATTATTATTAACAATTACAACAATGAAAAATGTTTAAATTTTTCTTTTCTAAATGCTTTACTATTATACAAATAGTGAGAATTAAGTGCTGTAAGTTGGATTTTAAGGTAAATATAACATACTACGATGTCTACTATGATGTAATTCCTTTCAACATTTGTAAAAAATAAATCTTTAAATACATTATCAGTCAATAATAGGGTGACTTTAAAAATTCAGTTTGTTTTTATTTATGGATTGTAAAATTAACATTTACACTAAATTGAAAGTATACATAATAGCATTTAACTAGACGCAGAAACTTTAAGATTTTGAACACTACACCCCGAATGTGGCGACAACTTTAACTCTCACACTTTTGAAATCGAGTTTTTCCGTTTTCCATTACACGGTATAACATGTGACCAGAAATTACACCAACTTTCAGTGTTTTAATGTTTCATGAGGGTGGATCATTTGATGTTTCACACTTACTCTGGCACACACCCAGTAGAATAGATGGCACGCTGACAATCTCGCGGGCCACGGAATATTGCTACTCCTGAAGGTAACTCGTTAAACTGCATTAATTGATCGCCTAGCCCTACGGCTGGTTGCTCCCCATACTGTTTTGTGTGATTTCAGAATTTTCTGCGACTTGGGGAGACAAAAATTCGTTAATCATTTGGATATATTACTCTGATGTGACAGTAATGGGATTTCCATTCTCATCCTCAAAGAAGTGAGGAATAATTATTCCAAAGGAAGCTATTGCACACCATACAGTAAGTTTAGCGGTGTGCAATAGTTCTTGAAGCATTTCTCGACTGTTAATTGCCTCTCATTACCGAAAGGTTTGTTTATTTACATATCCGCTCAAATGAAAATGCGTTTCATTACTTATTAGCGTATTGTGAATAACGTCTATGTTGTTATTTATGACATACGAGAACTGGCGGCAAAAAGTCACACGGTTTACTTTATCACTGTCACTGAAGGTTTACAATATTTGAATTTTGTAGGGCTGCATGTTTAAATCATTATGAAGAATTTTTCGAATGCTAGTATCCGACGAGCCACGTGAAACTGTATGGCGTCATACAGAATGTTTAGCATAGGATAGCAGCTCTGGTACGCGCAATGTTTTCGGGCGTACACACAGTTTTATGTTACCTGGAGGTTCCTTTTTACTTCCATGTTCCGTAAGAAAATGGAAGAATGGTGGTCGCGAAAAAATCGTGTTCGAGATAAGGGCTGATTCTGATTGTACTATCCTCAAAACATGAAGAAAAGTTATTTTCCGAAAAGTGCCTGTGTGTGTGTCTGTCTATGTAAAAAAATTTCTATAACGAACGATAACTGCCACAAAAATAAAATAATTGTTTGCATATGTGTCCGAGTTGTAGAGGACTCAAGGCCTATTGATTTTGGTGAAGTCGGTTGAGGGAAAGGGGTAGTTTACTTGCAACGTTTTACGTTTCAACAAATTTTGTACTTAATTTTTGTAAATAAAGTATCCTGAAAAGAAGGTCTTCATAATCTACTGTAGAAAGGTAGATGAAATATCTATAAATAAAAAGGGTAATTGATGGGAGAGGGGGTAATTTTTTGGAAACTACTTTTTTCATGTCGAATAAACTACTTAATTTTAAAGGATAAGATACCTTAGTGATTAGATTTTATGAAACTATTTCTCAACAAAAATGTAAATATAAAAAATGGGGTTGTTCGGTTTAGGGGCTGGGGTAGTTTACCTGCATCGTTTTGTGTTTTCATAAGAGTAAAGTACTTAATATTGATAAGTAAGTGCCCCGAAAATGAAGTCATATTAATCCACTGTAAAATGGCAAATGGTGTATCTGTAAATGAAGTGGTTAATTGAAGGGAGAGGGGGTGATTTTTTGAAAATTTATTTGCTGATATCAAGTAAAGTACGAGTATTTAATTTGAAGGATAAGATACACTAACAATTACATATGATAAAACTATTACTCTATGTAAGTGTAAATATCATTAATGGTGGTGATCGGTTGAGGAGAAGGAATGGTTATTTACAAAGTTCAGATTCTTTATAAGAATAAATTACCTAATTTTTATAGACAAAATGACTCGAAAATAACATTATATTAAACTACTAGCCCCTTAATTACAAAAATATCTATAAGTAGTGAAACGAGTTTGAAGGTGGAGAATACTTTTTTAGAAATTATGGAACCGAATTCAATAAAATGATTTTAAATGTAAATCTTAGAACATGGAAATCATGTCTCGTTTTCCATACCGATATTCATATAATCTAATACAAATATTGCTCTAAAAAAAAGGAAAATGCCCACTTAAGATATACAATAGAATCTTTTAAAAAATCAAACTCCATAGTAGTTTTATACTCTAGAAAATGTATAATAAATTATTAAAGTTTTACAACAATATTTTGTTTACTCAATCTTAATATATGTACTATCTGATAAAAATACAATATGCACATGTAGTAACATTAATTGGAATACAGTGAATATAGGTCATGAATTCTGAACACTGAACACAGATAATTCTATATTTACTTAATCAAAATGTAAAATTATTATGCGCGCGCGCGCACACACACACATACACACTCACACACACACACACACTTTAGAATTAGACTTTTATATAAAAACAATATTTATCCTCTACTTAATAGAGTATTAAAATTGTTTACATTCTATCCTAGTAGTAGTAGTAGTAGTAGTAGTAGTAGTAGTAGTAGTAGTAGTAGTAGTAGTAGTAGTAGTAGTAGTAGTAGTAGCAGTAGTAGTAGCAGTAGTAGTAGTAATAGTAGTAGTAGTTGTTGTTGTTGTTATTATTACCGTTGCCGTTGTTGTTGTTGTTGCCGTTGTCGTCGTCGTCATCGTCGTGGTCGTCGTTGTCGTTGCTGTTGTTGTTTCTGTTGCCGTCGTCGTCGTCGTCGTCATCGTCGTGGTCGTTGTTGTAGTTGTTGCTGTTGTTGTTGTTTCTGTTTTCGTCGTTGTTATCGTTGTTGTTGTTGCTGTTATCGTCGTCGTTGCCGTTGTCGTTGTCGTTGTCGTTGTCGTCGTCGTCGTCGTTGTCGTCGTCGTCGTCGTCGTCGTCGTCGTCGTCGTCGTCGTCGTCGTCGTCGTCGTCGTCGTCGTCGTCGTCGTTGTTGTTGTTGTTGTTGTTTTTGTTGTTGTTGTTGTTGTTGTTGTTGTTGTTGTTGTTGTTGTTGTTGTTGTTGTTGTTGTTGTTGTTGTTGTTGTTGTTGTTGTTAGTTTTCTAGTGTTTTATGTTGTTCTCGTACTATCTTACAGCTGACCAAAAAATAGTCAGCTATACAAAAATTTGTTGAATAGGAAATAAGGAGAGATACTCGACATTCGTAAACTCAGGAGCCAGTTCATCTCATGGTACAGGATTTACACTAGCAATGTCTCTGTTTAACAAATTACGTTGTTGTTTATAATAAGATAAGTAATTTACAATGGAATGTTTCATCTTAATAAGTAAACTGTAATAATAATTGAGTATTTCTGAAGTTCATTCGAGACACCGTTAATTTCATTCTGACATTCGTAACACTAAATTTCCATTAAGCAAGAATTTTGTTTTATTTTCAGTCAAAATCGTCTTGTTCTTCGTGAAATTATAAAATAATATTAAATGTTTAGAGTGTTTTCGTAGCTGTTACACTTTAACAGGAAATTGGTTATACAAATAACTAGCAGAAACAGCAGTCACTCGCTTAGCCTCAGAAGAAACACTTCTGTACTCTTTGTTCAGAGAAAGAAGAGAGAACTAATTTTGAAACACTATAATTTTTAGAGTATTGGGACTAAAATTTAAATAAATATTCTATCGTAATTTTTATCTAGTTTTCTACTTGCTTACGCAGTTTAAAAGTTTTAATATTTTCGTTGATTGTCATTAAATCGAAATTGTCAGAAGTCGCTGTTTTTTACTCTTCACAAAAAATTATCGTCTTTGCCTAACTGTTGTGTATACAGTTAATGTAAAGTACAATTTTCCTGTCGGAGAGTTGTTTTTAGCTTGCTCTACGCATTCTGTCAAATTTCAATACTTTTTCTTTTGTATTTATTTTTATTGTATTATCTGTTAAATGTTATACAATGTTTCTAAACGTCTGCTACTTCCATAGCAGCTACACTTTAAGAATTATTTTTTGCACTATAATTAACAAAAAAGTATTTCAACGTTACAAGTATTTCAAAAATTCACACAAATACATTGCCATGTACTCAACGCAACTATGAAGTGTATTACACCGGCCAGGTCGCAGGATTTTTTTTATTCTCGTTGCGTCAAGTATATGTAGTTGC
This sequence comes from Magicicada septendecula, assembly GCA_034769895.1. Classification (NCBI taxonomy): domain Eukaryota; kingdom Metazoa; phylum Arthropoda; class Insecta; order Hemiptera; family Cicadidae; genus Magicicada; species Magicicada septendecula. The sequence goes on along the minus strand of CM068371.1, from coordinate 185,494,194 downwards.
ACAATAATTAAATAATTTTCAAAGAGGAGTGAGATGTTGTTGACATGAAATAATAAATTAAAACCGTTTCAAAATAATCATTCTATGATTTATTAATATTAATAGAAAATATGCAAATATTAAAATTTCGAATTATAAAAATAAAAAAATATTCTCTTTTATAAGTTTACAAAAATACACTTTGTAAACAACGTGTACAGTATAACCTTCTATGCTGTTCATGACATATAAAAATAAACAACCATATAATCTTACTAGCTAAACAGACATGTTATACAAATTATCTAAACACTTTTTATTTCAGGGTGTCTGAATTTGACTCAAATTTTAAATAATAATAGCAACTCATTTACAAACAAAAATAATATTCAATCTCAAGAATAAAATTAATTGTTGCTGTAAACAAAATAAAAAATAGAACATTTACTTCCAACCTATTATTTATTTCTATTGACACACCCAAATTTGAATATACAACAAAAGATTAGTATCTTTAAATTTTCTTGTTAAATTTAATTCTTTTTAATTCTTAACTACCCTTTAAATTTATGTACAGTAATTATATTTAAAACTTTAAGTCTTTACTGTTCATATATAAGTTTCTTTTTGAGAGTTCTTTTCACAAACAAAAATATAATTGTTTATTCATCACCTGCGTAGTGCCGACGTTACCGTTGCGCGCGCGCGCGCGCGCGTGTGTGTGTGTGTGTGTCCTGAATCCTGATAATTTGATGATGATGATTATGTCGATGCAGTGTTCTCTGTCTCTACGGGTTGTTGTTTGTGATGGTCCAGAGTTCCTCCATAAGTCTTGGTGTGTGTGGTAAAGATGGTCGGCAGACCAGCAGCGTGACGTTGTGTGAAGATATCTTGAGTCTCTGAGACCGCCCCAAAATTGCTGGTGGTATTTATACTGGACGCCAATCTGACAAGTCTAGGACTGTTTTCGACCTGTTAGATACTGTCACTTCGTGCAAAGCATCCTTTTAATTACAAATCACTTTTTGGTTCATTTTCGCGATTTCGTAAACATACTCGTGGCACAAGCGATATCATCGTTTGCGTAATTTTTTTTTGGTCACTCACATATAACACACTTATTATTTACTATTTAATTACAATAGTAATTAACATTAAATTACCTGGCGTCTTTATTATTGCACATTTCTGCAATACTTTTACATCACTATATTCGTTAAAAATTCCTTAATGCAATGGTGTTTTTTTAATTGGAGTAAGTCTTTGTTCACAGGTTTAAAACGTATTAATTAGTTTATTTTTATCCGGTTAAAACCTGATTACAGACAAACCAACAATTCGTACGCATCACCCTATCGTAGACTCTTGCCTGTCGTAGCTTGCGTTCACACACACAAACACATAAGCGCTGTATTCACTCGCGGGGGCAGGTGTACGCTTTCTGACAATTCGTATCCTGCATAATATTCTTAAAAACTGTTCATCATATATTTTTCTATGCTAAATATTTACAAACATACCGCCCTGGGCAAATATGCAAATATATGTATTGTTGCAATATATTAGTATTTATTAATTCATCGTGAGCTAAGAGACTTTTATGGAGAAGCGGACATAGTTGTGGCAGTGAAGACGCATAGATTGATATGGTTAGGGCACGTGGTGAGAAAGAGATGTGATCGGAAGTGATTGGAAAGGAAGCCGGCGGGAGTAAGGAGGAGAGGACGTCAGAGGAGGAGATGGTGTGAAGATGTGGAAGGGGATTTGAGGGAGATTAGAGTGGCCGGGTGGAGGAGTAAGGCTCTGGAACAGAGAAGAATGGAGGAGAATTACTGAGCAGGCCAGGGTTCTACAGGGACCGTAGTGCCAGAGGAGAGAGATTTATTAATACACTAAGAATGTAGTAACCATATCTAACTAATTTATAGAATTTAATATTTGAACTAGGCCTATAACATTAAAGCTGTTAATGGCTTTGTTCCGGGCTGTTGGTCCTTGGTCCTCTTGTTATTCGTTGTCGTTGTCGTTAATTTAGCGACTGACGACCAGAGGCCAGAGGAACAGAATGGAAGACTCACTGAAGACGGTTATCGCAGCTGCAGTCGAAACGTCTGGATTAATAACAAGAGGACCACGGCTCAACAGCCCGGACAATAATTTTACTGAAATATTTAAACTCTTATTTAGCAAAATTAATTATAAAGCGACGTTTGAGTCAGCTTGTATGGTCACTTCGGTACGGGGACCATTTTCCCTCGCATTAGACGAGTCGCGCAACATCCATAATTAGGACAGTAACATACTCTGCATGTTTAGCTTTACTTTGATATTGCAAGCGCCCGCGCGCACGCGCGTGAACAGAATGTATAAATTCAGCTGTACAGTTTTATATTGACCAAAACGCCTGGTTGACGTTTAAAAATATAGTGTTGAATGCTTACACATAGCTCCAACTACTCATTGAGCTCAATTTAAAATCGTTGACGTTTAGCGTTTTTTAATAAATTAATATGTAATAGATAATAAAAGTAGTAACAATAAATAGTAACCTGCAATACGTAGACTAATTGCTTACACTGAAATACGCTACTTAAACATGAGTACAGTTCATTGGCTCGTGATTTTGATAGAAGAACAAGTAAAAATGAAAACATTACCATACATGAACGCAATGAAGCTTAAACACACACACACACACATTACCCGCTCATGCTTACATATTTATTAATTTGCATAGTATTAAATGACATGAAATTATTGTACAACAATAATAAATATTTCTGAATATGTAGGAAGTTGTTGAAATATTAACATAGTACCGCATCTGTTTGGTTTGCAGAAACATTTTATGCTCTATCATGAAGTATATCGCTTTAAAAGAAATATTTCATACAGAAAACAACAAAATTTTCTAACCATCCAGTCAATATTTACTTTCATGGATTCAAAATGCAACGCACTAGATGATCGTGTTGTTCAGAAACGCTGGCATTAACGACAATGTTTCCTTACCGTGTACCTTCACGGTAGACAGAACAAAATTTCTCAGAGATGTGTTTTGCACTTATCTCTTTCTAGTTAATTCTTTTTGCAGTAAGGAGTACACCTTAAGTTGCAGTTTGATGAGAGTTGGCATTCCGTTTGGTTACTCCTTGTGGTGCTTCCTTGCGACATTTTGTGCATGTTGTATTTCCCTAAGGGTTTCTGCTGTGTATTGAGGAAATAATTTCGTGCAATTGTTTTTTTGCTGTAGACTAATAATACCTTTTAAAATTTTATATACGAGTTTTAAAAAATATTAAGTAAAAAGAATGGAAGTAGTCGAGATAAGTTACGTGGATGTTATGAGGAGACACGTTTTCGTAAAGGCTTACAAATAAAAACCATGGGAGAGCAATGATATTGCAAGCGCTTAAAAATATTTTCAAAGCGACAGCAAAAATATTAAAACAGCTGCTGAGCCACTTATGCCTTACAGTAAAGTAGTAAAGTGCACAGCAAAAATTTTTTAAATAAGTAAAATCAACAGTAAAGCGAGTTTTTATATCCTTGTACACAGTACTTCTACATATGAATGTAGTATACTAAGTACGTGATAGGATGCATACTACATGCGATATTGGTTCATAAATGTATTACAAATATGCTTGTCCCAATATGCGTGAAGCAACATTGCATCAAGCGCTGCCGGGCATAAGCAGGAAACATACCTATTCCGCAACGTACCCTGACATATTAATTTCCTATTGAAGATATCTATCGATAAAAAAATATGAATAGTATTTCTAATATTATTTGAAATTACTTGTAATCAATATTTTCCTTAAAACGAATTTTAATTAGATCTGTAGCATTTTCAGGTAAGACGATAGCAAGATACAACAAAAGTATGAATCACCTTTAATATATTACCGGTATGCAAATATAATTGTCAGATTAATACAAAACGTGTGTACAAGTCACCGTTTAAACAAATGTTATTCTGGCGCTTGGTTTATTCACAGTAGCTCTACAAAATGTAGGATTGTAGAAAAAACCGTGACGTTTTTCTGATTTCACTGCACTGAAAATAGTAAACCTCTCCCCCCCCCCCAATATGAAATCACCAGGTGGGATAGAGAAAACAATGAGCATTAAAATGATGCATTGAGTTATTTTTTACCTCAAATGTTGTAAATGATGAAAGTTCTAAAGTCAGGGATCTCCTATGCTTGAACAAAATGTAAGAAATATTTTCCGTACTTCCCTTCGTTGGTTAGGTTAGGTTAGGTTAGGTTAAAGTTACGTTAGGATAAGGTCTTTCCTTCGTTGTTTGGTGTAATCTGTTACTAATATATTTCCAATTGTTGTATCATTCTATAACTGCTGCATTGTTTGTAGAGGTATTGGATACAATACAAGGTGTTACATTTTATTCTCTTCTATTCACTTTGACGCTGGTATGTGCAAAATATAACAGTATAAATTTAACATAGTGTTATCACACTATGCAAATGCATGTTGTCCTTTATTCAGAGTTTCTTTATCTTTGTCTCGCATTTAACAATGGGCGTAAAGTTCATGCGGATTAAGGAATTCCAATGGACGAGACCAACTATAGTTTCCACAGTCTCCTGCATTTCCAATTTATTTTAACATACTTTCTTTGTTTGAAACATTAACTTAAAATCCGTTTCAGTTAACTCACATAGAACGTTGTTCAATGTAATAGTTACGCTAGTGGTAATAAGGCAATAACACACAGTCACCTAGTGAACAGTTGCCAATTCACTATCCGCAGAGATTTTCGACCTACTCTCGCTTTGTTGGTCTCATCATAAGCGTCCTACTTCTGCTACTGTAATCATGCTGGTAGCTGCAACTATGACTAACACTGTATGTTCTGCATGTTCTGTAGATTAATTCGTGATGCCAAAGAGACAAGAATTCCGTTAAATTAGTTGGCGGTTACCAGGAAACCGAGGTCGCTAACGAGTTTCCTATAAATGTAAACTACAGTTACCAGTACATTATGAACAGCTGTGTTTGTTATACCACTGGAGCATTAACTAATACAGCGTGAGTCTCTAGGTAATACACAAGTGCACTTAGGATTCACAAGTGTTCTCAGGATTCACTTTGCAGTCAGTCAACATTACAAGCTAGTAACTTATCTAATAATTGATATAGTAACATATTCTCGGAAACTATCGTTCCTTCGTCATATATATTATGAACATTCTAGTACTTTAGCATGTTTGAAAAGCAACAGATTTCTAACTAATTAATTGATATATTAAATACTTACGACTGTCATGTCAACTTAATGCTGTACAAAGTTCCTAAAAACTGAAACATCCGAATCTCGCTCTCACGCAAGTGCAAATATCGGGGAATAAATTAATTTACTGAATATCTTTATTTCGTATTTGTTATGTGTACGTGTTTGCGTTTTGTGTAAGTGAATTAACACAACTCAAACCAGACTTTACAACCACAGAGTAGAAGACAGAGTTGAGTATTAGTTTCTCCTTTTCTTTGTATCAAAACAAATAAAAATTTATATAAAAATTAATGTTTTTGCGCAATTTTAATTAGACCTTCACGTAAGAAAAAATTATTTTAAACTTGCAGAACAGACAAATTATTTTTTTTCTGTATTTTTATATAACTTCTAGAAACTCTGAAATTAAGATTTACAATTTAAGCATAAAAGAATGTAACTGAATATATTTGTTCATACTCACGTGTGTATACATTAATGCTCATGCAAATGGAAGTTGGTGCACGAGCACTGGTATGTTCACTACTGCAAATGCATATGTAAGACGTTCATTTTTAGTAGTGCTTCAGGTATGTTACATACAATACTCTCCAGAACAATTGAGTCCGTCTTGAAATTACACACTAACGCTACAGTGTCCTTGTCACCGAGCCGGCAATGTTGTGATGCGTTTTACAATAATCAAGAGTACAGATAATAGGTGTATCGATTTCTCTCTAGACAAGCACAAGCTTCAAATCAATCGACTTGATCCTTCTTTTATTTTTCAAACAAATTGTTTCTTAAAGTCAGTAACCATGTTAATAATGAAATATCTGTACATATTTATTAAAGATTCAAGGTATTTAGTTAAAGAATTTAAAATATTTGTAAATTCTACGTGTAGAACATCACTTACTACTTTCAATTTTACGAGTTTGTTATAAACGTGTTGTGGTTTTAATCGTATATGATGATGCATTTAATTTCTCAAAAGCGCATATCGATTGTAACTAGACTGGTGATAATTATCTACGTACAGTTTTTTCACACAAATATAATACAAAACAATAACTGTTTTCCCGCATCCACGTAACTGTATGTAGCCTAGTTACCTGGAACGAGTAAAAATTCAAATCTGAAAGTCCAATATCTGGTGGAGTTTAGCAATTAGTCCCTAAAGAATATGTCACAAGAGAAGATAGTATTCAAAATTATTAATCTGTCAAGTATTATTGTTACTAAGATTTCACAAAATTAAAACTTGATATGGTGATCAATATCAAGGTCTTTTAATAATAATCATGAACGCCATAAATCATGAAAAATATTACGCAGTTATTAAGAATTTCTAAAATAATGATAATAATGATCATCAAAATGCTTTAAACTATTTGAACGTATATTTTACGTTCATTCTTGCTTCTCATTGTCTATGTTTACTAGCCTACACAACCTTCTTGAATTTTGTGTAGACAAAATTCAAGGATGACCCCTTCTAACAAATAATAAATTAACATATTTTTTATGAAAATAGTTACTTGTTGACTGTAGTAGACTTTTGTAAAGGAAACTGATATTAAATTATGGTATAAAACTGAATTTTTTATAACTTAATTTAGACGGCAACGATTAAAATCCACATATTGCTTCAATCTCTCGTGATATTTTAACGGTATTTCTTTCCTGTATGCAGAATAATACTTGTAATTTGATTCTTTCCCAATATCTACACTTTACCAAAATTTTATGAAATTCATGCTTATACTTATTTCTAAAAATATTTATGCAATTTAGGTAAATTTAAATTACTACTTTAAGGAAATATATTTTCATACTTAACTTTATTGTCACCTTTCTATTTGTTATGTAAGTTATATATTTAACTTACGATACCCGAAAATCTTTCAGGGTCTATTCTGGTTCTATCACCTGCATAAGAATCTTTCCTGCATACATTTACTTTTTATTTGTAATCTGACTTATCTACTTCTACAACATTTATGAAATATAACACATGGCGTACCAAAATCCGTAAAACCTGATTTTTTTAGAATTTAAATCTGTAGATCTTACTTACAATTAACAAAAATCCAATATGAATACAGTCAGTGTAGACAAATCAAAGGGACTTCGTCTGGGCAACTGTGACTATTGTTGAAATATTGTTCTGTGACATATCAGACAACTCTATAAATTCTACAATAAGTGTACCATGTATGTAGATACATTACGTTACGTATTACCAGTACTTGCAGTGTCATAGGTCAGGTTGGCTAGTTTCAAGGTAGAGACCCAGTTTACTATGAAAACCGTGTAAGTGTTTACTAATTAGTCAGCTTCAAGGACTTTGACTTTGTCGGGAAGTGGTTAACAAAAGATAGACTAGCTAACAAGGTAGCCAGACTAGCCTGTTTGTGAGTTAGAGCCAGATTTCTTATAGAGGTATTTAAATCAAGTTGTGTACTCCCATAACGTAATATTGGTGACAACTGGAACAGTATCACCAAAGTTGGAATTTTCCAAATCACAAGATGTATTTTCAGACAATCTGTGTTTTCATTTTAGCTTAAGGTAAATTTTTGTTTGTTATTTATTTATTTATTCCTGATTACTTTTGATTTCTTTTAGCGTTTTAAAAACAACGTTACGTTTGATGAGATGAAAGACAAATGCGTAACGCTCTTGAAAATTCGAGTACGTCGCTCTACACGTTTCTAGACGAGCCCAGCGCGTGCAGTGTCTGTGTCAAGGTCTACTCTGCAAGTTGTTCTACGCCAATTATCTCGCCACACGCCGAAGAATGGAAAATTGTTCTGGAACCTCTGCGAGATACATATAAGCGTCAGAGGCCCGGCTTAGTAATTCAGTTTTAGACCTGGCGACTTCAGTGCGGATCAAGTAATTGTTGCGGATTAGTAGAAAGTAATTATTTTATTAATTAGTGCAAAACTGTAATAAGGGGGCATTAATTGTTGGACAAATTTTACTTGAATTATTGTGTAAGCGTGCTTTGTTGATTTATAACTGCTGTTTGTGTCTAATTAAAGTTTTGTAACTAGCGACTTCATTGGTGTCCGTTATTCTGTTTCCACCGAGCAACACGACGATCGGTGAGACCGTCGTAACAATATTATTTTATTTAGTAAAAATATAGCATAACGTTTACCTAGTAGTACTAGTAGTGAATTGTATTTAAAAAGTCTTCCATTTTGTTTGTAATTAACAAAAAATAATAGGCTATTTCTATGGCAAAATTTTTAATTCTTTAGTAGACGGTAAGCAAACATTCCAACGAAATCAGCTGGGGACCAAAATACTTACACATACTTACTTAACATACTTAAATCAAAATACAATCAAAAGCGTAGTACTTGGGACACACTAAATTCTGTGTAACTTTTAAAATTATACTATTTTTGATAATTATTGTACCGCGTGGAACATATTTAAAGAAAAGCTGGTTTTGATTGTTAAACTGGACACAATGGAATAATTCGAACAATTATTTGTACACACTAAAGATTTAAGGAAGTATTGCATTTATTTGAAAAGCATATTTTGATAATTGCGATGCACATTTTAGCTAAATCGGATTAAGATGATTCATAACTGGTAAGTACAAGGTTTGCTCTCTACACCGTTGAGGTTTCATCGAATATAATTTACGTTAAAAATTCTCAAATTTAAGAATGAAAAATTTAGGTACACATATAGGTACTGAAATGACGACAATTAAAACCAGCTTTTTCTTTAAATATATTCTTTGAAGTATATTATCAAATTATCAAAAAGAAAATAAGAAAATAATTATCAAAAAGAGACTAATTTTAAAAGCCGGTCAGCCTCCGTAGGGTGCGCACCCATACTGACGTGTGTTTTTTTAACAATTAAGTGATTTTAACAATATGACGATCTCAACTGAGTAAAGGAATCTGATGATGGAACATATGTTCCGAAACGAGTAATTCTTAATGATAAAACAAAGTCACGCGACGGACATAAGGTAATTTATTAATTTATAATTTTAAAGGTTACACAGAATACAGACGCAGATTTTGTACAATGTTGAGTAGTTTTAGACGTGATTAGCACACCAATGTAGAGTGCATAACGAGAACACGACCGCCGACTAGTTGGAGCCAATGTATCAACGAGTGAACAACGTGACCAGTCAATGCGTTTGTCACATGTAACCATGGAGTCGGAAATGATATATGCGTAACCAGTTAGTAGGTAGTGCTTTTACACCGGTAGACACGAGATTTATATACACTGAAACACATTTACATTTGTAACCGAAACGGTAAAACGGTACTTTGGCACTCACATTCACGCACATACGCTTACACACGAACTTAGATTCGGAGTACATATGTTGGGGATTATAGGCTAGGCCTGCTACATTACTGTAAAGACACTTAACCTTTTAAAATGTGCAGATGAACAAAACCTGTATATGAAGGAAATTATGACCAAATCCTTTGTACATATTCATTTATATGTAGGTACATGTCCGTACGCCAGTGTTTGTGTGTGTGTGTTCCCACGAGTGGGTACGTATGTTTTTATATAATATAAAATACCTTAGAACAGTGGTTCCCAAAGTCGGGTGCGCGGACACTTTTAAGAAAAAATAGAATAATGCCTACTATAATTTTTTTATCCTCTCAAATTTAAATTTTAGAATCTTAAAACAATTAATAGAAGATTCCAGTACTTTGTGTTTGTTCAAACTGATTGTAACTGTAAAAGTAATTTCAAACTAGTGGCTTCAATAATGTCTTTAAATCATATCGTGTAGCAGATCTGTTTGTGAGCCGAATTGACTAGAGCGCCGCATCAACACAGAACTGATCGCGCTGTTTTAGTCCACGTATAAGCTCTGTATCTTGCTTATGAGTACTATATCTCGCGTATACGCATTGTATCTAAGCAAAACGTTTTTTCGTGTAGCTGGTTTTAAACCTAAGCAGCTAGATTTCGGGACGTGTGGCCGGAAAGGTAGAGCCGAGGTTGGCAAAGTTAATAAATAAATTTGATGTCGAGAGTGACTTAATATTGAAATTATCAGACATTAAACCTAATATTGCAGAACTAATTTTTCAAAAGCAGCTTCATTGTTCACACTAAACTATGTTTGATATAATTAATAGTATAATTTTACAAGTTAACAGAAGTTTGATTTTAATACATTTTAATTAATATATAAGAGTGTATCAGATTTACTGTTTGTTTTATTTCATAACTCAGACGGGGTCCGTGAAATTTTTAATTTTTTGGTGGGGTCCGCGGACTGAAAAGTTTGGGAACCACCGCCTTAGAATATCAAGGAGTTAAAGGCTAGAGAAATCTTCAGAAAATTAGTGAGACCTTTTCTGGAAACAATTATCAGTACATAATGCTGATGGATACAAAATAGAACAGCTGATATAATACAGTATACAACTCAACCTGACACAGCAGTTTTGTTTTTATCAGTATTACTGTTACTTTATTGCGACATTGTTTTTTAAAATAATTGTACTGCTGTAAAGTCGTAACAAATATTATATCACTGGAAATCACGGATAAGTTGGTTTTGTGTTTGGTTAAATTACCCTGTAGTTACAAGCTGCCGGCACTTAGCTGTGTCTTTAGTTGAAGAGTTTCAAATACAAAAATACATGTATGTTCACAAGCAACTTGATAGCCATTTGAACAGTTATACAATTAATAACTGTTCAGTTACTTGTAAAGACCATAATTTTACCAGGAAAACAGCACCGTAAAGGGTTCCACTTGATTTCAGTATTGGGCATTTTCTTACGTCCAGCATGTGCTTTTAATAGGAATCCAAACTGACGTAACGGTTATGTGCAAATGAGCATCAACCTGAGTGCACCCACATATGATCACGTGTGTGGTGCATTTTATTTTTATATTTTTTATGTATTAATGTTCTTTCCAAAGCTGTATGTCATTCAGACTGCTTTGACGCCACTAGAATGTGTCCAGTAGAAACTAACTATACAATCTAACTGTAACGTACTCGCATAATACTGACTAATGTTTTACGAGTCTTCCAGTGTGATGAATGTATTTACAAAGTTTTAATGCATTTAAAAAGTAGGCAATGAATAAATAATATTTATAAGTGATGACGAAGAGAATGAATACAAGAACAATTTTTCACAAACGATTGTACTCGTAACGTTTGTCAAAAGCAAGAGCGTTTTGTTAAAAATAATGTAAAACATGAGTTTAGAAAAAGGTAAAAACGTTCAGAGTGTGAGTGTACAAATGTGTCCTTTCTCTGAATAGCTGATGCAGGCTGTGATTAAAAATCAATAGCCAGATAGAAACACCGTGCTCCTTTCCCCGTAACCGTTACGTCAGTTTGAATCCCTACTATAAGCACATGCTGGACGTAAGATAATGCGCAGAGAGAAACAGTACTGAAATAAAGTGGAACGCTTTACGGTGCTGTTTGCCTGGTAAAATTATGTTCTTTACAACTAACTGATTAATTGAATAACATGTTTTAATGATATCTAATTAATAACAATATCAAAATGGAATTACATTAGCTTTACTTAACCTTTAACAACCTCTATCAACATTCATCTTTCCAATAAAATTGCTGTCATTCAGACTGTTCATAGTTTTTATAGCTCGTATTGTCATGTCTCAGATTTGCATTGCTATTCATGTGAATAGCAATACTTATTTCATGTCAAATAATAGAGTACTTATTTGTTTGGTTTAAACCTAGGCACTTTTGCTATTAAGAGTACAACGAATGCATACTTTTTAAATCTTATTAATCTTGCGTTTTGTGAACTATTTTTGATTTAATATTTTCTAGTCGTTTTCTGTTGCAAATCAGATAAATTAAAGGATAAACACTTAGAAGAACAATACTTATTCCATTACAGAAATAAAATTAAAGGTTGTATCATGTTATTTGTCATGTTTGAATCATTAACTGTAAACAAAAAAAAATTTAATTTGTTTCCTTTCTAGAAATAGCCAAAGTTTACTATTTGTGGGCCAAAAAAAAAACAAATATGACTTTAGAACAATTTTATTAGCTCTAGTTTTTTAGATAAACTACTTGCGCAATATGCATCTTACTACTCTAGTTAATACAAAAGTACGTCAAGAAAATAATAGTTTATAGAAAATAGTAATTTACCAAATGTATTTAGTTACTAAAAATGTATAGTATATAAAAACAGTATAATAAAAATTATATTAGCTTACTCTTGTGAATTTAGCGCCATCTTTTTGCTTGCCGCTTGTACTCCTGCTCCATCTCTGACGACTGTCCAACAGTAGTCTGCCAGCATTTGTGCAACTCACCTACTGTGATATCTTTGTTGTATAGTTGCAATATCTTGGTGTAACCGCTCGCTATACTCGTCACTCACAGCTCCACAGATGTCAGGATAAAAATCTAGGTGCGAATCCAGAAAATGAATCTTAAGTGACTTGTTGCAGCCTAATTCACAATATTTTCCCTAAAAGGTTGTTCATTATTCCAACATAGTTTTCAGCTCTTCTGTTTCCAAAATGTCCATGAACGACACATTCAAAAGCTTCCCAAGCTGCTTTTTTTTCCAGTGAGGATTTCCTTGAAGTTCTGATCTTACAGAATTTTACGAATTTGGGGACAAACAAAGATCCCTTTTTTAATTTTGGTATCACTCAGCTGCCCAAATTTTCCTCTTATAATCTTCTCCATCCTGATTAATCTCCTTTATAAATATTTAATTGGACCGAGTTTAATGTGTAAAGGGGATAGAATAATATTTTGCTTTGATTGACAAGAGGAGTGTGTTGAACATTTTTCACTCCAGGAAATATGCATCTTGCCGGTCATAATTTTATCTTGTATATTTGTATCTTCTATTCGATTCTCATAGAGAAAAAAATTAGAAGTTAAACAAACTTTTCGATTCTTAGTTACGAAACTGAATTCATAGTTGCTAGAACAATAAAAAAGTATTATTTGCCAGCAAGTAATTACGACGCTTGCAATTTAAAATTTTCTAACAGTAACATTATTTCTTTTGAAGATTTACCTAAAATGTTTAATATAAGACGTTTTGTCTGATTTGATTCAAATTAGATTTTATTAAAAAAACAAGCAATGAATTTACTTTAAAATTAAACAAATCAGTTGATCTTGTGTTATATCTGTCGCAATTGAAAGTATTGTTTTTATTCCGAATATGCCAGCACTGTAGTGTGTGCTGTCCTTGGAATTCCAACATCCTTCTTGTCTAATATCATTTTCAGCAGTACGTTTGACACCTTGTAGGATATTCTGTCCAGGGAGTTTTGTTAGCTTTCGATTGTGTGTGTCGTGCTTGGCACTGTTACTAACTGATGTTTTTTAATGTGGCGTCTCTGATGTTTAGGCAATGTAACCGTTTGCAGATCTTTGTATTTTCTTCAGTTTTCTTTATTATTGTTGTTGTTGGTGGTGGTGGTGGTGGTAGTGGTGGTGGCAATGGTGGTGTTGGTGCTGCTGCCTATTCTTATCATTATTACTCAAAAATGTAAACTCGAAAAAATTAAACCTGGTAGTCGTGGGACTACCGGTAGACATGGAATCATGGGCAGACTTGTGCTTTGGGAAGGAATGAAGGGTTGGTTAAATAAACAGCTCTCATCGTCTTAATGTTCTCATCGTCTGTTTTCTTACTAGCTAGCCGTACGCTTGATCTGAGTCGCTTTGGGGGCACGCCGGATGACCCAGGTATCGGAGATGCGGGCCGCTTGGGCGCTGACGGGGTTTCGTCAATCTTCAAATGGTTGCCATTTTCTAAGTTCTCGGCCGATTTCTTTGATTTTAGTCTCAAACGATAGGCCTGTTGACGCTCTGCATAGGATTTGTCGGTTTTCGGTTTGAAATTTTTGGTTCGAATTTTATCGCGATTTTTAAGTCGAGGCATTTCAAATTTTTGAGTTCAAATGTTGTTATTATTTTCTGTGAGTGCTTCTGGTACTCGAAATTGGTGTTATTGGAGAGATTTAGTTCTGAGGATCACAACGCACTTTATATTTTCGCGATCGGACTTGTAGTTCCCGAGATATTTAAGTTTTAGTGGAGCAATTTAGAAATTTTCGGCGCAAAAACACCCTTACGCAGACAAAGCCTAGAGGCGACTGAAATCAGTTGTAAAAATTCTCAGTACTATTGGTGGAAGGGGGCCGAGTGACTCGATCACCTGACACCTGGTTTGCTGGGATTGGTTGAGCGGTTCGTGAGATAGTGGTATGCCGAAAGTACATTTGAAACATAACGGTCGATATTCGCGAAACGTGCGAGTAAGACATTACATACCTATGGATTCCATGTCAAAATGTACAATTGGCTTACCTTAGCACTAAAGTTTAAGGAAACTTCCTTATTTATAATAATGATAAAAGAGTGATGTTAGATATAGAATATAGATTATGATATGTTAGTATGATATAGATATAGAAACTCCAGTTGTGTTTTAATTTGGTGTAAAGTGTGGAACAGATAATCTTAAATGACATTTATTACTGTTAGACATATTGTAGCTGCTCCTCTTTTAAGGGTACAACGTTGTGGCCGAGAGGATTGCTCCCTGAGGGAAGCTGCCGATAAAGCTACGTTATTTCCCGCGAGACACTCGCCCTCATACACTGACCTACTGTAAATTCTGTGAATACTTTTGTTCTTATTTTTCATAAAAGGTATTAATAATAGTCAAACTTTAACCGTAATAAAACACGTGCTTATTTGTTTTACTTCATATACGTATCAATACTGAAACGTCCCCTTTATTTTTGGGGGGTCGTTACTTAATTTTTAAAACTAGACACTTGGCCTAGATGGAAGAAAAAAAATGCGCCGAGCCCAGAGTGACAGGACTTGCAACAAAACACTTATGTAACAGTAACAGCATTTTTTTTTATTAGTGTTATATTTTATCATCATAACAGTTCTAATATAGTGTGCAACCCATTGAATTCTTATATACTTCATAACATGTTCTTAATTTTCATTTTATAGACACCTATCTTTCAAGTTGTACTAATAATTGGCAATACTATTAACAAATATAATTACTCAAACAGTATAACAAGTAGTGAAATGCCTTAGTTCCCCCAAAATTTATTTTTTCTTCTTCAACAAAAATTTGTTAAAAAAGAATTCTATTTTTTTTTTTGAGGGAGCGTCCCGTAATTTTTAGGACTAGGCAGATTGCCTAGATGAAGCATAAAATGCACCGAGCCCATTGTGACAGGACTTGCAAATAAAACTCAGGATTAACCTTAGATCTTATTGCAACAGTATCCATTAGTGTTATACATTGTAGCATGACAGAAAATCCACCTTGTTATAATTTAAAAAATAAGCAAGTATAGAATAAAAACAAACTGGCTTAAAGAAAAATTACTATAATAATTAATCAAGAACAACAGTAAACTGAAATCCTAGATTAAAAGAAATAAAGTTCATTAAAAACAGTCATACAATCTATAATAAATCATATGAAGATAATGATAGTCCAACTTATATAGTAAATATACCCAGGTAGAATAGGAGCATGTAAGGAAATACCACTGATAAACAAAACCCCAGAATAAGAAGATAACTATTGAAAAAACAATCCCACATTATAAAAATAAAACCCCCAAAAAAGTATAACATAGGAAAAGTACAATACAGTAGAACAAAAACAATGTAAATTAAGTATAAGTAAAAATATTAGATATATGATTAAAAGTGTACAAGGGTAATTTATTTTGATTGTGAAAAAGTGACTAATAATAATCCCATTTAAGTGATGTTCCTTATTCCCCAATGACTAGATAACATGACTAGAAATCAGATTTGGGAATATAGTGAATAATGAGGGGAACCAGGGTAAATCCCTAAATCAAGACAAAAACAGTAAGAGACTAAATAACAATTAACTTTAAGAAACTGTTTAAGTAAAAATAGATTTGTTTGTTGTGTTAGCAGTTCATTGAACTCATAGCATTTAATGCTTGAGATTAAATTTATTTTTCAATTAATATCTTTATTATGTTTTAATAATATCAATTAATCAAAAACAATGTTGTAATTAAGTAAGGTCAATTTAGTTGTTAAGATTTTATTAGAATTGTATGTCAGAAAATGTATTAGCAAGCTGAAAGAATAGTAAACTTTGTAATTGAACTAACATAAAAATATAGGCCAAATTGTAAATCTCAACACTATAAATTAAAAGTAAATAAGAATGAAACTAATTAAATGAATGAAATTTGTTGAATGTAACTCACTAACCATTTATAATAAATGTAACAACACTTTGTGAAAGTAATGAAGGAATGTATAGGATATTATTAGGAAAAATGAAAGTGTAATAACACTGGAGTCTAAAGAAAAGCCTAAATTGAAGATAGTATTCAAATTAGATAAGTAAATCATAAAACTACTGACAATTAAAGAAACTAAATCATAATAATTCAATCAATGATCTTATTTAATGATAATTGGAATCTAACATAGATTGTAAACCATTTAATGTGGAAGGAAGTAAAATAGATAAGGCCTACAACCAAATATACTGTAAATGTGACTTTTGAGTTAAAAAATACTATAAAATATACCATGTATAGTATTAAATTATTCAGAATCAAATAAGGAATTTGACTATGTATTTAGAATTAAATAAGAATAGATAATAAACAAAATGTAGTTTATAATATAAAGTAAAATTCAATTCTTTTGTACAAAACCAAACTTGAGACTTCAATCAGCTGATTGAAACAATGTAAATTTACTAATAAATCAGCCAGGACCTTTTGTATGATGAAGAAAAAAACTGGGAGTTAATTGTTAAACGTCGAGGTGAGCACATCAGAGCAATATAGCTCAGAAAGATAAAAAAATTTGACATGAACTAAGCCTATGAAAAGGAAATTTAATATATGATTTATTAATACTAAAGTCAAATAAAAGAAATCCAACCATTACTTTTATGAAGATTGTCCATTGTAAACCCAATATATGGACAATCCAGGCACTAATTCAGAATTTTCCGATGTGAATATTACCATGACATTATTGGGAGAGCTATTTTGAACGAGGACACTTTTAAACAACACCTATTGCCGAACCAAAAAACGGATCACTGATACGAAATAATCACACTACGACAAAGAAAAATGAATCACTACTACTCTGATGAGGAACAATTAAAGAATAAACATTTATTGGGAGGCGAATCGTCGAGATCTTGGTGGAATACGCAGCAAGAAGGCGGCCATCTTTGTTTAAATCATCTGCCTACCGGTTTCACTCAGCTGTGATGACGTCAGCCTACACATAGCTGTTGGTTCGAACAATTTAATTTTTACTTATCATAAATATTATTTCTATTTTATTAATTAAGAACTTTTTAATTGTAAGTATTGTATCTTTCAGCATTACCGTGTCTCTGACTTTTGATAACAGTTAAAAGAACCAATGAATTTTTAATGTTAATAATTTAAATAAAATAACCAAACGACCTGAGACAAAGAGTTTTCCAGCTGTGAATCAGTATTTCGACTCAAAGTCGATTAGTCGAACTAGATTAATAAATTCATTTAACATTCCAATTTTGAGTTTTATTTATTTGCAAACATATATTTAAGGGAATTTCAGGTAGCACTTGAAACCTGGACGTCAAGGAGGAAGAGAATAAAATCGCAAAGGAGTACAATTACCGAATATCCAAATACCACTAATCGATTATTCAATTTCATATTAACGCGTTAAACAAATTTTTCACAAACAACCAAAGAAAAGAAAATAAGAAAGGCATTAATATAATAACGAGGAATAATCTAATAAATAATAAACTGATAAATAATTAATAAATAAATAAAAAATAGAAAGAAAAAAAATTTTTTCAATAAATTAAATTTAAACAAAATTTTTACATATTCATATTTATAATTTTTGTAACACCAATAAACAGGATCGTTACAACATACATTTATTTTAGGACAGTAATCTTCTGTGTGTAGAGCCACCCTATATTTCAGCTCAAACATTCATAAGGCCCTCGGTAATTCAGCATCACAAATTAAATTACGGAATTACAACAGCCAACCAAAATATTCACTCTAAGTGACAGAACGAGAGCCCAGCAATGATTAATCATTCTATGTGTTGCTTTACAGGGGACTTATGATCCTCAACAGGTTTACTTAATACTGCACATAACCAGCACCCACACCAAGCCAATGCATGATTGTGAAAAATCCTTTTGCAGGTGACTTTAAAGCTTCAATAATAGCATTCCTTTTAAATTATAGCAATCACTCCATGTAATGATTAATCATCACTAAATTAAATTGGCATAATGCCTACTGACAAATAATAATAATCCCACAAGGAGCCAACGGGTATGCTAACAATCAGTGTTTGTAATTCTTATATGCATTCTCAATATTAAGCACTATTACATATGAATATACCATAATCTTCATGGAATTCTCAACAATCGCAACAACTCGAGTTTCGCCCAGGCTGCAAGCATGCATATCCCGATTGGACTGAAAACTAGAAAATGCATAAACGAAACTGAATAAAACATGAGAAAAGAAAGGCAGCAAGGTAACACGCGAATTTACTATAGTAAGTGAATTTCAGTTAAATATATCCGACAGCATGAGCTGCCCTGGCGTGGTAATTCATGAAACCGCACAACCAGTTAATCCGACAAAATAAAAGAATTTGAATAAATAGAAAACGGAATGAAACAATCGCTCTGTACATGCCTGCTAGCCCGGCATACAATTATTGACTTATTAATAATTTACAGATTAGTACCACTGAATTATAAACGTGCACATAATGAACAGAGATGTTCAGTTTTTGATCATCTACTGTTTAACTGCAATTTAACTCACAAAACGGAATGTAACATCTCTATTCTTTTATATTTTCACTGCAATAGTATGGCAAAATGTGTCGCGAGGTCGACTTTGCATAATTTGAATTGTTTCACCTGGTGTACGGCTGTTACCACGTGCTGAGGTAGATGGTTAGCTCATGCCTCGATGTTTAGCAAGTTGCTGGTTCAGGATCCGGGAGATTCATCCTGTATCTATTGCGGGTACCATCCCTAACGTCCGGCGACGAAACGGGGAGCTATGCAGCAATGCTCAGCTGATGGCGATAGATGTAGTCATCGCCATCGGTTCTGCCTCAAGCCCCTAGCTTGTTCGGGAACCCAGAGGTCCTTAATAAATTTTAATCGCCCATGGCAGAAAGTAGAAGGACAGAGAGAAATATTTTTCGTCGCCGGCGTTGATGACAGTTGTTTGAGGTACGAAAGGCAACTGAACTCTTCCCCCCACTTGGAAAGCGTTCGGGGAGACCGCAGTTACGGCAATTAATCAACAGAGCGCATGACAATGCATAACTGACCGGCTCGCTGCGACTGCAGACAACTCTCGGCAGAAAGTCCGTCCAAGCGAAATATAGACATAAAAAATAAAATAATTAAAACTCGCCGCGATGTTTTTGACCAGTCGCGGCACAGTAGATCCCTTTAACACAGTTAATCACGTAATTCACAAATATGTCTCCATAGGACATGTTACAACAAAATTTTAATCATTAGAAATATGAATTTACTGTTTATAAATGTGTCTTTCATTTCATGTGTTAAAACCGGTGGAGTGTTGTGTTTGTGGTTTATGAATTCATGCTATGTAAAACTCGAGATGACGATGACTGTGGTGATGTAACGAGTAAGCTCGAACTCCGGGTCGTTTATTTCTCCTGGGCAGCTGTTCCGCTTGGTGTTGGTGGGATCTCTGTAGGTCTGACGGCGTTGGGGAGCTTGTTGCTATGCTCTGCAGATGAAGACCGATGGGATGTTCCATCCTCGCAACTCCTTTCCTCCCGACTATGCGGGAACCCTGGAAAAATTTTACTTGTAGTTTGCCGTCAGAAAAATACCTTAACCCCAAATCTTTCTCGCCCTGTAAATCCAGACCACACACACACTGTCATAATTTTATTCCGATGACTACCTGTTATTAATAATAGTAAAGCTCACATTTTCAAATTATTAAATTTCAAATTTCAACTTACATTACAATTAATTTGCCTTTACAAATTCCTTTACATTTACCTTTAAGTGTTCGTTACATTAATTTGTTACTTTACATTTGATTTTAAATTCAATTGACATTTTACATTTAATTTTCAAGCAATTGGGTACAAGGCGGCCACGTGTTCTCAGCTACACCAGAAGTAACATGGTGAGTTGAGTCACACACACACATATATAAACGTAATACATACACAACCCCTTATTAAATTAACATTAAACACAATACTTTGACTTACCTGAAGCACTTTAGACAATTACGAACTCATTTTAAGATGGACCACAAATGTACCAAGCCGTCAGACCAAACGCCCCGTCGGAGTGCAAAAAAAAAAGAGAGAGAGCGGCGTTTTCTGCCTGCCGAGCACGAGTACAGAAAACTTGTTAAGAATTGCGAAGGGTTACAAAAACAGCTAATGCATAGTAGCCGGCTTGATTACCTTGCCCCTGCGCTGTCGCGGCATATCGGTCAAGGCCGCTCTTGCCTTCCAACAGCACACAGACCGCGAGCTGAGGCGGCGCGAAATCCGGCCGGGGAATTCAAATTTAAAATTTTCCCCGGCACAATACATTTACCAATTTAAGTCAAAATTATTTTCTTTACATTTAAACAAAATATCTAATAATCATAAAGAGCCATACAATTCTCAGTCATGTTTGACTTACAGTCATTAATATGTAAATATATGTTTGTCTGTAGACTGTCGAAGTGGAACTGAAATTACAGTTTCAGAAGTCTATGCTGTTTACCAAATCATGTACCTACGATTTCTGTTGCATTTAATAAACATAGCCACCAACGTGGTGATCAGAATATAGATGAAAGGTCATTGATATAAGACGCTTTGTCTGTTTTTATCCAAATTTGATTTTATTAAAAAAAACAATCAATGAATTCTCTTTAAAATTAAACAAATTAATTGATATTGTGTTATATCTCTCTCAAGTGAAAGTATTGTTTTTATTCCGGATGTGCCGACACTGTAGTGTGTCCTTGGAATTCCAACATCCTTCTTGTCTAATATCATCTTCAGGAGAATCATGAAAATTAACGTTTTAATATACGTCCCTGCTTTTAAGTGTGTATGGAATACATAGAACAATCAGCAGATATACACCTGTAAAAGAATATATCTTAACAGATTAGGTTTGCAAATAATTAACTTACAATTAAGATAAAAACGAATTCTTTACGTTGGGTAACTGAAAAAATGAAAACTGAACACATGTAATAGTGTCGTATAAAGTTGTACTCAATGTGACACTTGAATGCTAACAACTCTGTTTTTAACTTTAACATACGGTTTATATAAATAGTAAAACAGTTTTACCTTTTTCTTTTCCGTCTGGTGGCCTTTATACTTTACGAAACACTACGCGTTTCGGGACATATGTCCCATCATCAGGAATATCCCTTGGTAAAGTTCGTCAATAGTTATAATATTAAAAACAACTTTTCATACAACTTTACACATCACAATAAATATAAATATAAACACATAAAAAACCCCAAACGTGAGAACACACGCGATATCGCTGGTGCGCACCACGAATTACTGTAGTCGACTGCTCCTCATGTGTGTACTCGCGTGTGTTCTCATGTTTGGGAGTTTTTATGTGTTTATATTTATATTTATTGTGATGTGTAAAGTTGTATGAAAAGTTGTTTTTAATATTTTAACTATTGACGAACTTCACCAAGGGATATTCCTGATGATGGGACATATGTCCCGAAACGCGTAGTTTCGTAAAGGATAAAGGCCACCAGACGGAAAAGAAAAAGGCAAAACTGTTTTACTATTTATATACATATAAGTGGCCTGGATACCAAAAAGCATGGATCTAATACGGTTTATGAATTTACTTCAAATGTTTGACCTTTCTACGATTAGGAATTGTTAGTGGTTGATCTGATACTATCTATGTAATTACATTTTATAAATATCCCTGTTTTATTCAGCCATCATGTAATAGGCAAAACGTTTGTTATTAAAACAAATAAAAAGTATATACTTTTTATTTTTCCCTCCAAGGAAAAAAGTGCTGTTGTTGACACCAAAAACCACGAAGGGACCAATTTGTAAGCGAAAGATCATACACATATATACTGTGTATTATAATGTGCTGAATTCAGAAATTTTAAAATTAGAACAAAAAAGTTGTGCTGCACATAAAATTTTATAAACACAAACAGAACGCGCGCGTTCTAGAAATTACACATACTGAATTATACAGAAAAGGAGAGAAGTGTAGGAGAAAGTGTGCATAAGAGAGAGCGCGACAACTTTCATAAGAGCTAATGCTGAAAATTAAACCTGGGACGGTAATTAGATCATCATCATCTTTAAGGAGTAAACCAAGGATGGTTTGTTCCGGTCTCAAACAGTCAAAGAGTCTAGAACTGGTCATTCCAGCGCTTCCTCGGACGTCTCACCCCTCTCCGTCCCTTCGGCTTGTAGTTCCATAGTTTTTTGGGGATAAGGCAGTCATCCATTCGGCAAAGATGTACCCACCAATTCAGCCGATACTAACCAATCCTGTCGAGCATACTCATAATATTCAGTTCCTGCCGTATGTCCTCGTATGTTTGTGTTTATTCTATAATCATGGAGAGTATACCCTGCCACGTGCGTGAGAAATCTCATTTCAGCCGCTTGGATACGACTGGCCTGGACTTTAGTTAAAGTCAAATTCTCAGATCAAATAAGTAAGTGTGGGAAGGGCCATCACCTTGTAGAATTTTAGTTTTGTTTCTCTACTTGCTGACTTAAGAGTTCTCCTGATGGTCCCGGACATAAGGTTGAACTTGTGCAATTTATTCACAACGTCGTTGCTTGTATTGTAAGACACACACACTGTAGCCCAAGTATTCAAAATTTGATTAGACAGTAATTAGACGGTAATTAGATTAGACAGTAAATTGGTTAGTGATTATTGTTGCTGGGTGAACAGTGAAACGACAGAGGAAAGGGGACGAAAAGTTTGAAACTCCTGGACGATAAAAGCATGGGATGCCGTAACAAAAGAGGACTCAACTGTGGAATTGGCACAAATGGAAACAGCGGTGGCGTCTGGGATCTGCTAATTGACAGAACA
This sequence comes from Magicicada septendecula, assembly GCA_034769895.1. NCBI lineage: Eukaryota > Metazoa > Arthropoda > Insecta > Hemiptera > Cicadidae > Magicicada > Magicicada septendecula. The sequence continues at coordinate 185,470,752 of CM068371.1, read as the reverse complement.
TAGTTCGGTGATGATATTGTTATTGAAAATAATATGAGTATACGTCACACACGTTACCACAACAAAACTACAACTGATTTATGCTTATTTACTTATGTTTACAAATAAATAATAGTTCAATAAATATTTAAAATCACATTTAATTACACTAATCTTTTCCATCTGATATAGGGATTCAACGTTTATGTATGGAGATAAAGAGTTTTTAGATACATTATACATAAATTGAATACATTTTCCGGTCAAACTCTGACAGCTACGCTCAAAAACGGTTATAGTAGTTGCGCAATAGTAAATATTTATACTCTCATAAAGATACTTAGTTGTGCCCTATACTTTTTTTCGTACTTGCGCTCTTAGGCATGTAAGTTCAATTGCTGTTTCAAACTGGTGTAACGAAGAATACAAATTACCTTAACTGACATTTATTGCTGTTGGACGCACTGGAGCAGCTTCTCCTTTACGAGTACAATGTTGTGGCCGGGTGAATCGATCCCTGAGGACTGTTGCCAATGAAGCTACTTTATTGTCTCTGCACCGACTCACCCCAGTGCCCATCCACCTCTTTATCTTATATGTACGCCTATACTTCTTTTCCCTTTTTATTAAATGAATTTATTGCTTCAATAATATCACTAATCAAAACAAAAGCCTGCATTAATTTTTGTGGAATTTACGCGACAGTAATTACGCCGAAAATATCAGTATTATTTTAAAACCACCTCCCTCAATATGTCAAAAAAATTAACAATTTCTTAAAGTAAAAAAAACAATGGCCTTCTTGGTAATAACTCACGTATGAACAACAGTCTCGATGCATAATTGGTTTCTGGAACAAATAATTTAATTAGGCCTATTTGGTTTATGATGTTGCATGCAAAAATAATAATATACAGGATAAGTTATATAAATTAAATTATAATATTGTAGACAAAATATTACATAAATAAGGCATAAGAATTGAGGGAAACCGCTTAACTTTTAAAAATTCATGATCGTTTTGACTGTAATTTGTGGAAACAAAACACAAAAGCAATTAACAAAAGAAAGATATTCCAAATCTTCAGACTGCGAAATGAATTTTTGTATATCCAGGAAGGAGTGTAGCTTAAAGTATTATCTTGGAAATAATAGTACCTAGTATAACTTTAAATATTTTACATATTGTCACACAGATCTGGAATATGCACATATAAAAAAACATGCAGATTTAGAAAGTTTTGGGAACCGAATGATGGGCGAACATATTCTTAAGTTCTGAGGTACAAAACAGGTGAGGAATAATAGTGATTAGACTATGAAACACGGAACGATTGTTCGATATTGTGTAAAGTCGAAACATGCCATGAATCTACGAATTGCAAATAGCAAGAATTATTCAACCGTGAAAAATGTCTAAAAAATGTAAATTTGCTTACATGTCTAGATGAATTTTCGAAAATGCCTGTGTTGCAAAACTTACACAAGTATAACGAATTGTAGACTAACAATATAATAAAAAGGATGATCTGTACAAACTGCTGCCAGTATATTAAGGGAAATTATATTATTTAAAAAACATCAAAATTATATGAAGTTGAATAAACGGGCAAGGAAAGGAATTAAACTTACAATGAATAAATTTTCCAGCTAGTCTAATTAAAACAAAACAAATATTTGAGAAAATCTTAGTTTTTGATGAATCTGACTCAAATTTGAGACCTAATTTTCAGTTGAGTGTTATTATTATCTAATGGTAAATGAAGCTGTTTCCATTAAAACGTATTACAATAGGCAATCTCCAATATTAAATGACGCTTGTTACACTCACAGAATTTTTTATAGTAGAATCATCTATTATTATTAAATAAAACAAAATATTTGTAAGTAATATTAATAATTGAAGGAAAGTCTTCCATGGAGGACCTTTCTTAACTTGTTTCATTCTTTTTTTTAAATAAGTAATATTAAGTCAATTTAATACCCTAGTGAATACGGATAATGATCTTCCTTTAAAATTATTTTCAATTAGACTGTGAATATGACTGTTAAACCTTTTGGCTATTATAGCATAATATTTATTGTACACCCGATAGTACCGTTATGGCTTATAGCTGGCTCTTCAGACACTCTGTGAAATACTAATTAATTAAAGATTTATTTTTTTATGAATTTGAAAGCCAACATAATATAGATAACAATAACAATCTTTAACGACTTCTTAAAATTCAGATTTCCCTGCCGGTCTTATTCAGTGTATTTGTATGGCATGAAAAGTCTGCTTCCTTTGTACATTATAACTAGTATACACTATAATTAAACTTCTCAATATATTATAACGGTAAATACATATGATGCAATGGTTCCCAAACTTTTCAGTCCGCGGACCCCCCAAAAATTTTCAAATTTCACGGACCCCGCCTGAGTTCTCAAATAAAAATAAAAACAGTAAATACGATACAAAGGCTTATATTTTAATTTAAATGTATTAAAATCAAAATTCTCTTAACTTGAAAAATTATAATATTAATGATATCAAACATAGTTTTTGTTGTGAACAATAAAGCTGTTTTTGAACAATTAGCTCTGCAATATTGGGTTTAATGTCAGATAATTTCAGTTATAAGTCACTCTCAATATTAAGTTTATTTCTTAACTTTTACTTCAAGTACGTGAGCAGGGAGACTGCGGTTTCACACAAATAAGTAGAGGACAACAAAGTTAAACACTTCAAAGGTTTTTTGCGAGTTCAGGATAGTCAGTCATTACATATAACCAGACGTCAGCTAGCTATAATTGCAAAAACTGTAATTTTAATGAACTGTCAGTTGAAAGTTCTACCAATGAATCTTCTTGTAGTGTAAAAGAGAGGTTAGTTGACAGCCCATCAGCAAATGGATTCCTTATCCACATGTCACTATCGTCCGTCACGGGAAAATATTCCCTTAGCTGCAAGTGCAGTTGCTCCAAAAGAGACTTAATAACGTTGAGGATTTCCTTTGGAACATTTTCTCCTGTCATCTAGACGAAATCTGCCCTGGAAGGGAATTGTTCGAAGATTTCAGAGTCTAGTCTCTGAATCTACAGCGTCAATTTGTTATCATCTCCTCAGTTTTAACTCAACCTGGAAAATAGTGATGTTAGGTCCCTGCAGGCTTCAAGTGAGTCCATTCAGATGACTAAAGATATCAGCAAGCTATGATAGCTTCAAAATCCAGTTAAAGTCATGGAACCTGTCTTTAAGGTCGAAGTTGGAATCAAATAAAAAGAGCTTTGCTTCATCGCTCAGTTCAAGTAAACTGTTCCAAAACCCTTCCACGCGAAAGCCATTGTACTTCACAGTGGATCAACAATTGCTTGTGGCCACTCCCCATTTCGTCATATATTATAAAGGAAGAACGTTTTGATATATGATAATACAATTAGTTTGAACCAAAAATAAAATATAGTGGAATTTTATACTAATTGTTTTAAAATTCTAAAATTTAGATTTTAGAGCATAAAAAGTCGTAGAAAATTGCGGCATATTCTATTTTTTATTAAAAGTATCCGCGGACCCCCAGGGGTCCGCGGACCCTATTTGGGAACCACTGATATGATGAAAGAAATAACATGTTTTGGACATGTTTTATGATTTTTATAAAAAATGTTTAAAACAACAAAACAAAAAGCTATTGGTTCCATTTTAAAAAGCCAGTAAGGACTTAAAAAACCTATCATACTGAAATATGATTTTTACCGGTAAACACAGTTCACCGGTGAGAAAAGTTGTCAGACATAACCAATCGGCCGATTTATGTCAATTTATAAATGTTTTGGTTATGTTATATGATTTTTATGTTTTTATCAACACATAACTTAAAAGAGATACTTTTGATATTTTAGTTGAAAAAATGTTAATTTCAATATTGGCTTATGTTAATTCCCATTACCTTTTTTGGATAACATCACAACCATGTTTTGACTTGTGTGTAACATTTACTATCAACAGTTTGTTACTCAGTTCTCCGTTATTAAATACCAGCGCATAGAATTATTATTGTATATTGTATATTCTAACAATTCTCTTTAACAAACAGTTTAAAATAATGTTAAACCAAAAACTACCGAAATTATCTTAGCGGAGAAGCGTTGCAATATTATAAAGAATCGTATGAGCTGCAGCAATAAGTTGCAGTCCCCGTAAAATATATTTTACAAGAGCGTGCAGTGCGACACTAAGCTCTTCACAAAGGTAAAAACGAGATCTCTTTTAATCCTCAAACTCCGTATAATAGGACAGTACTCATAAGTGCACGCGGTTGAATTCAGTAAATTACATTTTTACTGTGGTAGCACAATACTTTATAAACACATAAATTGCTAAACCCCCAGTGCGTCTGACTTTAAACTACTTGAAAGTACGTCTGTTCTACTCCCGCATCTCAAATTTAAAATAGAATTTATAATTCATCGTACAACAATACGTTGATTTGTAGATTAATCATCGTCATGTTTGGTAATATTCAAATTAAGAAAGAATAAATATTTAAGCTTTTTTAGTTTAAATTTTTAATTCTAGTTTAATTTTCTACAGCTTTATTTACAACGTTATCTTACATAGATAGCTTCTTCACTAAAAGAATGCCTTACTTCGAAAAGTGCAGTTCCGCAAATAATACACGGACTAAAATAAAAATGTATCAATGTGCTCGGAAAATTTTGAATATTTTACAAACACTGTTTCATTTATAGGAATACTTCAATTTTAAAATTCTACAATTCACAGATGTTGAATAAGAGATTCGTTTTATCGCTAAAATGTAGAAATAACAATGTGTAGGTAGTGAATACATAGGAAAAGTCCCTATCATTTTGTATACATTGTTTATTCTATCTGTATTATCGTAATTTTTTACCTTAAATTTTTACTGTTTATTACCTTTAACAACAACAGTATAGTTGAATATTAATCATGAAATCGACATTATAGGTTCTCCGTATCACACGCGACGGTACTATTTCGTACTAACGTTTACAGGTAAATTTTGTGCTGTGTCAGCTCATATTATTTTTGGCTCTCCAGAGAGTAATTTTACAGAGGTAACGCGTTCTGGTAATTAATTAATGAAAACAATGTTCTGTTGCTTTCGGCAAATCGTTGGGGGATAAAAGATCGCATGTGCTGTTTCAGAAGTGTGTTAGAGTTGGGCAGCGGGCAAGGTATTAATATTATAAAATAATTTTCTTCATTCCAAATTATGTTATCACAATAATGAAATGTAATGTAATAATGAAATTACAATCGCGTTGTACATTGTAATTACATTGTACTGGAATATGTCGTTAAATAAAAGTAGTTGTAACAATGTCTTTGGAACGATTTTTATTTTTAAATTGGTTTTGTTCTTTCATCATATTGTTACAAGAATTGTATAATTGTCATCTCAGAAACAATTAAGAGATTATTATAGACTAGAGAACTCTCAAAAATTGTATTTACGTTTTATGGAACAGTAAGAATTATGACTGTAGATGTCCTACTTATACAGTTGTTCAATACACAGCCTTTCTTACAAGTTAAATAATTACAATAGTCCCCAAAACAGATAATAATTATGCACCAAACCCTTTCACTTATATTGCGTTGAAACAAACGCACAATCCATTTTGCGGGACTCAGCTCTAACTGGCAGATGTCTACTACACAGGTAATACACACATAATGCAACTTTTAGTGTGTGATATCCAAATGTTGCTTGGTATCAGGAGAACCATTGGGCAAAAATCAAGAATTTGCAAGTATCAGCTACTGTGCCACCCGGTCAAGACGGCGTAGACCATCTATTTCCCGAGTGGCAAACACGTTGACAAGCGTCGGCTGACGCGCGATTGTGTATGTTGCCTCTGCGTAACATTTAAAATTATTTTGTAAAAAATAAATACGCGTGATGTGCATGTCACGAACGACAGCGCTTCAACAACTGATAACGCTTACATACTGGAACTTGTTACCATTCAATGTAAGTATATTACAGTCATGATAATAGGTAACGACAAATGAAGAGAGAAGAATAGTTCCTGAATAAGTTAGCATAGATCTTGAGAGTCTAATCGCCTGTTGAAAAGAACAACATTATTACAACAAATATGGTTAACATCCACAGAAAAACATTTGGGTAAATATTTGTTATAGGGTACCTTTGTATTTGAAGTAGTTGAACAATTAAAATATGTATTTGTACAAGTAATTAATTGTCTGTGTGTGTGTGTGTGTGTGTGTGTGTGTGTGTGTGTGTGTGTGTGTGTGTGTGAGAGAGAGAGAGAGAGAGATGTAGACAGACAGATTGAGAGAGGCAGGTGGAAGATTTATTCCCTCGTGTATGTCTCCTCTAATTACAGCAAACTTAAATTTAAAACAACGATGTTGCGATGAAAATGCTGTCCCCTTGCATGGCTTGGGGGTAACGTCTATTCATACTTTAATCCATAGGTTGGGTTTAGACAAATGTAAAAAAACGGTTAAAGTCGACTGTATAAAACGTTTATTGCAAAAGCAGATTAAATCATCGTTATGCGATTTAGTTATATTCGCGCGTGCACGTAAGACTGCATGTCTGATAATTTGGAATACTTTAAATTGAATTAAGTGAATTATTCGCATGTTAACGGCCGTAAATTGAGTTTTATGTAACACACGCGCGGAGCAGGTTGTTTTCACCTGAAGCTCCTTGAGTCGACTGCTTGATTGGAAAAGGGGGGCGGACTGACCTTAGTCCATCCGGCGATAAGCGACATGCAGCCGACGTCACAGGCAATTTGCTTTAGAAATATTTTAAATCTGAACAAACGAATTTATATAAAAATAAAAGTACTGTAATGATTCAAAAACCCTTTTACTCTGTACAAGTCATTATAACCTCTCTTAAATATTTTGTTTTTGGTCAAGGTTAGTGATCCTTTTAAATTACTACATAGACAGCAGTAGTGTTTCTTACCTCTTTTTTGAAAACATTGTGTATATTGAATTCACCTACCAGTTCGAAATATCTAACTGAATCCTATGATAAATTACGTGATTTCTACCAGCCTCAGCTACATCTTGTTTCTCTCTTTACGAACGTGTAGATGAACCGTTTTCCTTTCCTTCTTACAAGAAAAAACGAAGTGTATTTTGAAATAAGTTTATCATAATTGCTTCCACGTTATATTCTGTCTGTTTTTACTTCTTAATTCTTACTTTACCAAATCAGAAACCTCATACGTTGTAATATTTTGAACATTTTAAAGTTGCATATTTTTAACATTATGCATTGTACATTTTTTAATACTGATTCTTACTAACAAATAATAAATAAGTTTTCCATTTAATGGAATAGTAAAACCAACGTTATGTACACACACATATACACACGAACGCGCCAACACAGTTAAATACTAAAATATGTTAATTATCCACTTTTTCTAAAAAGAAAAGAAAGTTAAAAGTTCTATAAGTTATAGAATTCAGTGTTGTTAATGTTAGTTCTTTACGTAATTCGGAAACATGAAGTCCACTGTAGCGACAGTAAGAGAAAAAGCTTGCTTTGTTCAGCATGTAAGATTTATGCAAAAATAATAAGCAGGAGACTGAGTAACATAACGGAAGCAATACTGCTAGAAGAACAACGGATTTCAGAAAGGTACGACCAGCATTGATAATATTTTTACTGTTAAGCAGATTATAGAGAAAAGGAGAGACAAAATTTAGAAACGCATACTATTCGCAGATTATTTCAAAGCTTTTAACAAAGTACCAAGGTTGATACTGTGGAGAGTTTTGGAAAATAGAGACATTCCTTTACATTTAATACAACTTATCAAAATCATGTATCTAGGTACCAGGATACAAACACAGCAACGGAACCCCATCAAAATAAATGGAGGTGTTAGACAAGTTTGCTCTTTATCAACCACTCTTTTTAACCTGTTTTTGGATGGAATTGTTAGGATTTGACTTAACAGTGTAACTGGAAGAATCAGAGTTGTGGGGAAAATGATTAAGATTCTGATGTTTGCAGATGCTCAGATTTTATTGGCCACAAATAAAGATGACTTGCAAAGGATGCTCCACTCCTTAAATAACATTGCAAAAGAATTTAATATGGAAATAGCTGACAAAAAACAAACGTATGGCTTTTAAAAGACCATGGTCAGTTAGATCTAAAATCGTAAAATTATTTTGGATGGTAAAATTACAGAACAAGTCTCAGAATTTAACTATTTAGGCTGTATGCTTTCATATAACAAGGAAGAAGATATTAATGGGAAACTTAATAAATTTAACCAGATAACAGGAACTCTCCGACATACTCTAAAACACAAGGCAAGGAAAGAGTACATAGTAAAATTATACAGATTTATGGCAGTTCCTACCCTTACTTATGGCTCAGAACGTGGACAATGTCTTCTAGACGAATATAAAGAATTCAGGCTACGGAAATGAAATTTTTTTGTTCCATAGCTGAGTAGACAAAATAAAATATGAAAAGAAACAATCAGATGAAAGAGGAACTGAAAGCTGAAGAAGTAAACGGAATCATTAATAAATATAGAGAAAGCTGGAAACAACACATTACCAGAATGGGCAGCGACAGTTTCCCCAAGGTAGCCTTATTGTATCAGCTGAAAGGGAAGAGAAGCCTGGGACGACCCAAGAAGAGATGATCCAACCAGTTTGGAGCTGGAACAGACATGAAGAAGAAGAAGATTATGGATACTACTCACCGCTACGAAACAAAAACAAACTATCAGTAATTATACAGCTTGGTTCAAAAGTTTTCATTTTCTTTCCCGTTGTAGTACAAATTTCATTTACTTTGTTAGATTGCGCAAAATTTAATATGCAGAGTAAAAATAACGGTAAAATTTCTTAAAAAATTGAGGCAAAGTGATATTTGGTATAGTTATTGAAAAAGGTCTAAATATCGGTTTAAAATCATCTTTGCATGTTTATAAGGTCAGGCTTTAAAAAAAAAAACCCTTATTTAACGGCAGCGCGCGGTAAAATCGATAAAAACGTTTACATTCCGTGAATTTCTTTCCTTACTACTAAATAAACCATTGGATCATGATAAAGTCTTCATTCTTTTTGTTTAAAATAGTACAAATTTTAATAGTAATAAAATCAAAATAACGATTTTGTTATTATTTCATCGTTAGGAGTATTAAATCGATAGACGGAATGGTCGATTTTAACAAATCTTCCTCTCTTGAATAATATTATTAAATATGTGTATCTTAATATACATAAAAGTCAGTGTGTATTTATATTCCACACCTCCTACTAAACCACTGGACCGATTTCAACAAAACTTAGAACAAATATTTTATGCAACGGGAGAACCAACATAAGATAGGTGTTTTGGGCCCTGGGGATGTCAAAAATGGAAAATATGAAAATACCGCATGTAGGGTATCAAATTAAAGGGGATTTCAATGCAAGTAACAATTTTTCATGCATATAAGCACTATTGAAAATTCTTGGGCCCTGGGGCTTAATAAATGGGTGGTTTTGGGGGAGGTCAAAAATGGAAAATATGAAAAACCACTGGACCGATTTCCACCAAACTTGGCACAAATTTATTACGCAACGGGAGAACCAACATAAGATAGGTGTTTTGGGCCCGGGGGGGGATGTCAAAAATGAAAAATATGAAATATGAAAATACTGTGGGGTATCAAATTAAAGGGAATTTCAATGCAAGTAACAATTTTATATGCATATACGTACTATTGAATATGTTTGGGCCCTGGGGCTCAATAAATGGGTTGTAATGGAGGGGTGTCAAAAATCGAAAATATAAAATACCTTATGTGACATGCATATACGCACTATTAAAAATTTTGGTCTCCGGGGCTCAATAAATTGGTGGAATTGGAGGAGGGGTGATGTCAAAAATGGAAAATATGAAAATACCGCAAGTGGGGTATCAAATTAAAGGGAATTTCAATGTGAGTAACAATTTGACGTGCATATTAATTTGGATTATTATAAATATCCCCCCCTGCTTGGTGGAAGTGAAAAAAAACAGCATAAATGGTATCAAATTAAAGAGAATTTCCTAGCAAGTAAGAATATGACACCACTTTCTCCCAAGCAAAGCCGGGCAAATCCTCCAGTAATAAATAAAATATTTAAAAGAAAAGCTCTCTTTTTAATAAAAGGTAAAACGAATACAAACAAAATAACATTATACAAGAATATATATATATATATTTTTTTTTTAATTTGGAATTTTAAAAATTATTTATGTTGAGAATTTAGTTAGTGATTTCTTCTTCTTCTTCTTCTTCTTCTTCTTCTTCTTCTTCTTCTTCTTCTTCTTCTTCTTCTTCTTCTTCTTCTTCTTCTTATCATCAAAGTCATTATCATCAAAATCAATCTCGTCAACAATTGGAAAGTTTTTGCAAGTTTCAGTTGAGCATGTACCACAAACCGATGAACATAAAAGACCAGCGCTTCTGCATGTACACGATCCTTTTTTGCAGCCAGTTTTGCAATTACAAAAGATCATTTTTAATAAAGATTTTAGGGCAGCTGGCTGTGTCATTTTTATAGGCGTTAAAATTTCTCCAACATTCCAACCCCAGTCTTTTGGTATTAGATCATTGCCGAGCCATTGCTGGACTTGTAAATATACTCTGTAAAAGTGCTGCTTGGCAGCGTCAGAAGTAGGTGGCAGACTTTCTAACTTTACAGGTTTTAAGCTTTTTTTCTTTCTTGAAATCGCTTTAGTAAAACTTGTATGTCTGTATTTATCAACACATGTAATTTTTTTTGGTGCATTATACATATACAGGTGAATTAATAGACCATTTTTATATATAGATGTTTCAGGTTGATTTTCCAGTTTAAATGCTTCGATCGCTTCTTTTAAATATGAGTTTATTGATTTTTTTCAATCGAATTAAAAATCGATTTTTTACCTTTACCATAAAAGCATGATGTTGTGTCACAGCCGGTTAGAGCATGCAAAAATAGTATATTCTCTTTGCAAAATTTATACTTTCTAAAGCTGTTATCAGAAGAAAATAGACTAGCTCTCATGGTTCCTCTCGTGGGTTTTAAGAGATAAATTTTCTTATTACTAGGTGTAAGCGCAGTAATGAGCACCAATATATCTACGTCCTCTGCAACAATAACTGGAGGTTTATCATATAATTCTAAGGCTGTTTTCACAATTAATAAGTCTGCATCATCGTCAGCTTGTTTAACGTTTATGCTTTCTTCTTCCAAATATCTCGTTAGAATTTCAATAAATCGAGTTTTATTAGTTTTATTCGAAAGAAATTGTTCTTGGGTCACTGTGACACACATATCTTCATGGAATAAAATATCTGGAGAGGAATTTTGATTGGTACGGCGATAACGCTCCATAGCTTTGATGCTGTTAGAATTGTTTGTATAGCCATCAAAAACTACAGTAACTTTTGATCCAAAGTGTCTCTTGACATAATTTACGTATCTTTGAAAAATACATTTGAACTTGTCATTTTTTGACCATACTACTCTATGCAGTAACATACCACCATCAATGACGTAAATGCAATCTTCAAGATTAATCTCAGTGCTATCTACTTCAAACATATCATATAGATTAGACTTATCTGTTTTCCGACATACACCTTCGTAAAACATAGATGTTGGGTACGGTGCAAGTTCATAACGCATGTAATCTTTTAATTCGTCACTTTTTCTTGCTACACAAATGCATTGAAATGTAAACATTGGATCTATAGGGACAATTTCCTCTTGAATTTTCAGACTACTATTAACACTTTTTAATGACAGTACTCTATTTTTTTCGTTTAAACGAAACTTTATGGAAGTTTGTACCAGCAATTTCTTCTAATCCTGCTTTTCCAACCTCAAAAGCATTATGATAGTTAATATTATTACCGCCAGTAACTCCAGTAGATATAGACATTATTGAATCTTGATAAGGAAATGGCTCGTGACAATCAAACCAGGATTTTATTTTGAGAATATCTTCAGTATCTCGTTTATTCGAGAATCTCTAGCATCTACATGCTGATCGGAAGTAGAAAATTTTATACCACAAAATTTTTCTACTTCTTCGCAGATATCATGTATTAGAATATGGCATCGCTAAAATCCATTTATTTGCAGTACTGGTAGTTACTCCCCGTCCAATCATACCACCATCAACTTTCATGACTCTCATTAAGTCCTGTTCGATTGTCATATCAGTATGAGTTCCTGACCAGAATTTCTCAGTTCGTCTTACAGTACAAAATCCGTTATTTATAAAATTTTGAAGTTCTTAAATTTTTAAAGCGGTAGTTTCTGGAATTATATCTTGGTTTTGCATTGAGGTGAAAAGTTTTTCAGATTCTTTTATAAATTGATTCATATATTGTACATATAATAAGGCTGATTTTGTATAATTAAAATGTCCAGTTGCATAAAAATATGGCAACATTTGCTGAATTACTTGTAATTGAATTTTTAGATTACCCATTTTTTCAGAGCGCGCAAATGCTTTTGCAATAGAGATCATTCGTATGTATTGTATCCATAATTTTGCAGTTTTACCGCGTTCCTCAATTTCAATCATTTTTTCTAGAAATTTACCATTTAAGATGTTTAAAAAATTATGATCTTGTACTTCTTTGTAAATAAGATTGTCATCTAAAAATTCTTGTAGTAAAGATTTCATATTTGAATATTCAACTTCTGAAAGATTCATTTCCTCAATAATCTTTTTACACAAAACTATCCAAATTAATGTGTGGCCTCGTACTGCTCTAGCATAAGCATGGCCATCTAACATCTTATCTACAGTTCCTGGCGCATAGCAACAGCTTAATGCTTCTTTTAAACCGCTTCCTGCCATCACATAACCGATTGAACCAAGAAAAGACATAAGCAGATGAAATCCTCCAAGTCGAACAATTACATTATGTATATCATCATCAGGTGAGGATTGGACCATTTCAAACGCTTTCTAATACAAAGGTTGATCGAAAGTAACAAAACAATTAAATAGATTTAAGTTTTTCACTAGTTTTACAGCGTATTTTAAAACGGTGTATATTGTATTTTTGTCAGTTGGAGGAGGGTGTACAAAAGGCAAGCAAACAATTCTAGATAATGTATAAGTCATATTTTCCAAAAGCTTAGACATAAAGGCATTCCAGCCAGTAATGCCTGGTTTGGTCACTCCATAAATACAAAGCAAGTCAGCATTAGACAAATGTATATTATTAAAGCTCGGATTATCTACTTTTTCAAAAACAATGTTTTGGAGTGCATGTGTATTAATATTTTGAAAAATTTGGAATGGTATTTTGTCAATTTTGCTGATTTCTTTTCCAGTAGGCTTAACTGTCAATCGTTTTAAGGGAACTTTGTTATAATAACAATCTCTGGGACTTACAATCATAATACCTCCCATACTATGAAAAGTATTTTTCCCGTCTATAGTATTGATGTTAATATCTGCATTGTCAAATGCCAATTGTGCAAAACAACCAGATCTAAATGGACAACGTGGACTAAGCAATACACTATCCTCATAAAGTGTTGCTTCTTTGTATGATGAACACACTCCCAGATGCGACAATATATCTATAATTCGTTTTGAAGCACATTTCCTATGCAACATTACAGACAGACCAACTTGCAATGGTGATAGAAAGGTTCTAGGTCTTATGCAACTCATAATTAAATGAGTAATTGCTGTGCATTTTGTTTCATATGAACTAATGTCATCTTTTTTATTTTTTAAAATTATTTCTTCTATCAGAAACTGAAGGGATTCTGGGATATTCTCATTAATATTTTGGAATATATTATCACTTGGAGGATAAAATTCTGTATTAATTTTCTTCAGATTAATATCGTTTCGAATAATTGCTGCTGCAGATTTTAAGATTTTTCTTTTTTCTTCATTTTCATCTTTTTTTGAGGCTATCCGTGCTTGACGCATGACATTGTATTCACGATCTACAAGACATATGAGGGTTGAGCCACCTTTTCTGGATATAATTCTTATACAATCGCCATAATTTTCTTTTAATTTAGCAATAATGGTATTTGGATGACAAGCATCATGTCCTGTTTAAGAAAATTAGATATTAAATAAAATAAACATGAAAATTTAATTTAAAAAACAGTATAATTATAATTTATAATTAAGCAATATATTTACCTAATAATGCAATTAATTCTGTGAGCGTAAACTGGGTATCATCACTGTCACTTAAATAATCAAAAATCAATTCTATTTGACGTGAGATTTTTACATCCTTGGGTCGACCTTTAGCATCACTTGTGTCACGAGTGTAACTGTTTAAAACTTTTTTGTGACAACTGCGGTGATATCTCGCTTGTACCGCTACCAAATCATCACAAGAAATTCGTCGTAGAATTGCTTTTCCTAATTCGTCATTATGTTCTGCAATCATTTCTAATAATTTTTCTTTAAAAGTAGGACTTTGAATTATGGAAATATTTTTGCGTTGATTAATACTTAATCTCGTATCTTTTATCGGCATCTAATCCACATATTATACAAACTTTTTTGAAATCAAACAATTCTTTACTCTTTCTGACTTTACTCTTGACTGGGCTATATTTACTTTTTTTCGACAAAGTGCCTAAATCCTTATAACACAAAACATCATTCCTTTTTAACGTATATTTTTCTCGACATTTCCTGTGTACTAAAATTGAATCAACTTTTTTTAACATTTCATATTTTCCATCGTTTCTCTCAGAGCTAACTCTTATTAAATTCGGTAGTCCTCGAGTCACTTTTTCTGTATCTTCAATACAAAGATCAGCATTGCAAATAAAACATATTTCAGTATCACACTGGTCCATATTTAATACCTAAAAATCAAAAAACCTTATGTAGCACTTATGTTCAGTAAAAGTATTCTTTAAAACTTCACCATTAGTGAAGTCAAAATACCTTTTTTGAAAATTTTTTTATTTTCAATTTTAAAACCACCGTGTTTACCAAATTTGTTTTTTATAAATATATGCCTTTTATAAACTTTTAATGTATGTAAAAAATGATCAGTACAAAAAATTTTTGTTTAGAAAAAATGCAGTTCTTTACGTTTAATTTTTTTAAATGGTCAAAAAATGGTGTCAGAAAGGCCAAAAAATTTTGTTAATAAACCACCCGAAAGTATTTTTAATAAGCATTAATTTAAGCCGTCGTACACCTTTGTGTCACAATCTTGCCATACTTTATGAGCACTCAAAGTTTTTTTGTGAATTCCGATTTTTTGAGGTTATATTCAACATTTCAATATGAAATTTTTGGGGGTTATAGTACTCCACAAAGGTTACCTTTCCCTCAAGTTTTATCAACTTTCATTAATTTGTGTTAAAACAACAGCAATTTGTTTATAAACGCCATCGCCACTTTATTTATTGATAGCACATTAACAATAATAATAATGTCGACTTCCGTATTAAGGCTAAAAATGTTCTTAATTTATTATAGAATACTGAAAAAAATTCACATTAAAATCGGCTTGTTAGGTCCAAAGATATTTATAAAAACGCTATTTTGCAACTTAAATTGTTAATAAAATAATAAACGGGTTGTTTTTACACAAACATTTCACACAACTATTAGCTCAACTTGATCCCATTAACCAATTTAGCACACAAAAAATCGACTCCCAAAACAATTCACATTTGATTTTTATTTTGACTTCACTACACGTGTTCACAAATAAATAAATATTAGAATGTATAAAAAGTGTAAATAAAAACTTTAAACTGCAATTTTTTTTACCTGTTTTATATGATAAAAACAAAAATATTTGTAATGTTTTGATTATAACCTTTGAAGAAATATCAACTGCGTCACTGCTCCGTTCTTGTATAGCAGATGTTTGTATGGCACACCACAACAATGGGTGTTGCGCGCGCAGCTACATTTACAGTTGCACACTCGAGGTGAATAGAACACCGCGCCGTTTAAAAATTTTACCTGTTTTCTAGGGTCTTGTTTTTAGAGTATAGGTATAATCAGGTAAGAGAAATAACATGAATAGATAGATTTAGCATTGAAGTAGCTGTAACGTTAATTTCAAGTACTCAAAGAAACCCACTTAAAAGATACATGTATATAACGCAAAGGAGGCACCTTTTTTTAGTATACACAATTTTTATTTAGTTTTTTAATTTTGAAAATGATTTTAAATTCCATGAGTGTAGTTTTTGATGCAGAACACTTGCAGCTTTCAAATACAGTTTTTTGTATTTCGATATCTCTATTTTTAAGATTAATAAAGGCAGATAAACTCTGAATTTTAGAGTAAATTTAAAATACGTCGAAATACTCACTTTTGAAAAGGTTTTTTTTTTTAATAACAACTTGAAAAGTAGTTTTCATTATTATAAAATAAAAAGTTTATCTCCTTTGAAGGTAAATTAGTAAAGCACTACTATTTTTTTTAAATTTTATTGTATAGTACTTGTAATTTTGTGGTTTCACTTCTTTTTGTATCTACAGTAAATATTTATACACAATATTCTTTATGTTCAAATAAAATATTTATGTAGAAATCAACAAATTTTGAAATCTATACTGTTCTCCTTAAAAACTAGCCTTTATTTAACTGGCTACGCTTAGATTAAAGAAAGTTATGATATTTTTGAATAGACGCGCCTGGCTAATTTAACGAATTACGCAAGATCGGGGGGCAAACGCTCTTTTTAAAACGCAGCGCTCATCATTACCAATTTTCAGGAAAACAGTTCCATTAACGTAAAAATATGTAAGGTGACTTTCTGAAGGAAATTGTTTGCTCTTCAATATACACCTTTTTATTTCTTCCAACTGTACATATTTACGGAGTGCTTTAAGAAAATCTGTCTTTACGATTTTTCCAGACTATTTTCAGAAAACCCTAGAAAGGTAAACATGCAAAGATTTTTTTATATTAATTATTAACGTTTATTTAACACGTGCACCAAATATTGCTTTGCCCCAATTTTTTATCAAGTCGAAATCTCTGGCGACTGGACTAGATGTCCACCGTACCCATTAGAAGTACACAATTCTGCAGTCATCATTAACCTATAAATCGGACGTTATTTGTCGGAGCAGAGTACTACATATGTTACTGCCATTCACGATGATGAAGGCAAATGCGTTCCAACAGTTATAAATCATATATGCTCATAATTGAACAGTCTTCAGTTTTAACTCGACCGTTTGACATTTGTCTGTCTTTATTTTTGGGGTGTCTTACGATAACGTTTGAACGCATTAACCGATTTTCATAAAATTTGGCACGCATGTTTTTTACTTTTACTCTGCAGACCCTATTGTTTTTTACATTGATTTCCGCAAAAGTTGGGGAACGGTAAGCAAAAATGTGAGGGAATAAAATTTTGAAAAATCACAAAAACCAATGTGTGGTATCATAATAAAGGTAATTTTCATAATTATTCAGCGTAGTGCTCATTTTTTAAAATTTCAAAATTTTAGAACGCCAGGAGCACCAGAAATGTCTCCAAAAATTTTGGTAAAATCGCACTATTCCATTTGGGGTGTCAAACTAAAGAGAATTTTAACCCAAATCTAAATGTAGATTTTAATTATAACTTTAGGGCACCACGGGGCAAATATTTATATAAATTTATTTATTTATTACACATATTTGTTCATACGTCAAAAGTTATATAAAATGTATATATTTGAAATACAGTTAATGAAATGTATGTATACAAATAGAATATATAAAATAAATTGTATTATTATAAAGAAAAAGAAAAAAGGAATTTTTAATTTTATAGACGAAATGCATTCATTCTGACAATGAACATCAAACAAGAAAAAGCAATCAGTAAGAACATACTAAAACAAAAGAAATTTTTGTATAAAGTGTAACATATATAAGAACAAGGAAGAATATTAAAAATCTATCATTTAAAGTTAAAAATTTACTTCTGTAATTGTTCAAATGAGAACTCTACGTAACATGTATGTACGATCTGCCAACGAAAATTAGGTTTAAACATCGTATCCTATGTGAATTTTTCAAAGCTCCTATTTAAAATATGACTATATAATTTTCTCCATAAAATTTCAATAAAAATAATTCTACAATGATTTTATTATACGAGTTTGGTCGTGAACCTGTGGAAACTCATTTATAATGTTAAAATTATTACCTAAATAGAAATTATATTTTAGTAAATATGATTGCAACATCACAAGCTAATTTTTATTTTGTTAATTTTTTGTTTTTAATATTTAATACAAAAAACTATAAGAAGAAAATATAAATATTCACAAAATATGACAAGGTAAAGCTTTAATTTTCAATGTAATGCGGTATCTGCGTTGCAAAGGGAGTTACTAAAATTTAAATTAACTGTTCTTAACGATGTTGATTAATAATCTCAGCCTCTCTTGTCTCGTGCTTGTACACATCAATCATCCTCCTTTACTTTTCTAACGAAAATAACATCCTACTTAAGTCAATAACATTCTATATCCAATAAATAAATTAGGTAATCTTAAGACTCAAAACATTAAAAATATTTTAAACTATGTAACATTAATATTAGTTTATTAACTAAGGAATTTACATTGCAGGTAGCATAATTCATTCAAATTAATTATTAAATCGAATTAATTATCAGGCTTCGGCAAAACCCTACTCTCAATATCTTTGCCCAGACGGGATGGGCAGTGGAAAGGCCCTTATTGGACCATCCAACGCTTCATCAAAAGGCCATGATCCTGACTTTTACTCGGTCGTATCGCGGAGCGGCTCTTCTCCTGCACCACGCGGTGGTTCCAGGTTGGTCTCTTTTTTCTACTGCGGGCAATCCCACCCCGCCTTCCGCACGCCTGAGCACTCGCCTGGGCCCGAATTACTAGTTTCGACCTCTGTCAAAATGCGAAAAGCGGAGGAAATTCTGAACCCGATTCAGAACCTGTTGATCGTCCGATGTCAGCCGCCCTCCGCCACTGTTCGGCAAAGGCGTTTCCAAAGTCATTGACATGCCCGACGTCTAGGCGAGTACTACTACGTCTCTTCGCGTGCTCTGGCTGACCAATCTGTGACGCTTAAATAGCCTACTAAACTAGAACGCAGCCACAAGGCTGGTCAGATTGCACAGTGCCGCCGCTGCCAACGCTGCCTGCTCTGGGTGAATAACCTCCACTATAAACTGTGGCGGTGCTAACTCAGCCAACTACCGGGGCTGTGAGATTTTCCAGGCCGAGCCCGAGCGCCTGCTTTTTCCTCCTTTACCGGAGAAGGGGCCCTCCCGCCTACAACCGTCCGAGCCTCTGCACCAGACAAGAAGTTCCCTTCTTCTCTAAGTGGAGCATGCAAAGCCTTCTGACTCCGAACCAGATCCTGTTCCTATAAAAGAGGAATCAGTGGTACCTGAGCCTGAACCCGAGAGGATGGCTTTTCCCCCACCCGCTGCTAACTACAACAAGCCACGACAACAGAAGAAGCATAAGCAAAAGAAATCATCGCCTGCTCTTGCGGCGGCCCCGAAAAAGTCTGAACCCAAGGAGTTCCACCTTTCCTGTCTGATGCTGGATCTGCTCGGCAAGCCAAGCCCACTCCTACTGTAGTTTTTCAGCCCGAGCGCCCCTCTCCTAAACCAGACCGCCGTTAAACCTAATTGCAGCTTTGCTGCTGCCACCCGAAGCGACTCTCTTACAGCCTCAGGTTTTTCTTTGTCGTCCATATCGATATCTGCCCTTGCCGAGGTTAGCTCCTTCCTCAACCTGTTTCTAGCCCCTTACGAACCTGATGTACTATTCATTAATGAGACCTTTCTGAGTGCCCTACCAGGGCGGTAGACCTGGTCTTCTTGACAGGATGATACCTCCTTCGAGGTGAAGACTTGTGTTGGTCATCACCGGGTAGTGCTGCCTCCTCAACGAAATATCGAGGCCACCGCCGTAGAAATATCCGTAATTCCCGGAGGCGTCCTCTTGGTTTTGAAATATAAACCGTCTAAGGCCGACGTTCGAGACGTCGACCCGGATACTGACTTCCGAGCTCTTGGGAAGGCTAACCTCGCTTAACTACACCATCCGGGAAGGCGCTTCACAGGTACCCTCATGACCACCAGGTACCTTCTACGCGCCTATGAGCTAGGATAACCGATCTTCTACCCCTGCACTTGTCCTACACGGCCCGATGTTCTGGACATCGTCTTTGTCAAGGGCGTCAGCTCCTCGATCAAGGTAATCGTGTTGCGACGGAGCTGTCTTCCGATCTCTGTCCCATACAGACGCATGTTACTACCCGACACACTAATGGGAGAGGAGCTCGGCGGGTAATCGAGTGAAATCAGTACGGGCCTGCTTTCTATCGAAGGCTTCCCGAAATGGTTCGCCGGAATCTGTCCAAATAGACGAGACAGTTGCCACGTTGGCTGTTGTCTCTTCCATCGACTGTACTGACGAATGAAACCCAATCTCAAGCTTGATTATTACCGGATCCTGAAGAACACCAAGAGAAGGGCAGAATTCGGAGACGGCGGCACCAAACGCGAGATCCATCGACAAAGCCAGTTTCAATTGGCAGGTAAGTTACGTTGTGACTTGCACGCACTCTGACTAAGTTGGTGGGTGTTTGTTTGTGGTTCCCCGGAAGACAGCTTCGACTAGAGGATACCTCTGCATTGGCCGAGAAGAGACGCTGATCTCCACTTCCGACTATCAATGGACCTGAGGGACAACCCCTTGCCAAACCGGAGGAGAAATAAGAATTTCTGACCAAGCGTTTGCAGCAAAAGTTTGCTCCAAACCCGTTCGTCCGATGAGGAGATAGAAGACGAGGTTAAGGATTACCTTGACCGCCCGTCACCGCCAAACCAGAACTCATTTCAGAGGCAGAGGTTTCGAAGCGGCTTTTAGCACTTCAACCCCGGAAGGACCCTGGATCGGAAAGTTTTACGAACACCGCCCTACAGAGATTTCAGGCCAGGGGAGTTCGCCTCCTGGCTGACCTGTTCAAGGTCTCCTTTAGGTTTACCCTGTAAAATAGTGCCAGCCGATGAGCACGATGATTCTGAAGCAAGGAAAAAGACCCTAAGCTCGCCAACAAACGTCGGCCTATTAGCCACCTAAAACGGTTTCAGCAATTTGGATTTCTTGCTGGGCACTCCTCGACGCATCAGCTGAAGCTGAACTTTCTCGTAGCAGACACATTCCAAGCAAGTAGCCAGTAAAACTAATCATCGATTGTACTGACTCCAGCGTCTGCTCTGAAGCAAATCAAAAACCCGGTGCCTAGGCAAAATCGTCGTTACCACGAATGTTACACCGGTGGTTACCTACGCGATCCCGGTGTGGGACTACTTGGCAAGGTCCCATAAGCACTTTTCCTTGATACTTACAACTACTTTTTTTTTTAGGATTTTCTATCTTCCGTCTTCTACTAGGCTGGTAAAAGTTCCCTTTTAGATATGAAAATAATTTTTCTTGCTTTACCCTTATTCTACTACTTAAATTAAATGCTTCCTCTGATTAGAATGTATTATAGGCTAAACGTGTTAAATTTATACCCACTTTACACCAAAAATTAGACAACACTAAATGCATCCACAGTAATATTTTAGGCGCAATAAAATTGCATAACACATTCTATAACTAAAAACTGTCTTTTTATAAATATTTTAGCCTTCTCCCCCAAATATTTCTAACCGCCTCTGAACATACTGAGGCGATGTATAATCGCTTCAATACCCAAAACAATTCTGACTTCCTGAGTCTCATTCTTAGTGTTGGGTCACGTGTATCCTCTTATTTAGCTGTAGGTTCAGATCAAAATTGTAACAATTCAATTTTTAAACATTTTTAATTTAATATATTTTTGGTGATTGTAGTTTATACTACAGATATGCTTATAGTAATGCAATTAAAAACATATTCAAGTTTGAAAATAGTTACTTATTTATTAAATAAATATATATATATATATATATATTTGTGAGCACGCGCGTGAGCACATATGCAAACACATATACATAAATTTGCAATCTTGGAAAGAAATATTACAAAAATGATTATGTTAAAAGATTATTATTTATTATTGACATAAACCTACACTAAACGTGATATGACAGGCTGATTAAACGGGGTTTATATTTCTTCTCCTAATTTAAAATAATAAATCGTCCCACTGTCAATAATAATAACAGAAAGGCTTACTTCAATCTGTAAAACAACACAAATATACATTTTGGTAGATTGAAAGAATAACCGTCTTAATTTCATAAACTAAATTCTTCAGACAACATATGTTGTATTCCCATACATACTACAATTAGCTTAAATGAATACCAGAAAATCTTTCCCATAGGACTAATAACAATAGGCATTATAACTCATAATGCGGTGAATCTCATACACATTAAACGATAACACAGAGAATAGCATTTGGCTGTGCTGGATTAGCGTTTATTAGTGGTCGATTACAGTAGGACAATTTACTTTCGCAATGGATTATTTCCGAATGCTTTCACATATTTTGTAATAAGGTACACTCAAATAAATACCTCTTACATAAATCGGATTTTCTATGCAATGTAAACTATAAGTGACTAATATTCTGGTTAAGAGAAATTTTTCAAGGAAAAATTAGATAGTTCTAGTACAGAACAATATTCTTTTCTTTAATTGTTATGAACTTCCTGATGTTCTTTATCTAACATGATATAAGACTACGACCCAAAATTTACATTAACAAACTGGAAGGAAGATTTTTATGCACTTAAAAATAACCGTTAAAAAACTATTTCCTTGTTATACAATTGTTTTTCCAAGATTCAAATATCACATTACATAATGTGAAATAGTGCATGATGTTCGGCCCATTTCATTAATGCATTATTGAATAAAAAAGATATTTAAAATACGAAGTGTAGCAAAAAAGTAATGAGACTGGCAACGCTGTGCGCTAACCAACAAAGCTGCTGCCTTCCTTTTCACATTGCATTTAGGTTAACTCCTGTCGTAGACTCCATACAGGTTTCAACTATGCATAATATGCATAGTTTCATACAAATATGCATAATTCTGTACTTACTCTTTTATGTCAAATGAAATATTTGTGTGTAAGTGCGCGGGTGCGCGTGTGATTCACATTTTATTTAATAACTTCGTTGACAATTGACCTTTCTTTTTGAAATTTGGACAGGGTGTTCTCACGGTTGTAAGCCAAATTTTCCATATACTCAATTCTCCAAAACTATAATTATTATATGTTTTTTTTATGAAATCATAAAAATATATAAGAGCAGGACCAAGACCCGTGTATTGTGAGCAGAAAGGACAGTCTGCAGCGACGAGAATATCCACGCTATAAAGTAGAAGAAAATATACTATATAAATTAATGGATGATATGTGGAAGATTGTCATGCCTGTACACTTGATCGACGAGGTTATAAAATATGGGCCTGCCATAGTAGCTTAGCACATGCAGGCGCATACAGATGTTACCTGACCTTAAGGGAGGACTTCATATGGAACTCCATGATGAAGAAAGTACGGGCGACTCTACGTGCATGCCATGATGGTCAGACATCGAAATACCCCAATCAGCACACATATGTGGAAATGAACAACATAATCACGAAGGGTAAAGGTGAGATATTGTGCGTGGACTTCCTTGGCTGTTTACCGAAAACTACGCGGGGACTTAAACATCTAATTGTATGCGTTGATGCCTTTACGAAGCTGGGTAAAGTTATATGCTATAACGCGTCCCACCACTCGCTCGGTATTGAATGTTATTCTCAACAAATACATCCCTAAACACGGACATGTCAAGAGGGTGTTAACGGATAATGGCAAACAATTTTCTAATAAATTGTGGTCTGATACCCTGACACAGCATGGGATTCAACCTGTATTGACTGCGATTAGGCGTCCACAGGGTAATCTTGCTGAACGTGTCAACAGGGAATTAGGTAGGTTGTTTTGGGTATACTGTCATGAACGGCATAATAGTTGGCCGCAGTATTTACAGTTTTTTGAGTAATCTATCAACGAGAATTACAATACCGTCACCGGATATACGCCGATGGAGTTGGATTCTGGAAAACAGCCTAACAGATTTTGGGATGGCTATATAAAGCGTTTAAATACCACGAATCTACCTGTGCCAATGGAGATGAACAGAGTACAAGCTGACGAAAGGATTCGTAAGGTCGCTACAAAAAGAACGGAAGAATTCAACACTACACACAAATTAATGACGTCTGGTGTAGGAGAACTTGTCTTGCTGAAGGTTCATAATGTTGGGAAAAGTGAAGACAACACTGCAACTGAGTTCTTTCTATTATATAACGGACCCTTTACACTGCGAGATAAGGTAGGAAAAAATACGTATATTGTTGCCGATGAACAATAAGGTTATCGGAAAATTCCACGCGTCGTCACTTCGAAAATACTTCCAACACTAAAAAAAAAGAGATTTAATAATAATCATCTTAAATAAAGAAAATTTTATTATAAACGTCAGAGTATGAATGAAAGGTTGACTGACTGATCAGCTGGGGTATGTAAACATCAAGACCTGTTTAGAGATCACCGCATACTTTACTTATCAATGTCATATGCTATTATTGCGTGAGAATTTAAATTTGACAGTTCAAGAAAGAATCCTTTATATTGGAATTAAATATATTAATTATGTTTGTTTAAATATTTTATTTATTTTACAAGGAATTTTGAGTTGATTAAGGATGAAAAAAAAAAATTTTATTATTTGTGAAAAAAAAAATTGTTTTAACCCAGTCGGGATGTATATGCAATGGGTGAGATTTGCATATAAAATAATAAATTTCACTCTTAACATATGATAGCATGTTTCAATGAGAACTAGTCAAAGTAAAAGTTGCGTGTTAGAACATTGTATTATAGACAGTAAGAATCATGTCAGAATTGTTAGATTAAGTTAATTTTTGACTGTATAAAAAAAATATGAGTGTTGTGAAATAGTGCGAACGTATGCATAGGCATATGGCGAGTGCGCGTGTGCGCGTGTAAATAACTGTGTTACGAATTAACAACAAAAACGAATTAAATTAAATAACTCTTATGTAAATCAAATGTCTGACATAAGACTTATACCCGATTATACATAAAAATAAGACCAATCTGGTAGTGTTGTTTGTTACCAGTACAAACATATAAGTTACAAAATATATGAGTGTTTCATAAAAGAAGGTTTTATCACCCACAAGAAAAGTAATAAAATTATACCGGTTTATTTTGCACGTTTTACATTGCCCATATTGCAATTTCTTACAAGTAGAATGTTATCTGGACTGTAATGAAAGGGTGAGGGAACAGTTTTGACCAATCAGATAGGCTAATATATCAGTCGATCTGTCCCGTGACGAGATGTAAGGCAGTCTACCGTAGAACGCAGAATAAGCAGACTCGCTACTCGCTATAAGTGAAATCGTTAAGTCTGATTCAGTACGATAGGTCTGTCAGGTATACGAACACTTATAGTAAAGTGCGCGAATGATTATTCGAGTGCTAATTCGGTAGTAGTTTCAAGATTGTCCGATTAGGTTTCTATGAACACATCAAGTTGCCGGAGCTATTTAGCCTAATTAACTAACAATTAAATTGAACATTGTCATAGAAGTACCCAGCCCGTACAACGACCCTGAGAGCTGAAGGAGGAGATCCTGAAGAAGAACCACAGGAGGAGCGGCGGTATCCTGACGACTACCTGGATGGAGCAGCTGTCAACATTCACCAGGGAACCAGGAGAAACACCCCACCATTCATCTTAGTCAGGAAAGTGAACCCATTTATAATAAACTAAATAAAACAATTATAAACTAATAAGAAACAGAAACTTATAGAAATTAACGTGTATGTTATTAGTGTGTAGGAATTATTTTAAAGTAATACTGAGGGTCAACATTAACTGTTTACTAATTTTTATTTACAAAGAAGTAGTAATTTATTTATTTATGTAAACAGAACTATTAATTTATTTTATTTGTGTTAAAAACTTGTCTATTAATTCTGTTGTGTTCATATAAACTGTAGTAAAATCTGTGCTGTCTAAATTTAAGAAAATCTTTGATTAAAGCCAATATTTCCATATCTAAGATATCGACTTATTTATTCTATGCAACTTTGTACATCGCAATATATATATATACAGATACATCGGTACAGATACAGATATACTGTTATCTGTAACTTTAAACAAACTTTAAGTTAACTTTTGAAGTCTTCTTCCGGTATGGACCGCGTCAAAAATGCCTTGTATGACAACGTTTCACTCATATTACAATGAGTATCCTCAGGCCTAAGTGACAAAAACGCCGGCAAGCGAACGTAGTTATATAGTGTAGAAGTAGCGGTGGTTGGTCCGGTAAGTGGACCCTGCCCTGTAGGCGTTACGCTGTGTGCATTATTTGTGCGGTCAGTGAACCAGAGTGCAGTCAAACCAGAAAGTAAAGGGTACCAAGTCGTACTAAGCGTGGCGGTTTCTCTGTTGATGTTATCCTTGTGTTTATTAATTTCTGTTGTTTCTAGGATCAATCTGTCATAATACCTATTACATGACCTTATTACAGATGCGTCTTCGAAGTTTACCATGTGATTAGTTAAGGATGAATGCTCAGCAATTGCAGACTTTCCAGCTGCCGAGTTCTTCGTATATCCGACATGTTCTTGAACTCTTGTGGAAATCAGGCGACCCGTCTAGCCAATGTAAACCTTTCCGAAACTGTATGGAATTTTGCAGATACCTTCAGTGTTGAATGGGATTCTGTCTTTGATTGGTTTTAGAAATTGATGTGTTTGTGTAATATTTATAACATACTTATATCGTAATTTTACATGTTATATTTATAGTCTACATGCTACACTTAAATCTTATGTGGAGTATGCCTTAGGCAACGTACAGAACAAATAATAAATGCTACTAAATTAATAAATTCACAAGTTTGCAATTTCAGCAGGTAAACAACTCACACACTAAGTACACCGATATAAAACGTCTCATTAACTAACTCAACTGTACTTGCCGCTAAGTATGAATTTTATAATAAACAGTTAAGTGAGAGCTAGGAAGGCAGCAAGAAAGGTAATGTTTACCTGAAGGTGACTGTTTACATAAAAGACTGTGTTTGTACTAAATTTGTCGATAAGTTTTTTCAACTAACAACACACGTGATATCTAATTGGGTACGTGTGTGCTTCCGCCGTGACATTAATGTAAAATAATTCACTTTCTACTATTAGTTTACCGCAATTCTGTATGCTTACAGCAATGGTTTTTGTAAAAATACGTGTTACGTTTGGTACTGAGGCCTCAGAAATATTAAGCAAACAATTACTATTCTTTTTTGTGTTCATGTGGCTGCAGTTATCGTGAAGATTAACTTCATTAATCTAAAAATAATTTAGAAATTTATGGATTTAATAAATAAAATAACGATGTGAAATAAACACGATCTCTTTTAATTTTTGCATTAATACTGTGATAATGTTTCTAGACTAGCCTACAGTAGACGGTAATAAAAGCTATGTTTCTAGTTTCGCTATTTTTTTTATTTGGAAAAGCTACGCAAAGAATACTTTAGGTATGTTAACCTTTGTGTTAATATTATTTTCTTTATGGTAATGAACCACTTATTATTTTTAAGTATTTCACTTAGAGTTAATCACGGAACACGGTTGTAGTTTTGGATAATAAAGTAAAATGTCATTCTTCTAATGGCTTCGTGACGCTTTTCTAGCCATATACGCACAATACTGATGACAGCAGATTTGTACACAATATCCTACCCCCTGTGTGTGACAGCGACAGTCGCTGTTTGTGTAATCAGTGTTTACAATGAGGCTGAAATTTTGACATTTGTATTACGGCATGTTAGTTAATGTGTTTAATTACCAGCGCCCGTGATTTATATCGGTTGGAACGCATTTATCTTTGTAACAGTGACTGACCGTAATGAGAGTGTTTGTACCGTGTGCCTCCCTGCTCCGACTAACCACGCCCAATTTATAGGTTAATGATGCTCGCAGAATCATTTACCTACAATGAGTCACGATGGATCTCTCAGTAGCTACAAATTGCTGTACATGCTTATTGTAGGAAAATTTATACACAGTATCAAAATGTACATAAACCAAGTGACAAAACGTCTGAGTAGCTAAGGCGTAAAAGAGGCAAAAGAAAGTCTTTATCCATGCTGTATTCTGTCTGAAGCTGTAACACCTTCTAAAGCTACAGATCTTTAATAGTCGTGGGCGCTCTACCATTATCTGCCGGCTGGTCTCGTCTATTATGAGCTCTTGTTCTTCAGCTTCTTATTCCTAAAGTTCCCAAATCTTCCTCCCTCCATTTAATTACGTTGTACTGCCTTGGGTCGTCTCCCTCAGTTCTCGTTTACCTTATCGTTTTCATTCTTGTTATTCTTTCCTCTATCATACTACGTAAGCCCCAGACATGCCAGCCCTAAAATTGTAATTGTTGCTTCTATATCATGTTCATTATACAGGCCCTTTGTTTTTATTATCTCGCCTTCATTTATTATTTACTACTTCATTTACGGACCCGCAGATTTTACCTCAAGACCGCGTTTAAACATTTACAATATGTTCTAGACAGCTATTGCTAATTCCAATGTTTCCGCTACACAAGTATATCACAACAGTCATTTACGTACTAGTAAAGTAGAAACATCTGTACTAAAAAATAAAAATATTCATGATATATATTTCGACTTTGAATTAAAAGGCGATTACATTAATGGAAGGCACACTTTTTTTCGTATAATCATCTATTGTAGAATAAGCATGATCTCATTATTCTCCTGTTAAGTAATTCGTCCTGGCTTGTTAAAAAAAAGTAATGTATACTGCATTATAATTGCGTTGTCGGTAAGGTAAATGACTTGTTGAGTAGATGTCAGTTAACAAATTTAGTAAAAAAATTAAATATTTTAGGACTTCCACAAATGACAATAAAGAGCCAACAATAAGTCAATAGAAATATAAAAAATAAAATAAAAAAGAAGGTTGTCTACCGTCTAAAAGAAATTAAATTTTTGTTTACATACTATTTATAGGCCTACATAATACTGTACTGTCAATTCGAAAGGAATCTTAGCTGATCCGGTAACTATATATAATTGAGCACAGAATACTATTGACTTACTAGATGTTTAAAATACGCGATTCAATTTAGTTCGAACTTGTATGTTCGTGTAAGTGGTGGGGAAAAATTCAGATAGAAGCAAATACGTTTCAAGAATTGCTATTATCAGTTTTATTTACTCATAGTGACAACGCGTAGCCTAGTGCGCACGGAAATTTCTGATTGCAGCAAACACAACTTTAGTAAGAAATAAATACAGTAGTTACAGATGTTAAAATGTTATCGACAAAGCACATCATGCGATAAATTTGTAAGAAAACTAATTATACTGAAGCATGAGCTCTAAAAAACATTGATTTATTTTTATTTTACACTTTCACTTGAATTTTGACTACTGTAACTTATTATTATTATTATTAGTGTAACTTAAAACTTATTATTTTATTTTCTAAAATAAATTGTTATGCAAAAATGTAACACGCAATAACCATACGTAAACTTTACTATACTTTTTTGTTGTTGTTTTTGTTGAAATGGTATCCTTCATGCTGTTTATATTTGGTGAAATGACATCCTTACACACTAGTAAATAATAGTAAATAATAAAGACATT
The DNA here is from genome assembly GCA_034769895.1 of Magicicada septendecula. NCBI lineage: Eukaryota > Metazoa > Arthropoda > Insecta > Hemiptera > Cicadidae > Magicicada > Magicicada septendecula. Next base: position 185,441,020 of record CM068371.1, on the reverse strand, counting down.
CAACATGCATTCTGAAGTGGTTGAAAAATTTCTGTTTAGCCTATATTCTCTGAAGTTTGAGTACAGTGTTATAAACTTGCCGTAGTTTATCACACAAAATAGGACACACTCATTATTGTCTCCGCCTGTGTCCACGTGATAGAGAAGCCATACCTCTTTAGCTTCCATTGCAAATACTGGTGCGTCAGATACCTGAGTATGTATGTCTTACTATGTAGGCCTACACATAAACAGCGACAAACAACTTACATGAATAGCCTACTGATTCATATAGGCACCTATTGCAAAGCAGTTAATTCAGAAGATTTTACACAAAATGCCGTTATAAAAATTCAGTAGCTGTGGCCATTTATAAAGTACACTGGACAGTTACTGACACGTCACGCTGACTGTGAATGTAAAGCCAAAAGTCAAAATACTAATAATTAAAAATTGAACCTTTTTATGATCGAGCATTTTATGATTGGCCGATTTGCAATTGACACTTTGTTGTTTGCGGATAATCAGGCTATTCTGTCTGACTCGGAAAACAGATTGATGGGTATACATTTGTTAAATTTAATCTGCAAAGACTCTGCATTACAAATATCCACACTTAAGACCAAGGTGATGGCTTTTCGTGGAACCGATCCCGTACGGGCAAACATTGTTATAGATGGTATCGTCCTGGAACAAGTTAGCAGTTTTGAATACCTAGGATACAGTGTCTTATAATACAAGCAACGACGTTGTGAATAAGTTCAACCTTATGTGCCGGAACATTAGGCGAACCCTTAAGTCAGCAAGTAAAGAAACACGCTTAAAATTCTACAAGGTGATGGGTCTGAGAAGGTGACTTCTTTATGGGTCTGAGAACTGGACTTTAACTAAAGGCCAGGCCAGTCGTATCTAAGCGGCTGAAGTGAGATTTCTTAGGCTCATGGCAGGGTATATTCTCCATGATCATAGAAGAAACACAGATATACTGCAGGAACTGAATATTATGAGTATACTCAACAGGATTGCCCAGTATCGGCTGAATTAGTGGGAACATCTTGGCCGAATGCATGGCTGCCGCATCCCCAAACAACTATGGAACTATAAACGGTAGTGACGGAGAGGTGTGGGACGTCCGAGGAAGCGCTGGAATGACCAGCTCTAGACTTTGCCTGTTTGATACCGGAACAAACCATCCTTGGTTTAATCCTTGCAGATGGTGGTGATGATGATGATGAAACGTTTTAACGTAATAGTGCTCAGCACAACTTCTCGTAACTTACAGTTTTGTCACAATAGTTAAAGCGACATCAATTATATCCGTTACAAAACATGACACGTGCTCACCATCAAAAAACTTAAATTATTGTTCTTCATTCTTACGTTTGATTAATAGTTTGCAACTTTCACAGTCATCTCAAACAGACACCAATCATGTTTCTTTATCTAGTTTGCAAAATGGAGTTCCTACAAAATTCACATTGCGTAATCAATAGAAATATAAGGTAAAGAACAAAAGTTTATATGAACGTTTAACTTTATAATATTAAATTAAAAATTGAAAATGTCAGCTAGATACCAGTCAATACTATTACTGTAGAAAATGTCAGATTATATCTTGATTAAATATAATCACTTGAAAAATATTCTAAAATTATTGCTGTGTGTATGTGATCAGTACTTGCTCTTAAATGTGCTCTATTTCAATATGGGCCTACGTCATATTGCACTGCACAATGTACTCAATACTTTTATGTGCATATTTATATCAACTACCCCTGCACATATTTATATCAAAATCAAAGTTTTTATGCTTTGCCTTAATTTATATGTCATTATAAGCTTATTATTACTGATGATTCACATATCATTTATAGGAATAATCACCATCGTTCTCTCTACTGCTGCTTGACTCGATTCACTTACGTTTGCGTTAATGTTCACTACAACTGGCGTGGTAAGGTTCTATAATTATCACATGGTAATAATATATTACTACATTACAACTGCTACTGATGCTGCTACATCTAAAACCACCACCACCAACCCTGATAACTGTTTTCTTCTTTATGCTTTAACTTTTATGCAGTATGCCTGCATTAGTATTTGGCGAGCTTATTTTCTTTTCTTTCCTCAATCCACGTTTTACCTGTTCTCAGATCGGACTTCTGATGGGCTCCAACTTCCTTGAATGTTTCTGATGATCCCCACGTAATCACAATATTATTATTATTATTGCGTATTGGGAGCAAATCGGATGTTCCTCGGAGAAAGCCGCTAAGGTCGTTGTTGCGCTGAGCAGGTTAATGGCAAATGTCGGAGGCCCAGCTGCGGGAAGACGGCGACTGCTGATGTCGGTGTACTCGATTCTCCTCTACGGATGCGAGGTCTGGGCCGACGCACTGAAACAAGAAAAATACCTCAAGCAGATGGCCGCGGTACAACGAAGAGGAGCACTTCGAATTGCAAGCTGCTACAGAACGGTGTCGGAACCAGCAGTGTTGGTCGTCGCTGGAGTAATGCCAATAGATCTGATGGCCGAGGAGAGGAGGGGGGTCTACGAGACCAAGGAAGACTTGGGGATCGTAGAAGCAAGAACAGTGGCCAGGGCACACTCCATGCGGAGCTGGCAACTACGATGGGAGCAGGAGAGTCGAGCCAGGTTGACGGGGCGAGGTTGATTGGGAACCTCCCTCAATGGGTGGACAGAACGCACGGCGAGGTAGATTATTACCTTACTCAATTCCTGACAGGGCATGGTTATTTCTGTGCATACCTGCGAAGGATGTGTAAGATGGAGGATCCGTCGTGCGTGTACGGCGACTCAGACTCTGATGACGCTCATCACACTTTCTTCGAGTGTCAACGGTGGGTGCTAGAGAGGCGAGGACTGGAATCGGAGATTGGCCCCATGACGCCTGATAACATCATAGGCGTCATGCTCAGCAGCAAAGAGAACTGGGACATGGTTGTGACCTTCGTGAGGATGGTCCTACTACAGAAGAAGAAGCCTGAACTGGACCCTCTCACAAGTCGATGATATAGACAAAGCTGTAGGAGCCTAGTAGGCGCAATACGAGATGCCACCCGGAAGCCATACGAATAGTTGTTACAGGGGGGGGGGTTCCCTGCCTGTAATTGGAGGTTTTTTGGTGGGTGCGAGTCCCACACACCGGGAGACCAGTCGGGTGTCTCCTGATGGTGCATTTTTGCATCCCCCGCAAAAAAAATTATTATTATTGCTGTTATTGTGTTTTATGGTTTATATTACTATTAATTGTATTCATTACATGTTACCCTTGGCTCTTGAGTAGGATCGTAGTTGAAAATTTATCAGAGATTAGATAGCTACGAATAAGGACTTATCCACATAAACTCTTTCGGATCAAGGCTGTCCCATTGAATATAATTGGTCAAAGCAAAGCGCGTTCTCTTATAATATAAAGAAAGGATTTAAAATTTTCAGCGCCCTTCACTTAATTAATACGAGGATATGCCTAAAAGTTTTCTATTTTGTTTTATTTGTAAGTGTAATAGTAGCGATACATTAGATGGGAGGTACACCAATAATGGAAAAAGTAGAATTGCACAAGCAAAAGGAGCGTTTTTTAACAAAATATTTCTTCTAACAAAATATTTACAGAAATTTAACCCAGAAAACCAGTAAAACATTCATAGCAAGTTTCATTTGGAGCAAATTTTATGTACATAGAGTGACGTGGCTACAGCGACAAGGCATTGCCTTTAGGAGTTAATAAACGGCTCAGAAACCTTGACCGTGAGAAATTTGTAAAGTAATTACCTTGAAGCTTTTGAGATGCGGTCCTGGAGGAAAACCTTTAGAACACCGAGGACAGAAAGTGTTACTAATGATGAAAAGAATTGGGTGAAAGAAGAACACTGTTTAAAACCACTGCGGAAAGGAGGAGCAGTATAGTCAGTCACCTACTACACCATTCGAATTGTTCACCACTCTGACTGAGGCGCGTAATGGGAAGGAAAGACCCAGACAGAAGTATTCAGATAAAATCAAGGAGGAAGAAAATATGTAGAGATTAATAGACCGTCTTTAGAAGGAAAACATTTCAAGCCCACCAACCTCTGAGTTTAGGAGAAGAAGAAGATGTGTAATAGTTTGAGCCTTAACAGTTTTAATGTTTCATAGAGTTTTAGCATGTTTCTGTGAAATTCGGTCTACAAGAGATGTAAATGAAACCACTTTGTCGTAACTGTTCGCAGAACAGAATCTCCATAACTGTGACGTAACAAACTTCAAATGTTTTGCGTAGTATAATAACTGCGGTAAGAAACAAAAATGCATGCCTGGTTACTACGGTGAGATGTATAACCAAATGCGACGATATTCTTAACAAAATGTTAATTGGGTTGTCGAATATTTCGTATTAATCATCGTCGGAGCAGTCAGTTCAAAATGTGTTGGTGTGACAGGGGTTGGTTTCCAGGAACATTTTTCTTTTTAAACAAGGGTTTTTGAGAAAAAAACTTTCCAAACATAATCAGTATCTACGATCGAACGCAAATTGTTGTAAGTCAATTTTATTTAACAAATTGTGAGCATGACTTGACTTGTCAACATTAACACGTAGGCAAACGCTAAAAATAAATGTAAAGAGTTGAATTTATGAAAAAGTACATATTCAAGCTAAATTGATCTTTTATTTCACATACACACATTATTTACACACCCGATGTCCTGCGTTGTAGTCTGCGTGTTGGGGGTCAGTGCAAGCGCGCGCCTTGCATTGAGTCCAACACGCACTCTGGTACGTCGCACGCATGTGCGCTCGCGGTGTACACACATGCTTTGTTGCTTAAATCGTGGTAATCATAGTAGTAAAATTTTTCAACTGGAGTACGTTTCTTCCTTTTCGGACATCATCTGAATTCTAATGGACAGATATAAAATAGGATTGAAAAAATTATGTTTCACGTGTGTTGTATGAGATAACGTAGGCCTACGTGTTGTTCGCGCCTGGCCTAGCGCCGTCAGGTCGGGTTTCCGCCATCCAGCTTAATATCAGCTGGGCTGATGCCGACGCGGAGCGCGCTACCCTCGCATCCTCACAAGAGTTGGACCAGACAAATAATTTCTAACCTCCAACCCTAGGCCGAGTTATACTATCAGGTGATTGTTCAGTTCGATTGTTGTTGTTCTGTTAGTGATATTGTCTTTGTTATTGGTGTAATGGTGTACTGTTTTGTTACTGGTGTGGTGGTGTTACATTTTAAATAGTGTATACCAATTAGTTCGAATTGGGTGAATATAAGTTGAGTTTCTTCATTTCTTTGGCTGTAGGCCCAAGGTAAGTTTTAGTTATTTAATGTCTTTGTATTCATATTTTGCTATATTGTCGTGTACAATCCTTGAATGGAACTGACTGAGCTTAGAAATGGGTATGCCCTAATCATTAGCGAATTTCCAAAGGAAAAATGAGTTATTTCAGGCGCCCTAATGGCAGCTGCCAGGCCCACTAGTGGTATATACGCACCGACCCTAGTCCCTAGAACACATTTTCGGTACTTATTCGACAGAGTTTTAATTTAAACTCTGTGTGTGTGTGTGTGTGTGTGTGTGTGTGTGTGTGTGTGTGTGTGTGTGTGTGTGTGTGTGTGTGTGTGTGTGTGTGTGTGTGTGTGTGTGTGTGTGTGTGTGTGTGTGTGTGTGTGTGTGTGTGTGTGTGTGTGTGTGTGTGTGTGTGTGTGTGTGTGTGTGTGTGTGTGTGTGTGTGTGTGTGTGTGTGTGTGTGTGTGTGTTTATCATATGTAAACATCATTAATTTGTTAGTTAAATATTTATGAAACTAAAAATAAGTTTTTCTTGTTTCTTTTTTTTATTTAGCATAAACATAAACAAAATATTTGTTTGCCTATTGTTATTTCTATGTAATACACCTGTTGTACTTAATTTATAAAGCTGAATAAACTTTCTATTTCAAATTTTAATATAATATTTAGTAGCTAACGGTCCACTAAACCCTAATCTGAATCTCAAAACCGCCAAAAACGAACAACACTTGTTCGTAACACAATTATTGTAATATCGTTGTGCTTTCCTAAAGCTACAGCAAAGATTAAATAGGAAAATAAAATTAAAAATTACAATCGAAGCAATTCCAAAACGTTTTTAAGCAGTAGTTCACATTTAGGCTTGGTTTTTAGTAGATCCTTAACCAATACAGTACAGCTATGATAATTATGGCTATAAGAAACAATTCGCTCACATGTCATTACAAATCTTCATAGTCACAAAAGAGGCTCATGATGCAAAAATGTTGGCCTCCATTGGACACGGCACGTACCATATGCAAGTTAAAAATATTTAAAATATTACTATGTAGGCCTATAACGTTTTGGATTTGATAAAGAGACAGACATAAACAGATAGGATGTAATTTGTTAGCAATGATAAGCCTTCTTCCGAAATACACATTGTTTTCTCCCTGTAAGAGGGATGGAAAATCGATACATCTACGGATTTGTGCAAAGAGGAGGAAGAGGAAGTTGAGGTTGGTGGAAATTACGTCATTTATCAGATGGTTCATTTTCGATTTGAACTCGTAGGTGAATTCAGTAGGCGTATATAGCCTATAGCGTTTCTAAAAGACAGATAAAAATTATTGCTGTTACTTAATAACATTAAAGATTTTACAAAATTTAAGTTAAAATTAAATATTTAAGAGAACTTGTAACGACTACAGAGTAAAACGTTTTAGCATTATCATCATCGTCTCTACTAAATAATACTTTTATTTTCATATAATTCTCGTAAGTCTTGGTTTTACATTCAAGTATACTGCTGCGAGCAAACATACGCACGCAATACATAGCCTGAAATGCCCCCTTAGCCCCAGAATATTTTTTACACCCTTTTTCTAACCTCCAAAAAAAATTTAATAGTTTTTTTTCTGGAAAGGTGTAACTTAATATTTAAGACTAGGCACGTGGCCTAGATGGAAATAAAATGTGGTGAGCCCATAGTGACAGGTCTTGCAAGAAAACACCTGAACAACAATAACAAGATTTTATTTATGCAGCTTGTATTTTAACAATTGCTTTTACAGTCATTTTTGGTTGGAGTTTTCTTTAATTCTTAACATCAATTCAAATCTCTCTTTATAGCCACATGATGGTTCAATTACAACAAGAATATTTCAAAGTATCTCCAGCAATTAAATAATGACATGCCAAAATATTGAATTTATTATATTTATTATAAAATTGTATTTCTGTATTTTACTTTCAAAAGAATTGTTTTTATTGCATTACCAATGCATGAACCATTCATTAACATACGATAATTATAAATGTCTGGAGCTGACAATCCGTAATCATTAGATAATACGATAATAATTAAATTAATAATTAAATTCAAAGAACTAATTACTTAAGTGTGTGGCAGTACTTTCATCTACCTGTTCCCCATCACTAGGATTATTCACATTGAATTGAAACCAGTGATCACAGTAAACCGAGGTTGAAGTGTGTTAATTAAATATTAAAATATGTCGCTTCTTTTTGTTAAGTTAATTAAATATAGGAATATATAGTGCTATTATAAATTGAATAGTTAAGCTGAACCAAAAAAAAATAACTAAATCAACAGGAGTTTTAAATTTAGAATATAAGAAACCAAAATTGGAACGTGCAGGATCACAAGTCATATCAGGCAGATGCAAGTACTCTCCGGGTATTACATTTTCTTAAGGTCTGAATTTTGTCAAAAAATGAATGTTAACTTCGGTTTTCTCTTTTGCAGTAATAGAATTTAATATTTATATTATACACAGGTAACCCTTGACTTTATGCAAATTCAATACACAACTACGTATAAGTTATTCATAGCACAGTCATCACTGTCCACACTTTAGCATGTCTTCACAAAACATGTTCAGTAATGTTGACTCTGAAAAATGAGTCTACTTTCTAGAAATAGGTTTCTGCGTGTGTGTTACCCGATAAGCTGCGGAGTATTTCGTGTGTGAAGTTATAAAGTAAATGGAAAGTTCGCACCTGATCTTTCGGATTGCACTAAGGATGCTCCTGCATTTTCGGTGGGGTGTGAAGAGCGATGTCGGATGGCGTGACGGCGTTGGGGCTTCTTACGCAGGCTCTGCGGATGGGCGAAGATGTAGAGTGCCCATCACGTGGACCTCTTTCCTCCCGACTAAAGAGGGGAAACCTGTGGAAAATTTTACTTGTATATTCGATTCAGACATATACACATACCCCCCAACATTCCTTCGTCAAAGCACTCAGATCACACACGTTACTATAATTTCAATACCGCAAATGCCGGTCATTAACTCCGGTCAAAATCACCCTTCGGGTTTTTAATTTGAATTTTAAATTTTACCTTGTCACAGAAATCATTACACATTAAGCTTAAACAATTTTATGGGTTACCTCGTATGCTTAACTTCACATTATGATTGACTGACGAGCACGTGGTCTCTGCTACTACCTTTATAACTATTTCAATTAATAACCAGACTTCATGGAACCACAATTATAAATTCATACTTGCTTTAATTCTTTTATTTTTTTTTAATTTTGAACTGTCTCTAACATTATTTCTTTAACTTGACTGCAAAATTTTTTTACCACGTGCTTGTGTTTTTACCGGCACGAACATGGACCGCCTAAGCCACACGCACACACTATAGTTACATTTCACACACACAACCCCCAATTAGATTAATATTAAATATAAACCCTCAATACTGGCTCACCTGAAGCTCTTTATAGAATTATCTCGTCATAGTGGAATCACACGTTACACCGTCACAATACAAGCCGCACCAAAGTTGAAAGAGAAAAGGAGCGATGAAGACGCTGCGCTAACTTATAAAAACTCAAACATTGCTGTCTAAATCTCGTTGACTAGCGGACCCCACTGCCACCCAAATGACGTCACCACTCAAGGTCGCAGCGAACGATTGAATCTCGATATCAAAGCGGGCATCGTAACATGCAGCGATAATGCACCGAACGCACGGGAAATACAATTAAACTGGCCGTGGTGTTTACCTTTCAATATAACCACGGCACAAGCCTACGAGCTATGTAATACACTTAGTGTATAGCTCGTGCATACACTCTCACGAGGGAATAAATCCCCCATCCCCCATCGCTCTCTCTCTCTCTCTCTCTCTCTCTCTCTCTCTCTCTCTCTCCCTCTCTCTCTCTCTCTCTTTCACACACACACTATACACACAAAATCACATTCAAACACAGTCACGTATACGAGTACATATTATATATATTGAATTGATTCTACTGTTACACATATGAAGGTACAAAACATAATTACACAAAAATATATTTAGATGTTAACCATTTTAATGTAATAATGTTGTTCTTTCCAACAGAGGATTAAACTGTTATTATCTATTACAGCTCCTTCAGGAATGACTCTTTTGGATTCATTTGAATTTACCTATTTCCATATGTATTGTAAGGACAAAAGTATGTTTATCAGTTATAGTGCAGTCATTCGTAATATACACATCATGCGTATTGTACAAAATAATTCTAAATATTTTTGACGCCGTGAAAAAAACCTACGCGACATTTGTATGTTTGCCAGCCAGCTGGTAGACGCTACGTTCTACGTTATGTACGAGCCGGCTGGCAAAACAAGCAGACGCTTGCAAAATCTCGACGTTCCCCGATTGTTCTCCAGGCATTTGGACATTTCTGGATAACGTTACACGCCAAAGTGAGGGCTCCGTGAACAGGTTATGCGTTGCTTTCATTACGGAATTACTAAAAATGTCAGGTATATATTTATTATTTCTGTAGCACTCTATTGCAATTATTTCATTTACCGACTTTTATTATTGTTTGAGTACAATGTGTATTATTATATATGGTACAACTCAGAGACCAACTGACTTGCAACGATTGTCACAGTTTCATAGAAACAAAAATAAAATGTTTGAGTGTCGATCTTTCTAGCGTTCAGTAATATATTCCGCCTTAAAAAGAAACCTAAGAGACTATAATATTACAACAGAATTCATTTAACAATATATTCCAGTATACAGTATAAAACGCAGCTGTACTGAGATTTATTCCATTATGGTAATGACGTAATCAACAATGAGGAAAATTACTTTATAATTCTAAAACATCCCACTCCGCTTTACTCCTGACACAGCCTACGTGATCGTTTTCTCGTAACGGTTCGCCGGAAGCAACAGATCATTGTTTTCATTAATTAATTACCACAACTGGTTATCTCTGTAATGTTTCTCACTCTGGACTCAAAAATGATGTAAGCTAAAACAACATAAAATTCTTCTGTAAATGTTAGTACAAAATAGCGGCCTGGTTTGTGATAGAGAGAAGCTGTTACTGTCGAGTTCACAGTTAATGTATTCAATAGTACTTAACATTTAACTGTTTGTGTTAGTATACTTATGAATAATAGAATCAAATTATTCGTTAAATAAATGTTTGATATAACAGTGAAATAATCTAATAACAATCGTTAGAACCTTTTTATGAATTCACTACTTCCTAACACACATTAGCATCTTGTAATTGGCGTCCTCCATAAGTTACGTTTTACCCTGATAAAATGACGCGCCTTAGGGCCTTTTGGCGTTGGTTTCACAAAAGTTCGTTTAACTGTTGAGCTCCTACTCTGTTGTTTAGAAACAATTAAAAATGCTAGAAAATTGTCCTCAGGAGAATAGCAAAAATATGTTTAAAGTTTGTACAATATGTTTATGCAGTATTTTTAAATTTTGAGATTCTTTGCAATGATATGGAGACGTATGATTACCAGCAACACCACGTAATGTAGAGAAAACTTATGGTATATTTCTCAAAAATAAACACAACTGATTTTTAATCCTCTATTTGAATAGGCTTAATTTTGAACAGTTCAAACACAGACACATACACACACACTTGTAAATATCTATATTATGTGTACGAGAAAATAGTAACTCACTGTAGGCTACGTTTAACAGAAAAAAAGGCATATTGTACCTTCAGAGATTGTCAAATGTAATAATTTTTGCAAATGAAAATTATCACGTTATTACTACAATCCAAAAACGTTTGCACCTTTTAGTATTTAGTCTCTTCCAAGATTTTCAGCACGTATTCTTTCTTACAAAATAATATACTATTTATATATATATTTATATATATCATATATAAATAAATATAAATATAAATAAATATAATATATAAATATATTTGTATTATTTCATCAAGAAACTAACTAGTTATAATAACAACACACCACCACAATCTCCTACACACATGCGCGCGCACTGTCACACATACTCTATGAAAAACATTAAGCTCTCATATTTCGACTTCGTCCAGGTTATTGTTGTAAAAAGAATAGTACCGCAAATTGTGGTTAATAACAGTAATTTTAATAAAAATTAAGTATTGAATGCTACTCGATGTACCTTTTTAACACAACTGACATTATTTTATAAAAAGGCTCTAAAAAGTGAAAAATAATTTTTACATTCAATGATGTGCAATATAGAAATGATGAAATTTCGTAAAGAAAACTCTGTACTGCAACATTTATTTATGTACATAGTATCTTACGCTACGTGTCTGAAAAAACAAGCTTTCACATAACTTTATCCCAATACTTGTTCGGTGACAAGTCCATGAACCTTTGAGCAACGAATCAATCAGTCAGCGTGAGAATAGACTCAGCTTGATTCGTGGTCGATTAGATCACGAGTCAGATGAACATCACCAGCATCGCCTTCATTTGATTCACCAACGGCTGGTTCATAAGGTTCTACATCAATAAATCAAAAGGTTGACAGCAGCACGGGACGTAGTCAGAAAGCAAGACAAAACGAAACAGAGTAGTAAGAACACAACGTTTAAAAATATGTATTCAAACTATAAACGACGTAATTGTATTAATAAAGATAATTTTATGTTAACAATAAATAAATTCGCTGATGTTACATATGCTGTGTATAGAAATGTTTGTGCCTAAAGCAGCGTTGTAAACTTGAAACGACGTCCTGTACTGAACTTCTATCCAATGATCTTGTTGAATTGTATAATGGACGCCATGTCTGTACCGCCATAATTGAAAAATGTATCGGATAGAGCAACCAATGCTGGCAAGAATAATTCTATTTTTAGAATCATAAAAGCACAGAATAGATTTAGCTAAAACTGATGAAAGGGCAATTAGTTTTATTTGCTCAATATGTCGTAGAAGTTGCTGACCAACTGCCATTATCTTTGTGTAATGCAGGCTTAGTAATTATAGCAGAAAGTCGCGAAAATCTGCAGCAGCACAGAAAATTACAAAGAAATATTAAATGACTAAGAATTGGACTTGAGTGGTTATTAAAGCATAACCATTTGTTCTTCGTATTGTTTAAATTATCATTACTATTTCTTTTATGAATTTGCTAACTGCTATAATTTTTATTGTTCGACAAAGCTTTTCGTCAGCACTGACATCATCAGGTCTTAAACAACCTTTATTGTTCGACAAAGCTTTTCGTCATCACTGACATTATCAGGTCTTAAACAACTATGTGCAAGTGATGACGAAAAGCTTTGTCGAACAATAAAGGTTTTTTAAGACCTGATGATGTCAGTGATGACGAAAAGCTTTGTCGAACAATAAAAATTATAGCAATTAGCAAATTCATAAAAGAAATAATAACCATTTATATCTTCACGCTAGACACAGCTTTGCCAATGTATTGAATTACAATATTTCTTAGATAGTCCAGGCGATATAGAGATGACATGCAAATGCAGGCTCATGAGATCCAACAAAGAAATATTGAAAAATGTATTGATGAATTAAATAAATATGAAACTATAAACGATAACATGTCGATTTTACGTGGTTCTTTCATCACGGTGATAAACGGTTTATCATCGATTCATGTCGTAAACAGTATACTGGCATACCAGCAGTTGCGGGTTTAGCGTTTTTCTTACTAGATCCAAATACTTGGACTATAGGTTACATAGGTATTATAGGTAACAGGTATTATAGAGAATGCACATGAATAGTAACAGGTATTTTTCATTTGAATCTAGTTAACATGAATATTGTTACGCGCCACTCCTTACGGTTTACCAGCCACACGTTGGTTGCGTCTATTTGTTACGTACCGGAGTCGTACCCGTTGAAGCCTCACCCTGCTTCGCCAACCTATTACCTTACTTTATTTTATTGATGTGTTGTATTTGGTTTGTTTCCCGATTTTAAGGCGCCAAATTGTTTTATTTCCAAAACAATTAAAATGATTCTTCTCACCTATTTCTCCTTTTCTCTTATTTTAAATTAATCCAACTCACCTGTGTCTTGTAGTTGATTTGAATTCGTTCCAAAAATCAGGGTTACCAACCTCAATTTTTTTTGTAAAAAAATTTTAACCTTGGCTATATTAAGGAATAAATTGTCTGTAAGGTTAACATAAATTAAATACACAATTGATAATAGTCAATACTATATTATTTCTGTAGTGTTTTTTATTAATTTCTTTTTTTAAACAACATGAAATATGTTTATAATATATATTTTGCTCCTTTTCTTGTTCTTTACTAGCTCATCAGTTGGCAATAGTGTTCTCTTAGTATTCAAGGTCTAGTTGATTAAAACGTTATGTTTTATTTTAATTATTTTAATTCAATTGGGTTCTTGTGATTGCAAGAAAGTTAATAAAAGATCTTTAGAAAGTACAAAACTTCACATAAAACTTACTTAAATATTATACAGGTTCTTATTAAATCACTTCTTAGGTTATAGTATATGTGTTGAGTCACAGTGGGTGACTAGGTTAATAGTTCGTTTATTTAAAAAAAGTGATTCCAATGTCTAATAATTTGATCACCATAAATTAAAAAGTGAATAAATATATAAACAGAGTGTCGCTAAGTTATTCCTTAAGTGAGTGTTTATAAAAAGTTTATTATTAAGTGAAAACGTGTCACAGTGTAGACTAGTCGTTTTTCATTTTAGTTTTTTAAGTTAATTTATACTTATCACATTCCTTTACATCTGATTTGTCTCTCTGAGTTCGTTTTTCTTTTATAATTTATTAAGTAGATTTTTTCTTTCAATTTCCAATAATTCTGGTTATTAAATTTCTTTTTTCCATACTATTATTTATCATCTCATTTTGGTTCATTGCAATTTCATTTCTAGTTGATTTATTGCTATTATATGATTATATTGAGCTGCATGAATTTTATGATCTGCTCTTCTCTGAATCTAATAATGGACTCTCAATTTGTTTGTAACGGTATTTTTACAATAACATTTTGTTGTCATAGTAACCAGACTCCTGTCTCTATTGGCTGATTTACTAATTTAACAGTTTTGTTTATTTTATATTAATTATTTTATAACTGGTTCTTTTGATATACATTAGGTGTCCTTAAATTTATATTATCAATTTTAATAGTATTTCCTACATTTTGTCCTTACTTGTTACTGCTATTATATCAAATTTTACAAATTACTGCCTCCTTCCTATAGGCTCCTTAGGCCTATATCACCTAACTCTCCTTATACAGTTATTATAACATATTTGTAGAATTTCATGAAACAAAACTATTTTAACCATAACTACAATAAATTAACATGGAACATTTAATGATTTATAATCATTTTCAAAAAATTATACTATTCTTTCTAACATGCTATGCACATGCTATTTTTTAATACATTTTCTATCTCCATATGCTCATTAACTATTATTTATTAAACATGCTTTTTTACCCTTCTATATATTCTTTTAACACAAACAGATAACTATAACTATTACTTAATTATCATTTTCGTATTTTAACACATGACCTTTAATTCTACCTATTCCATTTGTGTAGGCCTATTATGCATTAGTTTATTCACAGTTTGCATTCATCATTTTTTACTCAAGCATTAATTATTATTCATTCTACACATTATTACTACTGCGGACTTTCAGTTAGTATATTTTTCTTGGTTCTGTTATTCACTTTAATATTATATTATTCACTGTTTTTCTTTCTTTTCTTCACTTGGATATAACCACACCACTCACCTTATCATTAACTTTGGGTATTTATTATATAAGGGGTTTGTTCCCTTCATATTCTAATAACAATATTATTTAACATTACTTAATTTACATTTATGTCTTGGTAGTCTTACACGGGACTACTCACACTAATAACATAGCTTTGTACTTTCATAATTACATTTACTATTTTATTATTGGTTGACAAGGGGTTGTGGTATGGTCACAAAGTTATTTATTTTTATCCTTCCCTTTGCCAATCGCTTGGGTTTTGTCATCGTCTCAGTCCTTGTCTTGGTTTTAAGTTATTATTGTGCTATATTTTAATATTTTTGTGCATTAATTCCTTCATACTTTGACTTTCTTTATTCCTTTAGTGTTGCAACTCACTTTTTATTAAATGGTAATTTCTTCTTTATTTGTGGGCTACCTTTTGTAACGTTATAATATAGATGTCTTTAACTGCAGTAACGCTTCAAAAATTGTGCACTTAGTCACCGCTGATCACTGAAATATCATCACATCCTACAAGGTACAAAACAACATTACTCAGTATCATCTTTATGGAATAAGTTATATACTAAAACACGGCTTACAAATTGTATTTTAATTTAATAAAAATGATTAATTTTTTGTTTCTTAGTGACAGAAATTATTACAATAATTGGAAATTGTGGAATTTGTTATGCGTTGAAACAAAATTTCACTTAATTATATTTATTTTAAATCGTTTTCAAATTTAAGATATAAATATTCGTAATCGTATTCCGCAAAAAACGATTTGTCTACTCAAAACTATTTTGTTCCATCTGCTCGAACAATTAAAAACATACTTTGCAAAACATATATACGAACGGCTTTACGAGTAAACTACTGTTAATTCCACTCTTCCATTTTTCGCACATTTTTAACAACATAACTATTTTACTATCAGTTTCATTACTCGTTTGCGACCAGCTAAACTATTATTACCGCATTTTCCAGTTTCCTGATCTTCCCTTGTAGAGTAGCACACCTTCACAATGATACTGCTTGAAATCTTCTTTTGCATAATCATTTAAACGTACGTAGATTAATACAACGTACTTTACTTGAGTTTGTCCTGAAAATGTACAAGAACTAAGACAACGAAAGTAGTTGAAGTAGTTGCCACCATATTATTATATTGTCATTTGCATGATTAGCAAAAGTGAATGCAGATAAACATTATCCCTTTCCAGTTTTCGTAAGAAACTTAACAAAAATTTATTTTCGAGTATTTTAATAGGTATGAGCATACTAGATGATGCTGAATAAATTAAAATAAATTCAAATCGTAATAATTTATCTGTATCCTATAATTTATTTATATTGTATATTTTTCTATATTAATTTTTCAGAACAATTAAACAACACAGACCATTGAGACGGTTAGAGACAGTTCGCTTACTGAGTGCAGTACAATAAATTGCAATGTACTCAAAAACAATTCTGTAGTTACTAACAGAATTTAAGGTTAAGTATCGGAATTAACAGTGTCTAATACTTTCAAACATTGCAATTTTACAGTAAAATTGCACAACATCGGAATGTCACATTCATCTATATGTCGATTTTATTTTTAATTCAAGTTGTAGGTAAGCAAAGTAATTTAAATAAATTAAATAAATACTAAATATTTAATGTTGATTATGCTGATTATAATGTAAATTTAAAATTAATAATAATAGTAATACTGTTATAGAATTGAATATATCTGTTATCAAAACATATCTGGAATCAGTTCTTTCAGACACTACGAGTAATGTGCTGGAGTATCAGCGATTATACACAGTAAGCAAAGTCCCGTCTCAGTACTTCACAAGGCTCTCTCTCACACCAGTAATTCAGTGGAAGTTAAGTGTTGTGATGCTGTGACTCGCAGCCTTCGTCCTTTACGAGCGCTCAGATTTACTGTAATAGTTACACCTTCGCTAACCATATTCCCAGAGCAACGTTCACAACCTCTGCTGGTACTTATTTTCTCTTACTTTCGCTGTAACTGACTTCACATTTCTGATTTACTTTAAGAAATAACATTAGCAACAAACGTTTTCCTGACTATGCAGCTTTTACATTTAACAGTGTATTGCTTGAAATCGTTTATTTTTAGAAAGGAATTTATAAATTAACATATTTTAGTATTAAGCTGTATTAAGCTGTGAGCGTACTCGCGCGTATGTGTGTGTGCGGGGGGGCACATAAGCAGATGTTATCATATTTATAACTTTTACAAAATGCTTGAACTGAGTACCATACAAAGTTTATGGAATACTGTATTTCTTATTCAGAATTTGCATTATAAGTGCACGTCCCATATGTAAGGCAAAAATGTTTACAATGTTACTACGTATAAGGTTTTTAAGAGACTAATGCAGATATTATATGACGTGATTTCAATGATAAACCTTCTCTCGAATACAGTTTGTTTCCTCCTGTAAGAGAAAATGAATGATTTACGAGATTTGTGCAGACAGGACAATGTATAGATGCAGCTGGAGGAAATTACTCTTTTATCACATTGTCTAGTTAGGTATTGCTTTGATATGTGAATTCGGTGCACATAATGTTTTTAAAAGTGAGGTAAAAATATTGCTGCCTACATAGTAATATAACAATTTTACAACAATTAAATAAAATTAAAAATTTAAGAGAGCTTATATGTAATGTTTACTTTGAACTTTACTGTTTGTAGAGTTTATCTTTGTTTAACTTTAGGGGTACCGCGGGCCTACAATGGAAGTCAAAATTTTTAGAAAATTGTATAGTCTATGTGGGGCATAAAGTTAGGAGGAATTTTATTCAAATTACGACCTTTAATAATTACGTTCAATAATTCGGCAAGTTTGACATCTCTCAACGTACCTTGCAAATTTTAGACACCCTTCAAAAACAATTGTGAGGTATGTTTAAGAAAAAAAAATTACATTTTGTTATCAGTTTTCTATATCTTTGAAAAGGTATTAGATACAGGCCTATTGATATCTATGGAAACATACATAAACTTAATTACTATGACTAAATTATTTGCCATATAGGTATTACGGTTATAATTGTAACTAAAAATCAGAATAGTTGTTTGAAATTTTTAGTGTTTTTTTTTTGTATTATTGGCTGCTTTACAATTGTTATTTTACTAAGAAATTTTTGTTAAGTTCTAAGAGGATTTATAAGTTCTAAAAACTAAAAAATTATCTAATATTCAAGTTCATTTAATAAAAAATGTATTTCGTTTTGCATCTCAGGAAGCCTACTTATTTTATTTTTGGACATTTTAAATTTGATTTACAACTGTTCAGGGAAATTCGTTTTTAAAGTAGAAGTGATACGTTTGGCATAATAATTGTCTTCTGTATTTCACAATATTAACATACGGCTTTGTTTTGGTTAGTGATATTATTGTATTAATTGATAATTTAATGAAAAGGGAAAGAGACACGCAAAAGATTAAGCGGCAAAACACAGGAGACGGAAGATGAATAGTGCAGAGACAATAAAGTAGCTTCATTGGCAACAGTCCTTAGGGGTCGATTCGCCCGGCCACACAACGTTGTACTCGTAAAGGAGAAGCTACTCCATTGCGCCTAACCGTAATAAATGTCACTTAAGGCATTTTGTTTCCTACGCTACAGCAGTTTGAAACAGCAATTGAAGTTCCATACCTAACAGCTGAAGCACAAACAGTAGTATACGAGTATGGCACAACTACACAGCTTTATGGTTTCAATAATACAAACATTTATAAGAGGAGCGGTCATAGTTTATCACCTTAAATGTATTCAATATCGTTTGTAATCTACCTACGAATTCTTACCTCCGTAAGTTAGACTCGTGTATCAGGTGTGTTTAGGAATAATTAACAAACAGAAATAACACTGTTCCACACCACTATAGGAAATTTTTTCCGATTAGCGCTTTCAAGCTTCACATCTCATCATCAGATCGGAATGATACGATTTATTTATTAAACATTAGTAATAATTGATGCGATTTTCAAAATACTTAATTTTTGTTTAATATCCGTCATTCGTCAAGCAATTATTTATTTGTAAACTCAAGTAAGTAAGGATGAACTAATTATAGATGCCTTGTTTATTATGACAACGTGTGTATCTGTGAAGTATCCTTATGTTATTTCAATGTTAATATCACCGCTATATGATGTTCTTCTGAGTGGCATGTTCCAGACACCACTGCCGTCTTCACTCTATGGTAAAGCCTTCTTCTTTTCATACGGGACCTCATGTTATTGTATTTTCATCTCTCCCTTTTCTTTTTCCCCACTTTTTCTCTAAAAAATTAATGTTAGTAGTACATTTGTTAATTCTGTTTATCTTTCACAAATGTTATAAACCACTCGATTCTTCACCGATCAATTTATTCACCCATCTGATTCCTTTGTCCTTGGAATACACATATGAGTGTTAACATATATGAATTAAAAGCTCATTTTACGAAAAAATAAATTTGAGAATAATGTTCCCAAATATGTCAAACGGTTGTTCAAATGAATACTATTATTTTCTTCTTTACACATAATGTATGAATTGTTACAACTTAAAGTGTGTCAGAAATTAAGGTAGTTACATGTTTTCTTTTTAACTGTTTCGTCGTTTTATGTAAATAATTTGACAACACGTAAACAGTGAAGACAATAAGTTATTACAGTCGTATTGTAAGACTGTGAAAAGAGGAAAATTAATTTTTTTATGACGAATTGTGATGAATTTTGGAGGAATGCGTGAATGTAAATGTAAAGGTCATGTGCTATGAGTATTTAAAAGCGGATTTCAAAGTTACTTTTTCGGATTGATCATGTTTTGTTTTTGGTAATTGATATACACAAAAATAAAGAATTGTTTTTTTAAAGAAGACATTGCCATTATTGCTAGTTAGAAAGCAATTACAGATGAAACGTAAGGCTAAAAACGTTTTATCAATATAAGTTGATTTCTTATTAAATACTCTCTAAATCAATTACATTGTAACTAGTTTATTTTAAATACAGTAAGTCAACTACAGGAAAGTTGAATTTTTCAGCCAATTGTTAGTATCTGACGTAAAACAAATCTGTCCATCTTTTCAATTTATTTAAAAGTTATAAACGAAAAAGTGTTATCCTAAAGTAATCGTATGTGCTAAAGAGAATCGCAGTACTAATTGCTATGTGTACTAAGGAATCTTGCGACCAGACACTTCCAATTTTGACAACTACGCATACAACTACAGTGTTGAACTTTTATATTTTTCTCTGAAACTGTGAAAGAATAGGCTCACGTTGCTAAATTTCGGTTTTAGAGAAATAAACTTATGCCTTATATCTAACACTTGTATCCCCAGTCTATGAATTCTGGCTGATTCCGTCCGTAAAACAGCTTATAGCCGTGTGTAGGAAGTCTTGATCTAAAGCAACGTATAAGCTATCTACCAAAAATTATATTTACAGACAAATAGGTAAATTAAAGTTTTTGTAGCGTCTGTATTATTATAAAGAGTCTCAACATTTTGTTAAACGTGAGTACTGTATAATCACATTGCTGCCTTCACTTCATTTACATTTTTGAACCATCAAATTAATACCGCACTACATTGTTACAACGGTCTCCTTGATCGTCGAATGGTACAGTGGAAAACAAAATACAAGACACCAATTAAATCACTAATCACCATCTTTAATTAATCTCAATTAACAGTTTAAAATCAATAAGTTATCCAACAAGATTATACTCCTACAATAATTCAAGTTAATCTGCCCACACAAATAATAATGTCAACTATAAAGAATTCCGCACTATAATCACTTTTCACTAAAACACCACTTGAGGCGCACTGTGTAAATCGCCCGACATAAACTAAAACTAAACGGCAGATGTGGGCTATTTATAGTTTGCAGGGTTCCATAATGTGCGTCCTTAACAAGCAATCGAAAATTCTAGAGGATACTTCAGCGCGGCCTCGGCAGAAACACGCACCGTTGGGCTAGTTGAGAAGCTTGTCGAACAACACTATCGAATGTACGAAAATGTTCCGTATTACGTAACACCGCCTCGCATGTTAAGTGTTACGTACGCGCACAACATTACAGCTGGGATAGCCGAGAAACATGTAGAACGTCCTGTACTGGCGTAACGCTATGGTATTTGCTGTCGTGATACCAGTCAACGGGTTTATCCGTTGTACAGCACGTGTTTTTCAAATTATAATTGTACTCATGTGTGCAAAAACAGTTTGCCAGTTGGTAAATATGACTGTTTAGTGGTGGACGACTTACTGCTCTTGGTTCGCAAGAGGTTGAATAGTGCAGGGACCTTGACTAGCAGAAATGGGTTGACAGTGAGCAGTGATTTTCACACTCTACGTCTATTCTGTCTAATATTAGTTGTGATTTATCTAAAGAATTGTCCTGTTTATGGGTATTATTCACTCTTTCTCGGCCACTTTTTATTGAAAATTCATTTATGCACTTAAATTACATTTTTTTTACCTTGGTTACACGTCTATATACCTTTATTACTTTATTATGAATGTTACATCAAAGCGAAAAGTGCAAAACTCATCAGAAGAGTTATGTGACAATATAAAATTAATGACGTGTACTATAAATCTTCCACTGTACACTGTCAGCCAGTGTAATATTTATAGTTAAATTAGTGCAAAAATAGGTATGATAAATAGTAAAAAACGTTGTTTTGTAGGATTACACGTTTAAAAAGAGTTAACTCTTTCCATATAATTAATTAATTATAGGTAATTAATACTATAAGTTCATTTAATGTTAAAATATCAGTTTAACACTATAATCTTATAGTAAACAAAACAATTCAATCAGGTTTAATTTAATATATTGAACATGCAGTAATAAGCAAACGTTTAAACGAGAAACGAACAAATTAATAATACTTTTAGAGAGAAGTATACAGGATGCCTCTAGGCCATGTGGGAATCGATGCTTCCTGTCTCTGACACGCACCCACACAAACAGGTGTGTTAAGAACACAAACATTCTTGAACGAAACGCAAGTATCGTTGCAAAATAAATACACACTCACGCACGCACGTTTACATGTTCACTTGTTATATGTACGTAACATTCACATGATTTTAAGCTATTTTGTGATGGCAAAATAATAAGGGACATATGCTATGTAATAATTCTGCTGACATTCTGACGACCTAGAAGTAGCAAAATTTAATTTAAAACATGACATTCGTTGGTCTATTGGCTGTCTAACATTTTGCCTAACTTTCTATTTCTACATGCAGATGTTGTTATTTGTATTTAGATAGAAAATGTTATAACACTTATTTTCTTCTGTCACTCGTTCCATTTAGAATGATTTTTCCTTATAATTTTCCTTATCACCTTATAATATATATTATTATAACATATATAAAGATTATATTATATTATATTTTATTGTATTGTATTGTATCATATTTTTAAGTCTACACATGAATCTCTGTTACTTCAAGTGCTTTCTCTTAACCAAAAAGAACACACAGCTTATTTGATAATATAGTTTCAAAATTCACTAATGCCAGACTGTTTCAAGTTATCGATATATCCAATTTTCCTTGCACCAGTTGGCTGAATAATTGACATACTTTTTCTCACAATTTTGAATGTATTAATTTAAAATTGTTATATTTAAATCGCATGTTTCCATTTTAAGTAGTCTGAAATTAGCAGGTTCCAATACGTAGTACGTGTATGTTCTCTCGGATGAAAATATTCATGGTTGTTTTCGCTGTCAACGACAACACTTATTGGAAGGGGGGTTATGTATTTTGTTGTTACAGTAAAGCTTCATTTATCCGTTTTTCAGGGGACTTCGAAGAAAAAATGTATAAGTGTGCAAAACGTATAAGTGAAATAGAACACAAACAGTATAATTGAATGATATAGTACTAAATAGAAATAACGTATAATTTACAATTTGGAATAATACAATAGGTATTTACACAAGTTAACGTATGTATAGAGAAAAACACACAGATATAATTAATCATTTCCCAAAAAAGTCCGTTATTTTCCCTTGTTTTTTCTTTTCCGCGGCTATAGAATAAACTGTGTCCTCAAATCTTGACAAATGCGTCATAATTTCGTCGGATACATTACGGCGGGTTACAAAGCGTTTAACTGTCTCCAGGGCATTAACTACATCACTAAAACACACGGGGGTCTGCGTTGCTTCTTCATCATCATCATCATCATCTTCTTCGTCCATTTCCTGCTGAATGCCTTCAGCAATCTCCGATATGGTTATGGCTTCCGCGGAAACAACATTTTCGTCAATGTTGACATAGTCGTCAAACGACGCATGGCCTTCCAGTTTGCCCCATTCCACATCATCAACGGGAACATCAAAGCTATCTTCTTTACTACAGGTTTCGCTATTCCCGAATCTGGCTTTGTGAAAGCAGTTGCGGACAGTGAGTTGCAATACTGTGTCCCATGCAGCTGCAATGTAATGCATCGCCTGTTAGAAGACAGCAAACCGTTACGAATTTGTGAAAAAAAATTTTAATAGATCTATACTGTAATTTCTTTAGATAGGCCTACGCCTATAAGTAATTTTAGCTGAGGTTTATCGCACTGGCTATACCTGGTACACACAGAAATCAATTGTAAGATTGAGAGTAATGCCAGAAAATCACGGTAGAAAATACAGCCAGAAAAGAATGGCGGGAGAAAAAAAAATCTTATACGTCTCCCCTAGTGTAAAACCTTTTAATATTTCTGAACAAACTGATACTTTTTTCATTCCAATCTATTCATTATTTATGAAACAATACGTTTTTGAAATACCGGCAAAACATCACGTAGAATCGTATGGTACAGTATTGCTTTCACTAGTTACAAGTTATAAAAATCACGAAGAAATCATACCTACAAAATGCGAATTTTCATTTCATCCTTCTTTCCAGCGTCTACACAGTAGATGGCATTATTAAAAATTTCGGATTATCCCCAGGTCTAGCGGTTGCAGTTAGCTTGTGCAATTTGCGGGGAAAAATTCCACTCTCACGTTCTTTAGGTACGATGTATCAGGAGGGTGTGCCGTGCATCTGTCCACAATCAGAAGAATTTTTCGACCTTTTGCGCTCATTTTTGCATCAACGCCTCGCAACCAGTCTTCAAACACTTTTGTAGTGATCCACGACTTACTGTTGTTAGCGTATTTCGTAGTGAGCGTTGTAACATTTTTAAAACTGCGCGGCCTCGCAAATTTCCCGACAGTTAAGGGAAGCAGTTTTTCACTTCCGTCACTGTTTGCGCACAACACTGTTACACGTTGTTTACTTCGCTTACAACCGTGACAGCTATCCCCTTTGAATGCAATTGTGCGGTCAGGAAGTAAATTTAAAAAAAAGGCCTCTTTCATCGGCATTGAGGATCAAACTGAGATGTTAGTTCCTTCAAACGGGTTTCTTTCCACTCACGCACTGTATTAACGTCTACACTCTTACTCTCACCGCACACGCTTTTGCTCCCGATGCCATGCCGTACTTTAAATGTATGTAGCCACCCGGTCGACGCAAGAAAATCTTCAACACCGAACTTGGCTGCCAGTTCATTTGCTTTTTCGCAAAAGGACTGGCCCGCTGATAGAAATCCCTTCCGCTCTGTGCTGCTGGAACCACTGTAACACAGTCTTGCAAGAGTTCATTTTTTCCGCCTTGAATACATGTTCGCTTATTAGTTGAAACACCAAACACACGAACACTTTCTTCAATTTCAGTTGCTTTAGCCACGTTTGAATTTAAAGTCGACGGAGCAATCCCCAACTCCTTGGCGATGTCTACTCGCTTCTTATTCCCGCTTTCCTTCACTACTTTCCAAATGTTTAATTTCTCAGCGATCGTAACGCACTTCCTCTTCCTTCCACTCATTTTCCACTTACGATGTTACCTATAATAGAAACAGTAACGAACTGATGTCGACGAAGCGATGGAGCTTTGCGAGCATTGAACAAATACCGTACGTTTCTAGGAATCAAACTTGCTCGTCAACTGCAAACTCAGCCGACCGGCACTAATTGACGATTCCTTAGAAATCTACAGTCTGTTCAAAATATTTGCATTCGGACATTCACATGATATGTATTTTGTGATATACGGATGTATTTTGTGTTTTTATTTTGTAAATAAGGAAAAAATATTTAAACGTATAAATGAAGTTTCGTATCTCCAGGGACTTAAAAATTTGATCGTATAAGTGTAAAAAAACGAATAAACGAAAAACGTATAACCGAAATAAAATAACACGGAAAGTATAGGAATTTTGCCGGGACCTTAGAGAAAAAATCGGTATGGAGAACCTATACATGACTTCCATATTCTAAGATTTATATTTAAAATCATTTTCGAAATGAAATATTACCATAGAAACTACTTCTTTCTACTTACGCTTCAGCCTTAACCACAGTACTGTGGTCACTAACGTATACCACCTCACGTTATCGCACTCGATTTTCACTGATGATGGAAGTCGATGGCATTGCCGAAACGTCTGGTTTTGTAGAAAACATTGGACTACGGCCAAATATCCCGGGAAGGAATTTTAACAAAAACTACTTCTTTGTTGCCGATAACGTTGTACACATATATATAAAAAATATGCATAAAATTAATGGCTTGTATAAGTTAATGATTGATCTCCATTAAGTAGTGCTCAAGTTTCCAAAGTTTTAATATTATGAAGTCCGTAATTAAAACATCAGAGCAGGTTTAGTGTGTATGAGGGTACACCGTGGACAAAAATTTTCAACATTTCCTATTGAGCGTTGCTTAGAGTAAAGCTGCGAATCTACAGTGTACGTTTCACAGAACAAACACGCGGAAAAGAAGGAGCGCTCCGAAGTCACTCATGGACCCTCAGCATCTTGCAGAGGGTTCATTCCCTAAAGACGAAAAGTCTGTCTATGAATCGTTCCTCTGTAAACACGTGCAGTTACACTGCCCAGCGATCCACAGGAAGCAAATCGCTATCCACGCTGGACACTTTTTCGGCTTACACGCGTTATGTTGGTATGGGTTTCGGCACTTTCCATTTAAAAAAGCGTGCAAATGTAAGAAAATAAACATGAATGAGGCCAGAAATAACGCGAATTGTGTGTGTGTGTGTGTGTGTGTGTGTGTGTGTGTGTGTGTGTGTGTGTGTGTGTGTGTGTGTGTGTGTGTGTGTGTGTGTGTGTGTGTGTGTGTGTGTGTGTGTGTGTGTGTGTGTGTGTGTGTGTGTGTGTGTGTGTGTGTGTGTGTGTGTGTGTGTGTTCCCTGCCTTTTTATTGCGGTAGTCATAATAATAAAATGGAAACGTAAACATTACATAACTGAGATATGCTTGCCTGCCACGAACGATATATTTTCTCTCATACATGATTTACATTAAAATGAAAAAATTATAATTTTCTTGCCTGGCAACAAAATTATTTTATTTTTAAAAATTACCATTGTTTGAAAAAGTTTAAATGAATTTTCATGTACTTTACTGTTGTTAAAACGTAAAAGGTTGCTGGTAAACTACCCCTTCCCTTAACCGATCTTCACCAAAATCAAAAGGCCTTGAGGTCTCTACAATACAGGGGTGTATGCAAAAAATTATTTGATTCTGTTTGAATATGCGGCAGTTATCGTTCGTCATAGAAAAAATTACCCTTGTTAAAACATAAAACGTTGCAGGTAAACTACCCCTTTCCCTCAACCGATCTTCACCAAAAACAATAGGTCTTGAGAACTCCATAATTCAGGGCTGTATGCGAAACATTATTTGATTCTGTTTGAATTTGCGGCTGTTATCGTTTGCCATAGAAACAAAATCTACAGACACAGACAGACACACAGACACTTTTCGAAAAACGACTTTTTTCATGTTTTGAGTGTAGTACAATCAGAATCAGCAATAATCTCGAACACGATTCTTTTTGGCATCACCATACTTCCATTTCCTTAAGGAATGTGGAAGTAAAAACGAGTAAGTGTGAGAAACGTATAAGTGAGAAACGTATAAGTAGGGGGAAAACACCGGTTCTGACCCAAGTACCGTTATTCCCCCACCACCACCGCTGGACCAGCAGCATCGACCAATCAAATTTCATGGCGCCTTTCGCGCGTCAAGTTCAAATATATGCCGTCTTTCGCGAGCCTAAATCACTTTCACTTTCTACTGGACCGCGAATTTCCGCGAATAAATTTTTTTATTTTTTTTTTTAATTTGATATTTTTATTTTTTTAATTAAATTGATTTGCATATCTGCGAATATATGCCGTCTTTCGCGAGCCTAAATCACTTTCACTTTCTACTGGACCGCGAATTTCCGCGAATAAATTTTTTTAATTTGATATTTTTATTTTTTTAATTAAATTGATTTGCATATCCGCGAATATATGCCGCCTTTCGCGAGCCAAGATCACTTTCACTTTCTATCAGCTGGACCCGCAGCATCCCAAATGGACCACCCGCATCCACAAATATATTTTTTATTTTTAAATAAAGCTGATTTGCATATCAGAGGTGGGTGGCGGGTGGGAGGTTCCGACTTGATGAATTATAGTGTATATATTAAATATATGATCAGGGTACCAACCTTGCATGAGTTCAAATTTGTTGTATGTTATAATGTATATTAAATCTATATGATTAGGTTTACCAACCTATGCAGGGTTCAAACTTGATATGTGTATTATAGTGTATATTAAAATATATGATCAGGTTTACCAATCCTGTATTATTGTGTGTATAGAACAGATCTGTCAACATTTTTCTTCGGTGGGAAATTCAAACTATATGAGCAACGCATTCGCCAGAATCTGAGACTCGAGAGAGTATGTTTGTCGTGCATGCTTTATTTTTTATTCGCTCGCGTCATCCGTATTTAAAGTTCGCTACTTCCAGTACACATGGCCTCTGTAACAGATTTGGTCTCCAACAGGTGTGATTCGAACGGTAAGAGTTAAATATAGTTTACAGACGATTGTAATTTTAAAAATTCATTTTTGCATTAAATATATATATCGTAAACAATGAAATAATAATATTTCGTCATTGTAAGATTTTAATAAAACAATTATCAGTTTAAATTCTCTCTCTCTCTCTCTCTCTCTCACACTTGTTGTGTATGTTTCTCTCTCTCTCTGTGGTCAGTACCGCGCGCATGTATATAAAATTAGAAAGTTTATATTTATTCGACAAATATTAACGCCCTCTCTCTCTCTCTCTCTCTCTCTCGCTCGCAGACGTCGGAAGCAATTCGAGGTCATTGACACGACTTTACACTGACACATTGCAGTCTCTCACTCTCTCTCTCTCTCGCTCTCTCTATCTCTCTCTGGGTTAAGCTGGTGTTGTACGTTACTAAAATCATAGCAAATATTTTCATTCTAAGCATGTATTACTGTTTAGTAATAATTACAACCAACGAAGGATATATAAGTTTTTATACATGGATTGTATATTGCAAGCACAGAATTATTATTTAAATCCGATATCTGTTTTTATTAAAATCATACAATGTCAAAAGAGGATAGTTGTCTGTTACGAACCAGTACTAACTCTCCTATATGGCCGTCGCTCGCATCATCCGTATTTAAAGTTCGCTACTTCCAGTACACATGGCCTCTGTAACAGATTTGGTCTTCAAAAGGTGTGATTCGAACGGTAAGAGCAAGAACAATATGAAGGTCAAGGACATTATATATGTCTAGTATCCCTCCTCAGACGCTGGTGTTACTTTGTGTCATAAAATCTCGTGGCACTCAAGATAAGAGACAATACGTTTGCAAAAAACGACAAAATTGAACTTCTGGAAACAAAATTGTACGGTTTGTAAGTAATATCGACAACACAGGTCAGCATTTTTCGGTCATTGACAGATAAAGGGATCGTCACATTAGGACTACTGGCTGCTAAATCCAGTAGTACAAGAACTTAGATATTTGTTGAATCAATAGCAAAAATGTTAGATCTACTGTTTTCAGCGTACATAGACATTTGATAATATTCCATTTTGGTTGTATTCGTGAAGCCATAGTGTAATGGCTGTCCTTGGAAGTCATGTAACCCTTAGTGTTTGTGCGGGAATCGTAGTCGGATTTTAGTTTCTGTCATGTCTTTCGTCCGTTTGTGTGCAGGTTGTCTTTACAGTCATGAAAATCATTTCAAGAGGTAAGCCGCATTGTATTGTTCACGTACCGCGAGCATATGCGGTGGTGATTGCTGTACAAGAATTCTACGGACTGATGTGTTACGAAATTAGCGTGGTAACCAAGTTCTATGACATAGAGCGCGGGTTTCTCCGTACAATTGTGTAACGTCGCGTAGCATTTTTGTGCGATGTTAAGCGACCTATAAGACGTAATGAACCTGTTGTGGCATGATGACGGAGTTGCACAGATGCGTGTGATAATAATAATAATAACAATAATAATATAAAGAGGTCGCGTGCTCAAACATTATTATTATTTCGCCTTTGACATGCTCCTTGTCAGTCTGTAATTTAGAGGTAGCGAATCTTTTTGCCATTCTTCTGCCGATGATAAAATGTTCTCTGTAGAGTTATTCGTCAAGTTGTTGGTGTAACAATAACACGGTGTAAGCTACCTCTCGTTTACCCATGAGAATGAGTGTTCGGTGTCATCTGCCGTGAGGGTAAATAGCGCATTATTTTCGCTATTATTTACAACGGTACGGCTAAAATACTAGTAAGCGTAATCAAAAATTACTTCCTACCCTGCTAACAATGTGCCGAACTGGCTTCGGCAACGCATTATTAGTATTTTAAAAACGAGCGCCGCTGACGTCACGCACGGCCACTGCTACGATGGTTTGTTGTCGGTCGGTTATACACACAGACGGTTGTGCTGCTACGCAATACAGCTGGCGCTGCCAGCCAGCTGTGTGTCTGTACGTTCCTGCTTTCGGAGGTTACTTGGCTGGAGCGAAACGTTGTATCGCTCTCATTTCTGCTTCATCCTCCAAGCTGTTCATCTGGTCTCGGCTGGCGGCGAACTTCTAACCAGGACTTCCGAACCTATCACTATGATAGGCTAGATAAAGTGTTGCTCCAGGTACGTGCAAGTCTGAGGGTTCTGAAAATATTCTAACCCCAAATATATTTTGCGTTTCAGCTTTCATTATGAGTTATGCCTGTGTGTGTGTGCGTATAGAGCAGTTTTTAATCTGGGCATTAATGCTATTACAAAATCATATTAAATTAAATTTATTAAATTATGAATGTGAGAGTCGTGGGTCAAGTTGATTTCAACAGAGAAAATGCTAATGTATCTTGCACTCAGCTGTTTTGATGTAATTAATAACAACGAAAGACACAGCTAATCAATTTGAATATTTCAATGAAACATTAAGAAAGTAATTGCTAGACGAGCTTAATACTGTTTAATCTGAATCAGTGGCGATGTGTGTGTGCGCGGTTGCTGCTTAAAGTTAGTGTTGGTATTTAATTTGGACGGCCTAAGTGGCGTGAATTTCTTTATGAAACCCTCTACAAGTATTGTATGTCCAGGTGCTCGACCAAGGACGAGATGGGTGTCAGGGGCGGACGAACATCTGTCCCCCCTAATGGCAGAGACGATCTATAGCCACAATGCCGTCAGTCGAGGACTTTTTCGATGCTAAGCTGCACCAAGGACTTTTTCCAACGGTAAGCTGCACCAGGGACGGGTGACACGACTGTGACATCACTGATCCGCGCCTATACGAACTATGTACCCCGGACAATCCAGGTGGGAAAATTCTGATTATATATATTTCTCTCTCTCTACAACTTGTGAATGCACAGAAGCCGCCAGAAGCTCACTCGTGAAGTTCTGAACACTATACTCTAGCACAAACTCTCATGTTCAATTATGTGTGATCATCATGTTATTGCATGTGTGAACATTACCACAGTACACCTAATGAAGTATCTTATAACTGTATAATGTGTAAGAAGTTACACACATACACACACATCCGCAGTTTACTGTAAGATCTAACTTTCATCTAATTAAGACCATTAGGGAGTTAATTATCTCGTGCTATCAAGTCATCTGGTCATGGCTGAGTTTTAGTAACGTAGCTGGGGTTGTCTGATGCTGTAGATGAGAAACGATTTTCTTTCACACACATACTTAACGCTTAATGATTAAGCTAAGGGTTCGTTTGGCTGGTTGAGTTTCGGGGCAGTCACTTACATTCTCTGGTGTGAACTATGCTTGTGAATATGCTGGCAAATCTATGCTTAGGAGCTGAGATATTCCATTTACGTTGTCTTGTATATTTGTACCTAGCTATACATATTAGGCTTCATTTATTTACTGTAGTGGGAATCGGTTTATGTGGAGGTTAGTGTTGAAATGAGGGATGTTTTGTTATTCATGTCGTATATGTGTTTGTGTGTGTAATTTTACTATATATATATATATTTTTGGGGAATATGTAACTGATTTAAAACAAGAGAATAACCATAAATGTGCTTGCTGAGACAGCAGGCTAGCCTAATTGATATTATACAACACTGATGGATTAGTATTGCTTTATGAATGAGATTATGACTAACTTTGACTCATACATAATCAGGCAGAAATTTTTGCAATTAGTAATATCAACTTTGGGACATTATGAATTAATGGAAATACATAGATATATATAATTCTGCCTTTAATGGTGTGCTCACACAATTACGAACTTGTTATGTATGTAAAATCTTACAGGTTGAATAAAGCACACGCTTGTTGGTGAAAAGAGTTTTTCATTTGCAAGTCCTGTCATTCACCTGGGGGGACATGTCTGTAATTGTATTTGGGCCTTGCACACTTTTGCTTCCTCTAGGTTTTTTTCTTTACCTAGTTCTAAATATGATGTCTCTCCCCTTTTACAAAAAAAAAACTTAATAAAAATAAAATTAAATAAAATTCAAAAAAAAAAAAATTACAAAACTTAGAAAAATAAAAGGGGGTTTTCAAATGGTAGCAGAGCGTGGTTTTTATGATTCTGGATGGATAGTAGGTATTATTTCTGCCTTATTTTCTCTGTTGAACTTGAGAAATTTTAGAATCTGGGGACTTATATTTATTTTCTTAAATGAAACTTAGTGTGGCTACAGACATGTCAGCTGGTGTTAGGACTTGCAAATTATTTCAAATTATTTTTGATTAGAATCCAAGTGTTGTAATAAAACTTAATGGTAGTGTAATAAATTAACAGAATGAACAACCAGAAAAAAAAGCACATTTTATAAAATGAATAAGGGGTTAATGAAGTTTAAAATAATTTAATATGTGTTAGTATTTAAGTGATTATTTTGTGATGTTGAGTGTGAGATGAATTTTGAAAAGGGGTTATGAGAATGTGATTAATTTTTTTAATGAATGTGTGCTGATTGGTTGCACTTGCACATACCCTGGAGCTCATACGGAGTCTGGACATGATGAGGGCCGTCGGTACTTGTTGAGTTTGATTATGACTTGTCTCTTGGATTAGACAACGTGTTTGGTAGCATCCCAGTTATATGGTAATTGTTTATTGAGGGCGTTGCGTTGCGGTATCGTATTTTGAATGCGGTTATGGTCCGACCAGGGGCATGGACTTAATAGTTATATGTTTTCAATTACATTGCATCTTATGTGTACTTTGTGTATTGTGTTTAGTGAGTTAGTTTTGTTGTTTTGTGTCGTGTTTTCTTCCGGAAATTTTGCATGGCTGTTTCTCTGCTTTTATGACACCCATCTCGTCGTATCGCTAGAGCATTCTGGAGCCACTTGTATGATCAAGTTCTTCCTGTCGTTCTCTTTAATTCTTGCTTTTACTTGGTGTGTGTGTGGATTGCGCGGTCATGTCCATTTCGGTAAATGTGGATTTGTTTGTAAAAGATGAGCTCGAGTGGGAGGTCCGGTTCCGGGGACGGAAGCCGCAGGAGACTGTGGTTTCATTAAGGAAGCAACTCCGTGAGGCACCGAGTGGGAGAGTATTACTTACGGATGTCACCGCCGAGGTGGAGCTGTGCTCGGAAAAATTTGTAGAACTGCGCGATTTGGCCGAAGGCCTGCAGTCGGCGGCACCCACCTCTACGGCTAGACAGAGGGTGCGCCAACGTTTACAACACGTTCTATGCCGTTTACAGAATGCTGAATCACAGGCTACCACCTCGGAATTAGAGAAAAATGTTGTCACTCTTAGGGAGCAAGTGGCGATGGCATTGCGGGAGTTTTCTCTCGGCCAGCGTCGCCACGTAGATCCGAATTCCGGTTCTTCTTCTTCTTCTGTTGAGACGGCAGCCAGGGTGGAACCCCCTGTGCATGTTCCTGCCTTTTCCGATATGGCCACCGCAAGCTATCACAAGCTTCCTAACCCACTGTCGGATGTCATTCAGCGTCTCCCAGTTGTCGATGGTCTGGATCCTGAGGCGCTTTTGAGATTCTTGCGCGTATTTTTTCAGTTGGCCGATTTCCCTGGGCTGTCGGAGCGGACTTTGCTTGAGCTCATTTACCCGTATTGTCGGGGATCTATGGCTGAGCGCGTGACAAGTACCCTTAGGGATGGTGGTGGCATAGACCATTTCCATCGGGAAGTCCTGGACGCTTTCGTACCGGGAAGGTTACATGACCGGTTACGACACAAACATTTCTATAGAGTTCAAGCAAGCGGAGAGTCCCTTGCTCATTTCATTTCCAGTGTTAAAGACGCGGCCCGGATCCTGAGGCTGGGGTTGTCAGAGTCTGATGTCATTCATACTATTTTGCAGGGCGTGACGCCGGAGGAACGGTCACGTTTGACATTCGCTGCCCGTCCCCAAAGTTTTATTGATTTAGACCGGCTGTGCGCCGAGTCGACCACTATACAGGGTAATGACGATATTAGAGCCCGCGAGGCTAGGAGGCGTTCAGAACGCCCTAATTTCGAGCGACGAGTTGGGCAGCCCGGGTCTTGGGGTCCTAGGCCTGCGCCGGTTCAGAGCTGTGAAGTACAAGACTTATTTTGTTCTAGGTGTCATAGATCCGGTCACGTCGCGCGCTATTGTAACGATGCTAGACTGACACTAACGAGCATCCAGGACTCACACTTACACCTTCTCTTTCAGACACACATTCACTGACTCACACCTCTTCCTTCTGCTTTTTCGTTTTCCTGTGTTACTGAACCCACCAAGAGCGGTTTTAGAATCTGAGATTTTCCAGGTTTCCCGCAGCCGTCGTGCTTGGGGACTTGTTTGTTTTGGACCATGTTGCCCTTTTAGGGTGAGGGTGTGCCGAACTGGCTTCGGCAACGCATTATTAGTATTTTAAAAACGAGCGCCGCTGACGTCACGCACGGCCACTGCTACGATGGTTTGTTGTCGGTCGGTTATACACACAGACGGTTGTGCTGCTACGCAATACAGCTGGCGCTGCCAGCCAGCTGTGTGTCTGTACGTTCCTGCTTTCGGAGGTTACTTGGCTGGAGCGAAACGTTGTATCGCTCTCATTTCTGCTTCATCCTCCAAGCTGTTCATCTGGTCTCGGCTGGCGGCGAACTTCTAACCAGGACTTCCGAACCTATCACTATGATAGGCTAGATAAAGTGTTGCTCCAGGTACGTGCAAGTCTGAGGGTTCTGAAAATATTCTAACCCCAAATATATTTTGCGTTTCAGCTTTCATTATGAGTTATGCCTGTGTGTGTGTGCGTATAGAGCAGTTTTTAATCTGGGCATTAATGCTATTACAAAATCATATTAAATTAAATTTATTAA
Source organism: Magicicada septendecula (assembly GCA_034769895.1). Classification (NCBI taxonomy): domain Eukaryota; kingdom Metazoa; phylum Arthropoda; class Insecta; order Hemiptera; family Cicadidae; genus Magicicada; species Magicicada septendecula. Next base: position 185,406,250 of record CM068371.1, on the reverse strand, counting down.
ATTATGAATGTGAGAGTCGTGGGTCAAGTTGATTTCAACAGAGAAAATGCTAATGTATCTTGCACTCAGCTGTTTTGATGTAATTAATAACAACGAAAGACACAGCTAATCAATTTGAATATTTCAATGAAACATTAAGAAAGTAATTGCTAGACGAGCTTAATACTGTTTAATCTGAATCAGTGGCGATGTGTGTGTGCGCGGTTGCTGCTTAAAGTTAGTGTTGGTATTTAATTTGGACGGCCTAAGTGGCGTGAATTTCTTTATGAAACCCTCTACAAGTATTGTATGTCCAGGTGCTCGACCAAGGACGAGATGGGTGTCAGGGGCGGACGAACATCTGTCCCCCCTAATGGCAGAGACGATCTATAGCCACAATGCCGTCAGTCGAGGACTTTTTCGATGCTAAGCTGCACCAAGGACTTTTTCCAACGGTAAGCTGCACCAGGGACGGGTGACACGACTGTGACATCACTGATCCGCGCCTATACGAACTATGTACCCCGGACAATCCAGGTGGGAAAATTCTGATTATATATATTTCTCTCTCTCTACAACTTGTGAATGCACAGAAGCCGCCAGAAGCTCACTCGTGAAGTTCTGAACACTATACTCTAGCACAAACTCTCATGTTCAATTATGTGTGATCATCATGTTATTGCATGTGTGAACATTACCACAGTACACCTAATGAAGTATCTTATAACTGTATAATGTGTAAGAAGTTACACACATACACACACATCCGCAGTTTACTGTAAGATCTAACTTTCATCTAATTAAGACCATTAGGGAGTTAATTATCTCGTGCTATCAAGTCATCTGGTCATGGCTGAGTTTTAATAACGTAGCTGGGGTTGTCTGATGCTGTAGATGAGAAACGATTTTCTTTCACACACATACTTAACGCTTAATGATTAAGCTAAGGGTTCGTTTGGCTGGTTGAGTTTCGGGGCAGTCACTTACATTCTCTGGTGTGAACTATGCTTGTGAATATGCTGGCAAATCTATGCTTAGGAGCTGAGATATTCCATTTACGTTGTCTTGTATATTTGTACCTAGCTATACATATTAGGCTTCATTTATTTACTGTAGTGGGAATCGGTTTATGTGGAGGTTAGTGTTGAAATGAGGGATGTTTTGTTATTCATGTCGTATATGTGTTTGTGTGTGTAATTTTACTATATATATATATATATTTTTGGGGAATATGTAACTGATTTAAAACAAGAGAATAACCATAAATGTGCTTGCTGAGACAGCAGGCTAGCCTAATTGATATTATACAACACTGATGGATTAGTATTGCTTTATGAATGAGATTATGACTAACTTTGACTCATACATAATCAGGCAGAAATTTTTGCAATTAGTAATATCAACTTTGGGACATTATGAATTAATGGAAATACATAGATATATATAATTCTGCCTTTAATGGTGTGCTCACACAATTACGAACTTGTTATGTATGTAAAATCTTACAGGTTGAATAAAGCACACGCTTGTTGGTGAAAAGAGTTTTTCATTTGCAAGTCCTGTCATTCACCTGGGGGGACATGTCTGTAATTGTATTTGGGCCTTGCACACTTTTGCTTCCTCTAGGTTTTTTTCTTTACCTAGTTCTAAATATGATGTCTCTCCCCTTTTACAAAAAAAAAACTTAATAAAAATAAAATTAAATAAAATTCAAAAAAAAAATTACAAAACTTAGAAAAATAAAAGGGGGGTTTCAACAACATCAATGGATGCATTTTGAGTACGTGGCTATGAAAATGATCCGGACACAGGTTATGTCAGGTTGTAATAAGTTAGGCCTCTCCAGTTCTATAATTTTCTACAAAAAATTAGTTTTGTTTCCGATTAAGTATCTCCATTTTAATTACTTTTAACACTACACTGAAAAGTTTGTAGTTGTGGGTAGAGGAAAAAATATCAGGAAAGGTATCCGTAGTATGCCATACGATAGTGAAGGAAAGATTTCATCGATATTTTGACATGTTCTCTCGCATATGTTATAGGTTACAGTGGATATGAGATTCGGTTAGAACATGTGCACACTAAATAGGTAATTGTAAGGAAAATAAGAAATTACTGTAATAGGTAAGTTGTTCAGTACTACAGGAGTAGAAAAATATTTTCATATTCATCATTGTCGTAAGGAACTCACACCCTGATGGAAGGACACACAAGGTGCAGTACAAAAATCCTCCCAGAAGGTCCTTCCAGAGGGCGACTGACTGTACGCTATCATTAAAATTATACAAAACCACTGCTGTCCCGATTCAGATGTACGACAGTGAGGAATGTAAGCGAGACATGTCTACAATTTGAAGCAGCTGAAGTGCTTTCTCTGAGAAGAGTCAAGGGTTCCACACAGTTGGACAGAACGACTGCATTCGGAACGAGCTAAACGTCTATAATCCGAACCAGCGAATAGACGATTACAGATTAAAATCGTGGGAACATGTCGACGGAATGGACGAAAACAGGCAAGCAGTCCAGCGGGCTAAGCTATGTTAACTTCACACACACGCACGCACGCACACACACACACACACACACACACACACACATTGATACATTTGGAAACTGAGTACAGAATAAATCTACAATCACCTAGTCGGTTTGTTGGCAGAAAACAATTAATATATTCGTTGAGAAAATCTGTTGTGGCTGAACGAAACATGTGTCTGAATAAACTTTCTCTCTACATAGCAGTTGTAAAAGTAGTCATATACATTATGTGCTATATATACAAAAGGCTTTCAACGTGTTTGTCATTTCAACCAATTTGTACCGTGCTCTAATTATGTAAAAAAAAAAAACTGTACCGCTCTATACAACTGAGAATAAATCCGTACACACACACACATGAACAATTTTACGTTTAAATAAAATCTATACATACAATAAAATTATAGTTGTCTTGATTATTATGTTTCAGTATTAATGATATAAATATTACTGTTTTATTAATTTAAAATACCGTATAATTGCTTACGACGCACACACTTAGCAACGTTTTTACTTATTTGAACAAGTCATGTATTAACTTCAATAAATAATGCACTTGATAATGTTTAAATATTTCCAACAACTATGTTGATTAGAAGTGCTGTAAGTTCAATAACAATGTTCGCTACGTAACGTATTCAAATCTGTTTACTCACCTCTTAAATGTTGATGCACGCAATTATCGATTTCACAATGAGGTATGAAGGCTAATTGCATTCTTCACGTATATATATTGATGTATCTTACAACGGTAGGGTGGGGGTAGCTTAGCGTGTTGTTTTGAAAGTCATTGTCCGCCGTTGGAAACTTTCAGAAGTTAGCGATACTGAAAGTATTTTCGTGCATTAGTCAAAATTAGGAAAACAATGCAGAGAGAGAGCGAGTGGACACACATGTAAGTAGCTCGATACTCAGTGACAACAACGACAACACACACACACACACACACACACAGTTAATATTTGTCAAATATATAACAACGAGTGAGAGAGAGAGAGAGAGAGGAGGGGTCATCGACCGTGATGGAGAAGCTTTACCTCACTGCTTTAAGAAGTTAGCGATACTGAAAGTATTTTCGGACAAGTTAACACGGCTCTTTTTAAGAAACATTCTATCATTTATTTGATGTCGATACCGGTATTAATTATAGATTACACTTAGTTCCATTCACTTCCATGTGCTTACAAATACTTGTAATTAATTTCGTTAATAACTAGGCCAAAACATTGTCATTACATGTCAACTCTTCCGTCTGTCTCGTAAATTTTGCGCAGCACTGTTTGAGTCTTATCTTTGTAAATAAAGAGCAACAGCAACAGTGTCGTAATACTCTACTTATTTGAACAAGTCCTGTATTAAATGCACTTGTTAATGTTTTAATGTGAACAATTTTACGTTTAAATAAAATCTGTACATACAATAAAATTATGTTTCAGTATTAATGATATAAATATTACTGTTTTATTAATTTAAAATACCGTATATATATATATATATATATATATATATATATAACCTAGGAACTTCGCAGGTGAAGAAATTAATTTCTATTTTTCATCTGTAACGACATGCGTGTATAATTTTAATTTATTTCACTATACACCTCTGAACCTATGTGTAATTATTTTGTAAACTGCGTTATCTATGAAGGAACTGTTGCAGCAAACGTTAACACTAGAACGATTATATTATTATTATTTAGTGATCAGATAATTTCATAAAAAATAAGAAACGTAAAAGATATACGCTGACTTTACCGCAACCACGTCTATTTAGATAAACGGCTCGGAAGAAAAAATAATTCTTCACAAAGCAGAACAACAACTACAGTCTCAAATAAATATATTTTAAATCTGGGGCTATGCGTGTACGTAGGGAAGGTCTTCATATGCTTACTGGACAAAATATAAATATTCGCTGGCAGATAATTTCATAAAAAAATAAGAAACGTAAAAGATATACGCTGACTTTACCGCAACCACGTCTATTTAGATAAACGGCTCAGAAGAAAAAATAATTCTTCACAAAGCAGAACGACAACTACAGTCTCAAATAAATATATTTTAAAAAAGATAAATATACATTAGATGGAAATGGCTTTGCGCACTAAAGTCACCATCTATCTCTTGTTTCTCCGGTCAGTATTGACCTATGCTGCTCCCGCATGGTGGTCGCTTGTCTCGACCACTAACAAGTGTAGGCTGGAAGCTTTCCAGGCCCGTACCCTCAGATCCTTGTCGGGGTCTCCATGGTTTGTGAGAAATAATGTTATTCGTGGAGGCCTTCGAGTTCCCACCCTTGCTGATTTTCTCCGGTAATGAATAGGAGTTATATAAATAATCTAAGGATTAATTGATAATAATATACTTATGACGATTAAATTTAAAATATTATTGCGGAAAGTTTTAATGAATAGGAATTGATATAGATAAAATAAATATCAGTTTACGTAATGAGAATGTTTGTTTGCATTGAGTTTGGTTTAGCTAAATAACACAAGGGAGCACATTTCGCAGTTGGCTTTACATACCTCCAGACAACGGTACAAGCCAATTTAGATAGCACAACATGAACTCTGAATCGTCGGCTATATTAGAAATTCCTTCCTTTCAAAGCGTGTAATGAGACCGTTTGAATATCTTATAGCAGTGTCAAGTAACTCAATAAATTGCTTGGAACTACGAAGAAGTTTCAATGCTTACAGAAGTTTATTCAATGTGTACATTCTTTTGGACAGTACAAAACGCTCTGGTTGCTTTATGGAAATATTCATTAAAGTTTTAGAACAAATAAAACTATTTCATCTAGTTTTATTCTAAATTTACTTAAAATTTGATCACAAGAAGAGAGAGAGAGAGAGAGAGAGAGAGAGAGAGAGAGAGAGAGAGAGAGAGAGAGAGAGAGAGAGAGGTAATATTTTTTTTTCTAGTGCCTAATCTTTTAAACTAAAAAACGTATTACTTTTACAAATATAGCTTGAACGTAACACATACACACAGACGTTAGGGAAAGACTGCAATGTGTCAGTGTAAAGTCGTGTCAATGACCTCCTGTATTACAATGGTTTAGCATAGTTTCTTACTGAAGGCTTGTACGCTTTAAATTCAGCTATACCTAAAATATATCTTCAATTAGGGTCATTGTACACACACAGTGGAATGCTTTCAGAAATTTGCGACACACACACACATACACAACGATGTTTCTACTTATTTGAACAAGTCCTGTATTAAATGCACTTGTTAATGTTTTAATGTGAACAATTTTACGTTTAAATAAAATCTGTACATACAATAAATTATGTTTCAGTATTAATGATATAAATATTACTGTTTTATTAATTTAGAATACCGTATATATATATATATAACCTAGGAACTTCGCAGGTGAAGAAATTAATTTCAATTTTTCATCTGTAACGACATGCGTGTATAATTTTAATTTATTTCACTATACACCTTCGCCACCGCTGCTACCACAGTCGTCAGTAATAAAAAAAGAAGAAGAAGAAAGATCAGTTAGGAAACGCATCAGTACTCGTTCGAAACGATTAACATCAGTCCCAATGGACCACAGCATCCGTGAATTTCCGCGAATAAAAAAAAAAAAAAAAGTAAAACGTTCTACTTACGTTTCATGTTAGGTTAAAAAATACAGTCCACGTACGTTTCACGTTTACGTTAGGTTAAGATGCAGTCTACTTACGTTTCACTGTTAGGTTAAAAATGCAGTCCACGTACGTTTCACGTTTACGTTAGGTTAAGATGCAGTCTACTTACGTTTCACGTTAGGTTAAAAAATGCAGTCCACGTACGTTTTTCGTTTACGTTAGGTTAAAATACAGTCTACTTACGTTTCACGTTAGGTTAAAAATGCAGTCCACGTACGTTTCACGTTTACGTTAGGTTAAGATGCAGTCTACTTACGTTTCACGTTAGGTTAAAAAATGCAGTCCACGTACGTTTTTCGTTTACGTTAGAGGAGAAACGGTATGAAACCTTCCACAGTTGAAACCTGCTCTACAAAACGCTTCACACGAAGCGTTATGTTAAGAGAGAGAGAGAACACGCATGTAAGTAGTTGACAACACACATGCACACATAGTTAATATTTGTTAATTATTTAATACAATGAAAAATGAAGTCAACGTTTTGACGATGAGTGAGAGAGAGAGAGAGAGAGCGGGCGTTCGTGTGTGTGTGTGTGTGTGTGCGTGTGTTTGCATTTTAACCTAACGTGAAACGTAAGTAGACTGTATTTTAACCTAACGTAAACGAAAAACGTACGTGGACTGCATTTTCTAACCTAACGTGAAACGTAAGTAGACTGCATCTTAACCTAACGTAAACGTGAAACGTACGTGGACTGCATTTTTAACCTAACGTGAAACGTAAGTAGACTGTATTTTAACCTAACGTAAACGTGAAACGTACGTGGACTGCATTTTTAACCTAACAGTGAAACGTAAGTAGACTGCATCTTAACCTAACGTAAACGTGAAACGTACGTGGACTGCATTTTTAACCTAACAGTGAAACGTAAGTAGATTGCATCTTAACCTAACGTAAACGTGAAACGTACGTGGACTGTATTTTTTAACCTAACATGAAACGTAAGTAGAACGTTTTACGTTTTTTTTTTTTTTTTATTCGCGGAAATTCACGGATGCTGTGGTCCATTGGGACTGATGTTAATCGTTTCGAACGAGTACTGATGCGTTTCCTAACTGATCTTTCTTCTTCTTCTTTTTTTATTACTGACGACTGTGGTAGCAGCGGTGGCGAAGGTGTATAGTGAAATAAATTAAAATTATACACGCATGTCGTTACAGATGAAAAATTGAAATTAATTTCTTCACCTGCGAAGTTCCTAGGTTATATATATATATACGGTATTTTAAATTAATAAAACAGTAATATTTATATCATTAATACTGAAACATAATTTATTGTATGTACAGATTTTATTTAAACGTAAAATTGTTCACATTAAAACATTAACAAGTGCATTTAATACAGGACTTGTTCAAATAAGTAGAAACATCGTTGTGTATGTGTGTGTGTGTCGCAAATTTCTGAAAGCATTCCACTGTGTGTGTACAATGACCCTAATTGAAGATATATTTTAGGTATAGCTGAATTTAAAGCGTACAAGCCTTCAGTAAGAAACTATGCTAAACCATTGTAATACAGGAGGTCATTGACACGACTTTACACTGACACATTGCAGTCTTTCCCTAACGTCTGTGTGTATGTGTTACGTTCAAGCTATATTTGTAAAAGTAATACGTTTTTTAGTTTAAAAGATTAGGCACTAGAAAAAAAAATATTACCTCTCTCTCTCTCTCTCTCTCTCTCTCTCTCTCTCTCTCTCTCTCTCTCTCTCTCTCTCTCTCTCTTCTTGTGATCAAATTTTAAGTAAATTTAGAATAAAACTAGATGAAATAGTTTTATTTGTTCTAAAACTTTAATGAATATTTCCATAAAGCAACCAGAGCGTTTTGTACTGTCCAAAAGAATGTACACATTGAATAAACTTCTGTAAGCATTGAAACTTCTTCGTAGTTCCAAGCAATTTATTGAGTTACTTGACACTGCTATAAGATATTCAAACGGTCTCATTACACGCTTTGAAAGGAAGGAATTTCTAATATAGCCGACGATTCAGAGTTCATGTTGTGCTATCTAAATTGGCTTGTACCGTTGTCTGGAGGTATGTAAAGCCAACTGCGAAATGTGCTCCCTTGTGTTATTTAGCTAAACCAAACTCAATGCAAACAAACATTCTCATTACGTAAACTGATATTTATTTTATCTATATCAATTCCTATTCATTAAAACTTTCCGCAATAATATTTTAAATTTAATCGTCATAAGTATATTATTATCAATTAATCCTTAGATTATTTATATAACTCCTATTCATTACCGGAGAAAATCAGCAAGGGTGGGAACTCGAAGGCCTCCACGAATAACATTATTTCTCACAAACCATGGAGACCCCGACAAGGATCTGAGGGTACGGGCCTGGAAAGCTTCCAGCCTACACTTGTTAGTGGTCGAGACAAGCGACCACCATGCGGGAGCAGCATAGGTCAATACTGACCGGAGAAACAAGAGATAGATGGTGACTTTAGTGCGCAAAGCCATTTCCATCTAATGTATATTTATCTTTTTTAAAATATATTTATTTGAGACTGTAGTTGTCGTTCTGCTTTGTGAAGAATTATTTTTTCTTCTGAGCCGTTTATCTAAATAGACGTGGTTGCGGTAAAGTCAGCGTATATCTTTTACGTTTCTTATTTTTTTATGAAATTATCTGCCAGCGAATATTTATATTTTGTCCAGTAAGCATATGAAGACCTTCCCTACGTACACGCATAGCCCCAGATTTAAAATATATTTATTTGAGACTGTAGTTGTTGTTCTGCTTTGTGAAGAATTATTTTTTCTTCCGAGCCGTTTATCTAAATAGACGTGGTTGCGGTAAAGTCAGCGTATATCTTTTACGTTTCTTATTTTTTATGAAATTATCTGATCACTAAATAATAATAATATAATCGTTCTAGTGTTAACGTTTGCTGCAACAGTTCCTTCATAGATAACGCAGTTTACAAAATAATTACACATAGGTTCAGAGGTGTATAGTGAAATAAATTAAAATTATACACGCATGTCGTTACAGATGAAAAATAGAAATTAATTTCTTCACCTGCGAAGTTCCTAGGTTATATATATATATATATATATATATATACGGTATTTTAAATTAATAAAACAGTAATATTTATATCATTAATACTGAAACATAATTTTATTGTATGTACAGATTTTATTTAAACGTAAAATTGTTCACATTAAAACATTAACAAGTGCATTTAATACAGGACTTGTTCAAATAAGTAGAGTATTACGACACTGTTGCTGTTGCTCTTTATTTACAAAGATAAGACTCAAACAGTGCTGCGCAAAATTTACGAGACAGACGGAAGAGTTGACATGTAATGACAATGTTTTGGCCTAGTTATTAACGAAACTAATTACAAGTATTTGTAAGCACATGGAAGTGAATGGAACTAAGTGTAATCTATAATTAATACCGGTATCGACATCAAATAAATGATAGAATGTTTCTTAAAAAGAGCCGTGTTAACTTGTCCGAAAATACTTTCAGTATCGCTAACTTCTTAAAGCAGTGAGGTAAAGCTTCTCCATCACGGTCGATGACCCCTCCTCTCTCTCTCTCTCACTCGTTGTTATATATTTGACAAATATTAACTGTGTGTGTGTGTGTGTGTGTGTGTGTGTGTGTGTGTGTGTGTGTGTGTGTGTGTGTGTGTGTGTGTGTGTGTGTGTGTGTGTGTGTGTGTGTGTGTGTGTGTGTGTTGTTGTTGTTGTTGTTGTCACTGAGTATCGAGCTACTTACATGTGTGTCCACTCGCTCTCTCTCTGCATTTTTTTCCTAATTTTGACTAATGCACGAAAATACTTTCAGTATCGCTAACTTCTGAAAGTTTCCAACGGCGGACAATGACTTTCAAAACAACACGCTAAGCTACCCCTACCCTACCGTTGTAAGATACATCAATATATATACGTGAAGAATGCAATTAGCCTTCATACCTCATTGTGAAATCGATAATTGCGTGCATCAACATTTAAGAGGTGAGTAAACAGATTTGAATACGTTACGTAGCGAACATTGTTATTGAACTTACAGCACTTCTAATCAACATAGTTGTTGGAAATATTTAAACATTATCAAGTGCATTATTTATTGAAGTTAATACATGACTTGTTCAAATAAGTAAAAACGTTGCTAAGTGTGTGCGTCGTAAGCAATTATACGGTATTTTAAATTAATAAAACAGTAATATTTATATCATTAATACTGAAACATAATTTTATTGTATGTATAGATTTTATTTAAACGTAAAATTGTTCATGTGTGTGTGTGTACGGATTTATTCTCAGTTGTATGGAGCGGTACAGTTTTTTTTTTTTTTTTTTACATAATTAGAGCACGGTACAAATTGGTTGAAATGACAAACACGTTGAAAGCCTTTTGTATATATAGCACATAATGTATATGACTACTTTTACAACTGCTATGTAGAGAGAAAATTTATTCAGACACATGTTTCGTTCAGCCACAACAGATTTTCTCAACGAATATATTAATTGTTTTCTGCCAACAAACCGACTAGGTGATTGTAGATTTATTCTGTACTCAGTTTCCAAATGTATCAATGTGTGTGTGTGTGCGCGCGTGCGTGTGTGTGAAGTTAACATAGCTTAGCCCGCTGGACTGCTTGCCTGTTTTCGTCCATTCCGTCGACGTGTTCCCACCATTTTAATCTGTAATCGTCTATTCGCTGGTTCGGATTATAGACGTTTAGCTCGTTCCGAATGCAGTCGTTCTGTCCAACTGTGTGGAACCCTTGACTCTTCTCAGAGAAAGCACTTCAGCTGCTTCAAATTGTAGACATGTCTCGCTTACATTCCTCACTGTCGTACATCTGAATCGGGACAGCAGTGGTTTTGTATAATTTTAATGATAGCGTACAGTCAGTCGCCCTCTGGAAGGACCTTCTGGGAGGATTTTTGTACTGCACCTTGTGTGTCCTTCCATCAGGGTGTGAGTTCCTTACGACAATGATGAATATGAAAATATTTTTCTACTCCTGTAGTACTGAACAACTTACCTATTACAGTAATTTCTTATTTTCCTTACAATTACCTATTTAGTGTGCACATGTTCTAACCGAATCTCATATCCACTGTAACCTATAACATATGCGAGAGAACATGTCAAAAATCGATGAAATCTTTCCTTCACTATCGTATGGCATACTACGGATACCTTTCCTGATATTTTTTCCTCTACCCACAACTACAAACTTTTCAGTGTAGTGTTAAAAGTAATTAAAATGGAGATACTTAATCGGAAACAAAACTAATTTTTTGTAGAAAATTATAGAACTGGAGAGGCCTAACTTATTATAACCTGACATAACCTGTGTCCGGATCATTTTCATAGCCACGTACTCAAAATGCATCCATTGATGTTGTTAGCAGGGTAGGAAGTAATTTTTGATTACGCTTACTAGTATTTTAGCCGTACCGTTGTAAATAATAGCGAAAATAAGGCGCTATTTACCCTCACGGCAGATGACACCGAACACTCATTCTCATGGGTAAACGAGAGGTAGCTTACACCATGTTATTGTTACACCAACAACTTGACGAATAACTCTACAGAGAACATTTTATCATCGGCAGAAGAATGGCAAAAAGATTCGCTACCTCTAAATTACAGACTGACAAGGAGCATGTCAAAGGCGAAATAATAATAATGTTTGAGCACGCGACCTCTTTATATTATTATTGTTATTATTATTATTATCACACGCATCTGTGCAACTCCGTCATCATGCCACAACAGGTTCATTACGTTTTATAGGTCGCTTAACATCGCACAAAAATGCTACGCGACGTTACACAATTGTACGGAGAAACCCGCGCTCTATGTCATAGAACTTGGTTACCACGCTAATTTCGTAACACATCAGTCCGTAGAATTCTTGTACAGCAATCACCACCGCATATGCTCGCGGTACGTGAACAATACAATGCGGCTTACCTCTTGAAATGATTTTCATGACTGTAAAGACAACCTGCACACAAACGGACGAAAGACATGACAGAAACTAAAATCCGACTACGATTCCCGCACAAACACTAAGGGTTACATGACTTCCAAGGACAGCCATTACACTATGGCTTCACGAATACAACCAAAATGGAATATTATCAAATGTCTATGTACGCTGAAAACAGTAGATCTAACATTTTTGCTATTGATTCAACAAATATCTAAGTTCTTGTACTACTGGATTTAGCAGCCAGTAGTCCTAATGTGACGATCCCTTTATCTGTCAATGACCGAAAAATGCTGACCTGTGTTGTCGATATTACTTACAAACCGTACAATTTTGTTTCCAGAAGTTCAATTTTGTCGTTTTTTGCAAACGTATTGTCTCTTATCTTGAGTGCCACGAGATTTTATGACACAAAGTAACACCAGCGTCTGAGGAGGGATACTAGACATATATAATGTCCTTGACCTTGTTCATATTGTTCTTGCTCTTACCGTTCGAATCACACCTGTTGAAGACCAAATCTGTTACAGAGGCCATGTGTAATGGAAGTAGCGAACTTTAAATACGGATGATGCGAGCGACGGCCATATAGGAGAGTTAGTACTGGTTCGTAACAGACAACTATCCTCTTTTGACATTGTATGATTTTAATAAAAACAGATATCGGATTTAAATAATAATTCTGTGCTTGCAATATACAATCCATGTATAAAAACTTATATATCCTTTGTTGGTTGTAATTATTACTAAACAGTAATACATGCTTAGAATGAAAATATTTGCTATGATTTTAGTAACGTACAACACCAGCTTAACCCAGAGAGAGAGAGAGAGAGCGAGAGAGAGAGAGAGTGAGAGACTGCAATGTGTCAGTGTAAAGTCGTGTCAATGACCTCGAATTGCTTCCGACGTCTGCGAGCGAGAGAGAGAGAGAGAGAGAGAGAGAGAGGGCGTTAATATTTGTCGAATAAATATAAACTTTCTAATTTTATATACATGCGCGCGGTACTGACCACAGAGAGAGAGAGAAACATACACAACAAGTGTGAGAGAGAGAGAGAGAGAGAGAATTTAAACTGATAATTGTTTTATTAAAATCTTACAATGACGAAATATTATTATTTCATTGTTTACGATATATATATTTAATGCAAAAATGAATTTTTAAAATTACAATCGTCTGTAAACTATATTTAACTCTTACCGTTCGAATCACACCTGTTGGAGACCAAATCTGTTACAGAGGCCATGTGTACTGGAAGTAGCGAACTTTAAATACGGATGACGCGAGCGAATAAAAAATAAAGCATGCACGACAAACATACTCTCTCGAGTCTCAGATTCTGGCGAATGCGTTGCTCATATAGTTTGAATTTCCCACCGAAGAAAAATTTTGACAGATCTGTTCTATACACATAATAATACAGGATTGGTAAACCTGATCATATATTTTAATATACACTATAATACACATATCAAGTTTGAACCCTGCATAGGTTGGTAAACCTAATCATATAGATTTAATATACATTATAACATACAACAAATTTGAACTCATGCAAGGTTGGTAACCCTGATCATATATTTAATATATACACTATAATTCATCAAGTCGGAACCTCCCACCCGCCACCCACCTCTGATATGCAAATCAGCTTTATTTACAAATAAAAAATATATTTGTGGATGCGGGTGGTCCATTTGGGATGCTGCGGGTCCAGCTGATAGAAAGTGAAAGTGATCTAGGCTCGCGAAAGGCGGCATATATTCGCGGATATGCAAATCAATTTAATTAAAAAAATAAAAATATCAAATTAAAAAAATTTATTCGCGGAAATTCGCGGTCCAGTAGAAAGTGAAAGTGATTTAGGCTCGCGGAAGACGGCATATATTCGCAGATATGCAAATCAATTTAATTAAAAAAATAAAAATATCAAATTAAAAAAAAAAATAAAAAAATTTATTCGCGGAAATTCGCGGTCCAGTAGAAAGTGAAAGTGATTTAGGCTCGCGAAAGACGGCATATATTTGAACTTGACGCGCGAAAGGCGCCATGAAATTTGATTGGTCGATGCTGCTGGTCCAGCGGTGGTGGTGGGGGAATAACGGTACTTGGGTCAGAACCGGTGTTTTCCCCCTACTCGTATAACAAACATTTTACTGTATTTGTCATAATAACAACCGTTTTTCCCATTATGTTATGACGGTACAACAGAGGGATGTTTTAAAAATACAGTTATAGAGGTTGTGTCAATCCTAGTAATGACCCGTCATCGTAGAGAAGCCAAAGGTTTTGGAGTTAAGACCTATACGTTTGTTAAAGCTAACAAAACACATTTTCGTTTCATAGCGCTTATGTGTACTCAAACTACGCCTAACCATTATCTCTGACATAGAAATTAAAACACTGAGCACAAATTTGGATACTACTGTTACCATGGATTCACGATTCATTTGTTACCGGCGATTGATCAAACTTTTCTCAGTTTAAGACGGGTAGGCAGCACAAGATTTTTAAGACGCACAGTTATGCCGATGCGGCGTAGGTAATATTCGTAGCCTATCAGCCTGAGAGGGTTTGAACTACTAGCTGTAGCTAGTCACGTAGTCACGGTCAGTCACGAACCAGACACGATGTTCCAGAGATGTTCTTGAATATCTGACAACGACTAGCTTCACAGATATTGTTCGAGTAATGTAGCACACTATGGCACCTTCTCGTCAAGATTAGACACACGCATCACAAGTCACCTTCGCTGGTACTTGACCAAAATCAATCTTGTGATTGTTACTGACCAGTGCGAATCCATACGATAAGATAATGTTATTAATGGCTGTGATAGTGAAACAGTCAGTGTTTAGTTGTTTATTAGTGTTGTAAATTATTAACAGAATTATCACTGTTGCACACCACTATAAAAAATTATTCCGATTATAGCGCTTTCAAGCTTCTCAGCTCATCGTCAGATCGGATTTCTGTTGTAGTGGTGTACTGTTGTAGTGGTGTGCAACAGTGATAATTCTGTTTGTGATTATAACCACTAACACAACTTTCTTAATTAAACTTCTAATTATTGTAATCCCATTTGGCGACTTGCATTATTGTTTGTGTACAGTACTTACTGAATAAGTACTAGAACTACTGTAATTCCGTTGTGATTGTTTCAGACAAATGTATAAAAATGATACCAATTTCAATGATATTCACCTGTTTATTTCACTATTTTAAAGTCATTATAGTGATCAAACATGCTTCACACTTAGCAATGTGTGTGTGTGTGTGTGTGTGTGTGTGTGTCTGTATCGGTGTCTGTGTGCGTGTTTACTATAGATTTAATCAGTAATATATAAAAAAACATTAAATCTACGATCTCCGCAACGATAACCCTTAGTTGCAAGTCCTTTAGTCAGTGTCTATAATGATATCTCTCCGTTAAAAAAAGATTCGGAAACAAACGCGTAAAAATATAAGTATAAAATAAAGGAAACTAAAGTACCTCCGTCTTCATGCGAAAGTAAATTCGTTACCGTGTGCGTGCGAGCGTATATGTGTGTATTGCCAAAAGTGTTTCTGTATCGTTGTTTTCATAGACGCCATAATTAGTAAATCTGTTCTCTATAAATCTAATCTCGTCACGGAACTAGCCCCTCAAGTACAAATAATTCCCTATCTAATGCCGAAGAAAATAGGAAATCGTTAGAAACCTTTCCTACATACATTTATAACCATATGGACATATAACAAATGTGCAAATGTTACATGTCCTTCTATTCTCTTTATCTCTCTCTCTCTCTCTCTCTCTCTCTCTCTCTTCCTTCCCCTCTCTCCCCCTCTCTCACTCCCTCTATCTTTCTCTTTTACTCTCCCTCTCTCATTCACTCGTTCTCTCCCCCACTCTCTATCGCTCTGCCACACACACTCACACACTGACATATGAGGAATTAACGGTTCCAGAGACTGTAATCGTGCCCAATTTGTCGTCGTATTCTGCGGGATTCTAATAAACTTTTGGTCCCTTGAGCCTGATTCCGTCAACCCCGCTACGATAGGTGTTACACAACTCGCCAGATCTATCCACGGAGTTTGCATAAAATGTCGATCTCAAAACCATAAGTTACTAACTCATACACAAGAATTCCACCACACGGCTTGCCATAAAAATTAATTACCCAGCAAAGATAAAACCCACATAAAGGTCCGACTGTTTTTGACAGATTCTTTCGCCCCTTCAGAAACCTCTCACGTGAGATACTGGATACGCTCTCCACCGAATTCGATGACGTTTCTTAAACCGATTCCAGACAAGTTTTGTAAACATTGGCTGAACGGGATTCTAAGCGCTAGCCTCGCGTTCCGATATCCTCGCGAGTTTGTAAATGTCTCAGATTCCGGAGAACTTTATCTTGATGGAGGAATTCCATAGGCCGGGTTGTCGGAAAGGACGGTCCATTACCCGAAAACGATGGACATCTTTAGAACATTGTACACTGTAGCATTCCAAGGATTATTTCCAGTTGTGTCTCTGGTTTTATTCTGTGATTTCTGTTGGGCGCTAGTCTGAAGCATTCGTCCGTCCTTTTTCATCTACTTGGACTTTAGGTAACCACTTGGTGATCAAGCATGACGTAGGAGTTGTGTCTGCTGAGATACCGGAAGGAAGTGGGCGATTACCCGAGTACATTGGAAGCTTTCAAGCCGTAAACAACGTGAGACTGTATGACGTCTTTCACTGACTCCGACATATTTCCTATGCGGATCACTTTCAGATTTTGTAAACATAGCCGATTGGGAGTCTGAAGGAATCTCTCGGCATACTGATTATTTGTAGGGTTTAGGAAAGTTTCTAGTCCAAGAGGAGACGAAGACCAAGTCCTGATGAGATGATCCTACCGGCCGAGAACCCTTCCGCAATAAGGCGACTAAACGAGTTGCTCCGACGTCGGATTCAGTGAGCACCAATTAAGGGGTAGGTGCTCCATATTTTAATTCTAGCAAACTAAATCCTTTATTCCTTAAAAAATTGACGCCGATTTTGCTTCATGAATGAGTAATTTTAATTTTTAATTTTTGCATGGTATAGGGAATGTATGAAATTTATTAATATGTTTTTATTGACACTGCGTAAATATGAGATTGCCACTTTTTTATATATTCTGACACTACGTAAGAGGTTACATTATTAGCTGAACAGTATGTTTATTTATTTTTATATATTATTAGTCTTTCGATTTGTAATTTCAGGTCTACTACGATAATTTACTGTCAGAATCATACGTATTTGCATTATATTTAGCATGCATGTTTACAACAGTATCCAAGTCACTTGAATGAATAGACAAACTAACATTTTTCAATCCGTCTTGTGACTTCTTTTTTTATATAAGATGACGCGTTTCAAGGCATATGCTTTATCATCAGATCTTAAAATATACGCGCACCTACTGTCGCGCATAGAGTACATAATTATATTGGATTTTTAATTAATGACGACCTCCTACGAGGCATATCTTGCATTATATTGCTAGTGTCGATTTATACATCAGAAAGTACAAGTCATATAGGACAGGAAATGTTATGCCTCTTTATTATTATCGTATATTTTTGTTAAGTATTATAAGTTAACGGATATCGGGGTTTACTTATTTCTTTTAAAATAAGGTTTAAATTACGTTTAAAAGCCACACTGTTGGGCTAGCCAATTTATAAGTAAACGAAATTCGGTGTGTTTACAATTAAGGTTTGTACTGTAAATAAATCT
The DNA here is from genome assembly GCA_034769895.1 of Magicicada septendecula. NCBI lineage: Eukaryota > Metazoa > Arthropoda > Insecta > Hemiptera > Cicadidae > Magicicada > Magicicada septendecula. The sequence continues at coordinate 185,388,313 of CM068371.1, read as the reverse complement.
ACCGAACGCGGTGTTTACGTTACCTTGCAATAAAATAAAAGTGTTGCTGCTGTTATTTAAAATTATGTTCGTATTTAAAATATTAAAGATCTTGTTCAAACAAAGTTCAATTATGCGTGAAATATTCTTTTGAAATAAATCAAAGCTTGAAATAGTTGTTTCTAATTGAAGGTTACTAACGTGATAAAGTAATTTACAATGTAACATTCGAGGTTACCCTCAGTGTGTTTACAATGGTTTAATTATACTTGTTTGAAACGAATTCCCTTATATGAAACAAATAAAGATAGTTAAGTTGATAATAATTAAATGCTAAATTTGCTTAATTTGAAATGTAAAATACAATAGTTGGTTGCTTGATATTGATGAACGTCTGGTTGATATTGGCTGTAAAACTTCTTCTCCAGGTCGCTGATAGTCTTAGTATGTTCCGTCTCGTAATGTCTGGACAATATCATAAACAAAAATATACTTTTACGTACCTGGTTGTGTTTACTAGAAGTTCACTAAGCTGTCAACTCAGTTTACAAACACCAACTCACTTTGGTTGCAAGGTTAGATTACCTTGTTTATTAATTAGTGGACGCCACACGGATTTATTCAGGGAAAATCCCGTGTAAAACCCACACATAGAATTACTGAATGATTAGAAAATTTAAAATAATTGTGTATCACCTTTTGGCAATGCTATTCCAAAATATTAAACACAACTGAAGGTTGTTTAAGTTTCTAAATAAAATATTTAGTTATCCTGTAGAAATAAATCAAATCAAGTGATGCTGTTAATAATGGGTTTTATTTACACCCTTATAGAGAATTCAAAAACAAATATAATGAAAACACACAAAGTTGTACAATTATAAATCAGTTATTATATGCCTTATACGGCTTGCTCAGAACATGAATTATAAATCTGGCTAAGTCCAGATGTTATTTATTTTTAACATTAAAATTATGAAAATCTCAGATGTGAATTCTTCGAGACACGAAAAAGAATATTATGCCTACACAATATCCAATAATCTTTTTGATATAAAATTGATCAACAACGTTTTTTGAGGTTACTTTCGTAAAGTAAACAAAATAAAAATGACCTGTTGAGAGGTCGCGCGTTCGTCAACGCTTGTTTTTTTATTGACAAAATTTATCATGTGAGAACCCTTACAACTAACATACAGCTTAATTCATAATAACAAATTCATATAATAAATTGAGACGTGGTGTAATCTTGAAATGTTTCTGTGTTTTGCGTCAGTACAGACCAGTGTTGAAAAATGTACAGGTTATGGCGCTCAGATAAAAATTAATACTAATTGCACTGTTACCTTCTGGTTTTAATTATTTAATTAAAACTTATTAACCACTTTTGGTAATCGGATTATAATGATTACCAAGCTTTGCACAACACACGCACAAGAACAGAATAATGCGATCTTCTTCTAACTAAATGGATCGTGAATGATAAGAATTAATTATTTTTCTGCTCATTATTTCCCGCACAAAATTGAAATGATACTGCACATAATCACTGTTGTTTTCTGTAGATTAAATTGAAGTAGTTGTTTCTTGGTGTTGAACTATTTGTTTCGATGTAATATGTAGATGACGCTATTAGTTATTAAGAATGTAGAGATCGCGAGCGCACGTCTGTGCTATACGAAGTTTGTTAAGAGTCTGTCTGAAATTGGCTGCCATTGTTGCTTTCATTGTTGTTGTTATTCATAAACAAATTTCTGATGCATATTTTGAAAATGATGCTAACATCTTTCCCGCACTAAATACAGTTGCGATTGGGTTGATATCATTATCAAATTAAAGATCATTTTTTCTTCTTTAATTTGATATCACTCGATATCGAATTACTTTCACTTTGACCGACATTGTTATAAAATCAATGTTCGGGTACACCATTTTCACTGTCGTCTGCTTTTTCTGAATCGCCGATTTTACACTTTTGGTTAATATTGTTTGTGTTCACATATCATTTTATTATTCAAACGTTTATGTGGGAACACCATTAACTCTGTACTGACATTTTTACTGAACATTATGTGTACACCTAAACTCTATACATTGTAATGAATGATCCTACTTACTATGACATTTCGTTTTATGCTAACTCGTTCTAATCTACTATTTAACAATTAAAATTATGATTAAATATATTGTTTTAATAATGTTTTTTGTTATGTCAGGGCATAACCATTGTTCGGTGTATTTTAATTTACACTTATGTTAACTCCCAATCGTCAATTTACTGACTAATGCTTGGTCTAGGCGTTGTTAAGACATATCGCTTATATTGGAATTTTGCCTTAATAACACTTATTGGTTCTCAATTCGGTAAGTTGTGGAGGTATCTTATTTGTATAAGATTCCCTCTTATAAATAGTTTTTCTTTCTCACAAGTATATTTGATGTTGAAATACATCTTTGTTCTCACTATGTAGCCATTGCTAATTTTAGTTTTGGCATTCATAATTTACTAGTCATGGTCAAATTTATTATCAGCAAAATACTAATTCTGATTTCACAGTATTTAAATGCTTATTAATTCATTTTTTATTTACATATAATATTCGGTTTACATTAACTACTGACTTGATTGACAGCTGAATGCATATTTACTCTGTCCATCAGTTTGTCTTAGTCTTAGTCTAGTTGTAGTGTCAAACAGTCTTTGGGTTACTGTTTCATGTGGCACTTCTGCTTCATTCTTCCTTCTTGATTTCTCCTTTCTTGGTTATTTTTACTACTATATTCCTCTTTACATTGTTGTTTTGTCCTTATAAAATCTGATAACATACATTTAGGCTAGGTAACATTTTGTTATGTTACATATACACCCTCTTTAAAATTGATCATTTGAGAAAAATTTATTTTTTTGTAAAATTATCAATTCATGTCAGTTTCTTAGTATACTTCTATAGTTTTTTTTTTCTTGTACTCTTGGATTTTTTTAAACATACTATTGGTGTATTACTCTAGCTTGATTTTTTGTCTAGTGATACAATTCTTAACTTACTAGTATTTTTCAGGTTGCTTACTTTCTAAGTCATTTAACTACAATAGATCTCATTCCTTAAGTTAACAATTTCCTGTCTTAGTCACATTCTATTTTCTTATCACATATCCTTGCATTCGTGATTCTCTTAATGGTTATTATAATTCATACCTCACAGATTCTTTCATAATAGTCCTTGATATATTAATACAATATAATTCCCTAACTGTTGTAGAGGTTTCGGAATCAGGGTGGCTCACTATGGCTAACATCCTCTGCCGTTCCTCAATACACATTCTCAGATTCAGAGGCATTACTCTTCTCTGTCTGAGAAAAAAATAAACATTGCACCTGGCAATAGTTGCACTATCACAACTCAAAAAAATATAATACATATCATTCATATTCAATAATATAATATATTCACTATAATATTCAAGGTATCAGAGGTTTTCATTTAGATCACATTTCCATCTTTATACTTGCTAACATACTTTCTTTCTTACAGGTAATTATTTCTTTTAGGCTTGACATTTTTAGCTATGCCTTTACCAGCTATATAGTTACTTTTTATACTAGTTGACAATTTGCTTTGGTTCGCTTGAATATTCTTAAGATTATACACTTATTTTGATGCTTATAGTACTTATGCAGTTGGTTTTTTATTTCTAGAGTTTACAATATTTTTATTTTCACAATAGTTCATTAAGTTTTTCTTAATAAGTTATATTCATCCTGAATTATCAGGGCTTACATTGTTTGTATACTAAATGGTTTTTTGTTTGATGTTCTCTGACATATTCTGGTGATGTACAATATTTGATAATTAACAAACATTTTTCTTTCCTTTCATTCCATTATAACAATAGTTATCTTTACAATTAACACTCTTTGTTATTTTTCTTCTCTACTCCTTCAAGTGATGGTGGTTTTCACTTATTCTGGATGATTTTATATATAATATACAATATTCTACAATTATAATTTCATGTGACAATATAACAACATACTAATATCTAATTTTATAGACATTCTTGGGGTTTACATGGTTTATTTTACAAACTTTTTTTTTCTTTCCTTACATTCCATAATAATGTCCTTCTTTTATTTTACACACTTTGTTGTACTGCCTCTCTACTCCTTCAAAGGTTAGTTGTGTGAACCTTTATTCTGGACGATTTAATTTAATATTTGAGTTTTATGAGAGGTACACAATAATTATTTTATAAACATCAAGTTACATTGAATATTCATTTGGATACACATTTTTTTTCTAGGTATAGTATAGTAATTGTAGTTATATGCCACTACTGGCTCTTTGTGACATAATAGATGTCCCTTTTCTTATTAAATCATTTAGTTGACATTACATAATTTTCTATCCCTTGGTGTGATAGATCTGGTTCTTTTTCATCAGTAACAAATAGTTTGGCTTATATTTTAATTCTACACACTTTTGTAACTCGATAGGGCAAATTGATTAGTTATGGTCAATTAGTTACCTTCAACAATTTGTAGTTTAACATGTGATTCTGTTAAACCTTAAATGAGTTTGTTTATAGTAATTATTTTTAAACATATATATTTTTTCTTTTATACCCTAAACATTCGGGTGATAAATGTTGCTTACTTCTACATATTATCCGTTCTTAATAATAATCTTTTTTTTTATGGTTGGTGTTCATGGGGTTATTTTGTGCTCTTCCACTCTATTCCTATCATGCGGTTCTTCCACTTGGCGGCTACCAGATAGTCATTGGCTCCCCGTTTCCTTGCCTTTTTCCTCTCATCATCTCTGGTATCCCAGTGTCCATTGTACTCTGGGCCTTGGCTATTACTGATGTCTGGCCCTTCTTCTAATCCGGGTTGACCTCCGTTCATTTCCTGGTTGGATTCTTCCATCGCTTGGTCCCTCTTCTTCCGCATTTCCCTTATTCTTTGGGCGTAACCTTCAATGAGCTGGTCCAGTTGTTCTTGATAATTTTCCTTCTTCCTGTGAAGCTTCTTTCTTCTAGGAGTATTCACTTTAAATACCTCATTGTTTATAACCTTCTCCGTCATAACATAGTCACTGGCATGTAACGTTGCCTTAATCGTTCCGTCATCTGGGTTATTAATTAAATAGTTAAATGGTTGGTTATTCATTAAGGAATCAATTGACCTTGTTTGGTGTATTTCATTTATTGGTATATTTAATTTAATTGGATTCTTATTTAATTTTTTACCCAAGGTTTTATGGTGATTTACTTTTAATATTTTTATGGAGTCCTGTTTATACTCCTTCCCGTTGATTCTTGCTCTATGACGAATAGTTGGGTTGTCCACGAAGTTAATTAATCCACTCCTAGTCATTTCTAATATTTCCTTTGTAATCCTTGTCTTCTTAGAGCGTATTATTCTTTTTATCTTTGTGTCTTTCTCTCCTGTTTTCTTAATTATCTTGTTCTTTACATTTTTAATGATGGCTTCTTTATGCGGAATATTCCCTTCATTCCTGTGGTGTGTATCCTCAGGCACCAATGCTTTCGAGTCTTCTTTATTCTCAGTTTGTTTACCAGTGTCTTCGGATTGTAGACTTAATTCTTCCATGGTTTCATCATTTGGTACTTCTTCTATCGCTGGTTTGTCATCGTCCTTTCTTTCTTCATTATCCTCAGGCTCTGGACTCATTTGTTCCATGTTTTCGTCTTCGGATACCTTCCGTTCTTCTCTCCACTTTCGGTTACTCATGTCATCCATTTTTTGGCTAATTTTCATTAAGGCGGTGTTCAATTCTTCTCTGATGGCTTGACTGTTATCGTCGATTTTACTGTTCTGCGTGTCCATGGACTTATGAGTATTGTCAATCCTTTTATTTAGGTCCTCTTTCAGCGATTCCATATTTTTACTAAGCGATTCCATATTTCTATTTAAGTCACGATGATCCTCCTTTATCGAGTCTATATTTCTATTTAATAACTCAATATTTCTTTGGTTCTCTTCCCGGGATTTCCTACCATCTTCTTTTAAAGATCGACTATCTTCCTTAACCTGTCCGAATTGTTCCATCATCATTCTCATCCTGTGATCCCATCTTGCCTCTTCGGATGGTCTGTCTGGTCGGTCGCTGACAATTATTTCCATCTCTGGTTCTACATGAGGTATTTCGTCGGTACTAGTTTCGATATTATTGATTGTAATAACTTCCGTTTCGTGTATGGGTTGTGCTTCAGAAGTCTCTATATCCCGTTGTATTTCTTCTACCCTACTGTCCTTATATCTCGTATCATATTGGTGGGTGTGCGGCATGTTAATTTTTTCGTGTCTACCGGGCTGATATAAAATATAAAAAATATTTTTATTTAATATTTTTTAAGCCACACTAGTTGGTGCGCCAATTTATAAGTGAACAGTTGTCATTCGGTGTTTAAAATTATTTTTAAACATATAGGTTTAAATTACGTTTAATAGCCACACTGTTGGGCTAGCCAATTTATAAGTAAACGAAATTCGGTGTGTTTACAATTAAGGTTTGTACTGTAAATAAATCTACCGAACGCGGTGTTTACGTTACCTTGCAATAAAATAAAAGTGTTGCTGCTGTTATTTAAAATTATGTTCGTATTTAAAATATTAAAGATCTTGTTTAAACAAAGTTCAATTATGCGTGAAATATTCTTTTGAAATAAATCAAAGCTTGAAATAGTTGTTTCTAATTGAAGGTTACTAACGTGATAAAGTAATTTACAATGTAACATTCGAGGTTACCCTCAGTGTGTTTACAATGGTTTAATTATACTTGTTTGAAACGAATTCCCTTATATGAAACAAATAAAGATAGTTAAGTTGATAATAATTAAATGCTAAATTTGCTTAATTTGAAATGTAAAATACAATAGTTGGTTGCTTGATATTGATGAACGTCTGGTTGATATTGGCTGTAAAACTTCTTCTCCAGGTCGCTGATAGCCTTAGTATGTTCCGTCTCGTAATGTCTGGACAATATCATAAACAAAAATATACTTTTACGTACCTGGTTGTGTTTACTAGAAGTTCACTAAGCTGTCAACTCAGTTTACAAACACCAACTCACTTTGGTTGCAAGGTTAGATTACCTTGTTTATTAATTAGTGGACGCCACACGGATTTATTCAGGGAAAATCCCGTGTAAAACCCACACATAGAATTACTGAATGATTAGAAAATTTAAAATAATTGTGTATCACCTTTTGGCAATGCTATTCCAAAATATTAAACACAACTGAAGGTTGTTTAAGTTTCTAAATAAAATATTTAGTTATCCTGTAGAAATAAATCAAATCAAGTGATGCTGTTAATAATGGGTTTTATTTACACCCTTATAGAGAATTCAAAAACAAATATAATGAAAATACACAAAGTTGTACAATTATAAATCAGTTATTATATGCCTTATACGGCTTGCTCAGAACATGAATTATAAATCTGGCTAAGTCCAGATGTTATTTATTTTTAACATTAAAATTATGAAAATCTCAGATGTGAATTCTTTGAGACACGAAAAAGAATATTATGCCTACACAATATCCAATAATCTTTTTGATATAAAATTGATCAACAACGTTTTTTGAGGTTACTTTCGTAAAGTAAACAAAATAAAAATGACCTGTTGAGAGGTCGCGCGTTCGTCAACGCTTGCTTTTTTATTGACAAAATTTATCATGTGAGAACCCTTACAACTAACATACAGCTTAATTCATAATAACAAATTCATATAATAAATTGAGACGTGGTGTAATCTTGAAATGTTTCTGTGTTTTGCGTCAGTACAGACCAGTGTTGAAAAATGTACAGGTTATGGCGCTCAGATAAAAATTAATACTAATTGCACTGTTACCTTCTGGTTTTAATTATTTAATTAAAACTTATTAACCACTTTTGGTAATCGGATTATAATTATTACCAAGCTTTGCACAACACACGCACAAGAACAGAATAATGCGATCTTCTTCTAACTAAATGGATCGTGAATGATAAGAATTAATTATTTTTCTGCTCATTATTTCCCGCAAAACATTGAAATGATACTGCACATAATCACTGTTGTTTTCTGCAGATTAACTTGAAGTAGTTGTTTCTTGGTATTGAACTATTTGTTTCGATGTAATATGTAGATGACGCTATTAGTTATTAAGAATGTAGAGATCGCGAACGCACGTCTGTGCTATACGAAGTTTGGTAAGAGTCTGTCTGAAATTGGCTGCCTCCTTCTTTATATACCCCGTTCTTTGATCGGCGTTAGGTAAAAATGTTAATTAGTAACTAATTTTCTGATTGGTCCTTGCCGGTGTGACAGGTATGACGTATTATTATATTGGCCGTTGATAACGGTTTTTTAACCGTCGAACGTTGATGTGACAGATAGCTTTCATTGTTGTTGTTATTCATAAACAAATTTCTGATGCATATTTTGAAAATGATGCTAACATCTTTCCCGCACTAAATACAGTTGCGATTGGGTTGATATCATTATCAAATTAAAGATCATTTTTTCTTCTTTAATTTGATATCACTCGATATCGAATTACTTTCACTTTGACCGACATTGTTATAAAATCAATGTTCGGGTACACCATTTTCACTGTCGTCTGCTTTTTCTGAATCGCCGATTTTACACTTTTGGTTAATATTGTTTGTGTTCACATATCATTTTATTATTCAAACGTTTATGTGGGAACACCATTAACTCTGTACTGACATTTTTACTGAACATTATGTGTACACCTAAACTCTATACATTGTAATGAATGATCCTACTTACTATGACATTTCGTTTTATGCTAACTCGTTCTAATCTACTATTTAACAATTAAAATTATGATTAAATATATTGTTTTAATAATGTTTTTCGTTATGTCAGGGCATAACCATTGTTCGGTGTATTTTAATTTACACTTATGTTAACTCCCAATCGTCAATTTACTGACTAATGCTTGGTCTAGGCGTTGTTAAGACATATCGCTTATATTGGAATTTTGCCTTAATAACACTTATTGGTTCTCAATTCGGTAATTTGTGGAGGTATCTTATTTGTATAAGATTCCCTCTTATAAATAGTTTTTCTTTCTCACAAGTATATTTGATGTTGAAATACATCTTTGTTCTCACTATGTAGCCATTGCTAATTTTAGTTTTGGCATTCATAATTTACTAGTCATGGTCAAATTTATTATCAGCAAAATACTAATTCTGATTTCACAGTATTTAAATGCTTATTAATTCATTTTTTATTTACATATAATATTCGGTTTACATTAACTACTGACTTGATTGACAGCTGAATGCATATTTACTCTGTCCATCAGTTTGTCTTAGTCTTAGTCTAGTTGTAGTGTCAAACAGTCTTTGGGTTACTGTTTCATGTGGCACTTCTGCTTCATTCTTCCTTCTTGATTTCTCCTTTCTTGGTTATTTTTACTACTATATTCCTCTTTACATTGTTGTTTTGTCCTTATAAAATCTGATAACATACATTTAGGTTAGGTAACATTTTGTTATGTTACAATATATATTATAATAAAATATTTAATTTATACTTGGTTTGAAGAACAGGAAAATTAAAACTGGTAAACTTAATAAATTTTTTACAAGAGAAGTAATAAATGTATGTTTCGAATATATTTAATGTATTGTTGTTATCAAAGTTATTATTATCATTTTATATAAATAAGTACAAGAGAACACTAAGTTAACAGTAGGTCAGTGTACGAGGGTGGGTGCCCCGTGGGACTATAAAGTATCTACATTGGCAGCTGCCCTCTGGGACCGATCGTCCCGACCACAACGTTGCACTCTTAAAAAGAGAGGCTACTACAGATTATCTGTGTCGCACTTTACACCAATTTGAAACACCATTTGACTTTCTATTAAGAAGCCATTATCATGTCTAGAAAGCTTAAGCAAAAACATGTGTATAACAGACATTTTTCAGCTAAAGCACGTAGGTATTACATGTAGCACTTATTAACAAGAGAGTTTTTATTTTTATTTTTAGTTTTTATTTTCCCTTTTGTATTTACATCATTTCCAGGGGTTAAATTTTTCATTACTCAAGGCAAATATAACATATACATAAGTCAGAAACAGCATTATATTTGCATTCTGAACCAACGTTGTAAGTTTGGATCTGTTGACTTCCACTGCTAGGGACAATTTGTATCCTTCTTCAGTGACGTTTCTTAATCAAGGACTAACGTTTTCTAGACAATGTTTACAGTGCTCAATAAGAGAAATCATGTTTATTATTAGATAATAAATCTATGTTATTTTACATTTCTATTTAATAAGTAATAGTAAAAATAACTATAATAATAATAATTTAATAATAAATTTATAGAACGCCTAGAAACTTACAAATGACCACATTACCATCTAGACATTACCATCAGAGACGACAGACGAAGAAACGTCCGATAGCAACAGTGTTGAGCACCACACATTCTGAAGGAAAGACGTGACTGGCAGGACAAAATGAAAACACGCATCTGGGTCATCGCCATATTACTGAAGAAGATAGGAGAGAGGGATGTGGAGATTTCGACGACGAAATATACTACACTGCCGGCAGATTCGTAACAATAACACTTTTGTATACTGAGGGTTGTAAGATCAAATTTTCAAAAATTGAGTTTGCTGAGAAATTTATAAAGCAAATTCGATGCTACTCTTGGTAGTTAAATTCATTCGATAAAAACAATCTAAACAGTGTCTTTTATTATGTATCCCTTGCTAAACTTAAAAGTGATATTTGTTCGTATTAGCAAATATTAAATTAAAAGCTCTGTAACTGCCTGCAGTAAATATTACTTTGTTATTGTTCTAAAAAACAATCAATTTAATGTATTAGTGGATGGTTAATTTCTAATTTCCTCTTTTGCGTACTTCCTGTATAAAGATACCTTTTATTCACATTCAGACATGTCTAATTTTATAAAATTTCTGAGATATAGGACGTGGCATGACAAAATCTAAGTAGCTTTATTTACTAATATTACAGTTTAAATTTATAAAGGTAATCCAATATGAAGTGAGTGTTTGTTAAGGCTAACGTACGCACCCAAAGAGAAGCAATAAAAAACACAAACACGTCACCATGTGTTAAAAACAAATTAGTTAAAGTATACTCTATTAAACAAACTTATTTTGTGAAACTTGGTAATATAACCGTTTCAGATGTAGGTTAATCTTAAACTTAATTACAATCGACACCAGTCATATTAAAAATGAGGTCTTCGTATTACAATACGTTTTGATACTATTTTCTCATTTGACATTTTCTTTTAAGCAGATACCGAATTTTCAGGCTTCAGTTTGCGTAAAACGTAAAACGTAAAAGGTAACGTTACACTATCATTAGGACATGTAAAACATAGTTATTGTTCTCGATTATAATAGCGTTATCTTCATAAAAAAACTAACTTGCTGGCTAATCACTAGACTAGTTACGCCTGACATGCGCTTTACAGCGATTCAGTGCATTATCGCACATGATTAAAAGCCACAACTTACAACAAACACGTAAATTGAATAATGACAAGTAGATTTTGCTTATTTAGTTATTAATTGACGTATTCATGCGGAATAATTTTAAAAACAAAAAAAGTTATACAGATCTCATTAACCATAATTTTAAGAATCATAAAAAAAATCTTTCACTAATCAAATTGTTTTTAATGGAACTTCAAAAAAGTTTTAACAATAAAGTATCTGTAATCTGCTGTTTTTATTAGAAAGTAACGCCGACAGCTCATAATGGCGGATCGTGATCTATATAGATATTTAGTAGATAAAAATTGTGGGCATTCCACTCTCCACTTTTACTGTCACAATAGTAGGCCTGCAATCATCCTCCGGCTTGACAAGCGGTTGTCCCAGAGGTCAAATGATGGCTGGGAGCGGAGGACAGAGTCTCTTCCCGGTCAACGCAGTAGGTATCTAGACGGAACTGTCTTCCGGTAGAGTGTTAGCCATATTGTCGACCCCAAACTTCCAGCAACTTCGTCAGAATGCATGCGTATCACTACGTAAATTCCGGCTGCACGATTGAAGCTGATCCTGTCGGCCGGCTCTCGCGTTCACTGCCACCGTCTCCGAAGTAGGCTATAATTTTCTCTAGAGTAAAAAGACTGACTTCTTCGGAATCCAGTGATAATTAGACATAAGATGAGGCTTTATCCGCGAGTATTACTCGACGGAAGAGATTACAGCCTCATCGAACGCGGTAACTGCCTCGTCAAGACAGGCTGATTCGAGAAGCCCTCAACAGAAAGCAGATCCGTAGCGATTTCATTCGACTATCCGCAGAGTTTCTCTCCAAATCGTATGTTGAGTCGCAACATGCAGCTGTATGGAACAGTGGTCGGAAGATAGCTCCGTCAACACGGTTAGCTCAACCGGGGAAACAGTACCCTTGGCAATAGCAATATGGAGTACGTCATGTCATTCACCTCGGGCGAGCAGGTACTGCGTCGAGTGACCTGTTTCACAGACGCGTTGATTGTGTAAAGCGGCCTCCCAGCAACTGTTGTCAAGCGACAAGAAGGAAGTCCAGTCGGGGATTTACAAATCAGGTCATAAGAAAGTGTGAGCACCTCGATGAAGGAAAAGTCGCGATGACGGTCGATGGGGAGCCATTTGCAGACGCAGAAGGAGCAAATATTTGAATGAGGGCGCAAAGCTGCGGTTCGGCTGATCACGGGGATCACGGCACTCTGCCTGGGTGTCCTCGGCCTGCGGTTACCGAGTCCCTCCAGGCCTCAGAACTGGTTTCTCTTCTATGGGAATCGGTTGGGACACGGGCTCGTGGTCTGGCGTTGTAGTATGCTTGGATTGAGTAGAAATGGTTGATGCTTGGTGCAAAGGTCCGAGCGGTGGTTGACGGAAATGCTTCTTCTTCAATAATCGGGTAAAAGCGGCACGCTAGGACACGGAGTTTAGTCCGCGGCTTACTTCAGGTAGAGTCTGTAAATCTCAGACCCTCTATAGTTGGCCGAGTTTATACAGTAGTGGTCCACAGGGAGCCGGGCGACAGTGCTGCATTGGATGCGGCTTAGTGCACCTCACGCAAGCTACCGCGTTATAGCAAGAGCCACAACCGTAGCCGAAGCCTTTAAAGCGATGATACTGCGCAACCTAACCTATCTCGCAAGGCTTTCTAACTTTTACCTTAAGCCGCACAGACTAGTCAGGCCAAGCAGTCAGTCCGCTTGTTCTCTCTTTAGTAGAATCGCCCTAAAAAGGGACAGGGCGTACTTGGTTTCCTGAATATAGTTGAGGCCAATTCACTCTTTCCTAGGAAATCCGAGTTGGCGGAGCTCATCCGCCACCTCATCCGGGGTAGTAAGTCACATCAAGGTCGCGAATTATCAGTCTAATGTGGGCGGATGTCTCGTTCGTAAAGGTACGAAGCTGGAGACCATTTCCCTACAAGAAGAGGGAAGAGGTAAACGACGCTGTATCCGTGCCGCAGCAGACAGGCCGAGTGTCGCCCCAGAAAGAGCCATTGACGTGGCCGCCGAGAGACGACTCCAAGCCTGAGGCGGCGTCGGGCAATGTCAATGATGTTTTTGACACAGTTAACGAAAATAAGCGATAGGCGGCTAGTACACGGGTAACCTTCGGGAACTGCTGGGTTCCTCCGCTATTCGATTTAGCATGGTTGGTTCAGGTCAGGCATGGTGCATACGAGCACGTCAATTAGCACGTACACAGCTCACGATACGTTGCTTCGTGATCAGTATGGCTTCGTGCAGGTGGCTAAGTTATCACCTTCAGTTCGCCCGTTAAGAAGCTTGCTGCTTGTGGTTCACGGTGAAAGCAAGAATTTGCTAAACGAAAGCCTTTCAGCTCGATGTCCAGAAGGAGAGTGCCTCTCTCAATGTATTATGAGTATTGTTTGTATATCAGTCTTTATTACGTATAACTAAAAATGGCAGGAACGACGTATAAAAAATTATAGACGCTATTTCTTTAATGTTTTCTTAAAAAGTTATTCATATTCTCAAAAACCAGATTAGAAGGCCTAACTGAAATAATTTATTAAAGCACAAACTCACCTGTAGGTACAGCTGTAAGAAAGTCGTCATATTACTTCCTTAGTTTCTTTGAAATGCCTTTCAGAATTCCATACGGATTTAGCTTTCGTCGTGTATCTTTTACAATCAAAAGACTGACACAACCCAACTTCTCCGGAAGTGTATAATATACCGGCGTACTGTTTCATTATGCATACAAGACCCCTCGATTTACACAAAATGTAAGGTTGGACGGCGCACCATTATGCATACCGTACAGTGTCACAGATATTTACATGGCACCCTAGAACATGCATATTCAACATAGGTATGTAGTTTTATAATTATGCGACTGCCGACTCTGCCATCTGTTTCCAGTTGTTTCATACTTTGTTACAAGCTCTACAAACGCATACATACTTTGAACGTTAAAATATTTCCAATGTAGCTCATATACATATATTCTAAGTGCGCAGTTAATGAAATATATGTTTGAAAGTTGTCAGTCATGTAGTGCTGACGTGATACGATCTGGAACATTTATCTAAATTCAGCTTATCGTTTTATACATGTTGAAACATTGTATGTTCACGTAATTTGTAAAATAATTCAGATTACTAGAATTATAATAAAACAAAGTTTTTATTGTACATAAAAACAAAAAACATTTAAAGATATTGCAATAGATGAGACTTGCATATCAAATAATAATTTCACTCTTAACATATGACAGCATGTTTCAATCACAATTGGTTAAAGTAAAAGTTGCGTGTTGGAACATTGTAGTATAGACAATAAGAATCATGTCAAAATTGTTAGATTAAGTTGATTTTTGACTTTTAAAAACATAATGTGTGTTGTGAAGTAGTGCAAACATATACATAGGCATATGGCGAGTGCGCGTGTGAATAACTGTGTTACGAATTAACAATAAAAAACTAATTAAATTAAATAACTTTTATGTAAATCAAATGTCCGACATAAGACTTACACCAGACTGTGCATAAAATAGAGTCCTTTCTATTTGTTAGGTAGTAATATTTGTTAATAATATAAAAAACAAACAAAATGAGTTTCTTTATAAAAAAAGTTTTATCACCCACAAGAAAAGCAATAAAATTATACCGGTTTTATTTGCACGTTTTACATTGTCCATATGCAATTTCTTACAAATAGAATGTTATCTAGACTAGAGCCGTAAGGGTGAGGGAACGATTTGACCAATGACATTGGCTAATATATCAGTTGATTTGATCCGTGATGGGATGTAAATCAGTCTAGCTTAGAGCTCAGAAGAGGCAGTCTCTCGTTACTCTCTTTAACGTGCAATCGTTAACTCTTATTCAGTACGATAGGTCTGTCGGTAGTTACGAACACTAGTAGTAAAGTGCACGACTGAATAATCCCGAGTGCTTTCGGTAAAGTTCAAGATTATCCGTATAGGCATTTAAGAACAAATCAAGTCTGCCGGAGCCGTATAAATCAATAGTAATTAATAACTTAACACTGTTCACAGAAGTACCCAACCCGTAAACGATCCTGGAGTTGGTAAGCAGGAGATCCTGAAGAGAAACCACAGGAGGAGCGTATCCTATCAGGAGGTATCCTGACGTCTACCTGAAAGGAATATCTGTCGACACTTATCAGGAAAAGAGGAGTAACACCGCATCGTTCAACAAACCAGGGAAGTGAAACTATTTGTATAAACTAAATAAATCAATAAAACAATTATAAACTAAAGAGACAGAAAAACTTATAGAATTTAAGATTTATGTAATTAGAATGTAGGAAATAATAATTATTTTTTAGTATAAAGTGAAGGTCAACAGAAACTATCAATTAATTTTATTTTGCAGAAGAAACTGTTGACTATTTTATTAACAGAAGAACGATTGATTTATTTTATTTTGTATTAGAAACTGTCTATTAATTTTTTTTTTGTTAACATAAACTGTAGTAAAATTATGTGCAATTTAAAAAAATTAAGAAAATCTTTAACTAAAGCCAAAACATTCCATTATCTAATATCGACTATTTATTCTATGCGACCTTGTACATCGCAATACTTTAGTCATTTATTTGCAAAAAATACATACAACAAAGTCCTAATAATTAAGTGACAACATTATGAGGTTTGTTAAACAACAGCTGTTATCAGTGTCAGAGCCGTCTTGATACCGTAAGTACATTAAACAGGTGTAGGCTTATCTTATACTGTAACAGCTTAGATGTGTGTTACGTGTGCGTATTGTACAGATTTACAGTTATGTTCAGAGATTTGTAAATTTAAAGGAGATTGAAGAGCTGTGTGCTTGACAAAACGCTGAGTTAATAAGAGATTTTTAATGTGTACGTATGCAAGGACTTACAAGAAATAAAATTGTGGAATATATGTATACAAATTACAAGAAACGCGAAAATTCAATAGAAACAAGTGGGTTTCTACACACAAAAATTACAAATCGTTAGTAAATAATAGTTTAAAATTTGTTTAACTAAGTTTTAAAACCACTAGTAAATTTGTTTAACTAAATAATGAGAATAATTAAAATGTATTTACAGATATTTCATGATTACTTGGGGAAAGATGTCAACATCAAGTTGGATTAAAGAAGTCCAAAAGGATTTAGAAAAAAATAATATAAACGCAGAAGAAACAATTGAAAGAGAAGTTTTTTGGGCAAAAGCGTTAAAAATGGAAAGAGTCCAGGGTAGGAGAGAGAAAAACGCTGGTTCAAAGTGGACTGAAGACAGGTAGAAGAGACGTAGTGAAAAGATGAAAGAATGTTGGAGAAAAAGAAAAGAACAAGGAATAAAGAACTGAAATTTGCATGTGGTCCTCAGATGGCCGATACAAAAAAAAAAAAGTTTTTGTTAATGTGTATTCCGGTAAAGTACACACTGATATTATCAGTATAATCCACTCGCCGGTTGTAATGTCTGGTTTGAAATTAGTTACAACCAGTATACAAACCGCACACATGTACGTATGAAAAATACGAAATTAAGATACTAACTAAATTAATTCATCCTCCAATATATAGGCCTAGTTACGCTTGCATAAGTGCAAGATTTGGGTGTGTTAATTTCCAGAAAGTACTTATAACATTAAGTCGCATTAAGTGACACCCCTAAGTAGTTAACAGTTCTCTTTATTAGTATCGCGTGTTCATACAAACATGGTAAAATACTAAAATATTCAGAATATATACAGGAGGTAACTTCGATTTCCGACATTTTGTTCTTTTATCAACTGATATCTAGTACCAGTTGTAATGTTGACTGACTGGTAAGGACACAGTAACTGTGGTGCGCTCGCACTCGCCTATTGCCTGGAGACTGGCGCTGCATTGCATTATAGTTAATACTCCAGCAAATTGCACACAGACGCAGTAATCACAACGTTCATGATGTAACTGCAATTTACATTTGTACCAAACTCGCTGGCGATTACGGTCTCCCAGTGGTCGTCAGCTAATTTAGCCGCATTCTGGTCTCCGAAGTATCACTAACTAATTTACGGGAAATGCAAAATATTCAACGTAGAGTATCAGTTGCGGCTGCCACTATAATTGCAGTCACGAAAATAGGTCGATGAACAGAAGGAAGTACGAGACCAGCATAACGTCAGTAGATCGGAAATCGTTCGTTCCAGCATCTAGTGCAGCGGTTGTGACGATTTAAATAAAAAAAATAATCAAGAAAATAAAAAATTTAAAAATTAAGGTTGCGAGCTATTAAGCCATTTAAATCTCACTGTATTAATATAAAAAAACCTGTATGTACTGAGTATGAGAGGAAGCAGTAATTAGTTAGTTAGAAGATACTCTAATAAAAAGATAAATTGTAAAGAGTTATTAATATCGTATTTAACCCTTTGCTTGTGAGCAGGCGCTGTCCTGTTGATTCCAGACTCGACATGTTTTCCGAGTCTTGTGTAAGTTAGAATAAGATAAAAAACCTAATGTTAATAATTAAAAAACTGAAGACACAGATAGTCGCTAAAACAACTGATTTAAATTATGTATATTTGTTTAGGGATAGGTTGTATAAATAAAAATGTTAACATAAAGAGAGACAGGGACTATATTCTCGCGCGGTAATTGCCCCACTACCATTTTGTCCAGTACCAGGCGAAGGGAGCAGAATTTCGCTCTCTCGCAATGGTGACTTCGTACAGTATAGACGTAAGAGCTGTGCTCTTAAAATATGTTACCTATACTTTGTTTTACCTTAAGATGGTATACCAGAAATAGCTGCTTAAAGCATATGTATGTGTTAACTAATATAGTTATGTAAATAAACAAGAGATTTAAAGTGTAAAACTCGAAAAGTAAAAAAGGTGTAACACAAGTTGACTTCGAACTTCAAGAACTAACAACACTTCCAACATCATACCTGGAGATGTGAACTATTAGAAGCCACAAACTCTAGTACACACGACAGAATATGCAGATCAGGACATCCGAGAATCTACAAGTACCATCGTAGAAGGTTCAACCTGCGGACTTTGGAGCCCTTTACTGACGAAGACCAGACCCAGATGACGACGTAGCTGTTCCTGTTTCCCAAGACGGATACCCCAGGACGAGTCTTCTGCATACCAATTAAAAGGTGACTCGATAGCCTGTCTATCGAGGGTTACTAATATTTGTTACACAACACATCTTGAAAGAGACTTTTCAGAAACTATTAACTTTGTAAAGACTTATAAATTAAATCTAAGAATTTCATGTAACTATTCTAACTTCATACGTTGTAACAGTTTATATGCTAATGTAGAGTAATATAATTCAAGCAATAATACCATTCTTCAAATGGTTGAATAAAAGAAAGTCTTGCAAGCTAATATCATGAATTGATTATGACTAAAAGTTTAACGAATAAATACCGAAGGTTACCCGGATCCGAGGTATAGCTATATAGAATCAATTTTGATCCCAAAGTTTAAAGAAACCTTTCCAATAACTTAATAATTGAATTAGTAATGTCATGGGATCTGTCAGTAAATGTTTTTAAATGTTAAATAAAGAGAAGTCTTCTTGTTACACACATATGAGGAGTGCTTAAATCAATTGTATACCTTGCCATTGTTTCCTTGCACAGTTAGTAAGTAATTTGTTATATTTATTATTTGTGATACATTCTGTTACAACGTAGGCAGCCCATCTAATTAACGGAGTTTAATTACGATGGGTTCCCTGGATTTGTAACGCGGAGAAAAGACGTTACACGGTTCCCAACCTGTGGTACGCCAAAAATAAACAGTAATGGCGGACGCTATTATCTGTGAGACTTGTTTTGTATCTGCAATGTAAATAATAGGTGCCTACAACAAAAACAGCTGTTCCAATATTAGCATTAGTAAATAAAAGAAGTTTGATCGCACAGCCATTTCTCAGGCCTCTGAACTAATCCCGCGAGCTATATATAGTAATGGCTATTATTTTATTAACCACTATCTTCAAAACGCATGTAGGAACTACTAAAATTGCACTATATTTCGACATTGTTGAAAATGGTACAAGACAAGAGGCGAAATATAATGCGGTTTTAATCATTTTTGTACTTTATTTTTTTAAGATAGTGCCTAATAAAATAATGGACAATAACAATACATCTTCAAACAAAACTCAACCTATGTTATGTATATAGTAGGCTACTGAAACTTCATCTTGTTACAACCATTAGGTGCAACTTAGGCCTATGTGGGGATGTAGCAATGTGGTAAAAATGGAGGGTATGGTTTAGGGGTACTACTTTAGTAAAATGGGTAGTAAGGGGTACGCGAGACGAAAAAGGTTGGGAACCGCTGATCTAGTGAACCGCCGACCGTTCACTAATTCAGTATATATCGTTGCGTTTATTAGCACCAATATTACCCTTCCATTGAACGATATTCTATGTAAATTATCAGCGGAAGGCGGTTGTTTAAAATTACCGTCAATGTAGCAAGCAAACAACGTGCATGAAAATAAATTTAAAATATTTTAATTAAGAAAATATTAAAATATTACTTTCCATAATAAATAATGGAAAGTAATGTTGCGCTCGCTCGTGGAATTATGGAAAGTAATGTTGAGCTCGTTCGTGTAATTTTGGAAAGTAATGGTGCGCTTGTTCGTGGAATTTTTTAATCCATACACACTTTTCGTTCGGTATCAAATGGGCGGACAGTGTGTTAACAGAATCTGATTGAAGGACAACGTTCAAATAGAAAATGATAATAAATGCACATGATTAAATTATGTACGTATGTGTATTAGTTGTGTTAAAATGTATAAAATAAAGAGAATACTACACAACTCACTATCTGTTGTCTAAATAATTACATTAAATCCAGAAACAATAATGTTATTGTAAAATAGAACAGGTTTTAAATTAGTATGTGAAAATGGTAATTATTTTTAGTAACAGATTCACGGAAAAACTAGGCAGGGAAAGTATTTCCAATGTGTGCGTTTCGCTTACGACCAAGTGAGCGACTGCTGATTCCGGTAATTATACAACCCATTTCCGGCTAAACTGTAACAGCTTGAAACCACTCTAAACATTTAATGCTTTTTATATATTTCTGAAGAACAAAACATTTCTCATCAAAAAATTTAAAAAATACTACTGAAAATTCTGTCATGAGTTTTAGAATGAAACGTTCAGTGTCTCGGAACGAATTTCGAAATGACTCGATTTTTAAATTATTACTACAGTTTGCATATTAAGAAGAAACATTCCATTGTAATTTATTGTCCTTATTGCAACTGCCAATGTAATTCGTTTAGTACAGTCTTTATGTATTAAAAGTTTAAGTCTACGAATTAAAAGTTTTCAGAGTCTCGTAATTTGGTGGCGAGACACTAAATTATTGTTTCAGTTACCAGGCGATACTGTTATTTCAATGTCGTATATTATGAGTATATCGTAGTTCTTTTAGTTTAAAATTTATATCGGTAAATTTAAATCCCAGTTTAAAATTGGGATTAAGAATCGTGTAATACGCGCCTTTTCCTAAGTTCCTATTTAAAATGTCACAATTAAATTTTGCCTTTCATATTTTATGTTGATGAGAATATTATCAACTTAAATAATGTTGTGATTCAAAATTGATTTTTAGCAGTAAAAATTCAATTATGTTGTTAAAAATTACAACTCAATATATATAAATTATATAATTTATAGTGCAGCGTAAATAATCGTTACTTCTAAGAATATTTTTTTTTATAAATACGTTTTTTAGTAGTTAACAGCATTATATATAATAAAATATGAATAATCACAAAATATGACACCGTAGAGTGGAGTGGAGCCGTTTTCAACTAGTGCAGTATCTACCTTACAGAAGCGAGGTACTAAAATTTAAATTAACCGTTCTTTAGCGATGTGGTTGATTAATAGTCCCCAACTCCCTTGTCTCATGATGTAAACAGATCAATCACTCTTCTTTATCACCCCAGCAAGAACATCGTCCTTAAGTAAACAACCTTTCATAAACAACAGAGAAACTAGGTAGACGTGAGACTCAAAACACTATCAGTACGGTATTTTAAATTATGAAAAATTAACAGTAGTTTATTAGCTAAAGTCTCGTTCGTAAATTTTCTTTATTTTTGTTCACATCAACAGTTTTTTGGTTTAACACAGGTAGTTTTGTACCTCATAAACTCAAACGTTTCGCCCATACTACGTTGATGCATCCTCAGTTGCTCGACTGAGACATGCAACATCGTTTACGTGCACAACCTTGAATTTCCGGTGTCCTTCTTGGTGTATCCGATTAACACCATCACTGATTCTATAATTCTCTTTTTTAGGGTACAGAGGCTCACTTTCGCGGCTCTTGGAACTCATTTTCGGGTAATCCGAACATCAAGTACCCAGGAAGACAAATCTCCCCCCCCCCAACAATAGTTTTGCTGGAGTCATGGCGATTGTGTCTTGTACTGATGACCTATACGCCACTAGGAATAATGGCATACTCTGGTCCCAGTCTGATGTTCGTTAACAACGTCTTGCGTAACGTCACCTTCAGCGACTTATCCCCCGGGCAATTCCTTAACAAGCAAGAATCTTTCCTCGATGACCATAGTTGGTTTCCCAATCACCTCTTCTCTGGTCATACAAATTGGTACTTCGTCTACTAGTTCTTCTTCCGTTTCCGCATCCTACACCAAGGGTTTGTCTTCTCCGTTTCTGTTCACTCCTTTTTCCTCCGTCACTTACTTGCTCGAATGGTTGGTTGACCGTATCATTTCAGCCGTGGAATTTTTTATTTTCTCTTGGCAAATTCTCAGAATCTTCTCTCTTAAGTCCAAAACGAACCAGTAGGCATTCATAATGACCGTGCCAAGAATCACTTCATCGACAATGTCTGCAACGATCATTTGGTGGCTAAACTCGAGGAGACCTGTCGTAGACCTAACTTTCCTAACACACTGACGGAGCTTCCGGTCACAGTCTGTATGGTAAAAAAGCTAAAATCAGGGTGGCGATAGCTAAGTCAGGGGCGCGCAATGGACGCTGTAGGGCCCGTGTTAACTGTAACTGATGTTGGTTTACCATTAACAATCACGTTCCCACTGGTCTTACGAAGCATGGAAACTATGTGCTGTTCTGGATCATTATTTCTCCGATTTGTACGTTCAAGCTCTTCTCTGTGTATTGAATTCTCCCAACAATCCGGTTTAAGACGTCCACGTTTCTCTTTCCCACCGTTCAAAACGTTGCCGCGCTCTTGACCCTTTGAATTCTTTGTCCTATATAATTTTTTTCTGCCCCCATTGTAACAGTAATGTAATACTGGGATCTTTTGATACAGTGTGATGACATAGACTTTGTCTTTCTCCATCCAATGATTTGCGCATGCAACACCTTCAAATTCCCGAAGATACGTCGCCTAGTGAGTGCTTTCATCAAATTTTGTGGCCTTGACGAGAATTGACCCAATTGTAGGCAAAGCCAGTTTCTCTGATACCTTATTTCCTATGTCTTTTCTGTTTTTATTGAGCCCCCAGGTGGTCTAGTGGTTAACGCCGGCGATTGATTCGCTCGTATTTCCGGATTCAATTCCCGAGGCTCCGTACGGCGTGCACTCAGCATCGTGAGGTAGAACTAAGTAGCCGTCTGAGATAACACCGGCGCCTTCTGGATGCGGATACCGCAACTAGCGGCTGGCGACGCGTTGTACAGGGCATACAACCGCAACACTATATACAAAAACCGCGCGGTGTGTCTTGGTCCTTAACAGACTGTTGAGCAGAGGTACTTATTTTCTGTTTTTATTATTGGTACCATCTCTTCAGCAACTGATTCGAGACGCATGTCTGTATTTTTATTAATTGTTCTACTTTATTAATTTGCTTTTTATTTACAACTGACTCACCTACAGCAACGATATTGGTTTCTCTATACTTAAGACAAATGTTTCTACAGTAGACAATTTTACCTCTTGCCCATTCTGATTACCCCGTAATTCGCCCAAGTCACAATTTCACCATGTAGATACCCAACTCTGCAGCAGTGTAGTCTTGCAATTGTTTTTTCTCCTGTATCAGTGCTTTTATGATTTCTGTTTCACGTTTCCGTTCCTCCGCTTCCTGCTTTTTACGTTTCTCGTTTTGGCTTTCCTCCGACAAGAGCAGCAGTGTTTTCTGCTATTCCTGTGCTTCTTCTGCGTTCTTCTTTTTGACGTCTTAATGCTTCTTTCGTCTCCTATCAGCGTTCTTATTTTTGTCGTTCCTGTTTGCACTAACAGAACTTAGAAAGCTTCCATCATTTGACTGGTATCCATTTCTGTAAACTAATTACCACATACACTACTCTTCTACGAAGTGTCCTATGTTTCCACTGATATAAGTTCTATCGCACTTCTGACCCACTGTTATGATGGTCTCACGGATCGTCGTGTTCTACAGTGAAAACAGAATTACTGAAACCAACGAAGTCAATAATTACAAACTTTATTTAGACACAACAGCAGTTATAAATCAACAAAGGCGCCCTTATACAATAATACAAGTTAAATTTGTCCAGAACACAACAATAAGTGTCACCTTATTATAGTTTTGCACTAATCAATGCAATAATCACTTCTCACTTGACCGCAACAATCACTTAGATCCACAGTTCAAAAACCGCTAGGTGTAAATGAACTGGCCGATTCGAAATACAGTATTTATACTCCGCCCGCTATTGACGTAGCGGGACTGGATACCGGTCAAACAGTCAAGTAACGTCTGGAAGGGGCATTTCAGATTATCTATACTTCAATCCTGCAACCACTAGACGTGTTAGTCAACAAGCCTTTCTAAGATGTGGATGTGCGAAGCAGAACAAATGTTTACGCCTATCGGAAAACTTAAACTACCATATCGAATGAATGTCCCAGTAGTTCCTGAAATCTTGGTATATGGTACAGTGGGTACAGTGGTAAAACGTTCCAAGATGCGTTTCACAAGACCGACGACAGCGACGTTGAACTGGAGTCCCAGACACAGATTGAATCGTCCAATAACGACGATGTTGACTGTTAAGGTAAGTTACATTACATACTAATTAACACAAAAGTAAAAAAACAGAATCCCAAATAAGGTAATTACGTACATAATTAATATGAAATTCTTGTTCTCTTACAGGGATCGTTTGCGCACTAGGGAATCTAGGTTAGACGCCATCCAGGAAATTCATAAAATTCTAATACTTAACCGGACTTTAATTAAATAAATGTTAATTATATTGTATAAAATACTTTTAGAAATAAAATTTCAGTTTTGCTTGATATATGTATTTTGTTTAACTATAATTTTAAAACACTAAAACCTGAACAGTACTAGTCTATGTAAGTAATTCTCCGAGTAATTTACGCTCAATGTTTTTGCTGGTTAAAAACGGGAAAAATGTGCGTGCATTGCGCGAGTAAATACGGTATGTTGTTTGTTGAGTATTCAAAAGATCAGGACAATGTCTCTCAGTCTGACTGAATAGTGGAGGCATTAAACAGACACTGGAGCATCTGTCGAAGGTTGTCGACGAGAACCAAACAGAGCGCCATTTGCGCGTACCGTCGTTCTTACCTGGATCACCTGAAAGTCAGATCTGAGAACCGCTTAATTATTTCACACAGTTGGAGAACCAATTGCAACTGATAAGGCGACAACTTAATGGCACACAATGAAAATACGATACGTCATCCACGGTACGACATGCGTTTGACTGATATTTTTCACTTTACTAAGTCTCTTAGCATATTGCAACAGTACACATGTATAGGGTACTGTGCATTGCATAATTAGTTAAGATAATTAATATAATTTAAATAAATAATCCATATTGTTAGTAATATTAATTCAGCTTTCAATCTGAACTGTAAAGTGAACAACAAAATCGCATGCTTGGACAGGTGGGTCACGCCACTCAGCTATGTCTGTGTGTACACGTGTATCTTACGTGTGTGTGTGTGTGAGATCAGTTGATTCCTATCAAGCATCACCTAAATAAACACTATTAATCTAATGAATTATTTAAATGATGATAAGTGTAGATGAAATATCACAAAACCAAATACGCCACAGTGTGTATAATATAAAGACGCACGTGTGTATGAAAGATGGTGCGAAAACAATAAAAAGTGCGAATACAGTGAATATAAACAAAAATAAAACTCATAATAATTAAGATAACGAGAAACGGTTTAAACACAGTTGTATACATGAAAATTACCGATCAGATGAATATCAGGTAATTTGCAAAAGACTTCGTATGTTGCGAAGACAAGTGAAAAAAGTGTATGAATAATCGTGTTTGTAAAAGGACGCCACGACAAACCTAGTCTTGCAGAGAATTGTCGAAACATGAATTTTGCGCCCTAGACTATAAATACGCGAGGCACAACAACAGTGGCACAACTACAGTGGCAGCCGGAGGCTCTGCCCAACGACTTCAACTCTTTTTCGACTACGGCGACAGCCGGAGGCGATGCTTGACAACATCATCACTTTCAGGACACCACCGTTGCAGCCAGAGACGATTACGGAGGACGAGGGAGCAGCACACTACATGGCATAAATTCCAGACGTAGAGGACGAGTCATCGGACTTCCGAGAGGACCCGGAGGACGAGGAAAGGATCCAGGACTTCATGACTACGCAGGATTCACCAACAAAGAACTCAGGACCAGGAGAGGGTACGCTGAGGAACCACTACAATTAAGGTGAAAGAAAGCCATGTATTCCTCATAACAAAAGATTTAATCAGAGACAGATAAACATTATCAAAAGAAAGACAATAATTTCTAAAAGTGTAATTTGTAACTTGTAAATATAAATGTCTTGTATAGTAATTATAGCATAATTTGTGAATTAATAATTTACTGAAAATATTTAAATTTAAATTGTATAGTAATTATGAAAGCATAATTTTTGAATTAATAATTTATGGAAAATATTTAATTTTAAATTGTTGAATTATGAAAGCATAATTCTTGGATTAATAAGTTATTGAAAATATTTAGAAAGAATAGAAAGTTACTAAAGTAATGCATATGCAATAACAATAAGATTTTATTTTTTTTTAAGAAAGATTTCAGAGTATAATAAATTACTCATAATAATACTGAGCACGTCGAGAGCCATATTATTAATAATTCAATGTATTTATAATTATAAGAGTATTTTATGTTTGTATGGAATATGCGATATTGCGTGTATGTAATCAGTTAGTATGGGTACTACGATTACCCATACACATGCGATAATAATGAAATTTTAATTCGAAATTTATTTTAAAATTTTAATTAATAAATGTTTTAATTATTTTAAACAATTTTACGTTGTTGTTATTACGATTACACCCATTGAAAATTTGTAACGTTATAAATATTTGTGCTACTCAACAGGGGGCTCATCAACGATATAAACAACGTTATAATATATTACTTGAATACTTAGTATCAGTAACAAAACACTAGCCAATGTAGTAAACCATTGTAGACTAATATATTAGTTGCCAAAACGTGTTGATAATTCATAGAATTTTGTGTTATGAATAGTTCTTCAAATATTAATTACTTCTAAAAATAAAATGTATTATTAAAATTTATTTATAAACCTCTGATGATACTCAGCTGATTAGTGACACGTACGTCAGGTTAAAATATAATAATACATTTTACTTACAGAAGTACTTAATATTTGAAGAACTATTCATGATAAAGGAAACGTGTAAGAAAAATTGAAGAGTTACGTACAAAATAAAAATTTTGTATTAGTATAATCTTCAAAAAAATATTTATTTCGTACTTAAACACGAGATAAATAGGCTATGCTTAAATGGCAATATCAGTAAACGCTACGATATAAACCCGCGAAGAGTTGTCACATCTAGGTCTATTTTTGTTTTATAAATGCGATTTTTAATAGTTAACAGCAATATATATAATAAAATATGAATAATAACAAAATGTGACAACGTGTAGCGAGTGGAACCGTTTTCAACGAAGTGAGGTTTCTACCTTGAAGCGAGGTACTAAAATTTAAATTAACCGTTCTTTAGCGTTGTGGTTGATTAATAATCACCAGCTCCATTGTCTCACGCTGTACACAGATCAATCATTCTTCTTTATCTTCCCAACAAAAACATTCTGCTTAAGTAAACAACCTTTCATACACAACAGAGAAACTAGGTAAACGTATGATTCAAAACACTAACAACATTTTAAACTACGAAAAATCAACAGTAGTTAACTAATTAAAGTCTCGCTCGTAAACGTTCTCGATTTTTGTTCACATCACCACTGTTTTATTTTCAACACACGCTGCTGTATAGAATATTATCTCTTAAACACATACGTTTCGACTTTACTACGATGGGGGATCCTCAGTTGCTCGACTGAGACACTGTAGATTCCTCGCCGTAGTACGGGCGAAACTTCTGGTTTTTAAGAAATATAAAACACTACATGTTAAACCGGAAATTAGTTAATAGTGTTGTTATTAATTACATTGTCAGGTACCATTATTAAGTCAGATTAACTATTTACATTACTCTACCGTTGCTAACATTGATCCTACTAGTATTATTGCTACCTACGTTACTTTTACTGTTATTAATAATAACAATAATAATAATCATAATCATAACGTTAACACCACCAACAACAACAAAACAATAATAATAATAATAATAATGCCAAAATAATATTACTATCGTCTTTGTGGTGGACTCTGAAACCAACTGAAATACTTGTATATTCACAAAACAGATAGAAAACAATATAAGTAGTAACTGGATGTGTTACACAAGACAGACCAAACGCATATATGGTATATATGGTATGGTTAGTATATGGTGCACACACACACACACCAAACGCACATATTATAAAAACAAAATTAGTGACTTAAAATGTAATTGTATTGTTAAGAATAATTAACATTAATACATGTACATTGTTAATTAGGGTATACTACCGATTATCCGGCTTCAGCTCTCCAAACTCTGTGTTATTCAAAACGATGGTAGAATACTTTTTTTAGTTTAAAAAAAAATTTAACTACTACTTATTGAACCCTTTATAATTGCGGCGCCTTACAAATGTTATTCTGTAACTGTTATATACATCTAGTGTGCGGATAGTATTCAACGAAGTACAGGCGATCAAGATTTGCGTACACAGAACTACAGTAATGTTTTACTGATTGACGCTAGAGATCACCACGTACTACGCTGGATGCACACTGTTTTCATGATACTACAACAAAAGTTTATGGTCAATTCCTTTCACCAATCAGCAGTAGCATACGGTGGTTATAAGTTATAATAACATTGTACTGGAGACTTTTTTACAATAATTTTGTGTTTTTACGATACAGGAGATACTGTGTCCTATAATAAAAAAATTTCGGGAGAGTTGGCCAGAAAAATATTAATCGAAAGGACGTAGGGGAAAGCAGGGTACTAAAAATAACGTGCTGAAATTGAAAAGTGATAGCCTATCTAATCATCCAAAAATGTTTAGAAATTTGGAATACCATGAATAGAAGAGAATAGAATCTTTTTGTTAAACCTTAGCCTTTTTAAAAATATTATTTATATTATAAAAACACTGTTATTATAAAATACTACAAAATACTTTATAACTACTGTATCTGCCACTCTCAATTTGACAAGTAATTATACACTGTTTTGCTGATAAATTTAATTCTGTTCTTAAAGGTTGTGTGTAATGTCTAGAAAACTTTAAAATATCTTACGTCCAGTGAAGAGAGCAAAACATGTTAAAATGTCAGACGCATACCTTTATTGGTGTGAAAATGTCCTGGGGGAAATGGGTTTGCCAATCTGAAGGCCAATTCTCTAAGAATAAGTTTCACCATTCCCGCACTGCTGTTCGACAAAGATATCAATTGCTTTACCGCGAGTTTAGATTACTTAACGTTTGGAAAATGGTACGGTGATCTGCTGACTGTGGGTGGAAAATCTATTCATGCAGTTGAAGATATCGTAATGGATTTTGAATCTGATCTCAGCAAATCGACAAAAATTTGTTTTTGTTTTACCAAATCTTTGGTAAAATGGTATTTGTTTTACCAAGTCTTCAATTTTTATGAGATTTGAACTTAACTGCAGAATCTTGTTTAGAAAAACAAGAATCGACTTCGTCTGGTCATTAAAAAAAAGAATAGGTTTAACGTGACAGCTTACAGTAGTGCAAGTGGGACTCACAGATTGAGACTCGAGTTAATCGGAAAATAAACAGCCCCCGGGATTTAAGAAACAAGTTTTTCCTCCCTTATAATTCACGCATCAGAGAAGTCTGGGTTTTGAATTATGAATACAGCCGTGTCCTCATTCGTGTGATGCGGAGACAGAAATAAAGAAAGTAAGAGAGAGGGAGTGAGAGAGAGAGAGAGAGAGAGAGAGAGAGAGAGAGAGAGAGAGAGAGAGAGAGAGAGAGAGAGAGAGAGAGAGAGAGAGAGAGAGAGAGAGAGAGAGAGAGAGAGAGAGAGAGAGAGAAAGCGAGAATGAAAGAGACAGGCAAACAGGCATACAAACAGAGAAGGGAAATAATACAAAGCTATTATTCTTGGTCTTGGCTATAAATAAAAAATGAAGATCCTAATAAATTATTTTTACCTATTTGAATTAGAAAACATGCAAAAAAAAGGTTTGTTAAAATGTCTCTTTACTTTCGTCACAAAATCAAGTTCGAAAATGAAACCATATTAAAAATGTGTTTGTAACAACCGTTGCTGTCACAAAAGTTCTTGGATGTTCGAACGTGTGATTGTAGAGATAGTAGAGAGTGCCCGACCGGTTTCATCATGTTATCTTGTAACAGTAACCCTTAGTTCATTCTTAAACCGTCGTTGTTGATACTTTGTGGACAATACTTTGTTTTTTAAATAAAGATTTAAAGCCGATGTTGTCACGCGCTAAGCGTTTACGGAAAATAAAATTACTTCTAAAGCCAATATAATTCAAAACTTAAAAAATTAAACAATCATTTTTATCTATTTTTTGCGTGTATTAGTCCTATATAGGACCAAAGCTTTATTACTTACCCCAAATTATCTGCTCTTTCTTTTGCTTTCCAAACTCATGGCACTTTTTAGCAAACTCATCACAGCGGCAACTCAGGGCGTTAAATTTTCTAGATCTCCTGGTTTTGTTTTTATACACCGGTACTGTCTATACCATAATTTTAGCCGCCCTCTCCTTCGAAGTTCACTTCTTCTTCCGCAGTCATCGATTTCTTCTATCTTTCATCTTCATATCTATCTCTAGTTCCTTTTAGGTATTATTACTTCTTCAAATAAATTCTTACGCAACCAACCTTTGTTTCATCCCTTCCAAAATCAATCTAATCAATTTTCGTTTCTGTTTCCATTATCCATGCCTTATGCGTATTCAACAACCGTAGAATAACTTCGTTTCTGGTATTAATAACTCTGTTTGTATAAAAGTGACACTCCGTCACTTTATAAATACATTTCATTTCAATTAGTGTTTTAACTACGTAAATTTCCCCTCATTTCCTGAGCACAAACTAGACGACGAGTAGGAGTTAAGATAACGCCAGTCCTGTTTATATACTCTCTTGCTTTAAAATATACTAACTTTTGTTTGTTTAAACTTCATGACTTGAAAAGCTAACAAATGTTTTTACAGCGGTTTCAACACAGTTTGGAAAGTTTTGTTGTTTTCACAAAGTTTTGTAATAAAAATTGAATTAATTTATTTAAGCAAGTAGTCAGAAGAATATTTACATTACTTATGTGTTTTCCAAGTTTTCGTTATTAAAATTAATACTCCGCGTAGTTACGCTAATTAATTTTCCTCATTGCTAGTTTCCATTTTTTCATGAATTAAAATTTTCAATGAGAGGTGGCTGTAAAAACAACTATAGTTTTGTAAAAATTTTCCAGCACTTATTAAAGTGCATCACTGCTTTTAACATTGAAAATGTTTATAAGGACGTGTCGCACATTTGCGGCCGATCGCTGGTGCGTGATCGAAAATGAGAACCGGTGAGTTTCCATAGAAACTACTTCTTTGTTGTCAACAACGTAGTACACATATAAAACTTCGCTTATGAATGCGACTACATTTAACTTATAATCTCTACATTTGTAAATGAAGAGTGAATTCGTTGATTGGTGAATGAACATAAATACATATATTTCTTAGATTTATTGAAGCATTTTCAATGCCCTTCTCTGTGCATTGCATTTGTGCAATGCCTGTAATTTTTTTTTTGTAAAACACAAAGAAATTATAAATCAATTGAACACAAATGTTTTGCGTATAGTTTGAACATGACTGTGATCCTTTTTGAATTATAATCAGAGGTTTTCTTTTATTTGCGACCTTTCTGGCTGTTCTCATTTCATGTAAGGAACGCTTGGGAGACAACATTTTTTATACCTTAATGTTTTTCGCAACCTTTGCTTTAAATTAGACCTATTTCTACAAATTCAATTTTCTTCTTCGTATTGTTTAAATTAGCAGCCATCCTTACAATTTCTTTTATGAATTTGCTAACTGCTATAATTTTTTATTGTTCGACTAAGCTTTTCGTCATTACTGACATCTTCAGGTCTTAAACAACGTCTATCAACTGTACGTTGTATGCTTTTATACTTTAGGCCCCTCCCCTTATGTCATCGCCCCTCCTATTGGTTCTAGCTGCTACCGCTCTTCACGGGAACTTTGTCTACCTTTTTCCGTTAGGCATTTTTCTAACGTCCGTCAAATTGTTTTAAGAATCTCCCGTTAATTTCTTCATTCTTGACTTATAATTTTTTGTAACCTTTTACATTTCGTCATTTTTTAGTGTGTTATTCTTATTATTTTAATTTATTTTTGTTTATTGTTTAATATATAATAAAATATTTCTTCATTTGTAAAATCCACTTTTATATTCATTAATTTATTTTTATCTTATTTTTTAACTTTAAGTATTTCTAGTTCTTCTATTAATTTTCTTTTTTGCGGATTGTTTTCTATTTTGATTATTTCCATATTTTCATTGGGATTTATGAATTTATGGCCTGATTCGTTGAAATGTCTTGCATATAGTGAGTTCGTTACTCTAACCCCTTCTCCTTTTGCGTGTTCATTCATTCTAATTTTAAATTTTCTTCCAGTTTCGCCCAGATATATCTTATTACATTCACCACATTTTAATTTGTATACGCCGCTTTTTTCTGTTAATGGAATTTCTTCTGTTTTATCATTTTTTATATATTCGAATACATTTTTCGTTTTCTTTATTCCTATCTGTATTTCATATTTTTCGAAACATTTTTGTAACATTTTTGTTTGATATCCTATGTATGTTATTGCTCCTTTATATTTCTTTTCTTCATTAGTTTTTTCTTTTTTGTTATTTTCTATTTCTTTATTTTCCTCTATTTTCTTAACTATTCTATTAATTATTTTAGGGTTGTAATTATTATTTTTTGCTATTTGTTGTATTTTCTTTAATTCTTTTTGTTTAAGTTTTTCATTTTCTAGATAATTTATAGCTCTATAGCAAAATGAATTTAATGCTGCCATTTTATAATTGACTGGATGATATGATTCTTGTGGAATTATTAAATCTGAGTATGTTTCTTTCCTATATATATCGAATTTGAGTTTGTTATCTTCAATTTTTATATTGATATCGAGGAAATTAATTTCTAATCCTCCAATTTCTTCTTGAAAATTTCATTTTGCTATAGAGCTATAAATTATCTAGAAAATGAAGAACTCAAACAAAAAGAATTAAAGAAAATACAACAAATAGCAAAAAATAATAATTACAACCCTAAAATAATTAATAGAATAGTTAAGAAAATAGAGGAAAATAAAGAAATAGAAAATAACAAAAAAGAAAAACTAATGAAGAAAAGAAATATAAAGGAGCAATAACATACATAGGATATCAAACAAAAATGTTACAAAAATGTTTCGAAAAATATGAAATACAGATAGGAATAAAGAAAACGAAAAATGTATTCGAATATATAAAAAATGATAAAACAGAAGAAATTCCATTAACAGAAAAAAGCGGCGTATACAAATTAAAATGTGGGGAATGTAATAAGATATATCTGGGCGAAACTGGAAGAAAATTTAAAATTAGAATGAATGAACACGCAAAAGGAGAAGGGGTTAGAGTAACGAACTCACTATATGCAAGACATTTCAACGAATCAGGCCATAAATTCATAAATCCCAATGAAAATATGGAAATAATCAAAATAGAAAACAATCCGCAAAAAAGAAAATTAATAGAAGAACTAGAAATACTTAAAGTTAAAAAATAAGATAAAAATAAATTAATGAATATAAAAGTGGATTTTACAAATGAAGAAATATTTTATTATATATTAAACAATAAACAAAAATAAATTAAAATAATAAGAATAACACACTAAAAAATGACGAAATGTAAAAGGTTACAAAAAATTATAAGTCAAGAATGAAGAAATTAACGGGAGATTCTTAAAACAATTTGACGGACGTTAGAAAAATGCCTAACGGAAAAAGGTAGACAAAGTTCCCGTGAAGAGCGGTAGCAGCTAGAACCAATAGGAGGGGCGATGACATAAGGGGAGGGGCCTAAAGTATAAAAGCATACAACGTACAGTTGATAGACGTTGTTTAAGACCTGAAGATGTCAGTAATGACGAAAAGCTTAGTCGAACAATAAAAAATTATAGCAGTTAGCAAATTCATAAAAAAAATTCAATTTTGTTCGTAGGTTGAAGTATATTTATTTAAACTATAATTAGGCGGAGAAGGATCCCGAGATTATTATTTCGGGATCTGCAGTAATAAATTATCAACACATCAAAAATAAATTATTATTACTTAAACACTAGCTTCAATAACTATAAACACAGCCAATAGCAGAAAACTTCAGATTTCTGAAGAACTGTGTACCTGCGCACATAAGGTAGGGGGGGGCCCAGCAGAGGATCTAGAAACAGCGCCACCGGACATGTCCGCGACTCACATGGTACTTGCCTGAGGCAGTGTATTACGAATTTTGATTTCAACTTCTTAAAGCTGTAAACGCTCATTAAATCATCGGCAAATAACATTAACATCGTATAAGTATACAAGAAAACCTTCCTATCAGGACTCTGACGACCGGGTACGTTAGTTATCCAAAAGCGGCTAATGCATTGGACAGTCCGAATGACATGAACTTGAATTGTAAAAGCCATTTGGAGTAGAGATGGCTGTCTTTTCCTCATCTTCATGCTGAAATCCTACCTGCCAGTATCCACTCTTCAGGACTAAGTATCTAATTTTCTTAAAGTTTTCGTCCAGTGCGAATTAACTTGCTGTTAGAGAATTAATATTAATTGTAAGTCAACGTTAAAATACAAAAACAAATTTTAAATTTAAACAACTCAAAAAAGATAAAAGTATTGAAAAAACATAAAAGAGAAAACAACACACCTGAAATTATATTATAAAAATCTCTAAAAAGTTAAAAATAATTTTTACATTGAGTGCTATGCAATATGGAAATTATATAATTTTATAAAAAGTCTCTATTATACCGCAATATTTATTATGAAATTATGTACTTATTTTCTTACGCTATTTGGCTGAAAAAACAAGCTTTCGCATAACTTTATTCCAGTACACATTTTGAAGTCGGCGACAGTATCGTAATGTATGCGTTTTGTGAGTACTCGAGAACTCTTACAGTTTTTACGTCGTAAGTCGAGAATAACAAAAGCTAATTATACGTACAAACGAAACCCTAGTGACGCAGTAATCCCAGTCTATTATTGAATTTTCAAAGCGCCAATATAAGTATAAAATACAGTATTCTGTTGGTACTGGCTCAGCACTAGTCCAATACCAGTTTTAAATACCATGGTATCACCGTAGGAACATCCCTTTTTAAATAAAAAAAGATTTATTAAAATCAGTCTAGCCGTTCTCGAGTAATCGGCGAGCATACGCAAAAAAAAACATAGGGACAAATATAGAACCTCCTCCTTTCTGAAGTCGGTTCAAAATAGATAAATTCAATAACACACCTTTAAAAAACGTTTAATGATTCGGAAAGTTGTTTAAATATTTTAACAGTACGCCGATTATCTGGATTAATTTGGAAAAAGAATTTTTACTAAGTGATTTGTCCATTTAACCGATCGTTGATCCGTTTAGAAAAGAATATACAGTACAGAGCCTTTCTATTAATTAAATTATAAGTCTACTATAAACGATTTATTTATCTTTTACCTGATAGATTTACACAAAAGCAAATCCAGAGACATGTTTTAAGGAGTGACATTTTTTTGAGTGAGGTCATACATACAACAAAAAATTCCTTTTTGTAAAACCTCTTCTTTCCAACAGTTACAATCAGCTT
Source organism: Magicicada septendecula (assembly GCA_034769895.1). Lineage (NCBI taxonomy): Eukaryota > Metazoa > Arthropoda > Insecta > Hemiptera > Cicadidae > Magicicada > Magicicada septendecula. Next base: position 185,352,402 of record CM068371.1, on the reverse strand, counting down.
TTTCTTTTTCACCGTTCTTCACCTGCTTTTAAATTTAAAAAATTAAGTGTATCAGGCAAACAGTATAATATCTTCTATCAATTAATTTTTTGAAAACGTTTTCAAGAAGATTTTGGGTGGGGCATATTTTGTGATTTCCTCTTCCGTGGATCCTCCCCCGATTCATAAACGTATCGTAAGTGAACACATGAACTCACCCACCCCTCGCACAACGTTCACTAACAGTACAGAAAACAACTTTAATAACCAGCTGCTCAGCGGTAAATGTCACGTGTGTGACAGCAAGCTACTTTAACCCAGACGGGTAAGCTCACTGTGTCAAAATTTTAATTGAAGTGTCAATTAACAAGAGCACTCAACTAGAAACTTTGTTGCTCATGTTATCACAAGTCCTGTAAAACGTGAAAACGTGCCATTACTATTCTTAGCACAAGAGTTTTCACTTTACAAGTTGGTCCCTTCAACCGTTCAATGTTTTGTATAATTGTATTTCACTTTTGACTGGAGTTACAAATCGATGCGTATAAAAAATAGACTGTAATAATGACCATGATTTCTTACCAAGAATAGATGTTCAATAGACTACAACAAAAGTAATCATTAACTGTGGTTCATTGGTTTGAATTTTACAGAGCTTTTAAGATTTACAAATTGCTCGAAACAATATTGTCCGTTTACTTTTAAAAGGTTTAGTGTTTCAAGTAAATTAATTCTCTAAATAAGAAAAGCATATTTTCAATTTTCAGTATTACTGTAACAGAAAATTCAAGACTTTTAAGCAAATAAAAATGATTCTCTACGTCACTGTAATATGTAATGAACTTTATAACTCCAGACTCTATTTATGAGGTATCGTAATAGAAAAATATGAAATAAATATTTTGTAAAGAGCAAAATTGTTTGTTTTATATGTGATTTGATGATTCATGGTACAATAATTAATTAGAAAATGTCAAATTATTTATTTTTAGAGAAAAAACGTAAATAAATACACTTAATTTTTAAAAATACTTTTTCTTAGCAACCCTGGTAAGCAAGCCTTATTCTTTTAATTAATTCTATTTAAGATAAATTAGGAATGTTTCCGCAGCAACTAATTCATTATTGCCAATAATGTAATCCAGCTATTTGAATAAATATATTACATTTTCACATAAATACATTGTAAATTCGATATAAATATGGTGTTAAGATTATATATGATTTTCCCGCACAGGCGATCAATACGATCGTGTACGTCAGGGTCGTTGCTATCCTTGTAATAGTAATGTCTGAAGAGGGAATTTTTAACAGTGAACCCGAAGAAAGGGTACACTACAAAAGACTTTAGTAAACAACTATATTTATTTAAACTCATGCTAATTAGATGTCTATGCGAAAAGTTTTCCGCGCTACGATGAAAGACAAAGCTGAAGAGATAATCAAATTTTCATGAACGACACAGAATCCATTGTGGTCCCTTATGATATTGATAATTTTAACCCAACCCAATACTGTACCTTCATTTTAAGCGATCTTACAGCCCGTTAAAATGTTTGAAAGGCCTGTGAAGTGTTTGAAGAAGAGCTCCTCAGTGTTTAAATTTGGGCGACTCGGATTTCTTCGCTGAATAATTGTAGACATTGTGAATGAAGCTATTCTTGGGCTTTACAATATTTTACGAGTACTTACTCGTATATTGTCGATTTCAAAGACAGTGTTCTAAGGATCCTTTAAGAACGGCAGATATCTCAGCAATACTTATAGATGGTCAGAAATATCAACTTTCACAGAAATTAGGAAAGACAGTGATGGTTAGAGTGGATTCAGGCGCTAGGGGCAATAGTGAGACAAAGCATAACAAGAAGTGTTTCTGTTACAGTAGCAAATCAGATTGACACACAACCGAGCAAGATATATCTGAGCAATGGCACGAAAGACTTTTCTTCAAACTCGCCCATTCTACGATTCCTTCGTCCATAGTGTTCTTCATCCGGTCGTATGTCGTATCTTCAGGGTAGCGTCGACAGTTCGACCAGTCTCCGCCGGCGACCCGCAGGGTTCCATATTCGGCGCCGTTCTGTCTCGTGTACACGAACGACCGGCCAGTTTTACCTCTTTGCCGACAACGCTATGTATCATTGCAGCTCCGTGTCCCCGCAGTTTGCAAGTACAAAGCTGCCGGTCAGTTGAACTTGCTTCTGAACTGGCTAAGGAAGTGGCGGGTAACGACCAACACGGAGAAATCCGAGGCGATCTATTTCACCCTAAGCCCATCTCTTGGAAAGAGACGGTGAAATATCTATGCGTTCGGCTTGACCGGCGCCTATGTTTCAACGCGCCGAAATCGAAACCATCGACAAGGCTCGCGGCGTCCGAGCCAAATTATTCCCATTTCTCTCGTGTCGCAGCCGCCTGGCTCTGCGCGAAAGTAACCAGCTATCTTCTGTTTATCAGGTCTGTAAAGACCTACGCGGCTCCCGCATGGTGGTCACTTCTGTCAACCACTCAGGCTGGAACCACTCAACCACTTCTGTCAACAGGTGTAAGCTGGAAAGATTCCAATCGAAACCCCTCAGTTATCTGTCGGGATCTCCCTGGTTTGTCAGAAATGGTGTAATTCGAGGAGGTCTTCGAATTCCTACCCTCTCTGCTTTTATCCGGTCGTTAGCTGTAACTCTCTTTTCCGCAGCTGCTTCCTCATCCTTCCTATATCTGAGGACCACTAGCACCACAGAACCTCCACCCCCGATCCAGGTCAAACAGCCTCGGACTATTCTTGATAACCCGCCATGAAGCCATCCTCGCAGTAACTTCTGTCCATAGTCCAAGAGTTGACCTTCGAAAACTGTCCTTTGCTTTCACCCTTAGACTGTTTCCTCCTAGTACGCTGTTTACGCTGCTTGTCGTTGGCTGGTCACCGACAGAGGCTCTCTGCCTGGCAGAGAGCGACCGACGCCTCACGGCGTCTGTTAGCTGAGCTTGAGACAGGTGACATCTGTTGCTTGAATCGGTTCTAGCAGCAGTGTTACAAATACAAGTTTCTTTCTCCCCCGCCATCTATCGAATGATCGTGCTGGCGGTTTCCATTCCAGTATTAGGTACCTGTCGATTTTACCAGTATACTAGGTTGTCTTCTGGCAGCGATTGTGCTCGACATAGATGCTGCAATCCTGCCACGGTGCAGACACCCCGCTCAAACAAAGCTACAAGCTACAAGCTGAGCGAAATCACAAAATTGCAATTTGAGGCTTGGATAGCAATTTGAATTCCTACATATTTAAAAATGTTTTGAATTGCCAATATTACTAAGGAAGCTGTTACGCAGGTCTCCTGACAATCTTCGGGCGCTGAGACTTCGGATGTCTAGTATGTTTTTTTTAATAAATCTAAAGATTTGTATGATTAATATACTCTTAAAGAACGTCTCTTGTATGTCTCATTCATTTACGTATCAATACTGGAGATACAGCAAAGATACGTCAGGGCCTCCATTAGCTAAGCAGGAGGAAATGTCTCAGCTGTTACAGGATTTTTGAGAAATGGTCCGGTCGTGCTTGTGGCTAAGAGGTGTAGGGGTTATGATTTTGTTTTTGAGTATACTGCCGAAAGCTGAACGGACTTTAAGGAAAAGGACTGCTTTTCAGGGCCTTCCAACGACGCTACGCATGCTCTTCGGATCTCAGTGGTTACGTTGGACCTGAAGAGTGGATACTGCAAGTGGGGTTTCTCCAAGAAAATGATAAAACACAAATGACCTTTCCGTTTAAAGTTGTGTCATCTGGACAATTTGCAATGCATTTTTCAACGATTAATGGATCTGGTTCTCACGTGTCTAACATAAAAGTTGGATACTTGGAGAGTAGGGGGAAAATAAGGGTTCTGACCCACAAAGGAATGCCGCCTTTCTTAAAAAACATAAAAAACGATAAAAAACAAGATCAAAGAGATGCCGCCGTTCCCGCGGTCCAAGATTTTTTCCCACGCTCTCCCCACCACCCTGGACCCGCAGTATCCGCGAATTTTCGCGAAAATAATTTTTTATATGCAGCCTTTCGCGAGCCTAAATCACTTTCACTTTCTAATTTCCGCGAATATAATTTTTTATATGCCGCCTTTCGCGAGCCTAGATCACTTTCACTTTCTACTGGACCACAGCATCCGCGACTTTTTCGCTGATCTGTGTCAAGATCCGCGACTTTTTCGCGTATCTGGACCACAGCATCCGCGAATATAATTTTTTATTTTTTTATATGCCGCCTTTCGCGAGCTTATATCACTTTCACTTTCTATCACTTGATGCATTATTAAATATATGATCGGGGAGTACCAACCTTGCATGAGTTCAAATTTGTTATAATGTATATTAAATCTATATGATCAGGTTTACCAACCTATGGTGGGGGGGTTCCGACTTGATGAATTATAGTGTATATATTAAATATATGATCAGGGTTACCAACCTTGCATGAGTTCAAATTTGTTGTGTGTTATAATGTATATTAAATCTATATGATCAGGTTTACCAACCTATGTATGGGTTCAAACTTGATATGTTTGTGTATTATAGTGTATATTAAAAAATATATGATCAGGGTTACCAATCCTGCATTATTGTGTGTGTGTGTTGGCAACAGATCTGCCAACATTTTTCTTCGGTGGGAAATTCAAACTATATTATAGTAAATTGTTGACGACGACTTCGATATCAACTCTCTCTCCCCTCCTCTCTCTTTGTCTCTAGACACAGTTGTCATCAGTTTTACATAAGCGTCGTGCTACTTATGGATTATTGTAATTAGCGATACTAAAATGTAATCACCAGGAAATATATATTTATCACCTATCTCGTGGCGTCCTTTTTTGACACATGACAGTCATTGACTACGATTTAGAAATTAATATACTGCCAAGTCTGTGTGTGTGTGTGTGTGTGTGTGTGTGTGTGTGTGGTAAAGTGTTACGCATAAAAAAATCTCCTTGAAATAAGGTATTTTCAAAAGTTTTGTGTACACACACATTGTATAATAATTTTCGTAATTGTAAGATACAACCTGCAAATTATTAAAATGTCTCTCTCACACATTTCTGATTACTATACAAATAATTGGATGCATATTCGAAGATTTCCCTTATTCAAACGATTTGTATGTGTGTACACGAACTTAAATACAGACGATTGTAATTTTAAAAATTCATTTTTTGCATTAAATATATATCGTAAACAATGAAATAATAATATTTCGTCATTGTAAGATTTTAATAAAACAATTATCAGTTTAAATAATAATTTTCATGATTGTAAGATACAACCTACAAATTATTAAAATGTCTCTCTCACACACATTTCTGATTACTATACAAATAATTGCATGCATATTCGGAGTACGTTGACAGCGAAACAAGTCTATGCACACACACACACACACACACATACACACAACGATACTGAATTAGATATAGTTATTATTCGCTAAATTAAACCAGAGGTCATTAACCTTGTGTACGACGTCCTACATTCTAATTTCACACCTACTAGTCATTAGCAGTGATTAGGATTATAAAGTATTTACTCTAAAAACGGACAACTCTACTTTCTAATTTGACACCTGTCAAGCATTAACACCGCTTACAGTAATTACTCTAAAAACGGACACACACACACACACACACACACACACACGTGCTTTCCCCACTACAGAGTACACTATATATACGCTAAGTAAGTTAGCGGCAATTTCTTATTTGTCGACTTGTACATCCTGATACTGCACGTATTACGTGTCTTCCAGTATACACATCTTCTTTTGAAAGACTGTTTGTACGTCTTCAGTGTAGACAACGCACATACTAGTTTGGCTGATACTGTCTTCCAGTATACACATCTTCTTTTGGTAAGTGTATAGATTTTATTTAAACGTAAAAATTATCAAGTGCATTATTTATTGAATTTAATACATGTGTGTGTGTACGCGTGTGTGTATGATCAAATTACAATTTCTGAAAATATATTCTTACTGTATTTTTATAGTGGCAATTTCTCACCAACGTGTGCTGATACATCGTGAAATCTCTACATCTTTTTGTTAATAGTTGAAAGACTGTTTGTACGCCTTCAGTGTTGACAACGCACATGTACAGATTTTATTTAATTTTAATTTTAATGTATGTGCAGATTTTTATTTAAACGTAAAAATTATTTGCATTATCAAGCGTGTTATTGAATTTAATACATGTGTGTGTGTGTATGATCAAATTATTATGTCTGTTACAAATTTTCTGAAAAATTGCTTTAAACAAACGTTTTTAATGTAACAAATTTAGAAAGTAGGTCACAGCGTAAGATGACATTTATATCTCTCTCTAATTCTGTTGTGGACATACATAGCTGTAAGCGGTGACTATCTCCTTATGAATGCGGAATGTAGACTTTCCTAAAATTATTTGCATTAAAACATTATCAAACGCATTATTGAATTTAATACATGTGTGTGTGCGCGCGTATGTGTGTATGATCAAATTATTATGGAGTGGGTTATACAAATAATAATAAAGTGTGTGTAATATATATATATACATTTATTAAAATACATACACACAGCTCCAAGATTATATTAAACAGTTTTACAATTAAAAATACATACACAGCTCCAAGATTATATTGTTACAAGTATGAAAATATATCTAAACTAATATTTACAATTTAAAAAAAAAAAAACATACACAGTTCCAAGATTATATTGTTACAAGTATTAAAATATATCTAAACTAGTTTTACAATTAAAAATACATACACACACACATAGCTCCAATATTATAATGTTACAAATATGATGAAAATATATATATATTTAAAACTAGTATTTACAAAATATGTATAAAATAAGACTTAAACACGTCTATGTACTGTGTTGGACAATGGTGTATATTCTACAAGCGAATCATGTAGTATCATACAGTAGGCGGTTGTCTGTGTAGGAAAATTCGTTGACGATTCAAATTCTAAACGTACATCAACTGCTGAAGACTTAAGTGCTTCGTCTTGTCTGCTACAACCGAAAACAAACAGCGGGGCTTTTGATTTGAATAATTCCGGTGTCAGTACTGGGCTGCCGTCTAAACGGTGGTAATACGAACTTTGAAAACTGGCGTACATATTGTACAATAATGCAAAACGGTCTTTCCCAATATCCAAGTTTAAATTATCGTAAGGATAATACTTGTCGTTTAGAAACAGTCTCGCATTGATCACGTTACAGTGATCGAATTCATCAGCGTGTGCTGTCAGTACATTTTTTCTTGCTGTCTGAAGATTTTTATTTAAACGTAAAAATTATTTGTATTATCAAGCGTGTTATTGAATTTAATACATGTGTGTGTGTATGATCAAATTATTATGTCTGTTACAAATTTTCTGAAAAATTGCTTTAAACAAACTCTGTCTGTCTGTCTGTCTCTCTCTCTCTCTCTCTCTCTCGTTGTCAAAAGTTATGTTCAAACCGTTTCTCCTCTCCGTGCATGTATATGATTTTAGAAAGTTTATATATATTCGACAAATATTAACTGTGTACGTACTTACAACGTCCGCTCTCTCTCTCTCTCTCTCTCTCTCTCTCACTCATCGTCAAAACGTTGACTTCATTTTTCATTGTATTAAATAATTAACAAATATTAACTATGTGTGCGTGTGTGTTGTCAACTACTTACATGCGCGTTCTCTCTCTCGCTCGCAGACGTTGGAAGCAATTCCTAGTTTATAATGTAATTACCTGTGCGTGTATGTCTCTCTTTATTCGACAAGACTTAAACACGACTATGTACTGTGTTGGACAATGGCGTATATTCTACAAGCGAATCATGTAGTATCATACAGTAGGCGGTCGTCTGTGTAGGAAAATTCGTTGACGATTCAAATTAATTTCGAGTTTCATTATTTAATTTGCCGTCAGCAGGTAATTTGTAATATTCTTGAAATATAAGGAGGGCATTGGAAACATCTGAATCATTTACTAATTGCAATGACGTTTTATCTTTCGTATAAAGATATCCATATTCATATAAGTAACGTTTAACCTAATCCAATTGAAACTGTGTTGTGTTATCCGTTAAACATTTTGTCCATAATGTTAAAAAAATATTACAGATTTAAGTGGCGTCATGGTTTCCGATTGTACTTTACAATGACAAATACCAAACAACGTTGTTAATAATTATAAAAGAATATGTTATTATCCCTTCTCCTCAATATTTATAAAAAAGGTTTTTTAACAAAAATATGAATTAACAGGAATCGAACCTACATACTTACCTTCTTTACCTTCACATTTACCATTACTCGTCTAACCATTTAATCGATTAAGCTAATTCATATCTTATTAACGAACGATTACTCACGAAAGGAAAAACAGTTTACATGTCAACGAACTCGGAATGTTTACATTTTAAGTGTGCAATGTTTACGTGTCAACAAACACCGTCTGTTTATGTTTTCGATTTTCACATTTGAAACACCTATCATAAATTTACCACCTTCGTATCGAACACCATACATACGATCTATAATCCGTTTACAGTCAGCCGATTCGCACAAACGCATATATTTGTTTGCTAATGAATCGTCACTGAAATGTAAAGTGTTAGGGTTCCATGCGCTATTGTCACTGAAATGAGAAGCGTTATGACTCTGCGTGCCACTTTCGTTTTCAGTTATTACATGTTGTGTAGGCTCTTCTTCTCCTCCTCCCCTCCTCCATTATATCACCACTTAACTTTCGTGAAATAGCTTCTAACGGTTCCAGAATAGGTCTGTAATTTTTTCTAAACGCCTCGTCGCTTTCTCTGATACCATGTTGTAATGCATGATATTACAGCATTAAACTTTACAAAAAACGACATTATTAGAAGACACTAGTGAACACGTCTGTATCAAACAATGATAGAATATTCGTCACAAAAGGACAGTAGAATGTGATAGTGGTGGTGGTGGTGGTAACGTCGATCATACACACAGACTCTGGAGAGAGGCTAAAGTTTATCGAGATGAAAACGTCGTAGACACTTTCTTCTCGTGGTTGATGAAAGACGCCGAGGATATGATGAAGGTAGTACGATATAACGTACGCATTGCAACATCCAGTGAGCGTTACGTGTCGTTCTCTCTGGGTCCCTTGCGTTTCGTAGACTCTTTTCAATTTCTTAATCGCTCTCTGGACACACTCGTTACGTCCGTCCATCCATCCGTCCGACTGTCTATATCTGTCTGTCTGTCTGTCTGTCTCTCTCTCTCTCTCTCTCTCTCTCTCTCTCTCTCTCTCTCTCTCTCTCTCTCTCTCTCTCTCTCTCTCTCTCTCTCTCTCTCTCTCTCTCGTTGTCAAACGTTATGTTCAAACCGTTTCTCCTCTCTATGATCATTACCGTGCATGTATATGATTTTAGAAAGTTTATATATATTCGACAAATATTAACTGTGTACGTACTTACAACGCCCGCTCTCTCTCTCTCATCGTCAAAACGTTGACTTCATTTTTCATTGTATTAAATAATTAACAAATATTAACTATGTGTGCGTGTGTGTGTTGTCAACTACTTACATGCGCGTTCTCTCTCTTAACATAACGCTTCGTGTGAAGCGTTTTGTAGAGCAGGTTTCAACTGTGGAAGGTTTCATCGGACAAAAGGCTTGCCGCATGACAACTGGCACCAATCGTACACTCTAGTGTTTTTGGTGGTCCTAAAAAGGACCGAGTTGTGAGAACGGCGATGTTGGTAGTGCCGCGCTGAGATGTTCGACGGCTGCGCCTGCTGTTCACGGCGTACTGCAGTCCTCCTCTTCTTCCGACACTGGTTGTAGAGTCAGCTGCCGACCCAGCGAAATCCATCGCTGACGCGGAACTTTCAAAATTTTCTGTCGGCTCAGGTTTTATTAACTAACTGGCATCGCTGATTGGCTAGCTCCGAACACGAAGTTGGTTACGTCTCGGTGGCTGCTGATGTCTGATTGGCTCGCTGTGTCCACCGCTGGTACCGGAGAGCAGATGTTCGCATACCGCTGCCATCACAATATATAACCGGTGAACTTCACAATCGTTCGTGTTGCTGAACACTACTGTGCTACAAATTGTATGTTACAAATTGATATTCTAATTTACTTTGTGAGATATAAAGCGTTTAAGATACACTAACATAATACCAGCGTTATAACAGTTTCTTTGTTTTTCAGTATTCACTCTCACGCCTGAATATTACCATGTCTGACCTTCAGCAGAATCCAGAACATCAGCAGGAACAGGGACATCCTCAACAAGGTAAAAATTTTTTTAAATACCAATTGTCTCTCTCTATAATTATGCAGCAAACCAAATTTGTTTGATATGAATTAACATGTATAAGATAGTCTCTTGACGTTGTTTAGAAATTGATATGACGGAGAAAATTTTTTATGTTCTGACATAGGTTTGTCACCTTCTCCCCAATATATTGTCTCTTGACATCGTTTAGAAATTGACATGACGGAGAAAATTTTTCATGTTCCACCATAGGTATGTCACCTTCTCTCCAATGAACTAATTCAATTCCGCAACAAAAGCATTTAACTCTATCGTCTATGAATGACATACTATGTCCACAAACATCATAATTTAGCGGATAGTAGTAAAACCCGGCAAACGCTAACTCGTCGGGACTGACAAACGTCACTTCCCAATACTTGAACGATTTTCTTCTTTCACTTTCAATGCTAAAATCAGGAGTAGCTGCCATCTTCACAGTTTGCAATAAACTAGCCTATTACTAACGTGTACTATCTATTTACCTCAAACATGAATTTGTGTGTGTGTGTGTGTGTGTGTGTGTGTGTGTGTGTGTGTGTGTGTGTGTGTGTGTGTGTGTGTGTGTGTGTGTGTGTGTGTGTGTGTGTGTGTGTGTGTGTGTGTGTGTGTGTGTGTGTGTGTTATTCATCATTCCTATTAGCTAATACATGTGTTTCTATTGTTTCAGATATGACACGATTTTATATTGTGCGAAACAGTAGTATTAGAGGATGTCTCACAACTTTTAATTATCTGCCTGTGTACACAGAAGAAGAAGAAGATCAAGATATAGTACCGATAATGACCGAGGTGCGACCTTTATTGTGCAAGGATATTCTGGCAGAACAAGCACGTTTACGCAGTATCAAATGGCATATTGCGTGCAGGATACGTTTCACTAAAACTATGTTAGATGGTGACAGCGGCGAAGAAAAAGAGGTAACCAAAGACGCCGTCTTCCACGGACGTTGTCGTACGTTGCTCACGGACGACAACGACGAGTTGAACTGTCTACTCGATGAATCCTACGATAAAATCATGAATAGCATATCCAATTTTACCCGTGACGGGAGCGGATGGTCGGTGGATGCTGTACTGAAGCTGGAACTAGTTGTTGGACGGTACCGACCTCTAGCAGCATCCTCCTACCTTCCAACCCCGCGAAAACTTGCACTCACCAAGGCAGTAGTCAACATCAATAACTCCCAAGATGAAATGTGTTTTCTATGGTCCGTACTAGCTCACATACACCCTCAACAAAAGCATAAAGACCGTGTTTCAAAATACCTCTTATTCAAAAACACAATAAATATGTCCGGTATCGAGTACCCTGTTTCTATAAATTCACTTTCTAAATTTGAAACACAGAATCCCAATATTTCTATAAACGTTTTCGGCTATGATATAGACGACAATATCAGAAACGAATCAAAAAATGAGGTTTATCCGTTAAGAATTACCCCCAATAAGGACAGATTACATCATGTTAATCTTTTACTTCTGTCCGATACAAATAGCCGAAAACACTACTGTCTTATCAGTAGCATTAATAGATTGTTATCATCCCTTACAAAATGTAGCAATAAATCATTTTACTGCGACTACTGCCTGCATCGTTTCTCCACAGAACATGGTCTGTCCGATCATCTCCCCTACTGCACACCTCACGGCGAGCAGAAAACCAAAATGCCCACAGAGGAGGAGAAGTTTATGTCATTTAAAAATTACGCGCACTGTCTTAAAGTACCCTTTACCGTCTACGCCGACTTCGAGTCCCTCATCACTCCGCTTCAATCGTGTTCACCTGGTAACAACGTCCCGACGACAGTGCACGAGTTAGGCGAATTCTACTCAGTTGATAGCAACGGTGCCCGTCAGAAAATAACTTCTCCTCCTGTATCGTCCACATCATACGAAGCGATGCATATTCCGTCAGGTTTCTCCTATGCTATCGTGGATCATACACACAGACTCTGGAGAGAGGCTAAAGTTTATCGAGGTGAAAACGTTGTAGACACTTTCTTCTCGTGGTTGATGAAAGACGCCGAGGATATGATGAAGGTAGTACGACATAACGTACAAATAATTATGTCCGATGATGACAATGTTGCGTTCACTAACGCCACCGTTTGTCATTTGTGTGAGCGCCCTTTGACAGACGATGACAAGGTACGCAATCATTGTCATCTTACGGGGAAATTCTTGGGAGCAGCCCACAATAGCTGTAATCTAAGCTACAAGAAGCCTCGTCATATCCCCGTCTTCTTTCACAACCTTCGTGGCTACGACTGTCACTATTTAATGCTGGGTTTAGGAAAATATAAGGACCAACACGTATCCTGCATTGCAACATCCAGTGAGCGTTACGTGTCGTTCTCCCTGGGTCCCTTGCGTTTCGTAGACTCTTTTCAATTTCTTAATCGCTCTCTGGACACACTCGTTACCAATCTGTCCACGTCCGGGAGCCAATTTCCTTTGCTCAGAGAGGAAATGCTTAGACGGGGTTTCGACGAACAGACCAATCTGCTCGTACGCAAGGGAGTATACCCTTACGAGTACGTTGACAGCATTGATCGATTCAACGAATCAAGTCTACCCGCTCGTGAACACTTTGATAACCGGTTGTTGGAATCGGCTATTTCGGACGCAGATTACGAGCATGCACAAAACGTGTGGAGTGCATTCAATCTGCGTACGTTTGGCGATTACCACGATTTGTATTTGTTGACAGACGTAATGCTGCTGGCCGATGTCTTTGAAAGTTTCCGAGACATGGCCTTACGCGATTACTGCTTGGACCCGTGTCATTTTTACTCGCTTCCCGGACTCGCTTGGAACGCGATGCTAAAAATGACAGGGGTCGAATTAGAGCTGTTAACAGAGATAAATATGCATCTGTTCCTTGAGTCTGGGGTCCGCGGAGGCTGTGCGATGATATCCAACCGTCACGCAGTCGCTAACAATCCTCTGATTCCAGATCAGTACGATGTATCGAAACCGACCTCCTTCATTCTGTATACAGACTGTAATAATTTATACGGTGCAGCCATGTCGCAACCACTCCCTTACGCAGACTTCCGATGGCTCGATCGTAACGAAATCGAGTCCTTGGACGTACGTAATGTGAGTGATGATTCCGACATCGGGTACATCCTCGAAGTCGACCTACACTATCCCGATACCTTACACGACCTGCATTCCGACTACCCACTTGCACCTGTGCGCCAGCGCGTAACACCCGATATCCTTTCTCCCTTTTCCAAACGTTTACACGAGAGTATATACAGATCATCGTATAACGAATCAGGGTCATCCGTAGAGAAGTTGTTAACAACTTTGGAGGACAAACAAAATTACGTTCTCCATTATCGAAATTTGAAATTGTATTTAAGTCTTGGCTTAGAGCTGAAAGCGACTCATAGGGTGTTGTGTTTTAAGCAAAGCGCTTGGTTGAAACCGTTTATCGATTTCAACACCCGCAAGAGGCAAACAGCCGTCAACAGCTTTGAAAAAGACCTTTTCAAACTGATGAACAACGCCGTATACGGTAAGTCGCTGGAGAACGTACGGAAACATATAGACTTTGAACTAGTCTCGAATGAACGACGGCTTCAAAAACTAGTTTCCACACCTAGGCTAAAACGTATGATTCGTTATACGAACGATCTGGTGGGGCTCTCACTCCGTAAAAAATCCATTGTTCTTTCCCGTCCCGTGTATGTCGGCTTCACGGTGCTTGACGTTAGCAAAACGATAATGTACGACTTTCATTATCGTTATGCTGTCGCCAAGTACGGCCGCAACGTTAAATTATTAATGACAGATACAGACAGTCTGATGTATAGCATTCAAACATCAGACTTGTATGCAGACATGAAGAAGGACCTACAAGTTTTTGACACATCGGATTACCCTACGTCTCATCCTTGTTATAGCCTTAAGAACAAAAAGGTTGTCGGTCTGTTCAAGGATGAAACGTGTGGTCGTCCTATTAGAGAATTCGTGGGTCTCCGTGCGAAATGTTATTCGTTCCTTGTGGCCCACGAAGATCCCACCCAAGAGTGTCAAAAACGTGTATGTAAAGGTGTGCCTCGAGTTGCAATTAAGAGGAGTCTGCGACACGATATGTATCGCAAGTGTCTCACTGATCATTGTCAGTTTTCTACCAGTGCGCTTTGTTTACGTAGCGATCATCATACGCTGTACACGATGCGTGTAAATAAGCAAGCGTTGTCACCGTATGATGATAAGCGTTATATATTAGACAATGGTCATGATACACTTGCATACGGTCATTATCGGATACGACAACGCATCAACATGGAGAACGACGACACCTCCCCACCTACTAAAAAAATTCGTCTCCATGTATAGTAACCCCCCTCAACACTTGTTTCTTTCGTCAGTTGATGTCTCTCGGTGCTTCAGTCCAGACGTCTGTAAACGTAAGTTCACATATTAATATCTCAACGATATTTGTATGTTTAAACATAATATATACATATATAGAGTTTGTAATGTGTGTGGTTTCTTTGTCTTACAGTATTATGGATAACACTGCGGTTATAATCGACTTCCAGTGCTTTTTCGACGACAACGGAAAATATATTGTGAAGGAACTGTCAATCATGGACGTTCTGAGATTTGCTGGTAGACATTGGATTTTGACACCGCCTGCTACATCCGTTACGAATCCCAAATACGTTAGGACAAACCACTGGTTAACGTCAAATTATCATAGACTTAGATGGAGCGAAGGAGAGACACCGTACGACAATCTTGTTTCATTGTTAACATCACATACACTTATATATAGATATGTGTTTGTGAAGGGTTTTGAGAAAAAACGTTTTTTACAATCAAAGATAATACACAATAATATCATCAATCTCGATGACTTTGGTTGCCCTAAAAACATACCGTATCTATTTCATGGAACAGAATGTCTTAGACATTTCAATTCTTCTGACCGATGTGCCAACTATAAGGTGCATGCTATTCGGGAATGAGTGATTCATGATTTTTGCTTTAAACAAACATTTTTAATGTAACAAATTTAGAAAGTAGGTCACCGCGAATGATGACATTTATATCTCTCTCTCTCATTCTGTTGTGGACATGTACATACATGCATAGCTGTAAGCAGTGACTATTTTCTTATGAAAATGGACTTTCCTAACGACATTGTTATATTTTTGGTGTCTCTAATTTCGTCTGTGGGACATGTTCATACATGCAAATGAAAGTGGGACACCAACGTTACCACCACCACCACTATCACATTCTACTGTCCTTTTGTGTCGAATATTCTGTCATTGTTTGGTTCTCTCTGGTTTGATACAGACGTGTTCACTAGTGTCTTCTAATAATGTCGTTTCTTGTAAAGTTTAATGCTGTAAGTACTATCGAGTACAAACGATGTTCAGAATTGACAGTGAATAAAAAATATCCCATCATGGTCTTAACAAATGTGGACACAAAATATGGGAACTCTGTGCTTGCTACGTTGGAGGATGGCGACCGTCAGTATCGTGTCTATCTTCCCAAGAGGTATGCAGGTGTCTTCACGAATGAGGAGCTCAGACATATCAAACCTAAAGAACTACATTTAGTGTATCGAGGGACGAGAAATCAAACAACACAAGTAGAGATTGAGTCCTAACGTCGTAAGTAGCAATCGTGTTAACAAACAATTTATTGATGTGTGTGTGTGTGTGTGTGTGTGTGTGTGTGTGTGTGTGTGTGTGTGTGTGTGTGTGTGTGTGTGTGTGTGTGTGTAGTTTCAACTCTCTGTACTTAACACTTTAATAATTGAATTTGTATGTACATGATAAATGTATCATTGATTCTACAAGTTTCGTTGAATAATAGTTGGTTCGATTAGAAATTATTTGAAAGTACATTAACTTATGTGATAAATGTATCATTGATTCTAAGTAGTATTTACAAATTTCCAGTGAATAATATTTGGTTTGGTTTGATTAGAAATTATTTGAAAGTACATTAACTTATGAAAAATGACATATACTTGAAAAAGTTTACTTACTTAACGCATTTGATTCTTTCCACTAACTGAGTGTGTGTGCATGTGATAATTGAATATTATCGTATCAGTGATTCTAATATCGACTGTATTGTTATGTTACAGATAAACTTCCTTGTGAACTGTATCTACAGCCGTGAAATTATTATTTAAAAATCTTACAATGTCAAAAATTATTATTAATATTTATTTTATATAACAATGTTTGTTTGTGATATATGTATATTTAATCAATGTAAAATGTATTTTGAATAATTGTATTATAACGGTTTGTAAACTATATTTTAAGTTTGTGTACAGTGCTGTAAATATATATTTAATCATTTAAAACAATATTATTATTAATATTTTATATATAACAATGTTTGTGATATATATATATTTTTGAATAATTGTATTATAGCGGTTTGTAAACTATATATTTTATGTTTGTGTACAGTGTTGTAAATATATATATTTAATTATTTAAAACAAATTATGGTATATTTTAATTTATTTCGTTATAAACCTTCGAATATGCATCCAATTATTTGTATAGTAATCAGAAATGTGTGAGAGAGACATTTTAATAATTTGCAGGTTGTATCTTACAATTACGAAAATTATTATACAATGTGTGTGTACACAAAACTTTTGAAAATACCTTATTTCAAGGAGATTTGTTTATGCGTAACACTTTACCACACACGCACACACACACAGACTTGGCAGTATATTAATTTCTAAATCGTAGTCAATGACTGTCATGTGTCAAAAAAGGACGCCACGAGATAGGTGATAAATATATATTTCCTGGTGATTACATTTTAGTATCGCTAATTACAATAATCCATAAGTAGCACGACGCTTATGTAAAACTGATGACAACTGTGTCTAGAGACAAAGAGAGAAGAGGGGAGAGAGAGTTGATATCGAAGTCGTCGTCAACAATTTACTATAATATAGTTTGAATTTCCCACCGAAGAAAAATGTTGGCAGATCTGTTCTATACACACACACAATAATGCAGGATTGGTAACCCTGATCATATATTTTAATATACACTATAATACACACACATATCAAGTTTGAACCCATACATAGGTTGGTAAACCTGATCATATAGATTTAATATACATTATAACACACAACAAATTTGAACTCATGCAAGGTTGGTAACCCTAATCATATATTTAATATATACACTATAATTCATCAAGTCGGAACCCCCCACCATAGGTTGGTAAACCTGATCATATAGATTTAATATACATTATAACAAATTTGAACTCATGCAAGGTTGGTACTCCCCGATCATATATTTAATAATGCATCAAGTGATAGAAAGTGAAAGTGATATAAGCTCGCGAAAGGCGGCATATAAAAAAATAAAAAATTATATTCGCGGATGCTGTGGTCCAGATACGCGAAAAAGTCGCGGATCTTGACACAGATCAGCGAAAAAGTCGCGGATGCTGTGGTCCAGTAGAAAGTGAAAGTGATCTAGGCTCGCGAAAGGCGGCATATAAAAAATTATATTCGCGGAAATTAGAAAGTGAAAGTGATTTAGGCTCGCGAAAGGCTGCATATAAAAAATTATTTTCGCGAAAATTCGCGGATACTGCGGGTCCAGGGTGGTGGGGAGAGCGTGGGAAAAAATCTTGGACCGCGGGAACGGCGGCATCTCTTTGATCTTGTTTTTTATCGTTTTTTATGTTTTTTAAGAAAGGCGGCATTCCTTTGTGGGTCAGAACCCTTATTTTCCCCCTACTTTGGAGAGTGTTATTATTGGCCAATCATTTAATGGATATTTTGTTAAACTGAACAAAGCTGTAACCATAATTTGCAATGCGCAACTGAATCTGAATCCAAATACGTTACACAGTTTCAAAATGAAGAACAATATTTATATCATGTGTTTTCAGCAGCGTCTGTAACTGTGGAGCATTAGAAGGTAAACACCTTAAAAACTAACCGATCCAGACTAGTAAACCAGTGTTTTGTGAACGTTTGTAGACAACAAATAACAAATTAGTTGCCAAAACGTGATGATAATTCATAGAATTTTGTGTTAGTATAATCTTTAGATGAACATTTATTTCGTACATAAACACGTGTCCAATATGCTTAAATGGCAACATCAATAAATGCTACGCTATAAACGCTGGAGACGTTCTGTTATAGTCGTTTAGCTTATTTCTCTAAGGAAATAGACGAGTTTTACTGCTCATTAAAGTTGAACGCTAAAACATTGTATGTTTAAAGCTGTAAACCTATTTCATTTTCACAATAAACAGAGGAAGTTTAGAGATCGTAATTGTAAAAGCTTTATACAAAATGGGTTAATAAACTTTAAGTATCTCTCACTAAATACCGTTGTTATGTATTTTTGCCCCTGGCACAGACTAACTTACCTTGGAAGAAAATTTTCATCCTTCGGTGTTTAATGATGGTACTTTAAATCTTATTATTAAAAGTTATCTCAAAACGAATAACCTGAGACATGAATTGTTTTACAAACTGGCGTATTTAAAATTCAAAATACAATATGGACAAAGCTACTTCATAAAAACATGACATTAAACAATTTGAAGTTACATGTAGAATCATAATACTAGAAGGAAATTCTATTAGTCTGTCTGTAAAGATAAATATACCTAGTTGTTACGTAAGATTATTAGCTTCACTACTAAGAGTAAACGTAGACTTCAGTACTATACAGCACCATAAGCGTCTGTCGACTTACCTCTCTACACTTAGAGGCTGGATACGTTTTGTTTATCACCATCTAAACAACTTTCAGCTGCATAAATGTCGTCTACGGGGTGCTATCTTCAGTAGCTCTCCAGCTGTCGGTAGCACTTACAATTCAGATCTGTCAGTACTCCGTACCTTCCTCTCTTGTAAACTTTGTTGATTCCTGTTTTCTTTTCTCTCCTTGTATCTAACATTAACAAGACCTGTCTTCCTACTCAGAGATACCACTGCTGATTCATATCATTTACTAACAACGCCTTTAAAAATTGACTGTGGTGGACTGGTAGACATTTGAATTTGAATCTAACTGACTGGCGAATCTGTGTGAATTTGCAGATCTGTGTGAATGAACGTTCAGAGAGGTAACACTTCTTGATCAAGCATTTGTGGGAGGCGCAACATAAAGTTTTATGACAGTAAGCAAAAATTATTAACAAAGAAAAGAAATGATTCAAACGAAGAATTTAGGAAGCTGATTTTACTGTTCAAATAATAATACAGCATTAGTTAGGTGACCAGCGAAATTCCGAACTCCTGGCTTTGTTCCATTCGTAAAGCACTTTAGTTGGTGGGCGGTCTTAGCGGTTTGTGCGTAGGCGGTATTTGCCGCCTACTTCCATTTTCTCTATAAAAGGGTTGGGCTCGTTGCGTCCCTATTGCACCGTTGCCACCTGCTAACCACAGTCGATATCACCCGCCGCGGGATCAGACTAAGCCCGGATATCGGTTCTGACCACATCCCTCTCCTTGCTACAATTGCCTACGGCCACGTTCAGTACCCCTTGAACTCCGTCACGTGGCCGTCACAAACTACTACGCTGCCGACAGGCCACTTTTCTCCCACGCTGTTGCGTCTCTGCTTCCCTGATTTCTCTCTTATCCCCACCCCGGACCACCCTGGCAGACACCGTCGACTATAATTCCATGGTGATGACTACCATATAGACAGCGATGGCTGAGGCCAGCTGATTAAACAAGTCCGCCATTCCCAACAGAGATAACCCCTCGCCAAATTCTTGCACTTATCCCCCGGAAACGCTGGGCTCGCCGCCTCCTGTTCAAGGACCAGCAAAACTAGCATCTCCGTTCGTAGTACAGAAAGTTGATGAGTGCCATGAAAGCCGCCATCAGCGCCTATCGTTCTATGCGTTTCGACCACCTCTGTACCACAAACCAGGTAACATTCACCACTTATCCTACCTAGTTTTGGAAGCAAATTAAACAACTCAACGGCCCCTCAAAACCCAACATCACAATCATGTCACGCGGCCGCCTCCTCGTTAGTGATTGCAAGAAGCCCGCCGTCTTTCCGAATGAACTCCAGTTGTTCCACAGCCATCCAGGCAGTCACCACTTTGAGTGAAGCATGGAACTGACGGTTAATGCTTTCCTCACTGCACACGTCACGCTTATTCACTCTCTTCGGCAGACTGACAGGCCACTCACGCTCACCCACTGGAGCAGCCAATTACAGCAGACAACGTACTGATCCCAAGTCTAGAAACAGCCCCAGGACCAAATTGCATTCCCAACACGCTACTCGAGGCTCTTCCTGGATTAGCAATAGAAACCCTACCCATTTTATTCATAACCAGTCTACAACTCAGATTCGTCCCGCTCGCTTAAAAGCATGGCCATGTCCTGACGTTCTCTAAACCCCTCAAATCGGCCAGACGAACAACTAACTACCGCTCCATCTCACTAACTTCAGCGATCTCCAGACTCTTCCAGAAAACCTAGTTGCCAGACTTCACACCCTACTTACAAGCACAAAAAGTCCTTCCCAGTACGCAGGTCTGCTTCTGCCCTGGGTATAACATCTACTACCAAGTAGTCAAAGTGATCAGCGCCACCCAAGATAACTCCTCCCGGAAACACCCAAACATCTTAACCCTACTCGTCATCAGAAAACCTTTCGACTCCGTCTGCCACAATGATCTCAGATTCAAAATCCTACGGTGTGAATAATATGCCCCCCCCCCAAGCATAATATCACAATTCTTGGATGCTCCCACTGCCAGTCCGAGTTTGCCACCATCTATCGGCATCCTTCCAACTGAATGCCGGTGTCCCATAGGGCATCGCCATTAGCCCGATACTATATAAGCTATTCTATTCACCAAAAACATTCCGCCCCCCCCTCAAAATATGCCATACCCGGCAGCGGGTCTAGCCCAATACGTAGATGATACGGCCTAATGGGTCTCCGCTGATAATGTTCGGCAGGTCCGGTCCAGAAAGTTTACAGTCTTTCTTTGACTGCTGTAACACCTGAAGGATTTCAGTAAACGCGGTCCATTTCTATCAGACTCCACTTAGCGTCAGCCCATCAGCTATTACTTCAAATTGTGAATGCAAACATATTGGCGTCACGCTTGGCTCCACATTAACCTGGCAACTGAATGTCAAAAGAACCATTGCCCACGACCGCCTGAGACCCTACAGAACGGCGACCAGTAATAGAACGGCGAGCACTTAGACTAATATACCGTCGTCTACCCCCCCCCCCCCCCGAACTCGAATCAGCAACACAGCACTGTACGCCATGAATACCTTAATCCCTGCCCTCGACTCCTTTCTACACAAACTAAACCGCAGATACGCAAAGAATCCACAGGCAGTCCATTGCCGATTCTATTAACAGATCCAACAGAAACACGCAAAGACCCTCTTTTCTCATAAACCGCCTTCTGCCACTTGTAAACAACAGATAAACAATACAGCCATAACCGACGCTAATCCCCAAATCTGGTACTACCAAGTCCACTTCCGACAACTACGCACCCTTAAATGAGTCCCCCGCCGTATCCTTGACGCCACTTTGACGCTCCCCTCCAACATTAGCGCCCTGCGCTGCTCGTCTATGGCGTGCGCTTTTGTTTGGCATAAATGTAATCATAAATACCCATAATCCAATTGGCACTTCACTCTATTGGCACACACACACACACACACACACACAATTACTCACATTCCCCATTCGTTTCTGCTTTGTGCCTACGCCTTCTCAACGGACGGAGTATACTGTTCCTCACGTACAAATGACTGAACAGGGCTCGTCCCCAAAACAGACCGATACTTGTCCATTTTGGCAAACCTTAAATATTAAATAAAATCCCTGTCGCAGTGTTCTATTGACCTTGTTGGTATGCAAGTGTTCGTGCGCATTGTGCTTGTGTTTTGTGAGTATTGTGTGTTTTTTCACAGTAAGTATTTATTTGTATTATTTAATCTTTCGATTATATATTCTGTATACTTCTGTTATTATTATTTTGTTGACTCTCTTTCACTCGTTGATAGAGTATTACTTATTTATTTACAGGTATTAGTTTATAATTAGCCTAAAGACGGTTACCAATTGTTTGGGTGGCCGAAAAGTTGCACTTATATTTTTTCTGTGATGGCAAAGGTCCGTCGTTTCAAATTCAATAATCATTTATTAATATCAATTATTGAAACGTTTACTGCTACTAAACCTTATTCTCTGTAGGTAACCGCAAATGTACCTTTGCGACAGCTTTGTTTCTTATACCCTTTGTTCAGACGTCTCACTACATTTAATCTTACAATCATAAAGTTTTAAATCATGCATTGTCATTTCAGGTATTAAAACAATTATTATAACATTATTTATAAATGAAAAATATTAAAAGGATATTTCTACCCGCATCTTTTTACATTCTTAACGACAAATGACTGTGATAAATGTATTTTTAAAAATGTGATGAATTCATATACGATTCGCCAATAAAAATACAAGACATGTCCAAAAACTTTGTCATATAAATAATATCTAACACTATAATAAGGAAAAACTATTATCCTAATTACAATATTTGAATCTCGACGTAAAACGTCATTAAGAATTTTGAATAACTGTACAACAAATTGTCAGTAAAAATTAACACATGTGGGTAGTTTTTAATCGGATAATCAAAATTAAACCCCTCATACTAAACGGAAACAGAATTAGTTTCCACGATACGCTCGACTGACTTTGTCTTTAACTGTCTGCAATCGTCTCGCTGTCTTATCTACTTTACTTACTAATTGGCAAAACTTCACAATATCTTTATTCACAAGACAAATAAAAATTGTATAAAGCATCATTGATCAGGCGGATAGAAAAATAAATTAATTTTTTTCTTCATCTCGTTCGTGAGACAAATTTGTTCCATCTTACGAATGTATAAATTTTCGATTTCAAAATCAAATAATATAATAACTTGTATGTAGGCTATTGTGCAAATAGCCTGTTGTATGCAGTTAAACATTTAATTTGCAGAAATAACGTATTTTATTTGAGTAACAAATTCTTAAATCGGCTGTATCTATATTAAATACTATAAATATTAGGTGTTCAATAATTAACTTGCAACAGGTTATTAAACCGATTCAGTGCTGTCACTTGTTAAAAACCATTAAAGGTGTAAAGTCTAAACTACTGCACACAAAAAGTTGTAAACATTTTCTTTGAGATCCAGCTACAGTTACACGTTTTATATAACACAGTTAAACAATCCTTCCCAAATTACGTGATACAAACTAAGACCACCTAAACACTAAAATAAGAAATAGAAAAAATAATCTCCGTGGGGGGGGGGACGTAACCAAAAAATGAATAAACATTATAAATTAAAGGTGGAAATGCTTTACAACCACGTTGCTTACAAAATATGACACGTGTAGAGTGTAGTAAAGTTTAAATTAACTGTTACGTACGGTACCGTTCCGTTTTACTGATAGTTTCGAGCTTCTCTTTATCTCAAACAGACAACAGCCATTCTTCTAAGTCTTGGTCAAAAATATTGTCATAAAATAATTAATCTCCATGTTCAACAGAAAATTGAGGTAGAGGTAAAACTTTATGACAACATTAAACTTTCACAAATTAAATTAAAAATTACGTTTCTGTTAGACATTTTGTACAAATAACGCCACAAGACAACCATAACCGCTATCCCGTTGTTCAATAAACTGTTCCCGTTGCTCTGTAAAAGTTTCTCTGATTGCTCACTATAAAACTATTATTTTCTTCAGAGTATTTTGTAATAAGTATACTTCAGTGCAAAGTGTCCATGAGGTTACTTATATTTTTACAGTCGCATTATTTCCTAAACCCTGTGTGTCTTGTGTCTACATGTATTTATTACTATTTCTTTGATTTTATTTAACAATACTATAATAACTCTAGTTTTATGAAACGGTCTGAGTGGAATGCAATGATTTCTTTACTTATGTTTTTAAACATTTTATTATTGTTGGTCAGGTTCTATTAAGCTTGCTCATTTGTATTCATATATATTCCCTACAGCCCTGGATAGTAGTATTATTATAATTGTTAATTTTTTGATATTGTTATTGTCGGTAACGACAGATACAAAGTTGTTACAAAGAACTAAAATATAAAACATTAACGAAAAACGTTACAGGTGATACAACAAACACGCTTAGTAAGAGACCAAAGAAAGCTTTTAGGTTATATCAATCAACGGCATTGAAATAACACTATGGAATAGTGTTCGTCCTGGTCAGAATAGAGTCCAGACTGAACAAAAATTAACACAGTGAATTATTAATAATCGTGTTGAAAGGTAATCATCGTGAGTTACACTAATTGTGGGCTTGAAATAAACTACTATACAAATGATATTTTTGCGTCTTATATTTAAGAACACTCTTAACAAATGACTACTGCCACGGTGACTAGCGTATGAGTAAAATAAGTCACCGATGTTGACGCGCAGATTACAGCTGGGGACTTCCTTCCGTTCCGTCTAATCAGCTTAAGACATGTTGGTGACAGTCGTGGTGGTGTACCAACAAATAGACCACCATTGAAACTTACTTTTAAATTCTAACTGGCGTGTTCGGTTACCTCACATGAATTACCTATAATAAAACTACGTATTGACCTTTTTCGAGCCTCCACAGACTTTAAACCTATATATAACTGTACGTTTAGTAATCTGAAGAAACTCAGTTTTCTTTGTGTAACGTATGTTTGAACTAAATTAATTTAGGTTTCAATGGAATAAATTTCTTACGTTATAAAATATGATTTATGTTAGTTGCCTATATTACAGATGTATATTACAGACCTATTTAATAGACGGGAACATAAAATCCTTTTGATAATGTAAATTATGTGTAGCTAAGTTGCTGCTGATAGCCTTAGAGATTATTAACAAAGTATTTTTTAAAGAGTTAGCTAAATACGGGTGACCAATGAGTTTCTGCATTTTTAAAACATATTAGCTACTTAACATATCTCTCAAGTTATTGAACGAGATCACTTAATCTCACCACTGTGGATTTCGAAGTGATGAACGTAGTGATAAGCAGCATTCTAGAAAGCGTTCAACAATGTGGCTATTTTGAGGGTAAATAAATTGAACACTTAGAAAAATGTAACAATAGTAAAAACACTATTGTAGAGTACGTTGTTTTCACTTGTACAGAATAGTCTGAAATAAATATTATTTTATAGGAAAACTACATTGAATTATGGGACGTTCTGTCTAATTGCAAGGCTTTCACATTATATTCATATTTATATTTATAGTATACATTTTACAATTATATTTATTGTATACAAGTATGTATTTTACTCGAAACTGCGTTGAATTTTAAAAACTGTTTCAAACGCCAAAATTATTTTTAATTTTGTGCAGTAAGATCTGTGTATTATTGGGACGTGCCATGAACAAAGAATACATTACATAAGGTATCGATGAAAACGATCAAACAATTCTACTTAACGTTCGTACGAAGCACTTTGTGACTCATACCGCAAAGTATGAATTGAAACGACGCAATTAATATTTGACGTTTACCTTCTTCGTTTCTTGGGAATTAGCGTTTCCAGCTCTCATTATTACCAATACACGATACCACAAAATAAATTCTCTAACATGGAAACGGTTTAAGAATAGTTTTTGTATTTACACAACTTAGACATTCCTAAACTACTGGCTTGAGTAATTTGTGGTTAATTCTCTCCTGTAAAATATAAATGTTTGTAAATAGAATTATTTGCTTTCTATATTCCTAGGCTTTAAATTGACATTAAATTAGCCAAATAAGTAAGATAACCTTAACTCACAGTGAAATTAAATGGTAGCATAGTTTATAACTCAGGTGTCAGTAACTAGTTTGTAGCAGTTTTTATGCAAAGAGTCGTTTCTCCTGCAACACGTTGTTTCTTTTACTACCTCTAACAGCACATTTTATGTTACATATAAATCATTGCTCTATCATAATAAAAACTCTACCATTTACTAGGCTCATTACTGAATAGAAAAACAGTTGCTGTTTAATGTAACGTTATGTGACTTGCAAAGTCTTTTTACGTCACTACTTTATATTTTATATTTGTTAAATAGTTAAGCCTTTCGCCACTGCTGTATAACACACACTCAGTGTACTGTATATTATTGAATATTATACACACACAAACTGTGAATTACTGTTTCATTTTATTTTTTTGTAACAATAATAACAGTAATTGTTAAAATTGAGTCACCATCAGTCCACACCAAACAAACTCGCCATTGTTTGTACAAAAATATTCCTAGTTTCAATCACATTTCAACCAAAGTAGTGTCCCTAGTGTCTATTCAATTAGAACTAGTATCCCTAGTGTCAACTAGAACTAGTATTCCTAGTGTCTATTCAATTATGCACAACAAACTTGAAAAGATAAATCAAAATGGCCGACCTCACCTCTAATGTACATGAGTGTGGTACTAATGAAATGTGGTGGTTGCACTGTTGTCATTGGATGAGTAGTAGTAGTAGCAGTAGTAGTAGTAGTAGTAGTAGTAGTAGTAACAGCGAAAGTAGTAGTCATACGCTGGCTTCCATTCGCTTTCATGACTTCCGGCAAAACGCAATGGCCATTTTTCTATCGTCTTTAATGTTCTTCATCCTGAGAGGTCGCCTTGCAATTGTGAGTCCGCTTCATTGCATAGAACGCAACCCGGATGACCAACTATTCTATTCAGGCGGAAAGCCATGGAATTACGATGTGTGAAATAAATGTGAAAGTACTCGTAACTCTCGTCCATGCGTAGAAGCTGTAGGATTACAGCTATGTCGTTTCAAATTTCTGAATATGCGTTATTTTGAGTTACTTTTTTGTAGTCTTTCCACGCTTGTCTTAAAATTTCTTTTCACTAATACCTTGAATAAATAAAAACATGTTTTGGTGGTCGCTTTCTACTTAATTTCCGTTCCCTCCTTAGCATATCAGACGTCTTCTTTCCATGAAGACCCTTGCTCTCCTAGCCTTTTCAAGTGTATTGAATAGTTTATTCAATAGATGTTATAATCAAAGATGTAATTCTATTCAGGATCTACGTCACTTGGGATTACTACCTTACTAAATACCCTTATTCTGTATAACAGAATATTGTCGTTGCCATTTGTATATTTAGTTCTTACAGTCTTCAAAGTTATTTCATGTTTAATAAGATTGCTTTTCCTTTTCCTTACGCACATGAGTACATAAACTAAACTACTCCTGGTATAGTTGAGTGAATGTATGCATTGTCTACATTGCACATGTTAGATACTAAAATTTAAATAACTGTTCTTCAGGTGTGCGATTGTTGCTTATAGTCTCCAGCTTCCTTCTCTCATTCTTCTCAAAGATCAATCATTCTTCTTTATCTCTTCAACAAAACAAACTCAGTGATCAACATGTCTTTCAGATTTTACACAAAAAATAAAAAACTCAAGTCCCACAATACTGAACAGATAAAAACAGTCAAAAATTAATTAATGACAATAAAAATTAAATTGTTGCTATCAGCATTCATATTGTTTTCACTACTTCTGTCTTTATTAAAATTGCAAGTATAATAGTGATGTATAGTAAGTATAATAGTATAAATTGCAAGTTATACTGCAGTAATGATGCATGTATGTTTTATTGCATACAGTACAGCATTATTTTCAACACTTTACTCCAATACAGTGCTTTCTTAAATTCAGTTTTTCTTGTTATATTTTAATACGGTATTTAATAATTAATCTTTTTTACAAGAATATAATTTTCACGATATTAATTGATGACTCGTTGGGCACTTGGTGAAACATATTAATACAAAGGTTTTGTAAAGTATATAAAAACATTTGGTAAGTTTCACAAATTTTTTAATTAACTCTGACAGTTGTTTCGACTAACTAAGCCATTGTCAAAGAGCGAGTGAATGAAATTACTGAACACAGGATGTTAGTGGAGTGTAGGTGGTGAACATCTGTTTAGGGCGTATCCGGAACATCTGTGTTGTGAAGGC
Organism: Magicicada septendecula; assembly: GCA_034769895.1. NCBI lineage: Eukaryota > Metazoa > Arthropoda > Insecta > Hemiptera > Cicadidae > Magicicada > Magicicada septendecula. Next base: position 185,324,035 of record CM068371.1, on the reverse strand, counting down.
GAGGGGGGGAATGTGTGCATGAGACAAGGGAAGGTCAGGTGTCTTTAAAAACTAAATACAATCATGAATGCAAAATATAAAATTAACTGAACTAAATATAAACTGAATGCAAAATTTAAAATAATGATGAACATTCAAAGTAATATAAAATAAACTAAACTAAACAGATTTTAATAAAGGGGATACACAAAAAATTTTGTGTATCCCCTTTATAATATAATAACAATCTCTTTGTATCAGCTTTTAATTTTCTTGCAGAAGAATTACTGTTTCTAAAAGTTTCTTTGCATGCTTAACAATTTACTCAGTTAAATAAACAAATTTTCATGAATATCCACAATGCATATAATTAATGTTGTCTTAGGAATTTACCTCGCAGGCATTTTTATATGGTATACACCCAACACGTGTGTTTCTTGTAGTAACATTTATTTGTTAAAAAAATTTTGTGTTTAAATTTGTTAATTGATGATTCTAATTTTAACTTCAACTTTTATTTAACAACCGTTCAGAATAAAATCTGCCAGATTTCAAAGCGCGGTGATTACTCCTATTTGCGTTCAGCTCTTAATTCAAAAGTTTTGTTTCAATCAAGTTTTTAATACATTCATTTCATATGAATGTGTGTACTGTATGTTCATCACTACGCAAATACCAAAATAGCATTAAAGGATTATATGAGAACATTATATGAGCATTATGGTATTCAGTGAAGGCTAAGATAGTTCTAAACAACAGCACTTTAAAACAGTGAGCCGTTTCAAATATCTCGCCTGTGCAGTAAGCTATGAATCTGAATATGGTATAAGAGAGAAGATAAATAAATTTAGGAATATTTGTGGTACTATTCATAGAAATCTTATAAATAAAACAAGACACAGCGCAAGGATTAAATTTTATAAGATAATTGCAACACCTACATTGCTTTATTTGAGTGAGGCGTGAATCATGACAAAAAAGGGATGCGGCAAGATTCAGAGTGGTAAAGTGGAGTTTTTTCGAAATACTTTAAATTATACATTGCAAGATAGGATAAGGAATGAGGATATCAGAGCAAAACTCGAAGTAAAGGACATAAATTAAATTATTTCAATTTTTAAGAAGACAATGGTGGGATCATCTGCAAAGTATGACAGAGGATCGATTGCCGAAAGCGACAATGAACGAAGAGATGTGGGTCGTCCGAGGATGAGATGGGTGACGGAACAGGTTTATATAACATAATCCTTGAAGAGGAGAATAAGAATAAGAAGCATTATATGAATCCTGAATCCGTGTTCCCCCCCTCTCTCTCTCTCTCTCTCTCTCTCTTTCTCTCTCTCTATCTATCTATCTATCTATCTATCTATCTATCTATCTATCTATCTATCTCTGTTTTCTATCTATGCTCCTGTCACTCTCTACAACCTTCATTTTCTATACCTAACTAAATGTCTCATCCCCTTTACTTACACTGTTAACATACTCAAACCTTTTCTCAATTTAACTTTTACTTCTATTGTCACATTATTTTCCCATTTTTCTTACTTTTTGCCTATCTCTCTCTTAACGGATTTTCATACTACGTATATAAAACTAAATAAAATGGTTATATTTTCTTCAAGATACTTATAACACAAATTACGTAAATTCATTTTTTCTTTCATAAGTTATAATTGTTTTTCTCTTTAGTAAAAATTATTAAAACTCTTTTCAATTAAACATTTTAACCAAAAAGTAAATGAACTAATTACATTTCGTTTTACTCATTAAAATTAACTGTTTATTTTAAATTAACCCATCTATTTTTAACTAAAATGGGGTTAATTTATTAAATAGCAGAAACTGTATAAAACATATTACATGCTTTCCAACACCTTAATGGTAAGCTGTCGCAGACTGTGTTCACCTAGAGGGAGTTCTTTCATCTGCAAGTCGCTCCTCAACACAAGTGATACCGGTGTGCTAGTAGCGGATGGGACCATCGATACTACCTACCCATGGATATTCTTACCTAGTAGAAATTGTTAGTAGTAAGTAGCAGTCATTTCCATGTTTGAAAATAATAAACATTTTAAACCTGATCTAAACATGCACATGCGTAAATAAGGTTTACAACATTGCGCCGTTTGTCTTTTAAACCACGTTCTGGTTGTAACTTCTGCAGTTATACTTTTTTACGTCGTATTTATTGACTACAAATTACGAACCATACCGTACGCGTAATTCATCATTTCTTATTGTTTGAATTTATCCTTTGGAGATGAAGCTATGTCCTCTGTTAAACCATAATTTGAAGGTGTGGTGAATCATATATGAAATACATGTTTATACATTTGTATGTTTGTATATTTATTTGCTTATATTTTTATATTTGTGTGTATCAGATGTTCTATGAAAATTCGTAAACAGAGGATTCAGCCCGCTGTGTTCTGTCAAAGACGCAGTTTGAAATGCCAAACGCCAAACAACCTAATAATACTCAAGCAAATTCCAGAGAAAGAAAAACCAGGGAATTGTACAAATAATGTCAGTTGCGTGTCATTACTTCCTAGAAAACGACATCAAATTACGTCTATAAAAAACCATATTTTCATCAACTCGCTTTCAAAGCGACAAAGACGCCAACAAAGTAGACTCAAAAATTCTTCACAAAATATGTTGATATAGTTATAACATCGTGAAATCCGTTGTCAAATTGGTGATTACTAGAAACCAGACAAAATGTGGTATTCTACAACATCAAACAATCTACGAATTCTAGGAAAACAAGTATTTAGTTGAAAAGGCTTCCATCTGTAAAAAAAGTTTAGTGACTGTCGCGAGAAAATTTCTTAGAATTGACTATGAAAAAAAAAAGTACCTACCCATTTCTGTTAGATATCTTTGTTAAATTGTCATTACGAAACACGTGACGGACAATTTATTTCGTTCAATAACTAAATAAATTAATGAATCTCCAGAAGTAAAAATTTCGTAAATTCCTTAGAAGTCGTATAATCTACAAATGAAAAATTGTAACAATATGATGAACAAATTTTTGTATTCACAATACTTTTATGTAGCCAATACATTCATACTCCAGACGGTATATGGTAAGAAAAACGTAGCCCTACATAAGCACAATCTTACCTTATTACTACATTAGTGATATAACAGAAATTAATAATAGTATAATAATTACATAACATGTAATAATAGCATAACAATATATCAACATTAATGTATATTATTGTGTATTGTTTTGAATCCGGGTTATAATTAACGTACATCAAGATGCTGTTGATAATATAAAACATCAGATCGTATAGAACTTGTTTTTGAAACGAACACATGTGTGTTCTATTAAAAACGTTTATTTGTCTTGATTATTTACTATGTCTTTTATCCAAAGTATTTAGCGCTTAAATCCGATGTTACCGTTACTTATTAATATGCTTATGTTATTCCATTTTAATAATGACGCCAAAATTCTGTTCTTAAAATTACGTTATACGTTAATTCAGTCGCTCATTTGACGCATTGTGTCTAATAACATACTACTAAGTTAACGTACTTTAGACTTGTTAAAACTTAATGCAAATCTCAATTGAGCCTTCGAAAAGTCAGATACAACTCACTCTACACATTCGTAGGTAATACTCTAATAACTTATTGATGGAAATGGTATTGTACAATTAGACATCATTATTCTGTAAGTAACCCGTTGAGTTTCCTGCATGTCTCAAGTATAATATGTTCAAATAATTAAACTGCAAGTAGGTTTATTTTCACCTGACGTACGTTTCACAGAAATTATTCTGTTCTTCAGATGTTTGTTTGAATTGTAATTGAATGTTTCGCTTACAATGTGTTGTACATCCGTTAGCTGTATTGTAAACGAAACATTCAATTACAACTCAAACAAACCTCTGAAGATACAGAATAACGTATTCTGTGAAACGTGCGTCAGGTGAAAATAAACCTACTTGCAGTGTAATTATTTAAACATATTATTAGACATCAATTTAAAAATCTTATAATTTATTGTTGTATTGGAGTGTTAGTGGTCTCAAATATTTCTACTAGTAATTTTGTACAAACCACTATGTTGTCTTTGATATTGACGAGGGCTTTCGGCAGTCAAGCCATCTTCAGGTCATGTACCAACGATTGAATGTTGCTACATGACCTGAAGATAAGCCATCTTCAGGTCGTGTACCAACATTCAATCGTTGGTACATGACCTGAAGATGGCTTGACTGCCGAAAGCGCTCGTCAATACCAAAGACAACATAGTGGTTTGTACAAAATTATTAGTAGAAAAAAAAAATCTTATAATACCAAGCCAGTAAAATTTAAATATAATTTACTTTTAAAATGCACATAATATATAGATAAATTTACTTAAATTCTAAGCTTACTTTAATTTTTGTTTTATTTTTAATATTAAACAATAAACAATTCTTTTAAACAAGCATATAAATTTATTTAAAAAACATGATCAGTGTTTCGACAGTTTTTATTATGCTGCCATACTTATATGTATAAATAATATATACAATTTTTATTTTTACACAATGAAGATAACAATAAAATTAAAAATTTTAAAACACTAATAACATAAATTAAAATATATTTATTACTCAATATTAAATTTACATTAAAACAGGTAAAGGAAGCTGTGTTTAGTGTAGTGCATTGTGTACCTTTGAGGCGTGAGGTACTAAAATTTAAATTAACCGTTCTCCAGCGGTGTGGTTGATTAATAGTCCCGCAGCTCCCTTGTCTCAGACTTTACACACATCAATCATTTATCTGTATTTCTCCAATAAAAACATTCCCCTTAACTAACTCATCTTCTATACACTCAACAAAAATCTTCTACTACTACTACTTCTACCACTACTACTACTGCTGCTGCTGCTGCTACTACTACTACTACTACTACTACTACTACTACTACTACTACTACTACTACTACTGCAGCTGATGCTGCTGCTACTACTACTGCTGCTGCTGCTGCTGCTGCTACTACTACTACTACTACTACTACTACTACTACTACTACTACTACTACTACTACTACTACTACTACTATTACTGCTGCTGCTAGTACTACTACTACTACTACTACTACTACTACTACTACTACTACTACTACTACTACTACTACTATTACCACCACCACCACCACTACTAAAATTAATCGAGTTGTTTGTCTACATACACACATATTATTTATTTTCTTATCTTAACATTCTTGTTTCTGCTGTGCTTGAAGCTTCTACTACTGTCTTATAGCTATTCTCAGATCTTCATTTTGTTTTACTTCTCTTCATACCACCTTAGTTTCGTGTATCTTTCCCTTGAAATCCCCTGTCCAGATTTGTGTCATTTTTCCTACTTACGTTTCAGCTAATTTACGTTCACGATAGATCCTTGGGGAAAATACATACCGTCTTATCCTATATACAATTGTTTGTACCGTATTCTCAAAGTTTAACCCATTTATGGTATAAACACTTAGGTGAGCAAATCCAACCTTGTAAAATCTAGTCTATATTTCCATTGTCTTTAAAAATGTTAGTGGATGGTTAGTGAGGATCGGTCAATAATACAAATTTTAGCTATTTTGCGTCTACGTTTCGACAATATTTATTGTCACCTTCAGGACCTGTGTATGAAATACAATAGAAATATCAAACATAACGAAACAATTAAATATTTGGGTGAACGTGTTGGTGTATGTGAGTGTGTGCGTGCGTATATATGTATCATTTTATATGTGAAGACTTATGATAGTTTGTTTACATCTTCAAATTATCTTTAGGAAAACGAGCAAATTATAGTATGAGAGAACTTAATATATACAGTATTACAATTTAAATTACTAAATGTAATGATATTTTAATTAATTAAACAAACAGTAATCAACAATTGGATATTAGATTGGTACATAAATTGTTTATACCTACAGCAGTCAACATATAGCAAAGTAATATATTACCTATAACTAAAAAAGATTAGGGGATGTTCACTACGTAATTATTAAAAGTTATTTTTACCATGTTTCACTCCCTACTGGTATTAGCAAAAATCATAATTTAGAAACATACAATTTACACAATAACTGTAGAACATTACGACTTAAATCAGATAGTTGACAAAGGTTACAAACAAAAGTTTATAGTAAATTTTATTAACAGGTAAACTTGGATAATAATTGTAATCATATTATAAAATATAGTCAAGAGTACTATAGAATAATGTAATTTATGTATGCGTCCACAATCACACCTTCTCTCTCAACCATTCTCCCCCTGCCAGTCCTTCTCACAGCCTCTCACTCTAACCTGAAATCGCTCTATCACTCACTATCACTCCCACTCGCTCTCTCTCTCTTCTACATCTCACTCACTGTCACCCTTCTTCCCTCTCCCTCTCTCACTCTTCCACCCTTCTCTCTCTCTCTCTCTCCCACTCTCATTATCTTTCTCTATTCTCTCTCTCTCTCTCTCTCTCTCTCTCTCTCTCTCTCTCTCTCTCTCTCTCTCTTGTTTTTGTCCACAATTGGCACTCTAAAACACTCACCATTTTTATTACACTATCATCCTCATATAAAATAGAGAATTATGCACACGATAACAGAAATGATTTACCAACTTTTAATACAAGTTGGTAAATCATTTCTGTTATCGTGTGCATAATTCTCTATTTTATATGAGGATGATAGTGTAATAAAAATGGTGAGTGTTTTAGAGTGCCAATTGTAGACAAAGACAAGTGAGAGAGAGAGAGAGAGAGAGAGAGAGAGAGAGAGAGAGAGAGAGAGAGAGAGAGAGAGAGAGAGAGAGAGAGAGAGAGGGGGGGAGAGCGAAGGGTGGAAGAGTGAGAGAGGGAAGAAGGGAGATAGTGAGTGAGATGTAGAAGAGAGAGAGCGAGTGGGAGTGATAGTTAGTGATAGAGCGATTTCAGGTTAGAGTAAGCTTTCTTTTTTCAACTGACGTTTTTAGGGCGTCATAAAACTCAACAGGATTAATGTGATTGTTATTTTGCTTCTTATTTTTGTGGAGGGGACCCCTGAGAACTTAAGATTTTGTACTGCTTTCACAGCGTGCTTGTAATAGGTACCTGGTATAGTTTTTCTGTTTTCAAAAACCGCTGCAATCATTTTAAGTTTTTCATTTGTAAAGTCCAGACTAACATTTCGGTGCTGCAAAGCCACGCTTAACTCTGACAGTTCTTGAAGAACATCGCACATGAGTCCAAGGTCTAGAATAAAGTTTGCATCCGTTATTTTTCTGAAAAGACCGTCGTACATGCATTTGTCTTTTTTATCCCGAGTTACATCTTGTCGTGCCTCATCAAAATATTTCCCCAACACCTCATAACTCTCCCAGGCTGCTGATACAGACCGGAAATTGATGCAACCCATCTTGTGCTTAGTATTCGTCCTACTTTTAATAATTGAACACTAACAAATTCGCTCAGATTTGTAATTCCCTGCTGTTTTTCGGGGAAGCATGATACACAACGTACAGTTTGTCAATAAAACCTTTAAATTTATTAATCTCAGCTAGTAGCTAGTCGCTAATTACTATTAGCCTATCTTCAGGAAAACAACTTTGTGTTTGTTTTGTATATTGTAATAAATCTAATTACTCTGTGTATTTAATGATAATTGGTATGGCTCTCGAAATCTTGCTGGCCTGAAACACTTCCTTAAGTTTCCCAGTTGGTCGAGTCCCAAATGTAGCAAAAACTGTCAAAAGCGTTATGTTGTTGAAAAGATATATGTGTAGTTTCACCAAAAGGTTTTAAAACCAAAATTGTTGGTTGTTGAAGAAAATTTAAAAAAAAAATATGTTTAAAAAAAAATTTTCTTTTTATTAATTAATTAATTAAAATCAATTAATTAATATTTTTCTTTTATAAAATTGCTAAACTGCTATAATTGTTTTTATTATTTAGACAAAGCTTTTCGTCATTACTGACATCTTCAGGTCTTAAACAACAACCTGTTTCAGGTCGTTGTTTAAGACCTGAAGATGTCAGTAATGACGAAAAGCTTTGTCTAAATAATAAAAACAATTATAGCAGTTTAGCAATTTTATAAAAGAAAAGTAAGGATGGCTGCTAATTTAAGCAATACGAAGAATAATTAATTAATAGTGTGCTGTGAAGTTTTAAAATATGTATCACTCCTCTAAGAAATTTTATTGATGTTTTTGTATTTTTCAAATAAACTACCACCACTCATAAGATTGTCTCCAGGACAATCGATACTTGTTTACCTTTTCGTTTTGTAGGTTATCTTCCCTTGTATGTGGTAAAGTCCTGGTAGTTTATTATTTAAAATTATATTAATGGTAATTTGTAATATTAATGAAAGAAAGAACTATTTTGTGGTGAAAAGTATTAATGTTTTATTATATAATTGAAATATAGACTCTTTTCGATTATAATATCGACTCTCAGGGTATCGAAACAGTTACAAGGTATGGTATATAAAATTCAACAGGGTTCTTTAAACAGCTAATTATTATCAAAGTCAGAGAAATCGGGCCAATATTTGTAACGTTACAACAAGTTAATTACTAATACTAAATACACACATTGAATAATAAATTTGAAATAATATAATTTGTTGTCACCAACAGCTGACGTGGACAAGAAGGCGTTGAACACGATGAAGGAAAATGGCTGCCGTCAAGTCGGTCAAAATGTCATCAGTATCTGCGCTGTTCCAAATAAAATATTTTCTGGCAGGAATTACGTCCTGGTGTCTGCAAATCTCCTTTTAGATGTTGTGTAGTGCCTTGTGTGAAGTTTCCGGGTTGTATTTTGTGTATCTGTGTATTTATAAGTTCAGTCACTTTTTATGATTCCGACACTAATATATGGTTATGTGTTATACTGTTTTCTTGTGTTTTGTAGTGTTTTTCGGTGTAGTTATGTACTATCCAGTGTTATTTAGTCTTTTTCGATTGATTTTGTCACTATGTGGACGTTTCAGAATGATTTTATACGCCACTCGCGATTTCACAGAAACGTATCGTTCACTCACTAGACATTACCGTTTTAAGTTAGGTTAGTTTGGTTATAAACCGCTTGTCAAGTTCACCGTACAATTACCGATAATCAACTATCTTATTTCCTCCAGTTTCGACTAAACTCTTAGCCAATATAATATTATTCTTAACATTGTTCAAATATAATTTTGCATCCTGTACATATTTGAAAATACACTATATAATTGCCTAAACTTTGGTTATTTATCAATTTTATTTACTAGATGTTATTTAAATTAATCCTTCAGTTCATTCGGCGTATTTTAAGATTGAATAATGCCGTTTTATAATGTTTTCTGTCCAAAATTAGTAATTTTACTTTCATTTTGTATTCAGTGAAAAATTAGAACATTTCCAAAATTAACTTCCTGTCATTATGTAAATTCAGCCATTTTTCAGTTATATTTATTATTAATAATCTTATATTGTATTAAAAGGTTTTTATTCCCTTATTTTCTTGTAACTAATTGAATTGGTTAAATTCTAAAAATATTATTTTGGAATATATGACTCCCTTCTCTTAGAGATCTTAGTTTAGTCATTTTCATTTTTATTTATAATTCTGAATATAATTTTATAAAATCTTTCTAAATGGTATGTGCAATTATATGGCTTCATCTCAGGTTTATTTTGTCTAAATCCCTTTTGTTTAATTGCATTTAAATGAGTAATTTCTCTGTTTTGATGAAGTTTGGTTTTCATTCTTTGGCCTAGGTTTTTTAACAATTTTTCCTTACAAAATATTTTTACAAACAATATATGATGTGTGATACCCTCTCTGACTTTTAAATATAGTATTATAAACTAAACATTTTTTCAAATTACACAACAATAATTAGTATTGGTTACAATACAAAGAACAGTTAAACAAATAAAGAATATTTTCAAACAAATAATTGTCTTCAACATTCAGACATTTTACAATTAAATACTTATTTCTAACATTGAAATATGGTTCACAAAAAAGGTTTTTTACCAACTAACATCTTAATTACTTCTTACTATTCACAAGTAATAATTATGTTTACAGTTCTGATGTTAGTTGTTGTTGATTTAAATAAATGACCTTATATCTAATACATTTTTAACATCCTTATCCTATATTTACAAAAACCTTATATCTATATTCTTATTTGCTAACTACTATACTAAGTTGGATTATACAGTTTTTACACTGTCTTTTAATATTGTCTTTGGGGAATTGTACCCTGTCATTAGTATAATTAAATCTGTTTTTTTTCTCATTATATAAAACAAAATGTTACTTTAAACAGATTTATATCTTGTAAGTAACATATTCACATAGTACACATTTTAAGTCACTGAAAGTTGCATATTTCATTGTATTCAATGTTTGTGATTGCCAAGAATGAAACACAAGGTTTATTTTCTATAATACCCAAAACTATCACTGGTTCACTTTACACTTTTATTTTATGTTATTTCTAAATGGTCGTGTAGTCTTATTAACATAATAAATTGGTTAGTGTTTTACAATGGAGATTTGTTCCTTGGGTACTATATTATTGTTTCATCTTGGTTCACTGGCAACTCTTACTTTACACACTTCTCTCTCTTAATTTTATGTACATGTTGTTACTATTTCGTTATACTTTTATTGGTATTTATCATTTATTTTGGGGGTATGGGGATTTGGGTGTCTTTTATAAGAGCATGACATCTTCCTCAGGATGCTGCCTTCTTCTTCTTTCTTCTGTCTTCTTTTCTTCTGTCTTCTGGGACTGGTATCTTCTCCATCTTCTTCTTGATGCCATCGGGTTTCTTGGGATTTCTTCATCTTCTTCGGGTTTCTTGGGATTTCTTCATCTTCTTCGTCATTTTAGAAATACATCACCTGTATTGGTTGATCTTGGCTTATTCAGGGTTTCTTTTCCATTTATATTTCCTCGTTGTGGGTTTGGTCATATTCTGTGTTGCTTTGTTATTTACTTTTTACCTTCCTGGGTTATAATTTGAAAACCTTTGGTTATTAGACTGGTTTTGGATGACTCATCACTAATAACTCATTTTATTTGAACTTGTATTTTTTAAATAATAATGATTGCTTTCCACAGTTGCTATGAATTAATTTTTATATTAAACTTAATGCTTTCTTCCAGATTTAAATGTTATAATTTTATTATTCTAATGATCAAATGCCATTCAATATTATGCCTATATCTGTCACGTTACAATATAAAGATTGAAAATGTCAGAAATTAAGCCGGAAAGTTTTGTTTCCAGCCGATCGTCTCAGCTACGCCAGAATTCTGTTAGTAATTTCCAAGTTGAGTTATCGTTTGGTCCGGTCCATACCGCATTCAGAGGTTGGTGTCACCAGAGACGGTGAAGTTGGGCGACCCCGGTGATGTAGTGATGTAGAGAAGTTAACCACCCACATATCAAGGTTGAAGTTTTGCCTTGTGGTATAAGTATGTGAGTGGTGGTAGAAGAGTTGTAAGGGTTAAAGTGTTGATTTGGCTCTTGGGTTCTCAGTTTGTGAGTTTGGGGAGGCCTTAGGAGGTCAGAGCTCTAGAGCTCGCGATTCTTGTCTTTCTTCTTTTCTTCTTCTGTCTCTCATCTTTATGCTGACCCTGGCCAGGTCAGCATGCAGTTACCGCACACTAACACACACACACACACACACACACACTTGCACACACGCACCCACATAGTCCAATTCTTCCTTCTTCTTGTTTAGTTTTCCTCGGAGCCTCTGTCTTCCTAAGAGCGGTATTTTTGTGAGATTCGCCAAAGCAGCCAAGTGGACTGATTGTCCGGAGGAAGTAGCCAGGAGGCTATGGATTTGATTTTGCGGCAACTATGTTGCCCTTTTGGGGTGAGGGTGTCCCGGGATTTGAATTTTCCCGGCCTGATTTGAAAATTGAGCCGCCTAACCAAAGCCGGGTGTGTGGCCGTTGGAAGGCAATGCGGACTTGATCGGTATGCCGCGGCAGTGAGCGGCGACGCTATATAGTAAGCCAGCCTACGGGCCAGCTGATTCGTCATGGACGGCAATTTCTAACTTGCTGCTTTTGCGTACCGTGTTCTGTTAACTAAATGCCTGGCTCGCTCTCATTTCGTCTTCGTCTTCCAGCGAGGTAAACTGATCTGACGGTCCAAGGGGGAGTTCACATCCTTACGTAACTTTGTATCTATCATGACTCCGTGATCCAGTACAGGCGTTTCAGGTTAGTAATTATTTTGTTCGACATTAATTTAACAATGGATATGTATGTTATATTTTTGTATGTGTGTGTGGCCCAAGTGTGTAAAGTAATTTTTATTGTAATACTGTCTGCTGTAAATTAAATTATACGTTACTTCCGGTAATTGTGAGCACGTGGCGACTACGTCGTTAAAGGATCTCATAAGTAAAAGTAAATGTGGTATTCAATGAGAAAGTAGGTTCCATCATGTTGTTCATATCTACTTTGCAGCTATTAGTCATTTAAAATCTTTTGCCATCGCTTAATTAAAAGTTTGATATGTCAAGAGCAATTGGAGTGTTGACAAAATTATGACATTGAGTGTAGTGTGTGTTCAGTGGCGAGAGAGTGTAGGGGTGAATCTTATTTGGTGACGGCCAACTACAAATAAAACTGTTGCAGGGTCCCCGCACAGTCGAGGGAGAAGGGGATGCGATGATGGTGACAATGACATCCGGTCTCATTAAAGTAATAGCCCTACTAGTAGAAGCCCTAGTCATAATGCAGTGGAGAACCGACACACATGACCATAGTGAATTACTGATAGTCGTGTCTGACAGGTCGTTAACACGAATTACATAAATTATGTACTTGAAATAAACTACTAAAATCAATAATACTTTTACACGGTATCAGAGGCGTAACTAGAGGGAGAATCGTGGGGATCATCTCCTTCCGAAGCTGTGAAAAATTTAGACGAATTCGACTGTACTCTTGGCAGTACTAACTTCATGCACGAGTAACTGAGAGAAGAGAAAACATGATATCTTGTTGAATGAGTTCACTCCATCTCGCTGCTATGGACTCGAAAGCCATTGTTTGATGACCAGAAACGCCTTATTCAAATAGTAATAAGCAGCATTCTGGAAAGTCTTCAACAGTGTTTGCATTTTGAAGGAAACAATTTAAAACTTCGTAAAGTCAAATTGGGAAAAATTATTGTATACTCATTACTCTAATATTTTGTTTACACAGAATAATCTGAAATGAATATGAGTATGTAAGAAAAGTGCAGCTACTTATGGAACATACTATTTAATTGCTAGGCTTGTCCCTAATAACATTTTGCTGTATACAAGTAGGTCTTTTATTAGACGCTGTTAAAAAAAAAAGTAGTTAGATTTGCTAGATCTGTTTTCAAGTTTAATGAGTAAGAACTACATATTTCGACTCGCCATATACCAAGAATTCATCACATCAAGTATCTATAAAAACAACGTAAAATTGTACTTAATGTTTTGTATGAAATAATAAATAATACCTCAGTTACAGTTTGCGATTCAAATCGTTGAGTATGAAATCGAATAACGCAATTGATAGCGAACGTTTATCTCCTTCCTTTCTTGGAATTAATTTTTCCAACTCTCATTCTTACCACTACATAAAATCACGGAACAAATTACCTTACATGGGAACAGTTTAAAAATATATTTTATATGTAAACAACTTTTACATCGCTAAAATACTTTCTTAAATTTTTGGTGTTTAATTTCCTCCTGTAAAAATAAAATTTGTGCTCGGATTATAGTTCGTCTTAGTTGCCTGTATTCCCAGACATTTTTAAAACATCATTACATTAGCCAATAAAATAATACTCCCTTCGCCCACAGCGATATTCAATGGTAGCGTAATTTATGGCTCAGCTGTCAAATGCTAAACGTAGAAGTTTGTATGCAAAGTGTCGCTTCTCCTGCACTTGATCGGAAATAACTATTATTGTTTTACTAGCTCTGATTGAACATTTTTGCATACAGAGCATTGGTCTATTCTGAAAAAAAGACTAGCATTCATTAGGCTTACTACTAAATAGAAAAACAGATGCTGTTTGGTATAAATTCTATCATGACTCGCATCATTATACTATCAATTATACTATTTACTATTTACGATTCACTTTGTATTTTTGTAAACAAAAGGAACAATCTGAAGTATGATCTGTCGGTTCCCTCCACACCGTGTGAACTAAAAATGGCATATGGCGAGAGCCGTTTACCCATCGTGTCAAAAGCCTTGAGCATGTAACATAACAAATATAGGGAGCTCAATTCTTGTCCATGATTTCCTACCTTGCAACAGAAATAAAGTTCATTACACTATTTTATTAGAGGTTATAATTTAAATATAAAAACCATAATCAGTTTTTAACACAATCAGTTTTTTAATCATCTTCTTCAACAACAAACATAACACATTCTACATTTCCTCAAAGATTCTTTTAAAATGGTTTGCTTTTACATTAATTTTTCTTATCGTACAGTGTACCGCGCTCGAATGTTAAGCTTGTAGCTTGAATTGTGATTACTTGTGCAGACAAACGTTTTCGTTAGAGGAGACGTGTGTTGTTTGTAATCAACTTACAATAAGTAGTGTAAACTTAGGATCTGATTAGTCCTCTCCCTGCTGCAACTGCAGTGTTTTGACTATTGCGGCACCTGTGTAACTGCTCTGTTGTAAGGTGTTTAGAATATCCCATTCTGTGCAGTTCCTTCCCTTTCTTACAAATTTATCTCTGCATTCAGTTTACTGATAAAACATAGTTTTGAAAGCACTGCCTACTAAAAGTTGACATAACAAAGTAATTAAAATATACACTATTTGTTTATTTTTGAACTTATACCTTTCTTGCTGTTAAACTAAAACTTTTATAGTAAATAAATTTGCGTGTTAAATTACAATTTAACTTTAAAGTTCTTGCATTTTTAGTATTATTTACTGTAACATTTGCCACAAACACAACTTTTTTAAATTTATTCACAAATACCAAACATAAAAAAATATTATAAGTATCAATTTGCTAAGAAATATTCTAAAAAGCTTGATATCATGCTTCACTAACGTTTATACCTCTTATCAATTTATCTTTTGGAGAAATTACCACAATATGCATAGTACAGCGAAAATAGCAAATAATGCATAAAGTAGTTTTACACTCTTTCAAGTTTCATTCATTAATACACCAGAATATCTACAAATAAACAGTCTAAAATTTTTGTAGAAAACATTTTAAACAAACACTTGAAAAAGCAATGATGTAAACAGTATTAACCAACAAAACACAAAACGATACACAAGAAAGTTTATAAGAATCTTAAAGACCTTAACAAGAACAGGAAGAGATACTTACGAGAATTAATTATTCTATAAACAATATTGATTTCCTGATACGATTAATTTATTTTCCCATTAACTTTGCCATATCGTAGGGAGGTAATTAAAATGCCAGCATCCCAAGCTCGTTCCATACCTTCAACCCTGGTTAACCTTTAAGCAGTCAAATCTAACATTCTAGATAACCTAAACTTCAATGAATAAGACATCGGGTATCCAAGATGAAGTTCTTTATTTCAAGTTTCAAAATAATACAGTGGAACGATGAAGAAAAGTAAATGTTTCCTTTATTTCTCCTTTCGTTTGAGGTTTGAGGGGATAAAGTATCTCTCTCTCTCTCGCTGTGTGCGTGCGTGCGTGCGTGCGTCTGAGTGTGTGTGTGTGCGCGCGCGCGCCATAAAATACTTGTGTACATATAGTAGTCTGTATGTAACTTATATGTTAATGTGTAAATATTACACTGTAACTTATAAATTACTATATTTTATTTTACATGAGTAACACAATTTATGTAAAAGTATACACAATTTATGTGTAGCCTATACACAAATGTAAATATTATAACATTTTGAATTTAGTCAATCACGATAAAACTTCAGTTAAGACATAAAATTTATCGAGGTTTATAAAAGTATAAAATCCGCTGGCACTTGCAACCTTCCTTTTGATTCTTGATTTCCGGCACAATTCATTGGAATTTCTTCTGTTGTTCTGTAGAACTCATAGAATATTTCACACTCTGGAAGATAGTCACCTTGCAATACGGAATTCTCTTCATTGCATGCTGTTTGTATACGGATAACCAAGATGCTCCTATTCTATGAAGTCACGAAGTTACGACATGTTGTAAGTGTGAAAGTAACTCTAGTTTATTCGTAGGGTGTATGGGATTAGAGCTAAATATTTACAGATATCTGAGGTTTGTTTTGAGTTATTTTTGTAGCCTCCTCCAATAGCTTTCTGAAATTTTCTATTCGCAATTACCTCCGATGAATACAGTAGAGTTTTAGTTGTTGTTTCCCATGTAATTTCCGGTCCCTTTTTAGTCAGCATCTTGCCTTTTCTAATGTATTGATAGTTTGTTTTTTTTACAGCCTAAAGGCACCATATGATGTTATTATAAAGCGATCTGTTTCGGTCACTAGACCATCTTCAGGTTATCACAATATTATAAAACATTATAGCACATTTGTGTTCACAATATTATAAAACATTATTATTTATAAAAACGTATTTGTAGACATTGTTAATTTGATACATATGTTGTTTGTATAAAGCTTTCTAAGAACTGATTCTGTTATAGCCAAACACATAAAACTAGAATCTTGTAAATATGGTCCAATACAACACTTAACCGTATTGAAAACATACAGTGACAAAATAAGATCAAATGTATATGAACAATACCAAATATACAAACATATAAAAGAAGAGGGCCATGAAAATTTATTAAACGTTATGACTGACTTTAAAAATCATATAACTTTTGAAATATTACGACAAAATCATCAAATTCAGCTGATATAATATGTAAACGTGAACACTCTATAACAGAATCAGTTCTTAGGAAGCTTTATACAAACAACATATGTATCAAATTAACAATGTCTGCAAATTCGTTTTTATAAATAATAATGTTTTATAATATTGTGAACACAAATGTGCTATAATGTTTTATAATATTGTGATAACCTGAAGATGGTCTCTTGACCGAAATCGATCGCTTTATAATAACATTATATGGTGCCTAAAAAAAAGAATACAATAAAAATATAAAAAATTGAATTATAGGTACCATTAATAAAACAATAAGTGTAAGTATATAAAAATACATCACATTATGATAGTTTTTGTCATGAACATTTTACTGATAGGAGATTTTGATTAACGAACTGATTCTCTTTCAGACTTTTTGCCAGTTAGGATTACTACCTTATTAAATGGGCTTATTGTGTATAAGAATTGTCATTGCCATTCGGATACTTAGTTCGTATAGTCTTCAAAGCTATTAATTAAAATTTTAATTAGTTTGCTTTTAGTTTTCTCTACGCACATTAGTACGTACAGACACTAAACTGCTATGTGGCTGTGTTTAGTGAAATGCGGTGTATATGTCGTAGGCTAATTGAAATTTCCGGCTTATTGCAAAGAGTGCCGTCGTTTTGCAATGCGCCCAGCTGATTGGAAAATAACCTAGCATTTTCTGATCAGCCTGATAATTTTTAGGCTTATTACAATGACCCCGTACGGCTTTAGGTTAATTAGAAAATGTACAGTTGTTCGCTCAAACCGCCTGGTTTTATCCAGGCTTATTGCAATAAGCCCACGATATTGAAGGCTCATTAGAAAGTGTACAGATAATAAGAATTAATTATACATGAATGGAAAATAGGTAAATTAAAAATTGCATGACAAACATTTATATTTAACCTTTTTATTTTTAAAAAGTAATATTGTCATTTTTCACATAATTAAGTCGTTAATACAAAAATAGTGACACAATCAATAGTAAATAGGCCTACTTCAGTTCGAATAACATCAATTCACGCTATACACACTAATATTAACTGTGTAATCATTTCAAACAAGAAAAAATTTGCAATGAAAACTAACTTAACTGCTAAATTACAAAAAATGGAAATTATAAATTAACAAAAAAAATGAAAAATAACTTAATTGGTAAATTGTAAAAATTTAAATTATTTAATTTATAATAAAATATTAACTCTGCAGTGATTTTCAAAAAGACAAAAATGTCAATGGAAAACAACTTAACCGCTAAATTATAAAAAATTGAAATTATATAATTTAAAATAAAATATTAACTGTGCAGTAATTTCAAAAAGACAAAAATATTAATGGAAAACAACAACTGTTAAATTACGAAAAATTGAAATTATAAATTTAAAAAAGGCAATGAAAAATAACTTAACTGCTAAATTATAAAAAATTGAAACTTTAAATTATTCCTTACTCCTTAAATATCTCAAGGAAATCTTAAGGATTTTATATATTTCCACATGGTGAACTCTTGTGACACTTCGATGAACACAGTTGGTTTGACTTTTTACACACGCACTTTTTCGTTTGACACTGAATTTTTGACAGTGAACACTTGCAACTGCTATATCCCTAGCCACCAAACATAGATTCACTCGCTACAGCTTCACGAACAGATAGATATTTTTCTGGGATGTCTTCAAGGATTTGTGCACCAGAAATCTGGAAGTCACATCTAGCGAACCATGTTTTAATAATGCCACTTTTTGTTCCTATCGGGTAAACATTATTTTCCATTTTAAGAATCTTCCCAATTAAATTTGGGCAGTCTAAAGGCCTACGGTCTACTTTCCGAACATGTAACAAAATAAAATCTCCAACGGCAACCGGCTTCAGTTTTTTCCCAGCAGATTCAATTATATTATCTGCTCCTCTTTTCTGGCCTTCGTATGCTTTTTGACGCTCGTCTAATATTTTTTCTTGTCTTTTGCAAATATCACAATGGTAAACAGCAATCTCCTCAGAGGTTGAGCCAACGCTTTGACAGCAAGTTGTGTGAATCCTCAATGAGCATGAAGAGCATGATACACACGATGTTTCATTCAAATTACGTGAACAAATAGAACACATCTCTTTCTCCAAGTTAGCAACCTGATTTTCTTCTCCTTCCTTTGCAATTTCTCTTTCTGTGCTGCCCACTCTGAACCGTTCTAAATCTTCTTCGCTGTAACGTTTTTCTAATATATTCGGTGAAATATTTGTTGACCCTAATCCTAATTTTGGTTCTGTTCCAAAAAGTGCTGTGTACGGACTTCGTCCTATAACTCTGTGTTTTGAGGCGTTTTTTGCCACTGAACGAAACGGCACCCTATTACCCAATCTGTGCTTCCATTGTCGTTCATCCAAGCACGTAACATATTTTCAATATCTTGGTTGCAGCGCTCTACGCTCCCTTGTGATTGTGGATACCGTGGTCTTCCATGTACTATTTTGCAATCAGGCCACATAACTGAAAGTTCCTGAGTGACGCCAACTGTAAATTCACGTCCATTGTCGCTCTGCAAAATGTGAAGTGCACCAAAGTCTAAAAATACCTTCAGCAATTCCAGTGCAACTTCAGCAGCACGTTTTGTTTTCAAAGGGCGAAGAGTATAAAATTTTGTTTTATGATCTTGGTAGTTCAGTAACCATTTGTATTCTCCACAGGGAGTCGATTGAAAGTCGATCAAATCAACTTGACCGCGAAGATTAAAATCTTTTGTAGTAATTGGTCATACAACGATGTTGCGGTGTTGTTGAGATTTTTTCGTATTGCACATTCTACAAAGCGATACAAACATTTCAACTGCTGGTCTAGGAATATAAAATTTATTTTTCAACGCAAACAGCATTTTATCTCTTCCACCATGTCCAGTGGCACGGTGATATTGAAGAAGTGTGCAAAAATATTCTTCAACAGGACTTATTACTACAACAGGATCCTCATTACTTTCCCTTTTTTTAATTAAAACTCTTTTTTCACCTACTTCCATTGTGTCGTATTTTTTAGTTAATCCATATTGTCTACTAGTCTTCTTTTTTTGGGATTATTTGAGTCTAAAATTTTACGGATGGTTTCTTCTACGGTTGAATTAGTCCACGGCTTTTTAACCACATTGTCACTCTTGCTACTGTATTCTTTCATTTTTTCATTGAAGTTCACTTTCATATTATAAATTTCGTCTTGAGGATCACTTACACCATTGTTACTGTCCTGCGCGTTTTTATCCGTTGGAGTTCCCGACACAAACTCCATAATTTTTAAAGAATTTTTTTAAAAATGTTAGATCGCGATACCGCACAGAAGACGAAATAAAAACGTCCGCTGTTACGAAACAGAACTGTATCGAAGGCAAACATACGCACGTTGAGACAATCAAACTGCTGCTGAGCTGTATAGAAGAAAAGGATGGAGGGGTGTTTCAACCATCGATGTATAATAACACTGGATTGCCTGCCGGCTGCGTGTACTGAATTCGGTCCGCTCAACTCTACGCTTCCCCCACCACTTTAAGGCAAAAGCCACTTCGCCTGCATACTCGCAGTGTTATCTTAATATTAGTTTAACCGATTTGATCGTCGCATTAACAGTCTTGTTATGAAAATTGTGTATTTTATATTAATCAGATTAAATGGAACACCTGATACTAATTTAAAATAATGTAAATATAAATTTAATTTCTGTTGTTCATAATAGAAGCTCGTAAACTTTTTATCGTCGGTACAGATCTATAAACAACAAACAAGTTACCGGTAACATTAAAGTTATGCATACATATTTTCGCTAACTAACCCCTACCGGTTGGTTAGGGTATAATAATTACCTCTTTTTTGTAGTAGTTTGTTTTTATTTTGTCAATAAAATAAAGGAAACTGACTAAACAAGAATACAAATGAAAACGAAATTGTTTATTACATAGCTTTACATTTTTTTACATTGATGAATATGTACAAAACAAATCTTAGTTTACAGCCTATCTGCATATAATTACAACGTATCTTACTATTTCTAATCAAAATATATTACATTTGATATAAAACTACATTTGCTATGAATAAACATATTACAATTCTGGGCTAAACATTGCTAAATAGAACTAACTTATTTAATTTTTGACGCACACCAAGTTTCGAAAACATAGCTGATGATGTCTTTTCTTTAGCTATACTAAAACATACAATTTTGTAAAATAAACTACCTATTAACATTACTAATCTAATTTCGTGAGTGTCTTCACCATAATCATTGTTAGAAGTATGACCTTTAAATATGTTATTAGTAAAGGTTCTACACGCTAATATAATCATCTTTTTTGTGTCTAAATTGTTTTTGTCAATGTTTTGTTTATTTTTTAAAAGGGAGTACATACATTTTACTATCCTGATTACATCTGAGGAAGCCCTGACCAAATTTCCTTTTGAAATATAATCAACAAAATGGGTGTAAGGGCTAATGTTGCTATCATCGGCTATCAGAAGTCTTATACATTCTTCACATTTCAACTTAGAACTAATTTTTATGACAATAAATCCAGAAAAGTAGAAAAGAATATTATCTTTATAATACGAGTTTTTATTTTCCAGCAGACATTTAACGTTTTTAATGGGTTCTTCATAGACGTTGACTGAGTTTAGGTCCACTGTTTCTTCTGCTTCTGTAAAACTCATAACAGAGTTTGAAATGTCATGTCAACACTGAAACAGTTGCTTTTGTCAGATGCTTTAACGCTGTTCCTGAACATAAGTTTCCTCAAGGCCCATTGGAAGTGCTTGACATTGGGATTGTTATTATGTCCCCTCGTGATCTTACACAGGAAAATAAGAGTTCCAAATGATCTTGAGAAAACTTATAAGTCAAAATATACTTGAATTGCAAATTATTTAATAATCTGTATGACAGAATCTTTATTGCGTTTATATTCGTAATAAATCCAAGTGCAAATGTTTTCCTAGGATGCCGCAGAACCTGAATATTTTCAATTTTTAACGTCGTTAAATATGCCAAAAAATTATCTAACATTTTATTGTCATTTTCTAAAGTCTTCTTCTTTATTGGTTGTTTGAAATGCTGCCCAAATGGGTCCCTGCTATTAAAATAATCGAATAGCCTGTCTATAACTCTAATATATTGCACTGTTGGTTTAGCACCAATAAAATCAGGATGTTGTTTATACATCAAAAATTCTATGGCGTCTGCTACGCTGGCACTTGAGGTTTGGGCCGCAATTTTCACGTTCATTTTTCTGTTGCCATAATGCATGTGTATGTCTGAAAGGCTATTGGCAAACTTTAATCCTTGTTCTTTTTGTAAAGTGTTTAATTTAAAATCTATCACACCATCTGTAGATAGTAAAGTACCTTTATCTGCTAATGTGTTGCGAGCCAATTTAATCATATGGCTAGCATCTAGCATTACACAAACTGTTACATTTTCTTTGTTTATTTTCACATTGAAAAAAGGCTTTTCTGGCAATTCGCAACCAAGTTTTGTAACAGCGTTTATATTTGTACTAGTACCATCAAATGTTACATTATGTACATGGATACCTGATTCGTATAATTTAATAATGCACATTTGTATTAGTTTGGACAACATTTCTGAACTAATCTTATCAATAAAAAAATAACCAACGGCACATTTGAAATTTCCTCGTAGTGCAACAATCTGAAAGACTAGTGCTTCACTAGCTAATGTTTCGTGTTCATTTACTTTTATATCATTACCCAAATTCACATACCCAAAATTCTTCCCCTCTCGTGGATCGTAGATTACTTGTTTCCTTATGCTCATAGCATCAAAAACCAAGTTAACGTGTTGTAAATGTGGCTTGCTTTGAACGTTTCGTTTTAAATATATAAAAATCTCTTCTAAAAAACCGGGTGAGCAATTAGAATTAGAAAGCCACCTCCTTAAAGATGATGGGTTAGGTAACTGAAAGTTTAGATTTCTCAAATACTTATAAGCTTTGGGACTATAGAAATAAATGGTTAAAGCAAACTCCTTCATTTTTTCAGAATAAAACCTCTTAAACTTACTTCTATTATTATTGCTAAAGTTATTAATAATCATTTCTAACGGAAAACCAGAAAAATTATCTTCTAAAATTTCTAGTAACCTTTCAGGAGAATTTAATTTTTTCTTTAAAACTAAAATAATATCTTTCATGGATTTAATTTTAGCATCCGTTCTGTGTAAACGCTGTTGCAGTATTTTCACCTTCCGGAGGAAAAATTTTTCAGTAGGCGATACACACAACTGAAAAATAAAAATCAGGACTTAATTTTATGCTGTTTATTCATTGGCAACAACAACGTTCTCCAATTTTGCCCAATGCATATAATGAAATTACTTCAAACAAGGTTATTATTATTATTATTATTACGGTATGCTGATAATATAATAATGCTACCAGACAAAACACTGTTAAATAGGTCTACTTATTTTATCAATAATAGCCTATTTCTTATGGGAATTACATATACAAAATTACATAACAGTTTCGCTAATAAACACGGAAAAATTTCCGAACTGAATTAAGTATGTAGTTAACAAAACACGGAAGCACGGCTGCATACAATGTGTAATCTTGTGCTTAGTGACGGCTTCTTGCCTTATTGTGGTGGGGAGCTGCTGCTTACTCGGCGGACCGTTTTTCGCGCGTTTGCTCCCACCTAGCGCGCTATCCAGTGTTATTATACATGGGGGGTGAAGTTGATCGCCTGCACGTGGTGCCCCCTGCATAAACTAAACGATCAACAAAGGTTCGCCTAAAGCACGCTGACCAAAATGATACAAAAGAACCTTCCCAAAAACACCAACGGCCCTTTTCAGGGCCTTGACACGGACCTAAGTATCCTGTATTGGAATGCCGGAGGTCTTAGCAACGATAAATTTTTACAATTTAAACGAAGCATCTGCCAAATTGATGTGGATCTATATGTTATAGTAGAAGCAGGCGCTGCGACTGAATTCTCTGAATTTTACCAAACTACCGGATACTGCAGCCATATTTTACCTCGATCACGACAAGTCGCCTCGGGGATAATTATTGGAATTAAAAATAATCTTTGCTCTAAATTTGAGATAATCCATGAGATGCAAGACGATGACAAAGTGGAAATAATTCTAGCCCATATATGGAAAAATAACAAACATTTCACAGTCATAGGATTATACAACCCTCCTGGCAATATTCCATCCCTTGATGCAATTGAATCAATGATCCAAGCAAATAGCATAATCATAGGTGATTTTAACAGCCAATCACCGAGATGGGGATATGACAGGTTAACACCCGCAGGAAGACGCATAGAACTTTTCATCGACGAAAATTTTCTTGACCTGAAAGACACGCCACCAACCTTCCTGTCATTTGCTGAACAGACTTCCCGACCAGATCTCGTCCTTGCGCACCCTAACATCGCACAGAGGACAAAAGTTCACTTGATGGATGACGCAGGAGGCTGTGGACACCGCTCCATTCTCATCAAATGTGCGACAGGAAAAGCCACATACATTAACAAACGTGCCCCCCGGTGGAACTTTAGAAAAGCCGACTGGAGCGAATACGGCAGGATAACAAATGATATTATACCACACGAAATAAATTGGAAATCACCTGAAACAGCTATAGAGTCCCTGAACGATGCTATACTGAAATCTGCTCTATTATGTGTACCAAGGGGTCAAGTAAAGGGTTTTCGACCGTTCTGGAATAAAAGACTTTCATCCCTCAAGAAAACAAGAGACTCTCTGAGAAGGAAAGCAGAGAAATCTAAAGAACTATCTGACTGTATCCAACTCCGAAAATCCCAGGCCATACTACGTAAAGAAATTAAACAATCTAAAAGATCGGCCTTCAAAACCTTCTTATCGGAGCTGGATTTACGGCGCGATGGAGCAAAAGCACACCGTTTTGTCTCAAGGCTAAATAATGACACTGAAGCCAGAGGACAACAACCTTTCAAAAACGGACTCAATCTTATCACAGATCCCAAAAAAATAGCTAACACCTTTTGCAAGTACTACACAAATATAAGCCGAACCCGAAAGACAAGAAACGAACACAGACACCTGAATAAAAAACCTCTAATGCAGTGCCTCAACAAAATCGAACAAAAAATTTGCCTAAGCGATTTTAGCCTCTCCGAACTTGAATTTGCACTATTAAACACAAAGGGCAAGAAGGCAGCAGGAGCCGACGCAATCTACCCAGAACTCCTAAAAAATCTTGGTAACACAGCGAAACTAGCCTTGCTCAATCTCATTAATCTAACGTGGAAAACACGCGTCCCCCAGCAATGGAGGAAAGGGGAGATTATACCTATTACCAAGAAAGGAAAGCCAAGTGATACACCTGAGGGCTACCGCCCCATCACATTAACAAGTGCTTGCTGCAAGGTTGCCGAAAGAATGGTTGTGCGGCGTCTGAACCAGTTCTTTGAAATGAATGCGGTTATTGATGAATGCCAAGCAGGTTTCCGAGCGCACCGATGCACCATGGACCAAGTCGTCTACTTTGCACAAAGTGTTAAGGATGGGTACCACAAGAAAATGTCCTCCCTGGCAGTAATGGTTGACCTAAAAAACGCGTACGACACAGTCTGGAGACCCATGTTGCTTCACAAACTTGCTTTGAGTGGCGTCGCAGGTAACCTTTTTAACTGGATAGCGTCCTTCCTGAGTCAAAGACAAATTCGTGTCCGCTATAATGATTGCCTTTCAGAGTACCGAATTCAACGCCAAGGGCTACCCCAAGGTGCCGTTATCAGCTGCAGCCTATTTAACCTTATGGTCAATGAC
The DNA here is from genome assembly GCA_034769895.1 of Magicicada septendecula. Classification (NCBI taxonomy): domain Eukaryota; kingdom Metazoa; phylum Arthropoda; class Insecta; order Hemiptera; family Cicadidae; genus Magicicada; species Magicicada septendecula. The sequence continues at coordinate 185,298,344 of CM068371.1, read as the reverse complement.
ATTCTGGTGGCTGTTCGGTGTGTGCCGGGAGTACAAGCGCTCCTGTATGCCGATGACCTTATCATCTGGGCAACTAGCAGCCATATCATGGGTCTTGAAGCAACTATTAATAGTGCACTTGTTAAACTAGAAGAGTGGGCCAAACTAAATGCCATGACGGTAAATACCACCAAGACGACATACCAACTTTTCTCTCTATCAACAAGGCGGCCTACGGTCAATCTGCGCTATTGTGGATCGGAACTCGAAGAGGTGAACATGTCTAAATACCTGGGTGTTAATATAGACACCAGAATGACGTGGAAGCACCATATAGAACAGTCCGCGAACAGTGCGCCCAGGCGCTGCCGGCTACTTAAACGACTCACTGCGACTACATGGGGAGCAAATCAAGATGTTCTGACAACTGCATATAAGAGCTACATTCGGCCGCTATTGGAATATGGCGCAGAAGCAACTATTACTGCCTCCAATGCAGCATGCCAGAAACTTCACTTGGTCCAAAATGCAGCCCTTAGAACGATAACTGGTGCGCCAAAATCAACTCCTATACTTGCCATGGAGTCACAACTGCAAGTCGAACCTATCCAAGTAAGACGGGAAAAGCTGTGCCTCATATCCTGGGAGAGATGTAAAAGAGCCTACCAACAACGGTGGAATAACTATAAAACAGCGACAGAAAGGCTGAAAACTCAGAAATGCCCGATTGCGATCTATGAAGAACTCCAACGCAAATATGACATAGAACCAAATGAGGCAGCACCATTTATACATCACCGTGAATTCTTTAGCCAACTCCCAAATGCTAACTTGAAACTCTTCGACCATAATAAGACCAAAACTGAGTCGAATGAAGCCGAGCTTCGTCAAGCAGCCTTACACACTGTACAAAAACATTTTCCCGCTGAGCAGTGGATACGAATCTACACAGACGGATCCTCTATACCATCTACAGGGGCAACAGGGGCTGGGTTCTACAGCTCTCTATTTGAAGGCCACCTCGCTGTAGGAGGCCGGCTAAGCAACTATGACGGAGAGGTAGCAGCCATAAAGGCAGCATCTATTGAGCTTGCCAAGATCTCACCACCTAACAAAGCCGTCTTCCTCATAGATTCGACTGCAGCGATTCAAAACGTGACCTCAAATGGTGATACAAACTGCTCCCTGACAATTGAGTGTAGGCGAGAACTGCAGAACCTTGTACAATTAGGCTGGCAGATTGAACTGCAATGGGTACCCAGCCATGTCAACATCATGGGAAATGAAAAAGCCGACATCCTCGCCAAAATGGGCGCAGCACTACCTCAGCCGGAGACCCCCAGCTCATATGCATCTGCGAAAGCACTAATAAATTCCTCAATAAGCCTATGGCTAAAAGAAAAACAATTAAGAGCCTGTGTGGGAAAAAGATGGGCAACATTGGTTACGGACGGCCCCATCAACAGAACTCTACCCCGAGCAACTAGTGTTGCTCTTTTTAGAACTACAACCGGTCATGACTACCTGGCCTCCCACCTGCACCGCATTGGCGTGTTGTCGTCTCCTGAATGTGTTCTCTGTGGATACGCTTCCATGAATGCGGATCACCTAATTGCATGTCCAGCCTTGATCTCAGACACGGAAGTCCAGGACGAGGATGGTATGGCAAGGCTCTCACGTCTCTACTGGTCAGCGCGCCGCCTAATGGCCCAACAGCCAAGGGTGGGCGTTGGCTAGTAAGTAAGTAAGTAAGTGTTATTATACATCGATGGTTTCAACAGGCATTTGATGACTCACAGCCGCGCCGTTGTTTTCAATACCCCGGCATCTGATAAGGCTTATTGCAATAAGCCTGGATGAAACCAGGCTGTTTGAGCGAACAATTGTACATTTTCTAATTAGCCTAAAGCCGTACGGGCTCATTGTAATAAGCCTAAAAATTATCAGGCTTATTAGAAAATGCTAGGTTATTTTCCAATCAGCCTGGCACATTGCAAAACGACGGCGCTCTTTGCAATAAGCCGATTTTTCAATTGGCCTACGACATATACATTGCAAGAGTGATATACTGAAATTTAAATTAACTGTTCATCAATGGTGTGGTCGATTAAAGTCCCCAGCTCACTTGCTTCGCTCTTCTTAAACATTAATCATTCTTCTTTATCTCTACGACAAAACAAACTCAGTAACTAACAAGTCTATTAGATTTAACACAAAAATAAAATAAGCTCAAGTCCCAGAACGTTGAATAGGTAAAAGTGGTTAAAAATTAGGTTAATAATTAATATTATACTGCTGCTATCAAACACGATAAAGTTATTATTAGGACACGATACATTTTGGAACATAACGTGTATATTGTATAACGCGCAACTGTGTTTCCTTCCAAAATTATTATGCCTACTTCTTCCGTTAGTAAAATTTCAACTACTACAATGAATATATGTTTTATGATACACAATATTTTTTCTAAAATCATTCACTTTATTCAATTATGTTTTAATACTGATTAATAAGTGTTTCTTTTTAAAACAATATTTTTTAATTACTTATACTACACTAGCATATAGAATCAAGATGTTTCCCTTACTTGAAGCAGGGTAAGACGTATGGAGCACCTTCAGGCTTAACGTCCAGCCCGATTTTCTGTACGGGTGTTCTCCCATACAGGCTAAAGAGACCAGTTTTCCCTGTAAAGATATTCTTAAGCATCTTTAATGAGGTGGTTTCTCCTTGCCTCACACATCCTACATCGTTGACCAATGAAAGGTCACCCGTCTCTAGGGGCAATTTCTTACCCCAAGGGCAAGAGGTTGCCCTAACCGCTACTTGACAATAACAAGTAAATGAGAGACAGCTTACACCGGCTGACAGTGGGTCCCCAGAGCCGCCTTAGCTACCTGAAGACGTTGCCCATTCCCCACCACTTGGTGGTGCGGCTGGATATTTCCCTTCATCAAGAAATGAGACCATAAGGCATTACTCATCCTCACCAGTACTTTGGGTGTCATACTAATCGTCAATTCTGTAAGATATCTTTCCTTAAATTGTCATGAAGAAACATGTGACGAACAAGGATTTCGCATTTATTTTGTTCAATAACACAGTAAGCTGATAAATTTCCAATAATTTTCAGAAATTCCTTAGAAGATTGTTCGTAGTAAAATAAGAATCTCTTAACACACAGAACATTTAGAACTGATCTATATTTTAAGCTAACCAATTTGTTTTATACAATTATGTTTTAGTACTGATTAATAATACTTTCTTTTTAAAACAACATTTTTTAATTACTTATACTACACTAGTATACAATCAAGATGTTTTCCCTTACTTGAAATATGTTTCGAGCACAAGCAGTATGCTCATTGTCAGCCACTTTGGTTTGTAAAGTAGTGAGGTAGTGAGTAGTAGTGGCATGTGCTGTTTAGTTGCTGCTGCTGCCTTTTGGTTGTTTTTTGTTGATAGAGTTTTATTGGTGTTAGTGTAATCAGACGTGTTGTATACATTTATTCTTTCAATACTTTCGATGCTTTGTGTTTTTAAATTATCGTGATCCGTATTGATTTGTATACTGTATGTTCCAGTATTAGTTTGTTTTGTATTTTATGTCTATATATGTGTAAGATTTCCCAAATAGTTTTCCTAAATTATTTACATCTTTAGATGTAGGTCTAAAACAGTAAATAGAATTTTTATTTACAACATCAAAAATAAAAGCTGTCGAAACACTGTATGATATAATTAAATAAAAATACATTCTTGTAAAAAGAATTATTTATTAATCAGTGTTACAATATTTTTTGTATTGTATTACTTAATCGTATCATTAACATTTCGTAATATTCCACTTAATATAGACTTCATTAATTTTTTTTTTACTGATTCCGAGATAGAGGTGTACACATGTTCATTAGGAATAAATTATTTTTATTCTAAAAGCTAATATGGAAGAACAAAATTCCTTTAGTGCATGTGCAACGGACGAAGTAACGCTTTAACTAGGAAAGTAATGCTACCCAGCAAAGCACGTTAAGTCACCAATCACATATGCCTTTCAATGTAAGCGCTACAGTTGGACTCGGCATATTGGACCACGTTTCTGAAGCAACAAAAAAACGTTTTGGGGAATTCCTAGGAACGATTTTTCTTCCTTGTTACTTCTCCTAATGCACAGTATTAAAATAATCAACGAGTCACTTGATGTAACATATTCTATATGAGGGTAGGGCGGTTCCAGGCTTGACAGCGCTCATTGTTTTGATCGTGTTGTATTGTATGGTTTCATACTTTGTAGGCTTAGTTTCTGCCACCATTGGATATACTGAAAATTAGCGCTGTAATTTTTTTTTTTTTTTTTTTTTTTTGAAAGGCTTAACTGCAACAGATATAAAAAAGCAGCTGGATTCAATGTTGGGGGGCTCTTCTCCATTGAATACAACGGTTAAGCGCTGGGTTTCTGGTTTTAAAATGGGTCAGACAAGCACAACTGGCGTACCACGTGTTACACGTCCTATTGAAGTGACGACGCCAGAAAATATAGAAGAAACCCATAAAATCTATTTGGTAGAACGTAGAATGAAAGTGAGTGAGATAGCTAAGACTGTTGGTATACAACGAAACGTGTGCACAGTATCTTACACGAACATCTGTGTATGACAAAGCTAGATGGGTGCCGCGCTTTCTGACACTTGACCAAAAACAGTGTCGGAAGGATGTATCAACCGATTATTTAGCACTCTATACGAGCAATCCAACCAAATTTTACTGTTGATTCATAACTATTGATGAGACTTGGGTCCACCACGGCAGTGGAATAATCTTCATTGACTACCTTAAAAGGGAGAAACAATTACTGGCGAGTACTGTGTACCTACTACACCTTGTGAACGACGAAATCAAGAAAAAGCGGCCACATTTAGCGAAAAATAAAGTGTTGTTTCACCAAGACAATGCACTCATCTGACATGCCAATTGTTGCGATGACTAAAATCAATTAACTAAAGTTCAAATTTCTTCTTCACTTCACCCACTTTTTAGCCCCGAGTGACTTCTTCCTCTTACCTAACCTCAAAAAATGGAAAAAGATTTATTGACGACAGTCGAGTCAGTAATGCTGTAAATGGCTAGCTTGAGTACGTCGACAAATTGCCTCATCAGTCTGGCATAACCACTTTAGAACATCGTTGAAAAAAATTGTATAGAGTTATATAGAGATTACGTTGAGAAATAAATTCGAATTGTTTATAATTTATAATAAAATAAATAAAATAATATAATTAAAATAATTTAAAATAAATCCATAGTGTTGTTTTCTTATTAGGGTTGTTTTCATCCTACCTTCGAAAATGTTAAAATCGAATGTATAGGCGGATGAAAAATATTTTCTCGCTAATGAATTGAAACAATTTCCATTACAGAATACTTTAAAGCTTATCACATTTTCTGCAATCTTAGTTTATTTTTGTTGTCATTGGATAGGAATTTACTATTACTGAATAATTTGAAGTCATGTTGTTTTTAACACTCTTTAAAGAGTAACGATTGCATGTCATATTTTTGTGATTTGCTCAAAAATGAAACTGGTATGTAAACAATATTTAATATTTTGTTGTGTTATCTTTACTTCACTTGTATTCTAATGATTCATGTGCGCTTAGGAGCCTTGGCTTAGGACTCGTGAACGTATCCTTATAAAAATCTGTGGTAGAGGACAGAAAGATTGTCTTACAAAGCTTAACAATCTTTGTACTCAAGCCTTTGCCTTTTTTAATATAGTACAGTATACCACTGACATTGTGAGTGCTTTAAAATTTGAATTACCTGTTAGTATCAAAGAATCTGACCGACTGAATCTATGTTTCATAAGCTTGACGCTTTCAAGACTTCTGTTTGGGAGTTTCCGCTAATAGCTATCAATCTTTCGATTGATCAGGCTTTCCTAAGAATTTAATATTTTTATACCTTCTTCACCCTCAGGATGCAATGTTGACAGGATCCTCAACTTGCGCGTAATTTTAGCTGAAAGTAAAGCCCAATCTTTAAAGCTAACAATTCATCCTTTAAAGCTCACGATTAATAATAATGCCTGCCGACTTACATCCTCCTTAGTATTAGCAAAATTAATATGTAAACGCTTGCTTCAACTATCAATTCGTGAATTGCAAAAACTCTTCTTTTATTAAGTCGGAAAATTTCGCTGGCTTGACTTTTTTACTACAAACAACTACTTGCATTTAAGCTTACTGTTGGGATTGTTATCAGTGCTACCAATAGTATGTCTCTCTTAATTAGAAACTACTAATACAATAATTGTTAACAGACAGTATCATTCCGCTGTTCTTAACCTAAGACCTGATTACTAAATAAAGTTCGTTATTTTTCTTCAGTTTTTCTCGCCACGTCTTTAAGAGCAGCATAATATCTGAACGACCTAGTTTAGGGCCTCCGTTTGTCTTGTATTGCAGAATTAAACTGCCCTTTTTTGAATGCACTTTTCTCCATGTCTAAATAAACTTTTATCCCCGTTATAAATTCTTCATATTTCAGTACTTGCTTCTTCTGTGAATTTGTCAATGGTAATACTATTAATATTCTTAACCTTTTTTTCAGTATGATGACCGTAAGATACGCACTCAACCCTTATGGTAAAATAACACTTTCTAAGCATGATGTGTTTTGAACTGACAAAATCTGTCTCACTTACATTTTGATCAAATACCACCTTTTATTGACAATTCCTTTATTTATGAATAGCAAACTGTTTGCACATATTAACCTTCTTTCGTCCTTCTAAAATAACAAAAATATTTTTTCAGCTTTTAACGTTTAACGTTTTTGCATAATAATTTAAGTTTAACGTTTCTCTATATTTCTTAACCATTTACCTTAATCAAACAAATAAACGCATTTTCAGAAAATATTTACCTTTAAATTATTTTTAGAATTTATAACGTAATTACTTCGTTAACGTCCATAACGTACATAGATAATAGGCTATTGTTATTGAATTATGTTATTGAGGTAGCATACATGAAAATGCGCGTGTCTCGTAGTAAAACGTATTTGTTAAAAATTTGTATTTTTTTTAATTTATTTGTATTTAGTTTTTAGTATTTGTGGCTTGAAGTTTAACTTCAACATTAATTTAACAGTCGTTCATAATAAAATCTGGCAGATTCCTAAGCGCGTGGTGATTAGACCTCTTTGCCTTACAACGCTTAATTTAAAAGTTTGTTTCTATAAAGCCATTAATGTTTTCACTTAATTTGTATGCTTGCACTGTACGCTTATCATTTCTCAAATAACGTTATACGAATCGTGTTCCTCTCCTCCCCCCCCCCCATCGCTATACCTCCTCAATCTCTCAATGCCCTTGTCGCTCACTTCATATTAAATACACTTTTCTATATCTAACTAGACGTCTTCCCCTTTAACTCACACTCTCCTTATCCTTCCACCACTTTTATTTATTTTAATCAAATTAAGTTCTCATTTCTCTTATTTCTACGTAATTCTCTCATAACAGGTTTTTATATTACTTGCCTTCATCATCATCATCATCTGCAAGGATTAAACCAAGGATGGTTTGTTCCGGTCTCAAACAGGCAAAGTCTAGAGCTGGTCACTCCAGAACTTCCTCGGACGTCCCACACCTCTCCGTCCCTTCGGCTTATAGTTCCATAGTTGTTTGGGGATGAGGCAGTCATCCATTCGGCAAAGATGTTCCCACCAATTCAGCCGACACTGGGCACTTATTTGAGACAATTTAATAATTAATATACCCCCTTGATATTGCAGGGTAAGGCGTATGGTGAGGCTTAACGTCCAGCCCGATTTTCTGTCTGTGTGTTCTCCCTAAAACTGGCTGTCTTACCAGACTAAAGAGACCAGTTTTCCCTGTAGAGATATCGTTAAGGATCTTTAATATGGTGGTTTCTCATTGTCTTACAAATCCCACGTCGTTGACCAATGGAACGTCACCCGTCTTTAGGGGTAATTTCTCACCCAAAGGGCAAGAGGGTGCCCTAACCGCTACTTGACAATGACAAGTAAAATAAAGACAGCTTATACCGGCTGTCACTCGGTCTCCAGAGCCGCGTTAGCTACCTGTAGATGTTGCCCATCTCCCACCACTTGGATGGGGCTGGATATTTCCCTTTATCAAGGAATGAGGCCATAAGGCATTACAAATAATCTCTAGTACTGTACTTTGGTGGCCATATTACTTGTGTAACACTAAATAAAACAGTTATATTTATTTCAGATGATTCTAACAGAAATTATATAAATTTACTTTTTCTTTATAAATTAATAGGTACTGTTGTATTCCCCTTCGTTCTCACACCCTCTCTCTCCTTCGCTCCCTCCTCTCACCTTCTCTGTATATCTGTCTATCTGTCTGTTTGTCTCTCTCTCTCTCTCTCTCTCTCTCTCTCTATATATATATATATATATATATATATATATTGTAATACACGAATTCTGTGTACGTGAATTTTGTCTTCTTTGAACTTTAATATTTAAAAATAAATTATTATTTACTGAATTATATTTATTTATTTGATTTTGAGAATTTAGTTATTTTAATTCAAAAGAATAATCAGGTAATGACAGATCGTCATCGAGTTTACGGTTATTAGAGTGGTGTTCACGTCCGCACTGTTTTGAAAATATCGCCAAAATAATTGTTCTTTAGAAGTAGAATAGATTGTGTGGTTTTTCCACAATCGATTAATGATTCGACTCAGTCTTGTAGGTTATCTGGTTTTGTCCCCTAATTTCTCAACGTTCTTCACTCTCGCCGTATTTCTCTTCTTACTTATCACCTGAAAATCCTTTATCTTAATTCACTTTCAAAAAATAAAATGCTTTTTAAATTAATAAATTATTTTATTCGATGATATTTAAAATCTGGGTCAGTACAAAGGTTTGTGAATCGAACGGGATAGTGACCGTATCGACTCGCTCACCAAACTCGACTCAAACAATAAAATGTTTAAAATAAATTACAATATTATTTTTAATATCAGGTAGTGGTTTCTTTGAGCTGTTAGGAAAGATCAGAAAATGCTTCAGGATAAAATACAATACATTACAGTTGGTTAATCGACATTCTTAATAACTAATAAATTTAAAATAATGTTTAAGTTAAAGTGTACTACTATTCACGGTTCTCTTCCAAACGTCAACCAAAATGGCGGAGTTTGCCAATCAAAATGGCCGTCGGCCTGTATATCTTTGTGCCCCTCAAATCTGCTTCGATTAATTTCTTTAAATTAAATAGTGTTTTAATAATTTTATGTCCACAATGTTGGTGAACAAAGTTTTGTTGAAGTTCACAAGTGTATGGTTTAACAGTGTTTTTGGTGAATCTCGTGTTGTGTAAAGGTGTGATTATTTCGTTACTAAGTTATCCAAATCTTACCAGCTCGCTGATACACCTTTCATGTTTGGAACGTATTAGTTTGAGTACATCATCATTTTGTTTCATTCGATTTTCGGTTTCTTCTATTAGTATGGTTTGCTTGTGTAATTTTTAATGTTTTTTCTTATTTTGGTTTTGGCATCTCTTTGTATTTTACATTTGGTTATTCATCAAAATGTGACTCTCTGCTACACGGAGCTGATCTGCTCGGTCTGAGATTTAACAATAGAGTAATTCCAAAAAATTCGTTTAGCTAACGGGTATGAACAAGCTTTTGTGAGCTCTGATTGGTCCATTTTTCCTTGACCCCGGTCACGTGACGTTAATTATTCGAAATCTTTGAAATTTATATCTGTCACCTCAAATTACTCCCTGTTTATTTTTAGATTAATTTAAATTTGGATTATACGATGTTGTTGTTTGGGAAAATAGAAGTATTTTGATACCCAATGTGGCCCATTTCGGCCCACAATTAAATGTTTTATCACCTTTATAATTTTGAGTCTTTTAGGCTTTGGCCTATTTTTCTTAACATTTTTTATTGTTTGTTTTTTCTACTTTAATTTGTTCTAATAGGGTTGTTCTTATTACTAACAATAATGTCTGATACTTCTACATTATATATAACATTACAGTTTTAAATACTTATGCATAAGATTCTTATAATAACAATAATATTGGCAACATGTCAGCTCAATGGCTTGCCTGAAGTGCTATTAATACTTTCTTTATCCATCTGGTTATTGCTATTGTGGGTTTTGACATATAATCTTATCAATACCTTCCCTGTTTCATTAAGGTCAGGCTTCTGTTTAATTTTAATTGATTTGGTTAGGACTATTCTGCATATTTTAGTGTTGTTTCAGTTCAGCTCATCTCTTTTGGCCTGTAGGCTTAGCATTTTGCTATTCCTTTACAATGATTTTTTACAAAATGTGATGTTTCACCATGTGCCTGATATTGGCATTTCTGAACAGCTTTTACAACTACTGTTCTTGAAAAATTAAAAAATCTTTTAACAAGTAATTCTAACATATTAAAGTCCTGGGTATAGAGCCCTTTTAACAACTAATTATAAAATAATAAATCCTATGGGTATACAAAACCCTTTAAAGACATACTACTTCTATTTACTGGTTCTTAATATGTATTAGTTATCATACCTCAGTCAGGGGTTGATACATAGACTTATGCTAAACGTATCGTTGCATAAATTCCCCTGCTGGGTAAAATAAAATTGAATTTTATTCAAATTTTATTTCTGTGCGCAGAAATTATTTATTTTTTTATTACAACTCACACTTCGTGGTTATAAGGGTTCTTAAAATTTTTTTCACTCTTTCCCTGGGTGGATTACGTCCCTCCCATGGATTTATAAGTTCACTTCTTATTTATTCATCCATAGAATTTACTGAATGCTGATGCATGGTACTTTCCAATAGTTTTTCTTCTTATCGGATCGTAGACGATAAATGTGTGTCGTCCTTTCCTCTTTTGTAATAAGTAGGGTCCCTCGTACAGTCTGAATAGTTTATTTGCTGTATTGTCGATTCGTTTTCCCACTGGATTGCTTCTTAGTAGCACTCTCTCTCCTTCATGGAATGTGATGAGTTTGTGCGTTCTGTTGAACCTCTCGATCCTCTTCTCTCCAAGTTTTTCCATCCTCTTCTTCGCATTGTCGTACTTGTGAATCAGTGGAATTTGTAGGTTTTGGTTTGGAGGTTTATCAATGTTTCTCGACCAGAATCTATTAGGTTTTTTATTTGTTTCCATTTCCACCGGTGTATATCCCGTAGCTTCACTGTAAGTAGCATTTATAGCTTGTTCAAAAAATGGTATGTACTCTGCCCATCGGTTATGTTGTTCATTACAGTAGATGCGTAAATGTTTTCCTAACTCTTTATTTACCCTTTCAGCAAGGTTTCCTTATGGGTGTCGTATTGACGTTAACACTGGTTGTATGCCGTGCTGAGTTAGCGTTTCTGCCCATGCTTTATTTTGAAATTGTTTACCTTGGTCACTCAATATCTTTTTGATTTGACCATACTTCGGTACGTATTTGCGTAGTATGACATTCAGTACACTTTTAGTGGTGTAATTATTACATAATTTTTATGATTTACATCTTATATATCTCATACGTGCGTTCGTATGTTATCATACCTTAGTCAGGGGTTGATACATAGACTTATCCTAAACGTATCGTTGCAATATATATATATATATATATATATATATATTGCAATGTGACAAATGGTCTCAGTACAGATGAATATAAAGAATAATGAGTATCAGCTATTATAAGTGTCTCAATGAATAAATGAATGCTTGAAAATAAATAGTATTAATAAAATAAAATATGAGAAACTTAAATAGCATTACCAAGAAGATGTATGACTGTGCTCCTAATGCGGATAGTTTATTCGTTAAGTGCCAAGGTGTTCAGTATATGACCAGGCTCGACCTTACCAGCAGCTTCTGGCAGATTCCTTTGGACGAGGAAAGTCGGAAATATACCGCATTGCTCTACAAAAACAAAAGCTACCAATTTAAAGTAGTACCTTTTGGACTCGTGACAAGTCTAGCGGCAATTATTAAATGTTTAGAACTAGCACTGGGTCCTGAGGTAGAGGAATTTGTCAGCATTTTCGTGGATGACATCCTTATTGTGTCTAAATCGTTCGAGGAACACTTAGAACACTTCGACATAGTGTTGAGTAAGCTCCGTAAGGCTAACCTAGTTTTGAAACAATCGATATGTGAATTTATTAAGTAAGAAATTAAATTTTTAGGTCATGTCATAAATGCTGACGGGATTAGCACAGATCCAGCGAAAATTGACAGTATTGTGAAATTCCGAACACCTAAAAAGGTTAAAGATGTTAGAGCTTTCCTGGGTTAACTGGGTACTATCGTCGGTTTTCGCCGAACTATTCAAAAACAATAACACCTTTGTTAGGGTTACTCAAAAAGGAGCATAAATGGATGTGGGAAGATAAGCATCAAGTCGCGTTTGAGAAGATTAAGAATCTGTTTAAAAATAATTTACACCTGTTTCATCCGAATGACGAAGGTACTTATGTGTTGCGAACTGATGCAAGTGATAGTGCTATCGGCGCTATGTTATAACAGCGGGACACTACGGGAAAACATCGTGTCATTTCGTATGTTAACCGTACCCTTAAAGGTGCCGAGAAAAACTATTTTACATCCGAAAAAGAAAATTTGGCTGTTATCTATGCGTTAAATAAATTTCGATACTATCTTTGCGGCACACACTTTGAAATTCATACCGACAACCAAGCATTATCCTTTCTTCTCAGATGTAGATTAGCCAACGCCAGGATGACTCGCTGGATAATGACGATTCAGGAATACGACTTCACAATTAAATATATTAAAGCAAGTAATAATGAAGTAGCGGACACATTGAGTAGATACGCGCCTGAATTTACTGAAGAGCATGAGCCAGAGTTACGGCAGCGCTTAGCTAGTATCCATTTAGAGCAAGACACGGACCCTAACATTAACAAAATAAAAACGACCATACTTCGTAAAGAAAAGCCACGGTACAACTGTGTAAATAATATTTTATATAAGTTAATTAATGAAAAATGGAAAATTGTGCTTCTAAGTAGCATGTTAGAATCAATAACGTGGGCATGCCATGAAAGCTTAACACATGCTGGCCCATATAGGTGTTACTTAGCACTTAAGGAGGATTCCATATGTAACAATATGGTGCGGAGGATTCGCAGTATTTTGAGGACATGCCATGAATGTCAAACGGCAAAACCTCCGAACCTGCACACATATATTGAACAACAAGGGATTGTCACGCAAGGGAAAGGTGAGTTGCTATGTGTTGATTTCTTAGGTCCACTTCCGCGAGGTCTTCGCAGACTAAGACACCTGATCGTATGCATAGATGCCTTCACCAAGAACGTCAGACTCTACCCTGTAATCCGACCTACAACCAAAGCGGTGTTATCAGCGGTTCTCAAGAAATATATTCCGGAGAATGGACCTGTTAAGAGGATCCTTAGTGACCAAGGAAAGCAGTTCCAGAATGCGCGATGGTCTACTACCCTCGAGTCGAATGGTATCCAACCGATCCTTACAGCTATCCGGAGACCACAGGGGAACCTGACCGAAAGGATAAACAAGGAGCTGGGATGACTGTTTCGAACCTACTGTCATGGCATACAGAACATGTGGCCGGATTACATACGGTTCTTTGAGCAGTCGCTAAATGAAAATTATAACACCACGACGGGATTTACACCTACAGAATTGCATTCAGGTAAGCAACCTACCACGTTTTGGGAGAGACGCATAAAAAAACTAGATACCCAGAACCTACCGATACCGATGCACATAAAGCAAAGCATAGCCAAAATCCGGATAGAACAGACGGCTGATCAACGGGCACGAGTGTTCAATGATACACATAGAACTTTGAAGTTTCAGGAAAGAGAAATGGTCCTTCTGAAGGCTAATCCAGTGGGCCGTTCTGAAGATAACACATCGGCTAAGTTCTTCAGATTATTTAATGGTCCTTATAAGCTAAGAGAACGCGTTGGAAGGAATACTTTCATCGTAGTGGATGAAGAGCAGAATAAGGTAATTGGAAAATATCATGGCGCATCATTGAGAAAATATTACCCTCGTGAACGACCGAATCCATAAAAGAAAAAAGCCCTGAATAAAATAATATTAAGAATAATAGTAATGATAAGATGGAATGCACCTACTGTTATGCAACTCGCTCTTAAGAAAACCACTATGTGTGAATGAATGGACAGTATATTAGCTGAAAGATTAAGATAAAAAAAAAACGTATAGACATTGTTGCCACATTGCATAGTGTTAAGAAAAGACATTAAATGAAGAGTTAATTACTTTTTAGTTTGTGAAGATTTCTTATTATGTTTGGATTATATTATGTGTTTAAAAGGTTATATAAGAAGAATGTTTTAAGTTTAAAAGGAGAAAAAAAAATTAATTTTGGAAGAAAATAAATTTTGTTTTATTTAACCTAGAGGCTTATGCAACGTGACAAATGGTCTCAGTACAGATGAATATAAAGAATAATGAGTATCAGCTATTATAAGTGTCCCAATGAATAAATGAATGCTTGAAAATAAATAGTATTAATAAAATAATTAGAATTAATAGAAGAAAATTAGAAAATAAGACAATGTAGAACCATGAAAATATAATTTTACATATGAGTGAAGTGTTGTGTAATATGAGTAACGAATAGAATGTTAGGGAAATGTATTCATATGCTACAAGGTGTGTTCTAGAACATTCAAGACAGAGGAAGTTGGAAACACGTGGCCGATACTAAATACATTGAAGTAATTGAAACGACGCCTACGCGCATAGCAGCAGTGACGTCACTCAGCAACGCAGCGCTTTACATTCGGCTGCATTATAAAAGGAGTAGCCAGTCTTCTCGAAACGCTCTTTGAGCTCTCTCTCTGATAACTCTCTGAAAGCAGTCTCTCTGTAAGTGTCAGCGAAGGTGGTCGCAGTGGGAAGCGATTCCAGACAACGTTAATTCCAGACGTCCTTGGGTCCGTAGAGTCGAGTGAGCGGCGATTGCCAGCAGGAAACTATCACGGAATATGAGATATTCAACTACCGTTCCTGGGCATCGTTTGCTGATCGTAGCGGCTGGAATACGGAGACCTGGAGCAAGGCACTACCTGGAGGCGATTGCTGGAACGTGAACTGAGACGACGGATCGCTGGAGGTCGGATCGAGATCGTCGACCGGGAGGACAGAGAGGACGACCAAACAGGGAAGCAAAAATTAACTCGTCATCAAATTGTAAAAGAACATTAATTTTTAAATTTTGTTTAATAAAAGAAGACTTTTGAACATTTAAATAAATTCATAAAACTGTGTAAAGCAAGAGAGCATTTGTTAAAGGACATTTCAAGTAAAAAGTTTAACAACAAGTTAATTGTATATAAAACGTTTAAAGAACATTTTAATACTAAGTGTACAAGAAAGAACAATAAATATCAATAAATATATTAAATTTTCACTAATTGCGCATTCTTTTCTGCAAGTCTGGTATGGGCTCGAACCTGTTACCTTGCAATATATATATATATATATATATATATATATATATGTCTATCTATATATCTATCTATCTACCTATCTCTCTCTCTCTCTCTCTCTCTCTCTCTCTCTCTCTCTCTCTCTCTCTCTCTCTCTCTCTCTCTTTCTTCTTATTATTATAAATAATTATGAAATTTCTTTTCAATAAACCATTTTTCAAAAAGTAAATGAAATAAATCAATTTTTTCTCACTGAACAAAATTTAACGCTTAGTTTGATTTTAAATTCATTAATTTTTATGAAACATACTAGCGAGTACCCGGCATGCGTTGCAATGCCACTCAAAGAAAGAAAGTGTTTGTATATATATAATATATAAAGACTTCGTTCGCGTGGTCTTCAATTTAATGCGATAATATATTTAGAACAGAATCTATTCCATTGGGTTGCCATAGTAACCAGATCTAATAAGTTAGTTTTTAAGACTCCAAAGGACCTCCCAGAGGATCGTATCGAAAAAACACCTGTCCTATGTTGGTTCTCCCGTTGCGTAAAATATTTGTGCCAAGTTTGGTTGAAATCGGTCCAGTGGTTTAGGAGGAGATGTGGAAGACCCCAAAGAACCCCCAAAAGAACTCCATCGAAAAAACACCTATCCTATGTTGGTTCTCCCTTTGCGTAAAATATTTGTGCCAAGTTTGGTTGAAATCGGTCCAGTGGTTTAGGAGGAGATGTGGAAGACCCCAAAGGACCCCCCGAAGTATCATATCGAAAAAACACATATCCTATGTTGGTTCTCCCGTTGCGTAAAATATTTGTGCCAAGTTTGGTTGAAATCGGTCCAGTGGTTTAGGAGAAGATGTGGAAGACCCCAAAGGATCCCCCAAAGGATCCCCCAAAGGACCCCATCGAAAAAACACCTATCCTATGTTGGTTCTCCCTTTGCGTAAAATATTTGTGCCAAGATTGGTTGAAATCGGTCCAGTGGTTTAGGAGAAGATGTGGAAGACCCCAAAGGACCCCGTCGGAAAAAAACACCTATCCTATGTTGGTTCTCCCGTTGCGTAAAATATTTGTGCCAAGTTTGGTTGAAATCGGTCCAGTGGTTTAGGAGAAGATGTGGAAGACCCCAAAGGACCCCATCGAAAAAACACCTATCCTATGTTGGTTCTTCCTTTGCATAAAATATTTTTGCCAAGTTTGGTTGAAATCGGTCCAGTGGTTTAGGAGGAGATGTGGAAGACCCCAAAGGACCCCCCGAAGTATCATATCGAAAAAACACATATCCTATGTTGGTTCTCCCGTTGCGTAAAATATTTGTGCCAAGTTTGGTAGAAATCGGTCCAGTCGTTTAGGAGAAGATGTGGAAGACCCCAAAGAACCCCCAAAAGAACCCCATTGAAAAAACACCTATCCTATGTTGGTTCTCCCTTTGCGTAAAATATTTGTGCCACGTTTGGTTGAAATCGGTCCAGTGGTTTAGGAGGAGATGTGAAAGACCCCAAAGGACCCCCCGAAGGATCATATCGAAAAAACACATATCCTATGTTGGTTCTCCCGTTGCGTAAAATATTTGTGCCAAGTTTGGTTGAAATCGGTCCAGTGGTTTAGGAGGAGATGTGGAAGACCCCAAAGGACCCCCCAATGGACCCCGTCAAAAAAAACACCTATCCTATGTTGGTTCTCCCGTTGCGTAAAATATTTGTGCCAAGTTTGGTTGAAATCGGTCCAGTGGTTTAGGAGGAGATGTGGAAGACCCCAAAGGACCCCCCAAAGGACCCCATCGAAAAAACACCTACCCTATGTTGGTTCTCCCGTTGCATAAAATATTTTTGCCAAGTTTGGTTGAAATCGGTCCAGTGGTTTAGGAGGAGATGTGGAAGACCCCAAGAACCCCCCATAGCACCCCATCGAAAAAAATTCATAAACCTTCGCGGGCGTGCGCACAACAATTCACCGAAGTTTCATCGCAATCGGATGAATGGTATAGGAACGCATACGGGACAAAGAAAGAAAGAAACAAACAAACATTCATTTTTATAGATATAGAAGATTACATTATTTACATTACTTTCAACACCTTTATGATATGGAATCGTCATGAATTGTGTTCTCCTGAATCGCATTCTTTTACTCGCAAGTTACTCCGCATTACAGTTCCTCTCCTTATTATAGCTAGTATAGGAGGGTGGGACCATCGATAGTCTTACCTAAAGTGGTAACTTATAGTAGTGACTACGGTTTTCTTATGCTATAATAATAATAATCACATAAAGTCTTTCAAACGATGTTCTTGTTATAACTTCTACATTGCTCTACTTCTACATCTATATTCTTCTACGCTGTTTTACTGTTTATGTTGTATTTACTGAAAGAAAGCTAACGCTTGACTACAAAATTATGACTCTCACGACAAGCCTTAATGTATAATTTCTTCTAGTCTGCACTTCATCGTTTCCAAATGAAAATATGCCTCCTGTAAATTAAAATTTGCGGCTGTGATGAGTGACTTGTAGGGGGAGTTCTCTTAGTGAAATTCAATTAAAAATGTAGTAAATGAAATACATGTAAAACTATTAGGTTTTTTTTGTACATACATATATAAAATATTTATGAGATCTGGAGAAAAACTCTAATCAGCGTATTAATACCTCTGTATGCGGAAAACCACGCATTTTGAAATGTTGAAATGCATGCCTTAACTAAACAACGTAATAGTTGATAAGCAAATTTCAGGTAAACAAAAATACAGAGGTAATTGCACAAATAATGTCAGTCTCGTGTCGTTACGTACAAAAATGTGCCATCAAATAACACATCTGAAAAACGTTTTTTCCTCAACTCGCTTACAAATGCGTCAACGAATTAGGTACAGAGTTTCTTCACAAAATATCTCGATAGAAGTATGGCATTGTAAAACGTTGTGTCAAAGTGACGACTATATGAAACCAAACAAAAAATGATATTCCACAAAATCAAACAAATAAGAATTCTCGGAACAATAGTAACTGAAGAGACTTCGATCTTCAAAAAGAAGTTTACTGAGTGTCGCGAGAAAATTTCTTAGAATTGGCTACAAAAAAAAAATAGACCCAATTCTGTAAGATATCTTTTGTTAGATTGTCATGAACATATACGTGACGAACAAGGATTTCACATTTATTTTGTTCAATAACAAAATAAGTTGATAAATTTCCAATCATTTTCGGGAATTCCTTAGAAGTCCTATTATCAAGGTCAAGGTCAAGGTCCTCTCCTTATAACAGCTAATGCACTTTAAAAAATGATAACAATATGAAGAACAATATTGGAAGCCAATAATTTCGTATTCCCATATTCCAGATTCCATGTGGTACACGTACGAAAAAACTTTCATAACCACACAACTGCGTTGTTACTATATTAGTAATGTAACTGGAATTAATAATATTATAATATTTATGTAATATAACATTTGAACAATAGCATAAACTTTTAACATGTACTAATGAGTATTATTGTGTATGTTTATATATCCAGGTATAATAACGCACATCATTGCATCACGTGGAACTTATTCTTGAAACAAACATATATCTGTTCTTCTAAAATTTTTTAGTCTTTCTTTCTACTTGTTATAGAAAATAACTATAATTTAATAGATGTATAGAGAAAGATGACATACTAATGACACACGAATTAATTTCGAGACTAAAGACTCCGGTATGATTTCCAACTCTTGAGTACTCTGAATGGTCGACAGTAGGTAACTCAGACTGTGGATTCAAGTCATAACTACTACCTGTGTGGTTCGTAAGTAGTCTGTTTATCCTGTCTAAATAATCTTCACCTCCATATACCCTTCTTAGTCGTAGCAACGTAACACTCTTCCCTTCAGCTCTATATCATTTTGTTCCGATCTGAATTCAGTGTAACGTCCAGATGCATATGACGTATGGGACTTACTACAGTTTGATGTAATGAACATCTGTCAAAAATATTTTTAAAACTGACTAATCAATTACTTATGATTAGATATACATTCCTGTGTGTTCTTGTATAGCTATTTACATACATGAACCGTCATCGGTGAAAAAGGATTTTCTTTGATCAGCGACATTTAAATTATCCGCGAATTATGTAGCAGCTTGAGCAAACCGTATTCTTACAAGTGTTTCGATTGTTTAGCTCAAAGTTACAATAACGTTTACATCCGAAGTCTCCATTATTTTATCTTATTTCATTATAATAATGTCAACACGATTCTGTTCTCAAAATTACGTTTTTTGAATTAATTTAGTTGTTCTATTTTCCGTACTTTGCCTAGTAACAAACTATTAAGTCAACCTATCTTAAATTGATTAAAAACTTAATTCCAAACGTTTATTGCGCCTTCCAAATATGAGATACAACTCATTCGACACATACGTCTATGAGGTTTACGTCGAAATCATGTAACCTAAGAGTGGAAATCTATTATAAAATTAATTACATTTCACTTTATTTAAAACTCACATAACATTTTATGTTTGAAATTGTTACATAAAATAAATATAAATTTACTGTATATACAAAACATAGTTACTTTTATTTTAATATTAAATAATAAATAATCGTTTAAGGAAAGAATATAATTTTAAATTATATCATTACAGTGTAGCGACAGTTTTTGTTTTACTGTCATCTTTAGACATATTAAAACAAAATTAAAATGTTTAATTTTATATACCTGAAGATGTAAATAGAAATTTTTGATACTCTGAATTATGTAATTTAAAGGAAGTATATTATTGGTAAAAAAATATTTATTATGTAATATTGAATTTACTTTAAAACAAGTAAAGGAAGCTGTGTTTAGTGGAGTGCACTGGGTACCTTTGAGGCGTAAGGTACTAGAATTTAAATTAACCGTTATTCAGTGGCGTGGTTGATTAATAGTCCCCAGTTCCCTTGTCTCAGGCTTTATACTCATCAATCATTTATCTGTATTTCTCCAACAAAAACATTCCCCTTAACTAACTCATCTTCTACATATTCAAGAGAAAATTAAAGTACTCGACATATTCAAGTCCCAAACCACTATACAGGAAGAAAACTAATGTATATTAAAATAACTTAAATATATTAAATTAACTAGAATGTACAATGAACATAAGTGTTACTCTTGTTCAACTGCTACTGCTACTGCTACTGCTACTGCTACTGCTACTACTACTACTACTACTACTACTACTACTACTACTACTACTACTACTACTACTACTACTACTACTACCACCACTACTATTACTACTAATACTCACTCATTTGTCACTTTCTTACTTAATACACTTATTTATTCATGTTGTACACACAACTTATACAGTCTTCTAAGGTTTTATAATCCTCACTTCCTTTTATTTCTGTCCACGTCACCTTAATTTCTTGTATCTTTCCTTTATTATTCTCTCTCCAGGTTTGCATCTGTAGTCCTGTTTCCTATTAACAGATAGATTACATTTAAAATGGAAAGCAAGATGGTGGCTGGGAACTTCAATTCAACACCACGCAATGGGCTATACCTTGTACAGATACCCGGGGTAGATTTACACAAGCGATAGCCGCGCGAGCTGGCCTTCTACTCCCCAATGTCGGAGCTAAAAATGTCCGACGCCCCGAGTATACCGAGACTGTTTCGGATGTTTCCTTGGCTTCTGGTTCCCTGGAGCCGTGGACCCGGAGCTGGAGGGCGCTAGCAGATGCAGTGATCACTAGTTCATCGCTTTCGAAGTCATTCAGCAATCGCAGAGGCTGGTGGATTCTCCCGCCACTTCCCTAGGTACAATGTCAAAATTATGGAGTCAACAATTTGTGGAAGAACTGGCAAGAGGGAAAAAAAATGCTTGGGGGACAAGATCATGAGAAGAGCTTCGGCCGATGCCCTTATCACTTCCACGATGGTGTTCAACCTGAGAGGCTTTCATCCCAAAGGAAGACCTCGTCTTGAGAGGCTTCCAATGTACTGGTGGACGCAACAGATCACGCATATGCGGAAATGGTGTCTCAGACTGCGATTGATCGCACAGCGGGCAAGGGATCGTGTTGAGGCGAATGCCAAATTGGCTGAACATAAGACTGCGAGGAAAGAACTCGAACGGGCTATTAACCGCAGCAGGGCGCGCTGTTGGCAAGGCTATGCAAAGATGTCGGCAAGGACTGATGGGGATGTTGACATAAGATTGTCACTCAAACCCTCGGAGCCTTGAAGACCATCTGTGTGATGGTTGTGGTGACCACGGAGAAAATCATAAGGGAGGTTTCCTCCCATCCGGAGCGAGGCGGAAACGACTTTGGGAATGTCTGAGATCCTTGTTTTTACAGTGGAAGAGTCAGGACGATGAAGGACAAGATAGCTCTAGGTACCGACGGGATCCCGAGCTAGGTGCTGAAGGCAGTATTTCGTCAGAAGCCAGAGCTGTTACTGAAGACGTGTAATGGGTGCTTGACATGGGCGGTGTTCTGCAATCTGCAATCGTTGGAAGACAACGCACATGGTGATAATTAGGAAGAAGAAGGATGACCTAGAGCTCCCGTCGTCATATCGACCACTTTGTATGTTTGACACAGCTGATACGTTACTGGAGAAAATCATCAGACTGGGATCCGCAACCAGAGACGCGATCCAAGAAGTGTATGAGTCTGTCAGAAGAAAGAAGGAGCATAACCATTACTTTTGATGGCAAGTATCCCGTCACTTCTACTGTATAGAACGACGTATGGGCAGACTCCCTGAATCGTAACACCCACAGGAAGAAATTAGCTCAGGTCCAAAGACGAAGTACTCTTCGGATGGCATCGGTCTATCGCACGGTTTCCCAGCCGGGTGTCTTGCTAAAGTAATGCCGATTGACCTTCTTCCAAAGAAGCATAAGATCGTCTACTAGAGGAAGGCAGAGGTAGATGGTGAAGCTGCTGGACGCCAAGAAGAACGAAGGCAGATTATGGAGAGTTGGCAGAGAGCTTGGAAGCAAGAAGAGCAAGATCGCTGGACGAGAAGATTGATCAAGCAGGTGCAGCCGTGGGCAGAGAGGAAGCGTGGGGAGATCGACTGTTACTTTATCCAGTTTTTGACTTAACACGGGTATTTCCGTTCTTAGCCGAACAATGTTATAAAGGCCGATTCATGAAAGTGCTTGTACACCTCGGAAGGCGCAGCCTATGTCAGCTACACTTTCTTCGTCTGCGACAGATGGGAGCAACCCAAGAGATCGTTGGAAGAGGTCTTGGTCAGAAGATCTCCGCGAATAACATCGTCGAGGCGATGTTTTGAGGGGAGGACACCTGAAACTGTGTGAGACGCTTAGCAGATATTATTCTAGCGAAAAAGATATACCTGGATGATTAACATAGAAGAACAATAACAACCCAGCAGTGAACCCTCGTGCTAAAGAACAATAGGCGTAGCCAGAAGTAGTGTGTATAACAGTTCCAGGTTAGTGTCCTAGAAGAGGAAAGGGAGGAGGTATTTTAGAGAGTCAGGTATATCTATTATAATATCCAAACCGACAGACCCCGGAAGTATGCACCCTTCTGGACATTTGTTCAGCAAATTTTCCACCTACCCTTGTAAAAAAATTCTGTCATAATCTATTTTTATAAAGTTACGTAATATTTGTATGCTTACAAAATTATATTATTAAAATTATTTCAAAAACCAGTAACATTTTATTAATATAAGAACTGTTGTCAATCTGTCAATCTGTTGGCGCTGCTGCAAGTAAAAATCTGACAGTGACTGAACTTGCATCTTGTTACTAGATTGCCTCCGACAAGTCACGAAGGCGTTAGTCGTTACGTTAAGAGTTCACTTAACATGTCTGTAGTTGATGGGTCACTCAACACATCTACCTGCCACCTTAAAATCTACTAAAGATAAACGCACATCCCTTTACTTTCTTCTGAGTGTTGCATTGTCTTCACGGTTCACCGATTCCTCAGTTTCGTATTTTTATAAACGTAAAGTCTGACGTATAAAAAATTACAATTGTTAAGCAATTGTTGATGATTTTACGTGCAGTAAAAGCTTAGAAATTGACTAAGTGGCAAAGCTCATAAACTAATTAATAGAAATATACTAAGCTGCTAGACCCCAAACTGAAGTATGAGATAAACAGATAGAAAACCTGCTGAGTCATCTTTAAGGAGAATGATCATGATATACGAAGACGTATTTATTAAATATAAATTATAAAGTTTATCCCGACAGGCGGTGCCGTAATATAAGTCAGTCACTGTTTCATTAGATAAAGTAATACATCGTTTAACCATACTTTCAACAATGAAAGAATAATATATGAAAGTAACACACAATATATACCATTATTTGTAAGGCACCTGGAATATTTGCTTTCTTGGATAGTACAAAATAAATTCAAATGGCACAATTCAACTTATTTTCAATAAAGCCAATGAATTAAAAGTTGAAAATGTGATTCTTTAGTCAAAGAGTAACTTCACGTCAGCTATAATGACAAATTTTTCTACTTGTCGTTCTTTTCAAAAACACTGAGATACCAAAAAAAAGTTGTTGATAGAAGTTTCTCTTACACTTGTTCACAAAATGATAAACACGTCGACCAAATACCGCAACGAACTTGCTACAAAATAGCTTCGTGGAAGTATGTCAACCCAACATTTTTTTGTCAGTCAGGTTATTCCAGTAATTCAGAAAAATGGATTCTAGAAAGTAATTCAGTATAAAGAAATGCAAAGAACACGGACCACTAACACAACGGAACACTTCCTACTCATACAGCGAAAGTCCTCTTATGAGTTTACAATTTAATTAATATAATTATGTATCTAGGTAAATGATAGTTCTCTGACACTTTGTAGCTTTAATAATTTCGGTAAATTATAGTTCTCTGCCATTTGTAGCTCTTACAATTTATACCAATTTAAAAAGTAGGTTATACGAAATACGGTGGCTACAATGTTTGATTAATAGTTTCCACCACCATTTTTTATCAATTTATATTGCCCACCAGATCGATCGTATAAATATCATGTCTCAGTAATTCATCTGCCGTATTCAACGAGGATTTATGACAGAGATTAAAACTCTATGTCAACATTAAACTTTGTGTAACTAAATTATAAATTGTGCCTGAATTAGACACTTGGTCCGAACAACGTCGCAAAATACCCACAACTATCGCACTCGTAAATATCTAAGTACTTATAGCGATCGAAAAATTTAAAAATTTTAAATTTTCCTTCTCGACCAGTTTGTTCACACGCGGCTGTGTCAACGACTCCGAGTTAGGGCAATAAATAAAGTTTAATTGGAAAGACGACAACCCAACGCCAATATTAGACAATAGAGATATGTTCAACGCGACGCAACAAAAGGGACGACGGTTTGAGTTGACAGGGGAAACTCGACTGAAAATTATGACACCACAACAAACCAGACAATGTACGGGAGTTCACTCACACGATTACGTAGAACTGAAGCGAGCATCCGCTTGGGGTTCAGCCAGGATGCGAGAGTACGGCAAAATCAAGAAGAAGTCACAAAAGGGTTGAGAGTGATGCACTCTACAGAAACAATATGAGAAATAACCCGTGAATAGAATCAACGATGTTACACAGCGGGAAGTAACGTTTACGTGACGTGCTGAAATTTACGACGAGAAAGCGAGGTGGCTGCACCAGCTGACACTTGACAGAAAATTATTAATAGCCAGAAAAAGGGGTTGCAAGTAAGAACAATACTCCAGGATGTACGAGGCGACAGATGAGGGTGTTAGGACAGCCTTGCGTAAAGTTCAAGACAATATATTGATTGACAGGCGCTTTACGACCTGCATTTCTTCGAACGAGATCAACGTCCGGACAGAAGTTTCTGGGGTATGTCCAACCACCTATCAGAGTAAAGCATCTTACGGAGAGACCGATCGAGAGGCAAGTTTCCATGGTAACCAGACGAAGAGCAAATCAGAGGGTAGAAACCACAGGACCTCGAAGTAGTGGGACAAGATTTTCGAGAGAGGGTAGTTGTTTGGCCTATCATGTGTAACCAAAGGCGTGGACAGGCTTCAGACCAAATTTTAGTAGGGAGAAGTTAATAAAAACTGATTGTCCACCACGGGACGCTCTCAGTCTCATAATTTTTTGTGCTCAGTCTTATAGTTTTTCGAACGTATATTTTGCTTAGTGCGGACTCAGTCTTATTATAAATTTTGAACTTCTAGTTTAAAGAATATTACAGTCCGCGGTATGGAGAACTTTATCGGACTTAGTAAATTTGCCTATTGAACTTTATCGAACTTAGTAAAAATACAAACTGTCTCGAGTCATAGTGAAAACGATATAAACGAACACCTGACTGAAGTCACACTACACAACTGAACTGGACTGAAGTTTTACATAGTATTGCACACATAAAAGAATCACGTTAAATGGATCTGAACATTTGATATGATATAACGAACCAAACATTATTACGAATAAACATTTATTTTACGATCACAAAGAACACACAATTAACTAATAATGGTTGTATTCGAGAATGAACTGAACAGTACGAATTGTCTTTAATAACCATATCACACCCACACTACTCTGTAGACGACGCGAGTGCACAAGTGAAAGTGAAAGTGAAAGTGACCAGTGAAAGTGATTTCAACATTATTCAACGGAATGCCTTCATCAGAATTCACCACCACAAGGAGACTTAGCACCGCTGGATCGTAAATAGATAATCAAATTCCAAGTAAAACTTTATGATTCTATTAATATAATTATAACTACTGACCTGACTCTTTCAAAGGATCTATACTCTGGGAAATTGTAGTAAATTTTGTTAAAAAGATTAAATTCAAAGTATTATAATGATTAAATAAAGCTAAACCATCTGGAGTGTAATGAACGCATTAAATAAATTAATTATTATTTGATTTTGTTGTATGTGATATTTTATGTACGTTTGTATGTCTTTTCAGTTATTGAATAAGGTGGAACTCATTTTATGATATGTATACGTTTTTATGTTTTTTGGATGTATTTTACAGGTGCTATGAATTTATATATGTTATGAATACAATTTATCTAAATGCATAATAAATTAGCATTTAAGCACATTCAATAATGCGTTATTATTACTGAAAACCCTAATGTTAGAGTGTAACGTAATATGCAAATTAATTAAACAATTCTAATTGAATTAATTTTATATGTATTGATTGAATACACTTAAGTACCAGTGAGTCTCATGTCAATTATGCTAATGAGTATTTAAAAAATTTGGTAACTAATTTAAATAATTAATCCAACTCATTATTAGCATAATTATCTAATTATTAAGGTTACACTATATACTGTAAACCTTAATATAAAACCGACTTTTCTTCTTTGTGTCTGTAACAAACACAAATACAATTAAAGTAACTTTCATTGTCGTCGTCGTCGTCGTCGTCGTTGTTACTGTCTTTGTCTTCATTTCTGTTGCATTAAGAAATTGATACTTGATGCCTGTTAGGAATTATATCATTCCTTTACAAGATATGCATGAGTGCTCGGTTTTCAATTTTTTGAAAATCCTGCTTATATTTAGTATTATTGTCTCTCAAATAACATCGTAGTCAGAGGATTGCACAACTATTCCTTTATGACTGAGAAATAGTGTAAGTAGCTAATATTTAATATTAATTAAAAGTCTTTTAATGTTGACGTAGAACGAAGGACGTCTCACCTGTTGCTATAAGACTGACAAACAGCTAATTTCGTATGAATGAAGTAATGGACGTAACAATTGGAATTACTTTAACATATTTTATTGAGCATACATAATTTATGTTAATTGTTAAAACTACCCATTGTTCTTTTCCTGTTTTTTTTTTAATTTTATGCAAATTTTTTGTTGTTTTTGGAATTTTAGTGTATAAAAATAAGTAATAATAAGTGTAAGCGAATAATATTCACTACTCCTTTTTTAGATATTTATCAGTTGTATAATCCGATCTTCTATAGATTTTATACTGTAGTTAACCTTTCATAGTACCTTCAAAGTTTTATTTTTTAGATCGGAGATGGTGAATTAATTTTTACAAAACCTTCTGACTGCAATTTGTTCTCTAGTGTTAATTCCTCGTAATTGTATTTGAATTTTGCTATCGAATATTGTGGTAGTTTAGTTTTCAGTATTGTTATATTTGGTAGTAGTAGTAGTAGTAGTAGTAGTGGTGTAGTAGTAGTAGTAGTAGTAGTAGTAGTAGTAGTAGTAGTAGTAGTAGTAGTAGCAGTGGTGGTGGTGGCGGTGGTGGTTATGAAGGTGGTGCTGTTGGAGGCATCGGTGATTTTGGTGTTTGTATCAGCGGAAGAATTATTGGTATTGACTGGTGCTGCTGCCAATCGCCGAACTACAAATGTGTTATCCGATTGCCTGAAAGCAGTTCTGAAGGGGCTACCATGTACCAACGCAACTTTGTTATACTATCCCCGTAAATTTTCACTCGTTACTGTAAACACGTTGTTATTGGAATAGGGTTTAGAGAATCTGTAGTCACAAATAAATGTAGTTCTTGTAATTAGGTGACTGTCTTGTAGTTAACATTTATCAGAGGAAGTAGGAAGGCCATGGAGAAACATTTTTTTCTGACGGTAGAAGACTAAGATAATGTGGTTTCATATAAACGAGTCTAAAACCAAGTGCACAGCGGCTAAAAACCTCATAGACCAAATATGCCTTCTGATATGTCTAACATCAACAACTACTTAATGACGTTACATAATTAATGAACATGTCGATAAAGTAGAAAATTTTATTTATTTGGACCCTGAGTAATCTGAGACTGAAGTTTATTGTACAATGAGCTACCGCGATATCCAATTTATTAAGTCAACGAGGCTTAGGGTAGTCTGCACACATTGTCCTTATACAGGAGAGCGAACGAACCAGAAAAGACAAATCATGAAGGGGGCACCTAGGCGATCGAAGGAAAAGTGACAGCTCCCAAACTAAAGTGACCACATGGTCCTTAAGACGATCTGAAGAAATTGGCACAGAACTGGCGTGGAACCGTGTCCAATGGCGTAGAGAAGGTCAAAGTCTGCCTAGGATTGTAGCGTCATAGCACGAAGATGTGGAGCTACTTCTAATTGTATCACATGACACCACTTCGTTCAAGTTCCTACACGAAAACAGCTTTCAGACAGTTTAAGAATGTTTATTAGCATTAGGCCTAAACCTGTAATAACCCTTCTGTAGGTCTCAACATTTCCGTTCTGTAAAAATCTCAAATAAGATTAGATACACGAATAGGTAGACAAATCCCAGACTGAAACATTACTTCCCCGTAAGGAAAGTAAGTGAGGTGTGGTTTTCAGCGCCGCTGTATTTTGCTAGCGTTGTCAAACTTGTCGATACTTATCAAATTAATATTCACACGATTACGGATGCAACACAAAGTTACTTAGTAAAACAAATTAATATAATTTCAGAAAACGTTTGTACTTACATCGATAGTTTTAAAGGAACGTCATACAATATTTACATTCCAAAATTTCAAAGAAATATTTTGCTAATTAGAAATTTTATTTCTTTTGTAAATGTCACGCTATTACAAAAAGGTCTTCTTCTTCTTCTTTTCTTCTTTCTTCTTCTACAGTTTAATATAAAGGTTTCTCCTGTTACGATTTTCATTGAAGCCGTCTTTTTTTGACTGTCCGACAAGCTCTTTGCCTTTTTGCCTACAAGCAACAACCTGTTTAAGGATTCTATCTTTCCCATTATTTCTGTGTTCTGTCAAATTTGCTAATCTTGTTCTATTCTGTCGTTTATAGAGTTGTAACCTTGATCTTCGTTCCTATCGATACGTGAGTGAGCAATCCTCCATTGTCTTCCTACTGTCCATTTCCACAAATTCGATTTTCATAAATTGTCCAGTTGGTCATATTTCTTTATATATATATATATATATATATATATATAACTCAAAGTCTGAGGATTTATGGGTACTGAATACAAATCCACACCGTTACACCGATTGCCACCAAATGTTGCACAGGTAACCTTTGACACAAGGCGCAAAATACTGTCTATCTTGGAATTTGATATTTTGCCCCGTTCGCACGATTTAGGCCCTTTTAATTATGCCTTTTCGTTGACGCGTATAAAGATGTCAAACACACCATGGAGGCAAGAATTAATTACCATAGTAACAAGTAAATAAACAAATGATATTTAGCGACATCGGAACTGTACCTTTATCCGTTCCTGCAGTTTTTAATGTTTTTAGTATGCGATTTTATTTATATATTTTGTAATTTTGTATACAGATACGTCTATGTAGTTTGTAGTTGTCTTAAACGATTATAAAATTTATGTTTATACGTATTTCTGATGATGCAATGAATAAGTAATGAAACATATTAAATACTACTACTAAAGATGTCAACAACACCATGGAGACCAGATTTAATTACCATAGTAACAAATAAATAAACAAATATTTAGCGGCATCGGAACTGGACATTTATCCATTCCTGCAGTACATTTTCGATGTTTTATATAATATGCGATTGTATCGATATATTACGATGTGCAAAAGAAGAAGTGTACTAATTGTAAATTGTCCTATTACATAATGCAAGGCGAAAATACGTGTTGTTTTCATTTGTGAGGTTAGGTGACAACGGTTTCTGGTTTTTAGTTTACTGCTGAAATGAATAACAGCCATGGTTGAGGAAAGCATAACGTTTAATGTGTTATACAATGCTTCTAACACAGTAACACTTAAAATAAAAAATTTAGCGTTTTTGATTTAATAGGTACTTTATAAATATCTCCAAAGGCTTTATAAACGGGTACTTTTAAATCTACAAAGGCTGTTGCACCAACATAATAATTTAGTACAAGTTGAAATAGTACAAGTGTTGAAAACAGCTTTGGAGAGAATTTGACTAATGAGTATAAAATTGTTATACGATCTGACAGAACGCCAAATAGACAAAGACAATAAAAATTATATTAAAATACTTATTAAAACTCAAATATTCGCGTGCGAAGCCGCGGATAACAGCTAGTTGTCTATATTCTTGTACAGGTGTTTCTGCTCATTCATGTGCAAAACGAACTCCCAATAGTAACTTATATTAAATCAGTATATTGGTTAATAGAAGCGATGAAGGGACAAACAGAGCGTATTGTGAATGTTTTAGCCTTAACAGTAACTTCCCAAGACGTGAACATGTTTTGATTTGTCAGTGGTATATCTCTACATTTCAGTAACAACATTTTTGAAGTTTTGCTAATTACATCTATGAAACGTATGTAATACAAGGTTCAAAGATCTTCCGATCGTGCAACTCTTACAAATTAACAGATTGCGTTGGGCTGGTCATGTGCAGAGAAGGGCGGAGGATAGAATCCCAAAAAGAGTTATGAATTATTTGCCGATGGGAAGGAGAAGGAAAGGAAGACCGCGTACAAGATGGCTGGACCAGGTTGGTAAGGAGGCAGTGAGGCTGGGTGCAGCAAACTGGTGGACATTGGCCGGGAGTAGAGACCAGTGGGGAAGATTACTTTTGGAGGCCAGGGCCCGGACTGTGCTGTAGCGCCGAGGATGTATGTATGTATGTATGTAATACAAGGAAACCAGTGTGAGCAGTACTACTCGTCAGCCATCCAGTATTACCCCAGGACGTTACCTTTGGTACTCATTTTTACAGGCTGAGTAGATCTAGGGCTGAAAAATGTACTTTGATGTTACGATGCTGTGGGGGAATCGAATTAGTAGCCACTCGCCACATTCTTTGGTCTTCCAAGACCCTTAAATGAATAAAGTACAAAAATTAAATGCTCTTGTACATAATTTAGTTCACTTTAAATCATCTTGTCTAATGTAGGAAATTTAATTCTGTTTGAATTTTTGTGCACAAAGGACAAATTTGTCAGTTGGAAGAGAATGTATCATGACGTAACCGGGTCGTTGCATACTGAATGAGACATGGCCGGAATAAACCAGATACGAATAGTAAATTACTGTCATGCCAGATAGCAACTACGACCTGCTATACACAAATACCGGTATGTACATGTGCGCCTTTCCATGCTCTACGACAAGCAACTTATTTGAATAGTATGTCAAGAATAATTTCACTGTTGTTTATTCTCTTCTATGATCCATTTACCAGGAACACGCTGTGAGTCGCCTGTGCTAACGATACATAATATATGTGTGTACACTCCACAACATTTCACAAACACACACCAGTACAATTTTGTTAATATACATTTATTTATCAGTATTACTTGAAGTCATAAAATAAGATCTGTATTCCAGACGTTGCAACAGTAATCACATTAAGACGCCTGAATTCTGAATGAAACAATTCTCAGTGTGTGAACGGGTATACGGGTACGTGAGTGATGCGTGTTTGAGTGTTATAGGCGTTAACACTCTTTATATGTAACAATAAAATTCAATCTGAACGGAAGCGTGCTAAGAGGTATTACTCGTAAAACCGCTGCTCTAAGCATCTGATGGACGAAAACATGAATTAACATTTAGAGTGGCACAGATAATTGGTAGTAAACCTCTCCTGTGATGTTCCGAATGTTAAAGGAACTTGTTAAATTTACTATATCTTGCCTTGTTGCTTGTAATAACTACTGCTACTCGTCCTCGATATCGAGCCTTGACCCGCTCTGTACTGACCCTTAACTTCACTCTATTGGTAGTAAAGGACTCCGTCTTCGTATTCCTGGCATTTCTCTCTCACTCACGGCAACATCTTATCTTTTCCTTGGATGTGGCTTCTACATTTGCTTTAAGGATTCTTTTTGGTATTCTTCCATTGTCCTTCTCAAGACACAGCTTGCTTACCCATTGCAGTCCCCTCAGTTTTATGTACATTTATCCTGTTATCTCATTTACAATTATATTATTTCAATCGCTATAACTACCAGTTAATCACGTTTATTGAAAGAGCGAAGCTAGTGCTCAGTTTTGACTCGACAATTTGGCACTTGTCTGTGCGTCTGTGTGTCTTTCTGTTTGCGGTATGTCTCACGATACCTTTTGAATGCATCAACCGATTTTCGTAAAACTTGGCACACGTGCTCATACTATTTTGTAGATTGATCACTCCAAAAGTTGGGAGACAAAACTGTGGAGGGAAAGTTGTGAAAAATTGCAAAAACCCATGTGGGGTATCAAATTAAAGGGAATTTAAATCACAACCTAAATAAAGTCTTTACCAAAATTTTTTGGACGTAGGACCTAAAAAGTAAGTGAAATTTTTGATAAAATTGCAAAAAATTCATGTGGAGTATCAAACTGAAGATACTTTTAACTAAAATCTGAAGTAGTGTTGATTTTTGCAATTTCAAAATTGTTGTGTCCCAAGGCCAAAGTGATAAAAAATGAAAAAAATTGTGAACATCCAGCACGGTGTCAGGCTAAAATGAATTGTAAGCCAAATCCGTTTGTTTCAAATTTTTATTGTTTATTCTTCGATTGTGTGCTCTACAAGTGTTATATTACTCAAGAAATAATAGAGAAGTCGGGATTGTTGTAATCTTTTCCATAATTTAAAAATTATTTAATATCAAATTTATGTAATAATAAATCTACTTAGTTGAAAATAGTGAGCGACCTCTGCAGCTGAAGGAGCTTACTAGTTATTTATCCATTACATTTCAGCCTGTCGATTCTGGCAAATACATGTTTTGCTCTTCAGTGTCTGGTAATCTTTCTAACTGTACATTACTTATTATAATTCGTGTTACATGAGCTTGTATGTTCCACGCGTAATATTTTGAAAGTGAAATTTTAAATCACTTTTTTCATGTTTCAAGAAAGACATTCTGATGGCTTAGTAAATATGTAGAATGCTAAACCTTTTCAACGTTTTAAAGATATACACATCTACTATTTTATCATATGAGAAGTCTAATTCATGGTTGTTTTATTAAATCTAATTATAGTTATTAAATAATAGTTACTTACAGATGCCTAGAAAAGTACTTACTTGCAAGTTTTACATATTTCATACTACTTTATAAGTATTTACTTCACTTTATTTTGTCTACCATATTATGTACTTATAAGTATCTAGTAATTTATTTCCCTAAACCCTTGATGTGTTAAAATAATTGGACAATAATTCTTTTTTTACTTTTTACCTGACTTTGCAAACAACGTACAACGAGATGTACAACGAGCTGTTAGTCATGTTAGCATATTTCACATGTAACTCAATATACGATCACCGTAAACAAACATGTTACGCGTGGGCAGTTGAGTTTACGTCACTCTTCAATAGCAAAACTCAGACAAATGTCAGAAAATTTATATCAACACACTACGTATTGTTACAGTTGTTAATATTGTTGATCGCGCAGATGGTTGCCGTAAAATAGTGGGATAAACTATTGAACGAGGGGAAAATCGACACAATTTTTAATAATGCTTCTCAATAAAGCAATGACGCTCGAGATACAATAGTCCTCTTAGTTATAATATTGACCAATACGCACTATATGCAATAATGAAGGTCGACAAGTTAATTAATTACAACATTCGAAACACAAATAAAAATTAAACACTTGACATCTCTAAATACAGTTGACGCTCGGTCTGGTATCGCTGCAGTATACTGTATATTCCGCGGAGTTTCAAAATCAACTGACCAAGATGACCCGATGTTGATCTTTTTGTATAGCAGCCGAAGGGATTTTTGTGTTGTATTAATGTTACGAGAAAGTTACAGATGCCTGGAGAATAACTGGGAAGCGTCTCGGAAGGTGCAGCGGGAGTAGAATGTGCCAGACTCTCCTGAATGCAAAATCCTGCTAATTACGCAATATATGTCAGGCATAACGCAGGCTGCACGCGTGTCTATATCGCAACGGCGTAATATTATTAATTACTGTTGAATGTAATTAACTTTTAAAAGCATTTTATTAATGCAGTCACTATTACAGAGACCTGTTATAGCTGATATTCTTTCATAAGACTTTCTTTCAATTAGTTGTTTTCTGTTATTAACTATCTGTAAAATGTGTGTGTGTGTTACGATGTATAGGCGCCGCATAGACTAAGTAGTCAATATATATATCTTATTAGAATGAAGTGGACTTAATGATATATTTTCTGACAATCTACTGAACTTTTAATACAGTTTATAAAAAATAATTAATTTGTCTCTGTTGACCTTTTTAACAAAACTAGAAATTTAACTTCTGCACCATGAAATAAATTAATATTTAAAAGTCCTTTTTGTTTTATTTACTTTAAAGTCTTCGCTGATGCGATAAGGTCTTCTTTTAAGTACATTTTTTTCAGTTGTACATAAACAATATACGTCCACTCCCCTTTCATGTGGACTGCAGATCCTGCAGACGACCGATTGTTCCTGAATGATCCTGGATCTGGATGAGTACGTGGGGTTGATATACTCTGTCCCCGCCCTCAGGGTCGCTATCGGACGTGTAGGTATTTCTCACGAACATAGTTACGTATACTTTCACCGCAAACAGATAGGTGTACTGTTACCGCTAAAAATGGGGTCTTATGCTTACGTCCCCAGTCGTTTTTAAGTATCTATATACCTAATCGGAATATCTAGTACTTTTGCGGCATAGCACAATTATAATAATTCTCACGGTAACTCTAGGAATTTTACTTGTGTTTGTCACGATTGGCAGACCAAGCGCCATGGATCACGCGGCTTTTAAAGACCGAAGAGAGACTGTATCCGAAGAAGAGACTGTATCCCTTTAAAGTTAATATCATCGATTGAATTCACGTAATCTGATTGGTTCTTAGGTAACCCGTTTTCATATTTTCTTACAGATAATAAATGTTCTTGTCCAAGAAGGCTTATGAACAGAACATTCTCGTTCAAAACCCTGATTATTTTCACGACCGAATTTATGGCTACATAACCCTTTTACTTTCAAATTCATACATTTAGTTACTTATTTTTAAAATAACTATTGCCATCAGTTAGACATTGTCATCATTAATCCTACTTAAAACTAACATTTTTCACAATGTTCCTAACATTATGAATTTATAATGTTCATACCTGGAATCTCTACTTATTCATTCAGTGTCTTTATGTGTTATCATATGCTTTACTCTCTGCTACATTCCATATGCAATTATAATGCCCATTGCAGTATAGGCCTATATATGAACATAAAATATACATAAGGTGTTATCTACTAAGATACAAAACTGAAACAGTTACCGATTTGGAAAATTAAAAAAAATTCCAAGACCGTACTAATAACACACCAACAGTAGACAACATATGAATCTTACGTACGGTAATTTCTTGTTGTTAAAAATTAAAAATCGCTCATGAAGGCAGAAGGCGGTAACAAATAGTACGAAAGTAGGAGAGATAGTCACATAGAGATCAGCAAAACAATTGTATATTTTATCAAGTCTGTTACATAATTTGTCCCCGGACAAGATATAGCACTTACAACAATAGGCCTACTAGAAAGGGATCACCATGCCATTAAAGTGAACGGGGTCCGATTAATGCGATCAGATATGCAATTGACACAAGTATCTTGTCTGATAATCTGGACAGTCTCCAACTCTTACTAACGACAAATGTTTGAAAGGCCGGTTAGTCAAAAGCAATTCAGTTAGTAACAAAACAAGTTTAAATGAAAGAGGCACGAGGTATGTTGTCTTAGCAAACAACTTCACTCTCGAGTTAAATCCTCGTAGTTAAACGGTCAACATCCTGACAGTTTTTATTTTTGGAATAGTTATACTTCAAGTATAATTTGGTAAGCATATTCAGAATTATCAGTTGAAACCCAATGATCAGAAAATACAAAAGAGCAAGTTTCATTATAACAGTTAAGACCTCGTGTCGTTCTGCTATAACAGACAACTCAACTTTAGAAATCAACGTGCTCAGTTCTGTTAAGCTGGTTCTCAGAAACTAGACATCAAAACGAATGACTGCATTACACACATGCGAATGGTTCCGTCTTTTAAGATTCAGAAATTATATAGATTTGTAACAATGCTGACAGATTAGATCAAAGACTACACGTCATTGTAATGTAGTGCCGTATGTAAGTATGTATACAAACAAGGAAGTTTTGACATTAATTTAGAATACTAGAAGCGAGTTACTACATTTCACATTTATTCTATTTATTGATATATAAACACTATTCATTTAGTTTTTCCTTTATTTGTAAGGAAAAAATAAAAAATTCAAACTGAAATAAAAATAAATAAAATAAAAACTTTAAGACGTAAAAAATACATTTTTGAACTGCAATTCCAGTCTTTTAGACTGCTTTTCGATGCTCCGTGTTTGTATTAAAATGAAAGCTGTAGTAGACAGAAACCACTGCACAGTATTTATTTAGTAGCCCTTACTACTCGACATCAGATGATAATTAATGGACTGTGATCTTACCTTAATGCTAGGCTCTACCATCTCTCCGGACCCCTTGATGTTGTAAGAGTGATTAAAAGTGGGCGGGGGTGTGTCGGAGCCAAGACCGCAGGTCTTTTGGGCGTAGAATACTTCGCGAAGCTGTTGGGGTTTGAGCGAGTATTAGAAATGAGTATTCATAGTCTAGGTTTAGAGATGTGTTTGCTGTTTACAGAAATCTTGTGCAGACAGTAATCTGTTTTGAGAGAATTGCTTATTCTTGACTGAGAATGGTTTTGTTGACGGCGGACCGATGGTACGAGAAGTAGAGAAGTAGCTCATGTATGGGGCATGAGATAGACGCTGACGTTTCTCACGAAAGTCAAGTCGATGTACGTGTTTCCCGACGTAGCCGGCGATCCCGTAGGCGCAGAGTCTAAGTTGAATTGAGTCTTCATGAAATTAAGCTGTGTAGATTCGTTTGAGAGTCGGCGTTAAAGTCCTCTGATTGCTCTGTTTCCGTGTCTCGTGTGGTGGACATGTCCGTTTGAGAGGATTGAGTTCTCCCAATGTAACTCCAATTGAATTGTCTCCAATCGATAGTGATGTTGTACGTCTTGTAGAGCGTCTGGTTGACGAGGAATCAAGGCTTGACGACGCTTTTCTTAACGAATCGAATGTGGATTTGTGAATAAAATTCTTCTTTTTGTTTACGTTGAACGTGAAACCGTTGTCAAGCTGGCGCTGTGGAGATTTCTCCGATGATTCCATGAACACCTTCGTGTTTCAATTGATGTATTCGCATGAAAAACAAGCTCTCATGCCTTGCGAGCCAAATCCGGGCTCGGCAAAGTCTTCGTAAGTCTACTCTCTGAACAAGTATTCGCTTTATCTCCACAGGTTCTACGGGAGCAGTAGCGGTTCCGACTAGCGGCACTCGGCCGGCTCGGGTTTCTTACGTTGCCTACAGGCTCTCTGACGCTCAGCCTCGGACACTTAAAGCTGATTCGATTCCTTTTGACTTATTTTTCTTCTTGTTTGCGCTTGAGGTAGGCTTAAATCTTCCTTAAGAATGTGAGTCATTTCAGAAATTTTCACAAAGTTCTCAAATATTTCACAAGTTTTACACACGCAGTCGTGATTTCCCGCAAATATTATTACACATATCGTTAGATCTTCCGCAGACGAAATGAATTACACGTCGCGGGATGTTCTCTCACGCCGCGGCCCCCAGTTATAGGAGCCTACTAATTTTACCACGCGCACCGAGCGCCGATTTCACAACACAACGACAGACGCGCCCACCGCTCAATATTGCGTCATCTGACCTTGAATGGCATTTCGATAGTCTTCAGCTCAGTTAGTACATTTTTGCTAGATTTTACAATTTTAAAATTATTGAAGGAAGTCCGGTGTACACTTTTTTGGGATACACGGATGTTTACCTAGGACCCAGTACTGAAACGAAACGGTAGACGTATTCCACTTCATTAAATGAGCTCAGGTGAATTGGGTACATAGAAATAATGCAGGAAACCCAGCCAGCAATGCAAATATTTTGCTAGTAGCTCGTGGACCCAAATTAAGATCGAGAATTAGGTTGAAGGCTCTGGTGGAGGAGGACCAGGGAAAGCTTAATATTAGGCTAGAAGGATAGAACGAAGAATAGAGACGAATGGAGTCGACTTTTGGAAGTTGCCAAAGATTGTGTAGTCACTGATGATTATGATGAGGATGATAATGATGATATATGTTACATATAGTACCTGTTTTTCACGGCGACTGAAGTTACTTTCTGAATCCTAGCTTACCTACCTTTTCATCTCCCTATCTAAGAATTCTACTACACATCCTTTCAACTTATTTTCCCCATCGTCCTTTAGGAACACAACGATTATTGCACCCAAACATTATTCTTTTATCCGTTAGGCTGTCATGCATTCATAAAAAACTATAGCTTTTTAATGTTGTTCATACATTCAAAACAATTGCTTTATGTATTCAGTGTCTTATTATCCCTTTCCTAATAATTTTGGTTGAAAAGCACCTTACAGAAACCACTTATCATAAATATGTTTCTATTATGAATATGTTTTGTTATATTTGAAATCAGCGAAATAATACGATGAAAATGACACCAAACACGACTAAAAAATATTAAATTTTAAGGTGTTTCAAGGTAAAAGCTCAACAACTACTTTAATACATATGTTCAGTGCATAGTGCTTTATAACGCCCAATTTTTAATATTCCTTAGTCGTGTTTGGTGTCATTTTCATCGTATTATTTCGCTGATTTCAAATATAACAAAATTTTACCAGTATTGGGCGAGGCAAAAAAAAAAAATTGTTTCATACTGGACGCACAGTGAGGTGACTCACGCGGCAATTAGCTGCTGTCGAGCCCGGGCGGAAATATTACAATCGGGGAGAGGCAGCAGGTAGGCTAAGGGTCCACACGCCAACCATCGTCATACAGAGCATAGAGAGACCATTTGAAGTTTATGGTTTCGGTTTTTCCTCAGTTAGTACTCGCTATTCTCGCCATTTAAGAATTCAGAAATTGATAAGATTATTTCCTCGCAGGGCTGACAATCAACACGTTACTCCTCAGTATCTCGTTCTTTCATCACGAAAAAGCAGCCAGTACAATGGATTTCAGCGTTAAGTTCACAACAAACCGACTACAGTGTACACCAGTTCAACTTGCAGGTGCCCAATAATTTATCCGAGTCGCAATAAATTACTGGGGTATGAGAGCTGAGCGTACAACTGTGTAGCTACTACCGCGTCATATGTAACACAGGTTTCACGATGTTTATGCATGAACGAAAGGGCAAGTGCACACATATATTTACATGTGTAGTTACCCTGAATAGCGCGCATTATGTAAATCCTTAAGTATTCACGTTCACGAACTGCACAGAAATACTACTAGCGTTTGCAATATTTATGCTCACGAAACACACTGTATTGTATACGAAACGTCGTTGGACTTTGTGTGTGTGTGTGTGTGAAGTGGAGCTCGGCCAACGTGGAAGTCTAGGCAGACACTAACCATGTGTGTGATCGGAATAATAGTGGTGGTTGTGTACTCGTCGGCCAAAGATAGCGTAATCTGATTTAAGACGGACTGAGGACGTAGTGACGACAACGGCGGTTTCAGCAAGCGTCGTTGACACTGCCGGTTACTGGTCACTGGCGGCTTAACAACATGATTAGTAAACCTGTAAAGCAAGAAATATATATATATATATATATATATATATATATATATATTAAAACATAGTCTACAAGCTTTGTCTAAAAAGTAATGAGACTCATCGTATAAAACTAATTATTGAAATTAAGAAACAAAAAAATGTTCTCCTCAAAACAATGCCATTGTAAAGAGCATAGTTTCCACGTTGTTTCCACTGCTCGAACAGTATTGCAAGTCTCCAGTTGTCAATCCGTTTAGCGGTCCGTTACAATCTTTTTGATATTTTCCACGCTTTGAAGAAACAATCCCAAAATTGACTTCTGACTTTTGGAAAGAGGAATTGATCACATGGACTAAGGTCAGGGAGAGTGTCGGAGTCCTATATAAATGACCTCTTTAGTCGAGTACTCCTATAAGGAAAGTACGGTGCAATATGGAGGGCTCCCGTCATGAACCACCCTTGAATCAACAGTCTCAAATCATCCACCAAAATTTCATGATTAAAATGTGTTCGAAATGTAGTTCATGACCATTTATTGTTACCATCCAACAACAATCAGACTTGATGAGATTTCCCACTTTTGGCACATTTTCTACAAATCATGCTACGTTTGGTCGTCCAGAATACGGTTCATCTCCAGAATATGGTCATCCAAAATTCTTTGTCTCGCCCCCTTGGAAACTTCCGAGCAGCATATAACCTAATCCTGGTAACCTTCTTTTAACTTGTCAAGTATTTCTGTTATACTATCTTAATTACTTCCATATTCCTTAAGGAATGGAAGTATGGTGATGGCAAAAAAAATCGTGTTCGAGATTATTGCAGATTCTGATTCTACTACACTCAAAACATGAAAAAAAGTCGTTTTCCGAAAAGTGTCTGTGTGTGTGTCTGTGTGTCTGTCTGTAGATTTTTTTTCTATGGCAAACGATAACTGCCGCAAATTCAAACAGAATCAAATAATTTTTTGCATACAGCCCTGATTTGTAGAGTACTCGCGACCTATTGTTTTTGGTGAAGATCGGTTGAGGGAAAGGGGTAGTTTACCTGCAACGGTTTTTTTTTATCAAGGGAAATTTTTTTTTTTTTGGCAAACGATAACAGCCGCAAATTCAAACAGAATCAAATAATGTTTCGCATACAGCCCTGAATTGTAGAGTTCTCAAGACCTATTGTTTTTGGTGAAGATCGGTTAAGGGAAAGGGGTAGTTTACCTACAACGTTTTTTTAACAAGGGTATTTCCTATGGCAAACGATAACAGCCGCAAGTTCAAACAGAATCAAATAATTTTCTGCATACAGCCCTGATTTGTAGAGTACTCAAGACCTATTGTTTTTGGTGAAGATCGGTTGAGGGGAAGGGGTAGTTTACCTGCAACGTTTTGTTTTCTATGGCAAACGATAACTGCCGCAAATTCAAACAGAATCAAATAATTTTTTGCATACATCCCTAAATTGTAGAGGTCTCAAGGACTTTCGATTTTGGTGAAGATCGGTTAAGGGGAAGGGGTAGTTTACCTGCAACCTTTTACGTTTTAACAAGAGTAAAGTACTTGAAAATTTATTTAAACTTTTTGAAACAATGGTAATTGTTGAAAATAAAATAATTTTGTTGCCAGGTAACAAAAATAAAGTCATTTTGATTATAAAATATAAATATTTACAAGAAAAGAATTTTCAGTTTTCAAAATTTAAATATATTTTTATAAAACAATTGGTTCTTCATTGAGGTGGGGACTTGACGACAGTGACAGGGCTTTCCACCAAATTCAGCAGAGTGACAGGTAGGCCCAACTCTGATTGGCTCCTCAGATTTCCCCAGCGTTAGTAGGTTCTATGAAAATATTTTATTTCAAAAATGATTTTAAATATAAATCTTAGATATGTTTTATAAATCTCATATTTTATGTTTTAACATGGGTAATTTTTTATATGACGAACCATAACTGCCGTAAATTCAAACAGAATCAAATAACTTTTTACATATGTGCCTGAGCTATAGAGAACTCAATGTCTGTTGATTTTGGTGAAGATCGGTTACGGGGAAAGGGCAGTTTACCTGAAACATTTTTTGTTGTAACATGAGTAAAGTACTTAATTTTGATAAAGTATCCTGATAAGATCTTAATAATCCACTGTAGAAACGTAGATGAAATATCTATAAATGAAGAGGCTAGTTGAATGGGCTGGGGTAATTTTCTATAAATCAAAATTATAGTTGAAGGGGGAGGGGATAATTTTTTTTTATATGTGTACTACGTTATTGGCAACAAAGAAGTATTTTTTTGTTAAAATTCCTTCCCTGGCTGTTTGGCTGAAAATGATTTTAAATATAAATCTTAGAATATGGAAGTCATGTATGGTTCTCCATACCGATATTTTTAACACAAAATTAGATTCCTACAATGCTGCTCAAAATTATTGAGTTCCATTTTTGTAAGATAAAGCGAAATCCAGGGATTTACTATTAAACATGGTTAATACAGTTAAAAACTTTTACTATTAAAGTTAAAAACTTTAATGAATATAAACGACTTACAGCTATAAGCTTTTGTATTATTGTTCAACATGTTGAAATCCGAGGAAAAATTAACTCTCGTTTCTTTTTAGCCGTAGGCCTAAATCATTGAGGCTACATCAGTTGAAACCGGAAAAGAAAAATTTTTTCCCATGACTTGATTTTTAAAGAAGTGTTAGTAGCTCCAAGAAGACATTATTACCCTGCAATGATGGAACATGTGACAATTCCAGCGTCCTGTGATTATGTTAGGCCAAGGATACATTAATTGTGGACAGTGTTTAATTCACAGACCATTCGCGTCAAACTAATCATAGGTGTACATATTACGGCTGTGTTAATAAACGTGTTAATAAATATTTATGATCGTGTAACAGCTAGTATAAGTACTGAGGATGATACACCAAATAAAAGTCATTATTTTGAATCCTAGACTCCCAGCAGTGGGACCAATACGAATGTATGAAAGATAAAGCGTCTAAGGCACAATGGAAAACTGTCATTGAGATTCAATATCTGCTGTCAAGCAGGCAGATACGTTGAAACTGTCTTTCTGTGACAGTTTTAATACACAGAAAATCGAATACTTCTGATCAACGACTGCATGCATAGTGTTGTTAGACATACCAGCAAGAAAAAGACGTGTTTGGGAAATTGGCTTACGAGGAATACTGGTTAGAGGTCCCTACGGGTACCAGTGTCCTCCTTTACCGCACTCTTCTACTTTGTAATAGTATTTCGTGGTAGTTCATGAGTGACCACAACACTTCGACCATGCTGGGACCGATAAGCAAGACTAAATTGCCGCTCCAGAATTGAAAATCAGTGAATTCCGGTAGCGACGGTGTCCGGAATTTCATAATCGGCTTTGGACAATATTCGTTTTCCTCATGCCTGTGCGTTGATCTGCCCACCTCTTCGCTATACAGCCGGGTAACTTGCCGTCGGGCGTCTTGCTTGTGTGCACTAGATTTAGTTTATTTCAAAACGGGAGAACGTTTTACTCCTTCATAATAAGGGAAATGTCCTATTTCCATTGGCGCTCAGTGGATGGAGAGCTGGAATTTTCCAACCCTACAGAGGATTGCTGATATAATCTCACTAGCTAGAACAATAGATCTCATGAAAAAGAGGACATGTCGGGCTTATGCGTGAGCGCGTGGTCCTCCCTCCCCCACTATCTGTGATATTTGGAACAACAGCTACACAGGAACTGTTATCTATATAAGTTAGAAAGGGAATTATGCCATAAACTGAAACCCAGAAGCTAGAGTGTTCTGAAACGTATATTGTGAAATTTTTAAGTACACAACTTACGTATTTTTCTTTTTTCTTTTATTGTTCCGACTGCCTTGCTTGTGTAAATTATTTGTTAACGAATTGTTCATAAGTCAAGCTACAAACAAGAAACGTAAAAGATTTCCATTCCTAAATATACTGTCTGTTGAAACGTTCTTTAACGGGTTGAGTTCAGTGATAAGAAACAGAGAGGGACATATCAATCCAGCGATTGGGCAATACCACATCCATCCTCCGAGAACGTTTACGGCTCGACGTTTGAGCCCCCTAAAGATTAATGGAAGCAATGCATGGACGTTGTCCAGAAGAGAATT
This sequence comes from Magicicada septendecula, assembly GCA_034769895.1. Taxonomy (NCBI): domain Eukaryota; kingdom Metazoa; phylum Arthropoda; class Insecta; order Hemiptera; family Cicadidae; genus Magicicada; species Magicicada septendecula. The sequence goes on along the minus strand of CM068371.1, from coordinate 185,254,146 downwards.
AGGAACCTCGAACAAATTGTATTTTCTTCATTAAAGAATAAATAATGGCTAAGGGAAATGACAAGTGAAACCAGAGACTTGGTAGGGGTCTGATTCAGCAACAACACAGCCAATAAGTCATTATCATCTCCTCGCGATTGTACAGGGTCCGTCACGGGAACCGCATGTTTTTGTATTGGGTAGTACGGCCGAGCGGTTGGCATCAGTGAGTGTGGGTTGGCCTTGATTTGTTCGTTAGAGTGGGAAGTTTAGTTGCCGCCATGTCGTGGAACGTGGAGCATCGTACGTTCGCTCTCCGGCGGTTTTTCGTAAACAATAAGTCAGTGACGCAGACACAACGTGACTTTCGCACCCATTTTAATATTCCGGTCCGCCGACCTGTTCCAGACCGCAACACCATTTTGAGATGGTTTGACAACTTCAACACAACTGGCTCCGTAATGAAGAAAAAACCACCTGGCCCTGTCAACACAGCCCGAAAACATCGAGCGAGTTAGGACGTCTGCGATACAGAGCCCTAAACGGTCGGTTCGCAAGCGTGCTGCGAGTTTAGGGATTAACGAGTCAACAGTGCGAAGGATTCTGCACAAAGATCTTCATTATCACCCATACAAAATTCAGGTATGTCAGCAACTTAGTGTAGGTGATTATGAATAGCGTCGTGTCTTTTGTGAAACCATGCTTGAAACCATGGTCAATAATGAAAACATGATTTTTTTCATGAGTGATGAAGCCCATTTTCATTTAAATGGGTTCGTTAACAAACAAAACTGTAGATATTGGTGTAACGAAAATCCTCAGATGTTACATGAGTCCCCTCTTCACAGCCCAAAAGTAACAGTATGGTGTGCAGTTGAGGAGAAGGGCATTATTGGCCCGTACTTTTTTGAGAAAAACAATATTACTGTGACTGTTAATTCAGAGCGCTACATTACGATGCTCCAAACCTTCTTCTTCCCAGAACTTCGACGTCGCAGATGGGCAATGAGGAAAGTATGGTTTCAACAGGATGGTGCAACTGCACACACAGCTCGTAATTCAATGGCTGTCTTACGGGATCAGTTTCCAGGCCACCTTATCTCCAGATATGGCAATCTTCGCTGGCCTCCTCGCACCCCTGATCTAAGCTTATGTGACTTCTTTTTTTGGGGATATCTCAAGTCCTGAGTATACGTTAACCAGCCACGCTGCCTTGAAGATCTGAAGACAACAATCCAGGAGGAAATCGTTCGTATTCCACGTCAGATGTTAATTAACGCTACTCGGAGTTTTCGGGACCGGCTACAATCATGCATAATCATAAATGGCCAACATCTGAGCGACGTGATCTTCAAAACATAAATGAACAATGAAATTTCCAACATACACTATGTATTGTCATAAATAAAAATATTTTTTAAGCCAAACTGACTAAGTACATCTTATTTGAAAACCATGCGATTCCCGTGACGGACCCTGTAGTTTTTATAAACAAAGACCGGGTGATGTTCAGTAGCGATTCCCATTAGTATGTCGCCGTCCCGTGCTTTCAGAGGATGCTCCGAGTCCCCACTGATAGAAATCTTCTTGAGTCAGTAGCCTATAAACTATACTCTTTTCATACTATATTTTAAAACATCTGTATTGGTATCGGACGTCCATGTCCAGAAGATATTCAATTCTATCATTTCGCAATCAGTAGAAAATCTAATAAGAGACTACAGGACTGCAGTATTTACAACATTATGACAATACCTGCTCATCTGTATGGTGCAGAATAGAAGTTATAAGTTAAAACTAAATTGTTGCGAACTGCTACTCAAAACATTTTACGTTGTAATGCGAATGTAAGAAGTATGTACAAAACAAAATACGTACAAAAAAATGCTGTTAATTACTTTAATACTAGCAAAGTGTAAATACGCAGTACTGATTTATCACTCGGAAACTGATTTAAATACGAACGGCCGACTGTCATTACAGTTGTTCATACAAGTAATCACGGTTTTTCGCAGTCTGTATCTGTGAATTTCGTAGGTCATCAGTAAGAGAGAAATTATGTTCAAATAAGCTAACTGGGCGCTAGAATTTGTCTTTTACTCGTTGCTTGGCCTGTGGCCCACATAGGAGTGTGTGCTCGTACATCTGTTTCTCTGTTTCTACGTCTGTGTGACGTCTGCGTGCGTGTACTGTGTGTGAAATCGAACAACGGCCTGTCTAATTATAACAATAGACCGCTGAAAACAGTTACAAAGGATTGAACAACAGGAAACTTCCGCTGTTTATCCGGTCATTTGCGTGTTCACAACGGGAGTCCCTTTATTTTATATTTACAAGCATAGGACTGCTCAACTCGTGGCTTTTGTAATACAGTTCTTTGACGGACGAACGCCATTTACTTCACACAGCTAATCAAATATAAAAAACTGTTTACAATGCTTATAACCTAGGTTCCATAGTATTAAGGTCAGGCATTATTTCTTAACCAAAGCCTTACTAATTACCTTCTACTTATTTATTCGTGGCTCTTTTTATAATATATTCGTACACGTAAATATTTGATTTGTTTACGTAAACAAAGAAGACTGAATTTAAGACATTCAACTTACATTCATAATACAGTGTAAATTACTTACAAAGTATAGAAAAAAGACATAGGCCTATGTTTAACCAAAATTTATTACTGAGTAATCATCGAAAATACAGTACAATACAAAAGTACCTTCTTTAAGTAGATAAGCTATTTGGTATAGGAGAGAATTAATCTCAAAAACTAAAATTAAGACAATCGCATAAGCTGTACTACTCGATACATAACACAAGTAATGGAAGAATATGTTGCTGGTATATTTAAACTTCAGTTGGTCAATAATATTTATTACTTATTTTAAAGAGTGTTTGTAATTTGAGAGTTTTCAAGTTTTTTTTAAACGGATGGCGACAGAGAAGCATGAATTATTTTCTTCCTCACATAAAAATAGTGATAGCTTTTTGTAAATTAAGCCAATATAAACAATAATTATAACTTTTAAGTATTTGAATAACACAAATTATTTCTATAATTAATAATTTCTGTTTGTATAGTTAAATCATTGTCAGTAGAGTTATAAATTGATAATATGAATAATATACAAATCACACGTATACAAAAATAGAAATAAAATATGGTTGCATTATATACAAAACCTTTATTAATAATGACAGAAGAATTAATTTATATTATTGTATATTCTCAAATATATAAAGATGTATTTAGTCTGAAAAAATTGATAAACTCAACTAGGAGAAATATTGAAGAAAGTATTTTAATTAACTAGACGTTATGCGTTAAAACTAAATTGTTGCGAACTGCTACTTAAAACATTTACTGCTACTCTTTGTACAGGTATAGGAGAATTTTTTTCAAAAGTTCCAGTCTTCGTAACTGAATAGTTAGATAATTCAGATGACTGTTCGTTGCTTCAATTCATGAAGAAACAATGTGCTTAACCCTGGGAGAACTCGGTTGACCATTCGGGTCTATGCCAGAAAATGGCGGACAAATAAGATAACCTACGTTAAATTGTAAAGAAGGAAAATTCTTCATACATTTTTACTTCCATGTTCCGTAAGGAAAAGGCAGTATGGTGATGGCGAAAAAAAATCGTTTTCCAGATAAGGGCTGATTCTGATTGTACTACCCTCAAAACGTGAAGAAATATCATTCTCCGTTCAGTGTCTGTGTGTATCTATATTATAGGCTGAACAAATGCCGTACGACTGCAGTTTCAGACAGTAAAATTCCACAAATGGTACAGCGGCGATTACAATGCGTTATTAGTAGCGTTCAGTGAATTTCTTGCACGAAATTTCTTGTATGCAATAATTTTTTGCATGTGTGTGTGAGTTGTAGAGGACTCAAGCCCTATTGATTTTGGTGAAGATCGGTTAAGGAAGAGGGGTAGTTTACCTGTTGCGTTTTACGTTTTAACAAGAGTAAAGTAGTTAATGTTGATAAATAAAGATCCTGAAAAGAACGTCGTAATAATCCACTGTAGAAAGATAGATGAAATACCTATAAATGAAAAGGGTAATTAAAACGGGAGGGCGTAATTTTTACACGTTTTGTATTGATTTAATGAGTTTGACGAAATTAAATAAAAATGCATTTAATCTTTTTCAAACAATCGTAATTGTTAAAAATAAAATAATTTTGTTTTCCGCAATAAAATTATAATATTTTTAATTTATTTAAGTCATCTGTACATGTAGATCCGCAACCACGGCCCAGCAGGGCACAAAATAATTTGTGGCCACATAATTACATAATTATATAAATATGCAATTAATACGTGATTATCTGCGTAGCTCATTTTCTTTATAAGAATAAAGTATTTAATTTTTATAGTTAAAGTGACTCGAAAAGAACATTAAACTAATAATCCATAATAACAAAAATACCTATAAATAATGAAAATAGCTTGAGGGTGCGTGATATTTTTTTTAGAAATTATCGAACTGAATTCAAGTAAATGATTTTAAATATAAATCTTAAAACATGGAAGTCATGTAAGGTTTTCCATACCGATTTTTTATATTTAGTTTTAAAGGGGAATTGGCTGTAGAAACACCCGAAATACCTACGTTTGCTTGTTTTTCTGGTAGTAGAGTGGGTGAGTTACGTTAACTCACTCATTATATTGCAATGAAACACAGGATCCTGATAAGCAGTGCAGGCTTGCGTAATACACAGACGATGAACAGTCATGTTTAAATTGGTAGTTTTGTTAGATTTGGTTTTTGTGATATAAGTTTTGTATTTTAGAAAGGATAAGGATTTAGGTTTAGTAAAACTGTGTATTATTTTATTTGTTATTTATTCATGTACTATGTCTGTGGAAATGTGCGCGCGTGCGCGAGTGATAGACGTTTCCCCGGCTGTGCGTGAATTAATTATCGTTGTGTTATGACACTTGAACTGAACATAGACCACTGTATTAGCTACAGTTCCTATATATTTCTATCTATTAAATGACGTTCAAATATGATCTTATTAAAGTATGAAGTTATTGTAAAACGCAGTTATGCATGAGATAAGGGTATTCTGTGATTACCAGCTATGCATGCTCTTATAAAGTTGATGCACTTTACGGCATGAAAAGTTGCAAATCATGTTCGTTGTAACCATGTGACTTCCTTCCACCAATTAAATGCTGGATGGCAGTTGGAAATTTTCTTAAGCCTGTTGTTGCACAGTCAGTTCTTCTCAGCCAGCTATCACGATCGGGACGTGCGATTCTTGTTCAAGATTTTCCGCTTGCAAGAATTCGTTTAGTCTTTTCGGCGGTAGTAACGCGTGTGAAGACTCAGAACTGTTCGGGTATTACATCTTTACACCCAGTGTTGTTATTAAAACATAGCGTTCACAAATACACAGGCAGTTCTTCTCAGCCAGCTATCACGATCGGGACGTGCAAATTCTTGTTCAAGATTTTTCGCTTGCAAGAATTTGTTAAGTCTTTTCGGCGGTAGTAACGCGTATGAAGACTCAGAACTGTTCGGGTATTACATCTCTACACCCAGTGTTGTTATTAAAACATAGCGTTCATAAATACGACAGTTAGTTCTTCTCTGGCAGCTATCACGATCGGGACGTGCAATTCTTGTTCAAGAATTTTCCGCTTGCAAGAATTTGTAAGTTTCTTCGGCGGTAGTAACGAGTGCGAAGACTCATAATGGTTTGAATATTACATCTCTACACACGGTATTATTATTAAAACATTGCGTGTGTAAATAAGTGAACTTGAACTGTGCTACTGTGTGAGATATTCTGCAGTACCAGTAAAATTTAATAATTTTGTCATCATTAGTTTCCGCGTGAGTGGAAGATTTCCGCATAGGGAGGTCTGCTGATCGCGGTAGACCCAGTGGTACGCGTGAACACTTGAAGAGTCCGGATTGGTATAAGCCTAGTATACCGTTTCTAAGTAAAACTCACTGTGACCTGAGATACTTGTAAATTATAAATTCTATATGAAGTTTAACCAGTAATATCCATAGAACCGTTGTGGTGAGCGAAGCGTCAGTGTCATCGTTGGAACTACAGGACACCAGCCCAGCTGGAAGCGTTTCCAGGGTGAACCGTCTGTCATCAATAAGCCACGCCGGACGACTCAACGACACAGCAAAGCCCCCCCCCCCTTTCATCAACATCGTCGTGGGAATCATCACATATGTAACGTATCACATCACGTGTATGAACAGTAATTAACACTTTAAAAGACTATATATCAAACACTACCATTATACTTGTCAAATATATCATATAAACAATTACATATGTCTTGTGAGCAATAAATAATCTTAAACCCTCCAATATAGACTTTTGCATTAAGATACACATACTACCATATCCTATGCGCCAATAGTTTAGTAATTTGTGTTGTCGCAATATGCAGTTATTTTATCAATTTACATTTTTAATTCAAAATTTTTTTTGTTACACATACATTACATCGTTTCCTTAACTTGTTTTTGGCCCTGTATTTTGTGTTTTTATTTTTTTAATATCATGAACGTGTGAGTGCAAGTGACAACGCAATGGCGACGGGCCACAAACACGAAAATTATCATGTTCTTGCTGGGTTATCAAGGTCACACAATGTCTTAGTATGCGTGTGAGAAAGGGTAACTATCACTTGCAAATTCTTGACGTTGCTCGATTGTTTACAGGCATCTGGAATCTTCTCGTCCACTCTATAACACGTGACTTTGGGTAGCCTGAACAATTGCCGTACGACTGCAGTTTCAGACAGTAAAATTCCACAAATGGTACAGCGGCGATTACAATGCGTTATTAGTAGTGTTCCGTGAATTTCTTGAATATTTTACAATTTTATTAGAGAGTTGTAGTAGTGAAAGTGTCAACTGTTCAACTGTGTATTTATGTTTTGGGCCACAGTAATTCATTTTAATTGATTAATTTTGTCATTAGTTGTCTATAGTACTTATTGGTTAACGGCATAGCTAGGAGGACTATTGTAATACAAGTGTGGTTGTTCATAAAAACGTTAATAAAAATTGTGAGTGTCAGTTTTTCTGGCGTTCAGTAATTTATTATACTGTTAAGATCACGGTCCATGCGATCCTCGTATCGGGGTTTGACAAGGTGCGCGCGGCCGTCAAAAAATCTCAAATTTGGCATATAAGGTGCGCGCGGCGGTCAGTTTTGGTCGCCCTAAGCAAGATGTGAATAGGAAAGAGGGCCGCTGATTTATAATTTGTTATGCTCTCACTTTCATGGTTGCACTTGAACTAATAAAGCTGAAATTAGTGTATGCGTTGTGGTTATATTTAAATATTAGTAATTTGGCCTGTTCAAAATGCTAATATGATATTATTCGAAGTTATACGTTAAAACACTCATTTTTGTTACAATACCTTTGGTAGTTTGAATCGTACAGTAGAAAACACTAAAAAAATATGCAGCCTTACACAGTACAATAAGTACTTCTATTACATGTGTATCACTACAATACAAAACGTAAATACTAAAATAGCCTACGCAATTACAGAAAACATAACTCCTTATAATATATATATATATATATATATATATATATATATATATTTCAATCACTTTCTGCTACAGTCCGTTTCTTGATATATATAATACTACAATACTTATAACTATTTTACCTCAAGATATATTTTTTCCTAAGGAACATGTTTCGGGAGATCCTGTTCTCCCATCTTCAACCTTCGCCATCTTGCTTCTGGTGCAGTATTTGTGTGTTGGCTTCTGGATGTTATTAAGGTGGTTTATCATTTTATTGGACCAAAGACCAACAAACCACCTTAATAACATCCAGAAGCCAACACACAAATACTGCACCAGAAGCAAGATGGCGAAGGCTGAAGATGGGAGAACAGGATCTCCCGAAACATGTTCCTTAGGAAAAAATATATCTTGAGGTAAAATAGTTATAAGTATTATAGTAATATATATATATATATATATATATATATATGATGCTTTTTTTATAAATTCTAACCTAGTGATTTTTTTAGCTTCTAAACCAGATTTAATATTAATTAAAAATTGTAATATATTCGAACAAATATACTGCAAGTAAGTTTATTTTCACTTGACGCATGATTCACAGAAATTATTCTGTATCTTCAGAGGTTTGTTTGAATTGTAATTAAATGTTACGCTTACATTGAATTTGAATAATTCAATTACAATTCAAACAAACCTCTAAGATACAGAATAATTTCTGTGAAACGTGCGTCAGGTGAAAATAAACCTACTTTCAGTATATATTCGAAGATATCACATGAGAGACCTGCAGGAAACTCAACGAGTTACTTACAAAGGAATAATAATACTTAAAAATTGTTGTCTCTTAACAAACTTCGAATTTAAGGTTTTCTTATTGTTTTTGTTTTTATACCGACATACGAAGTAATTTGTGTGTCTTTCAGTACCTCTAGGAAAGCAAACACATTGGGATGTGGGGCATTGAACATGTTATCTAGCGTTGAATGAAACGCTTCACATTTTTTTGGGACAGGCACTGTTACCCTCAATGACAAACAGTTGTTTAGGCCTACATACTGTAATCTCAAACGTGAATGTTTATCTATATTACTAAGAAGCTTACTTTTTAGTAGTCTAAAGATAACTCAACAGAAATTAAACGAATAAGACAAAAATATTTAGATGCCAAAAGGCATCCGTTTATACTGTTCAAGTAGCGTGTACGTAAAACAGTTGTTGTTCGTGTATTTCTGTTTAATTAAATTAAAATGCCGATCTGACGATGAGCTGAGAAGCTTGAAAGCGCTAATCGGAATAATTTTTCTATAGTGGTGTGGAACAGTAATAATTCTGTTTCAAATTTTAATGTTTGACGATCGCGTATGAGGGGTATATAGCCTATGTCTGAAGATTCGAATCCTTCCGAAACGCGTGACAAAGCTACTAGAAGAAGTCACAAGATGCAACTGATATAAAAGAATATATTAAATAAATAAAATGTTACTCGTATCACCAGAATCAATTATAAAATTATACATTACACTCCTAAACCTGTAAACCTTTTTTTGTAACCAACACAAACTAGACAGTTATAATTCTTGTTATGAGTATAGCTACGTGTATAGCTTTTGAAGACGACTACAGACTACAGAAGTTTTGGACTCGAAATGTTAAGAAAAAATATAACAATGGAAGTATTCGGTTTTACTAGATGAAGTTCGCATAGTATTTGTAAATAGTCGACCTAACGTTTTTCGATGGTGTATAACGTATAACTTGTTCATTCTCAGCTTTACTAGTAAAGTAGAAGTAAAATGATTTCTGATAACTTCATTAATGTTACTTTACGAAGTAAATTAATGACAGGAGCTATTTTTGTTGTCACTGAGAAATCCAACTATCTCATTATAGCGTCGTGTGAAATGTCACAGTGAATAAAATATTCTGTGAATCTAATCAAGTTTTATATTTTGATTATAAGTAATCATGTTCCAACTTTTGATACCGTTTATTTCCAGTTGCATTTTAAATATAGACGTCTACTTGACCTACGTTGGTAAGGGTGCGTTTTAACTTCGTAGGTTCCTCCCATCTATATCAATGCTTTTTATGTTGACTACTCACTGCTGCCCATTACTTACTGCAATAAAAAAACTGAAGAACTCTTGGACTATGTGGCTGAACAGTAGATAAAATCTAAATACAGTTTAACGGAAATATACGAAAATGAAATAAGAACACTGATTTATAAAGCCTCCTATAATGCTCTAAGCCCCATAATCCATAGAAACGCGTATATAATTCAAATGAATAATAGGAATAGCGGTAAGTAATATGTTATCTAATTGCGGTTCTCCAGAACGTGAGAACACGAGAGTTCACAAGCCGGTTGTTAACACTCACAAATATGCATGAACATGAAGCTATGTCAAGTGAAACTGTCGCACACGGAATTGTTAACTGAACAGGTAAAGTTATAAACCGTCACGAGTTCACAAGATAATTTGCAACGTACAAGTTTACTGACAGGTATATGGCGGACTTCCGTTGCCGGTAACGCCGGTAGTTTTTGTTAGAAGCGGACAATACAGGCCAGGTAGAATCCACCTGTTATTCCACCCCCTTCATTCATTCTCCGTCCACGTTCACCTTGCTGATCGTGTCTTTAATAGCAAGACCAAAAATTAATTTCTCTCGGTTGCAGTGAAAACTTTTAATTAATTTTTTTCTATCGGAGTCGCTTATTCTTTTCCTTTCTTCAGTTCATTCGCATTCAATATTTGTCTTTGTAAAGTACCCTTTGTCTTCAAACTTACTGCCAATGTTTTACGTTAATCTTGAATAATTCTCTCAGTCCAGAATGTTTTCCGTAAGTGTCGAATTATATGTTTTATCCGTTCTAAAACTTCTATCGTATATCCAACTTTAGAATTTAAAATAACGTATGTCAACAAAATCGTCTAATTTTTAAACTTAAGCTTAATTATAGCAGAAGTATTAAATACGTTTAACGTTTGAATACTAAACATTATCGTGTAGGTAGGTCTACAACACTCAATTAATTATAAGTAGGAACAAAAGCAAGAAATTTTAAGTACCTCTAAATAATAAACAAATTCAGGCTATTAAGGAAGTGTCTTTATACCTTAAACAAATACTAATACGTCAATTTTCAGAGCTCAGAAAATAACGTTTCGATTGGCGCATAGCTTTAATAGTTTTTCTAGTGTCCTAATTTTTATTAAATCTGGTTTACATCGTAATTTTATAAGACTCTAGGATTGAAAGCACAAAATGTTTCCTAATTTACGGGTAACAATGTGTTACGAAGACTTTTTTCGTACGGAAGGACACGACTTAAGATATTTTCGAATTCGTTGTATCTGCTATTAGAGATCTAATTGTTTTAACACTAATTGATCAAATACAGTATTCTTGGTTTTTGATAAATGTTAACTTAGATTGTTATGGATACTATAAAAAAAAACAATACCGTACCAGCGGAACAACATGGTCTCAATATTGTTGTTTGATGTTTATTACCTTTTCTTGCAGTAGTAAATAATAAACGTAAGAAATAAAACTTTAAAAAGGAACTTTTCAGCTGAAATTTACAATCTAGTAACTGAGAACTGTTTTCGAAACTCAGAAAAATACACGACCACTTTAGGATTTCTTGTTTGTCATACATTTTTGTTCAATGTCTTTAGTACATACGTCTACATAAATACACACGCGCCGCAGTAACTCCGTCTACAATATTTTTTCTGGTCCCGCGATATCGTTGTACGGATATTTCACCGTATTCTATCGATGCAAGATACACTACTTTGTCTGCTGAATTTAGATTGTATATCAATGTAACAACGGTTTTACCGTGCAGGTGAGAAACAAAGGTGCGTTTCAGGTTACCTCAATGTAGAGATACTTCGAGCCATGATAGGAACTGTACAAGCAAGTTGAACACTTTCGTTTCTAAATGCCGGAACGTTGACCTATCGTTAACATTCTTCCTCCTATGAAAGCACCGGGTGACCTATCAGATAATCATCTTTGACGACAAATCGCATCAGCAACGCTACGCCAGGAAGAGAAATTTCTTCTGAAAGAATACGTTGGCATTAATCGTGTGTATTGTTCTCTGTGCATTCATTATTCATTTCCTTTTGTATACGTGATACAAACGCGTTTGTCTACATGTTAAGTGTGTGTGTGTGTGTGTGTGTGTGTGTGTGTGTGTGTGTGTGTGTGTGTGTGTGTGTGTGTGTGTGTGTGTGTGTGTGTGTGTGTGTGTGTGTGTGTGTGTGTGTGTGTGTGTGTGTGTGTGTGTGTGTGTGTGTGTGTGTGTGTGTGTGTGTGTGTGTGTGTGTGTGTGTGTGTGTGTGTGTGTGTGGTTTCACGCTTATCAAAATCCAGCATTTAAAAATTTCAAAGCTTATTCGACTTTATGCTTGTCACACGTACAATAATTTAACATATTCAATCAAGTAAACCTGTTGGTGTCTATTCAAACCTGTTGTGCAACATCAGCACATTCAGCTCGGCCGGACTTGGACACAAACTACATTTCATTACTTAAGAAACGTTTCCGACAAACGTCATGCTATTACAATTGTTGAGTGGCTGAAGGTAATTCTGTCAGTTTTTACACTTAATTGACACCACGTTTTTTATAGCTGTTGGTAGTAGGGCCTAATAGCAATAGCATACACTAAAAAAACAAAATGAAGTTCACGAATATTGTCGCGACGATCCTATGGAAACCGACAGAAAAAAACCTTTCTTCAAACAACTAATTCATCTTTTGCAACATTCCGTGAGATCCTACAGTTGAGAGAATACAATAGTGTGAAAGACAAGATACGATTTCGTACCTACAGGTACTAAGAAACAGCCTTTGGTCGCCTGAAGAAAATTTACTGTGTAAAATTATGTTATAGGCCACAGAAGATGAAAATGACCGAGGCTTAGGCACACCAGGTCTCTAACTTTCATCTGGGTAATAGGATTATAGGAAATTCTGTAGAGCAAGTAAACTCATTTAAGTTTTTGGGAACATGGAATGGTGACATGGAATGGAAACTGTATGGAGGAAATCAGAAGTAGGACAGCTATGAGTAAGAAAGCTTTCGCAAAGGTACAAGCACTACTGACAGCAAGAAGAGATTTGCATTATTGAGATGCTTATTGAAGCATTTGAGATGATAAAGAGATTTGCTAAATGTTTTATTTCGTGTACGCAAATGTTTTTATTTTTAAAGTTAGATTCTCAAATTCATTTTTGTTGAGAACCTGGTTAAGAGGAGAGAAAGACGGAAAAAATATTTTCACGAGTTGCTGGACAAGTATTTTGAGGGTGTAAAGGAACCAGTAAAGAAAGAAATACAGGAAATCGTAAGAAAGCTCAAGTATAACAAACTCCAAGGAAAAACTGAATATCGCCAAAGAATATAAAATATGCAGGGGATGATACTGGAATACAAAACTATATCGTGATGGGTGCAAAAAATATGAATTATTTATAGTTTTATGGAGAGAAGAGAACATGTTAAAAAGTTGGGAAACGAACAATTGTGTCTACTTTAAAATTTGGAGATGAAACAAAGTGTAGTATACAGAGATTTACTTGTAGGCTATCATATGCAAATATGTAAGATGATGGTCAAAGTAATGTAATAAATGTGGATTCTCTGATAGGCGGGTATTGGCACTATTCAGGAAGTGAAGGAGTGCATCAGATCATTAATGAAACAATAACAATTTGTTATGAGTACTAAATCCAAACAATCGTGTGTTCCGTAGTCTTCATAAAAGACGGCTAATTCAGATAGAAGAGCTGAGAAACCGGAAATTATGAAAGACTTTAAAAGTCCTCCAAAGCTCATACGATTGGTGCACACGATCGTAAGAAAGTGGCAAGTTATGTAAGGGCTAATGGTGACACGTCAAAGGACTCTTTTACAGGTCAGGACATGGACAATGAGACTATCTTTAAACTTTGCCGTTCAACGTGGTGCAATAAACAAGTCATCACAGATAGAAAGTTAAACTGGTAAAATCATAAGCTATGGAGATGGTCTGCCCATTGTTGCTACAAGAGCACAACGAACGATTGACAGAAGCAGCATAGATTTGCAGCTAAACCAAAAAGAGATTAAAATTGTGAGGATAGTAGGGGCATAGAAGATGGACGCAGAATCACAAATGGATGCATATAGGGGTAGGATGGAGTATGAAAAGATAGAAAGACGGAAGAGAGTGTTCTTCATCACTGCAACTTTGTCATAGATTGTTGCTGAACTGCTAGCTACTGTTTGAGGCCTTTCAACACGAAGTAGCAGCTACCAGTTCAGAACATCGTACAACAAAGCTGGAAAGGTGGAAGCGTTAGTTTATATGAGGGCAAGATTCATTAGTAAATAAGAGAAGCCGCTGATAACGAGATGTGGCTAATCTAAACGGAACAATCAACCATGCAAATAAGAGTGAAACAGCTGTGAAAAACTGCCAAATGTGTGTGTGTGTGTGTGTGTGTGTGTGTGTGTGTGTGTGTGTGTGTGTGTGTGTGTGTGTGTGTGTGTGTGTGTGTGTGTGTGTGTGTGTGTGTGTGTGTGTGTGTGTGTGTGTGTGTGTCGCGACACAAGGCTAACGGAATTATATGGCTGCGAAATATGAGTGCTGAACAAGAATATATAGAAGACATTAAGAAGGTTGGATTTGAAATCTGTAATTGGAATGATTTTGGACCTTCTACAGAAACAAGAATGACGATTGAACGACGATTAGAACATCGGGTCATGGACAATCAGCAACTAAGAAAATTCAGCATAAGTAAACAATTTGAGTTAGCGTAGTGAGTGTAGTTAGTATCTAGTGCAAAAGCATAATGATTGTGGTGTTTTGTTTGACAGAGAGAGGGGAGTGACACCACGGGGAGAACTTGCAATTTGCGTTTAGCTGAAGTTTTACTTAAGTTTATCTATACGGAAACAATTATTATCGCCTGAAAAAAGCGAGGGTACATTAAACGTAGAGAAGAAAGAATGATTTTTGAAGGTAGAAAAACACGATGGAGATTCAAGATCAAATGAATGGGTATACAGGCTAATATATGTAGGGGAACCGAAAGTAGAAATGCTGATAAATGCTACAGAACTACGTTGGCTGGGATGGAGATACTCTCAGAGGAGGAGACGGTTAAAACTGCAGCACGGACAGGACCGGATTTTAAGAACAAGAGAGGAAGAGTCCGGGTGAGTTTAAAATAAAATCGTTTTATGAATAAAATTGGTAAAGCAAAACCAAGGACGGAAGATTAATGGGGAAAGTAACAAAGCACTAGAAGCGAAAATCCTTGTTAAAGCCAAAAGAAAAATTAGGATCTTTACATTTACAGTTTAATCTTGACCGTTTTGGCGTAGTTTTTAGTTTACTATTTCTAACTTTTTAGTAGTAATTTAATAATAGTTTAATGTTACATCAATTTCTTTTAGGTCATTGAATCGTTTTAAATCTTTCCTGTATTGCAACAGAACATTTTAAAACATTTAGACAAGTTATAAACATTGAAACAAAATGCTAAGGTTCCGAACTTTGCAAACGCTCTAATAAATTCCAGGAAATAAGTTTGTCGCGGTTCAAGTTTGAGCGCAGATAGTACTACATATATTTCAATTAGAGACGCTTCTAGGAAAATTCAAATTGGACGAACTATTGAGTAACTAAAGTAATTCGATTCTACATTCGCCTTTGTGAAGATTAATATGCTTACTCATGATCACCTATTATTTCAGTTACTTCAGAACTTCCAGTTGAAACTCTCAGGAAAGAGTTTTTATCTTCTCAGGGACATTTCACTATTAAAATATACGTAATACGGTGGGTAGTAATTAATTTTAGATGCCCAGCTACATAATACAAATTCCGTTTAACACAAATATTTTAATACGATTAAATATACATTTTTTAAATACAATATAGGCCTAATATAAATATTTGTATATTCAAGTTTACGTTACAGCATCAGCTTTGTTTACAATCTTTTGCCTACGGTGATATGAAAAACACGACGAAACATAAAATATGCTAGCAAGGGCACTGATGGAATGAAGAAATGTTTATATACCATTACATTAAAGTTCTGCATGGAAAAAACATAAACGTTACACTAAATAGGCCTAATTAAGAATCGCGTTAAGCTCAGAATCAAATATGATCTGCAAAAATTGATATTCGAATTTAAGATATTTCAAAATAGATATTTCTGTTAAAGCCGCAAGCGTAAAATTCACAGGATTAATAAACCTGATTTTTTATGGGTACGTTTCGGAAAGTAATATTCGATGAGTTTCAAGGTTGTACAAACACTCGTTCTTATGTACGTAAAGCGAGGAAAACTGTATTCATAACTGCCCAAGAATTGTTTCTCTAATTAATTTTATTTAGGCCCATATATTTAATATAAACATTCTCATACCGTGAAGTGTACGGCTTCCTGCAATTTATTTTTTTTAATATACTTTTTCGTAGTGTCATATTAATAATTCAAACCAATAAAATTATACAATGCACAAGAAGAATTCTGAACGGTATAAAATAACATAAGCGTAAACAGTAATTACACTACTTGCAAACAAAGAGAAAATCTATCGAAAGTCGTACACTACGGAGAGCCGGAAAGCATATAACACAGAGACTACTTAGTAAACTTAACATGTTGATTACGCACATGATTATTATAGTAATACATGTTTACGTATCTAATACTCATAAAATATAAAATATTAATTGGAAAATTACGTGTAATCAGTTAATGATTTTATTAAGTAATATTATTTTATTTAATATTCATAACCTAAAGTGCTGAAGTATTTTGAAACAAGAAGCAGTAGTAGTAGTAGTAGTAGTATAAAAAATAAAAAATATTTTTTGTGAAACATTCCACTAGGTAGCAGCATATGTCTGATTATAGAGGCAGTGCGCGCCAAGTGAAAGCTAAAACATCAGTTTAAGATCAGCTGTGCTGCAGGTTAGGCGCACGAGACTGTTGGACGGCGTTATAACCTCTCTTGCCTCAATACTGTCAGACTAACAACACGTGTGTGGATTATATGGTTTTATGCCGGTATCTATCGACGAATCCGCGGCGGACCGGATAATAAGTGAAGTTTTATTTATAAAATGCGATACAACCACGTGGTTTTCGTAAATTAACCGTATCTAAGTATTGTTTAGATGAGCTGAAGTCGGACCGCAGAACCAGCGAAGAGCCAATGACCTGCCAAGGCTAGTCTCTGTTAGAGCCGTTTCTCTCGTCCTTCTCCTCGGATAATTCTCTGATGGATACTCTACTGACAGCTACAATTAAATCGTGTAATTACTTTCGGCTGGGACCGACGACTCGGGCCAGCGGTTAGTAGTAGCAGTGGCTATACGTATGTGATACACGGCTTCCCCGCTCGCATTGGAACTTGTTTGTGTGTGGACATGTGTGACATGTTACTAATTATTTTGTTACTGTGCTCTGTTTTGACAACATCCACATGTGCTTCCTACTCGTACAGAAATCAAGGTAAGAAATTATTTTATCTACAGTATTTCACTCTGCGATAAGAATGTTTATTTGTGGATTTACGACCAGATACCGGACAACGTAAACAATACAGTGTGACTTTACGTAACAATAACTATTTACTGTCCTAACATACATTTCTTATAATATCTATTTTATACTTTTAACGTTTGTTCGTACGTTGATTTTCTTTAGTTTCGGATTAAGTAAACTTGAAAGACAAAAATAAACCAGTAATTGCAAAATTTAATTAAAAATCGTGAAATAGATTAAAAAATAAATATATAAAAGGTATAGCTTTAATTTGAAATAATCGTCCATTAATTTATTTATTGAAAGTTTAAATATTACCTTATTTTGGTACTCGCTTGGCATTTACTCGGCTTTTAAACCTTTCTTGTGAGTAGCTGTCGGACAAGGCGCAATACTAATAATATAGGCCCATTTGTCCTTATTTTTTTCCGTTACGACTGTTGATCGAGAGATCGAAGACTCAGAATCGCATTCTCAAAACACGTATGTTTATTTATATATTAGACTATATAATTTATATATATATATAATATATATTTCTATATAATTTCTCTCAGTACGTCTACAGCAGAATGGTGGTGACTCCAAACGGCGTTATTAGTAGCATATGAAGTCGGACACAATGTCTGAAACGCCCATTAGTTACTTGTTCCTGATAGATTTGCAGTAAAAGTCACTTACCACCTTCGAACAGGTTTGATTGATTGGTTGATTGATCGATGTATTGACACAAGGATACTGACGTCTGCCTCCGCGTCACGCGCGCCCCAACGCGACCCGCGAAACCAGAATGACGAAGGTTCACTGTCGTTTAGTGAGAAGTTTTTACCAGAGAATATTTTGATTCGTTTTAAAACGACGCTCTGGCAGAACGAAATGACAGCATCTTTTAAGATAAAATGTTATTCGAACTACCTACGTTACGAGTTTCCAACGTACGTGGTATTGTTGCCAGCGAGATATCAGCTTCCGCCGTTATGTACACCGACGCATGCGCCGACGCTCACATCCTCTCGTAAAACAATCGCAAATACAAATTTTGTTCGCTTTGAATCCATGTACATATTTAGCATTGCTTTGTATTATGTACCTAACGTGTGTCTAAACTAAGGTCCTGATTACCAGTCCTGATGTCTTGATTTTCATAAATATTTTTTCAAACAGATGTGCTTGATTTATGATTTACTCCAGTATTGCATTACTGTGCATGAATAGCTTATGGACAATTGTCAGCACAAATTCTCAAATCAGCCTTTATTAAGAAGGTTAACTTTGATTATACTTGTATCGGTTTTTGTAAAACACCTTATGGAAGAAAGGACGTCCTAAGAACGAGTCATTTGCCAGAAAAAAGTAACAGTGACAATAATCGGAGTGCAGTACTAAAGTAAATTGGTTTTTAAATATACAGATAGTAGTCTTTTAGTGTCCTTACTTGGAAGTGTAATTTCATAACACAGAATTACAGCAACCTTAATCTAAAGACAAATCGTAGAACGCGGGTTGTTAAGCTATGAAACCGTTAGTGAAGATATTTTTTGCTGACGTTATAATACCCTTTTATGCGTTTCGCTTAACCATGGGCCACATTACTTCAGCTGCTTTTTTCTTTCGGCCTCAAGTTTTGCTCAGTATTCCTGCATTCGTTTTCAGCGCGTTCGGTTTCTTGAGTCCGCATCTTGCCTGTTCTCAGCTTGGGTTTTTCCTGGAAACCCCGGTGTGTTTCTTCTTAAGAGGATGGCGGCGTTCCTGGATGTCTTCACGCGGGATTCCCACTTCCAGCAAATCGTACTTTCCACCTCGGTGAACCAGGCCTCTTTGGTCTTCTTACTTAGAAAGTAAGTAACAGCCATTTGGTTAATCTCTTTCCTCTCGTTAGCGCCGTGTGACCACGGAAGGCGATACTTCTTTTACGAATTGTGCCCGTTATCTTTTCCAGATCTGTGTATAGTTCGTGGTTGTGCCGTCTTCTGTACTCTGTTTTCTTTGACTGGGACCAAGATTTTCCTGAGGATGTTTCTTTCTTTAGCTTCCAGTGACCGTTTCTGTTCATCGCAAAGCATTCCGATGCACACACAGGGCTTCCGGTCGAATGACTGTGCAGTGTCGCCTGAGCTTGTCATAGAGGGACACATCGTTTGTTCTAGACGCCTTGGTTATATGGTTTGCCATTGCTATCTAGTTGATCCTTGAGGCAGGGCGTCTTTTTCACAGATGTTGGGTTCTATCCACTTGTTAGAGAAATTATTATTATTATTTCTATATTATGATTATAATACAGTGACTATTAGCTTCGTGATAATTATTTTTAATCATAATGACTGTTATATAATAATTTCCATTTTTATCTTTTTATAACCGTAGCCGACGTGTATAACGATGGCATAGTAATACCATTGGTGTAGGCCTACTTGTGATTTGCCAGCGGCTGATCGAGAAAATTAAATTATACTGCCTGAATAAACCGACATTACATTGGTTTAAGTAAAGTGTTGTATTCAGTGTCTTTAATGACTATTGTTTCACCTTTTTTTTTTGTATTCAGAGCTCATGAGGTTACAAGTGCTTTTTAGTTTAATCTGTACAATTTGCTATTTCAAAGAAATATAGCAGTTTTTCAGTTAACTATAAGTAAGTTTCAACTGGACTGTTTCTCCGCCCCGAATCTAAAATGCTTGTAGGAAACTGTCTAAAAGCGAGACTTGTTAGTCAGAAAAATCGTAAAATGTATAGTGTGCCACAGTCATTACTCGTACTTTAAATCTCCTGCCTGATAGTTTAACGTTACGAGTAAAACTCGTTTGTCGGACAGAATCCGTTGTAATTTTATTTGTACCGTAGTTCCGGTAGGTGACAGTCTCGGATCGTCTTCAGAATAATATCTAAACCTATAGAGAAAATCGTAAAAATTGACACTGCATACTTAAGACAACAAAATTTCAAAAACTACAAAACATATATAATGAAACCAATATAACACCAATGGTTTTTAAGTTATGACGTTATTTTTATTATTTTCTGTATAGGTTTTGATATTATTTTTAAAACGTTCCACTTTTTCCGAAATGTTCGTTTCCAGTTACCGCTTTAGTTTTGTATTTAGTTTCGAATTTAACTTCTGCTAACGCTTCACACCCGCGACTGTTGTACACACCACACAACAACAGAGGGTAATGTGGCCGCGCGTAGACACTGACTTTTCGATCAGGCCGGGCATCCGTTAGGCAATGGGCGGATTAACGAGAAAACAGATCCGGTCGCCGTCCCACGGCGTTAGGAAATGAGTGCATTGACCATTCACCCAGACGAAAACAAATCTATGCGTACCCGTTAGAAAAACATCCAACAACAAATTTGTGTTTACCGTTCATAACCTCTCGCGTGAGTGGTCGCACACACACACACACACACACACACACATTCATTCATTCACATATTTTGTACATTTATATACGTCGCTTATAATGTTCAGTTGTGTGTATATAAACCCAAACAGGCGCTGGCTCGTATGTGCGTGCGTGCGTGCGAGTAGGGTAATATTTACTCGTTATTATAGTGTGTGAGTCCGATGTGTTAGTATAAGAAAATGAGCCTGCGTAAGAATAAATTACAAAATTCGTTAAAACGTGCTTATTAAGTTATTAAGCGACTTGACCCCAGGCTGACCTGTTTCCATCTTTGCGTTGAAAGATAAATAGTTACGCCTCGTAACCCCTCTTTCATTAGTTCTTTTCAAGGAAACGGGGCTGCTGAGTTTCTGATAGTGTAAGAATTTCTGGAATTGAGATTCAAATCTTTCTCCTACATATATTTTTTATAATGCAATATACACTAATATGTTACATGTAATGCAATTTCTAACTTCTAATGCTTTTCTTGTTTTTCGATAGTATTCGTTGTCAAGTGTAACGAAGTGTAGGATACTCCTGAAATTTAAAAAGTTTGCCCAAATTAATAATAATAATGGCTCCTTTTCGTACAATAGAAATAGTTTAGGATTAGGCAAAGTAAGCTGCCTTATGGGACCCATTTGGCATACAAAACGTATAGTGTAAGCACTACGCTTTAGCCTTCACCATTACCCCAGGATCTTATACGAGGCGATCATTTCCATTGGCTTAGTCGACCTGGAAGCAGAAAAACGCATCTTTACTTTATCCCCTTTACCTTCAGGAATTGAACCCGGAATCTCTGGTTAGTAGCCAGGCTCCATACCCACCGATCTTCTAAGCCGCCATACCCAGATTCATATTTACCAATATACCTATTAATAATTCCTTTCACTGGGAGTTCTCGTCATCTGGTAAGTAGCAGTGCGACGCCTTAGAAAAGACTGAATGTTGAAACAGATAACTTTTTATTCCCTTCTAAGAAATTGTCTGTACCCGTAAAAAATAAATAAATCGACTACTGGATGCCACGGACAGCAACAACTTTGTCATTACTGTTGCGGAAAGTGAAGTTCCCTTGTTACCAATGCACTGAAATAAATCCAACTCTGGACAGGAGGCCGACACTGGCGCAGGGTTTACATTGTATGTTCATTAATATATCGGTTTTCTTCGCTCTAATAATATATATTATTTATGTCTGTTTCGTTCAGTTGCATGAGCAAGTCTTACTATAACATTACTAGGTACTTAACAGATTAATAAAATTACAGTAAACATACTAACACAATAATAAATTTGTAATTACTGTTGCAACTCAAAATGATATTTGACTTCAGGGCAAGACATAACCCAAACGACACTGAAAGTCAACACAGAATCAACAGTACACCTGGCACTAGTGGCGGTGGAAATCCGAAAACATATTACGACTTCTTACTAAATACAAATATGCCGTAATTTAACTGTATTGTTGTTTGTTATTTAGCCTACGTCAGTTATATTATACAATAGGCTACAATATTTTCATTTAATTCTGAACGCTTGGCTGACAAATTAAAGCCATTAAGTAGCCCTACTCATTCACTTTAGGAACACGCTGGAAAATACGTTTTACAAAAAACAGTTGTGAACGTTTCAAGAAAGGCAGTGCAACTAACAAGTTCACGTTTCAGAATTTACTTCTAATTTTATACATTATATCTGTATTACCGTATTTACTCTTGCATTCCACTGTTTACGAAGCCTACAACCGTTTGATTTCCGTTCTTCGCCTAAGTAACAGCATTTTGGGGTATACTTCGTTTCTTTCTTCCAAAGCGATACAGCCCTGCGTGAACTTTGGCTTCCTCCACTATTCGCCTCCACTTTCTCCTGCCAGGAGTCTCCTTTCCCTGATTCCCGCCCTTCTGAGATCTGCTTCCACATCTCTGTCTTCCTCTTCCTACCCGCCTCACTCCTCCCACTTTGCCATAAAGTTTCTCTCGGTTTGCTTGTCTCGATCCATTCTCTCCACATGCCCTAATCAGCCAATCCTTCTGGACTTAGTAAATCGTACTATATCTCCTCCTTCGAGTATAGTATGTATCTCATCCTCCACATTTCACCTTCTTTTGCAGGGTCGTAAATTGTCATTATTTTCAGTTCAGGCACTTTTAAAGCGGAGATATCTGCTGCTTCAAAGATTCTGATCTATTTGATACCACTGGCCTGATCAGAGTCCTGCAGAGGTTCCTTTTAGTAATGCTGAAAATTATTTTGAATTTTAAGAGGTTGTGATTTGCATTGCATACTCGGTTCTAACAATTAGCCTCTTGTTGATTTCTTCTTATGTCTGATTTGTACTACTGTTAAAATTTTTTTCTCGATCACGACACTGCTACATCTGAAGTTTCTACATTGAAATTGTCTTACATAAACAACAACTATCTAACGTCCCATTAATATTCTCATCCTTCGCAAAAATTTATTGAATCTGGTCATCATTAGTTATGTTGTATGAAAATGGAAAGAGAGCTGTGGGAACACTGCCTTGCGATACAATGCGGCAAAGCAAAACCTATGTATTGCGACAGCCTATTGCTAACAATACCTGGGAGACGGCAGAGAAAAAAAAAGAGAAGAGTGTATGAATGGCGCATATTGAGACGTCAGTTGTAACAGGTACGAAGGTGTGAAAAGTCTAGTTGAATGATGTCATGAATGAAAAGGTGTGTAGGTAACTGAAGGCCGGACAAAGACACAACCCGCTAAGGGATTTATTGCAGTTGAATGTACTGAACACCGTAGGCCTACCTGGCGAAGAAAGTCGTACGTTTTTCGAAATAAAAACGTGTAAGTATTTACACCACTCCTCGGAAGGAAGGTATCTTGTCGGTCTAACAAAAAAAAAAAAAACACAGCTATCATAATTTACAATGTGGAAACAAAAATAAGGCAAACTAATGAACAACAAAGACTAACCTAAAAGAACGACCCCCAAGGCAGAAATGATGGCAAGGAAACGTTCATTAGTCCAACTAAACTTGTTTTATGAACCTCCGAAATCATAAGAAGTTCCGTATAGCATACTAACTATGAGATTTCTAAGTAAACAGTATTATGTTCGCGAAGCGTTATGTTCACATTTATTAACATTCCCTCTGAAAATTAGCTGTCGAAAAACGCCGCATAGGTCATGAGTCGGCTGTTCGTGGCCTTTTTTTATCACATGTTAACATAACATTTTGGGGTAGGATCGATTTTATGCACAATCGGAAAGGGGGA
Organism: Magicicada septendecula; assembly: GCA_034769895.1. Classification (NCBI taxonomy): domain Eukaryota; kingdom Metazoa; phylum Arthropoda; class Insecta; order Hemiptera; family Cicadidae; genus Magicicada; species Magicicada septendecula. Next base: position 185,230,385 of record CM068371.1, on the reverse strand, counting down.
ACGTAATAATGTATATAACTACTGAAGAACGATTAAAGTAATGATCTCATGTTCAGATGCGTTAATTTAGTGTTTCTCACAGGTTGTGATAAACTATATAAAACGCTTTTGTCATGTTTATTTCCTGTTTGTAATCAATTACTTTCAAATTGATAGTCGACATTTATAAAGATTTTTGTCGCCTTACATGTTATTACTAGGCTACATTTTCTGGTTAATAATTTATATACCTTAACCCTAAAGATGTTGAATCTGAAGATGAAGATGTTGGTCCTAGACACTGAAACTTTGGTATGGGACCAAAAAACTAAACAGTTTTGTATAGATTATAACGATACAACAAAAATACAATTTATCACCAACAATAAATATAAACGTCGTTAAAATAAAATTCCTCTCTTTCAAGTATATTGGTAGTTGGTAGTTATCTAACTATATTGGTAGTTAGAACTAACCTTAAACGAATTGTTCTTTTATTTCCTCGCCAGAATAACGTCCGATTAAATGTATATGGCCTATGAAGATGTAGGCTACGTAATCGGAGACAGAAGGTACCGTGTGTCCAACACATTACCATGAATGTACACGTATAGTGTGTAACGTTAGTATAGGAAGTATATGTGTGTGTGTGTGTGTGTGTGTTCACTTGTGTTATGAGAGTAATATCATGAGATAGTAGACTGGTAATAGATAAAGTGTAATTGTACCTAAAGATAATTTAATGCCGAGACCTATTAAGGCGAGGTTCCCGTCTGAAAACACTTTAAAACGTAATGTATCATTTTAATAGTGCAGGGCGATGGCTACAAAAAGGGGCCACTTACTCTGAACACGGTATGAAGACATTATAATAACAGGCCAACGTCAGATGCTTTCTCTTTCCCTCTGCCGCGTAATTAATAACTGAAGTGAAAGATTACATCCCTCACTGACCCCTACATGCGACGCATACAAACTACCATTAAGCCCAAACGTTTCGTAATTAAACTTTTGGCGCGCACGCTTTGTTACGGACAGGCTGGGTTTTTGTGTCTAGACGACTAGGCTGTAAAATATGGTTTATTGAGTTAACGGTTCAGCGTTGCCTGCAATGTTAATAACCAAAATATGTCTGCTGTTAGTTTTCAGAAGAGCAGCCACGTATTACAGATTTCGCCATTTCACTCTTTCCATTTTTCCACGTTTTCTGTCTTTGTTGTACTCTTAGTAGTTTCTACTAATGCCATACGTTTCCTTCCTTCGTCTATCAGAGAGTGCTCAAATTTGGGGGGGGGGGGGTCGTGGCGCTTCTTCCAACCACCTAAGGTGTCCACAGAATAGTTTCGCTTCCTTTTTTTTTCGCCCTTCTTCCCTTCATTATTGCACTGCCAGCACGTTTCATCCGAAATGTACTCGGCAGAAACATATTAAGTTCGTCCAAATTTCTCATAGTTGCAGCTATCACTGAATTATATTCATTACCACCATGTTTTTCTAAAATTATGTAGTGTCACAGAACTTATGTGTAACTTTTGAACATACGTCTACGTTTGAATATTAATTTTATACATCGAGTTTTTCTTAATACTTTAAAAATTTTTACATAGGAATGATGGTCGCCACCAAAATAGTGAGCATCTTTAAAAAAGAGTTACGTTCTGCCTATTTTCATATTGAGAGGAAAAATTTGTTTTCCGTGTCTGTCAAGATTCCGAACAAGACAGGACATTTGTTAACATGTAGCTCTCAAGAAAGACTGCCGCCGATAAGTTGTATACAGACATAAAAGATAGAAAAACGCTGCTTTTAAATTTAACGGTATAAAACCTCCAACCAATAAATGTATGTGTTTACGCGCGAGTGCAAACATCAGAAAATTCCAAACGCCTATTGCAAAACGAAAAACTACACTAGCGTGTAATGGCAAACAGTGTTGCGAAGAGATGGCAGTTTTCTGCAGCAGAGAAACAGAATTAAATAAACAAGACGTCACAAAGATATTAAAAGACCGAGGTTAATTGTAACAAGTTTGTGTAGTTCTGAAGTCCGTTTAACTGAAGCAAAATGTCTTAGAATAATTGCCGTAAATGGTGAACTTCAATAAGAACACTACAATAAGAGATTGTCGTAATATCTGTAATGATGTGCTTTAGCTCATAAAAGTGGAACAGAGATGTTGAAAACAACACAAGACAAAGCATGGTAGATGTTCGTTGGTAGTTATGAGTGTGATGATAATGGTAGTTTCTTGTTGCCGCTTTATCTTTGAAATTCTAATTAACACTGTTGTGATCTGCCGGTAGAAACCCAACGTTCGATGTGTCATATCATGTGACGTCTTTCAAGTATAATATACAAGGGGCAGAATGCCTCGTATTATAAAAGATACTTCCTAAGTTACGTCCAGTACTTAATGGTATTTCAGAACCTCCAGAATTACTATTATTATTGTTTTGTATATACCGTTATATTAATTACAGTTATAAGAAAAACAACTATAAATAAAGTTTCTATATAAAAGAAATGACTAACGAAATTAAAACAACCAAACGATAGCGAACCATCGTGACACTTAATTGTTTCCAAAAACTCGATCCTGTCACCAACGCGGTTCCGCTGGGAATCACATTCTCTGATTTATCAGCTGACTGCGATATATCAGTTCGTTGGATTTCGTTGAAGTTTGTCATCCACACGCATCGTTATTTGTTTGTATAAGGTGCATGTGTGTATTTTGTTTGTGTCTTTTTAACTGTGGCTGGTTTAATAATTATTCTTCACAAGCACTCATCGTATTTTAGCAGTTTTCCGATTCTGTTTAGTGTGTCCTCGAATTCTGTCCGTCAATCCGGCAGTAGTCAGTGTATTCACACTTTCACGAGATTTTTGCCATTAATGAGTGATGTAATAAACGCTGTACACTTAACGATCATGACGATGGGAATAAGCGTTTTGTTTTAACATCTGTCATTAACATGTGAACGGTAATAAGTGGGAATATACGAGGGCTATTTTTTTTCAACCTCCGGTGAGTTGGCAAACCTGGTTCTGTTGTCGTAGCAAAAATCTGATTGTTGATTAATGTTTTTGAGGCTTTGTTCTAACCTATAATCACTGGTTTTATAGTTATTTTGTCTATTACTGTGGTGACGACAGTTTAATTATGGCAACTACAAATGAAATTGCCTGCAAGTGTAAAAGATTCGGTCTGTTATCAGATTTCTTCAAGCTGAAGGTCATAGTGCTGCAGAAATTCATCGAAGCTTGTGTAATGTGAATGGAGAAAATGTGATGAGTGATGGTTCAGTTTGGGAATGGTGTCGAAAATTTAAACAAGGGCGAATTGATGTTCATGATGAAGGAGGGTAAGGAAGAAAGTGGGTGGCTACTGATGATGTTGTTGAAAGGGTAAACAGGATGGTTTGAGAGCGCCGTCGCTTCAAAATTATTAACTTTTTGCTGATTTTCCTGAAATTTCTAGATCTTCTCTTTATGATATTCTTACTCAGAAGCTTGGGTATAGGAAACTCACAGATGTCCACAGCTGTACTCACACAAAACCTGCTTCATGAATTTGATTGAGAAGTCCTTGATCACCCACCTTATAGCCCAGACTTGGCACCAAGTGACTATCATTTGTTCACTGACTTGAAAAATTAGTTAGGTGGGCAGTTGTTTGACTCTAATGATGAGTTAAAGTTATGTGTGGCATATTGGCTGACTATTCAGGAGCGAACATTCTATAACATGGGCATAGAAAAGTTGGTGCCTCGCTATGATAAGTGCCTCAACAATGGCGGTGACTATGTAGAAAAGTAGTTTACACATATATGTAACTTTTGTATATAATAAAATTATTGATGTCATTCATGTGTCTGTTTATTGGTCTGTCGGAGGTTGAAATAAAAAAACACCCTCGTATAATCTGTAACAATGATCTGAAAAAAAATGCTTTACTTTTTTTAATTAGTCTCTGCAGGTCATTGCGTTATACTACTTTAAGAGACTGGAAACGTTGTTTATATCAAAGAAACGTAAGGACGGCTGAACCATACTAGGAAATAAACAAATCAAATAAGCGATTATATCGTAATCTATGATCGAGTCTGACTGCATAAAGGTTGCGTTCGCAGATACGTAGCAGGTGCAAGTCCGTGATACTCGTTCCTTACGTGTGTGTGTGTGTGTGTGTGTTCGTCGGACGTGCATACCATAACGAGATGCTCTCGGTGCTGTTTGTAGAAATATTTTTCATGATAATTTATATAATGACTTGGTTTTCTTCATTTTATTCACGTTAAGTTAATAAATAGGCCTACCCAATGAATTATGCTACCTCGTGCTTCTCCGTGTCTCTCTGCCTTTGAACACGTGTGCGCGTGTGTTGCAGTCTCTCGAGGGGCGGGTTGGGTTATTTCATCACAATGTTCATAAATTAATTGGTGGTTACCTTTTGGTGCTTAATAAGAAATCAAGTCCGCATAGCCTACGTGTTATAAAGATGTTCAGAAAGGTCGTCTTCAAATAAAGTAACTGGATGTTTTTAGTGTACTGTATGCTAAATCCGTGAGTTAGCGTTGTCTTTAAAGAGTTCTCTTTTAAGTCAAAAGTATGTATATTTGAATTTGCTCCTGTTTGTAAGTTATAAACATAAATTATGTTTTGTGAAGTGTATCTCAGTGGCAGACTGACGGTGCGGAAAAAGGAGGGAATACGGCACTGTGTCAGTTCTACACAGACAGTTATTACTAGGCACCGTGTTGCTAGTCTGCTATTAGATACGACTAGAGTGCCTGAACTTTTAGGAAGCTACGGAACCATGAATTTTGGGGCCAAGTCGTGCTTCTTTCAACTTTTGTTTCTGTGGGTGAGAGATATGTGTTGATGGTAGTCGGGGTGGAAGTAGTGAGGACTAAGAGTACGTGTGGATTTATCGGTTTTCTATCTTTGATTCCTTAAACTTCCCATAAGGAGATTGAAGAACAGTAACTGTGAGGGTGGGAAAAGTTAACGAGACAATATGTAGTTAGAACTGAACGATTAATTTCACTCGTTTATAGCGCTGAAATGTCATAGAGAAATCACATATTGACCGTTTTAACGAAACGAGGAACCACTTCCTGTGGTAGAACTTGTCGCTGAGTAGGGTATAAAAAATCAAACAGATAGACGAAACAAAATTGATTTTTTTTTGTTAATCGGAATTTTGTCATAAGTTCAGTAATATCCAAAAGCCGTTTCCGTAATCTGTTAAAATGTCACGTGTCACAGAATAGTTCATATTACCAAATGACTCAATGGGTTTTTTAAAAGTCATTAACCATCTTACTTTCATACAGAATGCATGTATAAAATTAATAAGTGCTACATATTTTTGTAATAATTTAGTATATCCAATTGCTTTTCTGCGTCTATTCAGGGTTGCAGTCTCAAATGTTTTGTGAACTAAATATCCATGCGTTTAATAGTTTCAGTAATAATAATAATAATAATAATAATAACAACAACAGTATTTCATAACAGAGAAAGCGAATAAAATAACTAACACAAATTAGTTCGCGATAAGAAGATATAAACTTCGGTGTTTTTCGTCATGGAATGTAGTTGCAAGTTGGACGTAATTGCTTAATAAAGGTTTACGGCGTGTTTATCTTTATTGTCAACAGTAATTGTCTGTGTCTCTATTTTGCTTTCGTCGTGTGCGGTAAGTCGCGCGTAATTAATGCCGGTGAGATTTCTGTCCTGTCACTTTTACTTTAAGCAGCAGTAGAACAGACCGGAATCGTTTACGGTCGCGCTAGAACAGGAATTGTTGACCCGTGTTGACTTGTGACACACATACTACAAACTCACAAAAGCTGGCATAAATAACGTGAGTACTTATATACGAATACGTAGAACTCATGTTACATAAACTCCAGTTTACACTAATTGCGATTTCAAGTAGGTAACATTTAACTGTGTACGCAGACAAAAGTGGTTTCACAGGATGGCTTTGACAATTTATGTAATTTATTATTTCATTCAATGTTTATTTTATTTCGTGGATGTCTGCTGGCTGCTAGTTATCAGCGTACGTCCTATGAATGTGTTCTTAACGTCAGCTTTAAAATACTAGTTATACTGTTGCTGCAACTGTGCCTTGAATACAACTTCGGTGGCTGTCAAATCAGAAATAATCATTCTTTCTCATACCGTAAACCGTTGTTCAGACTTCAAATTATAGGAACGTTTAAGCTTTGTCGGTTCTGTCTCCGTTATTTTCTAGGTCCAGAATCACACTGGTAGTTAAATCGTTTATAGGGGTTATAAAACCTAAATTGATCCAGTAAAAATGAATTGGGCCTCCAGCGTTCGAGCGAGTTTAATTGCAATGCCCAGGAACATGCCTGCCACACGGTAGTGAGCAGCTCTTTTGTCCTAGCACGTTTATAGGGTAAATCTGAAGGATCAAGCGTGTGGAACGAGTTTCCCTCGGTGTGGAACCGGTAGAATTTTAAGTCAAACAAGTTAATTACCGGACATTAAGAAGAAGAAGAAGTGTTGGCAGATATTTGACAACGGAGCAGACAGTAAAGAATCCCTAATAGCAACTTTCCCTAATAGTTCCTTTGGGAGACGGAAATAAAGAGCAGCCGTAGGTAGGACGGTTAACCCTGTTTGGTAACGACAGACCACAGAGTGCTGCCAGATCAGGTGTCAGGTCTAGGAAATGCCTGACATAAGTAGTTGCATAGACCCATCGGCAGTAACACTGAAGTCAGTACTCAACCAGAATTACATAGCAAGGTGACAAACGCTATGCAAAATAGGACAGAAAAGCAGGAACCTCCTCGAGGAAGAACGGTGGCAGTAAGTAAAAAAAAAGAAAAATCAGTTGTGTGGACATCGAGAATGCCAATAGACATTTTACCCTTATAGAACGAAGTACCTCCAACTTCGGTGACATAACAAATTACGAGAGAGAGACCCCGCTCTCAGCGAACGGACAGTTTCAGTTTTAGAATTCGCGTCGCTGTAGTTCGCAATTCGCAATAGTTTAGCAGTAGTTTTTAACAAGCCTGACCTAGGCATTGCCATAAGCAATAAAAGCTGTAGGCCTATTAGGCGTTGGTCTAATTAGATACATAGTCAAGACAATGTCGCTTCGCTTGTGAGGTACTGAGTCAGTCAGGAGGACACAGTTCTTCTCTCATCTGGCAATGGCATTCAGTGCAACAGAAGATATTTACTAACCAGATTTAAATGTTACGAACAGTCGTATGACGGAATTTATTCTCAGCACCTCCAAGGTATTCCCACTACTTTTTGTATCGCTTACTGCACTTTGACATTAATCTTAATTCTGTAATCTGTAATATGTATCCGTTATAATTTATCTGTAACTCTGTATTCTGTAAGATTTTTAAATAAATGAATTTAACCTTTTCATCGAGACACAATCAAATCTGAAACCACGTACTGCTTAATGCCTACATCAACTGTGAAACAAACAGTTGTACTTTTCATTTCCATGTGATAAGCACCAAGACGTATTACAACATGTGTATACGAGGTTGAAACGCTGAACATAACGTTTTATTGTTGTGCTATACACGTACTGCAGGTTTTGTTTACAGAGTTGTACGTGACTCGTACGTGTTTATTTCAGCGCAATGAGAATCCGTACCAAAAGTAAACAGATACAAGTCGATGCGCTGACGGCGAACGCTCATATACTGTATTAACTAGTTGCGTCTTGAGATAACGTTGAAATAAAAATTTTCTGTGACATTGTCGACATAATGTGTACAAACGCCGCTACTAAGGTCGATGGCCTATCGAATTAATCTGATACGTGATTCAGGTAGCGCGACCCCAAGTATACAAATCAGTGACCCGATAAATTAAACGGTGACGTTACCGTGACCCGTAAAATTATGCGGTGACGTTACGTTGATATGACAGATTAATTAGGCCGGTTTTGCTGCCAGTGGTACACATTTACGCCACATACCACGTACCACATCAGAGGACAGCCGTTTAAGTACACTGAAGTTAACTCACGACAAATAGGCCTACTACTGAATTCAATGGAATCGTTTCGTTATCAGTTATCATTAATGGGTCTGTATGTAGCTATACGTCCTGCGGAACGAGGTGACGTCGACAACGTAGATTAAAAAATAACAACAAAATGATTTATATATATATATATATATATATATATATAGTAAGTATACGGGTACGTACGGTTTAAACCCCACTGTTGGGTTCGTCAATTTGTTATACGACGACTTGCGTCTACTAATGTATCACGCAATATAAGCCTATTCGTTGCTATGAACGGGTATGTTCCCCTGTCTTTACTCTCTTAGGTCGTTTTAATTTACTTAAATTATTTAAATATCTGAGATATTTGGAGTTGTGGGATATAGTGATTTAATTAACTAATATTAACTTATCTCTCTAAAAAATATCAGTGTTAGTGTACTTGAAACTTAAATAATTAATGTGTTATTCTGTAATTTCGTTCAACCCTATTATACCTTGAAGAGAATTATGTATAATTTTGTATTTTAACGCTCTCTCTTTGGTGTCGGAGAATTCCGCTATAAGCGCTGTAGTACCGGGGCAACGAAACTTAGAGGTTATTTCACTGTTTAGGTTAACCAATTATTCTATACTTAGTCAGTTACTTTTTTATTCCCAACTCATTAAATAATACTGCAAATGACAAGATTTTGCAACTATACAAAGGTTCTTTATTTGTTTACTTCTTCAACATTGAATGAGATATGTTCCAACTGGCATACACAAAGGCTATAGATTGCGTGAATCGATTATTGATCAGTCCGATACTTTATTTAGATTCGGTTATATAATGTGTTTTAGTTTGTAATTAACTTAATTCAAGGTGTGAAGGTTCTTGTAACTGTGGGGAAGATTAAAAATACTTAGATAAGAATGCAAGATTTACAAATTTGAAGTGTTGTGTAGTTAATATGATTTATACAATAATAATTTACCAGACTAGAACGAAGCGAATCGTGTGGGCTGTTGGTTGATAACTTCACTGTTCTGGATGACTATGTTGTACTATTTTCTTTCTTCGGATGTTAATAAAATGGAATTCTTGTCCTGTTCACCTCGGAAATACAGCTCCCTGGATTGATTTACGGCTAGACTGGTTCCTTCTGTAATTTCTGGATCCAACTACGTTCTTCTCTCGTTTGAAGTAATTGGTGATGTTCCGTGTATTTATAAGGTTATGAGTTCCAGTGTAGTGTATATTATTGGTTGTGATACAGTTAACTCTTTATATTGGGTTTAATATATCGTCAATTCCTTTCGGATATGGGACAATTCCAGTCCTTCCTTGTAGAACCCAGTTATTTATTTTTTATTGTGATATCATACTATAGCCTCGTTTGGTTAAACTGTACTGGCAAGAGTCAAGAATATTATCATTAAATTTTGTGTTTTATAAGAGGATCAGATAATTTAGAATATTCCGATTATGTTAGACATTTCTTAGATTTTTTAATCTCATCACATTCAGATCATAAAAAGCAATAATTGAAAATCAACAACTTCTTCATTTCCTGTAGTCCATAGCAACCCATTATTTTTCTTCCTTCTCCATGTTTTGTATATAGTGTTTATTTCATATATTTTTTGACTATTCCTTATTAATTTGCTATCATATCGGAATATAACTTTACCGATAGTTGGTTTATTATTTTCTACATATATTCTGCTGGTTTTTTGATATGAGCCTGTTCTTTTATATTTACTACTTTTTTCGATATCAAACGTTATCAATCGATATCATGGCATTGTGGCATTATCATAATTTGTATAAATTGAGATGGTTTATTATATATCATTACTAATTTAATGTTTTTTCCTAGCTCTTCGAACCGTATTCATTAATTATTATTAACTTACGTACCTAACCTTTATGTTATGAGTGGTTATATAGTATTATTGGCTGTTAGGCCTTTTATTGTACACGGACCTACCTTTGTTTATAACTGGTGAACAACTATAGCCCTTTTACATAAATTCATACATATAATCAAATCTTAACTATTAACATTTACATAAACAATTATTCTTTTCATATCTAATGACAATTTTATCTTGATCTATGGATCACATATAAGAAAATTGAAATCTATTAACGCTAACTAGCTGCTTCCCACTTCATTCTATAACAGTAATTGAATAATACCTCTTGTTTCATTACCTTTCATTAACTCAACAAGTAATTGGTATAACATAACATAAACTTTATCATAACATTCGTTGTCACAAAATAATATCATTTAATTCAAAATCCTTACTTGCTATTGCTATAAGGTAAATTATTGTTTCATTTTTGTTTACTTTCATGGTCATTTACTTTGACAATTTCTGTACTATTCTACTTCTTACACTTCTCATCAGTATCATATTGATTTACTTTTCACTGAACATAGATCATTAACTATTGTCTAATTTACAGGTTTGTTCATTCTCGTTATTTCTACCTTGCATCCTTATTTATCTTTATCTATAATCATAAATGTAATTATTAGACTTTTGTTTTATCATGGGGTTAGATATTGACTTGCTTATTATTTTGTTAATATAATATTTATGTAACATGGATGACAGCATTTCTGTTGCGTTACTATATATATATATATATATTGTAATGGAGTCGTGTGTACGGCTACCGTTTTACTCTGCAAAATGTGAATAATGTACAATTTGTGTGTGATGGGTGTAACGTGTCTTCTCTATCCGTAGTTCAAATGCGTGCAACTTCCGCAGATTTCGTCCGTTGCGAACGTACGAATAACCAGGTCTTGATGTTCTTACCTGATGTTCACTAGGGGTATGAAAATCCCGGTGGCGCCAAATTGTTTTCTTAAAACAATTAAAATAAAGTTCAAAGGTGTATGACCAGCGCAGCTCAGGCGGTTTGAATAATTCAAATATTTCCGCCAGCTAGGCCCACTGGAGCGCACAGCAGTTCGATGCGTGGGCTGTGTAAATCGTTAGTCGTCTGCTAAAATGTACATAAAATATTGTGCACCTCCTAATGAAATTATAACACCGTGGTTACACTCAATACTTACACATTTTTTATTAGTGATTGTTATTCATTTAATACAAATTATTCTAATACAAATGCTCCGGTTGTTTATATGAGACAATTACAGGGTTTGACAAATCGATATTTGAATTGATAACCAGACGTTTAATAATGGCGTCTGTTGTAAATAGTACATCAGTTATTAATGTTTGTTTGTCACAGGTTCTTGAGGTTACGTTAAAAGGATTACAAATGTTTAAAACAATAAAAATACACACCCTTACATCAAGTAAACTTAACTAACATATTGTGTAGGTATAATTTGTTTAGCGCAGTGTAGTAAAAGTGTTTACAAGTTATGGATCATTAACAACAGTTTATATTGGTTAGTTTATAAATTGTCAGTGACTTAGTATTCTTTTTAATCTTTGAAAGTAATTAATTTCAGTTCAGTGAGATTTCGACCTTTAGTGAGAAATAATTAACGTGAGTTTATTTATATATTTTGGGTAATTTAATAGGTACTTATCACTTCCGTAGTTATGGCGAATTCATGCGATCTGTTATTCATGGGTTATACTACAATCTTCTTTAATTTGCTTGGTTCAGGACATCAGGCATCTTTTCCAGTTTAATTGGTAGTAATTTATTTTCTTTTTTCGTTAATTTGGCCTCAACTTCAATAATATGGTTCCAGTCCTCGTCTTATGTCTTGGTATACACTTAGTAGTAACTTCTTCTGATATTTTCTATGTTTTAATTGACAATTTTGGTCACTCGAAAATTAGCGTCTATACCATTAAAGCGTCATGCATTCAGTAAAAAAATCTAACGGTATTTTTTGCTTGTTACTCCACAGTTTCCATGGTAACGTAATTATTCTCCTTGGTTGATCTCAAAATAAACACATTGTTATCAAATTTTGAATTTTTTGTTTAATTTGAATAAATATTTTATAATGGCTATATTTACTTGGGGATAATTTCAATGGTTGTAATCTTTACATAGATGTTCCTATTTTCTTTCAAAGATTAGTTTGATATCTTACAAGATTGGTCTAAGCATGTATTAATGTTTTAGTCCAAAATTGATAATACTATGTTAATACATAATTTACTTATTTCTAAGTTTTAATATAATTCTGCCATGTTCCCTTTCGTTACACATAATTATTATATTTTGCCTATTATTTCTTATAAAGGTATTGCTATTATTTTCTTTATAAATTCCTTACTTACTTAAAACATACTAACATATTACTGTAAAACTATTTCTTCTGGTATTTATTGCCTTAAACATTAAGCCAATAACTTCTTTCTTTAAATTAACAAATGAACAAATTTGGTGAGTGTTATACCTACACCATCTCTTTTATAACAGTAATCACCCTGGTGATTTTTATACTGAGATAATATTTTTTCTGTTTTTTACATTCACAATTATTCTGTGTCTTTCAGTCTAATATACTTAACTTAATTGCTCATTTAACATGTGCTTATGTTTTGGGTTTGTCATAATTGTTTAACTCTTTTTTCTTAAGATTATATGCTGTTTATTTTATTACACTTATCACTTCACTGTTCATCTTTGTCACTCCCTACCTATCTCTAATTACCCTTATATTTCTCACGATCTCACTATTATTACAAAGTTTTTGTATCTAATGAGTTCATGTCTCTTTTGTTAACTTCAGACTGTCACATATCATTTTATAATATTCAAACAACATGGTATTGTAAATACATCTTTCAAATAAAACATAACTTTGTATACATTGTCATTAAAGTGATAAAAATTGGTCTGAAATGTCATAATTAATAATAATAACAACAATTTAATAATGTTAAAATATATTGTGTTAATTGAAACATACTACATCTGTAGCAACAGCAATAATATTAGCGAATAAATAAACTCTCCAAAACCTTATACTTTCAAACACATAATGCTGAAATAACATACATACGGCTGAAATAATCCTAGTAAAAGTTCCAAAGTATATAGTAGGCTATACAATTTGTTCTCTGATTGAATCACGCACACATTTCTATTCCCTGTCTGTATGAGTGTAATTTTAAACATAACAGCTGACACATCACCTATAGATAAGGATATACATACAATCATATCTACACTTGGTTTTTTATGTATAACAATTGCTGAGATACTGTCATTTACAAGTTACCACTAATAAAAGTTTAAACATAAATTATTAATAATAATAAAAAATTATGCTCTTTTAAAACAATCTTATGAGTTAATTGTTATGGCCATGTAATTTTTTTTTTTTTTCTTTTTTCTTCACTGTCTTCTTGTCTCGCTTTACATTGGTTAATATCTGGCCAATCTCTGGGGTTGGGTCAATGTCAGTTGTCTGTCAGTCTAGTTCGTATTTTCTTGTTTTGTAACCACCTTTGGTTGTATTCTTCTTCCTTCACTATTGATTATATTTACTACTTTCATTCTCGTTATCATTTATCTATCAAAATATATTGTTTCTTGGCATTTTTTACATACTTATTTATATCAAATGTGATCAGGGTTTGGCAATGTTATAATATATATATATATATATATATATATATATAGTAATTTAAAATTTATGTTTATATTACCTCAAGATGTTATTTTTCCTTATTCGGAACATGTTTCGAGAGCTCCCGTGCTCTCATCCTCACAGTAAATTTTAAATTACTTTATATATATCAAGAAACAAACTGTAGCAGAAAGTGATATATATATATATATATATATACTAGCTTCTTCCAGCGACTTCGCGTAGAATTTGTGCTTTTGACACAGAATTTAGAATTATTGCCTAAGTGTAAGTAGAGCATGTAACAAACTTCTTTGTAAACAATGTTAAGAGTAGCCATTAATGGTATATACGTAAAAATAGGTGTTAGGAGGTGATATTTTTCCCCATAGGTACCTACAAACATTGAACCCAATTTCACCCCCTTTGGGGTTGGTTTTCAAAAACATAATATTGAAAACGTGTTATACTATACAACCCCCGTCGCGGCTTTGCCCGCGAAACTTTAAGCTGTAAGCAGCATATTGATTAATTCAAACATTTTGATTAGAAGGTTTAATTTACTAATTACTAATTAATTTATTTTTATTTTTATATAATCTACAAAATCTTGAGATACTGAATTTACTCTCATTCAAATTTTAGTAGCTTTACTCTTACGTTTAATATGAATGATAGAGTAATGTCAGAAACAGAATAACATTTTTTTAAATCTGTTGTTTTAATCATTCATACTCATCATTATTAAAATAAGGTATATAAAAATTATTTATAAAACGATTTATAATTTTCCCCGAGCTTTGAAATTTTATTTTCTAATGTTATTTCTAAATGTTTAACTTCGTTCAAAATGTTTAACTTCTGTTTTTATTTTCTTCTTACCACATTAATTATGTATTGCACTTTTCATAATACTTATTGCGGTTAACTTACATTAAAATTTGTATGCATTCATTTTATAAAATCCTTATGAAAAAAATTGAATTATTTCGCAATATTTCTCACAAATACTACATATGTTTAAGTGGCTGAAAAGATAATTAATTTGTACTAAGGACTTCTTTGTAAACTATATTTGTTGTTTTTCCTTCAGGTGCTGAAATTACTAAACTGCTAGAAGAACTTACCCTAGAAGCACCAACGTAAAGTTGACCATGAGAAAAACAGTCTTCTCGTAAATCAATTCCTGCAAATTTTAAAGTCTGTCCTTGCGACTTATTGATAGTCATAGCAAAACATACCTTAAGAGGAAACTGTAGTCTTTTAAACTCGAATGGATTCTCCGATGGAATTAGCGGTATTCTAGGTATGAAAACTGATTCGCCTCGAGCACAACCAGTGAATATCGTAGCTTCTATCAAAATTTTTTTCAAAGCTGTTACCTGTAGTCTGGTTCCATTGCATAGTTTTGGAGGATTGAAATTTCTTAATAACATCACAGGTGTTCCTACTTTAAGACGAAGTATATGTGCCGGAAATCCAGGAGGGTTAAGCGTATTGAGAAATTCTACTGGGTAATTAACTGCTTCATCTGTTTGTATTACCTTGTCAACTGATTTGTATTCTACTACATCTCCTTCAAATGAGCGAAGCAATTGATCATTAATCTCATATGCTCTGTCATTTTTAGGAGTTAAAATGACACGTTCACTGAACCATTCCATAGTCCGGTCATTAGCCCAGATCGTAGAAAGCCTGAGCGTTCCAGTAGTCCCGCTTGATATCCGGCTCGGGCCGGACCCCTAGGTCCCTGGTTACCGCCGGAGGCAGCCTGTTTGCCTCTGGTCGGCGAACCTCCCGCTCCTTGGCGGATATGCCCGGTTCGGGCGCGTCAACGAGCACGCAGTCGCTCGCCACTGCCCCACCCCACACGAGCGATTCGCCGTGTTCTCCGCTGATGGATGCGGACCAAGTCTTAGATCCCCGGACGGTTCCGCTGCCCGGCGACGAGACCGACGCTTTCGTGGCGGTTGAGCCACAGGGGAGCCCGGTCAAGAAACCGAGGCGGAACCGGTCCTCCTCAACCTCTTCCTCGGCGTCCGTCATGGAAGTTGTCCCCGCCGATGCCGAATCCGGCTCGGGGCCGACTGTGCCCGGCGAAGCCCAAGCACCGCCGGCCACTCGTCGCATCCCGCCCGTGTTCGTTCACGGCGTGAACAACGTCACCGGTTTTTACCAGCGACTGATAGTGGCTCCCGGACTTTCCCCGGCCAACGTTGACTTGAAGCTCCTTGGGGGCGATACTGTCAAGATCGTTGTCCGAGGAATGGACGAGTACCGCACGTCATGGCGTTCGTCGAATCCGCCAACCTGCAGTTCCACACCTTTACCCTGAAACACGTGAAGCCTCTGTCCTTTGTGCTCAGAGGCTTAGACGTGGAATATCCTCTCGAGGAAATCCTCGATGAGCTGCGCGAGCTGGGCTACCCGGTTCGCGCGGTACATCGTGTATTTGCTCCCGCCGGACCAACGCGTCCAATTCCCCTGGTTCGCATCATGGCCGAGAACAGCGAGGCAGGCGCAAGCCTACTCTCTCTTACGCGGCTTTTTGGATTCCGCGTAAAAGTGGAAAGAAGCCGCGCTCCCGGGGCTCCGCCTCAATGCTACAGGTGCCAACGCTTCGGGCACCACTCAGAGACATGTTCTAACGCTCCGGCGTGCGTGAGGTGCTCTTTACCTCACGCTAGTAAACACTGCGATGCACCTGCTTTCAAAAGGTGCATCAACTGCGGCGGAAGTCACCCCGCCAACTACCGGGCATGCCCGGTGTTTCAGCGGGAGCTCGAGCGGCGAAAGCCGAAAGGGCGCCTGCCACCACCGAGACATCCGGAAGCTGGTTCAAGACCTCCAACCGAGCAGCCAGGCCCTTCGCCTCCTGTGCTACGGCTGCCATGTCTTTCGCCGCAGTTGCTAATAAGCAACGAAAACACAGCAAAGGCCCGAAGCAGACACCTGTGGTACAGGCATCTCCAACTCAGGCTCCTTCCCAGGCCCCTGTCCCGCCTATGGCGAAAAGACGCCTTAACCTCGCGGCATCTAAGCAAAGTGAGACAGACCAGCCATTGTCAAACATCTCGGTTGTGGAGCCTGAGAATTCTCAACCCTCCCCAGCACCGGAGAATCCTGCCCCTGCTTAAGAAGCAGCCTCGCCTGACCTCCCGCCCCCGCGGTTTCCTAACGCAGGCGAAAAGAAGCGGCATAGAAAGCCCCGTGGCGCTCATTCCCGGGCTCCTGCCAACCCGGCCGCACAGTCCAGACAGCCTTCACAGCGCGCAAAGACCGACGCACTCGCATCTGTCCCTCTTCCTAGCACCTCCGCTACAGGCGCTACACCTGGCCCTAAGAAACCCCTGGCTTCCACCAATCCCCCGATTGACAAGCCTCGGCGCTCTTATGCGCATACAGTCTCCGGGCACTCTGCCTCAAAAACCGAACCAGACGACTACCAGGTCGTCAAAGACTTCCTTGCGGAATTTGACCTCCGCAAAGTTGCCCAGACCTTCAGGTCCATCCGCTCCCGCTTGGAGACTGCCGATACAACCGAGAGATTCATGCTCTTGGTGGAAGCCGCCACTTGTGTAGGTTTTCTATGAGTCGGGTCCTCAAACGAGATCTCTCAATTCTTTCCTGGAACGCCAACGGGTTGTCCAACAAGATCTAGGAACTCCAAGAATTACTGGCCCGACTCAAACCCGATGTAGTGCTTCTCAATGAGACCCACTTGACCCCTGCGAACCGGTTCCGACTGGCCAACTATGTGTGCTATCGAAACGACAGACCGGGCACTGCTGGTGGCGGTACTGCCGTCACGGTGAGACTCAATCTCGAGCATCACCGAGTCGTCTTCCCTTCAATGACTCACCTCGAAGGCACCGCTGTGGAGATGTTAAACACTCTAGGCGGTGTACTGATGGTCGCGGCGTATAAACCGCCGCAAAAAGAGCTCCTTCACCCCGATCTAGCTGTCGCGTTCGATGCACACAGGAGGGTCATCATGGCCGGCGACCTGAACTGTAAACATCGCGATTGGAACAGTCGCTTGACTGCCCCAAACGGGAAACGTTTACAAGGTTTGCTGATTCCCGCAGGGTAACAGTGATTGGGCCTACCCAACCTACGTTCTATCCCTCACAACGCCACGCGGCTCCCGATGTCTTGGACATAGCGGTGATCCAAGGAATTGACTGTCCGGTCCATGTGTCCGCGCTAACGGAACTATCGTCCGATCATCTCCCCATCTTGATACACGTCGCTACCCAGCACGTCGTACGCAGAGATGTCAGGAAGGTGGTAGAATGGGACCGCTATGGCCCGGCGATAAGTCGCCGATTGCCAGAGGCGGGACCACTCGAAACCGTCCGCCAAGTCGACGAGGCAGTTGCCGCGTTTGACGAGGCTGTCGTATCTGCGATCGACGCGTCTTCCAGGATGAAGCCTGGCGTCACGCCCCACTGGCAGCGGATCCCAGAGGAGACGAGTGCTCTCGCTTGCGAGAGAAATCGCCTCCGGAGACGCTGGCAGCGGACCCGTGATCCGGCCGACAAGGCAGCGTACAACCGGGCGACCGGCATTTTACGTCGTGAAATGCAGGCCTACCGGAGACGCTGTTGGGAACTCGCCGTGGCCCAAGCAGGGGACGGATCCGACGAAAGTAGCCCTTACCGGATACCTTCGGCGTTGGTAGGGAAGAGGCGCCGACCTCGCATCCCAGCCATTGCTGGACCTTTTGGTCAAATCTTGGCTTGCCCGGAGGCGAAGGCCGAGTACTTGGGCGCGTATTTTGAGCGACAGTTCGCACCTAACCCGCCCATGGACTGGGACTTCGATGAAGAAGTCGAGAACGAAGTGGAAGACTTTCTGTCTCTTCCGATCACTGAGGAACCCGAACCCACTAGGGAAGAAGTCACAGATCGGCTCGTTGAACTCGTACCGAGAAAAGCTCCTGGCCCGGACGGCGTCTCGAAAGCCGCTCTTACTCGACTCCCGGAGCGAGGAGTACTTTTCTTGGTCGCGCTGTTCAACGCATGTCTAAGACTGGCCTATTTTCCCCAGAAATGGCGTAAGGCGACGGTCATAGTGATCCCGAAGCAGGGAAAGGATGCTTCCCGTCCCGCCAACCTCCGACCCATTAGTCTACTGTCAGCCACGTCAAAGGTTCTCGAACGTCTCGTACAACGGAGAGTACAAGACCATCTACGAAATTTCGATGTGCTGGTCCCCGAACAGTTCGGCTTCCGTGTGGGGCATTCCACCACTCATCAGCTGATGAGACTGGTGGAATACATCACGGGCGCCGGCTGTTGGAAAGAGCAGACTGTCGCCTGTTTCCTAGATGTGGAAAAGGCCTTTGGTAGTGTCTGGCATGACGGGCTCTTGTTCAAGCTCCGGGAAATCCAGCTCCCAGATTGCTACATTCGCTTGATTGCTAGCTTTCTGACGGAGAGGACTTTCTGCGTGCGAATAGACGATCATGTCTCTTCCGAGAGACGCATTACAGCCGGGGTACCTCAAGGTAGCGTGCTAGGGCCTCTTCTGTTCTCCGTGTATGTCAACGACGCACCCAGAGAGCCTGGAGTCCAGATGGCTCTGTTTGCCGACGACACGGCGGTCTATACCGCCGATCGGAACGCTGACAGAGCTATCCCACGACTTCAGCGCGCACTCGATGCGTATTCGACGTGGACGGAAAGCTGGAAAGTTGCCGTCAACGAAACCAAGAGCTCCGCGGTGCTATTCACAAAGCGCCGGAAAGAACCACGAGGCCGAGTGAGACTCGGTAGAACGTACTTGCCCTGGTCGAGAGAAGTTAAGTACCTCGGTGTCCACCTAGATCGTCGGCTCACCTGGCGTGCCCACGCTGAGACGATGCGAAGGAAAGCGTCCGCTCGTCTCGCGCAACTGTTTCCGATACTTGTCAACAAGGCTATGACCCGCAAGCTGGGTAAGTTGATCGTCAACGCGTATCTGTTGCCGATCATTACCTACGCTCTTCCCGTCTGGGGTTACCTCGCAACCGTTCATAAAAGGAAGTTGCAAAGCGTTCTCGATAGAGGTCTTCGGCTAGCGGCCAAAGTCCCCTATCGGTTTTCTTCTCGTCTCTTGAGAAGAGGACTCGGTGTCCGCTCCTTGGAAGACACCGCAAGGCGACTTGCACGTAAATTTTACGTCCGAGCTGCGAGGACCCAGACAAACCCGCTCATAGCTGGCCTTGGCAAGTACCGAACACGTCCAGGTGAATCTTGGAAACGGCCTCGACAAGTACTGTACTAGTCGACCTAGTACGAGCATGTCGTTGTAGCGACCACTAAAAATTAAATAAATAAATTCCGTCTGGACAGGATCACTTGGCAGGAGCCCTACCGGAGGCTCGGTACTAGGAAACCATTGGGTCGTCTCACGACGCACAACCCAACAGCTCTGGCAGCGAACCATTCCATAGTTTTTTTCTTTTATTCTAAAAATATCAGAATAAACTGTACTTATCAGCTGATCTAAAGTATTAACTACCTTGCCCAAAGTTTCCGGTATTAAAACTTTTCCTGCTCGTTCTGGATATTCTCCATTGCCTATTTTAAGCAGAAGCTCAGAAAATAGTCCTGCTGAAGAATCATTTTTTAAATAAACTCTCATATTAGTTTTAAGAGATAATTTCTTTATTCGAGGCCATAAAAATGACGGTTTGATGCATTCTTTTACCTCATCTGCCCGAGTGCCTCTTTGTATGACAGGTAATGTTTGCCTAAAATCTCCAGCAAGTAAAACGGTGACTCCACCCATTAAAGATTTGGTGTTTTTTAAATCTTGAAGTGTACGATCTAAAGCTTCAAAACCACCCTTATGCATCACAGTGCTTTCATCCCAAACAATAAGTTGACAATCTTTCAAAACTTTGGCTCTATTACTCTGCTTAGCAATTTCGCACTTAGGAGATTCAGTATAGTTCAAATTAAGAGGTAATTTAAAAGCACTATGAGCAGTTTTTCCTCCTTCTAAAAGGGTAGCAGCAATCCCAGAAGACGCTGTAGCTAAAGCAATTTTTTATTACTTCTCACTTTTGCTAATAGTAAATTAATTAAAAATTTCTTCCCAGTCCCCCCGGTGCATCTTGAAAATATGTCTGCCCTTCGGATGATTCTATGCTATTCATAATTTCAAGATAGATACTAAGCTGTTCTTGTGTTAATAATGCCTCGTTATTACTTACCATTATTTGTTCCAATTTTTCCGAGTTGTAGTTCATTTCCCTTAAATAATCAGTATTGTCAAAGAATTCTTCATTTCTTGTAGGCTGTGGTAAACTGTACTGTTTTAAACCGCTTGCTCCCAACGCTATCACGGCATCCTCGATCGATATCAAACATCTGTTATATATTTCGTTCGTAAATCCTTGAACCCCATCTTGAACTGCCCTTTCTACTTCATGCCTAAAATCTTCACTTAAACTATCTTTATGTTTTTCCCAAAGATTTAAAGGGTCGGAAACATGACAAAACACCAACATCACTACAAACACTTGCCGCATTTTATACGGTGATTCATACAAAGCAGCTTCTTGTAAAGTATCATCCCAGTATCCATCGCTTTCTAACAAACCTAAAGCTTTGCAAGCTGATTGAAATGTTTGGTGAACTACACCGTTAACTGTTTTAAGGTATTCAAAAGATGTTGGACCTCGAACTACGTGTAGTAAACAACCTGAGGTGATAGCATTCAACGTTGTTTGGATGTACTGTATATACTCTTCCTAGGGCTGTGTCTTTCTTTATCCCTGGCCAATTCTCAACACTTACGCCTCGCTTTCTCCTTTCAAACCGTCTATTATCTTTCCAAACGTAGTAAGATGGAACTTCTGAGTACAGCAGAGTCTTGGCGAATTCATCTCTTTGGCACAACTCGAAGAATGCTAAAAGTGTTGTTTGAGGAGGGTTATTAACTCTCTGAGCTAAATTATCTGAGGTGAAATAAACACGTTGGCCATTTTGTAGATGTACAGCAAGATGAACAACAGTAGGATATCGTTCATGAATAGGAAAACCAAGTATTTTCCAAACTGCTTCTGAACTACTGATATAACGGCCGCTTTCATATGGACTGACTTCATTTATTTCGTCAGTTTTATTGTGTAGGCCAAAAGCTGCCTGATCTGTCCCCTTATTGATATATTTG
Source organism: Magicicada septendecula (assembly GCA_034769895.1). Taxonomy (NCBI): domain Eukaryota; kingdom Metazoa; phylum Arthropoda; class Insecta; order Hemiptera; family Cicadidae; genus Magicicada; species Magicicada septendecula. The sequence goes on along the minus strand of CM068371.1, from coordinate 185,208,639 downwards.
CAGATGTATTTAATAGATTTCACAGAATTACAAATTTCAACGTTAATGTGGGCATTGAAAGCGCGAGATAAAACGGGGTTGTAAGGCACAACCCAACTATTATCTACGTCTATACCTTTTATTTTTACTGTGAAGCCACCATCATTGGGTGATAACCTTCTATATTTCGGGTATCCATCTTCTCCGGTTTGCGTTTCTTTCAAAAGAGGTCGTGGATATTTTTTGCTGCACCGCCCATCTTTCATGCATGGAGAATTTACGTTCAAAGTACCACATGGCCCGTGAATCATGTTAGACTTAACAATTTCATGCAGAAGAGGATCTTTACTGACATCAGGTATTTCTGCAGAGATGACTTTATCAGTTAAACTCGGGGCCAGGCGATCTTTTATCCAAACCAAAATGTGTGCGAGCGGCAAACCACGTTTTTGCCACTCAACTGAATACATGTAGCACTCAACTTCACCAAAAACGCTGCCTTTCACTAACAGATCTTTCATAGCTTTAAGTTTAAGATGGAATATCCTTGCTATAATGTCATGCCGATCTTGTGATTTTTGACCAGGAAATAATACATCTTTAAATTCTATCCACTTCGGATTACATGTAAAAGTGATAAAAAGGTCAGGTCGACCTTTGCAACGAACGTATGTCATTGCATCCTGAGCCCATTCATGCATATATCGTGGCCCTCCAGTGAAAGATGATGGAAGTACTACCAATTTTACTAATTGATCACCATTCACATCTCTTCTTCCAATCGCATCTTTCAAATGAATATATTCATCGACTCTAAGTTTGCTTTGGTTATTTCTAATGTAATTTAATCGTTCAGTTTCAGTTTTGGCAAACATATCAACCAAAAATTGACTCAACAGTGATCCAGAACGAAGAAGAAAGTTAAAGTCATTCTTTCCAACCATAATACGATATGCATAGAAATCTGAAGCTGTTATTTTTCCTCGTTGAAGTGGTAACTTTGTAGTAGGATCACAGTAAGGCATATTAATGCTGTAGCCATCTTCACCACGACAAAATAAAACAGGATATTGTAAAGAATCATACGAACGATGAATTTCACTTATGCTGCGTAAATTGTCATCATGGCTTTGAAGAACAATATCTCGATTTTCAAATTGTTGTCCGCTAATTACTAATGCTATTTCAGATGCTGTTGACTCATTATATCGCCCTGCATGAGCACCAGCAGGTTTCCTCCTGTCAGCGTGAATAACTACTTCAAACTTGTCACAATTATGAGGAACTTTTTCTAAATTAGTTTTGAAGTCTTTGATGTAAGCGTTGTGCTTATGCAGCATATCCTGTAATTGCTTTACTAATGTAGGTTTTACGTCTGGATAGTGACTACACCTCAGTCTTGTTTCCCGTTCATCTTCTCCCACGAAGTAGATTTGAAGAAACCGAGCTTCTTGATCTGGCAATGGCACTACACTTCCTACTAAATGATATACTTGTCCGGGAACTTTAAAAGTTGGCATAAATCTATTTTCTACAACCTGATTCGCACCAAATGACGTCATCTGAAAGCAACCATTATATTTACGTATCGAGCTTATGAAATGAACATGCTCGGGGTGACTATCGTTCAACAAACTATGAAGAGGCTCCGGTGGAGGTTGGAGGTTGGATAGGTAACAGTTGCACTTCTCCACCATTACAGCGCATTCCAGGTGTCTCATTTTTTCATTTAAGAGCTCCACAGTATTGGCACTCAGAATTCATTATACCTATGCTTATACATGGATCTGTTTCATAATTGATTTCTACGTTATATTCCATAGCTGAACGAAGTTTTTTTGTCCATGGTCGCTTTCGTCTTTCTTCTCGAAATCCAGGCGTATTTATTTCATAACGATTTTGAGCTGCTCTATGAACCTGAGGGTGTTGGTGCTGAAATGCGGCTGCTGCTATCCTGTGAACCTCAGGATGTTGCTCCTGATACGCGGCTGCTGCTATCCTGTGAACCTCAGGATGTTGCTGCTGATATGTGGCTGCTGCTACCCTGTGAACCTCAGGATATTGCTGCTGATATGCGGCTGCTGCTACCCTATGAACCTCAGGATGTTGCTGCTGATATGCGGCTACTGCTACTCTGTGGACCTCAGAATGTTGCTGCTGATATGCGGCTGCTGCTATCCTGTGAACCTCAGGATGTTGCTGCTGATATTTAGCTGCTGCACTCCTATGAGCCTCAGGATGATTTTGCTGGTACTTAGTATTAGCAATCTGACGTGCAAGGGGATTGTTTTCCAAAAATGTTTTCTTAGCCGATTTTAGTTGCTGTTTGCGTGTTGCATTGCTATACCTCGCGCGTCTCTTCTTAACTTGTTTCTTGCCCTCGGAAGGTGACGGTGTCAACATTAGATGACTTTGGATTTCATATACGTCAAAGTGACCATTAGATAGTGAGCCAGTGAAGCGCAGTCTTTTAGTGGGATTGTCATTATTACCAAATACTTCATAAAGTTCATTATTGCGGTATACTTCAAAACAATAAGGAAACAATTCTCCTGCTGCCGTTAGTTCAATAAATCCAGCATAAGTTGAATGCTGAGACATATGAGTGTAATAACTACTGGAGTCGGAATAATTATTACCGTTATTACCTTCAGAAAACGCAGAAAATCTATCACAGTTTTCTACTACATGTAATACGATAGTTTGACGAATATGACAACATTTTTCTTGAGTATTATTCATAATGTAAGATAGAGATCGAAATAGACACGCACCATCCCCAATAATTGGAATTACGGCGTGCATTATATTTTTACCATTAATATTTAAATAATCAACAGCCATATTATGTAGTTTAAATATATAAGACTTATTTATGAATCGGATATTAGAGTTAAAAAATCAAATAATTAACCAAATGATCGTTCTGAAAAATTAACTAAAGAATAAATGAAGTCAAGTATTTGTAAACATACAAAGGTTTTTTTAATTGTTGTAATATTTTAAACTGAATTACACAGTCTCGACCACGGTCTCGAGTCTATCGAAAAAACTCAAAACTTAAAAGCCCTTTGTTATTTAAACTATTTAAAAAAAATAATACAGTAAATTATCAATGGAGCATAGACACATGTAAGCAACTTAACTAAAGATTATATTCAGCAAATTTACTTTCGACAAAAACTATAAAATGCCCAAAATGAAACACAATTCATGTGTTTCGAACGAAATCTCGAACAAAACTAAAATCTGTATTTTCAAATTGTATAGATTCATTTGAACATTTAGGTAATTATTAGTATTAATAATAGACACGGAGCGGTTGACAGATCGGTTTTTTGAACATGCACATGCATGTTTAAGCGTGTGTATATGACGTACATAACAATGTGGGAATACGTTTTCTTTTAAATGAAAGTTAAAAAAGATCAATGTAAAATACAGCTTCAGTAAAAACCAAACTTTAAGTATATACACGTAAAAACCAAATGGTTTTATGATAAGTAGTAACCTTGTATTGATGAAACAAAAGATACAATATACATGTATAGGTCCATGTATAAAAACAATATAACAATTTCAAACGGCCAGGGAGTCGATTAGCCGCACCCCGTCGTTTCTTGCTACTGTTAACACAGATGAAAAGTACAGTATGCAATAGTAACATGTCACCCACAATTATTATTAACAATCGCCAATTTTTTATTCAAAAACGAAGATGCCAAATTACGTGACTAAACAATAGGTAAAGAGATTACTCTCTGTTGTGCCATGAGGATCTCCTGTTGATTTCAGAAGACCTGGTTCAATAAAAAACACATAGGCATGGGCGGCTTCCTTAATAACACTCTGTATACGCTGTACTAATAGAACAGATGTACATCCTCTTTTGAGAACGAACTCGTATACTCTCTGTGTATTAGCTATACGAAGCGTTGCGTTTCCTCGAATTCTTGCGATTTTTACCCCTTAAAATTAAAATTTTGCAAAATCCTTTCTTAGTGAGCATCTACGACCCCATAAGAATATACCTTCAAATTTTGAGATCATTATCTTCAGTAGTTTTTGCTCTACGTTGATTGTCTTTCAGTCAGTCAGTCAGTCAGGACAAAGCCGCTTATATATACACATTTTGTATTTGCTATATACGTACGTAGGCCTACTTACAAACTGCAAATACTCTAATGAGCTTGTATCACTGCATCGTGGTTGCACTTTACTCTGTTGACTTTAGGATTAGGCCTATACATTTTCCACAGATAATTCTGCACACAAAAAATTTAGTAGTACGTAATTCATATTAATGCGGAAGATTTTTCATTTCCACTTTTCATTTTTACTCACCGGTCTACAATATTTTCAGTAAAGTATTGGCCTACTGTTCAAATTATTCTTAATTGAACCAGGGGCTGATCCAGCAAGCAATTTAGAGGGGGGAAGAGTTGACTTGAAGGGGGCGTTATGGAAAGTTGGACCATTTTTTGAATCTCTAAAGCGTAAATGATAAGAACGAGAGAAGATAAAAATGATGTGTGTTATTTATCAGCACAATAAGTTTATTAACGTACAAGTATAAAATCACATCTGTGTTTGTCAGTTCATTGTTCTTTTAATAATGTTCACTTACATTTTAAAATAAACGTACTGGTAAGGCACCGTTACAATTTAAATTAATTTTAGAATATAAGCACGAATCTACATAGCGTGATGTGTATTTTGTATCATATTCACAATTACTAAACGACGGAAAAAATTTCGCTGAAGTGACCAAGTGTGGGGGGGGGTCCCCCATCAACCCATCGTGGATCCGCGCCTGATATAAACATTACGACTTCGATGACAACTTTTAACCTTTTCAGAGAAAAATTTACTCCTTTTAATGTAGTAGAGATGGAAAATAAAATTTTAAGTGGAGCCAGAATAAGCGAAACAATCCCAATATTAACAGCTTACTCAACATAATGTGGCTTAAACTTGGAACATTTCTTCTTCATTAATCCAATGTCGTACTACGCACAGTTCACAACTTGTAATAACGGAGTAATCGCTAGATTTAATACAGTGTTTCTCAAGCCTTCCTCGCTGGCGATCGCCAAACACTTCCAACAATCGAGCGGACCACCTGTGAAAATATCAGGTCAAAAATAAGCAGAAAATCTTATTTCATTTAGTATTGAGTTACGTTGTACAGCTAGTACGCTCATTCGTTGTTTAATAATAATAATTAGGGAATGATATATAAACTATAACTAATTTGAAATACGTTTACAATTTCTCGTATTATTTGGTTCACTATATGTGACTAAACTGTTTTTCAGGAAAAATAGGAATAATTAACATGAATTTTAATTTGAAATTTCTTTATTGTGAACGTCTGTACAATGTAAATACTGTAATATAAACTAATTTAGGCTATTTACTGAAATTATTTATATACGATCTTTGGTAACATTTTAATCTGTATCTAGAGCAGTGACTAATATTACGATGGGTAATATTTGATTTAACATTAATAAGAAGTAATTGATCATGTTAAAGAATTTGTAACGTAGCGTCAATGGAAGCCTTTGAAGCGTCCTTCCCTTTCTAAAAACCTTCTAACAAATATATAATCAATAAGATACGCCTTTTTTATAATTAAGTATTGTTTGGTACAAACTCGTGTAAAAATATAAATATGAGAAGAAGGTGATGTAGCGGTTGTCCCCCAGTTTCAGACCCACGCATCGCCACTCCGTAAGCTTCCCCGAGTGCAGGCGCCGAAGTGATAAACGGGCGCGCTGTGATTTCGCATTCTCACGAATTGCATTCTTCAGGCAAACGCGGTTAACAGTTGTGTTAATCAATAAAAATAGAAAAGCCAGCTATACGTTAAAAAATAAAACTGGCAGTAGTTTCAGAGTTACCTCGTAAATCGCTTTAGCGTCTAAGCACTGTAGAATGGCTCGTCTACATCCGTTAATATTTTATTTCTGTCACCGTCATGTAATTATCATTTTGTCGCCGTCGCCAACGACATCATATTAGACGTGGAGAATGTTGCGTAAGAGGCAACTGCAGGCGGTATTGCTCTTCACCAAGCGAGCAAAACTTATCACGTAAGTTATTGTTTATAAGGTAACTCCGTGTCGCCTTCTTAGCGGAGAAAGGCTGCGCGAGAAGAGGCAATCCCGTCGCCCGCGATTCAGCTACACCTTTGACTAAAGCTCACCCCATGGGTACACGGATCAGATGATTTTCGTGTAGAAACGGCCATGGTTTATCAGCGAATTCGTATTAAGATTATGTGTTTATACACATACTCCATGTGTTAGTTCTGACACTAACTTGTCTTTGTATCGAAGAACACCATGGCGCATGGTAACGTCCAGGTCAGTGATTTCCAACTGGTCGACCACCTGCGACCTTATCTTGGAAAACCAATTTAATAATTACTCTATTTACTTTAATAAGCAAGTTAATAAAGTATTACATTAACTGAGAATGGTCTTGCTGTAGAAAAATATGCAGTCGTGTTTCACTGATTTACCAATAAGCGTACAGTAGAGTTCACAGTAACCATTTACCGCGCATGTAAATAATATGCATATTTCGGTACACTTTTTTAAATATCGGTATGGAGAACCATACATGACTTCCATGTTCTAAGATTTACATTTAAAATCATTTACGAAATGAAATGTTTCCATAGAAACTACTTCTTTCCACTTATTGCTTCAGCCTTAACCACAGTACTGTGGTCATTAACGTATACCACCACACGTTATCGCACTCGATTTTCACTGATGATGGCAGTCGACGGCACTGGCGAAACGTCTGGTTTTGCAGAAAACATTGGACTACGGCCAAACAGCCCGGGAAGGAATTTTAACAACAAACTACTACTTTGTTGCCGATAACGTAGTACACATATAAAAATTATCCCCTCCCCCTTCAACTATAATTTTCATTTACAGAAAATTACCCCCACCCCGTTCAACTAGCCTCTTTATATATAGATATTTCATCTACGTTTCTACAGTGGATTATTAAGATCTTCTTATCAGGATACTTTATTTATCAAAATTAAGTACTTTACTCTTGTTACAACAAAAAAATGTTTCAGGTAAACTACCCTTTCCCCGTAACCGATCTTCACCAAAATCAATAGGCCTTGAGTCTTCTACAACTCAGGAACAATTGTAAAAAATTATTTGATTCTGTTTGAATTTACGGCAGTTATCGTTCGTCATGAAAAAATGTCTCTTGTTACAACATAAAATGTTGCAGGTAAACTACCCCTTCCCCTTAACCGATCTTCACCAAAATCAACACCACGCCTTGAGTTCTCTAGAATTTAGGGATGTATGCAAAAACCTATTTGATTATGTTTGAATTTACGGCAGTTATCGTTCGTCATAGAAAAAATTACCCTTGTTAAAACATAAAATGTTGCAGGTAAACTACCCCTTTCCCTTAACCGATCTTTACCAAAATCAACAGACCTTGAGTACTCTATAATTTAGGACGGCGTGCAAAAAAGTATTTGATTCTGTTTGAATTTACGGCAGTTATCATTCGTCATATAAATAAAATTACCCTTTTAAAACATAAAACGTTGCAGGTAAACTACCTTTTCTCTTAATCGATCTTCACCAAAATCTGCAGGCCTTGAGTACTCTATAATTCAGGGAGGTGTTCAAAAAAGTATTTGATTCTGTTTGATTTTACGGCAGTTATCGTTCATCATAGAAAATATTACCCTTGTTAAAACATAAAACGTTGCAGGTAAACTACCCCTTTCCCTTAATCGATCTTCACCAAAAACAATAGATCTTGAGAACTCAACAATACAGGGCAGTATGCGAAATATTATTTGATTCTGTTTGAATTTGCGGCTGTTATCGTTTGCCATAGAAAAAAATTATCCTTGTTAAAACATAAAATGTTCCAGGTATACTACCCCTTTCCCTTAACCGATCTTTACCAAAAACAAAAAACTTTGAGTACTCTACAAATCAGAGGTGTATGCGAAACATTATTTGATTCTGTTTGAATTTGCAGCTGTTATCGTTTGCCATAAAAAAAAATTACCCTTGATAAAAAAAACGTTGCTGGTAAACTACCCCTTTCCCTTAACCGATCTTCAACACAAACAATAGATCTTGCGTACTCTACAAATCAGAGCTGTATGCAAAAAATTATTTGATTCTGTTTGAATTTGCGGCTGTTATCGTTTGCCATAGAAAAAAAAATCTATAGAAAACGCTCGAAAACCTTAGACGTCGTGGACAAGAGGCTGATGGGTCTGAGGTTTTCCGCGCGAGAAGAATTCTTTCCCGGCTTGGGTATCACTATAACTGTAGCCGTTTTCCATTTCGCAGGAAAGTAGGCCAGCCTGAGACAGACATTGAACAGTTCAGAGAGGAACTGTATTCCTCGCTCCGGAAGGTCGTGGAGTGCGGAATTCATGACTCCATGACTCCATCAGGCGCCAGACGCCTTCCGGGGCTTGAACTGAACTATCTTCTCAGCGACCTCCTCCGGTGAGATGGGCACCGGTTGGACTGTGATACCGGCCGATAGAAAGCGCTCTACCTCGCGGCAGATTCGCTCAGTGAAGGCCGGGTTCTTGGATGGGTTGGGAGCGAACTGCCGATCGAAACTGTCAGCCAAGAACTCTGCCTTCTCGAGGGGGCGTCCAAGGGGTTGACCGGGTTGACCACCGGGTCCTTCCAGTACGGGGAGAGGCTCGCATTTACGCTTTCCCATTAGGACACTGGAAATACGCCAGACATTACGGTTCTCGGCAGGGCCATCCATCTGTGCTACAGCTAACGCCCAGCTGCGTCTAGGGAACGCCAGTATGTCACGACGCAACTTGCCGGTCGCTCTGTTAAACGCAGCCTTCTCGGCCGGGTCACGAGTCCTCTGCCAGCGTCTCCGGAGGCGATTCCTGCCTCAAGCGAGCTGAGACACCTCTTTGGGGATGCGCTGATAGTCGGGCGTGAGCCCCGGCTTTATCCGGGAGGACACGTCTACCCCCAAGACTACGGCTGTGTCGAATAAGGCAACTGCCTTGTCGACATGCTGGGTAGTGTCGAGTGGTATACGCTCAGGTAGGCGGCGACTGAACGCCGAGCCAAAGCGTTCCCACTCGATTACCCGCCGCTCGTCGCGGACGGTAGAGTGCTGGGTAGCTAGATGCACACTGATGTGGCAATGGCCCGAGGACAGTTCCGAAATGACGGAGACGTGGACCGGGCAATAAACGCCCCTGACCGCAACAATGTCCAGTACGTCAGGGCGGGAGTTAGCCCTCGGGGGATATGTAAGTAGGCCCGGTAGGGCCCATGACTGGGACCCGAGCCGCATCAGCGTACCTGCGTAAGCAGGCCCCGTTTGCGTTCACCAAGCGGCCCCCCCAATAAGGGTGCTTACAGTTCAGGTCGCCCGCCAAGACTACCCTCCTGTGTGCGCCAAAGACGGCCTCCAGATCGTTCGACAGGAACTCCGTTTGTGGAGGCTTGTATACGGAAACCACGAGTAGACCGCCGAGAGCACCATGGAACTCAACCGCTGTGCACTCGAGGTTCCGCCGCTGAGGCAGGACAACGCGGTGATGGCGAAGAGACGCCTTCACCGCGATGGCGGTGCCCCCTCTTGCGCGACCCGACAAGTCGTCCCGGTAGCACACGTAGTTCGGTAATCGAAATCGACGATGCGGGGTCAGGTGCGTCTCACCAAGAAGAACCACATCGGGCTTGTGACGGGCAACGAACTCTAAGAGCTCAGAATGCCGGGAAACGAGACCGTTGGCGTTCCACGCCACGAGCTCGAGGTCTCGCTTGAGATATTGTCGTGTTTGTCCGTTGTTCATAACAGACCGATAACGCGGCAGGCTTCCACCAAGAGGAGGAACTTGTTGCCAAGAGGGGCGAGGCTGTTGCCAAGCGTTCGTTGATGTTGCGGAAAGTTTGGGCTACTTTCTGCAAGTCGTAGCTTGCCAGAAAGTCGGCGACGACGGCGAGATCATCGGTAGATGATTGTGGAAAACGCTTGGCGGCAGCTGCATATCTAGGCGGGGCGGGGCGGTGGAAGCCTTGGGGACAGGTTCTGGAGCGGGTGGTCGCTCTGGCTTTTGGCGGACAGGCTTGGGTCTAGTGGCAGGTAAAGGCTGGCCCGTGTTCTTGGCCTGAGCTCTTTTACCTTTCTTGCCTGATCTGGAGTACCGAGGCTTGGGTGGTGGCGGCAGTGGAGGATCAAGTTCCTCGTCATCCTGCAGCAACGGGACTTTAGCATACGCGGGTGTCTCGCGTTCCGGTTCCGAGGGCGCGACTGGCCTGTTTAGTTTTGCTCGGGCTCACTGCACTGGGTGGTTTCGGAACCGGAGCAGACCCTTGGGGCTGCTTTCCGTGCCACTGGCTCAGAGGCTTTGGCCGATATTACTGGCTGAACAACATGACGAGGCTTAGGCTGGACCGGCTTTACTAATTTGACCAGCTGCTCTTTGTAAATAGGATAGCGCCTGTTATTTGCAGCATGGGCGCCTCCACAGTTTATGCAATACCTGTGATTGTCAGGAACAGCGTAGGCCTGCGTTAAGTGGACGAGTCCGCATCGGACGCAGGTCGGCGCGTTCCGACAAGCAAAGCTGCTGTGGCCGTACCTCTGACACCTGTGGCATTGGGAAATCTTCCCGCTCTGACGGCAGGGCTCAACGCTAACGCAGACCAATAACAGCCATTTCAACTCTAATAGGACCTGGGTGGGTTCGCCCTTCTCCACCTGGAGTCTGATTAGAGGCAAGGGTCGACGCGAGCCGTACGTTGTGTATAACCGAGAGGCTGCCACAACCTTGTAGCCCGCGTCGCGCAGTTCGTCTAGAACGACCTGCGGATCGGCCTGTATGTCTAGCCCCCGAAGAACTAGGGCTACAGGCTTGATGCGGTTGACGGTGTAAGTGCGTACAGTCTCTCTCGCTTGGAGCTTGACAGAAGCGTTCTATGCAAGCGCAACGACCTTACGGAGTCGGCGACTAAAGCCGATGATATCCTTGAAGTTCGTGATCCTTCCTTCGGAGGTGCGGCTAGGTGCAACCTCAGAGGAGGCTTGGAATGCCGCCGAGTCCGTAGCCGAACTCAAAGAAGCCAGTGAGGGAGACTTCCTCGGCTTGCCACCGTGCCCTACTACCACCCAGTCGGTGGAAGCCGAGGTCTCCATGTCGGGGGAGTCAGACTCCTGTGGAGGAATTGGGCTGCCTGGCCGGCTAGCGGCCGTGCAGCCGGAAGGTGTCATTGGTGGCCCTAATAAGGACCGATCACGATCTTGCGCGGGTTGAGCAGGGCTGCCCGCGCATGTCGAAGGGTTCCCGACTGGCCCAAGTGGCCGGCCGGGGGCCTCGTCGCTGCCCCACAGTGCAATTGGGGCACTGTCAGCTGGACTAATGCTGACTACTTCAACTCTTTGCCCAGCGGGTGTCCGGGGACCGAACTGTGACACCGTCACAGTGGCGACGGAATCCGCATCTCTATTGGTGAGCCCTACTCTTGGACTCCCCGGATTCCGCTGAGCAGCACTACCTATAAAAGAAAGAAAGAAATGAAAGAAAGATTCTTGCAACGGAAATGGAATATTGGAGGAGGTGCTGTGGAATAACGAGAGCAGCCCGAATAATAAACGAGGAGATCAAAAGAAGAATGGAAACGGAAAGAAGTGTAATTGACTACATCGAAGAAAAAAGATTGGTGTGGTACGGTCATGTCCGGAGAGCCCAAAATAGGTGTATCAACAATGTGACGGAATGGAGTCCATTAGGAAAGAGAAAAAGGGGAAGACGAGAAGATCTTGGAGGGACGATGTGGATGAATCTATGCAACGTGTAGGACTTGAGGAAGGACAACGGGAACATCGGGAGAAATGGAAAGCCAGGTTGAAGGAAGGGAGACGGCACTAGCTGTAGCAACCCTATTATATATATATATATATATATATATATTGTAATAATATAAATAAATAAGTAGTTGAAGTGTGTGTTGATGATATAAGAGATTGTGGAGTGTGAGACTCCGATGTAATCAAGCCCCTCTCTTTGGGCTAGCCAATTTGTAATAAATTAATAAATAAGTTGTAATGTGTTTAATTGGTGTTTAATTGGTGTGGCTCTCGACGTCTTACTGGCCTGAAACACTTCCTTAAGTTTCCCAGCTGGTCGAGTCCCAATGGTAGCAAGACCGGTCGAGTAGAGTAAAGTTGATGAAGAAATATATATATGTTCAGCTTCACAGAAAGTTTCAAAACAAAAATTATTGTTTTGAAGGAAATTTAAAAAAATTATGTTTATAAAAAAAATAATTAAAAAAATTTTTTTTTAATTTTATTAATTAATTAATTAGGATCAATTAATTAATATAGTGCTGTGAAGTTTTAAACAGTGTAATGCTCTTCTGAAAATTTTTATTAAAGTTTTAGTATATTTTAAATAAGCTATCACCACTCATAAGACTGTCTTCAAACCAATCGATACTTGTTTACCTTTTTATTTTTTAGGTTATCTTCACTTACGGGTGGTAAAGTCCTTGTAGATTATCAATTAGAATTATATTATTGGTAATTAGTATTATTGAAGAAATAAAGAACTAATAAGTATTGAAAAGTATTAATGTTTTATTAATTAATAGCAATATTGACTCTTATCGATTAGTATCGATTCTCAGGATATCGAAAAAAGTTACAAGTATATGATATAAAAATTAAATAGGGTTCTTTAAACAGCCAGTTATTATCAAAGTCAGAGAAATCGGGCTAATGTTTAAAAAGTATAACGTTACAATCAAATTAATAGTTATTAATAAACACAGACATTGAATAATAATTTGTAAATATAATAATTGTTTTCACCAAACAGCTGAGTTGAACTAAGAGGAAGGCACTGGGATCGTCAAAGCAAATGGCCGCCGTCAAGTTGATCAAAATGTTGCTCGTTCCTGCAGTGTTCCAAATAATGTATTTTCTGGCAATATTCCTGTTCTTGTGTCTGCAAATCTCTTGTTAAATGTTGTGTAGTGACTGGTGTAGTGATTCTGGGTTGTATTTAGTATGTCTGTGTAATTATAAGTCAAAACACTTTTCCCAATTCCGACACTAATTTGGTTAATGTGTTATACAGTTTTCTGGTGTTTTGTGGTGTTTTTCACAGTAGAAATGTATTGTTTAGTGTTAATTAGTGTTTCTTGATCGTTTTTGTCACAATGTATATGTTCTGGAAAGATTTTATAATTCACTCTCGACTTTACCGTAACGTACTGTTCGCCACTTAACTTTACCATTAGTAAGATAGGTTAGATCGTCACAAAACTCTCGTTTATGTTAACCGTTCAAAAACCAATAATCAACTAACTGTTTCCTTCAGTTTCAATTAAACTCTTAGCCCATATAATATTATTCTTAACATTGTTCAAATATTTTTTCACATCCTGTGTACACTTTACTATTTCACTATATGAATGCCTATACTTTGGTTATTTGTCAATTTTATTCACTAGATGTGATTTAAATTAATCTTTCAGTTCATTCTGGTTATTTTCAGATTAAATAATGCCATTTTATAGTGTTTTCTGTCCAAAAAATAGTAATTTCACTTTCAGTTTGGTATACTCTGAAAAGTCAAAACATCAAAATTTACTTCCTGTCATTATATAAATTCAGCCATTTTATCAGTTATATTTAATATTAATAATCCTATATTGTATTAAAAGGTTCATATTCCCTTATTTTCTGGTAATTAATTGAATTAGTTGTATTCTGAAACATTATTCTGGAATATATGACTCCCATGTCTAAATTTCTGAGTTTAGTCATTTTCATTTTTATTTATAATTCTGAATATAATTTATTAAAATCTTTCTAAATGGTTTGTGCAATTATATGGCTTGATCTCAAGTTTATTTTGTCTAAACCCCTTTTGTTTATTTGCTTTTAAATGAGTAATTTCTCTGTTTTGATGAAGTTTGGTTTCCATTCTTTTGGCCTATGATTTTTTTAACAATTTTTCTTACAAAATATTTTACAAACAATATATGATGTGTGATACCCTCTCTGACTTTTACATATAGTATTATAAATTAAACATGTTTTCAAATTACACAAAAACAATTGGTATTTGTTACAATACAAATAATAGTTAAACAAAATAAAGAATATTTTTTTAAATAAATGGTTGTCTTCAAGTCAGACATTTTGCAACAAAATCCTTATTTCTAACATGGAAATATGGTTTAAAAAAAAAAAAAAGGTTTTTTACTAACTAACATCTTAATTACTCTCGACTATTTACAAGTAGTAACTATTTTTATAGTTGTGATGTTAGTTGTTTCAGACCCAAACAAATGGCCTTATATCTAAAACATTTTTAAACATTCTTTTACTATATACATAAAAACCTTATATTTATATTCTTATTTCTAACTATTATTATAAGTAGGATTCTACAGTTTTTATACCGTCTTTTACCCATTGTCTTTGGGGAATTGTACCCTGTCATTAACAAATAAATAGTATGAACCGTTCAAAAAGCACTATGAAATCTGTTTTTCTTTTTTCATGTAAAACAAAATGTTATTTTAAACAGATTCATGTCTTATGAACAACATATTGTCACAGTACACATTTCAAGTCATTGAAAAATGCATATTTCATTGCATCCAATGTTTGTGATTGCCAAGAATGAAACACAAGGTTCATTTTTTGTAATACCCAAAACTATCACTGGTTCACTTTGCACTTATATATTATGTTAATGCTAAATGGTCGTATAGTCTTATTAACATAATAAATTGGTTAGCGTTTTTTCAATGGAGATTTGTTCCATGGGTACTATATTATTGTTTCATCTTAGTTCACAGGCAACTTTTACTTTATACACTTCTCTCTCTTAAATTTGTATACATGTGGTTTTTATTTCGTTATACTTTTATTTTTAAATATTTATTTTGGGGATATAGGGATTCGGGTGTCTTTTATAAGAGCATGACATCTTCTTCAGGATGCTGCCTTCTTCTTCTTTCATCAGTCTTCTTTTCTCCTGCCTTCTGGGACTGGTATCTTCTCCATCTTCTTCTTGATGCCATCAGGTTTCTTGGGATCTTCTCCATCTCCTTCTTTATTTCAGAAATACACAATCTGTATTGGTTGATCTTGGCTTATTTTAGGGTTTCTATTCTATTTATTCTCCCTCGTTGTGGGTTTGGTCATATTCTGTACTGCTTGGTTATTTACTTTTTTACCTTCCTGGGTTATATCTTGAAAACCTTTGGTTATGAGACTCGTCTTGGATGACTCATCACTAGTAACTCCTTTTATTTGAACTTGTATTTTCTTTATAATAATGATTTCTTTCCACAGTTGCTATGAATTAATCTATTTATATTAAACTTAATGCTTTCTTCCAAATTTAAATATTATAACTTCATTATTCTAATGATCAATTGCCATTCAATATTATGCTTATATCTGTCACGCTACAGATTGCTCTCCTCCAGAAGTAATTATTTCAGACATGTTTATGGATGAAATAATTTCTTATGATAATTTCATCATTTTTTATAATTCATTTTCTTCTTCATTTTTATATCGACATTTTATAATTAGAGTTTAATTAATTTTATATATATAATTATTTGTTTTTCTACTGATCCTTTTCGGATAGTTAGTGTCTTCTGAGATATATTATTATTGTAATACATTTTCTTCCTTTATCAACTTCGTGTTGCATCCTTGGGATATTAATTCCCTAACATTCCCTATCACGTGGGCTGGGGCAGATCAGAGGGGCACTGTACGCTACTTCTCTGCTGGCCATACACCACTTCTATAAATTGAGTACAGAGGCATATCCATCCCTGCTCAAAAACATAATGCTGCTGGAATTATCTTCAGTCAGTCATCGAATAAATAAATAAAAAGTAGTCTCATTTTCGACTAATAAAAATATCTTTGGATTCTCCACTTCGTAGTCTCTCAGATTATCTCACATTTTCTATCTTAATAAATCTTCATAATCATTATTATACTCATTACATATATATTTTTTCAAAACTCTTAACTTGTCTGATATATTTAATTTAATTATGGTTGAAAACCTTTCTTTTAATAATTCTGGTTACTGTTTACAGTGTAACTCTCTTTCTTCTCCATCTGAATTCTCTTTATACTTTCTTCTGGTTACTCATAGTATTAGCATGGTCTTTATAAATAGTCTTTCGTATTCATTATTTGAATGGTCTTAATATATTATATTTAATTTTTTAACATTGTATCTTTACATTAGATATACAGGTTGTTATTGATCATTTTATTTAAACATTTTGGTTCTTTCCTTTCTCTTAGAAAGTTATTAATCCGCCTTCGCATTCATTAGCATTAATTCATTTATATTATATTTCATGTGGTATTTCTTCTCTTTGCATTTCATATAGGTCTTATTATTATCATTGGTTCAAAATCATCTTCTCCATATGTTTGGTATGAGTTGTTCTTCTTTGCTCTTAATTAACTGTTTTCATTATCGTTTCATAGGTAATCAGTCTCTTTGCTTCCAAATTTTTTCTTCTCTTGCATATTACACTCTTCTTTGTTATTCTTCTCTACCCCTTCAAATGCTATTGTGAATGTCTAGCATTTATTCTGGATTAAAATTAATTCTTTTTTCTGAATTAATCACTTTATTTTCTTCTCAATTCAATCATAATTGACACATAATGATTTTTTGGAACTTGGTTAGTTTTAATGTAAAATTCAAACTATTCTTTTTATTTAATTGAAAAATATTTCTCATAAATCCTTGTAATATGTTGATCTTATCTTGTTTCAAAGTTCTGACGTTCTATCAACATTCAAATTCTGTTTAATTCATTTATTCCCAGAATTGTTTCATTCAGAATTGTTTATAGTAATGTGATCTTACTATTATTTCTGAATGTTTTGGTATTTCTCCAAATTCAAATTCTTCTTAATTATTTACCATAAAGTTTTCTCACAAACTTAGTTATAGTAAGTTGGTCTTACTTCATTTTTATATTTTTCGTATATTAACTACAAAATTCCTTTCTTCTTAATTCTTCAAAAATGTTTTTCTCATAATTCAGTGGTAGTAAGCTGTGCTTGCTTAATTTTAAATTTTTTAAAATTAAGTTCAAAATTCTCTCTCTTTCTCTTTCTTCCATAAAGTTTTGTTCTAAATTATCAGGTTGTAGTAAGAAGTACTTACTCAATTTTAAATTTTTATAATTATATTTCAATTCAAAAGTCTTTCTTTTTCTTTCTTCCATAAAGTTTTTTTCTTCAAATTATTAGGTTGTAAGTTGTTCTTACATATTTTAGAATTTTCTCAAATAAAAATTCTAAATTCCTTCTTCTTATAATTCTCCAAAATGTTCTTCTCAAAATATTAGGTTGTAAGATGTACTTACATTATTTTAGAATTTTTTTAAATAAAAATTCTAAATTCCTTTTTCTTATAATTCTCCAGAATGTTCTTTTCAAAATATTAGGTTGTAAGATGTACTTACATTATTTTCGAATTTTTATAAAATATTATTAAAAATTCTTTTTCTTTTAATTCTCCAGAATGTTCTCAAAATATTAGGTTGTAGTAAGATGTACTTACATATTTTAGAATAAGTTATATTCAAAATTCTTTCTTTTTCTTTCTTCCATAAAGTTTGTTCCAAAATTATTAGGTAGTAGTAAGATGTACTTACTCAATTTTAAATTTTTTATAATTATATTTCAATTCAAAAGTCTTTCTTTTTCTTCCTTCCATAAAGTCCGTTCCAAAATTATTAGGTTGTAAGTTGTTCTTACATATTTTTGAATTTTTTCAAATATAAATTCTAAATTCCTTCTTCTTATAATTCTCCAGAATGTTCTTTTCAAAATATTAGGTTGTAAGATGTACTTACATTATTTTAAAATTTTTTAAATAATTCAAAATTCTAAAACTCACAACTCATTCTTCATAATATTTCTTCATAGAAGCTTGATTGTACACTCCTTTGATTTTTCCTGAAACGATTTCCTTCAACTCATATGTATTGTTATGCTTATCATTCACCACAACATATGGGCCAGTGTATAGTAATAGTAGTTTTTTGGTTATGCCTTCTAAAGTGCTAGGCAGCTCTCTATTTTTTAGGAGGACTTTTTCACCCTCTTTATATGTTACAATTCGCCCTATTGCCTTCTGGTATTTGGCTTGCCGTTTTTCCTGATCTTCTGCTACCTTATTGTAAAACTTCAACTGGTTGAATTTCCTATTGTTGTTCGTTGGAAATTCAATGATTTGTTCAATGTCTCGGGGAGTCGGCTTCTCATACATGGCTGAGTATGGTGGAATTCCTATAGCTGGATGGTGGGCGTAATTTAGGAATGTTTCTGTCGCTGCTAGGTACTCTTGCCACTTTTTCTGTTGGTTGTGACAGTACGTGCGCAATATCCTACCCACTTCTCTTAGTACTCTCTCAGCCGGATTGCTACTTGGGTGGTAGACTGATGTCTTATACGTTTTGACCCCAAGTGCTAATAAAGTGTCTCGCCATCTCCTCCCCTGAAATTGTGTACCATGGTCGGTAATAATAGAAGATGGTCTACCGATCTCTGGGATATACAAATCGATAATCACCGCCAAAACCTTTGCTGTTGTTGCCCGATTAACCGGATAAAGCTTTATATACTTGGTGTAGTGATCCATTATGATTACCAAGTATTTATATCTGTGCCGACCACCGCTACGGGGAAATGGCCCGCAGATATCCAAAAACACTTTTTCCAGTTTTGCGTTGGAAGTTATTGGTATCATGATACCCTCTGTCTTTTCATTGTTTACTTTTGCACATTGGCAGATCTTACAGGACTTGATGTATGTCCTCACCTTGCGGTTGATATTCTTGATCTTACAGTTTTCCTCTAGAGCTTGTATCACTTTTAACGCTCCCATGTGACCATACCTGACATGGTAATCGATGATGACCTCCTTTTCGATTTGGTGTGGGATTATCACCTTCCATGTCTCATCGTCCAATGCGGTTTTTATGAATAAAATTCCCTTTGTTAAGGTGGTAGTATTTAGAAATGGTTTCATCATTGGCTTCCAAACGACTCACAATGTTTTTCAGCTTAGGATCAGACTGCTGATGGATTCGGATATTTATTAACAAAGCTTGTAAATCGGCTCTGGTCGTGAATATGTTATAAATTTTTACTAAGCTCTCCTTCTCTCCCTCGAAAGTCTGATCTTCCAGATTTATACGTGACAACACATCCGCTACCACGTTCTTCTTTCCTGGAATGTATTCCCATTTCAGGTCATATTCTTGTAGGGCGAGTACCCACCTAGCCAATCGGCCGTGACTCAATTTGCACCTACGAAGGAACGAGATGGATTTATGATCAGTTCGTACTGTGACTTGATATCCGAGAATGTACGTCCGGAACTTGCTGCATGCGAACACCACGCTCAACAATTCCTTTTCTGTCACACTGTAGTTCTTTTCGCACTGGTTCAGTGTGCGACTAGCGAAGCTTATTACCAGATGTTGTCCCTCCTCATCTTCCTGGTATAATGTCGTTCCTAAGCTTAGATCGCTAGCGTCACAGTTTAGAAAGAACGGTTTCTTAAAATCTGGGTGACGAAGTATCACACTCTCCAGAAACTTCTCTTTTATCAATCGGAAAGTAATATCTTGATCTTCACCCCAAGTCCATTTGTTTTTGGCAGATAACTGTGGTTGAAACTTGGCTGTCAACTCGGAATATCGGCTCTGAAACTTCCTGTAATAGTTACAGAGTCCGAGGAAAGATTGCAATTGTTTCCTGTTTCTTGGTTGCGGGAACCTCTGAATTGCCTCCACTTTTTCTGCTGATGGGGTAATACCTCGGTCGTCTAGGTTGAAGCCTAAGAATTGTACCTCGCGCGCTATGAACTTGGATTTCTCCAACTTCAGTGTTATGTTGTTCTGCGCTAGTTTGTTTAGTACAAATTCCACTCTGTAACAGTGCTCCTCCCAGGTTCCGGATGTGATTAGTAAATCGTCAACATAGACGGTGGTAAATTGGAGCGCTTCTGGTCCCAAAATCTGGTCCATGCATGCCACAAATATGGCGACAGACTTGACAAGTCCGAAAGGCAGTCTCTTGAACTGGTAATTGCGCCCTTCGAAAATGAACGCTACATACTGGCGGCTTTGTGGATGCAGCTCTACCTGCCAATAACCACAGACCGTATCCCAGGTGCTAATAAAGTTAGTACCATGAAAACGCTTTAAGATTTCTTCTATTTCACCGGGAGAAGTTCTGTCATTCACAATTGTCTTATTCAACTCACGCGCATCTAAACAGAGCCGGACTTGTCCGTCTTTCTTCGGAACAGCAATAATTGGACTAGTGTAAGGTGATTGACTAATCTCAATTATGTCGTTTTCTATCATCTTGTTTATCTCTGTTCTCACGGCTTCTTTGAGCGACTGCGCTATTGGATATGACCTCCGGTTAAACTCTACGTTTTCTTTAAAACGAAGTTGGCACTGGTAGTTTTTTACCTTCCCTGGTTCATCAGAAAACACCGCCTTGTATTTCTCATATATAGCGATTAGACGATCAGCCAGATGTGTTGGTATTTTCTTGTTATCGCTTCCGCACTGGAACTTCCGTATTTCTTGGATCTTAACTGACCATAAATCCTCTCCTCCATGATTGTATATTATGGGTTTAGAAAGAGGGCTGTTTCTAATAACATTTATTTTACGAAGTTGTTGATGTATAGGGCTGGGAAGTATAGTTGTGCTTCCTACCAGATCTGCGGTCCATGTTACTCCGTCTGGGAAAAGTGATACTTTATTTAAATTAAGATCGATTACTGCCGAATATCTACGAAGAATATCGCAACCGACTAAGATGTCAAATGGTAATCCGGTGGCTATTAGAAATTCCATGTCTAAAGCTATATCACGGCTAACGACACTTAAGGAAACTTGCTTCCTAATGGTTTTATTCTGGCGGCCAGTTGCACCTACCAACACAATGTTGTTGACTGGTAACATTGGCAACGTTTTTCCACATGTACATTGTATTCTCTCCAACTCATTGGAGTTTATTATTGAAATATTAGCTCCTGTGTCTATCATTATTTTAGCGGGAACTCCTTCCACCTCCGCTGTTATATAAATTATCTCATTATTACTGTTGCTGAGACTCTTCTCGTTCTCTTCCAAAAGTTCAGTTCGTATGTCTTTCAAATAATGGTTACTGATAATAGTGATGTTTTTATCATTGTTTGCTTGTTGCAAATCATCCTTTTCTAACCCAGGAAGTATAAGCAGTAACGGGTCATCGTTGTTGATTACTGCCTCCTCTCGTTTAAAGTATTTTGGTCATTGTTTAAATTATTGTTGACCGAGGCATCGTTCGGGAAACTCTGATTTGTCTCCTGACGTTCTGTACCCTGGTTGATGTTTAACGCCCTGTTCGGTTGTCTGCCAAGATCTTCCAGGCTGGTACTTCGTCTTCCCTCTTCGTGTCTTGGGCCGTCTCGTTCCGCACTCCTCCATCTTCGGTCGGCGCCGTGGAAGCTGCTCCTCCTCGGTTGATAATATCTCCTGGGTCCGCGATCTTCTGCTCTTATAAAATTTACCCTAGGGCGCGACACTCGGTTATTACTATTGCTATTATTGTTATTGCTAAAATTATTATTATAGTAATTTCGGTTAGGTGGGTAAGGCCTGTCACCATTATTGTTGGGATATGGATTTCTCTGACTGTATGGGACATTATTATGTTGGTAAAAATTGTTTCTATTATTTGGGTAAGGGTTATTATTCCTCACTCCGTTAAAATTACCGTTAAACTGGTTATTACGCGGCTGGTTGTTAGGGCCGTCGTAATTATTGGGCTGGTTCCGGTTACTTGTATGGTTATTGCCGTTATTGGGGTAGGTAGTCGGCCTTGCTTCTGGTCTCTCATTTCTCTTTCTGCTCTGCCGATAATACTCTTCGTTCTCGTATCCCTCCAATAACTCGGTCATTCCCTGGATCGTCTTGATCTGACTACCTCTCCGGGCCCTGATAATGTCCTCATCATAGTGATAAGATATCTTATTCACTAAACATTCTTCTGGGATTGCTGGCTCAAGGTGTTTTGCCATACACACCTTCCCCAAGAAATATGCCGTCATACTGCTACCTAATTGTGACCTGTATCTTCCATTACAAATATTGTCACGGATCAAGTTCTGGGTGGTCTCAGACCAGTGTTTTGTCTTAAACATTTTCCGGAACTGTTGGTAGTCGGAAATTTCACTCCGGTTGGCCATCCACCAATTATCTGTTATGTCTCGGAAAGACTCGTCGAATATTTCCCTGCTATGGCTCCATTGGGTAATTTTATGCTTGGTCAAATATTCTTCTACCCTAGCCAGGAACTCCATCGGCTTGCGTTTGTATTGCCGGAAGTTGAGCCACTCTCGGCTTTCGTTGACGGGCAATCCAGTGAAATGAGTCGGTCTGTTTCTTATTGCTTCCATCTCCTCTCGGCTTTGTCCACCTGTCCGGTGATACTGGCCATGGTCTCTTGTATATCATTACATCGTTCTGTGACCTGGTTGCGTACTTTTCCGAATTCTTCTTGATTTTCCTTCCTCTGTTCTTCTACCTTCCTACGACTATGTTCTTCAATATTTGTGAACTTGATGTTCACCACTTCTTTAAACTCATGCACCTCCTTTTCGGTCTGGTTGCACTTTCCATCAATCTCTCGAATCTGTCGATTTACCATTATATTTTCTTCTTCCATCTTCTTATTCATCGCTTTTTTGTTAACAGTGATTTCTTTATTCAGTTCTTCTCGCAACAATTCCATCCTTTCGTCCAGTTTGTCCAAATTCTCCTGATTTACCTCCCTTAACTCTTCTCTTAGAATTTGATTGTCCTCTCTCAATTCTTCCAATTTCTCCCCCATCTTCTCTTCCAACTTCCTGTTGTCTTCCTTCAATTCTTCCTTCAACTGTCGGTTGTTCTTCTCTATCTTCTTCCTGGTTTCATCGATTTTCTGATTGGTGTTCTCAATTTTATTAATCAACTCTTCTTTAGTTGATTTGAATTCTTCCTTGAACGATTGGTTGTCTTCCTTCAATTCTTCTAACTTCTTCCCCATCTCTTCTTCCATCTTCTTGCTGTTTTCTTCCATCTTCTCTTCCATCTTCTTGCTGTTTTCTTCCATCTTCTCTTCCATCTTCTTACTGTTTTCTTCCATCTTCTTGCTGTTTTCTTCCATCCTCTTGTTGGTATTTTCTATGTTTTTGTTTATTTCAGCCAAATCTTCTTTCAAGGATTGTTTGTCTTCCTTCCTTTCCTTACGATTTTCTTCTTTTGTTGTTTGGTTGTCCTTCTTCCTGTTCTCCTCCATTCGTTGGTTATCCTTCTCCCTATTCTGGTCCATTGTCTTGAACATTTCCATTATTTTCTCCATCCTTACGTCTTCCATTGTTTTGGGTTTCTCTAGGATATTAACCTCCCCTGTCTGTGTGGGTATCTCAGATTGTTCTTCTGGTGGTTCAGGTTGTTTGGATGCCACCGGTGGCAACGACTCTTCCGCCTCTACTGGTGTCGCCTCTTTGTTGTCCATATCGTTTTCGATTTCTTTTCCGGCCTCCGCCGCCCGTTTCTTAGATGTTGCACGTCGTTGCATTTTCCCTTGAAATTCTCTGGCTTTGTAGCTGTTGCCTAGCTCCAACTAGTGATTGGGCAGAACGTATTGGCCTTCCAATCGCTAATTAAAGCCCCTAAAGTTGTGCGCCAATTTGTAATAATATAAATAAATAAGTAGTTGAAGTGTGTGTTGATGATATAAGAGATTGTGGAGTGTGAGACTCCGATGTAATCAAGCCCCTCTCTTTGGGCTAGCCAATTTGTAATAAATTAATAAATAAGTTGTAATGTGTTTAATTGGTGTTTAATTGGTGTGGCTCTCGACGTCTTACTGGCCTGAAACACTTCCTTAAGTTTCCCAGCTGGTCGAGTCCCAATGGTAGCAAGACCGGTCGAGTAGAGTAAAGTTGATGAAGAAATATATATATGTTCAGCTTCACAGAAAGTTTCAAAACAAAAATTATTGTTTTGAAGGAAATTTAAAAAAATTATGTTTATAAAAAAAATAATTAAAAAAAAATGTTTTAATTTTATTAATTAATTAATTAGGATCAATTAATTAATATAGTGCTGTGAAGTTTTAAACAGTGTAATGCTCTTCTGAAAATTTTTATTAAAGTTTTAGTATATTTTAAATAAGCTATCACCACTCATAAGACTGTCTTCAAACCAATCGATACTTGTTTACCTTTTTATTTTTTAGGTTATCTTCACTTACGGGTGGTAAAGTCCTTGTAGATTATCAATTAGAATTATATTATTGGTAATTAGTATTATTGAAGAAATAAAGAACTAATAAGTATTGAAAAGTATTAATGTTTTATTAATTAATAGCAATATTGACTCTTATCGATTAGTATCGATTCTCAGGATATCGAAAAAAGTTACAAGTATATGATATAAAAATTAAATAGGGTTCTTTAAACAGCCAGTTATTATCAAAGTCAGAGAAATCGGGCTAATGTTTAAAAAGTATAACGTTACAATCAAATTAATAGTTATTAATAAACACAGACATTGAATAATAATTTGTAAATATAATAATTGTTTTCACCAAACAGCTGAGTTGAACTAAGAGGAAGGCACTGGGATCGTCAAAGCAAATGGCCGCCGTCAAGTTGATCAAAATGTTGCTCGTTCCTGCAGTGTTCCAAATAATGTATTTTCTGGCAATATTCCTGTTCTTGTGTCTGCAAATCTCTTGTTAAATGTTGTGTAGTGACTGGTGTAGTGATTCTGGGTTGTATTTAGTATGTCTGTGTAATTATAAGTCAAAACACTTTTCCCAATTCCGACACTAATTTGGTTAATGTGTTATACAGTTTTCTGGTGTTTTGTGGTGTTTTTCACAGTAGAAATGTATTGTTTAGTGTTAATTAGTGTTTCTTGATCGTTTTCGTCACAATGTATATGTTCTGGAAAGATTTTATAATTCACTCTCGACTTTACCGTAACGTACTGTTCGCCACTTAACTTTACCATTAGTAAGATAGGTTAGATCGTCACAAAACTCTCGTTTATGTTAACCGTTCAAAAACCAATAATCAACTAACTGTTTCCTTCAGTTTCAATTAAACTCTTAGCCCATATAATATTATTCTTAACATTGTTCAAATATTTTTTCACATCCTGTGTACACTTTACTATTTCACTATATGAATGCCTATACTTTGGTTATTTGTCAATTTTATTCACTAGATGTGATTTAAATTAATCTTTCAGTTCATTCTGGTTATTTTCAGATTAAATAATGCCATTTTATAGTGTTTTCTGTCCAAAAAATAGTAATTTCACTTTCAGTTTGGTATACTCTGAAAAGTCAAAACATCAAAATTTACTTCCTGTCATTATATAAATTCAGCCATTTTATCAGTTATATTTAATATTAATAATCCTATATTGTATTAAAAGGTTCATATTCCCTTATTTTCTGGTAATTAATTGAATTAGTTGTATTCTGAAACATTATTCTGGAATATATGACTCCCATGTCTAAATTTCTGAGTTTCGTCATTTTCATTTTTATTTATAATTCTGAATATAATTTATTAAAATCTTTCTAAATGGTTTGTGCAATTATATGGCTTGATCTCAAGTTTATTTTGTCTAAACCCCTTTTGTTTATTTGCTTTTAAATGAGTAATTTCTCTGTTTTGATGAAGTTTGGTTTCCATTCTTTTGGCCTATGATTTTTTTAACAATTTTTCTTACAAAATATTTTACAAACAATATATGATGTGTGATACCCTCTCTGACTTTTACATATAGTATTATAAATTAAACATGTTTTCAAATTACACAAAAACAATTGGTATTTGTTACAATACAAATAATAGTTAAACAAAATAAAGAATATTTTTTTAAATAAATGGTTGTCTTCAAGTCAGACATTTTGCAACAAAATCCTTATTTCTAACATGGAAATATGGTTTAAAAAAAAAAAAAAGGTTTTTTACTAACTAACATCTTAATTACTCTCGACTATTTACAAGTAGTAACTATTTTTATAGTTGTGATGTTAGTTGTTTCAGACCCAAACAAATGGCCTTATATCTAAAACATTTTTAAACATTCTTTTACTATATACATAAAAACCTTATATTTATATTCTTATTTCTAACTATTATTATAAGTAGGATTCTACAGTTTTTATACCGTCTTTTACCCATTGTCTTTGGGGAATTGTACCCTGTCATTAACAAATAAATAGTATGAACCGTTCAAAAAGCACTATGAAATCTGTTTTTCTTTTTTCATGTAAAACAAAATGTTATTTTAAACAGATTCATGTCTTATGAACAACATATTGTCACAGTACACATTTCAAGTCATTGAAAAATGCATATTTCATTGCATCCAATGTTTGTGATTGCCAAGAATGAAACACAAGGTTCATTTTTTGTAATACCCAAAACTATCACTGGTTCACTTTGCACTTATATATTATGTTAATGCTAAATGGTCGTATAGTCTTATTAACATAATAAATTGGTTAGCGTTTTTTCAATGGAGATTTGTTCCATGGGTACTATATTATTGTTTCATCTTAGTTCACAGGCAACTTTTACTTTATACACTTCTCTCTCTTAAATTTGTATACATGTGGTTTTTATTTCGTTATACTTTTATTTTTAAATATTTATTTTGGGGATATAGGGATTCGGGTGTCTTTTATAAGAGCATGACATCTTCTTCAGGATGCTGCCTTCTTCTTCTTTCATCAGTCTTCTTTTCTCCTGCCTTCTGGGACTGGTATCTTCTCCATCTTCTTCTTGATGCCATCAGGTTTCTTGGGATCTTCTCCATCTTCTTCTTTATTTCAGAAATACACAACCTGTATTGGTTGATCTTGGCTTATTTTAGGGTTTCTATTCTATTTATTCTCCCTCGTTGTGGGTTTGGTCATATTCTGTACTGCTTGGTTATTTACTTTTTGACCTTCCTGGGTTATACCTTGAAAACCTTTGGTTATGAGACTGGTCTTGGATGACTCATCACTAGTAACTCCTTTTATTTGAACTTGTATTTTCTTTATAATAATGATTTCTTTCCACAGTTGCTATGAATTAATCTATTTATATTAAACTTAATGCTTTCTTCCAAATTTAAATATTATAACTTCATTATTCTAATGATCAATTGCCATTCAATATTATGCTTATATCTGTCACGCTACAATATATATATATATATATATATATATATATATATATATATATACAGCGCTACCTAATCGACTTACCTGCACTGTGCGGCAGGTCCCAGTCGTGCGTGGCGTTGCGTTGTCTTCTTGCTCGCCGCAAGGTTGGTCGATTTCCATCTGGATGGTCATGCTGTCGGCGATGAGGTGAATGCTGGTCCGGCGGCTTCTTCTTCTCCTTTACTGCCGCCGTTGTAGTAGTTGATGGCCTCTTCATTGCAGGTGTGTAGAGGTCGAGGCGATCCTCTTCTGCGCTGGTAGTATTAAGATGTTTCCTCTTCGAATGCTAGCAGTCGTGAATGGAAGGTCCGCGTCTGTCACCAACCGCTTCTCATCCCTCCTTCACGTAGATATATTTCACGACCTAAATAATTAAAGTACGCCACTTGTTCGAGACCACGGTAATACGCCATCGCCAAAAAGGATGACAGGCGTTGTTGACATGTTCCTGCAGGTCATTAAACAAAGACTATGTCGGCAGCAAATGACTACACAACGGGTCGCCTCCATTGAAGGTAACTAGGTGCGGTTAACGAATACTAATTGTGGCAACGTGGATTCAAAACGGTAATTTCATTTTATTAACGGCGCAACCTGATTGGTGCACAGAGACAGAGACGGGAAGTGCCGAGCAATTAAGAACACATTATTACCTCAAAGGCTTCTAATCGCCATTCATTTGGCAGAAGCAGTATTAAGATTATGTTACTGTACTATTTACCGCAGGTCGTTTTTGTTTTTGGCGTCGACCAAAATTCTTCATTAGTTTAGCAAATTAGAAAATGTGTATGTCGTTGTCTGCCAGGACTAACAATACTTTACGTACAATGTCATTATTCTTGTTAATAATGATGTAGTCCCATCAAAGTGACCTATCTAAATTCCAATATGTATCCTATAGTATTTACGAGAGATTTACTTTCTGATTGCTTCGAATTCATTTTACATGCGTTTTTAACTAATCTCGGAAGGCGGTCGCAAAGAATTTAGTGAAGCAACACAGGAAGTCCTAGACAAGTGAATAACTTGTTTACTGATAAGAATTATATCAAAGCCGAGCAGCGATGCAGTGATGCTGAGAACGGAACCTTTCATCCGATCGTCTGTAACCTGACCGTTACGGGTCACGGCGACCAGATTGCTGGTGTGTGTAACCGCGCGTACGTACAAAAATATATTTCTAATTGTTATAAATTATATACAAAAAATAATCCATAATAATACTTGTCTATA
This sequence comes from Magicicada septendecula, assembly GCA_034769895.1. Taxonomy (NCBI): domain Eukaryota; kingdom Metazoa; phylum Arthropoda; class Insecta; order Hemiptera; family Cicadidae; genus Magicicada; species Magicicada septendecula. The sequence continues at coordinate 185,180,052 of CM068371.1, read as the reverse complement.
TAGGCTACATACACAATAACCACAAAATTATGACATACATTTAGAAGAAATAACCTTATTATTATTAACTAAAACTTCCGGGCTGAAAGGCCGTGGTCGATTGCTTAAGTTTCTGCTAAACGTTTCGGCCGCACCACCGGTGGCCATCTTCAGTAGCAAAAGAAAAGTGTTCGATAGATGATACGCCGAAACGTCTCCCAATGGACTGGTTGTTGCTTGTTCCCAGTCCATTGGGAGACGTGTTCGGCGTATCATCTATCGAACACTTTTCTTTTGCTACTGAAGATGGCCACCGGTGGTGCGGCCGAAACGTTTAGCAGAAACTTAAGCAATCGACCACGGCCTTTCAGCCCGGAAGTTTTAGTTAATAATCGTGATGACACCGGCCGTGAAAGCCTACGCACTAAAATAACCTTATTCTTTGAGTAGGCCTATTACCGATGTGTAGCACGATAACTGTCTTCATATTGACGGTATAAACTGTTATACGTTGCATATAATGAATGGATAACGGCGTTATATTCATTATATAACCATCGATTACCGATTTTCGAATTGTGACATAAGGATTCCGGTGAGACAGAGAGAGAGTGAGAGAGACGTACACATTGCCGTTCAAACGGAGAAACCGCTCATGAACATTTATCCGACAATTTATATTAGTTAAATTGTATTTCAAAACGACCGGGTTTTATTACGTACCTACCTTACACAGACTGTTACTGTAGTGAAAGAACGGACAGTTTAGTAATTTCTGTTGGCAAAACAGAAATATTGGTTTTATAGCTCACGGCTTTTACTCGTCAAGTTCCGTGAATATCGGTACAGACAGAAAATTATCAGTCACTCATCATAACCATAAAATTCGTTTATACGACTTCTCGTCGTGATCCAATAGGGAGGGTCCAACAGCGTTTTCAGGTTTCAAGCTATTTAAAGAAACGACGTGCCCCCCCCCCCCGTTATTATGTTTCGATTCCTTTTTGTGACATACATATTTAGTTAATGTGGGAAAACATGTAACCCGTTCTGCAACGCTACAACTGTGAGAACAGTTTCTTGAGTAAGTGAGCGCGTTTACGTTTAGGTGATATACTTTATCGTATTACTAAAATTTCAGCACTGAAAATAAAGTACAAAGTTTTATTTATTGACTTATTCTTTCAAATGTATTACTACGTGGTTTTCTTGAACGGACGCCCAAAAGAGAATCTTAAATTTGTTTTAATTTGTATACATTTACATTAACTATTCAGGATAGCATTTTAGAATCTTATTGAGATGTTTTTCTTAACTTACGCCTGTATGTATTATATATAATAAGTAATGAATACTTCTGCAAGTATATTTTGTAAAATTATTATCGTTGTATTTTACGTGTCGCCCGTTTCACAGAATAGTTCTGTATCACCAGAGGCTTACACATATATATAGTTGTCCCGTGTTGTTCTACACTTTGTGTAGCGAGAATTATAAATAATGATGTTGTGTTTTATTACAACTATCATTTGCTATTTGCTTTAAGACTCGTATGTAATTACTGGAGATGATTATCAATAAAAAGCACTCAACAATTCTGTCGACGGCTGTAAGCACAAATAGGCTATAGGCCTACGTAGTTCCACCAGTAGTTAGGCCAACCTACATATCTTATGGTACAGTGTATGTTCCTGTGAAAGATGTCCAGTGATTCAGTTTAGTAAGTAAAATTCACTCGAATTTTGTCAACACTCTTATGTTGTTTGAATGTACCTAACTTTGATACAGTCCTAACAGCGGCAAATTTTTCTGGTTTTCACGTTTTACAGTTAACTGAGACGGTTTTTAGAAATCAGAAATTAAAACAAATGTCCGTGTTTTCTGTCAGCGTCGCCAGTAGGTCTATTTAATATTGCCATCGGTACTCCTGCGTTTTTCACGTTTCAGGTTTCAGATAAACGGCGGTGTAAAACTTGTTCTGGGTGCAGACCATACTGAAAATTACAAAATTTTGCCTAAGACAAAATGCGGGCAATACAGTATTTCGTCGTAACGCCACTAGCACGAAAACAATAGCAGTCAGAGAAGTGGAGAAAATTTTGTTACAGAAATTTAATTTATACTTTTTAAAGTTACATACATGGTAAACCATGAAAACGTTTCATTCTGCCGTTTTTTTTTTTTTTTAAATAGACGAGTTGTTAATGTAATCTGATTCAGCTCAGTCTCGTGTTCGCGATCTAGTTCCGCTGTTTAAGTAGAACCGATCGTACCGCAAGCGCATAGGTCGAACGTTGTGAGGACGACGAATAGGTCTGATCGTTAACATGGACGGCTGGCCGCCTTCCATACTGCCACAATTCCGACCAAGTAATTTTTAAATTTCACAGTCACTCTTGAAGAAACGTCAAGAGATTTCTAATTTATATTTATGACTCTCGACCCAGTTTCCGGGAACAGTGGACAACGGTTGTGTTGGAAATATTCAAATTCTGTCCACGTAGCTTTAACGTCCTTTCAAAAATTCATATGCAACGAAACGCGTCTGTCAGTTAAATGGCCATATTTTGACACGTGTCAAAGTGAAACTACATTTTGTTCGTTCCTTAATAGGCGATTACGTCATATGCATAATACATACGGGCATGAGCGCGCGCATGCACACACACATACACACACGGAGAGAAAGATTTGTTAGGTGAAGTAGTAGGGATTGACGAACGCATGAATGTGCCGGACCCGCAAGGCTCGCAGCTAGCCATGTCGTCATTTCATTCAAAAGTGTAGAGATAATTTGAATATTCAAACCTCCCACATGATAGTAGCGTGGCATTGGAACCAAGGTTACTAGTGACCCACACATTCTGCGAGTACTTGCCGGCCGTTGTCTGCCTGGCCTGTACGCCCTGACAAGATAACTCGGCGCCCAGATTGCTGATATCGTTCACTGTACAAACACATTCTCTCTCTCTCACTCTCTCTCTCTCTCTCTCTCTCTCTCTCTCTCTCTCTCTCTCTCTCTCTCTCTCTCCCTCTCTCTCTCTCTATCTATCTATCTATCTACCTATCTCTATCTCTCTCTCTCGTTAATTATTCTATAAATAAAGACACCAGGTACAAATATGTGTACGTTTTATTAACATACGCCTATTTACATGTACAGTATGTAAATAAGCGTACATACACACGCCCAGCTAATATTAATGTTAAGTACAGTCTGTAAAAATTGTATACGTGTATAATACGCGTACGGGGCAGGTTGTACGTAATCTAGCACGTCTTGTTTGGCGTGCGCCTATGACCTTTGACCTCGTGGTGTATGCGAACCATTATCTACGCTAATCATTTACTTACGAACGGTAAGCGCTAAGCGCTGTTGACGAGCGCATTAAGTATTTGACTTTTTTTTTACACAAGGAGTCCTTGCTTATTGAAATATAAATCGCCCCGCGTGTACGCGTGTTTGTCGTGCTGATGAGTGAGTTGAGAAACTGACAGAGCAAAGGACAGAGTTAATACTAAAAATACGATTTTTTTTAAAATAATTTACAATACAGTTTTTGATTAATTAATTCTTTCGAAAGTATAGATGTATCGTACCGGTATGTGTCGATTCTTAACTATCTTCAATCGTCATTAACAGTGAAACTGGGTGATAACTACTCTATTCGTAGCTGATATTTACTGGAAAAATAAACACTAACATTAGTATTCCATTTCGAACAGAAATGGCAGATTGCTTTATATATTACAGCTCATGAATTTAACGTTCGGAATGAATAATAATTGCTTTTTATTGAATGTTTTACAAGATCAAAGTACTCTGTAGATGCGCGTCTCCCAAGGGCATTTCTTCAAGGGAGTTTTATCGCCTTCAAGTTTGTCAGTACTTTGATTATCGGATGTAGGATTGATTAAGTATACAGTTATACTTTGTGAAAAAGCGTAAACAAAAGACAGGTCGTTCAAGATAACACGTACAGTTATGTGTGAGCCAAGTAAACACAAGGTGACGACAAGAATTCCAAGACACAGACTACAGTGTATATGAATTCCTAGAGTCGTGTAAATCACGCGGAATCTTACGCATTCAAGCTTTCAGTTATAACTCTTTCTCGTTTCGCATTCTGAATACACCTTCGTTATTACATTTCTCTCTTATTCCGTAATCTTACTGTCACCCCTCACTCTATATCTCTTAGCATATTTACCTACCTCCTTGCTTTATTCCATGTCACCTTATTTCCTTAATGTTCTGAGAAGACGCTTAATGCTATCACCTTACAAGCTTTACATGTTTCGCAAATGTTAATATAGTTGAGAACAATCCAATAAATTTAAAATTAACTGAGTTTTCAATCGTAATTCGGGCTTAGAAAAAACAACTATACAGAAAGGCAAAAAAAAATCCTCTCACAATTAACTCGTACACCAGGTCAGGTAATAATCACCACGGAACTCTTGTGTTCAGTGTGAAACGCAACAACCCGATTTGATCATTGAAAACGTGATAGTAAGCGCGATCGTATGGTGTATAATAATTATATTTTTGATGTTTATGTTCTGCTGAATATACAGAATGACAGTACACGGACATTAGAAAAAAAATCTTTACCACATTGAAGATACATTCTTAGTGTTATTTCTCAAAAATCGCCTTAATACCTACGGTAAACTAAGGCTTTCCGAATCAGAATAGCAATAATAATAATAGTAGTAGTAATATTAATAATAATAATAGTTAGCGATAAACACGTTTGCCACTCCTGACCTACTCCTTTGGAATTCTGAAATGGACAACTGACTCAAATGAACTCTCCAAACCCATTATAATATGCATAACAAGTATCGCGTGACAAACTCAAAATCAGCAGTCGAAAGAATGGAAACACTGCCCAAAAATGAGGGAGGATTAGGAATAACAGATATCTCACGACTAACAGATGTCACACAGTAAACAAGTAGACCAACAGGATTTGCGACAGTGCTTGTTCATGTGCTGAGAAGACGATGGTGTTTGATGTCATTTGTGCAGCTGATGATAATACTACGACTCTTCGTTTGTCAGACTTGAATTTCACTGTTGAATGCACCTTCGAAAAAGCTCAGATCATCAACTGGGAAAGAAATAATTTCACGGAACAATGTAAGAAAGTATCCCAACAGCCCTGAAACAGACAAATCGGCTAGCAGTATTTGGCTCAAGAAAGAGAACATGTCCAACGAGACAACCGGATATAGGCCTATTATGGCCGTCTAAGACAGACACATTCCAATAAAAATTACTCAAGTAAGAATCGTAGACCAATGTAGAATATGTCACCACTACTCTAAAACCATAGAACACATCACAGGATTCCGTTGCGTGCTTGCTGCAGATGAATATCTGAGATGACATAACAATGATGTCAAAATTCAGCACCTGCATTTCGCACGTGCAAATAAGTTTTCTCCATAACATTGTTTCTTTTTACAATTACAACTTGAAACTCTTTCAGAAAGTGAAAACTTCGAAATTTGTTGGAATACTCACTGACATTACCGACCAGATATTACCAATTTTCATGAAAAGAAAAGAGAAGTACAGTGAACAGTCATTGATATCTCAGTTCATCTTTCTCAAAATTTTGGAAGTGTATTTCAAGAAAAAATCAAAAACGTCAGGACTTACCTAAAGAATTTAAAAATATGTGGAAGGTCAACAAAGTAACAGTGAACCCAGTCGTAATTTCTCCCACAGGTATACATACCAAGCGCAACAGCTAAAGTGATCGAAACATTCGGAATCAAACAGCTCACTTGGAAATTACAGAAATCAGTCATCTTGGTCTCCTGTCATAAAGTTCCCAGTTCGCAAAATATTAGGAGAGAAACTCCGGTAAACTTGGTTTCCCAGTAACCCGTTTATTGTTTTTGTTTTTAAACCGTTAACATTTTTTTTTAATTCCTAAAAAATTCAGATACGTTGTACACGTAATACAATACGTAAATAATACTGTAGCTACTTACCTGAAACTGGTGAATATAGAAGAGATTTAGAATAGCAATGATGTATCGTCTGACTGTTAATCTGGATATAAGTTCTGGATCGATTCCGGTAACATCGTAAGATCGAGGCTCATTGCAGCCTCCATGTCGAATCAGCCTGTGAGTATCTAGGTTATCTCCTATGTAATATAGGCATTAATGTATATATAGTATTAATTACATAACCATTATAGTATGATGTTGTATGCCTCAAGATGGGGACTCCACACTTTTGAAAATTATTACAAATGTGCATATTATTATTATTGTAGTAGTAGTAGTTGTTGTTGTTATTGATTATTTAACATGGTAGATAGAAGAAAAATTAAACGCTGTGGTAAGTATTTGAAAGCTGAAGTAGGCATAAGTTTTTCTTGTACTCTGTAATAATCGAAGTCGATTGAACTGAGAAAGAACGGTTTCTATCGCCAGCTGAGGCGATGCGTCGTGTTCGCGAGAAATTCAATTTTGTTTGCACTGAAACGATACTTTCTCAGTATCTGGATTCCAATCTATTGAATCCGTGTGTAATTGAATCAACCACAGACAGTGCGCGGTAATGGACCAAGGCATTATGGGGTCATTATCAATCATTTCCAAGCTGTGATTTCGCTTTGCAGAGACGTGCGGTACAAGGAGAAGCGTCCGTCCGTTCACAGTGTATCGCATAGCTCCGTCTACGCGCACCGGTTAAGGTCATCCATCTCAGTGGGACAGGTTTTGTAACGAATTTGGACTCTGACGGCCATTCGTCTTGTTTATTTATTTAAATAAATTCTTTATTTTGGTTAAAATTCGTATAAATCATTGTACGCTCGACTGTGTAGCTACAAACAAGTCGTTGTTTCTTCGAACTATTTTAAAAAGTGGAAACGACGTGTGAGGTCACGTTATGACACCTTAGAAGTGAGGCCACAACAATACTGAAAAATGCAAATTCTCTAACACAACTTATATTAAATACGACAACCTAACCATGTTTTTGGTCGGTCGACAGTTCAGTTACAGTCATAGTTCAATAGTTCAATAATTTAATAGTTGAATAGTTACTGTATTATACGTCTATATTACTGAGCATGTATTAAAAGTTCCCGATTACAAGTGTATCAGAAGTTCATTTTGAAGTATTTTTTATAAGTGACATTACAGGATATCAGATTTATTGTGTTTTTGGAAAGTCGGTCAACCTTAAAACATGGATCGGCTTCACAACGAAACATTTTAGGAGGTGTCAAAGTCCAAATTAACATGAATAAGTACTTGATAATCCAAAATCGAATCTGTGTCTCAGGGACTCGCTTTTCACCTCTCCCGTTACGATCTTTCTTCCCTTAATGCTCGTATGATCACTTATTACTTCCCGACTCTCGATAATCGGAGCCAATGTACATGGTGACAGGAAGTCTGTAAGAAAAAAAAACTGAACTAGTAATGACGGATTTAATCCTATACCTCTATGCAACTGGCAATCCAAGCCCCGAGATCATGGCTGATTCCACACCCCCCCCCCCACTCTTACTTCTTTCGCATTAATCTTGAGAAATAAATTGCGATAATCTTGATATAAGGAAAAGTTGACAGACAGCTGATATGTGGTGCTATAGTAGAATATTAGAAACAAATTGAAAGACAGAGTAAAAATTGAAAGACCGAGTTATTTTGTGGATTACCATAACGAGAAGACAAGATGGATTGGTGAGGCACTCGTTGAGCCACCGAGGATTAACAACTTTGGCAATGGAAGATGTCGCAAAGAGGAAGAACATGAGGAAAAGATATAAATCGTAGAAACTGAGGTAGACTGTTGAGTAGTTGGATACTCATCTCAGTATTCAGAGAGGAAAAGTAGGCTCAGGACAGGAGCGTCTAGAGCATCGCATTAAGCAACTAACAATAGAAAGATCTTGTGGGGGGGGGGATAAGCTGTGAACTTCGTACCCCGATATTCGGTGCCCATTTCACAGAATCAGATATCAGTTGTCTTCTATTCAGGTGTTTAAAAATTAATATTTTTCTCGCCACATTTTCGTAGCTGATGTGCAGAAACATTTTGGGGGTTTTAACACGCGTTTTTACGTATCTCCAAGCATTTCGCTTATTTTATGATTAGGCTACTCACTGGCATGTCTGTACCTAACTATTTGGTGTCAGGTAGAGTCACTGAGGATGTCTCCTCACAGAACGGGCGAAACGTTTGGTGTAAAAAAAAATTGTGTGTTACATTTAAAATCAGTGTTTTTCTTAAAGGTGAAAAAACAAAAACGTTTATAAGTGAAACGAAGAAGGGATATCTGCACTGGATTCTTCTTGTGCTGTTGATCCTGGAAGTTGAGTAACAACCAACATAATATGTCTTGTATTTTTGATAACGTTTTCCTTTTTGCTGCAGAATAACTGTTAGTGGAAGTACACGTTCTGCTCTCATGAATTAATTTTTCTTACAGAGTTTTGCCATGCTCTTTAGCATGGAAAAAATCCCCGAGAATCAGTGAAAAGTCTACCATTGTACATAACTAGAAACTTAATAGTCTCTTAGAAATTATCCTATCTGATTACTATATCTGTTTAGTCCAAAAAAATATTGCTGCTTAAAAACTATTAAACTGCAGATTTAATGCCAAGTTATGCAAAATCTGACAGAGAACCCCGTTTCACACTTTTAAACATTCAAGTTATCCTCTCGTTTGACGAAAAGTATCGGCAACCAAAACTTGTTTCTAAGATGCATTCGGCAAAACAAATTACTTAAAAGTAAAAAAAAGAACTAAGAATTTCTTCCTTTCTAAAATATACGAGGAATGAATAACGCCATTTCCTCAGCTACCAAGTAATTTTGTGTTTGTGTCTGTTTATGGCGTCGTGCCTAAGGCGGTTGTAAATTACCGGTGGAAAGTAATTAATTATCAAATACACACACGGGCCGGCACACTCACACAGTCACTATTCCGGTTATCCGATTGGCCGCAAATGAAAAGAACGGCTTTTGTGGACATATTTGGCATCAAATTAAAGGTTGCGACCCACGCGTTGCGGGAAAGGTATAACGAAACGTAAAGTTCATAGCCATAGAGGGAGAGAAAGTTGCGCAGATCGGTGGCTAGCTCAACGCAGGGTCAATTTCTTTCAGATTAAGTTCAAGTAGAATTAAAAGAACAAGAAATTTTATGTCGCTGTGCATATCGGTCAGATGCGCTGACAGGGGGCATCGTTATTAGTCATCAACAACTTACCTTGTATCGCCAGTGTCTTCGCCCCTAGGCGTTCCCTTATCTGTCACTCGAGCTCTCTTGTTTAATTTTTTTTCAGTTTCGCTTTATGCTGTCAATGTGGACGCGGTATATGACGAAACGCAGATACGGAAGAGCGAGAAAGGTTTTCCAACTCGTCGACCCCCCTAAAATTTAAACTGGACGACCGAGTTCTGAATTCTTGCGTGTTTCTTCATTGACATTTTCGTCATTTACGCGTGTTTTCCCGTTTGCTATTCTGTCGTTTTCTTTTTGTCTCCTTCAGGAGTCCGTTACTCTCTTTCTATTTCTTTCTCTTGTTTTTCTACTCGTGTTTATCAACTTTCAATCAGTCGCCTACGCTTGTGCAGGCCAATGTCTATTATTTAACCGTCCTTTCTTGGCGTGTCCGTTATTCAGAAGACTATTTTACGCATAGCTAGATATGACAGCAGAAGTGTCTTTAGGTTCTTCTTCTGTGTGGACACCACCGTTCCCTATTCTTTAAAGCCGAACAATCATAAAGACTCATACCTATACACACGTATGTTTGTTCAAGTGTTAACATAATTATGCAGAATACTAACATCGCAACAGTGCTGTTTACAGAACAACACTGTTAAGAACAACAATGCTGTACTTAACCTCAGTACACTTCAGCGAATACCGTGAGTCTATAGTTAACTGAAAATAGTCGCTTGCTATAACAATGAAACGATACGTCACAGTTAAGTTTTTTAAACAGAAGGTTACTCACTGTTAAAAAGTAAACGGGTTACTTTTACGTCAACCGAAGGTTTGCGTGGTAAAACTGAACCCGATTTATCACACTTGTAAGTATTCTTCTCGGCGCGAAACCTTTTGTTGGCGACAAAGAATCGCCCCGAGGTTACTCGGGTAAGATTCGGTGACCTTTCATCGTTACCTACTGACTTTTATAATGACTGTATTGACTTTGTATCTCATATTTTACATAACTAATCATCAAATCAACACGCCGCGCAGCCGTGGCCGTACACGCGCGCGTGTTTCAAACGTATATCGAAGTTGGAGTCAGTTCATAGAAAATTCATTGTACCTGATGCCTGAGATAACTGTTACGCTCTCTGAGCTACAGATCTCGCTCACTATTTTTAACGAATATAAAAATAAATAATTTGATTTTTGGAAGCTGCGATTAAGGTTCTTGTATGTATGATTCTTAAGGCTAGCCGAACAGATGACCGTATTACTATGGCGAATTGAAGTTTTGTTGTACCTTGAGAAAAACTAAAAGCAAAATTACGAAAACCCCGACTAATCTTTAACAATAATAAAATAAAATCACGATAATAACGAATTATAATAACAATAATAAAATCATCATTAGGCCTACTTTTTATACAAGTTAAAAACCCCGAACACTCCTTTGTTTTTTCTTTTTTCAATTAAATATGTAAGTATAATCACTAAATGTTAAATAAAATTCTGGCTTTTACGTTTATGTATGTTTTCATAGATACATATATGGGCTACATGTAACACTTTTGACAAATGTAACTGTATTTGTACATGTAAAACACATAACTCTAAATGTAACTGATAACACTGTCTAAAGGTTTTGGCAAACATGGCTTACAGACAGAGACGTATTCAGCCATCATAAAATAGGGAATTTTAATTGAAAATTTTAAATAAAATTAATTATTTCAAATAATTTATTTATAAAACATGTTACTAGCGGAGAAAATTCTTGTTTTTATAATGTACAATATGTTTATAATGCAATGGACTTATTTTAATGTAATAATGATAATAATCATTATAACTGCAAAGTGTTAAAATTTATAATGGTAAATATGTTTACATTAGTATGTTCCATTTTAAAATAATTTTCTGTTAGTTTTCTTTTCACTTTAAGCTCTCAGTCATTGTTTACGGCTACGTAAACTTTCTGTCCTTTAAACTGCCTATAAAACAATTAATTTCTAGAACGTTCCCAGATTTTACTTTTTTCGTTACGTCCGCATTAAATGTAGTTAGTACATAATGTCGTGCTATAAATAATGCGCAAACGTTCATACTCATACATGTGCAGAATGTCAAATAAAGAAACACCTAAAGAGTGGAGATAGAGTGAGAGAGTGAGGAGGAGTGAGAGAGATCTTATCTTTATGGCCTGACGGTGTATGTTTGAGATAAAATTTACTAGTATACTATCTCAGTATCACGTCACAAGACTAGCATTTTCCTCAACTCTGTACATCAGATAATTTGCAGTCACCGTATTACTTGTTTTTCTTTCCTTGGACACCGTTCAGCTCGTTTGTGTAGATTGAAGAATAATAATTACTCGCGCTCCTTAAACTAGACTACTAGACTCCTTAATTATACTTGAGAGGCCGTTAGTCGGTTTACTTGATAACAGATTAGATGCAAAGTTACGCTGGAAGGAACACGTAAAAAATAGAAAAGAACTGAACTTAACCAAAAATTCAGAAAACTGTAGTGGCTCCTCTGGCGACATTCTGAGTTGTATGGAGGTAATAAACTATTGATATATAAACGAGTCCTTAAACCTGTCTGGACATATGGTGTACAACTCTGGAGATGTACGAAGAAAAGTAACAGAAAAGTTATCCAGATACCTATTTCAAAACAAAGTACTGAAGTGTATTGTTAATGCCCCATGGTACATACATAATGAGGACATCCACAGGGATTTGAAGATTGCTTCAGTCGAAGATGAAATTCAGCGATTCCCCAATAAGCATGAGAGACGTCTGCATAAACACCAGAATGTCGACACGCTCCAACTTCTCAACAATACTGAACTTGTGCGAAGGCTAGAATGAAACCTTTAGTGTAGTGTGTCAAGTGACAAGCATCACAAGAACAAAGTCATTAGTTTTAAAGGAGTGCGCCATAGGACGCTTATACTATACCTTGTAAATTAAGTTATGAGATGTAAATTGATAGATGGCCTTAGCCCAATCTCAATAAAATAAATAGGGAAAAACGTCATAGAAAAAGATGCTAAAAAATACTGAATCACAGTATGAAATGTACCGTTACGTTTATGTAAGTGTACGGGGTTCAACTTTTTAAAATTCTAAGTCTTGCAATATTACCACTTGCAAGTGGTGTGTGCAGCTCCCACGATGTACACTGCAATGCTGACTCTATAATAGTCTTCGTATATGAGTGCCGTCTAGCACTGACGACGTGCACAGCTGTCTGATTCACTGCGTCAACAAGAATCATACTCGATTACACATAGCTCCTCAATCGCTACCTCTACGGATCCGTAAACTCCTTTCGTTCACAAGTTGTTTTAACTGGTGCCCCCTGTCAGTAACTGTTAAGGAAGGCTCAGTAATACCCATCTTCCCCCATGTTAACATTTATTCCGTTTTCTCAGCTGTCCGTTCATGGAATGATTTCACATTTGTACCAGTTGTTTACTGATCTCTTTTGCAGTGGTAGATATCTTTTGCATTATTTTGATATCTTGATTTGCAGTTAACAAAAAAAATTCCCACGCCAATTCTAAGATATAATAAATTTTGAAACAAAAAATTTCGATTCATTTTTGATCAACGTTTTACAAAGTGTTCCCACCAGTAAAAAGTGTTCCCACAAGAATCTCTGGTAAAAAATTGAAACTAGTCGGTCCATCAGTTTCTGGAAAAAACTTGCCTTATATTAAAAAATTAACTTACAGAAAACTCAATTAGATATATAAAGGCCAATATAAAGTAATTATGTTCTTTTGCTCACTATTAATACATTCAACTCCCAGGAGTGTTCACGTGTAACGGACGAAAGTTAGCTTTTCCGTACGTTTTCCGCTTTTAAAAAATTCCATTAGCTTTATCATGACTGTTACAAAAAATAATACACAGTTAGAATAAAATAACCCACAAACTGAGAAAAAGCACTGTTTGACATGAAAAAACAAAATTCAAAGCAAACCAACTAGCACCCATAACAACTTCTCTAACCGTTTCTTGTATCCCATGTAAAGATACAGTGTTACCAGAGTTCAAGGAAAGACAAAATGTCCCTGCATAAAAAGAATGGATAAAAATTAATAAAACACGTAAAAAACTATTCGTTGTTATGGTTTGCAGGGTGATGAACTATGACATTGACTTACAAAAAATGTCAAAACTTTTTTATAGCCGTTCAAAGTAATTTAAGGGGGCTTAAATTAAAACCAAAATTGTATAGAATATTGATAGGTCGAAAACTAAGTTTCGAGTTTTTGACCAAAATCGATTACCTTGATCGTTTTGCTTAGGGCTGCAGCAGGATTTCCTTCCGGAGCGGGCTCTGACATGTTCTGTGGGCGGAAGGAGGGTTAAATTCTTGTCAATAAAATTACTAAAATAAAAATACAAATAACTCGTTATTTGCTATGTAGTTTGTTGTAACAAGAAGGTAATTGTAGAATTGTAAAGATTACATTAATAGATATGTATAAACAAGTCACTAATCAATAAAGATGACATCTTACATTATAAAGGTATACAGTATAAATAAAATAAACAGTACCAGGAAACTGGCACAAATTCTCTCTTATCTTCTGCAGACGCTGATTGAATTAAATGTTTTGTACGAATTTAAACATTGCTTTAGTGAGTACGTGTCGGTAAAACTTTCAGCAAATGGAACTAGATCAGTCTACTCGTTCTGTCTCAGAAATTAACAAGAGATTACATGGAATGGGCACTATAAGCCCTTAAATCAATCCTTTCAAAATCTCGCGACAGCCTGCGCAAATGTGTGTTGGCCGCCCATTTTACTGAAGTTGTTATACAAATCACTTCACCGGTGGAAGCTATGGAGCGCAAACGGCGTTCCAAACTCCGCGTTCGCTTGCAGGTTTACGTACTTGTTGATACGTTTTAAGATTTGTGTTCTTTTCTTATGATGGTATAGTAAAGCATGAAATTGAAAAATACCAAAAAATTAGGAAGTAACGGATCGTAAACAGTAATAACAACAGGCACACCTATAAACATTCCTACTCGCTAAGGGGACATAGTGTAAAGCATAACCTCATTTCAAAATCTACGTACTCACATAACTAGCCTAATTACTTAATTCGACTTATATGACAACATGTTTACCTTCCCGGAGGGGGATACACTAAAACCCCCCTCGTTGCGCCAGAGGTCTTCCTATTCATAGTTCTTAATTCGAATTACTGTGTCTTTTTTTACACTTTACCTCTGCTCTTGATTTCCTAACGGCAACAAACAAATAAAACAATTTTGAATTTACCACTTGCTTGGCCAATAAAACCATCTTCATAGTTTCGCATCGTAAAATGTAAGAAAGCGGCTTCACATAAGAAAATTCATAAGCGTCTGCGCAGTAACGGTAGCTACATCTGACCATGGTGCCCTATGCTGCCAACAGGCTGGTGTCCCCCCTCTCTCCCCCCCCGATTAAAAATTCAACCTTTTATCCATTATTTACACTGATAAACGGCATACAAAATTGCGAAAGTTAATAATATTCTTCTTCTTCTCCACGTCAAGGTATAGGCTCACACCCTATTCCGCCTTCACTGAAGCCATCTCTTCCTTGGTCTACTTATATCTCGTCTTCCTTGAGGTCTGTATTTTATTACTTGTGTAGGTAGTCTCATATCTTCTATTCTCTCGATATGCTCCCTCTATTTTATTTGTCCTTCCCTTATTCTGCTGGCCATAGAATATAGATTTAACTCGGTTCTTATATCTTCATTTCGTATTTCGTCTCTAACGGTGCAACCTTTGATTTTTCTCAAGAACTTCATTTCACTTAACAGTTAATTTATTAAACTCTCAAATTACAACAGATATTTAGCTAAATAGTGATTACAATTAGCACAGTAGTACTTGAGCTTAGAAAATACTATTCGATCCATTTTTTCTTGATTTTGCCTTAATGAAGTCTTGTATAATTTCTTCTAAATCGAGCGATTCAAGTATCTCGATTTCAATATTCAACCTTGCTAATGAAGGTAATCTCTCATCTCCCATAGTTGAACTCAACATATCTTTAATGCGTTTTAATACAGAATTTGATCTTTCATGTTAGCTACTGGAATCGTCAAAATCAGACGATAAGCAATGTATATATAGTTGGAAATAGAACAATCATTTTACAATCCATAATCCAGTTTAATGCTTTGAGCGGACAAACTGTAGCATCATCGAATCTAACATCTTCATTCATTAGAACGATTTGATAAAAATAACCTCTTCCTTGCAGTTTTACTCGGCACAAAGTACTTCAATTCTATTGGAAGATTGTTATTCAAATCGTTCGAGTAAACTTCTATAAGAGCTTTCGCTTGATTTTCTTGATTTTCCAACTGGACGCTCTCCACGGTTAATAACTGCGTAAGAAAACCAAACCATTGCGTAATGTGATCATAAGCTTTGCTAATAAGTGTAACATTTATTCAGACGAAGAATTTCTCCTAAACTCCACATGCCCATACATAGAATGGACTGGTCATATGCTTATAGCCGGAACAGATTTAAAAGCTAAATAGGGTTTATAATGTAGACTATAGAAGAAGAAGTGGATGTGTTAAAGCTCCCATAAAACCCATTTTCACGGTCACGCTTTAACCGTGTAGTAATTAACGTAAACAGCCGTGTCCGAACCGACTGGCTACGGCGCGCTGTGTTAAGTTCCACGCATTGCAGTGTTGACAGTGATGTCTTAATTTGCAGCGGCGGTTGACCGCTGAAGTGCAGTGACCTGTGAACCGAATCTACCGTATCTTTTTGTCGGAAACTCAAAACGTCGGTCCGCACAAAATCTCTCTGGTACCGCAGTGAAAGAGTCTGATCAAAGAAAAATTAAAAAAAAAAATTAAAAAAATCGGATTTACTTTCTCCAACTTTAATAAGTAAAAAATAAACGTAAAGAATATTAATGCCTCCCCATTGGATACGTAAATTACTTTAATAGTAATTAGTTTAATTATAAATATGTATAAGTAATTTATAAATCTACATCTACCATAGAGTATACTTTCAGAAAAGTATGAACAACATTATGACAACTATTAAAATATGTTATAGGCCTATGCCCCTCTTTCTTCGGATCCCCGTAGAAGGAGGATGGAAACCAACCTACTACGAAGGTAGAAGTACTGTGAAATCGATGGTCACCTACTAATTGTTGGAGATTGGAGATTTATCGTGTATTCATCCGAGTTTACTATTCAGCTACAGCAACCAACTGATCTTACCTAACAACAGTGCAAATGACACAGTGTAAACAATGATAAAAATATAAAGTGTTATGAACCTAGTATGGCCAAAAGGTGAGAATGGCATGTATTCAGGCCCGGATTTCCCACTAGGCACTAGGCACTAGGCACGTGCCTAGGGGCGGCACCTTCATGGGGGCGGCACGAGGTGAAAAATTATTTGTTAAAATTTCATGTTTTCGGTTTTTTAATTACAGTATTTGTATTGGGCACTTGCGTTATGGTCAAATTGAAGAAAATGGTTTTGAAATAACCTTTAATTATATCATTGAATAACACGGTATTGAAACTGGGCCTATCAATAGCGGTGGTCGGAGCGGAGCACGGTCATATACAGGTCTGGACACTCCGTTGAAATTCTTGTTCGCTTTTTTGCCGACTCTCAATCCTGCATGTTGAGGCAGAACTTTTAAACAGTGAACAAATGAACTTCGAAGGGCTTATTGAAGAATTTTCACTAATGAAAGCAAGACGAAAGCCAATATAAAATCAAGCCATTTGAGTAATTTGGGATCTTATTCAATCACTATTAAATTATTTGTTCTATTTATCCAATTTACATTACTTTCATTGATTTTACTATGTTTGATGATTAAAAACAAACCATGTAGGTATATAAATAAACCTATAAAAAGAAAGTGGGCCTACGTGTATTAATTGTTATAAAACTAATCTATGTGTTACTAAAGTGTACACGTAAATAAATATTAATAAACGTTGAAAAAACGTAGTTTTTTTACAATTCAGTCACATTTCACTTTTAGATTTTAGATCAAATGAGATATTTGCAATAGAGATAGTTGAAATGACTATTTTCAGCGACTTTTTTTCAGCAGCAAGGAGAATTTAATATATAGAAGTTACTTGTTGGAAGGGGGGCTAACAATAGTGCCTAGGGGCGGCAGGACACCTAAATCCGGGCCTGCATGTATTTTATATAAAGTGACCATATAACAATAAAATCAAATTCGTTAGTGTGAGTGACAATATAAAATTAAATGAAATAAAAACATAAACGGAATTATGTAAAAATAATCAGGAAAAGTAAGGTTATATTAAAAACTTATATTTACTAGAGGCGGATAAAACAACCCTGAGACCGAAAAATACATCAAACAAACCAAGACCTGTTATAAATGAATCTAAAGCTGGTTTTACAAGGAAGAAAGGTTTTTTTCTAGTGTGGGCGTTCAATGCAAAAAGACAAACTAAATCAGTTGCCATGCCAATCCAAACAATATTAGAGAAGAAAATTATAGTAAAAATACAAGTAAAGTTATAGGAGATATCACTAAACTAACGAACAATATATGTTCGACCAACCTGATGAAGGAAAGCTGAAAATAATATCCTAAAATGGAGTACTACATCTTTGAATTTGGTGAGACCGTTTTAATACTAAAGCCATCTTGAGAACTATCAACGTTTTACACAACGCTTCAATACAAACTAAATAACGAACACATTTAGTGCGACTACATTTATAAACATAATCTATGATATACAAAGTGAGTGACACAAACTTATTTTGAACAAACAAAAGTGTAGAACTCAGATAATTTTTATTAAACATTCAGTAGTGTGTATACAACTCAAGGAACATGGCGTCCCTTGCTTTATTTAACTGTTACTGAAAGGGGGACAGCAGCGCGCCATGTTGAGAATTCATTAACTATGAGCTGTATAATAGACAATTCTTTTTTTATTGTTTTCTCATGTCAATTGTATTACTAATGTCTAATTATTAATTATTTTAATTGATTTATTAGTTTTATATTTGCAATGTGTAATATTAAGTTTGTAAAGTTATCTGAATTGATTTCTTTTTGTGTAATCACAAGAACTCACATCCAAACAATCATACACAAACAACAATTAATTACTACACATTAAAATTTTTTCTTCGTTTATGTTATTAACGTAAAACTTGTTGTATGAATTTATAATTTTACTGAAGACGATTGTTAATTTGGTTATAACCCTGAGATAAAAAATGTGTTCATGCATCCGAGAACTAGATGGAGCAGGAACCTTAAAAAAGGAAAATTTGTTATTAATTAATTAAAGAAAAGAAAATTATTATAATAAGAGAATTAAGGAATAAAAATTGAATGATTCAGAGCAGCAAAAGAAGTGTGTTCTCATTTATAAATAAATATTATTAAACATACAACTCAGAATATTGCTGAGACTAATTGAGCATTTATACTCATCAACTATCAGTAAACAAATCTAACAATGGATGAGGCGGAGAGTTTACATATCGATTGAATGACTCTCCTACAGAAGTGGATGTGACTCAGCCGTCTTGAAATATTACTTTATTACTCACTACATTGTCAATCCGCTATAAACCACAAACCAGGCTGGCATCGATTGTTCGCATCGCTGTTCAAGTATTGAGGTTATAATATAAACGGTGTGGAGTAATAAAATAGACTGTATCGACTGACGTTTATCTGAATTTGTGGGCACACGGGGCGCTTTATCTGTCATTTGTTTTCGAGCCATAACGTTCAAAACAGAACATGACCCGACCTCATGGTTAATTCTGCCTGTATTGTCTTCATTTGTGTGCAACGGCTTTATATTTTACATTTCAAATCGTGTTTTGCATTCATATTGCCCATCGAAATGCGTTTGTTCGATACAGCTGTAAACCCCCTTATATAGAATTGAAAGTATCGCCTTGTCGTTATTGACGACGATTACACAAGATAATCGTGGTTGACACCCAACGTTCTCTCACTGCACGCCACAAACATTTCATTGTCACTTTTTATCTAAAGCCGTAATAACGTATTTTGACAGTAACGTCCTCTTTAATTTATAAAATGTGGTTACTAATCGTTACATCTTTTAATCTACAAAATGCGCATATCATTAAAGTTTTCGACTAGGTATATCCTAAAGTGGCCCCTACGGTTTATCTTAGGTGTAGTACGGTTTGAAATGAAACACCAACTTACGGTGTAGTAGCCACAAAAATTACCCGACTGAAAAGGGTTTAATTATAATTAACTGACCCGTCATCTTTTTAGCTTGGTATTGTCCAGAAGTTGCAGTACTCCGGTGTTTTAAGTGAGTGTGGAGCTTCTGTTCATGCTTCGCTGCAAACAAACTCTTGATTTCTTCTATCACAGTAGGCAGATTCAAATCTTATATGTGATCATTTCTGAAATACTATGTTGCGACCATAGTATTCCTGGGCAATTTATTCTGGAACGTATGACTTTTTTGCAAAATTCGTAGCTGGATAACGTAAGATCTATATGGACTTTAGAACTTTTTAATAAAGGAGTGATTTGTTGTGTTTTGAAATCGATATTTTTTACAATCAGTAAATACATTTTTTTCCTTAACATACAGTTGATTTATTTTTTTACGTTGTGTCTCCAAGAAACGAGATTTATTCTCCAACACCATAATTCATTCGAAGATAAAACAACATGTGAGAAGGAACACATACACAGGTACACTATAGGTATGTTGTTTTGATAAGTGCTTGGTCTCTGGTTGTAAACTGGCAGTGTAACAAGTACAGAGAATACATAACGTTTGATAACAACTTCTAAGTGGTAAATGGGAAGCAAAGACAGAGCGCAGAAACAAGAAACTAATTGACGGCTTGAGGGACCAGAAGGGTCCAGATGGCACTCTAGACACTACCAGAAGGAGATAGCACGGAACAAGGCTTAGTAAAATCTGGCAAATGAACTGATTCAGTGTGTATAAGGTTGCTCGTATGTATTTGGAGAAAGATAGATTTTTCTATAAAAAATGAAGAATGAAAGAATAATTAAATGAGACGCGGGGATAGTAGTGTTTATATGTATTTTATTATAAGAAATCGATATTTACAATGAACATAAATATGTCACACGTCGTATAATTTCCAGTATAGCCTACATACATATACCTACAAACAATATTTAACAAATACATTTTTTGAATGTAACAATATGATTCACGCAATATTTAGTTAAAAAGTAGAATGTGCGGGTTACAAAAATTATAAAATAGCGAACTTTTTAAATCGAATTTGAAAACAAAACATTTTCCAGTCAAATATATATAAAAAGCTGAATCGAACTCGCGGAGCAACTAAAAACCGTACGAAGTAAACAAAGATAGAAAATTGTAATCTTTCGACATTTCTAAGACCTGCCCAAACATTATCATTGACGATATTATAAATATTACATAAAAAATAGGTGTTACTGATTTTAAATTGTTTTTTGAATTAAATATTTGGAAAATTGTATAAATATATTAGGCTAATAATTAACTGAGTACAAAAAAAGGATTTCAAAAGAATTCAGCTCGATCTCTCAACATGTGAGTACATTTTATTTTATCAGAAATAAAATTATTTTTAGTATTTACGTTCTCACATTCTTGAAAATATTACGCTTTGCTTAAAGCACACACATTTGTGGCCGTAGAGAAATTTTGGGTAGCTATATAGGGAAAAGAGGTTTGGCTGACCTGGCAACATTGCTTTTTCGTTTCAGCTACTTCGTGGCACTTTGAATCAGTTTAATGCCCTTGTAGCGCGAGGTGTACTGGAGTGAACCGGGCACCATTGTGCCGTATATGAAGTTCTCATTTAAAAATAAGCCTACATATCTAAGACTGGTACAAGTATATAGGCAAACTGTGAATCATATATATAAATGTGTGTAAGCATTTTAAATATTATAGGTTTGAAGACCGACTATGTGATGATACTGATAGGTTTATGAATTCAAAAAACGTGCATGCGATAGTGGTTTTTTTGAACTTTTGTTCTTTCCAGATCCTGTTAAGAGCGTGGAAAGAACGCAGTAAAAAGTAATTTCTGAAAAGCGCGTCATTGTCAAATGGTAGAAAGACGGAAAGATGTGAGAAGAAGGTTGCCATGGGAAAATAGCCAAGCATTCTTTCACTGTGATAGAAAATTTAGATAAAAAATTAGCTTAATAAATTTTACAGGTGAAGCAATTGTTTAATCCATATATCACATAGCAAACTCACCTCAATAAAATCGTCTGCGGATCACCAGCCGTCCGGTAGTAATTGCATCTATTATTGACGTTAAACGGTAACAGTTCACGCTTATTACATGTCAGGATTAGAAATGAAATGTCATTAAGTTTTACCAGTGTCTATTAAATTTGTCGACGGCGGATCAGTACAGTTTTAATTACTTTTTTAATTGCTTCTCTTGTTTCTTCTGGCCGAGTCATTATTTTTTACTGGTGTTGAACTTGGCTGGGTAACCGCTTCAAACGGATAGCGCTCGTAATTATGTTTTAATGTAACTTATACCCTACCGTAGCCTGTGTGAGGAAGTAACTGATTCTCCCCGATGTTCTCGGTTATAAATTATGACGGTATAGCGTATACACGTGTACACCGGACTCATACGGGAAAGAAGACGCGGAGGCCAAACGTGTTTTCAGACAGAGCGTGTGATCGCGCGTGGGTACGCCACATACACGAGCTCAACAAGAAATCTCAAGGTCTGTTTTGGTTTAATTTCACTGACTCCTAGAGACGCGTGGAAATGCTTTTAGAAAACTGATTACTCTTTATTCACTTTTTAATACGACGATATCGTAAAGTGAAATTTTTACACTGTTTAGACTGTAATCAAACATGTGACGTTTGTTACGGCTCGCATTTAACTATCTAGATTGTCTAGCACAATTGTGCTGTCTGTTATGTCCGTGTTTGTGGTAATACTTAACATTATTGTATACTTGAGGGACTAATAGGTATTATGAGTTGCAATCTTTTAAGTTAGGTAAATAATCCTTTCATATTTGTGGATATTTAAACAGTTTATGTAACAGATATTATATTGTATCTCGAAGCCGTAAACTGTACACGTTTCTTGACTGTGTGTAGGTCTACCAAGCGTCTACTTTCAAGTCGGTAATAGCAGGTAGACATTTCGTTAAAGCCAGGCTTAAATGTAGTAATTCTGTTAAAATATCTAGGGTGTGTATGTGTATACAATAATTTTTCGTGAACCCTGTGAATATTGTCTGCAGTAAGAGTACTACTGAAATTTGTTTTTTAGCAGAGGTCACAGACTAACACTTCTGTCTGACTTACACATAAACATCATAAGGCTTATAGTCACGCATCAACAGAACGCCAAAAGCCTATGTGTGAACACGTATAAACACAGCAGTCTGACTAAAATTATTCTAACCAACTTTTGTATGCCGCAATACTAAGGTTTGTCTTCTCGAAATAAAAAAATTATATCCTGACCAATTAATGGAGTCTAAAAATTTTTTAACCTTACAATTTCCACACTACTTAAATTTCATAATTTATGATTTGTATATTATTATTGCTTATAATAATTATTTTATAATTCATGTATATTCTAATACAAAAGTGAATAATAAAAAACTTGGGAGCCTACAAAACTATGCATTTTAGTTTTTGGGACGATAGTTTAAAAATATTACAATATTTAAAAAAAAAAATGTTTTTTCTTCATTTTGTCCTGATAAAATGAATCGCATGCGCCTGTTTTTCCTAGCTACTGTAAGAGACTGTAGGATTGTAATGAATTCTCTTAAATTATTCATAGGTGAAGGCCTATATTTCTGTCCACGGAAAGGAGAGCGAAAATCCGATCACCAGGTCATATCTTCTAGAAAATCGAAGATTTTCCGTTTCTTCCTTAGACACACGTGAGCGCGGTCACACATTACCTAAAAAAACACAAACTTTTTCTTTTTGTAACCGTAGATTACGAATGTGTAACTTATAACAAGTTCATTAATTGATTTCGTAACCTCTGCTTGTAAATATTTAGTATCAATAGGCTAAATTTTCTTCAAAAATTTTGATTATGACTAGCTTCCACAACCGAGTACTGAACATCTAGTTTTGTTTGTCCGCATCTGCGTTTCGTTTAGGATTGTGGTACGCTGTAGAATCTTCTTGTATGTATTACTCCTCCTTTAAATATGAAAATATTAGCAAGTCCTATTGTCAAATAAGTAGTCTGAGTTTCCATACATCAGAGTTTTAAAAATACTTTAAAACTTTCTTCTTCTTCTTCTTCTTCTTCTTCTTCTTCTTCTTCTTCTTCTTCTTCTTCTTCTTCTTCTTCTTCTTCTTCTTCTTCTTCTTCTTCTTCTTCTTCTTCTTCTGCTACTGCCTTCCTGGTATCCTATTCAGATGAGCAAGTCAGCTCTCTTTGTTTTCTACAATACGATCTTAGATATTAAAAATGTTCAACTCTTCACGAATGTCTTCACTGTAGAGTCTGTCTCTTCGTGTGCAGTCTTTAACAAATCGCAAGAATTTCATCTCCGATGACTGTATTCTATTCAGATGTTTTTTCGCCGGAACCCAAGTTTCAGAACCATACAATAATACTGGCGCAGCCATTACATTACAAAAGTCGAGTCGAGTTTATTTCCTTGTTTTTAAAAGTATAAAGGAATATACATAATACATACGTAAATTATATACGTATAGTAAATTGTTTTTTCCATAATTACAAAAATTCAATAAATTAGACCGAAAGAAATATAAACCAAACGCCGACGACACCCACATTTAAACCTTTGGCTTTGCGAACTTAGCTCAATGTCTTCGCTTTGTTTTCGTTTTCCGGATGCAGAGAACTCACGGGCGGCAGCAGTCTACACCTACTAGTAGAAAATGCAGTGAATAGCGGCCGGAGCTCTATAAGACACGGCACAAAAGCGGGCTACGAGCATGCCCTTCGTCCCGCACAATTCCACATCTCTGGTACTGAGAGCGAGCTTGTTGTCAATTAAATATTAACTCGCTGTGTTTAGACAAAACAATCATATTGTACTCAGATCTTAATTATCGAATGTAAAAAAATTGTTTAAAGAGTGTCTGTGTAATACAAAGTAACCAGTTTGAAAGTTTCTCCTTAGTCGAAAAGACCTAAAGAAACCGATTAACATTCCTCTCTTGCTGTGTATTTATCAGCAGACCTATATATGCCTTTAATTGGAACAAGACAAACCATCTCTTAAATAGCTGATCGCTCTTGTTCGTACAAACTTGAGCAAATCTTCTCGCAATGATTAAGAGTAGGCCTACTCGATAAATTTCTTCCATCCGACGTTGCAGACTTTCTACCAATCAGCTATTGAGTTTTATATTAAAATCGATTAATGCCATTAATAACCGCCATTTACCAGTCACCTATAAATAACGCAAACGTCCGTGCATGCGCGCACGTGTGTGTGTGTGTGTGTGTGTGTGTGTGTGTGTGTGTGTGTGTGTGTGTGTGTGTGTGTGTGTGTGTGTGTGTGTGTGTGTGTGTGTGTGTGTGTGTGTGTGTGTGTGTGTGTGTGTGTGTGTGTGTGTGTGTGTGTGTGTGTGTGTGTGTGTGTGTGTGTGTGTGTGTGTGTGTGTGTGTGTGTGTGTGTGTGTGTGTGTGTGTGTTGCACTACCGTGAGTCCCATGTAATGCAGATTTATTGGACAACCGTCCTTTGACGCGAAGCGGAAATTAAACTGTTTGTAAGTAATTTATGTTCGATAGCTTATACACTGCGCTTTCTAATACTCATTAATTATTGTATTTTAAACACGAATCCATTCGTAAAATTCGACTGCGATTTATTTATGCGTAATAAATTTATGAACATAAAAGTTAGTGATTTACTGGAAATTTTACAACCCAGTAAAATTTACGTTGTTTTTTGCCTGTCTGTTTACATTTGTACTTTTATATGCAAATATAAATAGTTATAGGGATAAATTCCGTGAACGTCTCCTTGTGCACACTTGCCCACGTTCTGTCTCTCCGAGGGCACGTGCTCCCGCGTGTGTAAAACTTTAATTATGCGTTGATTTAGCTGTTTGCGATAATAGTACTCATGAAAATAAAATACTGAGGGACTGCAAACAGTGAGTTCCATATAAACATGATAAATCGTTCAAATACATTTATACAACATATACGCTTAAAAGTGAAATGTACGCTTACATAATGAAGATAACGTAAATAAGATTTTAATCTCTACTTCTTGTCAACAGAACATTAAATGAGTACGTTCTCATCAGCAACTCAGTCAGTGAAATAAGTTTAATAAAACATAAAGGGCAATAAAATAATAATGGCAAGAGAGCCCAGTCATAAAAGTAGAACACACGCGCGCGCGCGCGCACATTGCCACTCAGACAGCGATGATGCCTTGAAAGACCTTTCTTGGTGTAGAAATTACGAGGCCTCCGAGAGGAGTCATGACGGAAGGGTTCACGGCTGTCTTGTCTTGTAGTTTATATTTGTCGTGTCGTAGTGTACACACGTGTCCTGGTAAAAATAACGCCACACACGCAGCCTGTCTCTCGCCTCTGTCTGTCTCCCTACCCACCTGACAAAGCACCGGCCGTCATCACTTCCTCATTACGGCTCGCTAATAAACATTCTCCCGTCTCTTGTGTCGCCGCTGTTAAAGAACAGACCTCTTGTAGTTTTCCTCTGCCTTATACAGCGCGAATGGTATTACTTCGAATATATTCTCACGAGGATAGCATGGATCGTGACCTTAGATGAGTGGAATTATTACGTACCAGAGAAATCTACAGTGACAATTTTGTTATTATTCTTTCTGTAAAACAAATCACACTAGTATTATGTAAACAATTCGTGTTATGTTAATTCTCTTACGTTAATACAGTTGTCCCTACAGGCCTACACAATAAATTCGATTAGAAAACAGTCACTCAGGTTGATCTGGAAATCAAGTATTGGATATTTCTTGCAGTAAATATCTACCAATTTTTTTAAATGTCACACTGAAACCTACTGAGTTTATTGTATGTGGTTGGCGACTTACTAGCTGAGAAATTACGAGTACTTGTTCGATTTTGAAAGCAGTTCTCCTTACCTTCTCTTCTCTTTCTTCTTCTTCTCCCCCAAACCAAAGAATTAGGCTGCATTCAGTTCTACTCCTTATTGCCGTTTGGCGTTTGCCAAAAAGTGGTTGCTGTGATCTAAGTTGTAGCGTATGAACAACTGCAGTGTAACCATTGTTTTACATCGCTCTTGCAAGCTTTCGTGGTTTCCAGATTAATAACGACATTGTTTTCGATTTAACACATGTTCTTTTGTTTTCTGAAAGCTAAATGATACGATGAGACATCCTCAATAGCTCGACTGAGTCTGAACATGGAGTTTTGATAGACCCCAATTTAGGCCTATAGTAAATTCCGCCCACAGTGTTAGAAACAAGCCCATGATTTACAACAAAGCATTCCCCGCCCAAGAAAGAAAATATTTCACTGAGTTATATAAATTGAAACATAATATTTGAAAACGTCTTATCAATAGCATTTCACCATCGTTACTACACATAATTATTTAATACATCGATGCTGTCAGTATCTTTGGAAATCAGTTCTAAATAGGCTATGGTATAAAGGAAATCGGTCATAAAAAGGCCTACTCCCGAAACTGTAAATTTTATGATCTATTCCAATTGGTCGCCAGAAACAACAGATTCCTGACTCTCAGGACAATGCCGATTGTTACCGCTTAACGCCAAACGGTCAGAAAATACGGCACGTCACATGAACCGATGTAAGGAAATTATTTCTATCGCGCGTACGTAAATGTACGTGACTTGATCTTCTACAGTTCGCACTTCGCACTGCCTCGCGTCCCGCGTTAACTTAGAAAGCAGCAACGCGTTTAATTTGTTCGCTAAGATAGCGAGTGCCGTGTTTCTGTCACAACACTCTTGCCGTTATAGAACAACCCGCGCTTACACCAACTACCGTTAACACGGCGCTTGATGTATTGCTCGGCGCGTTCTAGAGATAAAATTTTATAATGTAATTAACTAAGTATGTTGTCCACGTTGAAGCCTATGGATACTTTCACCAACGCGTTGTACGTCATTCCGGCGATTCAACTTTTTGTGGCACAATAACGTGAATGCGACAGGTGTTTTGGTTCACGTGCCTGCACCACCACGCGAGCGCTTGCGTACACACGCGCATGTACGTCATAATTAACCTAACCGTTAGATTGTGCGTACCAATATTACGAAAATTATGATTTCCCTACACCTTGTGATTGCATAGGTATGCAAAGTTTATGTTTGTACCAGGAAATATACTATTATTTCCAGGGGCGATTCCTGACCGATAAGTAGGGCAAGCTTCGACTCTAAGCACAGTAAAAGCACATGTACATACAATTCCAATGCTGAAAATCATTTTAAAATATTCAGGTACGAACTTGTTTGCGTCCGTGTGATAAAAATGTTCATCAAGTGTAATTAGTGTGAGGCTAAAAAAGTGGCGTTTAGCAAGCTGTGATTCTACTTCCTAGAATATAAATACTGCTAGCGCTCCTAGCGACTTAAAGCACTACTAAAGAGTGCTTGCTTTTCCGTATCTGAGAGCCAGGTGCTGTGCGGTGTAGCACTCTACGTAGGTATATACCAGCAAACCATCGTACTCGTAGATTAGATTATTATAAGTTTGAGAATTACAAACTGTAGCCTAAGGTAAAAAATAAGGCTAGATAATGTAAGCGTAGTTATAAGATCCTAAATAACTGCTAAGATTTTATGGTCAACTCATAGTTAGTGCACCGAAGCATTTTTTGAAGTGATTCCCTTGGAGGCGGAACTGTCAGTCAGCGAAGTAATATAAATGACTTTGATCGAATCAAGTCAGCAACATCATTTAGACCGGAAGATAGATGACAATTGCGCCGCGATTTTCATAAGACGAGGGATAAGAGTGAATGTGAAACAGTTTTTGGTGTATCGTTACGATAATGTTAGTTACGTAATCATTTATTTACTTTTGCCTGATTTTCTTTGAGCAAGCATTGCTTGCGTTGTTAAATCTGAGGAATCGCCCCTGATTATTTCGTCAGATACGAGGACACCGTCGTCCGTTACTACAAGACATCGTGGTTTGTGAAGTTAACTCCATAGGAAAAAATAAAGTTAAAGAAAGAACCCTAAAAATATAAAATACAATTATTTACCGTAGATAACAGTGCTTGAATGTATAAAACGAGTACGATAATTTCAAAGAGAAATTGTTATCAGTGTGTTAAAAATGGTTAAAATGTGTGCTTCATATTATTTTGAATCTCTGTTGTGGTTGCGCGGAAACAATAATTCCCGTTTGAATTTACCACCAGGCTCGATGGTGGGAACGATGTTGCGGCAAATTCAGCGGGATTGTTAGAACGAAAGTAGTTGGACATGAACACGTCATTGTGCTACGTTCTTTGTTACTGACTTGTCTACGGTAAACCGCTTACTACACGGCTACGTTAACATTGGATTCGGAGAGGGGAAGCGTAGCAGCACTGGCACTGCGAGTTGCGGGGGATTCAGTACGTTCCCCTACGCTGCTTGACGTTTGTACAGTCAAAGTAAAACTCATAGGCAAACTTGAAAATTTAACCGTCCAAAAATTACAGTGACAGCATTAGAATACTTAAACTTTGTCCTTTGTTATTCTACATCATTTCAAATATCATATTTTGTAACATGAACACCTACAAATATTAGCCTATACTTGTAATACAAATCGACGCTCACGATATTGACAGCTGGAAAACATAGATGCAAATGACAAACTTTTGAGTATGACTGTAGACTGCTCGGTAGTTTGTCTCTAAACTCCCGTAGTTCCCATGTTTTCCGCATCCGTTGTTAAATTTCCCTAGTAGTACAAGCGAATTCCATCTTCAGCTTGTGAATTACTGCGCACTTAGAGAAATGCGTATACATACATTTCACGGTTGGCAAAGGATTACTGTACTGCGTACTCGCTTACATAAAACGTAAAACACTCAATTTTATTACACGTGCGTTTATAAAACAGCAGAGACACTAATTGTAAATTGGAAAAGGAATAAAAGGGAAGTCTCTGACATTAATTCCATTCGGAAACGGTGAACATCAAAGGTTTTAACTAGTATGCTCCCTGCACTGCAGAACTCGCTCACTATTTTGAACGAAGTTCATTTCTTATTACATAAATTCTATATCAGATATTATACCATTTCAATTATGGGAAGAATCACGAAAATCCCGATTCTTCTACAATTTCTAACACGATCCCCTTCAAACGTTATCGTGAGACATACCCCAAATAGACAGATATACAGATAGACAAATACAAAACGGTCGAGTCAAAACTGAAAACTCACTTTGCTCATTGAACAGTACAGACTGTACTATTGTTTCAGAAGTCTTCTTCCTTGACTGTTTCTTACGGTGCAATAAGTACATAAACAGTATCTATGTAGTTACGTATTTTGAGACGGCTGTAACACGGCCAAAGGCCAGTAAGTCAACAGTGGACCGTGTTAAAGGGTAACGATTTCTGTTGGAGGCTACCTCGTAAATAGTATCGTACAGATAAAATAATTAGACATGAAACGGGCGTCTGGTCGCGCAATGTCAAAAGGTCTCATTCCGCATGCGTAGGTTTGACGCATCGTTTTTCGTTCAACCATTTTGTGTTCAGAACAGCTGCATGGTTGGTGTGTCACATGGTTGTGTGTCACGGTTGGTCACCCCACACCCCACACCCCACTTCCTGCACTGCTTTCCCTGCTCCCCGCTACTATCTGCGTGGACCATTTCTTGTATTACTATTTCGTCTGTAACAGGTATACAAACAGGTTATATGATATACAGTATAGAGGAGTGATATATATATATATATATATATATATAGGTCATGAGACCTCGTACTATAGGCGCTAGAAATGTGGACGGCGCGGTGGCATGTCGATTGGATGTCTGACGCGACTGTTACTCGTCACTTTGAAAGAAATACACTCTTTGCTACTTACAAGTAGTTATTGAATCCGATTAAACGGAAAATAACAAGAAACGTCTTGTTTTATCCGCTTTATACACAAACGATTATGAAACAGGTGACAGATTAGTTAAAACAATGAAGTGTTGGTAAATGACGTATACCTTGCACTAAAGCTAAATTGGTAACATCTGGGTCTACCAAGATATTACTGCTGTCTGTCTTTTCCAATATCACGGTAAAATAAGATTGTTAAAATAAGACAAAAGCTATATATCGTAGACATCGTCTTCAACAATTGGTCGACTATTGCTGAGGAAGCGAATGCCTCCAAATCAGATTCCTCACAGAAAAATCTCACCTTGCTACAGTAATTCAATCAGGTATGCCTTCCATCCTTCCAAGACGTTTTCACGTGGTTTCTTAACGTCTCTTGGCCCCCGATCTAGCAAACACACTTTTCGTCCAACTGGGCAAAAAGGCAGAATATTCTCGCCTGACCAAACGGGCTACCCATCCCCATTTCATTTCTTTAATTCTGTAAACAACTTCGTCTGTCGTTTAACTATTTTCTTATCTCTCTTTGTTATTCCTAGCGTAGTCCTTTCTATGCAACGCTGCCTAGTGTTTTGTTATCATTCTTATGCTCATTGCCCACGTTTGTCGTCCGTGTGTTATTACAGGAATCACACACACTGTTTTAAAATTTGCTTTATAAACACAAGGGCTTTGTCTTCGTAATACGGTTGTCTTCTGTACACTGGATGAACTTATTAATCGTCTACTTTCTCTCGGCTTCGTTCACTGCAAACTCAGGTATTCTATTCTCATTACTTTAATTCATTTATTCTCCGATCTAATCGCCCAAACACAACGTCCAGTAATGCACTCCTATGCAATACAGAGTTATGGTGAAGGGCTGAGTTCCACCCGTATTCCCATTTCTTTTGCTACTTTTATTTTATAACGTGTGCGATTTAATTTCAGCTGATGTTTTATATACTTTAGACAGAATTTTTCAATATCCCTTGTCTTATTCATTACCCTTCAAAAACCTTTACTGGAGCTTATGTATACACTTTTTCATGTCAATCGTATGTGAAACTGTTCAGTACATATAATCGATGATAACCGATATTAAAAAAAAACGAATAGTATGTTATAATAAAGAAGACAGAAATCTCTGAATTCTCAACTCGTAATGAAGCATCTCCTACTTGTTCACAGTACTTCACACAACTAGGGGAAGACTACTTCTGGGCATGCGCAGGGTTTGATGTAGGAAATCGTCCCGGGATTGTTTCAGTTTTTGAACTCGATTGTCCTTCCGAGTTCACTTTAGCAGACGGTGGCCCCATGTATCATCAGAATCATTGTCATTCTTTTCAGAACACTTAGGTGCAATGTGTTTGTGTACAGAACGATGCAGGCACAAATAGTAAACACTGCAGTGTATATTTACAAGGCATTAACTTGTCATTGTTCATATTAGCTAGTCTTCGTCAAAAGATATGATTTATGCCTAGGCGTTCGTTAACACAGAAAGATGTTTCATTCAATATTTACCTCATAATGACGCGGACGGTAATATTAAAACCGTATATCATGCTCGGGGCTGAGAAATCAGTGTCTCAGGTAGCCCAAACGTCTCGCGTTCATAAATCTTCTTAATGCACACATCGTTATATGCTATTACATGATTCTGTATATGGTTGTGTACTTACTTAGCGATAGTTAACTGGACTGTTAACTGACCCGCGTTACCCTCCCCCCCGCCCACCAGCGACCCTACAAATAAATAAACCTAGTGTTTTGTAATAAGACTCACTAGCGTTTCGAAAAGGAAAACTGCGAACCGTTTCAGAGAACAATTAACTTCAGATCTTTATGGGCTAGATAATTTGAAGTAATTTATTTATAGCGTAAACAATAGACGCTGGCCTAAATCAAGTAGGCTAAGACGAGATTTATACTTGTTACCTTAAGAGTGCGCAGAATGTATTGCGATAAATCGTATTGCCTGTTTTTATTTGAGATTACTGGCGGTAATTATTTGATTCACATATTTCGCCACGGTTTGTAATTATTTATTGTTATTATGACAAATGCTATAATTGTTTACTGTATTTGGAATAGTCTGTTCTGTTCCTTCCATACACCATTGTCAACGTGAGAGAGCTGACACAGAATCATGTTAGTGGTTTGTGTTTCATCTACTTTCTTCTTTTTTCTCTACATATATAGGCAACATGTTCGTCGGGATCATTGCACCGTTTGTCTGTTCAGATAAAATGTTCGCCCAGAGAAATGCGGTGACTCCCGCTTTGTTTATTCGATTCCGTCTGAAAGTCCGTGATATATTACATCATTCAGTAAATGAATATTAATATTTGGTGACCCTACGATTTGGAGACACAATTTATCACATGGGAAATTTTGAGATGCGATATGGTTGTTTACGGAGGTTTGACGTCAATGAGACGTTGACGCCTGTGTTCTCTGACAACGTGTTTTTTCATATCGTCAAATTACCTGACGTCAACAATTCCGGTATCTTTAGTTTTTGCACCGAGTTTGTTTTTTATGAAACGAAGTTAAGACTAAGTTAATGGTATCAGGAGGCATGTACAACACCAGCAGCACTACATATTCGGTGACTGTGTTTTGAAGCAGTCTCTAGTTTTCAGTACCTTTGGTCTGCTGCAAGTGACATCTTTGACTAAACTTGAATAATATCTTGAAGAGTCGGTTAGTAAGCCAGTCAACGATGTTGATGTTGTATAAGACCTTAATTAGACCAGTCCCGTCGTATGGTGGTCAAATCTGAGCCCTTAATAAGTCTACAATGTAGCTGCTGTTCAAATTACTAAGGAGGATTATAGGCCCAACATGTAAAACGGGAGATGGCGGCGGAAGGAAAACAGAATTGTATGCAGCATATGAAGATCTTAGTATTGCCTTCTTCATTTGGATATAAAGATTGAAGTGGCTAGGACATGGCGTGAAATTGGAAGACAGCAGGATAGTCAAAAAACTGCGCAAGGGTTCTCCTGGTGGAGTGCAACCTACAGGACGGTCTAGAACTCGGTGGAGAGACCAAGTCGGTGTCCTGGTTGATCCCAAATAGCTTAGGATAAACATCGCCCGGATGCAGGACCGATATAGACGAAAGAGAGTGCAGGCGATTGGATGTGATTGAGCAGCCCAAGAGCGGCTAAATGCCCCAATGAAGAACAAAAAAAATAGTTTGTGTTTTACCTTCTTTTACGGCTGTAACGTAATGTAGGGTATGTTTCAACGAACTGTAATATTTTTAGACAAATAAAAATTCTTCAATTATACGACTGCTGTTATTCCTTATACTACAGTAAAAATATTTAGTAGTGTATTCGACGGATATGAAAGATGACTGAATCCGTAGCATATCAAATTCTCTCCTCTAGTTTCAGTATTAGACAGATCAGGTGTAACAATATCCAGTGAATCGTAACAAGAACGCCCAGGTTTTCGTAGGTATTTCTATTTCCACTGGATGAGGTGGTAATACTTTTAATGTTGGTAAATAATTTTTTATGTTAACAGATTTTAATTTACGAACTCGTTTTGGAGACGACATACACTGTCGAAATTATAGTAATGTTAAGAGTTTTACATTAACCTCGCGCGCGCGTGTGTGTGTATCAGATCTTAAGCACTGGATACTTAACTGAACAGGTTTCGTTAAAAAAGGTAAACAAGTAAATTTAACAGATTCAAGTTAACGGCACTAATTTTTAGCGTTGAAAATTTCGTTATCCATTTATGATAATGATAAAGGAACTAGTAATATTTTCCTAAAGTTATATTTGAAACAAAACGTTTTAAATATCCTCACATAAACGAAAATGTCTCTACAAAATGAGTGAGTAAAAGAGAGAATTAACTCAGAGCAACCTAATTTTTGAATACAAATTTAATTGTGTGTTGACGACAAGCTAAGAGTAAATCTAATACGCTTCGCTTTGGAAAATATATGTACAAGACGTGAGGACAAGACCAATAAAACGCTGGTGTCTGAAGAAGACTTTTAAGACAATAGTAAGGAAACATAAGGAGGGTAAATTTTAAGAAAAGGTAAAGGTAAAGAAAATTTTAAAGTTGAAATTTCAAGACAAGTCACAGAATCAACAGATTAGCGATTAAAATCAATTGTTTTGCTGACAGAGAATAAGGATCATAATTTTAGAAAATAGGCACTAGTTTTTAAGAATTACCTCGTAATCTAATCTACATAATTAGTGCTGAACACTGAGAAGTACTCTGTGACAGTATTATTGATTCCCAATAGTGGTTTGTGTTTATTGTGTAAACGGCTTGCGTTAATAAAAAAAATACGCGAGAAGCGAAATCACCAGAAATTAGTGAGAGGCAATCTTGTCGTTTATAAACCGCACACGGTTTTCGTGCGTGGTTATGAAATCCATTATCTTTGCCAAATACATTGCCAATTTCCGAGTGTTAACTCGACTGGTATCTCTAATCGAATACAGTCAATGTATACTCGATTTATGTGATTAATTGATAACGACTTGGTAATATTATTGCAACTGGCGTATCGATAATTGTAGTCAAGGGTACTTGCAATTATGTCGTTTGTATCCACTGCTGTGTCCTCTCTCTACTGCAGTCAGTTAATAAACTTGTTGATATGGTATTCGCCAAGCTAGTGCAATATTGTTTAACTAAGCCACGCGATACCGAGTTGCGTTCAATACTCTACAACATATTATAAATACGAGGGTCATCTCAAAAGTAAGTTTCCTTATTTTTTCTTTCAAAGGGAAATGGCGTAAGCAGGCTAACGAAGGTTGGGGAACTTTTATTTGTGTGTAGTGGCAAAACCTCATCCGTTCCGTAGCAACGAAACAACACGAAATTTAAAATCATGGCCGTTCCATTAACCAGCGTGTCCGATTGCAAAGTGCGTAGTGTGAATCGGTTTTTTGCTACAAAAAATGAATCAGCGGCTGAAATTCATCGTCACTCAGTTTCTATGTACGGACCTGAGTGCAGGAGTATTCTAATGGTCCGCTGGTGGCATACATTCTTGAAAGGAACAAAGGTTTCTTAAGCAATAAAGTTCTTCTGCTCCACGACAACGCACAACCTCATTCCTCGTGAGTCACTCAGAATTTGTTGGAGTCCTTTCGAAGGGAGATTTTCGACCATCCCTCACATTCACCCGATTTGGTTTCGAGTGATTTCCGTATTTTTCGCATCTCAATGAACACCTGGGAGGACAACGTTTCGAAACAGATACGGAAGTGAAACAGGCGGTTGACGCCTGGCTCCGAAATCTAGGCACGCAGTGATTCAAAGAAGGAATTACAAAACTGTTTTTACGCTACAGAAAGTGTATTAACTAGTCTGGAGATTATATTGAAAAATTGGTACATGTTTTTGAATAGAAGTATAGTTTAATTTTTAATATTTATACGTGTTTTTATTTTTTCTGAATCAGCGAAAGTTACTTTTGAGATGACCCTCGTATAAGAAATTCGGCTGCAGTTTTATAATCTAATATTGTTTGTTAAAAATAAAATTTTATTAACTTAAGTTTTATAAATTTAAATAGCTTAGTTATTTGTTTGATATGCGTAAAGTCGGACTTATACCACGCTCTTAATAAGAAAAGATAATTAAATTTCAACATTGGCTATTAGTGCATCGGTTCGATACTGTTCTGTACCGTTATCACATTCTGGTAAAGGACCGTCTTAATACCCAATTACTTGTTAATTTTACTATATTTTTACACACGGGAAAATCAGTTGCTTTAGGCCTATATGGGTCGTTAGGTGGGACTTTGATATGTAACCCGATTGCTTTTCAGTAGAATATTTTTTGAACGTTCTGTTTTTTTTTTTTTTTTATTATTATTAAGGCAGTGGCTGAAGTCATTTTTATTTTGTGTAAGTACTTAAAAGAATACATCTATTCTGGCGCACATAAATGAAAACAATAAAACTTTAACAGTTTAAAATGATTCAACCAAACGATCATTAGTCATACGCAGTCGTTTGTCTGGCAGCCTCATCACACAGAAGTAAACAGTAGATAAGGGAACGCCAAAAGGAAACAGATCTGTCGAGCCGTTATTAATCACTCGAAACATAACCGGTACACAGTGTCTCTTACACTTGCACTGCAGTGATCATTTCTCAGACAGTTCTCTTGACTCTTACTTTGAATGCATCCACCTTTAGTTCACCTACTTTCTGTTGTTAGTTTAAATACTGAGTTAATTTCTTTTAAGTAGGCTATCAATACATGGGGAAACTTTTCGAGGTCATTTTGATATTTTTCGTCATTGATGCTTTTAACAGCGTATGGTTGCAGATTTCAGCATTGAAGCTGTTTAAATCAACACAACATTTCAGTAATTGAAATCTGTAACCGCAACGTTTCCCCATGTATATATCATATTATTCTTAACGTGCGAAGAAAATTTGCTTCGCTTTGAGACTCGGTTCGCTGAAATTGCAAATTAAACACAATTTGTTTATTCTGATGCGAGATAATTGTTTCACAATTTTCTGTCGCCTACTGCATTGGTAATGTTGTATAGCCGAACGTTACACTAAGAAAAGTTCATATGTCATATTTGTTTCTTCTAGTATTACCAGTATACTCGACAGTCATTCAGTTCTAATTTTTCTTCTACCCGTACTTAGGTTTGATTACTCTCACTCACTCTCTTTGTCTATTGTAACAGTTTCTTTTTTTTTAGGAACAGATATGGTTCTTTACGGATCCTGAATAACTGTAGAGAATTCATTATTCTACCGCAGTTGTAGGCCTGAAGAGAGTTAGGTAAACACGGACGATACGGCTTGACATTAAATTCTTCACCATTCTTTGTACACTTCATCGATACGAATCTATTTCAAAGGATGACTTCTATATCGATCCGTCTGGACTTTTTATAAAAGACTGAGCAACCTATATTTTATTCTCCTCAGTGTGAAACGAAGCGTCTGCAATGCTACACGTAGTCAAAGTTCATATGTGACTTTCAAATTCCGTGTTTAATTCTTGTATCTGCTGCCAAGCTGGGACTGGTGTATTTTAAAACCGATCACTTAATTGTTTATGAAGTGCAGTGGTATTGGTATTTTTGTTATGCTTCCACCACAACTGAAGCATGTAAACCCATTGTTCGATGGTAAAATTATGCAACATTGCAGCATACCTGCAGACACTAATTATTGCAAAGAAATTACTCTGACAATTGACAGTCACTAAAACAGAACAAAAGAATACTGTACACAGTTTCCAAGGTAACTATAAAATATTTCCCGTTGTGACTTTCTCACCACTCTTTTACTAGAGAACTGGTTCTTCAAGCTTTCATTTTATATGAATTTAATTTAATTTTAATGTGAATTATATTCGTTGGGTTAATTTTGATTCTTTTGTTACCTACTAGTCCAATTTGATCAAATTCACTTTGACATGTATTTCGTTCTTTACGTTCTCTCTTGCTATTCTAGGGCTCTCGAACTTGCTCCTTTCGTATACTTATCAACAAACACGTTTGTCATCTGATTAGTGATTAGTCTACAACGTCTTTATAAAAATCAACTGACTTATCAATTAACCTAATTCCTAAATGAAAACAATATAGCAAGGCCAAAGAATATAATGAATTTAATTTCTAACGACAACAATGGTGAACTAAGAAAACGTAATGTTTTTACACAGATAAAATCGCGTACTAAGGAAGTTTCTCTTGAAGTCTTGAATAGTAAACGTACAAGAAGAAGGTAAATTTAATGTCATTAAGAGTTCGTATAACTTCAGTCGCAGTTGGGAAACTAAAACAAAAGGACGCGAGAGTGTCTGATCGGTAAACACATTGCATAAGAAGTACCAGTACCGGCAGCGACAATTTGTTTACACATTTGCATTACAAAGTTGTGCACAAGTTTCTCCTTGCTTTAACCTAGTTTACACTGTGTTGACTCCAGTAAACGAACTTGTAATAAATGCAAACTGGCATCGTGAAGTAAGTAACGTTCACGTGAGAATGAAACGCTCTAATTCGGACAACGCTATCATATTCAGTTTGTGTACCTGTGAACGAAATATGATAAATAATTAGTTACTTTAATACTTTATATGAAAAGCAACCTAAGTACTTTTAAGCACCTTTACTTTATAAGTACTTGACATGTAACTTAAAAATGAGGGTTCACAAGACAGCACTGATATCTAAAAAGGAAGTAGGCTACGTACATTTTAATAACCACATAATAGTACTTTAAAATATTCTTTACAATTTACTTTACAATTTGTACTTATATGTGTCGTGCTTAACAAAATTTCAGTCACATTTTTATTGTGGAATTCCTAAATCTGCATACTGCTGAGCGAATGCGTTAGACAAGCATTGTCATTGTCAGTGGTTTCTCTCGATATTCAAAATTTTTCATATTCACTGCACCAGAATCACCTATTAGTCACCTATCATTCCTCTGCGGTCTCTTTAGTCTCGTATCTTCTACTATCCAAATTTTCTTCTCACCTCCGATTTACTTTTTACGTTCTACAAATATGACATGTTCAATTCTAGTTGGGTTTCCCGTCACTGTTTGTAATTTCTAGCTAATGTTCTTCACGCGTTTCCATGTGACTCAGAACATTTTTACGTTTCTTATTGAGCGAGCGAAGCGAGTTCTCAGTTTAGACTCGACCGTTTGTCATTTGTCTCTGTGTAAATATCTATTTGGTGTATGTCTCACGGTAACTTTTGGGGTATGAACGCATCAGCCGATTTTCATAAAACTCGGCATGCATGTTCATACTTTTATCCTACAGGACCATACTGTTTTTTTAAATCGATCCCAAAAAATAGGGGCATGGGAGGGGGTTAAAATTGTGAAAATTTCGTAAAACCTCATGTAGGTATCAAATTAAAGGGAATTTTAAGCACAGTCTGAATATTGTGTTAAATTTTGAAAATAATGGACGTATGGCCCAAGAAGTGGGTAAAATTTTTATAAAATCCCAAAACTACAATGCAGTGTAACAAATTAAAGAAAATTTTAACTAACATCTGAATGCAATGTTAAGATTTGGAAATTTCAAAATGTTTGGGCCCCAGGGCCAAAAAGGAGATACAAAATTTGATAAATATTGTGAAAATCCGGTAAGGTATCAGACTAAAAGGAATTGTAACCCAAATCCGAATCTTTTGTATTTATTGTATGATACTATGCTCTACAGTTGTTATATTGTTAAAGAAATACTGTAATAGGGATTTTCGTAAGTTTTGCCATAATTCAAAAATTATCTAATATTGAAATTTACATAATAATGTATGTACTTCGTTCAAAATATTGAGCGCGTTCTGCAGCTCAGGGAGCGTACTACTATTGGAAGTCCATGTTCTGATCATA
Organism: Magicicada septendecula; assembly: GCA_034769895.1. NCBI lineage: Eukaryota > Metazoa > Arthropoda > Insecta > Hemiptera > Cicadidae > Magicicada > Magicicada septendecula. The sequence continues at coordinate 185,140,316 of CM068371.1, read as the reverse complement.
AAACATTGCAGGAAATACTCTTGAATTATTAAACGTTTTCGTTTTCAAACAATGCCAGTTTCGTGTGCTTCATAATATTGTGCACGCCAAGCTGTACAAATGCTATAGAAAAGAATAGGGTTATAAGAGTGCCAAAAGATAGAATTTGTCTAATACGGTCAACAAATGATGACGGGTAAAGAAAAAGTTGTTATATAATAAGAGACAAGAGGAAGATAGTAAAATGCGTGTAACACTTCCATAATCGTAATGTTTAATTTACGTTTTACGCATCTGGTTCCTGTGTACTTTGATGCGTATTATTCAGCAGGAATAATATATTATATAAACATGAAATTTTCATTTCAAAACCAGTGTTTAATAGAATAAAGTTTTTTTGAGATTACACTAGAGCTCTTTCGCTTAAATTGGCATGCAAACAAGTAAAGCGTTAGCGTTATGATAGCAAATGTCCGTGTAAAGGGCCGGACACGGCGTATGTTGTTCATGCATTTCACTGTAAAACGCAGTCAGACTGTAACGACCGGCGACCAATAGCTTCTTGTGTTAAGCGAGCAGGAACATATACTGTGAGTTATGTAAGCATTCCACCGTACTTAATATGCCTCTTAGAACGAATTGCACGTATAAAATATTACTGTGTTTATACATTCATTTTATTATGTATAATTTATTTAATAGTTGTCTCGAGTACGCAGCAGACTCTACATCCATTTACAGTGGTTTTATACAAACAGACATGAGTAAACGTTTCTTTGTGAACGCGTTTAGTGTTTAACAAAAAACACCTTATAATCATTCTAAACTGCCTTCTATCTTAGGCTAGGTGTTGCATTTCCCTTGCCAGCCAGCGAGCTTCTCGATTTATTCACTTCTTCCGATCTTGGTCTTCCTCTTCCTCTTTATTTCTTCGTCAACTTCTGGGCGTGCCTCCATGGTGAACTACGACTTCCGTCTGTCCATCCTCCTTACATGCCCAAACCACTATAATATTCTCCTCTCCACTGTCTCCACAACTGGTTCTCCTGATGGTCTTATTCCCAATTCGGCATTTCTTCAAAAATCACATTTCATGTGGTGAACAGACACCGCTGTGTATAACTTCATTATAATACATTCGTATGGTATCTTCCTACTGTTCGTCGTTCAGTCTTTGATGACACAGGTACAAGTCTGTGAAGTATACGTTGCACGGTCAAGGCTAACAATGGGCTTGTATAAGTAATACAAATATTACAATATTGTAATATTAAGCGCTAAATATTACAATATGTTACAATGGTCAAAACATGTGCAAGTAAGTTGAATTTACAAATTGACGTCTCCATATTATTTAACATTAAGATAATGTTTTTAGATTATATACACGTCTATGTTTGCATGTAAACTGGTTAATATGTAAAAAAATATTTACAAATTACATTCGAATTGAAGACAACATTCACGCGCACGTGCATGGGTACGCGCGCTCATTCTGTAAGTCCAGACAAATCGCAAAACGATGGTGCTTCTTTAGTAAAAACAAGTGTGTAAAGCAACAATCAACAGTCGTTGTTGTTCATTTAATTAGCGCCTGTCTTTTTTACGAAAAAACGAGGAAATACAAAGTAAAAGTATGCTAAAAATATTTCAAACAAGGACCAGGTGGTATTTGTCAGATAGTACGGCGTTTCTTAACAGAACAGGGTACTTCATTATTGACTGTTATTTGTTTTGGTTAAGTCCGCTGCTTTCAGACTGCCTTGTTTACGTGGCGCGCTCATTTGGTATACGAATTTATTGACTCGTGAATTCAGTTAACGCACTCCACTCAATAAATGGGGCAGTTCCCGAAGATTTAATATTATCTAAAATATTATTGTTATGAATATTTACATTTATCCATAAATGTATTCTGATTTTAAATAGTGCCGTAATTCGTTCTTACACGTGAAACACAATATTCTTTCAACAGTTTCTTGTCGTCAGTTCTGTTTTTTATCATATAAATATAATGTATGATAAATGACCTGTGAGATTTGATCTTCTGAGAGGTCGTGGTGAGATTTCTTAGGCTTCAATGTGGTCTGCTTCTATTGTCAAATATCAAAGTATCTTCCTTCTATTGGGCTATACCACTACACACTATTGGGCCCACTATAAGTACTGGCCTAGTACTTTTATCTTCACACACTTCGTTCTCGTTTATAGAGACCAACCAGATTCTTTCTTCGTAATCAGTTCTTTATTAATGCTTTTCATACCGTATGTTTGCAAATCTATACTGTAGGTTAATAATTTAGTAATTTATGTTTGGTTTATCATAGTTACCAGCTAATTATTAAAATTAACGAACTAATACAATCAAACATTAATTGTTAAATATTATCTGTGTATTGTTTTCAAGCGCGATAGAAAGTTTACAGTGTTTTAGTGTATACAGGAACTCGACAGGTTGCTGTCTGTACAGATAATTCCAAAAGTATTTATTTGGGCGAGTGATTAATACACTTATTGGCAATGCACAGTTTTTGTATATAAAATTTATTTATTATTGTTTTCATTAAATTGAAATAAATGAAGTTCTTTTAACTTGTATTTCAAAAAATATAAATCTATAAATATTTATTAATTTACAAAGTTCTCTAACATAATTAACTTGATTAAAATTTTAACTAAAATAATCGTGTTTACCAAATTATTGTTGAAATAACTTTATCAAATCTAAACACAAGCTTGCTTTTATTGACTTTACGTGAACTTTACTATGAATTATATTAGAACTACAGTCTTCTAACAGCGGTGATGAATGTAACTTAATAATTATTTTAAATGTCTTTTATGAGACTTTAAAATGTTCTTTTATAAAACGTAAATGAAAATAATTAGTTTTTCAGTTTCCTGATGTCGAGGATCCCCGTTGGGGCTGGACCCCGACATATCATATAAAGTCTCAATGAGCTCTCCTCCGTTCTCCTGTGTTCCAGTCGTTCTACCAGGGTGTTATTGGAATTTCTACTGTCGAACTCGTCTCTGTCTTCGGTTCATGAGGGCAGAAACAATCGTAGAAGATCACTTGAAATCCCTGTATACCCAAAAGCATTTGCGGGATGTGTTGAGGAGACTAAGTCACGACCTACATGATCTACGTCTCAATGGGAACTGTATATTTTACGTACAAGTACTCATTAAGCGTGACTGAACTGCATAAATATAATGAGGTCGCATTCAGAGAAATTAACATGAAATCTGTTTGGAAAATAAGATAGTTTCAACTAATCTCTTACGCAAAATTTTTCAAATCGTTTTCTACCATGTAGACCACGTGCTAAAAAATGTCTAACTTACGGTTCGGAACGTTGGAAACCACGTGGCTTGTTTTACGAATTAAATTGTATCCGTTTTAATCCACGAGTAGGATTAAAATTATATTTTATTTTGTTAGGGTTTAAATTATTCGTCAATAATCTTTTCACCACCATGTCATTACGCTAGAACATGTGTTTGAAATGATTGACGCGCAAATCACTGCACTAACTCCCTGAAACACGTGTCACGATACACTACACTTTAGTTTATGTCATTATTTCTACTTTCTTTCAATCGAAGTCCTTAATCTAATGACAGTTAGTTCTTATTCATTAGCATCTACGTCATAGATAAGTATGGTTTAGGCCCATCGTAAATCAGGTCTCTTTTATTACATATTTGGTGAAATGCTTGTCGTATTCTTATGTTGATTGTATACTAGTATACCAGTATTACACTATATTGGAATTTCTGAAACATAAGCTATTTAAATTAGTACACTCGCACATGTGTGCGTTAACGTTTGGCAGAGCTGAAAAATAAAGGCTGACGAATGCGTTCATCGCTTTATGTAACTGCAACTGTTATTTCTGTTTTGTGTAATATATTCACATTAACTTACTAGCACGTGAATGCTGTACTATGTACTCAAATGGTTTTTCTATGTGCGGGCATACATGTGTTTAAATACTTGCTTTAAAACACACCCAACTTATGTAGAAGTGTTAAAAGCGAGTAGTCGACGTTCGACCGTCTTACAAAACTAATAAAAATAAATAAAGAAAATTCCATTGGGCGCGAGTTACATAATGCGTTTGCAGCCAACAGCCTGGCTTCGCAGCCAGTTTGAATGAAGGTCTTTTGTGAATGAACGAGCCTAGTACACACCCACAACATGTTTCATGTTTGATGAATTAAATGTGACAAAAGGTTACGTCTGCCAAGGTTGCGCCGACGCTAATACGTTGACGCTTTAAATCCTCAGTCGTGTTTGTTTGCGTCTTCTCTTTGACGGACCTCTCACTTTTGTGCTAAACGTCATGCTAGATTTACTCGGTACAAGATTTATGTATTTCTCTGGTGTGTTTTTTACACTCCTGTATTTATTGTCGTCGCAACAATAATTTTATGTGAAGTCAGAGGCACTTTCCTATTGTGAGTTTATTGTTAATTCCCTTTGTTTCCACCCAACGTTTGTGTGAAACACTGTGCAACTCCGAATAACTAAACTCAATATCCGGCTGAACGATTCGTTACTGAAAATCATTCGTTACTATAAGGCAAAATATCCTCTCAAATGTATTGTATGAATTTACAGCAAAGATAATTATGTAGCGTCAAATATTATTAAACTTATTATTCTCCCAAAACAGAAATAAACAAAACCCTACACGTTTTTGATAGTTTCGTACATAAGCACCTAGACTGTCGTATTTCAAACAAGTTAACTGATTTGCCTCGTTTTCACAGCCATGGAAGACGATTGTAGAGTAGCTAAAATTATTCAGTAAAATTTTTAATGTTACACATAAGTTAATTTATCTGACACAAAACATTTGATACAGGAATCCAGAAAAGACACTTTGATACTCCCACAACAAAATAGCCTTTCTGTGAAAGAAATACATTAAACATTCAAATTTGACTCCTACATCTTTTCCTCTCCTTCTTCTCCTGGTTCCTCTCCGTTTCGGATGTTGCAACCATCTTGACTGTGCTTTCTGTTCTAACAGTTTCTCCGAAAAGTTCCGTTGTTGACTTGGAGGTCCAATTTCCTAGAGTTTCTAAGCAGGAGATTCTTCTCCTACAAACACTTCTGTTTCCAGACATCTCGCCCTGTAAAATGGACTCCATTATCTGCTTTCATTCCTCATGATGTGACTGAAGTAGTGAAGGTTTCCTATTTTTGTAGTCATCAAAACTTCCCTCTTCTTTTTCATTCCTGATGGGTCTCTGTACTTGTGGCATGATCAATCCATGACACCCCCAGCGTCCTTCGATAGAGCCACATCTCAAGGGCTTGTAATTTTTTACTGAGCGACTCTGTCAGAATCCATGTTTCTACACCATAATATAAGACAAAGAACACACAGCTGCGTACAATATCATCTTTATCGTAATTGTTAAACACGACTTTTAAAAAGTTTCCCCATTTTGGTCAGCATATATCCCTGGCATTTCCAATGCGAGACTTTGCTTCCTCAGCGCTGTCCCATTGATCGTTTACGATGGAACCGAGATATGTGTATTTACGTACATGCCACGCGTATTAAACAAAACCAAACTGCACGTTTATGAGTAGATAATGCGAATCTCTAGCGTATAGTATACTGTACAACCGAGCAGGTTTCAAAATGGATTTTATTGTATCATTATTAGTGAAGATAATATCCCAATTTAAATTCCGTTAGTGGAGATAGTTATACTTGCATTTTTATTAAAATTTCATTGTGCACAGAAAATAGTCATTATACGGAAAGTTTCGTTGCTTAGAAGTTTGTAGTTCAAAAGTTCTATTGTAAACGGGCCAGAAACAACTGAGCTATGAATTTTTATAGTTTTGTGGTGGAAAGTGTAAACAAAAAACATATAGACCTAAAGAAAACAGGCAAATCAGTGACGTCAAATTAAGTGTGCGTCTGAACAAAACCTTCTGATATACCATATATCAGTAGGTTTTGGTCTGAAGCGGCGGGCAATTAGTGAAGCTTAACGCCGAATACCGTTAAGCCTTATAGGAACAAGTGGCAATTAACGGCGTGTTAATAAATAACATTGCGTACGCGGACGATACAAGCATATTAAGCGACAACATTCAAGGTCTTCAACACTTTTAATTCTATTAACACTCCAATCCAAGATGGCAATCCAATCGTAGGGGGCAGCATCTGGACGTGCCCAAGGGGTGCAGTGTCCGGGCAATCCCGATGACTGCCTGATGCTACAGTTACCCTGAATAGCCATGCCCTTGTTTGGATGAGTCTCTCTAGGGTGCAGAGATGGAGGCTGTTATTGAGGCTCTGGACAAAAAATTCGATTGTGACGAAAATTTAATATATATCATATAAGGATAATAAAATATTTACTTACAAATTTGCAAAAGCGAATAACAAAAAATACCCAGATCCGGGATAAGAAACAAATAGTCGGAGAGGAGTGGATGAGTAGCTTCTCAAAAGACGTTCATAAACAAATTCACTAAGAATGGCTGAGACGACAAGTTTCAAGCTTCATAATACTGAATATTTTTATGAAACACCAAGAAGTGCATAACAGGTCTGCGATTTTCAACGACATTTTTTTTCATGGAGTGAGATGGATGATGAGGGAAGGCGGAACGATGGTTAAGAATTTTATTTTTTGTTTAGCTTGACGAGAAAGGAATGACTGATTCGTATACTGTGGAGTTACTGTTTAGTGAGAAAGGGATGGGTGTCAAGCGTTGCAAGGGCGGCTATGTGGAGCAGAAGAATGGTTATGGGGGATCATCGAGCAAGCAAGGCTCGGGGCGCTTATGTCTTCGTGTAAATCTATCGTGTCTGTACCAAGGCGGCGGAGGTGAGGATAGGGCGAGGTAGAGGCTCATGTGAACAGTTTGAGCGCGACAAAAGGAACCTTCAACCCTCGCCTGATAACGTTATTTCGGAGGTACCAGGAAGATTTGGAGATGTAAACGGAGGGTGCGGGATTGGAAAGCTTCCAAGCGCCAATAACGTAGGGCCGAAGCAGGGACCAGAATACCTTGCGTATGTCAGGGTGGCTCTAATTAGGAGCAGGTAAATAGAGAGTTTAGTGCACACAGGCACTGAACTTCGATTTGATAAGAAGGGAAATATGTTGGCTTTGACGCCGCGGGCTCGCTGGAGACACTGTGAGACGTGGGTTGCGAAGCTAAGGCGCCGGTCAAGAGTGACGTCCAAGTACTTCACAGACAGTTTCCATTCGATCGGGCTCCCGTTCAGGAAGAGGGGCTGGCATCGGGAAGTAAGTTGACGGGAGAAGACAATCGCCTCGCCACACGCCATTTCCTTACCTGCAGGACAAGGGATTGTAACATAAATGTTAGAACAAAAATTATGATCTTTATTCGCGGACCTATATCCAGACACAGGTGGAAAAAATATTGAAGAGCGTCCTCATTTTAATATCATTGAACATAATGACCCAGGGAAAGAAATTAACCGTACTTAATTAGCTAGTGCAACATTCCAAAAAAACGAGATGTAGCTGCACAGAAGAATGCTCAGAACCTTGGAGACCGCAAATCAATGAGGCGGTCTTAAGTAGGGCAAACGCAGTCAAGAGGTGTTTAAAACTTGGCTTGGGAAACTCGTATAGCTGGGCATACACAGAGAGGTGACCGACACCGTATTCTCCAGCTGATAATGAATGGTAAAATAGAATGGCGTGGAGGAACTGGAAGAAGACAGGCCTCGTGGTTGAAAAATATCCGCGACCGGACCGGAATACACAACGCTGAACAAGTATTGAGAATAGCTGAAAACAATGATAAACTGAAAAACTCAGGAAGATCTGACATGAGAAGAACGAGAAGAAGAAGAACGGCGAATACAAACCAACAGAAAGACACAAAATTGAATAACGAGGGCGCCTACGTTTCGGTTGCCTATGCGTTGAGGGGAATTTTATTTCAATGTCCATAAGGCCGAATACTTAGTATCCTGACTAGAAAGTTTGATAACATAAGAGACCGTGAGTTTAATTCTGAATGTACTGAACTATTGCCGTAAGGGGCTCTTAACGGTTAATCTATGTGAAATTCGTGGTAACCTACTGGTTGCTCGAAGCATATTAAAAACCTAGCCGGAACCCAAGGTGGTATCACCGTTGTTAGATCGTCTACTACTCTGATATTCTATGAGCCGTAAGACTCCGAAAATTCGCGGTAATGGGATGCAGAGGGAGAGATGCGTTTTTGACCTCTTTGCCGGTTCGACCGCCGCTACATTTTAAGCCATTATCATATTCTTTTCGCGTGATAGCCGCAGGTCTCCGGTACATTAACTCCATCGTTTTCAAGGTCGGCCTTGTCTCATAAGTTCTGATTATGAGATTTTTGTGCACGACATTTTTACTTCCAAGCACGAAATTTCCCTGTACCCTGTCAAGTTAAAAACACGCCTTTGGTTTCAGATTACTACCGATCTTATAATCTCCAGAACACGTCTCGTATCAGAATCTTTAATAGTATGATTCTTCTGAGTTGTCTGGTGTTCTATCCAGTCCTAGCAGTATATGAACATAGTATTGTTTCCGTGGTAAGAATTAACTATACAAGTATCGAAACTGCAAATTTAACATAGATTATATACGATTAAGATTTAAGACCGTAAGTGCAGAATCTCTTCGAATGCCATGTTCGTGTGCGTTGTCTATAGTGAAGTACACACTAATTAAGGAGACAGCTAATTATAAATCTGCAGAACTGTTGTCTGTCGTGAATTGTAAATAACAGTTTCATGATAACACTAATTAAGAATACCAAGCCAAATATGAAACGTACTGCGTCGGTCGGATCTCGAAATTTTGGCTACCACTCATAGATAATCCAGCATATCACGTCTCCTTCGGTCTCTGTGTCCTTAAGAGAATGTAATGGTAGGCTTATGTGTGTAGAATCTGCATTTATGAATATAAACTATTTCGTAAACTTTATTTTTTATTTGCTAATGAAAGTTGCGTAATACTGTTTTTCATTTATTCATCCTTTTTAAGTAGATTTACTTACAAATCGTCAGATATTCAGAGTAGATAAATCACAACATACCCTGATGTCGTTTAAGTTTTAGATAGTGACTTGTGCCCTGCCTTATAGAAGTTTCAGAAGTTAATATTGACTTTGTCTCCGCTGATGAACGCCTATATTCACCAATTATTGTTATTTGCTTTAAATACTCCTATAAAAGCTAAGTAACTTTATTTTCCGTCAAAGTAACACATTCACTTCATTCAAAATTTTTATGCTTTTGTGGAAAGTACCTCTCTCTCTCTCTCTCTCTCTCTCTCTCTCGCTCTTAGTGGTGGTTGCTAGTTCTATAAAGGTTTAATAAATTATATAGAAAAACTAAGCATTATTTAAGAGCGAAAGTCTGTTATAGGCAAAACTGGAATTCAGGTTGTAGATCTGTAGTAAGTCGTGCAACTAATCAAATAAACATTTATTTGAACATTTATAAGAGAACATTCTGTTATTTACACTGGAGCCCGAGAACCGTTTTTATATTTTACGCTCCTAGAGTATGGAAATCGGTGGCTTTCCGTGTTGGATGTGAATATGTATCAGTTACAGACAAATGTGTGAGTGTTCTTTGGTTATATAAAACATATGAACAGGAAATTGTGTGTGTGTGTGTGTGTGTGTGTGTGTGTGTGTGTGTGTGTGTGTGTGTGTGTGTGTGTGTGTGTGTGTGTGTGTGTGTGTGTGTGTGTTTATGTATGTGTGTGTGTGTGTGTGTGTTTATGTATGTGTGTGTAAGAGGGGGAGAGGGATAGAAAGTGCGCGCGCGCGTGTTATCGTGTAATCGTATATACGTAAAAGGATTGGCTCAACAGTAATCGTTTTATTTATGATTTTATTTCGCAAATAAAGTATGTTTAATGTATGTAATAAGTTACGTATTGCACATTTTAATGAAATACCTGAAGCCGGTTGACCACACAATCGTGTGCGTGTAATTAGAGTGCGCAGCATGTAGCTAAACATCTGTTAAGCACAGGGACCGCACGTTACGGCTCGCTGAGAACGTACATACATACGGTATTAACTTATTATTATGTGTTTAAGTGGTACGGTACACGACTTGCCTTGTCAGTGGCACAACTTGTTCTTTTTTATCCGCCGTGTTTCTATTTTGAATAACGATCGTAATTAATTCCGGTTGCTTACAAAAACAAGATAAGCGGAGCGTGGCGACCGTAAAAAAATTCTCTTAAATGTATATCTTTTGTGTCTGTGTGGAAAGAGAGAGAGATGGAGAGAGCGAGAGAGTGAGAAAGAGCTCACATTCTCCAGGAAACATCTTGTTGAATTTAAAAGAAGTCTGGAAGAACACTGTCTTTTCATTGATATTTCCGTCACTCCGTTCTTTCTCTTAACTTATCTGTTCTCTGTCGTCGATTTTTAAACCTATTTTATGTTTAATGTCGTTCCGTGCATTATTTTAATGAAATTCGCCTGTTAATATTTTTTTAAGTAATGAACTTTAAAATATATGTTACATAAGACTGAACCAAGCTGGAATACCAACGGAGGGATTTCATAATATTTCAGAAAGCGAAGTATGAGTGAATGCGTTATGAAACCTAAGACATTTAAAGAGACAGTGTAGTAAAGAAAAATCTATAAAAGGAAACAATACGTAACCTTATAACTATAAGGGTTATAATCTGAACAGTGAATAAGCTAAAGTCGCAATGAATTTCCAAATCTTTAAAGTAAGTGGTGTATGAACTATTTTTAAGCTAGACCTGTAGGCAACGCTACAGCAAACCGTATTAAAGCGTTTACAACTACTACCGATCAGCGGTAGAATTATTTAGAATTATCGTTCATAATTATTTTGCATTGACAACTACTTTGCATAGAATTCACATTGAGATTGCAGTACAAAATTTTCTACATTTTTTTTTGCATTTTCTTAAAATATATTTATTCACATGTGTATACGTATTATCATACAAACTGTATAGGCCTATTTCAATCTTTGTGGGGGGTACATCTTTGACACCTTGGTACTTCCAAACTTAAAAACCATTTTTCTCTGTTTAAGTCTCGCCCTTCTATTTGATCCTGTCTCGATCAGGGTACTTCTGATGTTGCTCGTGTTTTTTTGGGGGGCCCTACTTTTCTTTTTCTTTCTTGATTCTGCCTGTTCTCGTCCTGCCTTTCATAATTTTCGATCGATCGCCATTCATCGGATATGTACCATATTATTTGGCGTCGTCCAATTTTGAAACTGTCACTAACTTTTTTCTGGTGACAATATATTAATGTGAAAATTAGACAGTAATTAAGTAAAGTTGCTCTTTTGTAACCTTAAAAGCATTAAGATCTATGTCGATCAAAAAACTTGAATACGTGCATGGCAATTAGACTACTTTTAATTTTCCAAACTTATGAAGCCAGGTACCCGTTGAGGGCGAACAAATCCACACTCTGTTTTTTAATAGCGATAAATGATTCACACTCGCTTACGTTCAAATTCACACCAAGCTCCTAACACGCTCACAATTATAGGGTTACGGTTACGCCATATTAATTCCCCGACAGATTATTAACAAACACCCTCTCAATTGCTGGAAAGAATAAAGCAAAACAAAACGAGACAAACGGTTGGAATATTTTATGTAATATTTATGTTTTCTGTGAAAGCATTAAGTCTGTTATGTAGGTTGTTCTTAACGCGTCGCGGCCAACCCACTGCGGCTGTATTACATTACGTCAAATTGTTTGTCTCAATGAAAACATTAAATTTAAATGCAAAGTAGTATTTTTGCACTGGCGGCATATATTGCTGTTACTCACGCATAATCAAATTACATACGTTTTGTTTATGTTTCCTTAAGAATATACTCTTTTGCATGTGTCGTAGTGTACAATCTGAGTCATGCTGACGTTGTCTAAAATATCTTTTTAACATATACCTTTACTGTGTGTATTACTTTTCATAATCACAAAACATATTTGTCTTTTCTGCAACGAACGGTTTACACGATGACTCTCGTTATTAACTTCTGTGTATAATCTATTTGTGTATAAGCTGAAAATTAATAAAGGAAACTGATTATGAACGGGACAGCTAACAAGGGGAATTAATTTATTTTTGTGCGGTAAAGGAAATTATTTATTTATTTACGCTGGAAGGTAAAAGGTATTGAGTGATTACAAAAATTTCCCCCGTCTGAACATTCATATAGTGAAATTCCATTATTAGTTCAATTCTAATATGGCAGATCATATATAAAATAAATTTTTTATTAGAAATTTCTAATTGATCTTATATTATAGAGAAGTGTCTTAATGAATAATCACCCATACCATTTAGTTGATTATAGACCATGACTTTTAACAGGTTCTATTGGGGCTTTAACTTGTGTTTCTGGTATAGGCTAGTAATAATATTCCATTACTATCAAAATAGAACTCGTTTTGGTATTTGTTACTTGCGTCTTGGTAATGAACACCGTAGTCTAGGATAACTTGTGCTCGTATCGAAGTTTCGTCAAATTATTGACAAAAAAAGTTTACGTTTATGGGACAATATTAATCACGAGTACGCACATAAGTCAAACGTACATGAATGCGCAAAATACGTAAATCGTGTTTGTTTCGTAATTTGTTTTACCAACGAGGCGTTGTCTGTGCAGGACATGGCGTCGTGAGGCTTAGCCGATTAGGCCTATAACCCCAAAGACGGGAACACAATACACAATGTAGCCGCGCGACGGCTGGTCCGCGTTGGCGTTACCATTCTGCCCGTTTTGGTAAAGGATTTGTTGCTTTACCGTCAGCGTAGGCCGTCTTGAAACAAAGAAGGTTAAATGACACACACACACACAGCAAGTCGTTTCAGTAGTACAGTCGGTAATCTTTATAAATATCGTAGAATTTAGAAACACCAACTTATGTCTGTAATAGTCAACTTGCAGTAACAAGGCCTGTACAAGCCATTAAAGCATGGTCGAGTACGCATTTACATAGGACATGATATTTGAGTATTTCACTGTCTATAATGTAATGCCTGATCCTTGTTGCTTGTTAGCATTTGTTATTTATTCTTATGTAGATCCCGTCTTTGAGAAGAATACGCAGTGAGAATGTTTACATTAAATACGGTGTACTGATAATACTCGTTCTACCATGTTAGTTTAATCTCATATTCTCAGATTTACAAAGAGATTTTTCAAGATATAAAAAGTAGTATATGCCATTTAATCGTCTGTGCGCGCGCGAGCGCGTGTGTTTAATAGACTTTCATAATTTACAGTGCATTGGACGTTCGCGCCTTTAATTACGATTGGAAAAAGGTTGGAGAAGTAACAGTTAGAGACTAAAGTGCATTTAGTGAAAGAGCGGTCGGAAGAAGCAAAATTGCTATAAGATTCGTGGTAGACGCAAGAAAGAAGAGAAGAATTATGTAGAAGATGAGGCAGGTGGTTTGATAGATTGCGAGATGTTTCAATTTATCCCGTCGTCAGGTGTAAGATTATACCGAGTTGTTAGCGAGAAGCGCTTTGAGTCTGTAGAAACTGTATCAAAGAGGTAACAGCAACAGCAGCAATTGGAACGGATTTGCAGCCAACGTAAACAAGACACGACGCGGACGGAGGCATATGGCTAATGTCTGTAACTGGTGGTACAACCTGCTCCTGCTCCTCTCTCCTCCTCTCTCTCCTCTCCTCGCTTTTTGCCGTTAACCCTGCTTGGCTGGCTATACGTTATTCTTGTAAGCTTCATCTTTAACTGGTAATAAGTAAACATCATTTAAGAATAAATATAAAATACTTGAACATTTGTATAGAAACTTCGGGCTTTCAAACGTGTGTTAGTGTGTGAATATTAATACGAACGGAATTTATTTCTACTGCAGAACATATTCTTACAAAAGAAACGGTCTGAAGCAAACACTCCGAAATATTCATTTGTATATAACTGGTTTTGCGGAGGGAGAGACAGATCAAAGAACGTTAATTTTTGCAAACTATAAATCTTTAAAACAACTCGTCAAATTTTATACACGCTCGAATAAATTGCAAATGTATCACAATCTATTTTCCTGTTGCCTCGTGTTCTTCATTACTGTGTGATCAGAAACTCAGAAAAATATTCTCTTGTAATTTTTTACGCGCAAAACTTAATTTAGCTCTCGGTTCCCAAGGCTGTGTGTTAGCGAAACAGTGGGGCTGTGTGAGTGTAAAGGGGACACGATATCTGCAGCAAGCAGAGGAATGTCGAGATTATCAAACACTCTTCTCAAAATACGCAAACGTATCTTAGGGGTTGTCGTATGTATATTAACCGTGTTGACATATTTCTTCGAATGAACAAAAACAGATTCAGTAGCGGGCCGCTGATTGTTACTTCCACTGAAAACTTTCTCAACACGGCACGAATAAGAAACGTTACATACGTATATTTTCTTATTTAATAGGAATCCGAAGATCGGGATGTTCTACATATAGACACGAGGAGAGAAAAGTTTTTTTTATAGATATTATATGCGATCTAGACTACTAAGACGTCTCCGAATGTCTGAGAATAAATATGTTACGGAGATAATATAAATATAGAAGGATATTTAGTAACGTGAATTCAAGATAATGAGAGTAAAAAAAAACTCTAACCGATCTCGGCCTCAGGCAGTATTCAGTTTATCATCAGACATATTTACTAGCTAAAACAAGGAAATGAAATAATAAAATGTTTACACGAACAATTCAAACTTCTGGTAAGCTGTGGTAACTCTTGTACGTGAGGGTAATCAAATCCTACTCGCGGGTAATCAAAACGTCTATAAATGGGTATCTTTAAGTTACAGAACGTAATGAAGTATATTAGGATACCAATTTCGTTTCCTAAGTGGCTTTCAAGGACATCAAAGGTCAAACATACTGAAACAGTAGAACGGGCGATGTTTCAGCACCTTCAGTTTCCTGCACATTCTCCCTGAAACTGAACCAGAAAAAGAAAGACAGGAAAGTAGGATATAAAACGGTTGGCTAGGATGAACAGGAAGTAGAAAGTGGACACTGATAACTATTTTAACGAGTCTGTTAGACGTACGTTAAGGAATCAAGCTCGACTACAAGAGGAAGGGGAAGGCTACAATGTAGTGTTCGTTCGTGTTTTTCTGCATAGAACCAAAAGTTGGACACTAACTTAAGCAAGAGAAGGATTCAAAGCGCAGAAACTAACTTGAGTTCATTAGCGGGATGCACAAGAAAAAGGGAAGAAAACCCCAAAATATGGTACAAAAGCTTGCAAGAAAAATAAGTAGATGATGGCCAACGATGGTGGTACCATCGCATCCATTGAATGGATCCATTGAAACTGTCAAGAAAATCTTAAGTATCGGGCAAAAGCTATAAAAAGTTTGTGGAGACCTAAGAAGCGATAGAGAATCAAATTGAGGATTGAATGCTACAGAACTACTTAACGGATCTAGATCATGGAGAAGAAGGGAAAGATGATGATCTTCACAAAATAAATGTTACTTTTAAAAACCAGAGTATGTTTTAAATTCGCCAGTAACCAATGTCAAATGCGAGCTGTACCAATTCAACACGTAAACGACATTCAGTTCGTTCTTATTTATAAGTCTACATAGCTATTTTGAATAAATATATAAATTCATGTAAGGACAAAAGTAGTATAGAGTAATTACAATTACTGTAGCAATGCGACTATTACATATTACGTTTTATCGCCAGATCGTGGCTAGATACTAATACGAGACATTATTGATCCGCGATAGGGAACGCGAGGTATGCGAAACTGGAGCTGATAAATTAGCGGTCTCGCAGAAACGACAATGTCCGGTGGTACATGCCGCGTTCCGCGTATCGCGATTACAGACCGTTAAGAAATTTTTCGTCTTTTAAATATCATCTCGAAACGATTGAAATGCCGAAGAAGGAATGTGAACAAGTATCGGCAGAATTTAAACTATTGTCAAGTGAAACACTCGGCGGCGAAAGAAACACGTACGACGTTAAAACTGATAACGCCAAGATTTAATACTTACTCTCTGGTCATAAACCTTTGAACCGCAATACTCTCTCACACAAATACACCGTGCCTATCTTAAAATATTACGCTTCGCGTAAATTTTCTAAATAAAGTAGAATTCCAAAAATACCGGGCGAGCGTGTTATTTTTTTGTTTAGATATAAAACGAATTCCGTAAAAATTATTCAGCTCCATTTTGCCAGTCGATGAACTGGTTCACATATTTATTTTTATCTGTCCTTTACATTGTGTCGTTTTTTACTTCAACGAAAATATAATAAAATTTTGTGTGGAAATAATTTTTATTATTTTTCGTGTACTTTATAGGTTCTTGTACTTGTATACCCTCTGTGGTTATCAATGATTTCACGTAAATGGTCGCGACTAACTCAAGACGATTTGCGGAATCTCTTTGCATCCTTGACTTCTGTTGCAGTGTCCTGGTCGAGTACGACACCATATGGAGCAAAAACTGTGCAGTGTAGTCGCGTGCACGCGTCCAAGAGTTCCACTTCGACTACCCTTCTGTACTTTGTTTCCATTCCAAGTAGATGTGGGATCCTTAGTCCTGTATTCATTGTTTCATCGACTACATCTTTAGCCTTTTTTTTACACATCTTCAGCTCAGGTTCCTTCTACTAGATATTTAATAATACCCGAGTCCATTTGCATGTGTAACAGGAGAGTTAGCTATGTGTTTTCTGTTTGGGGTTGGAATTAGATGGACTATTTTAAGTGGCCTACTCGTAGTTTTGAAGGTGAAGTTTCTGGTGTACTATAGTAAATTTTCTGGTATACTATTAAAACGAATTGTTTTTTAACATTCATTTTTTATGCAAGATTTGTTTTCTTAATTTGATTTCTTGTGAAAAAATGTTTAAACCAAAAAGTTTGTAGTCCCTAAAGTAAGTTAAATAACTTAAACAATTCATGTCGATGTTAACTGAAATTTAGGTACGCCCTCTTATTTCTGTTTTACATGCGAATATTCCAAACATTCCACTGGATTCAGTGTATGCACGTTTCACGTAATTAAGCCCTTATAGTTATATTCAAGGTGGCAGATTCGTGCTATATTGTTGTTGACCACTATACCCCTCTACGTGTACGTATGATATGGGCAAGATAAGCACCGTGCAAAGTAGCAACTTTTGAGAATGTAATTTTATTTTGTCCTGGTAGCATCGTCTTGAAATTCATCACCACGACACTTGTATATTTGTAAACATATTCTTTCTTTACATCTTTAGTCCTAATTATAATTTTTGTCTCTCTTCTGTGGTGCTACAGCACCATATCGAGTCCTGACCTTCTCCATTCCACTCTGTCCATCGCCGCCCCCTTCCAATTTCTAACCCCCGTGCACCTCGCATCCTCCGCAATGTCATCCTGATATCTATTCCTCGGTCTACCTCTGTGAGTCTTGCCCCCCCCCCCAAGATACATAATAACACTCTCCAGGATTCCCTTCTAATGATGTACCCAGCCAATGCAATATTTGTATTCTTACGAATTCTGAGAGCGAGATCTCTTTATATATTTGATACAATTCATTATTGTGCCTCAGTATCCATGGGCCATTTTCTAATATCGGCCCTACGATGCGCTTTAGGATTCTTCTTTGTAAAATATTTATAGTGTGGGCCGTTTTCTGTGTTATATCCCATGCCTCACACATGATTAGTCTTGTATACATTCATATCTATTTCTCTACGCGCATTCCTGAATCTAAATGATGGCAGTAGAGCGAAGTATACTTTGTTAGCCATGGTGATCCTTCTTCGTATCTCGAATTCCTCTGATCCAGTTTTTGCTATGTTTACTCAATGATATACGAAATCATCCACCACTTCAATTATGTCACCGTCTATCACAATGTTTTGATCGACTTGGATTCCTTCCTGTTTGGCTGTCCATTTTTGTTTTGTCTATGTTTATGTATAGCCCAACTTCTTTCGCTTGATTTTTTAGCTCCAGAAATATCTCATTAGCAGCCGCAGTTCGTCTCGACATGATGATGTCATCTGCGCAAGCGGCTATTTGTACAGTTTCGTCTGTTAACAGGATGGAGCTGTTTATTGATAACCTTGTAATTGCATATCCAAAGCAATCCTGATCAACGTTGGCGCTAACCCATCGTCTTGCTTTAACCGTCGTGTGATATGTATGGGAGCAGTTAGTTGGCTACGCATTTATACTTGAGCTTCGGTATGCTTCATAGTCACTTGAGTTAGTTTTGCCAGTTTGCTATAATTAGTTTTGTCCTAATTATAATAGTCATTTTAATTATAGTTGGTGCTAGTATACTATATGAAGTAATTCAAATGTACTGTTTTCGTATTGTTACATGTTTACAACAGATAAACTTTAAAATTGTACCACAAAAATTGGGCTGCAACACGTCGTCCGGCGCCCTTGTAGAGACACAAGCATACGACCATATGGACCGTTTGTGTAACAACAAGAACATATCATACAAGTACTGCCTCTTTATGTGAAGAACCAGGAGTGTGCTCTCGAATACTTCAAAAGCTAGAACAATGTACTGGTACGGCAGTCGTATTGGCACTGTTTAGGCCGCCGTGTGGGACAATGAAAAGCAAAGACAATAGACAAGACAAGGAGAAGCCGACATGTTTCAACAGTATCGGCGGCTTTCATGTGGTCCGTCGGCATGAAAACGGCCCGGTAAACATAACATAATAAACGTGAGACCGCGGAAATGAAATATTATTTAGCAAAGACAAAGGACAAAGGACGTATATAATACTGGCGAATAATAAATTATGACATGTGTCAGCAGCTCAATGTGAACTTAAACAATGGAAAAATATGATTGCGGTGAAAGATGGTGCAACCAGCAGCGGTCTCGCGTTTGAGAAACCGTGACGTTAGCCAGCGTATCGGAGCTACACTTTTGTCTTCGAGATAACCTCCAGAAAGTAAGGTCCTTCTGTAATATGCTTAACTTGTATGTAGTGACAAGTAATACTGTTACTCACTGAAAGTATTAATTTTATGAGGAATTCAGTAACCGTAAATTAATTATCAATTACTCAAATGCAGATGTTTTCCTTATAGTATGGCTTTGACACATCTTAAATACAAGACCTCCACAGCATATAGTAACAGATGAGATATGTATCTCATACAACTTTTATTATTACAGGCTATAAAGCACCAGTTTTTCCTTGGGACCTAATTCCAAAGCTAAACGTTTGCATCGTCGAAAGATGATAATCAGTATTCAATAAATTAATAAATTTGAAAAAGAGTTTATAATATTTTCTTGTACTTTCATGAGTTAATTGAGGTTATACTGATTTCGATGCTAATATATAGTAATATAACATAGTAAATTTGTATATATTGATTTATATCACTTTATAGTGATTTAGATTTTGTAAGCCTAATTATACATTTCGTATTTTCGTATTTTGTCAGTAAAAATCAATTCGTATCAGAAGAAAACGAATTGTATCCTTGCAGAAGGAAAAAATAGTCTTATAATTTACTATTATTTGATTTTAATAGGACCGTTTTTTCGTGAAATATATTCAAATTTCAAGGAACTTACTACAGATGCTTTATATCCTTGGTTGTCGGCCATTTTTGCTAAACTTACACACACCTACGCAAACTACAGATGTGATAGTGTACACACACATACACTACAGATGCGATAGTTCGATTTTGTAATATGAATAAATTATCCATGTATCACGATTGTTGTAGATCAATTTACAACTTCCCATTTACTATCACTGACAGATTGAATAAAATAATATTTCTTAGTCAGTGTATAGTATTTAAATACTTCATACGCATGAAATACATGAACACTATGTGAGGTAGTTTACAGTGTATAATGAATACTGTAAATTACTGTAGTTTACTCTAAATGAAAAAATTTGTTGTTCCATTTCCACAACTTGAACAGAATGTGTAAAAAATTATTTGAAACTGTAGACCTATACAGTTTTCTTTTTTCACCATACTGTGTTTTTCACCATACATAAAACCTCAATTTTCATTTAGACAATTCTGAATGTGTTCAGAACAAAAAAAAATCTACTTCGTCATGTCTTCATGATTGTTTGCATATTCGGCCAACAAATTTCACGTTGTGTTTACTAGGATTTTGAATAACAGTTTCCACATTTTGATGAACTGTAAATTACTGAACAAGAGAAGCGGGTTCACAATTTAACCTCGATCATTTGGCATTTGTCTGTCTGTCTGTCTATTTATCTGTATATTTTGGGTATGTCTCGCTAAAATTTTTGTATCCATCGACCGATTCGTAAAACTTGACATACTTTCCATACTTTATCCTACAGAACCGTATTGTTTCTGAGATTCATCCCTCACTTTTGTGGGGGGAGAGAGCAAAGATGTAAGGGGTCGAAAATTTGAACGCAAAAATACATGTGAGGTATTTTACATGAAAGGTAATTTTAATCAAAATCTGATTATAATCTTCAATTTCTTTTTAATTTCAAAATCTTGGGACGCCTGGTTCCAAAATGTAGGAAAAAATCGCAAAAATCCATGTAGGTTATCAAACTAAAGGGAATTTTAATCAGCTCCTGAATATAGCGAACACTTTTGTACTTTACAGAATATTAAGAACCAGGGCCAAAAAAAATTCAATAATTTTAAAAATTGTAAAGCCCAAACGGATGTGAGACTACTAGGACTTTTGACTATAATCTGAAAGTATCGTTTACTATAAAAGTTTTTAAATTTATGGGTACCACTGGCCAAAAACGGAACTCAACATTTTAAGAAAATTGTTAGTGTGCTTTATTTAATCTGTACTGCCTATGTGACATATGTTTGTTATAACATATAAATAAATAATATCCGTTATCTCATATTTATATCTTCATATATTTTATATGAAAATATAAATTTATATATTTCATATATATTAATATTTTCATCTAATAGGTATTTATGAGTATCATCCATTATCTAGTATTTAAAAATAATAGTTACATTTTTAAATTTATGTAAGCTTAAAAACTTACATGCAATATTATATTCAATGTTTTTGTTTTTGGTTTGGGATGAAGTTATTGTAAATTTATTGAAGAAGTATCATTTTGCAGTACTTACTGGTGAGTGTTAGCGATGATGACGATGGTATTTTAAATAATGATGGTGTGTGTGTGTGTAGGGGTGCGCACGGAGGGGTGTACGCGCACGCAGTGTAAACATGTGCTTTTGTGATTATAAAAATTCTCTGTAATTTCCTTATTTGTAGTGTGTGTACGAGATTTTGTACAATTAAGTAGACCTAACGTTTGTTGTTAAGAGATAGAGGGAGAGTGTGAGAGAGGAGAAACATAATGTTTACAACGCTTATAACAATAAACACTGTGTAATGAGCGGAGTTACATACCGGTTAACCAGTTGAGAATATCAAAACTACAATCTCCCCATGTTAAATGTACAATTATTCAAAAACAACGGTCAGTAAAAGAAATGCAGATTTTACATTTGATATGGGCACCGTGCATTTTTTAACATTCGCATTTGCAGTACGAAGTAGGAAGCGATTATGACTATACAAGAAGTACAGTTTTTGACAGACAGAAAAAAAAGGTTCGTTACAATAATATACTACCTTTTTTTATTTCCATTTTTCTCACATTGTCTGTTCTTTCAAGCACATTGTGTGTACAATCATTTGACTTTTTTTTTTCTTGCATTCTAACTAGCTTCACATTACTCGTATATAACATGTGGAGGTTAAAATATAAAATACAGTGGAGTGTTAGATATCCGACCCGTCAATCCGAACTCGGTGGAAAAGAAAACTTCGAAAAATACTATTTTCGTTGGGTGTCATATGGGTAATACATACTGAACATCTTTAACGATTACGCGATTCAGTTTTGTTCATTATTATTTAATGCACTTTCACTTCATATTACAGTACCAAAAAGTAAAAACCAGAATATTTAATTGATCTTTTTTCTTGAAATATGTAAATATGAATTGGTGACGGTAAGACGAGACATGTTAGTAGTATTGGAGGTTGAAACGGCTTATCACCTTAATGCGTATTTTCTGTTTTTGACTTAATGTTTTCAACGCGAACTTCATCCTCAAACTGTGACTTCATTCTTCTTAAAACGATTGAAAGATCCGACTGAAAAAAAAAGGATTTGGTTTCATCACGCCTAAGTTACCTTAGCCCCATTGTGTGTAAAATTACAGTCTATAAATACATTTTTATTTATCATTTCGATTCTATATTGAACCTTTTATTATAAATTGTACTTTTTATCACAGGATAATAGTTAATGTGTAACAGTGTAGTGAATTGTATATGTAAAACGATGTAAGTGTAATATACGTACATTTAAACTGTAAATGCAGTTTGTATACAGTTTGAATATATCATAGACACTAAACGCGGTCTAACTTATATTGTCGTATATTCATATATCCGAATTTTCTGATATCCGAACTATTCTCGGTCCTAGTTAGTTCGGATAACTGAAGCTCTGATGGAATACACATCCATTCGGTTTGAGCGACAAAAATCTTTTCTTTCTACGACAAAAATAATCGAGGTTCAATCTATGTAGAACTCTAGTTGTATGCCTAAATAATCTGACCGATTATCACAGTAAGGGAAGAACGCCAGCTCCTCATTTCCAAAACTAATTGATATTCCCCTCTTCATTGAAATCGACAAAGCTTTAAAACTTATGCTTACGAAATATTTTAGTTAGCAAAACTCAAAAAAAAAAACAGTGTGTCGTGGGACACACACACACGCCAGCAGTGAGAAATTCAGTGAGTGAACTGATTCAAGGTGTTAAAGGTTGCTCATATACATTAAATGAGATAAGGCCAGAGTAGCGTTTATATGTATTGTGTTGTATAAGAAATCCATATTTACAGTGAACATAAATACAATCATATCACACGTCGTTTTATTTTCAGTATACATGTACAGACAATATGTAACAAATAATTTTGCATATTATTATATATTTAAACAAATTATTATATATTTATATTATAATTATATTATTATATATTGATATTGTATATTATATTATAATTAAATGTAATAAATAATTATAATTAAGTGTACTAATTCAATTTTTTACACATTATAAAGTAGCTAAGTAACTAAATCGAATTTTTAAACATAAAAGACTTTCAGCCAAATATAACATAAAAACCAGAATCGAAGTCACGGAGCAACTAAAAATCGTGCAAAGTAAACAAAGATACAAAATTATACTCTTTCGATATTTCAAACGTACACAAATATTCTCATTGACGATACTATGATTATTATAATAAAAAATAGGTGTCACTGATTTTAAATTGTTTTTATGTGTTAAATAATTGGAAACATGTGTAAATTTATTAGCTAATAATATGAACTATGTACTAGAAAAGGATTTCAAAAGATTTCAGCGATCTCTCAGTATGTGAATACATTTTCGTTTATCATAAAAAAATATAGTTTTATTTACGTTACTGTTGGTAGGATGTTTAAACATTTTGAATATGCTTAGATTGTTTAAAATATTACGCTTTGGTTAAAGCACAAATATTTGTGGCAGTGGGGAGATTTTTGTTAATTATTATTGGGGAAAAGAGGTTGTACTGACCTGGCAACACTGTTTTTTGTTGCCTCTATTACACGTTGAATCAGTTAACTCACGGGCCCCTAGACTCATGAAGAGTATGGTTAACTGCTCTACGAGTGCGAGGTGAGCGGGAGTGAACCGGGCGCCATACTTGATACTTTGATACTTTGATACTTTCCGTATATGAAGTTCTCACTTCAAAAAGTATATAAAAATTAAAAATCGCAAATGCAGCAAGATTAAGTTTCACCGTTTCGGATTTAATGAATCCTAAATTCTGTCGTGACTCTTCGTACCGAAAACGCTCCAGAAACATTTTTTCTGTTTCCTAAACGTGAGCGTATTATCGAAATTTTGTTATTTCTTTTTTGTTTGAAATTTATTCATTTTAAGTAACATCGTTCCTTCATATCTCATTACTTAAGCGCCTTAAGAAACATTTAGTTACTGAAGAATTATCAAGTCCCCTGGATAGTTATCTAGGCAGGTGTGCCTAGCATCGTTACCTCCACATTCGTGTTAAGGAAATACAGACTGTTGGTTCTTTTCTGGGTTCGGCCACTTTATGGTTTAATAATATTAAACCGTGGCCCTAATATTTCAACTGCAAGCGACCGTTACGTGTAGCCAAAGAAGTCAGTTGCGTATTACGATATACGGATGTGTATGTTCGAGAAAGAAGGGAAGCGGAAGAAGATGTTTATTTTTCAAGAAAGTCGGAGAGGTGACTCAAAAAACAAAAAGAGTCCAATACCTACCTCAAATTTTAGGGAAAGCTATACAAATAAAAGACTTTCACTTTTCTGGGTGGAGTACAAAATATATTTTCTAAGTTTGCTATTCGTATCTAATCATGCGTATTATCTGTGAGCTGAAGAGTATGAATACTTTATGCTCGACATATGACAATGAAAACAGTGATACAATATTTCTGCTGACTCTGTCACTTTTCATGGGAACAAACGAACAAAGAGCATTAGCCACACACGAGCAGCGGTGCTTTGATACTTTCTGCAAAAGGGCGGAGTTCGTGATAACGTCAGAGGCTTTGCGTTTATATGGAAAAGCCAATATGTAACTGACAGACCTAACCCGTGCATGATTCAGGCGAACACGTCAGTCGATTTGAACTGAAAGATTACTTTGTTTCTGTGTTGCATATACACGTTAAGTAAACATATTTCACGTCATCCTTACATGGATATGTGTATCGTGAATTCATACGAAGTTACAGTAATCGCAAAAAAACAACGCTTTCACCGCGCGCGCGCGTGTGTGTAACCAACTGCCACAAGGAGACAGGCAGGGCTTACCAATCACTTTGGTGACACGTCTAGATCCTTTCCGTAGCCTTGGTATATTGTTTTGATCAACGTTTTGATTGTTATTGTACAGCTGCACAGGATGCCTTATACTTTTGATTTCGTGTGATATGTGGCACCGTGTAGGTATCATTCTTAGTTTACGTATGCACCAACTGTCTTTTACTACAACTATATCGTTCCCTTAATGAGGAAACAGGTCTTCAGACCAATCAGTGAAATAAAAGACACGGAAGCTGTAGGATTCCTTCTATAATAGGCTGATGTTTACTGTCTTCTTGTAAGATCTTCAATGATGTCACACTGCTTATGCATGTTTAAATAGATTTACTTATTTTTCCCGCTTTCAGTCACGGGTTTATACGAAACCATTAATATGTGTGGGCGATCCGGTGCACTTGGACACAACTTAGAATGGCACACGCATTAAGATAAACGTAAGGCCTGTAACGGTTCGGACAACAGCTATTCAATTTCGATGTCGTTACAGTTTACTCTATTCAGTTTTGTAGGAGTTTTACTTGTTTTCAGTGCTGTTCAGTGAACACAGTGCTACCTTAGCCTATTCTCTAATCAGCTGGTTTTATGTCGTGACTGTGTGCTTTCGTTTTATTAGTTCTCATTTGCGACTTCACAAGTTTATCATCTGCCTCTTCTTTCACCGAGACTTTCAGTTTTTTTTATGTCCACTGAAAATTTATTTTAAAATTGTGTAATAAAAACATAATAAAAAATTATGTAATTGCGTTTTGCGTTAATATCTTTCTACACTGGATGTCTGTATCTTCAAGTTTTTTTTAATTCAGTACTAGTAAATTTAAAAACCAGGTCTCTTGGAAGCTTTACAACTAAACAAGACAACAGAAAATGTCTACAGAATTACCTTCTCTTACACATATAAAAATTTTAATTTACAGATCTCACTAAATGGGCGAGTGTTTATTAGTTTCGGTGATGTGTCAGTCGCTCTTATTCCATCCATGACAACTCTGCTTGTTTCTGTTTCTCAACGTGAATCATACTTCTCACAGTTACTGGATACCAGCCTAGTTTATCATTTAAACCAATATCATCAGGCCCCTTCTCTTAACCAGAATGTTGATATCTTATGATCAGAATTATGAGTTAGAGTTGTGGGTTATGAGTTATCAGTTAGAGTTATGATCACATAATTATGAATTATGATCAGAATTATATCTTACCCACGAAGGCATTCTGTAAAGATTCATTTTACGTCTACCTCGAAGAAGATGACAATCGGTTTCTATAAGTGATTCTTCTGCCATTAATCAGCACTGAAAATGGCTTGCAGAAATCAAGTTCAAAATTTCCGTTTCAAACTACAAAATTTCTCTTCCAAGTGGTAAGAATGTTATATTCTTACTCGATATAATAAAAAAGTTACAGAAAGATGAAGTGAACATGAGACAAGAGCTCTAGCACCAATATAATTAATAGTTCATAAAAACTCTAATGTTTGGTCTTCAATTTGAATTTTTGAGTCATTTTAATTAGAAAATATCAACGAATTCAGGTAGATAAAAACTAGAGAATCGATTTTTTATCGATTTTTCGGTCATGGGCCCTCTTAACAATAGGTAATCTAATATAAATAAATTTAAGTATTGTACAGTATATGCCTACAAATGGAAGATAACAAAATCTTTTAATTTTCTTTTTAATTTGAAATTTTTCCTTTCTTGACGTATTAATTATAATTTTCTTAACGTGTAAATTATTAATGTTTTTATGATAAACTTGTCAAGATGTAGGCCCTAATAAAATTTATTTATGATGTGTGTTTCTATTAGCATAAATACAGATTGTAACTTCCAGAACATAACAGTGTAACTATAATAAAACGTGTAGGTCTACCACATAATATACACTATTATGAAATTTTGGAAAAAGCAACATATATACAAATCTAAACAAAAAAACTCAAGCCAACATAACTCATGATACAATTTTCAAAGGTCTATCTAGGTATGGGGAACATTCATAAGAAATATCTGCAACACCATTCAAAACATCACAGTCAACATACAGGGCTCAACCTTATCGCTAGTAACCAGACCAACCCATGCTCAATTACTTCACTCGACAACGGGAAAATATGATTGACGAACGATGCACAAATTAGCGCTCCAACACGTCTGAAGTCAGTGTGAATAGCTCTACATAATAAATAACATTAGTATGCTTAATGTGTATTCAAATGCTATAAAATATGTATGGAATTATTATTTTCATACAAACATTTTGTTACGTTTGTCACTAATAAGCTAACTTATTCACTCACAGAGTAAATTGTTATCCGGCATTGAAAAATCATTGATACACATATGTGCGTCTTCCCAATGTTAGATAATTCTGTTCCATAACTGTTTGTCGAAATATCCGCCTTCTAAAAATATATGGATACTTTCACTGTGCAGTTTCCTTATGTTAACTACTAAGTAGTACCCACGTGTCAACAAGACCGGACATTGCTGTGTTGCCGAACTTTAAATGCGAGAACACGTAATAGCGTGTAAGTTTAAAAACTATACATTAGCCTGTTAGCATCAAAGTTTGATCTCTGATTTTGAGGGCTGGAGGCATAAGTAATGACCAAATAGAACGTGATTATTAGCTGTACTGAGTTAGTGATGCCGCAACAAAATAATAGTATATTGTATCCTACCCTACAGCTCTAATAATTTTCACGTTTTGGACAATCACGTTTAATTATCAGTAGTTTGACATGTCATCCCACACCGGTTCCAGTTTATAAATCTGAAATAGTTACATTATAATAATCAGAAGTCTGAACTCGCGTGGTTGTATTCATACATCAGTTGAAGTATGTATAAGTAAAAATCACACTGTCAGAAAATCATGATCGTCTCAATATAGATTGCACCAGTAATGTCTGTCCCAGTGAAATCTGTCCGAGCAATGAACGGAAAAGGCATTCTTGTCACCATTCGTTTCGCTTAAAGACAGCAGTAATTTGGTGCGTAACGAAACGTTCATGCTAGACAAAGAGTATAAACAGCGGGGGGGGGGAGTGAGTGAGGCACAAAAAACTTGTCGTTCCGAACAGAAGCCTGACTGAAAGCGCTGTTCTTTTGTAAAGCGCGTAGAAATGCGACTTCCGACATTCTATGATAACAAATGACTTTCTAAGGTCTCCCACATCCGGAGAGGGTGGTGTTCTGTGTTTCTTTAAGAAACCGACTCATTCCGAGCATCTGCAACGCGCTGTTAATTATAATTAACGCAATTACGTGAGTGATTTATGATATTCTGGGCAAGCCAGAATTGCTCAAGCTAATTATAAAGCCCTACTTCGGGATGCCTTTGACATTATCAGTCAGTAAGCCTGTATATTGGAAACGTCTGATTATCGTTGTAAAATGTAATTTAGTTTTAAACGATTAGTATCATATAGTAGTAGAAATGATTACTATTTACATGACCTATGTAGAGTTTTCAAAAAAAAAATTAGTTGGGATAAATCTTTTCGTCACCTATCTCCTAACACTATTGTAAATACAGAACGTTATTATTATTATTATTAAGATTAAGTACTTCTTCTTCTTCTTCTTCTGATAGTTCCTATCCGTTTCGGATGTTGGATATCATACAGGCTATTTTAACTTTCTGCATTCCTGTACGGAATAAGTCAGTTGTATACATGCCAAACCAGTTACTTTTTCTCAGCCATGATACTATCCAACTCCCAACTCCCAACGCCCAACTCCTCTCTTTCCAAGTACTTTTCACTGCAGTATGGACTGCAATAAGTAAAATCTCTATCCATCATGATATTACTAGAGATATCCAAACGATCTTTAATGTAGTGGTTTCTCGTTGCCTTCTACGTCCCAATGTCGTTGACTATTAATACTTAGACCTACCTTAAAAGGACCTCCAAATGATCAGTATTTCGTATCTTTCATTTGAGTGTGAAATTTCGGGGGATTGAACATGCCCCCAGACCTTCTCTGTAAACGACCATGGCTTTTAAGTGACAGTTTTGGGTACCCTGAATCAATCTGTAATGTAAAAACTTTCTAATATAGGCTTCATCACTGTGTTTCCGTCGGCGGAAGTGTGGCTTTGGAATTGAATGTCTGTCAAATTTTTTTATAAACCCAAAGAGCTAGTAATTGTGAACATAGTAATACTGACTAATCCAAACTGTTAACGTTCTGAAGCCTTTGATGTAATAAGGTGTCCATAAAACTGGTACTGTCGCGACACTGTCTTAGTGCACCAATCAGATTGTCCCGTTATTAAAATGGCATTATCGTGTTGAGTCCACGTGGAGGCGGCCTTGTCCCAATTAGAATAATTCATTAACCACAGCTTATCCCCTTCAGTGAA
This sequence comes from Magicicada septendecula, assembly GCA_034769895.1. NCBI lineage: Eukaryota > Metazoa > Arthropoda > Insecta > Hemiptera > Cicadidae > Magicicada > Magicicada septendecula. Next base: position 185,110,959 of record CM068371.1, on the reverse strand, counting down.
GCCGACCCGTTATGTCGTCGCCATTCTGCTGTTGTTTGACTTTGTTCCAGCGACGTGCAGAAACAGTCAACAACGTAACACGTGGTGGAAATAAAAAAAATAATAATTACAACTAATAACAGCTGCTTTGATTGCCGTCGTCAACGGTTTGAATGAGACAGTTTTACGTGATAATATACGCTATAGGCCTTTATATATAAAATGAATCTCGGTGTAGTCACAATGTGCATCACTTATACAAGTTCTGAACTAAGATTGAACTTGGATTTATTTCTGTTTTCATTGTACAATAGAACAAGAACAACGAAGTTACACTGATTTTTATTCAAACATGAATAGACAAGGAACAAAGAGATTTATGTAATACCATATTATTAAAAATATAAAAATTAATTAGTAACAGACACAGTTTACACACTTCATATAATATGACGGTTAATGACTCACGAATACTGTTACAAACTGACAACTGCATCTTGAGTTACCCCCCCCCCTAATAGAAGGGTAAATTTATTTGATTAAATTCAGTGAGACGTAGTTACTTTATCACAGGAAAATTTGCACGAAGAAGCAATCGATATTCCTTGTTTGTTTTCTTAATATTTTCTTGATCAGTAACTCAGTATAAAATAAATTATCATAATCTAAATTTTAATGACCTATATCTATAGCAACCTGTACTACTATAAATAAATAAATATACTTTTGCAGTCATATATTATAAACTGCAAACAAATTTTGCAGGATACTGGAGTAGTTTCTGTAGTTACGAATCTATGGACTAAATTTCGGCTAATTATGTTTTCGCAACAAGGAATTTTAATAAAAAAATAAAATAATAATATAACTGTACCTATTCTCTACTTACAATCACCATTGCACAACAACCCTCGCTGATTTATTAAATAATAAACTCGAAGAAGGAAGTATAGCATTTACTACATTTCATACACTTGTCATAGCACACTGGTAAGACTTCACAAGCGGTTAGGAATGGGCAAAAGGAAATAACCGTTCAATCAATCATCTTGTGTTAGTGTTACGCCGTTGTGCTGCCTCTAAAACAGCACATTGCCGCATGAGACAATGTTAGCGCCCAGTGCCAAAATGTTTATGTATCCAAACAACTTTGATAATACCGGATTACAATTACTTCCAATAAATTATCACCATGCTATGACACAGTAGCACATAAGCTAGTACCAGCCGTCACTGACCGACTATTACTAACAGAAAGTATCGATAGTAATATGTAAATAAAATGAACGGCATGCGCTCATCTATGTTGTTTTACTGCAAAAGATTAGAGTGCTTGTCTTTTATTGTACTCTCTAATTTAATTATTTTAATTTGATTATGTTAGTCCATATTACATAGCAGCTTATTTACTTTTGAACTAGAGTCACAGATCATTAATAAGCTTTTTATTTTATGTTGCAGGTAAGAAACGGACTGAGGTCTACTTTGTTCGGAAACTGGAAAAGGTAACTTTCATACGTATTTTCAAACGTACACTGGGCTGTACTCCTTGAGTAATAATATTAAATTGTGTACAGTCTCGTAGTCGTCACATTAATACTATTCAGCAAGTATAAAATAAAAAAAGTGCAATTATATCAATTATTTTAACGCTATCGGCCAACTGTCCAGGGGTTCCCAGAACAATCTGGCACTCTAATAAGGTTTGATCCAATTTACACGTGCGCGCGCGCAAACACACATAGTAACCATAGAATCTTTATGTGTAACACGGTTTCTGTTGAAGATAGTGTTTTCCTTAAACTGACTGTAGCAGTGCCACCGTCATAATCGTCGTGAAGGCGTAAACGTTTTCGGAACTGTAACCGCTCTTTGGAGCTTTTCAGACTTGTGAAAACGAGTTATTACAAATCTATTCGCCAATGTAAAGCTCTGGAAATTATTATTTCTTTTGTTACAGCAAAAACTAAAGTAATAATAATAATAATAATGACAGTGCGAATAAGGAAAAGTGCAAAGACGCGGTTTTATTATATAACCACGTATAAAATATTAAACAAAATACAAATTTTTTAAGGGAAACCCATAAGCCAATGTCGATTTAGGTTCTCCCATTTTTGTTTTCCTGTCTGTAATTGCTTTCTATCCCTGTTTCCGAATAATTATTTCATTCTAATTTTTACACTATTCTTACTATAGTATTTATTTATAGTATTACGTTCTCTATAGTATTCTTACTATAGAGTTTAAAATACAAATTAGGGTTCTATACTAGGGTTACGACGCTCCAAGAGTTTCCTATAGAAGTGTACTCAGTGTAAGGCAACATCCACTTTCCGGAAGAGTTGATACTTTTCCCTTCGAAAACCGTATCTTTCGTCAACCCTTATTCAGTATGTATCCTGCACCTCCATCTGTTTCACCAATAAATTTCTCTATACATACGAGGCACGCCTGGCAAGATGATACAGAGGCCTGAATGTATTTTTATTATTTGTTTATAAATGTATATAAAATTATATTCGTTTATAAATTAATGACAATATATCTTTACTTTATACATATAATCACTGCCCCCCATTTTTTAATTAGGCCTACTTATCAACTCTGGAAATCGACTTTTGAATCTCCGGCTTGCAGAACTCTGCTGTTAGTGCTTTCAATCACATAATGTCCTCATCTTTCACGCCATCAGATCTATTTTCTACTTTCTTGAACTATTTTCCAAGCAGATGGTTCTTCAGGTGAATATCACGAGGTGCGACGTCCGGGCTATCAAGTAAAAAATCATCGAAAACATCCAAACCCAAGTGGCTGAGTGTAGCATGGAGCCAAACATGAATGTGAAGTAGGCAGACGTATCAGTATTCGTCTTCTTTTATATCGAACAGGCCGTGAAAAACGTTTCATTGTCTCAGTGTATGCATTTGCAGCAATTGTTTGCCTTCAGGCATGGAGTTAACCAGGAAATCGCCTCTCCTGTTTCCAAAAGGTGGGGCCGTATTTTTTCGTGTGAAATCGCTGTCTTGAAATTTTCTGGTTTTGAGGGAATCTGGCGCCATTGCAGTAGTGGATACTTTGATTCAAGATTATGGTGATGAACGCAAGTTTAGCTCAGTTGTTATAGAGCTGAAGAACTCATTTTCTTCCTGTGCACAACGTGTGTGTGAGAAACTTGAGCACGGACCTCATCCGTTTACTTTTTTTGTGGGGGATTCCTTAACATTGGGGGCACCAAACGCGCACATAATTTTGCAACCTAATTTTGACTTCATAATTTGCTGAATTGAGAATGTTGGACACTTCAAGAATCGGTTCTTGCAGATCTCTTTACATCAACGGGGATCAGTACAAACGCTTTCTGTAGTTTTGTAAAGCAGGCCATCAGAGATCAAAGACGGCTACCACTTTGTTCTTTCTCCTTTGTTCTAAGTGAAAATCAGTTCTTCCTTCTGGGATTTCGTTGGACAACTTCGAGACACTTTGACGAGTCATACGTCACCATAAACACTTCCTATTTGTCTACGAGTTTCCTCAGGGCAATTCACATTTTACGTCTAAAAAATATGTCACAGAATGAACTTTGCGATCGCATGCATTTTGGACTGAGCTGCAATTTTCACAATTTACGTCGTGAACTGCTCGAAGAAAGTAGAATCTCTTGTTCAATGCGAGTAATCGGCATCGACTGTGAACAACTGCAGTATTGCAGTGTTACGGTCACTGGCAAAACAAATGTGTACGGCCTAGATACAGTGTATCTTTACTTTTCCGACACTCTTCATATTTATTAATTTGATTTTTGTTGTAGAACACACGGTATTCCATTTTATCTTGTACACGAAATCACTAACCTGTATGAGCAGACGAATTTCGAGTACGTCTGCGCGCGTGTGTGTTGATTTGTCGCTGTCGCACAGATAAAATACCGAAGTCGAGAGAAATGATTTACTGTACAATGACCCAAACGGCAGATGTGGGCACAGGTTTACACGTGCTGCCCAATCAGTGTGTGTACAATGCGTTTAAAAGTCTTAACGAATTAATATTCATTAAAATTAAGCAGTTAATCTGTATATTATAATCGCATCTGTCAGGTGCAAGAAGAACATATTTCATAACGGAAAATATGTATTAACTACACAAATATTATTAATTGCATGAAATTTTCGTGCAAGGCAAGCATTCGGCGTCCCACGCGCGGGTCCGGTGTGTGGGAGACAATATATTATATCACAGAGAGTGAGCATGTCTGGCCACCTGCAACCATGTACAACTGGGCTTTCATTGTTCTCCCGACTTGGACACGGCCTCAGACAACGCTACGTACCAAGTCTAACGTACACACGCACACGCGCGCTTGTACTGTATCAGTTTATATGTGTCAAAAGATACGAACGAAAGTGCTTTAAACTGTATTCAGAGTGAAATATGAGTGGTGTGAAGTGAAGCGCGCGCGCGCGTGTTGTGTATTGTTTTTACCCAACACGATTTAAATGAGCTAGTTTCCGCCAAGCAAAGAAGCGCCACATTTTTCTTTTGCACTTAATTTCTGTACTTATCTTGACATCAAACTAAGTACTCCATTTGCTATCGTATAAGTACTTAATGACTGTTGCCGACAATGTTTTAAAATTTCCTTACTTGAAATTAATTTTATCCATTAGAAGTGAATGAAGTACGAGGTATAAGTACTTAATGACTGTTGCCGACAATGTTTTAAAATTTCCTTACTTGAAATTAATTTTATCCATTAGAAGTGAATGAAGTACGAGGTAAGCTTCAGAGTTTCCTCCAGCATCGAACGAAACTTTCAGTGTTGACACTCCTTAATTAAAAGTTAAGACAAGGGCTTCTTCGTGGATATCAGAATAAAGTAGAGCGTCAATCAGAGTATACTACTGTACCTAATATAATGTAAAGTAATATAAAGCGTATCTTCATGGTCTATACACATATGCGCATGAGTGTATGACCGTGCTTGCAACGGACCCTGACAAAACGAATAGCCTCTGTCAAACATTCGGTATCAGTGTTGTTTCGCAGAATATTCAAAACATATTAACCAGAATATCTTGAGTTAAACGACAAAACTATCTTGGAACCTGTTAAGTTTCCTGGTTGTTCTTAATATTTCTCTGTAATCTATGGGGAAGATAATTTAAAGTACACATCGTTATGTCCACGTTATAAAGTTGGTAACGATTTATAGTCCTATCGCTAAGAGCGTCGGCGCTGCCTACTCATCAGTTAGTATTACTACTCAGTTACAAACTACAGAAGTATATATACTCGCAGTATCTCCTATATGATTTACGAACATTTTCAGTGAACAGTAATAAATTGGGGAAAGTGAATTCACTCAGCGTTTACAACGAAACAGGAAGTGGCAAAGTACCAACACCCAAGGGAATAGTTTGACGTAATGGTAATAAACACACTTACCTGTCCGTGGAATTCTCGCGAAGGAACGAGGTGTGAAAAATACAGAAGAGCTGCACACGTTGGTGGCAATGAACTGGTGGTAACCGACCGTCGGCACGGCGTACGGCGCAATTCAGGTTCACAACGAGTACATTCCACATATTTTACGGTCGGTTTTGTAACAAGAATTGTTAACTTTGGAAAAACACGGCTCAGAAGCGTGCGTGCGTCGGATTGGTGATTCACCGTTATGGCGAACAGGTGGCTGGGCTGCTGCAGCCGCGTCGGACTGCGTGCGTACGTTTGTAAACAACCACCGGCTAAATGATTCACGTGCTTTGTTCAAGCCAGTTACAGCGAGCTTTTCAAAGTCTCGCTATAGTTGAGCGTGGCTGCTAGAGCCTAAATTAAATTATAACTTCTATTTGTGTTATAAATAGAATCATGGCTTGCAAAAATGAAACTGAAATCACCTACGTAAACATTCCGAGTTCTCTGTAATTAAAAAATGATACCGCTTTGTTTGGCATTAAATTGCCAGAACAAAACAGATGTTACGTCATTGTGGTGAGCCGCAAATGTTACATGGTGTCACACAAAGTTCCGATTCCTTAAAACGTCAGTTCGTCCTGACTGATGATTCATAGTTAAAACAATAAGTTAGGTTTTGAGGGAGTTTCCCTACAACCGGGGTTCCTCCAGAGCTATTCGCTCATCTCTCGTCTCTGTCACCATACCTTTTATATTGAGCATTTTCCTGTCTTTATTTCTTCTCCGTTCCTTTACTTCAAGCCATTCTAGTTAAGATCTCATTACATTCTTTTCCACTACTCTCCGTTCCTCCATTCTAAAATAGTGAATTACAATTTCTACATTCGTTGATGCTGTGATTACGTTCTGCCTGAAGAACACTTCTCTCAATATTGTTACGGATTAAAATATATTTCTTTTTAATTATGTGAGGATGAAAAATTAAATTTCGGCATTCTTAAGGTGGCCAGCAAATATACCCCTATACGTTACACAAGTGAAAAACTATTGCTACTTATGACCCTATTGCTACTTTTTTTCTCAAAAACTGTTGAAGATAATTCATTGAAATTTTGTAGTAGTGTTCGCAAGTACTCTATAGGTGTAGTATTGAAATAAGGATTTTGTATTCATCATTACAGATGATAATGATAATTATACAATTTTTATGTAATTATTTTATATTTTCATTCTTTGTTCCATTATCACCCAAGATTCCATTATATTTTTACTACAGTAGTTGAATATATAGATGTATATAACTCATAGTGTGTGTGTGACAATATTTAAATTTAATGAAGAAATTTGTGTTAGTGGTTGAAATCACAATCAGAATGATCAATATTGCACACCACTATATAAAAATTATTCCGATTAGCGCCTTCAAGCTTCACAGCTCATCGTCAGATCAGGGATAGGTAGAAAATATGTAATACCCAACCCATGGGTGGGGGAGAGGGGTGAAGGGTTGGGTATTACATATTTTCTGCCTATTCCTGATCTGACGATGAGCTGTGAAGCTTGAAAGCGCTAATCGGAATAATTTTTATATAGTGGTGTGCAATATTGATCATTCTGATTAATATTTAAATTAATCCTGCACCATATTCTGGAGCTCTCTGGACTTCCATTTGATCTTTTAGTCTTCTTCTCACATTTCTGGCAATCTGTCTTGCTTTTCTGGCCAGTTCTGTCACGGATTTACGCCTTCAATGATGCGTTGCTCGTTAACCTTCTTCAGTGCTGATACCATATTGGTACCAGGATTGATTCCTAGCATACTAAGTAGGTCTACTTAGTAGGGAAATATTTCCCCATATTTCCATCATTGAAAGGCAGGAACAGTGGTGAGCATCACGAACGCCAAGCATTAGTGTTTCAAATCCAACAAACACATTTTTTGGTATCCTTGTCCAGATGACATTGTTGAGCGACTCTTTGGGGTTCTGACTGCGTCCATGAAGACATTTCTTCATTAGTGTTGCCTCGGGCAAATCTTTGAAGAGTGGTTTGATTTTCGACATAACTGCTGGTGGATCGGATATCAGGCACTATAATTTCAAAATTCGCAATAAAAAATATTTATTACTTCTTCGCATTATGACGAAACAAAGCAGTAGACCGTAATAGTAAAACAAAAATGTTCTGAATCGTCCAAGTGATGCAATTGTCGGTAAAGGCAAATTGCAGTAGCATTATACGTACAGTAGACCGTAATAGTAAAACGAAAATGTTCTGAATCGTCCAAGTGATGAAATTCTCGGCAAGGCAAGTTGCAGTAGCATTATACGTACAAATACTTAGTAATTTTTCTAAGTTGGTCCGGAGAATTCTGAATGAGGATCAAAGTTATTGTCACGTAATCTGATAAAAGTGGAATGTTCCACCCATTTTAAGTTTGCATAGTTCCTACTTTGATATGAAAAGACGTGACCATTGCCTATCCAGATGATTGGTCGTTTTGTTAACGGCGGAATAGTGTGAGGCACGACTTCAATCGGTCCAAATACTGAAGGACAATATTGAGAATTATATTGGAGCTCTGAAAGTAGCTCGGAACTCAGATTCCAGGATGGTCTCTGCGACGCACAACCACACAGCCCAGAGTCAGCGAGTTATGTATAGTTATAAATGTTTTAAGGTTTATTACGTACTGCTGTTAACTGTAAATAACGAGTTGGCCTACTGCGTTGTTGTATTTTAGAGGGGAAGTTTCTGAACTGAGCGTAATATGATCCATAAGGTGACAACAAAACCTGTAAGTGTTTTGACTTGCTGTGATTCGAATCTCGTTCGGACATATGTCCATGATCACCTTCGACGTTACAATATTATACAGTGTAAAACGTCTAACGCGAAATGACAGGGACCAGCTGTTTTTTCGTGTTAACTGAATTTCGTATTAAACGGAGAAAAAGTGAAACAAAATGACATAAATGATCCAATACTGTCTAGATTACTTAGTATATTGAGTAGTAAAATACAACAATAAAGAATATTCAGAAGGTAGTTACATATAAACGTTTTATTTGTCCTCGTAGATAATTTCTGGTTAATTTTTGGAAAATATGTGGTTAATTTTGCTTAAAACTTGGTATATAGTTCAAACAGTGACAATGTTTAATTCTTTTTAATATAGTCCGTTATTTTCTTTAGCACACAATTCTGCACTACTTTATTTTCAACAAATTGTTCTAATTTATTAATATGGTTAATAAACATTTCACCTTTCTAGTTGGCTTCTAAATAGCTGAGCAACGAAAGCATATCGGTAGCGATAACAACTCGTATAAATGTTCACTGTCATTTTCCGTTTCAAGTTCATTGGCACTGTCATCACTTTCACAGTTTTTAATTTGCACTGTTTGAGGCGTGCATGTATGGATTTATTTATTATCCAGCTATTGAAAAGCCAGCAAAAACATTATTTCTAACAAACGTTTTTCATGTTAACCGATATTTTGTAGGTAAAAGTTTCGTGTTAATCATATAAACTGTAATTATTGTACAAATATAAGCAATAATCATAGTTATATGAATCATAGTTTGTCCTGAGTCATAGTTTGTCTTTTTTAATGTTAAACGTTTTCCATTGTGTGTGCAAGAAATTCATGAGTTACAATACAAAATACACACAGATTATATTTTTGGTTAACACGTGATTTGGATTATAATTTGTGTGTATGTGGCGCGCGCGCGCGCGGTCGCGTGTAATTCCTACTACTGTGAGAACCAGCAGTAACAATTTTTTTGATAAACTACGGACGCACATACGTATGTCGTTTAGGATTCTGTAAACACGGCAAACGTCTGACTGTAGACTTTTACGACCCATTCACTGAAGGAAGCAGGAAATAACGTTTTTCTGAGAAGGAGAAAATGGAGAATTGTTGTCCCAAAGAAACCACGTTATCTGATAATAGTCACCCCTGGTGTTTCTTGTAAAACTTAACGCAATCCTAAGAGTCTGATGCAGAGAAATACTGGTTTAAGGTTTTAGCATAATGTTTAATACAAAGTGACCCTAGTTTAACGACTGCCAAGTGAAATTACCGATTGAAAGCAACTTTGTTCTTAAAACGATCTGTAACTTGTAACTATTAACAGAGCACTTTAATATGCAGTAGAGAATTTGTTTCTTATAGTAATAATTTATGATATTTATTTACTCAAATCCATTCTACCACAATGGTGTTAGGTTTTTAAGTAAGCGCTAATATTACATTACAAATAATAATTACAAATCAACATTCCAAAATAAACTATATCTTAATTCCTTGATTATAGAAATATGTTACTGTTCAGTTAGTTTGTTTAAAAAGAACATAACTCAGTCTATTGACAATTACATAAACACCGTTACTATTCCTCTGATTTGCTATTGTTTCCAAGACGCAAACTCACTCTAGTTCCCTATTTCTCCCCACTACCTTTACTTCATCCAATTCTTCCCCTGCCTCTCTAGCACCTTCCCTACTACGTTTTCTCACGTTCAACGGATACGCATTTTTTTCTCTTTATTCCTACCTCGGCCTCCTGTATTCACTTCGCCTGTCATCGTTCATTCTATGTAAATAACATCACCAACTCAGTTCCCTCTGCTACTGTACACTCCAGTATCGACTGCACTGACAAATCATTTATTATTTGTTCATACCTAACTCTGCCCCTTTATTTCCACCCTGCTTTCCCTTCCTTTCAATATGTCAACTCTGCAGCCTCTATTCTACTTATAACTAGTAAAAGTTCAAGGTCAACGTCAGAATTTCAGATCCTTGCTTCAATACTACATTTACTTTAATACTTCCAGATAATCTATCTTGTTTAAGAAACTGTTGTTAATTACGAAGTAGATCTAAATTGCTTTTTTAACTCTTTTACTGAGTTCTGTGTCTAGTCTCCTGTATCCTCTACTGCTGCCCCTATGTAGGCTATTCAAAATCATAATTTTCTCAGTGTTATCAACATCTGTTTATGCAGTTAATTCTTCCTTTCCATCTTCTACCAGCGCTTTCTCTTATAAATGATTGTTACGTACAATTTTTTTTCTACCCACCTAAGCTTGCTTGTAAATCTTCATCATTCTTTCATGCCATTATTACCATACCATCTGCAAATAAACGTTCCAAGATGTTTTCCCTTTGAACATTTTTATGTCTTATACACAAGACCTTATAATTTATTATATAATTGCCCTTTATGTACACATGAAGTATCAACAGCGTTAATCGTGCATGTTTTGCGTTTGTGATAGTATTAAGTACGACTTTATTAAACACTTTTTCCCCACTTTAAAACGGATTAATTTTTCCGAAGTTTCTGTTTGTGTTAACTGAGAAACCATGATGAGAATGCATTGGCTTAGGCATTCTTATCACATTTTTGTTTCAGAAAATAAATATTTTATAGATCCAAAATTCAGATTTAAATAGTGCGATCCATTGTTCTGTTTTCTCTAATGCCACTTTTCCAGAATTTGTTATTATGTTTTTAAATAAAATTCTTGTCTGCAGTGAGAAAACCGTCACAAATAAAATTCAAACGAGAGACAACACAGATTACTGAACATGATTAAAAATCATTTTACAAGCATAAAATTGCCTTCTATGAGATGCAGCAATAACCCACATATTACAAGGTCATACTCCCCCGTACATTTCTTTTACCAAAATCGATTCGACTTTAAAACAACGAAATTGGTTTATTTTTTTAACTAGGGCTTTAGATCTAACTTTTATGAAATTGAGATTACACTGATGCATACGTGAAAGTCTACGGTGCCTGTCTCACACAGTTTCGAGAATAGCGGAAATGTCTTGGCAGATTCCGCCTCTTGTTCGTTATTGTAATTTTACTACTGCGTGTACTGAAAATTGTGAAATCCATCAGTTTTATTACAAAACGTCTACAGCAGACAGACGGCTAATGAATGCGTTAAAATTCACTTAAACAAACAAAACAGGTTATAAAAGAATTAGTGTAAATACCGGATCAATATAATCAAACGTCCATCTGCTCTGTTTGTTTACGTGCCACTAATGGACGCATTCCAATAACGTTTTATTTACTAGGGAAGCTTATATTTAGAATGTATGAGATATACGTGAAGCGCCAGTATTGTTCACTGGAAACCGATGACTGACTGCAGTTTTGGAGATGTTTTTAATTAACAAACGAAATATACAAATATGTATTTGAACTTACAAAATAATAACCAGACATAGAGAATTGGCGTCCACTGATTTCCTTTCTAATACGTTTGGTAGGAACGCATTGCATGCGTCTACAACAATTATGCTTTAAACCTGGCGTCGCTGGGGAACGTCCAACAGAACGTAACGCTTCAATCTTTTCCCTGGTTGATGAATAGGCAAGTTCATGGTCGATTAATTTGGGTGTTCGTTGAGCCGATTCTGATTTCGCACCGGCAGTTTGGCACACTCCTCTACAATTCTTCCAAACTTTACGTTTTTTAAATGATTTTTTTAGGGAACATACCGGTTTCATAACATGCCTACATGGACGTAAAAGAAATAGACTGAAAATAAAACTTAAGATCGCAATTTTCGGGGCAAGTAAATAGAGAGAATGCCAGGGAATCCCCTTTCTGAATTTAATTATCTTCTGTTAAGGAATCGTTTCTCTTATTGTACCCTATTCGACAGTTAACATTGATGATAATCAATTAAGTTAGAAACTAATTTAGTTTCTTCTGATCACACGTGACAACAGTTTAACTTCAGTTTCGTATAGTTTGAACTGTACAGTCATTACTGTAGTTAACTCACGAGTCTCCAAGGTGAAAGAAAGTGTGAACACAATGTTGTTAAGCTAGATAAGAGAATGCACTGCACACTAGAAACTGCATTTAGATGGCAGTATGACATTTGCAGATTAGAAACAATAGGTATTATTGGTCACGTATTGCGCTTTTGTGAATAGAAAGTGTTTAGAAACGCGCACCCGCACTGTTCAAGGAGCAAATGTTAAAGATTGTCATTCCTTTCAGTATCACTGTTTCAACACAGCGTACATTACATCCACGTGCTTATAAAAAGTGTCTTTTATTTTAATTGTTAGTAAAATTACAAAATGTATTATAATGCTTTTGAAGTACTACGTGACTTTTAATTTTTTTTTTAGAATGCTAATTGAACGAAACAGTTACATAAGGTGCATGTCGTATATTATTCATCATACCATCACTGTCACATACGATTATGTTCATTACGATTTGAAAACTAACTGTCGACAGGGCTTCAGAATTACTACAAGATACGTTCAGCAGACCAACGCATAGGCTATTTGCTTCAAGTCGAAATTTCCAAACGTAATGTCTGTGGGACAGTAGAAAGTACAACGGTTATTCATTCATTTCTAACTCAAATTAATTTTCGTTTTTACTCCTATTGAGAAATGACTTGCAGATAAAAAGGAGACCATAAAGCATAAATCTAATCGTAAAACGAAATAAAAAGTTGAAGGTCTTGCGATTGGTTTCAAAAAATCAAATAGATGTTAATCTTTTGCTGCTACTTATTTCCTTTATTTTACATAACTCTGATTTGTCTATCCCATAAGAACAATTACAACTAGACTGGTAAATGAAAACATTGTTAACAGGCGTGGTCTATGAACAGGTAGGAGATAAGGGTAAAGTAAAAAAAAGATACTAAGCAAAAAATAATTATGGAAGGTGTCAATAGAATAATGCACGGACTGTATAGTGTGTTAACTGAATAGACAACAAGTAATGACCAATTATTAAGGGGTTTGAGAAAAATATGTAACGATACGTCTATAACAGGGTAGTTAAGGTTGGCTAGGTTAGGTTAGGTTGGTGGTGCTTGGTGCAGCCGCAACAATGTTGAGCTCTTCGGAGACGCTGATATTGTAAGGTTCATTAAAATAAATAGATACAGTTGGTTTGGGGACGTGAAAAAATGAAGGAAACAGCTGAACAAAGCAAATATTTTACAAGAGGCTCAGAAAAATACTAAGAATTAGGTTGAGAGATTACGTGGGACGGCTTAACATTAGAAACTGGAAGGCTAGAGTAAGTATCGGATCAGGCCAAGACCAATGAAGACTGTGGAGTCATAGATGTTGATGATGCCTTCAGTAACAAAACGAACACAAAATATCAATGGAATGAGAATTATGAATTAGAATAAAAAAGTTGCTGATGAAATATACGTATATAGTTAAATGGGAGAGAGGGAAAGAAAGAGTGATAGGGAGGGAAGTGGATGGATAGACAGACGGAAGAAAGATATTAAAGATATATAGGGTACAGTTAGACTGCATAAGTTTTGAATATTGTACGAAGACGACAAACTTATATGTATCCAATAAGTATAATCTTGATAATTCCCATTGGACCTCTAGTTATGTCAACCGGACTAAAGATTTTCTGCAGGTTTGAATAAACCAACTGCAACTGCTGTTTTTGTAATGATTCCGTTATTAGATGTGACGTGAGTTTTCCGTAACCCACCAACGCAAACAAATTATAATTTTTCAAGCATACAGAAAACGAACAACAGAAACAAGAAGTGTTTGCAAATCGTAAAAACCGGTGTTTGATAGCATCGCGGATTCACAGCAACGCTTATTGGCGTCGCGCCCTAATGTGATCATTCTTTGAGACTCTTTCTTACAATCGTTTGTGTTTACACGATATAAGATTGTCGTTTATACGATTAATATGCTTTTAAATACGGTTTGTTTATTTTACGATCGCACAACGCTGGTTTTGTAATTCATGATTTTTGCTCAGAGAGCTAGCGAACACACTGCCGACATCTGTCTTCTCTTCTCTTGGCAACGGTATCACATAGCCAGACTAGCTGTACTTCGTGATGTGTCAGAACACGAATCACATATACAGGTCAGACACTTCAAACAGTTTATAACGTCCATTAGTGTATGCGCATTTCACTAAGCTGTCTGTAAAAACTCAGCACAACTGTTTGCTCTACTTGTTCAGTCCTCGATCAGCGATTCCGTCTCTACCTTCTTCTCACTCTCTTTCTTCATCTCGTTCTGTCTTCCATATTAGGTTTAGCGACGTTTTTCTTCTGACTACCCCAACTTTCCTTCATTTTCTCCCACGTTTTCGTTGAATGATAACGACGACTGCGACAACGATGATGACGATTATTACTATTATAATTTTATCCGATCTGCTCAAGTGGACCTCGTAAAATAACTTTTCATGATCTTCCTTCTTTGCATGCCGTTTTCTCCTTCCAGTACTATGTCCAGTACTATACTCCTTCATACTTTTACTATGTTCATACTTCCTTTTTTCTGTCCAGAGAACTTTTGTTTCTTTTATTTTCAATTTCGTAAAACCGTTGAATTCCTTAATCTTTTTCCAAGAAGCATCCCTTTCTAAAATTTCTTCTTCCGATAATATTGATAATTAATGATTTTGTATATATTAATAATAGTAGTGATTATTATTATTATTATTAAAATTATTATTATTATTATTAGTAGTAGTAGTAGTAGTAGTATTCTTTTTTCGCTTCACCCATTCACCCATTTATGGGGTGAAATTACATAACTTCCTTCAACTCCCAACTTTCTGAAGTTCTTTCCTACTTCATATCTATTCCTTAATTCTCATTCTCTGGTTCGCTCTTACCCTCTCTTCTTCCGATAACATCCTTCCAGGACTGTTTTTACGGGGGGACGAACGGAACCGGACCCTCCCACGGAGGGTCGAAAAATGTTGACGTGGAATTTTGTTACTATCTTAATTTGTTGGCTGTTTTATTATTTTCTGAGCTGTGTACGCTAATATAGTAGTACCTCTTATTTAAATATACAAACAGGTTTATTACACAGCATTTGCGTATACGTTTGAAGTATATGAAATATAGGAAAGTCGATTCAGTGACCCCGGAAGAAATTCTTAACGAAATGGCCAAAAACACGTGCAAACAGTCTCTATCTTTTTTATGTACAAAATTTTCTTAGTTTACCATGTTTTTCATTGAAACTGTATTTATCATTTTTAAATGTCAACTGTCAATAAATATCTTTTAAACAATGTTTCAAAAACACGTATTTTTATTGTGTTATTACCGTTTACTTAAATGGGATTGATTTTAGGATATTATCACGCGTTTTTCAGCCAATTTGAAGATTGTAATATTGATTAGGCTTAACTTGTTTTTCCTTTTGTATGAAGCCGACATGGCCTTCCCAAGCTACTGCATCCTTCTGGTTCTTCTTGGTTACTTTTCGGGCAAATCCTTCACCTCCGCAATTTTCTTTCTGTTCACTTCTCTGTCTCATTATTGTTTATGTTGTTGGTGGTGATGTTATACTTAATTTTGTGAATCTGTACTGTATTTTCAACAAAAGGATACTTTCTCTCAGCAAACATTTTACATTCTCGTCCCTCATGCAATTTTAAGAATAATTTCGTTTAGTAGTTTCGTCAGGACATGATGTTACTGACGAAAAGCAGAAAAGCACAGCTAAATACATATTACCATTAACGATAAAAACGTCGGGAAGCTTTATTTTGTTAGAAGTTTTCTTGTTCCAGCATTATACTAGATAATTGTCAAACTGCTGATAGTTTGTTACTGGACAACCCCTTTCTCTGTCTACACCATTATTAAATCCTAACGACACCAATAAAATGCCCTAATAGATTCTTAACCACACTAAACCCATCGCTTCATAAACAATAGCCCAGAAAAACGATATTTTGTCCCATGCATTAGGTTCACAGAATAATGTAATCGCGTCCTATTTTATTTCTTTCATCTACTCGCGTGTTCTGATTTTGATAATATCGCTTTATATATTATAAATTTTTTGTTTCTGCATTTACATAATATTTTTTAAGGACAACTTTGTTAAAATACATCGTATATACTCACGTTGAAACATCATCATGTGTGTGTCTGTACTGTATGGTACGTGTAGATCCCTCACTCTGAAACTCTGAGGAGGCGAAGTGACTTTCTTACGTAAAAATTAATCTGTTATCTGAGGGGAAAACATTAAATTATCCTAACGAAAATGGTTGTCATGCATCGTTTCTTGTGGGGTTACGTGATGCGCCGCAGGTCCCATTTAATTAAAAATACTTGGAGCAACATCCCTCTCGGTTAGAAATAGGTTAGCCTTGAATGCACGTTGTGTCTGAAAAAAAATGAGGCTGTGAATCTGGAAATAAAATTTAGTGTGCATATTATTATATGTTAGGCATAAAACGACCATATCACTTATGTGAACGAATTACAGAGACTATTTGTACGACATTCGAAATAGTTTAGTGCTATGTATTGCATGAGTGTCTTTTCTGTTGTGTCAATAGTGGAAATTTCTTATTTATTCAGTAGTGTATGTAAAAGTTAATATACTGACACAGTTGTAAAGCAAGGCAATGATCTGAAGATTAAAAGCAAATAGTCTACAAAAGTTTAAATGACAATATTTATATTGAAAATCAATGACTCCTACATTTTTACATACTTTTTAATGTTTCGAAATGGCCAAATTATCACTTCTTACAGTTTCGTCGCCTCTTGTGGCGTGTGAATAACCTGTCTTGCTATCCCATTATAGAATGGCACGTTTCTATTTCTATCCATTCTTCCGGTGTACGGGAAGATAAAATCTTCATTCGCCAGTACGTGACAAGGGCCCAAAGATTAGGCCACTCTAGGACTTGTAGCAATGAATTTCGCTCCTTCCCCGTCTTTGAATCTACGGTGAGTTCGGGGAGGTACGCGTTGTCAGCTCAGGCGACAGGCATGACCGATTGCTTTAGACTTGCAGCTTGCCAATTAACAAGCTCAAAGACGGCCGAAAAGACATTATCATCTCCTTGCGAGCTTTGATTTGGAAGAAGCGACTACTCATCTGGTGTCTACCCGTATTCCCGGAAACGTATGTTCCAAACTTACGAAATGTAGCCCGGGATCTTTCAAACTCACGATACGATAGCCCAAACCTTTCTGTCTTTCGTTACCGATGTGTGGCTGTACTGTACATCCGGCATTCATTTACACGTGTCGTTTACTTTCTATATTTTTGCTGAGGTTTTACATCTGACTTCTATGCGCGTAAGTTATAACTTACGCGTGGGACGGGATTCCACGGGATACCACAAAAAAGTCTTAACCCATTATGTGACGCTGTATCCTGTATCCTACGCAGTCTACTTGCTGAATCAAAACTAACGAATAGTCATTTATGCATATACTGTCTCTATGAATTTCACTTCCATTTATCAATTTGTTGAGTAATTTCACGATCAACTTTTCACACAATTTAGCCAATACTCATTCCTTTGACTGTATATTTTTTATTTTTACAGGATTATCTAGAAAAGAAAAAAGCCAAATCCTCTTTTCTTTAAATCATAAATAAAAACCATGTTCATGAAATACACCGAGACTGCGACAAGTTCAAACGTAGTTATTTTCCATGTTTTATTTTCGTTGTAAAGGCAAACAGTCGAATAAAGATGCAAAATAAATGTGATTATGTATTCAGCTGATTATATTCAACTTGGCTGTGCTCAGTCGTGCATGCACAATGCTCTCCGTAGTTCGCTAACGACTTCCGTCCGGTCTGATTGGGAGTTATTCACTCATACTACCGCATAGCATGTAGCAAATTGTTGAATAAAATCTTAAAAACTTTTGTATGTATGTTAATTTTCAAGTTTTGCCATAAAACATTATTTAAATGCAGAATATCTATTATTACAAGCAAACTCGATCCAATTTATAGGCTTCATACAAGTAAACTTTTTTTATTTTTACGAATTGTTGCGTAAACGATTTTCTATAATATTTTCATTAACAATACCAGTGTTGCATAATTTATCACTAATTAATACTGACTTGGTAATTGTCTTAAATTCGTATCCTCTTAATCGCAATCAGCTGCTCGAAGCCACTAAGCGGGGTGATATTACACACTCGTAAAAACCTTCCACGAACTTGCCGTTATCGGAATAAATGACTGGAAAACAGGACGAAGATCACACAGGAAAAGACTCGATTCGCTACCAAATAGCTAGCTGTTAAAGAGTGGTACCTCGACCATCACCTTTGAGTAGCAAATATAAATTCAGTAAGTGATCACTGGTTGGTAATGGCGGATACACTTCTACCTTTTCTCCGATCGCGATGTTACAGTTCTTGTTTCTCACATTCTCAAATAAAAGTTTTATGGAATGACACAAATACATCTCTTTTATTGTTTAATTGGAGTTGTTTTGTTTTGAATTAGGAACGTGGTTAGTAAAATATAATTTAAAACATTAAAACTACTAATATTTCACTGGTAAAAACCTTGCGTAACACGTGGTAAAATGGTTACGTAAGTCGATCACGTTTCAAAATGCTTACGTAAAAGCTATATTGCTAGAATTTAATTGACGTGATTTGAAAATTCATCGCCAGTAAAGAACGTATCTGAATTGACAATAGTGTCTTTCCGGTAATTTTCTCAGTATGTAGGCCTACTCCCGTCCTAAAATTTGTTTAGCTTCAACCGTAATAGTAACACACTAAATTCTTGTGTTTAACGTTTGGTTCAAAAAACTTGAATAAATTTACTCCCCCCCCCCAAATTTATATGTTTGAACGGGCAGATTTTCTGTCCACCAGATGTATACTTCAACGTTTTAGGCAACACCGCGTTGATCTTTGGCCAGCTGAGTCTTGCTAAGAGAGCGGTGTTAATTGATTATAATAATTAGAGATTGCTCAAGTCAGAGCGCAATGAGCTTTCATCGTGTATGCAAATTAATCCGCATTATGGTAATGTGCAAGACGCAGCACGTTAGGCCTATTATTTTAGCGTGCTAAGTGCCACGTTGGTGGTAAGTGGGTCAGAAAAGTGTTAAAGAAACCGTGTAACGGTAATTATTGTAATATAGGCGTTATAGTTTTATAATTTCGTATGGAATTACAATTATACTTCAAACACGTCATCTGTACTTGATATGAAATCTAAAGTAGGCAGTCTCACTGAATAATGAAACAGACGACAAATCTGTACTTAAGTGGCTCCTTCTTCACCTTCTTCTCTTCCGTCTTCTTCTTTTTCTTCTCCTCCTCCTGCTCCTTCTCCTTCTTTTTTTTTCTTCTTCTTCTTCTTCTTCTTCTTCTTCTTCTTCTTCTTCTTCTTCTTCTTCTGTATTGCTCCGACAGTAGATAGACGAAATTGACTCCAACTTAAGGCAAACCCCACAGTACAGAACGAATTACCTACATGCAAAGTGGTAAAGTGTTGTAGTCAAAAGTAGGTAATAAAAGTAGAAAGAACGTAAGTAGTATGGGTATAATCAGTTTCTTAGGCTTTCACGGCCGCCGTCATAATTATTACAATTATTATCCGGGCTGTAAGGCCGTGGTCTTCCAAAATCTTCATGCTGATAGATGATAGAAGGCCTTTGCCATCGTCATCCTTCATCTTCATCTTGTATCTTCAGCTTTCGCCACAGTACTGTGGTTGTACTGACGTAGGCCTACATCTTATCAGTTTTTAAAGTCCTTTCACTGAAGATGGCCTCCAGAGGTGAAGCCGAAACGTCTGATCAATCGATTAACATCATCAGCACGATGAGTTTGGAACACCACGGCCTTACAGATCGGATAACAATTGGTATGGATATAATTCTATACACGTAAATCCTATAAGGAAAATAACTGTGCCTTTTGCTTATATAATGTAAATCGCCTACAAAATAAAACGTATAAACCATTAAATGAATTGTCTTCTCGTAGGCTACAAAACCCCGGAAGTGATATAAACCTTCAACTTCCTTTGTTATTCACCGACTATGAGCCGTTACAAAGTAATAAAACCCGATTTCCTCGCAGAAATAATGATTTAATTTATTCACATAATGTTTTCAAGAATCCATAAAAACAAAGGAAGGATCAACAGCGTACTGATGCGAGCCGTACCCACTCGTACAGAGCAGCCAGTCCGTAAAACCAATAGACTGGAACTATTAACAATATGTAAATGTGCTGTTTTCAAACGTACTCTATATTGAAAGTAACGCATATAACGGATCGCTGTGAAAGTCTGCAAACGTAACACACGGAACACATCAACCCGCTGTAGTACCGAGAAAAAAAACTCTGTTAGTTCTTATACTTCAAATCAAAATTGCTCATTTCGAAAATAAAATCCAACCGAATTACGCGCACGCACACTATAGTCACACCGTGTATGGAAAATCGAAACAATGCTCATGTGTGTGTGTGTTTTATTGCCGGTTGAAACCATAGTTTCTCGTGTTTCACTCCGGTTTACGTTCTTTTAATTAGAAGTAATACTGCTGACAATTATTGCACTGCTGCGCTGAGATTAAATCCGATGTCGTTTCGTTTTATGTATTTTTCGATAAATCGAATGTTTGTAATTGCCGGCTGTAATTGCAGTACAGCTTTATTACGGTCTGCAATTGAAGACACAGCTTTACTTCGTGCAGATTAACTGGCGTTCGGATAGACTGTGCTACAAGATACACGGTATTTCATGTACAATTACGAAATCTTGTCTTTTTTTCTACAAAACGTTTTCAAGGAAAGTACTAGTGTTTCTAAACAGAATTAACCGACTTCTTTAGTCTTGAAACCATATGAACAAAACAGCAAATTGAGAATACCACACGCGCGCTCACAAGTCTGTCTGTCTGTCTGTCTGTCTCTCTCTCTCTCTCTCTCTCTCTCTCTCTCTCTCTCTCTCTCTCTCTCTCTCTCTCTCTCTCTCTCTCTCAGATGTGCTATACATATCACAGCACGAAAGCCACACGCAGAGTTAAGCGGCCAGTGATTATACGATGTGGCGCCCCAGTGTTTACAACTAACGTAAACATTTGTGTAAGACATGATCTGTCAGCATCACACATACTCTGGTCGCCTTGATTTCTACGCAACGCTTAATAATAGTCCTTGGAGTTCATATGTTAGGAAATGCTCGCAGCACATTTTATTGCGAACGGTATTATTATTGTAATGTCGTTACTTGTAGTCACATTTTGCTGAATGAGATTACGTTATTGTCCGAATAATTTCATGTTAATAGATCACTTTCAATTGATTGAATTTCGATCGTAAACAATTGTTTGCCTTTTCTTGTAGTTTCGAAATTACTAAATAAGAGCAAACATAGGTAAAGGTGTTATACATTATCGAAAAGTATGGCAAAAATTCTAATTTAACTTCGACCTATTCATTTTTTAATACCTTTTCAATCATATTACACCTCTGTATTCTTCATACTCCTCTAAAAATATGAAACATTCCAAACTAATGACACACTTTATGTTTTCTTTTTCTCCCCCAACAAGGATTAGTCCTTGGTGACATGTTTTGGCTTCATAGGATTTATTCACATTTTTTTTCTTTGCTCTCCCTACGCTTCTTCTTCCAGCTGGTTTGTATCTACAACCGCTTTTGGTAGTCTTCGATCATCCATACGCTCCAGATGGCCCTTCCAATTTCTTCTGTCCAATTCTATTTTCATATTTAAGTTGTATCCTATTTTCAACTCTTCTCTAATCTCTTCATTTCTAAATCTACCTTGTTTACAGCAACCTTTGACCGATCTTAGAAATTTCATCTCCGCTGCTTGTAAGCGCCTTTTATCTCTCTTCCTCATTATCCATGACTCACTTCCATAAAGAAGCATAGGGACAGCCATTACTTTGTAAAACTTGAGCTGAGTATCTCAAGTCACATTTTATGTGATACTTTAACAACCAACGAATTTTTTTAGTTATATAAAATGTATATCGTTCAAGATCCCGTACCTATATCACTGCTGAACACCGACGAAAATTTCATTTGATAAAAACGTGTAAACCATTGCATACAGTAAGGCAGCGGCAATGAAGTAATTTTGTCAAATAAAAATGTAGTGTTATTTTGTCATAAAATCCAGAAATAAAATCTAAAAGTGCTCTCAGTGCGACCTGTCCACCTCTGATTTCGTTCAATTGCAGGAACGGGTTGCCTACATCGGACTGTGGATAAAACTCCCTGTAAACCACAGTCAGCGACACTGTGGTGGGACTAGACACATACTACATAGATTTCTGTTTATAGATACTAAATCTAACCAATTCTCCTTTAAATAAAACAGTTTACCAAATATGTATTTGCCGACATCACATTCGGTTGAAGAAAAGTAGCTGTATTCGTTGTTTGTAACCGCACTAACGTTAATACGTTAGGCAAGCAAACAGGGCTTGAGAGCAATGTACGGTGTGTGTAGAGTCTGCGATGTTAGGTTTAATCACGCCGTCTGTTTGGTGCGAATACAAACACGACTGACATGTTCCGCTCGCTAAATTACACTGATTAGTGACGAACATAACAGCGTGCGTAAAAAACGGCGCACCTATAGCGTAGGCGGTAACAAACTGTTGTGAGGTAACCCGGCGTTAACGCACCACGCTAATTTCTCCACCGGGAGAAATCACTCAAGGCTACAGACATTAGGCATTCCTCTTCTGTATCGCAGTAGGCGCAGTCTGCTGGTGTTCAGCCAAACGTGTACGCGGAACCATATGTGCGCGGTTTCCACTCAACACAAACAAACAATTAGGTCACGCTATTTAAATTATGGATTAAAAACAATACACGCACTGTGTTGAATTCGGACAAACGGCCTTCTTCGAACGACGCAGCTGCGGGCTTGTTGGCGCATGTACAAACATTGCTACTGACCATTGTCGAACAAAATAATCGAGAATCCGTGGTCGATCGTTAAATACGCGGGATGGCTTCGGAATCTTTAGCCCCAGATTTTTAGGTCAGAAAAAGTGAATTCTTTGTACCTGAGGCTAATAAATAAGCCTACTTTAATAAAAGTATATTTATTATAAGTAAGCTCAAGAAAACATCAGTTATTAACTTGTATTCAATTGTTAACAGCTTGTAATATCAAAAATTACGGACTTGTTTTTGTGTTTGAGATTAATGTAATAAGGAGTGTACTGTAATACGCTCCGTGCGTACTGGTAAGGGCAAACTACTAATACTTCATAACGTTGGTCCGTATCCGGACTAGTCGTCTAATATTAAGCCCAAAGTTCGGCTTGATTGGCGCCCTCTCCCTAACTTTATTTATTTCGTTTAACGTTTTGCTGCAGGCTGCTATCCAAGCATTCTCAAGAAGAACGAACATAAAAGAGTCAATAAATTATTTAAATTACTCCTCAAACAGCGTAGTGAAGGATGGGATTGTCTGTACTCGTAAAACAGCGATCTTTTAGCCCTACATGTTCTGAATGGTTAGACGACAGAAACCGTGCACCACTCTGTGTTCTGAATGAACCGAGGAAGAAGCCTGGCTTCCGAAGGAGGTAACGAATAGTTGCACGTGCGTCAGTGTGCAGTATTCTACAAAACTACCATTGCTCAGACATAATTCTGTTGTTTTTGGCTCCATCCCTCAAATCTCATTATTTTTCCACGGCTTTCTATAAATAGTCGTAGCGTTTTACACAGGCGCATGCCTGTCACACTATTGCACCTCTCATCTCAGTGATACATGGTAAGCACATGAATTTACTTTTTTGTTTTTAACAAACAGAATGATCACTGTTGCACACCACTATATAAAAATTATTCCGATTAGCGCTTTCAAGCTTCACAGCTCATCGTCAGATCGGGAATAGACAGGAAATATGTGAAACCCAACCCTTCACCCCTCTCCCCACCCTGCTCACCCACAACAAACTAAAAATTAATGACCCTTCCCCACCCCCTAAACTCTGTCTCACCATCTGTACAGTTACATATTTTTCTAGTAAATTCCTTGTGTTTCAGTGTGTGTGTGTGTGTGTGTGTGTGTGCAACAAAGTGTACCTAAGGGAGACAGGACGAAAATTCGTATGCAGGTTGTCTGACCACAAACGTGGAGAAGGTAATAGAACAACCAATTCGTTATATGCAAGACATTTCATAGAAGACAACCATAAGTTTCTTAATCCTTTGGAAGAATACGAAATTGTAAAAGTAGTAAATAACACAGTTGAAAGGAAGCTTAGAGAGGAGTTAGAAATATTGAAAGAAAGAGAAAAAGGGTTAGACAATTTAATTAATATTAAAATAATTTCATTATTTGATAATGAAGAAATATTTTATAACATGATTAAGAAGTAAATAATAGAGGGCAGATAGATAAGATTAAGAATTATATTGCATAGTACAAATTGGATGTTTTAAAATAAGGGTGTGTGACTGACCCACGTGTGTGGAGAGGAAGAGGGTAAGTTTAAAAGGATGCACACACACACACACACACACACACACACACACACACTGAAACACAAGGAATTTACTAGAAAAATATGTAACTGTACAGATGGTGAGACAGAGTTTAGGGGGTGGGGAAGGGTCATTAATTTTTAGTTTGTTGTGGGTGAGCAGGGTGGTGGAGAGGGGTGAAGAGTTGGGTTTCACATATTTCCTGTCTATTCCCGATCTGACGATGAGCTGTGAAGCTTGAAAGCGCTAATCGGAATAATTTTTATATAGTGGTGTGCAACAGTGATCATTCTGATTGTGATTTCAACCACTAACACAAATTTTCTTCATTAAACGTTTTTTGTTTTTGTTTTTGTTTCTGATAAGATGATTGACTTGTGACAATTGGCTCGGTATCCAATACGCCTATTGTAGGCTACAATAGGTACCAGTTACAAAAGGCTAATCCCTCGTAGATAATTAAAAAGAGCTCAGTAATAATTCAAGTGTACTGCTATTGTAACACGCTGCCACAACTACAATTTAAATATTTATTCTCATACACAGTTTCTGCCATTTTGTTGGCTTAATTTAATTTTAAGCCCTATTCTTGCTGTTTCAAAACTGGCCCTTCAGTAATGTCTGCTAAGTACAGCTTTGCAAACCTGTAATATTCTCCCGTTCTATCTTCGGCCTAGACATTTGTGATATTGATATTTGTAGTTATCTGTAGTTTTCCTCAGTTGAGGAAACCAGTTATCTGGTCCCCAGATCACTTTACACAAAGTGTTAGCTCCTTGTTTCTTTTCCTTGTTTGAGAATATTATCAAAAGTATTTCTCCTCTGAAGACACTTTTCCTTAAAGGCTCTCATAATTCTAGTGTACCTAAATTATATTAATCAGTTACCGTTATTCTTTCGGACAGGACAGCAACCGACCTGGATGGTAAAATCTACTACAACTTTATAGGAGAGATGAATTATATTTCGACCTACAAAGGAATTTCCATCCGAATTCTTCTGGACAGCTGGAGTCTACTGCGACATGCTAGTGTCAGCCTATTGTCTGGTGTAAATCTATACAAACCATATATTGCTGATTTAAAATTTACGGTTGTGATAGTTCCATCCTTTGTTATCAGCTTTTACCAAAACAAAAAAGCACAATTCATTTGATTTTTTAATTCGTTGGGAAATTATTATCTCTATACAGATTTTATATAAAATTGAACAGTTCAAGAACGGTGAAATTGTAACTCTGACAACACTATCGCCTGTGACTTAATTGAACACAAACCCGGACATTAAAAAAAAAACTCCTTGTCACTGTGTTAAATTTTCTATATTTTGGGAGTAAACTGTTCGATTCGTCTGGATTGTAGTTAGCCAGTCAAAGGTATTACGAGCATGAAGTTTTGGTCCTCAGCGATTAGTATAAAGAGTACCACTAGTTTGCTTGTTATCAGCTTACGAAAGGAGCGAGCTAATTAAATTTGGATGATGTGTCGCGGATTCGAAGCGAAGGCATCTCAGCATTGCGGTACGCTCCTAGTGTGTGAAGTGAAAATAGAACTTACATAATTCGAAGGTGTGCTTAGTAACTTTACGCACGCAAATACAGGTAACGTGTACACGGCATGCATGTTTAATATACGATTTTATGAAATCAATTACGTCGGTAATAATTATGTCGTCGGTAATAAATTTTAAGGATGTGACGTGTCGTGGTGTACGTAAGGTAAACAGACGGTTGTGACCGAGCAGGGAGGGACCGGGAAGGAAGGTCGGCAAGATGAGGTTCGCTTGCCAAAATTACAAGGAACGAGCGCGAACACAAAAGGTCGTGAAAGCCGGAGTTGACACCTCTACTATTCTCTCAATGCTAATGCGAAGTATTTCGTCTGTGTCACATGTGACAAAGAAAAATCGCCAATTCTTCAGTTGTAAGCGTGCATAAATTTGTCAGTCACCGCACATAATACGACTGTGCCAGTTTTTGACACTGCGCGCATGGGAAGATATTCTCGTTGACAACAGATGGTGTCCGATCGATGGAAGTAAATAATGCCTGTAGCACAGTCTATGGATTTTTTTATATTCTCATTTTCTTTTAAATTAATTTATTATTTTATATACTCTTTTTCCCACAAACATGTCAAAATAGGCCCTCATTAAGATAGTTTTTGTCATTTTATTTAAAACACTGTTAATAATATTTTAGTAATGGTCTAAATAGGAAAAAATTGCGTTATCATCATCATCATCTTCATTACCACCATCTTCACATCACGGCATAGGCAAGGTGGTGCCTCTTCCGCCTTCAAAGATCCTCCAGCCATCTCTTCCTGGGTCTACACACACACACACCTGTGTCTTATAGGTTTATATTTCCAGACTTCTTTGGCCAGTCTCGAATCTGACATTCTTTCTAACTGTTCTTTACACCGTTTTCATTCAACCTGCCATTCAAGTTAAAAACTTATAATTTATCTCTTATGGCCTCATTCTTTATACGGTCAGGCCAATTTTATCCTTTTTCATTTATTCCAATTCGTTTACCCCTTTTGAGTTGCAGTCGTTTACCATTAACTGCGTCCGGCTGTTTTCTTTCAAGGTTCTGAGTACACTAATTTCCCCATTACAGACCAGCCTATACCAGCATAAAAAAATGGGAAAGTTATGTGGAGGGGCTGCCTCCTTACCGGACATGACTCATAATAATGTTTATTCAAAGTTGACGCTCTTTTGATGCTCCCAACACCTAACTACAAGGCAGCCGCAAAATATAATCTTAAAACAACAGGTCGTAGTATTACAGCTGACTAAATCCAACTCGATTCATGCCTGTAATATTCCAAAGATAAGCCGATCCAGGGTCATTTGCCATATTCCCGAACTAGGTACTTGTGACTACTGCTGCCCTCCATCAGGAATATTTATCGACCTTCCGGTCTATATCCGTACTGTTCTGAATCGTTACCTCTTGTAGGATGTGGCACTTTAACACGCAGTGCGGTCTTGGCTGAAGAGAGGCTAAAGACTTCTTTGGGAACTAACATCACTTCATCCAACCTTGAGAACTTGTGAGGACCAGAGACCAGTCAACCCAGTACAAAAGTACTACCTCTCCAGATTCCCTCGACCCATAAAACTTTCGTGTATCAGAATAGTAACCCTATATAAAATAAAAACCAAATTGTGAAAAATACTTCACGTATTTATTTCTGTATGACCATGACCAAGGCCAATCGTGGGGCAGCTAAGCTGGAAGTGCCCCAGTGGTTACAGTGTCCGGGTAAACCCGTTGACTGCCTGCTGCGTCTGATATTTTTGAATTCCTGTATTCACTTGAATCTTTATTTACTTCAAGTAATAAATTTGTATGATCATGCATTTATTTTATTTAGATCTCTGTAACTAAACTCGGAAGGATGATGATTGTGGTTTAAAATATAAGTAACTAAAATTAGGGCTACAAAAGTTGCTTAAATAAATACAAAACAAATAATCATTGAACGATAGAATTATATATAAACTGCATTAACGTCTACCATATGGAAACAGAATAAGTGGAGCAGGTTTTTTATTAATTCTAAGAACTGAAACGAATGAAGCAGTTATGAAACATACTGCTAAATTGAGAAATAAAAAAATATGTCACTGAATTATTAACCGGGACTTGACCACGTGCACAAATTCGGGGTTCATCGCTACGCCGTACGAGAACAGTGATTAACGATTATGGAGTTTCTGGCCGAGTTTGAGAAGTACCGGTGCTTGTACATTTCCGCGTTACAAACAGGTAATTTTTAAAAAGAACACATAACGAGAAGTCAAGAACATGACTTGTATACTTATTTCGCTATATTTATACATTTTGTTCAAGTAAGAAAAGAAAAATAATTGATTTAAAAATAACTTAATTTAGTGTTTTATGGCGTTTATGAAACACACTTCTGTTTCGCAGTTATAAAGTTCTGTTTATAGCTATACTTCGGTTTTCAAAACCGGTTATAAAGCTGCGTGATGCAGTTAGCGACATAATATAAGCCTAAAATGGAATTTGTTTATCCCGTTCCCGGGATGTAACTCTTGTGTACAACTTGGTCTACAGCCTCAGGCGCCTCGCGGTTCCCTGATTCCTAATTGTCGATCTATCCATTTTCTTTTCTGCATTTGTCTCAAATCCGTCGTTTCGTATATACTAAGGCCTCATTCTTCCCCAGATCTTTCTCTTTCTTGTTTCTTTGGTATAACTCAGTCTACAACTCATTTTGGTGTAACGTCTCTAACTCATTCTACATAGTTCGCCTAACGCGCCCTTTATTCGCCAAATCATAATTTTTCTTTTCTATCTTCTTGAATATCGTCGTTTCAACCGTGACCTCGTTACTTATCTTCGGTTCCTTAGAAGTCTGAATTTGTAATATCCACAGCTTCCCCGTATATAATCCATTTCTAAAACCAACAAATTTTCTTTTAGATTTCTGATCCGTATGTTGGTACTATCGAATATAGCCTCCTTTTTGTGCATAACTCTCTTGTTATTCCACAGCATTCAATTCATCGTTTACGTTATGTTTCTAGTTAAATTTATTAATATTTAAAACGCCCTCTTTATTAATTTGATCCTTTCAGAACTAATAATTCTCCTCCAAATAATTGTATTTATTAGATGTCGACACGCCTGTAAATCTAGTTGCAAAGCTTAGACTCTATAATTTCCAACTACCAGCGATCCCGATTTCCCCATGTTCATTGTCAGACCAGCTAGCCCGTAATATTCTCTGAGATTCCTAATAATATAACTCAAATCATCACAATCTTCCGCAACGGCTTTGGTCACACGCCAAGTATAAAGTATATTTTCCTGTTGCCATCTATTCCAAAACTCGTGTATATTCTTCCGCAACAACTTTCCTTATACGCTAAGTGTAAAGTATGTATCCCGGTGAATTCTGTCAATAAACCCGTGCTTTCTGTTTCTGTTTTTTGTGAAGAGATCTGTCTAGAACGACAACGAACAATTTTGGGGAAAGACAATATGTGTGTCATTTAACAGTGTACAATGAGATAAGCTGGTCTTTATTTTTACTTGTGCTGTATTATCTTTATGTATGATGATCCTAAATTACGCAGCAGTATTGTGTGAGCGTGTTCCAAAAGTCAGAATAATATTAAACCATATACTAACATATTTCAAAATAGATTGTTAGAGAGAAATTTAAGGTAACAGATACACTATTACAGTCATGTCACTTTACGGTGGCCGATTCAGTGCTGCGCGAAAATCTGTGGAAACGGAGAGACTTAATGTGATGTCTTGTTGTACTGACGAAAAACACGGCACTGCGCATGACGCTGTCTTCAAAGTTGCCGGCCACCATAAGATAACATGATTCTAGATACAACAAAGTAGTTGTTCGATGTCGCCTCAATTTTGTTGAATACAACATTCAGTATTATGAATCCACATTCAGGACTTTTCTTGATAGTTGCCTTATGGCGTTTCCTCGATGCGATTTTGTAGTAGTTCTGGCGTGCCAATGCGACCAGATTAAAACAACGAATTCACGAATCTGAAAGGAAATAACGTAACGCGAGGTGTTTGTACTGGTGCGTTTCAGCCAATCCATCGATTACCGTGTGTGTTATTCAAATAAGCGCTTACATTACGAGCGAAGCGAGGGGTGCAAAATCATGCGTGACCCTCAGTTCCAGTCTTAACTGTAAGCGGAGTCACTTGTACTACAGTGTTTTCACATCAATAAACGTAAATATTCTCTTGTTGGGAACAAATAATTTGATTCCGAGACAATTTCTCCCCGGACAGTTGCTTTTCGGAGGGTTGTCAGATTTCTACTCTCCAGAGTACTAGTTCCGTTTACCACGGGCCCCCTTTTTAAAATAATTTTCTTTTTACACAAAAAATAACACTCTGCGTTTACAATGTTTTGACTGCCTCGGCTTAATCAATCCAGTGTTCGGTTTTCTTTTTTATACGTGTTTGGTGATTAAAGAAGTCTTCTTCTTCACTTCACGGAGCAGCCACATTGCCTGTTCCGTCTTCACAGTAGGCCTATATCTCGCCATCTTGCTTTTGATCTTTTTACATCCCTTGTTCCAAAGGGTCTATAGTCTCTCTTGTTCCTGGTCTATGGAGGATAGGTAGTCGTCTATCCTCCATTTTGTCCAGATGTTGCGACAATTCCAGGCGGTACTTATTGAATTGTATCGTTTATGGAGATTACCTTTAGCAGATTCCCAGTGACCTCATTACGCGAACAGTCTCCCTTTGTTCGACTCAGATAACTCATTTCTGAACTTTGAATTTGAATTATTAAATTTTCAATATCTTAAGTTTTATTCTAGCCAAATTTAAGTCCAACAATACTTTTTGTTGTAAGATTTAAGTCTTCTGTCGTGGGTTTATTAACTTATTGAACTTGAACTTGAAGAAAAGTAAATGTTTTATATCAGTAGGTAAACAGGCGGAACAATCACATTAGTACATGTGCTGAAAACACAGACCAATATATACAATACGATAATGATTTTTATCTGTATATGGAAGAACTGTTTAATAGTTAGGCCTAATTCATTTTGGTTTCCCCGCAAACTTTGTGTAGGCCTACATAGTAATGTTATAACAAACAGAACTCGTTATTAGTTATTTCCCGGATTTCAGCTCCACGCAGAATCATCAGTAATCTTCAAACGTATTCAACAGAAAGATTTAGGTATAGATAAAGTCAAAAATCTTCTCAACAAAATCAATCTATAAACAGACCAATTTCCTTAAAACTAAACACAAACTAAAGAAAATAGAAGGAAAGACTTACGTAAACTTGTCTTAACAATATTGTAAATTTTTAAATAGCTTTTATATGTAGGCCTATATATATATATATATATATATATATATATATATATATAAATATATTTTTCGTTGTGTACATTTGTAGACGACCACTGATTCTGAGCGACCACTGTACTTTCTTAAAATAAAAGTGCAAGATACTGAAAGTGCAGCAAGTAAGATTATTATCTTATAATAATATGCCATAAAATCTTAAGTTTTAAATCTCATTAAACAGAATCCACTGTTTTTATGTCATACGAGCATTACGATGTAACGTATTAACAGAATTTTTACAAAATTTTGGCACACCAGTAACTCTTTTCTTGGTTTACCAAAGTTAACTAATTCTAAGAGGAGATACAGGAATTCTTTGCTCTTGTATATGTTAAGTGCAGTACAATATTAAAATTTATTACAATATAAAACAGAATTTTTCATTTTTGATGTTAATTGTTTTACAAGAATTGGAATATCTAATACCATTACCGCAACCATGTTTTCGCCGTATGATATAAGTAGGCTAAGAAAGAATATTTAACCATAACAGTAGGCCTATAGTCCAGCTAGGCGGTGAGACAAATACGCCGAGAATATGACTTCCTTTGTGAGCGATTTGTGAGAAGGGGGCGCAAATACGAGTTGAATGGTGTAACGCAGACAAGTCTATACTCTTGGCGTTTTGTTTTCAGTGACGTTTTCTTTTTTTGACGTCTACATCCTCTGTGCCTCAGCGTTTACAAAGGACGAAGAAAACTGAATTTCACGTGTCAGACGTCTCGTGGAATGTTTAATGAATTATTTAGCGGTAAAGCGGACGTAACGAAACGCGCTTGCTTACTGACACACTGACACTGACACGGGGTAGCAATGCTTTAACGCGTCTCTGGCATAGGCGACTACTTTTCCCAGTATGGCGTAGAGTTCCACTGAATACAAGGTTAGCTTAAATATAGCTATGGAAAATATTTGGACCTCAACCCGCTGCTTTTCCGCTTCAACTGTATTAACATATATATCTATGTTGAAAATTAGGTTTTTATGTACTGTTGGAATTTTAAAATACTGTATTATAATACAGAGAGGCATGGGTTGTGTAACAAACATTCATTATTTTTATTAGTCTACTTCTAGTGAAAAAGGTTCTGTGATGTTCGGCCAGTAACTAAACACATTTTTAAAAAATATTTGTGTCGACGTTTCGATAAAATTTAATGTCATCATCAGAACATGTATATACGAATAAAACAGAAATAATTAATACTGGTGCAATGACTGCTAACATTTATGAAATAATACAGTTATATATTATTAATATAAATATAATAGTTTATTAGTAATTATTATTACTGTTATGTAACATAATACATACATTCACATAGAAACATTAATTGTATATGTATTATTTTTGTATTTATATTTGTACCACGATTAAGTTTTGTCGAAACGTCGACAAAAATGTTTTTTTTTTTTTTTTTTGCAAATCGTTCATGTAATATTTGGCGGAATGAAAGCTTAGAATTGAGAAATGTTCTTAAACGAAAACAAAATACACGATTGAGCAAGCTAATGAAATGTCGCATTTGTGTGTTTTATTCAGTTAAAATTATTTGAAAATATAATTAGTAACATTCATCGCTCACTCGATACCGCGGTCTTTTTTTTTCAAACCCATGGTTTGTTTACCCTAAACAATTACTTCCAAAATATTTTAGACAGACTATTGGTTTATTATGTATAGAAACAAATAACAATTTTTTGGTGAAAGAGATGCAGTTGTCAAGTTTTAAGTAGGAGTGAAGGCAGGCTGCAGATAACAGCAGGATAGAAATCTATGCTGCAACAACCTATTTACATGGAAAATGTCTTAGCCAGAAGGGATTTCAGCACTTCGAGATTGAACATTTGGATGCGTGATAACAATTTCGTTCAGTGAGGTGTAGCCTGTTGTTTTGAATATCTCATTTGGCCACCCACCTGTATAACGCAGGCAAGTTGCGTGCCCAAGGCCGTTGCATATTTTTACAGAAACGATTAATAACTGCTGATTTCAAACGTTGGAACGAGTTACACACGTTCAGTTCTGTGCTTAATACAATACGTACTTCAGAGCGCAAGCTAAGTGTTTCTCACCATGAAATCGATCTGAACAGTATACTACGAATTCGGGATTTTAAGGGCTCCACAAATTACGGCGTAAACGTCTAAAAAGGAATTTATTAACAATAAAAACGTAAAACACTATCCTGACATACTATACTTGTATGGGTTAGGGGTAGTTACCTGCCGCTGTGAACAGCGGGAGTCCTTTCTACCCCAGTGATTTACACACGCAGCTTGAAGTGGTGGGATTCCATTGTATCAGGATGTAATTGTCGGCGCACGCACGCATTGTTCCATTCTTGTGTCACGCCCCCATCCCTCACAGAGTGCTTACTGCCAGTCACATCCCCCAAACAACGGAGAGACCTCGTTATTCAAAGAGGATTCTGTTTCCAGCTAGATATTTCGTAAATCTGCTGACAGCTTATTGATTTGAGTCCATCTTTCTTCAAACTAACTGAACGTCACGGTCTATTAGACCGGAGAACCCAAGAGAATGGTTTCGGAAAACATAAATTTTGTGTGAGCGTTTATAAACTTATCTTGATCAGCGATGTAATAGCATATATTTATTCTATTCAGATGACTCCTAAATTTACTTCAAAATTTGAATTCGGAAAGGCGAGGAGAGAGGTGTATTAGTTTTTACCGACTTAGAAAAGTCATTATAACATTCTGTTTAGCAGACTGTGGACAAATTACAAACCTCAGTGTAAATACAAAATTAATTGAAGCAGTGATTAACTTGTATAGGGTGACTCTCAATTCCACAGCAGTATTCTAAGAGCCTGTTTATTCTAAGTCGTACTTTACTTTTATTTACTTTATGTGGTGTCCATTTTGTTGACTCTAGCATTCAGATTGTGGGAATTAGATCTTAATTCAATTTGAATAAATGAAAAACCCCCTTGTCACGACAACTGTTCCCCGGTCAGTTGTGAAACCGGGGAAAATAATTTTAAATAATTTTCTTTTCAGACAAATAGACCTCTGGATGTGCAGTGTTGTGACTGCCTTGGCTTAATCAATCCAGACATTTAGATATTTTCATTTTGTAAGTTTTGGTGATTAACGAGGTACTGTATTAAATTCTTCTGTTCAAGCCAGCCCACATTAATATATTACGTCGTAAAGCCCACAATAATACATGTCGTTCCGTCGGTATCAGAACAAATCGTTTGCGTAGCTCGGCTTTCCTGTGTTTCAGTGTTTAGAGTATTCTGCTAATCTTTCTGATTTTATCAGCTCTCTGAGTGCTAATTTTAACGTGAAACATTGGTGGGCTTGGAAATTATAAATCTTACCTTCACGAAAGAATTGGCTCTGTACCTAATATATGAAACAACTCAAGTCTCTAGAACGTGGTGATACGTTTGTAAGTAGCTCTTTTCCAGTAGTTCCACGATACACTGGATCAGTATATCGATATGATCAGTGCAGACTAAGAAAGTAACCCAGTATGAATATCTAACCATACTATGGTTCACTCCGCAAGAAACAAAAGCTACCCACCCCTAGCTCTTGTTATCAGCAATTATAATAATTATTATTATTATCGGTAATTGCCCTAATGTTTGTAGTACTTTACTTTAAGCAAGTGAAACTGGATCTTGGGAATGAATGGCCGTCCGGAGACAGTGGGAATGTAGACACGGACAAGGATGATGAAGTCAAGTTAGTTAGAAATAAAAACGGATGTTGCTGTTTTAAAAAGGTTACAGAGTAAAGAAAACTTTAAAAAAATGGAAAGGAAAGCTTAAATTCTAGTGTAGAAATAATATGCTCAAAGGTTTAATAGATTTATCCTGAACGTGTTGTAAATAAAACTGCTTAGGATGACAAGGAGAGATCGGCAAAGGAGTAGATGTGCAGCTGATGAAGAAAGATAGAATGAATGATTCCAACATTTTAGCGCAGGTCAACAGTTCCTGATTGCAACAATAGGACGTGAAGACGACCCACTGCACTAACTGCGGCTGAATAAGTAAACTTGACTCGGAATCTATTTTGAAAACAAGACGTCACAAACGTAACTTGCGTACATGGAAATATAAAAAGTGAAAATGGTGTGATCAAGTGAGACCCGTCAGTATTTGGCTAATAAGTTTTTCAGGCATCCCCAACATGCAAGTGCCGTTAAGTGGAAGGCCATGAGTAAATAGGCTTTTGAATAATGAGGAACTGTAGGGGGAGTACCAGGCAAAAAGTTAGAATGAGACGTGAAATCAGCAATGAAGTATGGCTTCCAAACATGCCATGTACTCTTCGTTTTAAACATAGCCCTACAATAAATCAATCTTCAAGCAGAATTATCACTGTCGCACACCACTATATAAAAATTATTCCGATCGGAATAATTTTTATATAGTGGTGTGCAACAGTGATAATTCTGCTTGTGATTTTAACCACTAACACAACTTTCTTCATTAAAAATCAATCTTCGTACCATGATATTAGAACGAAAAATTAAGGAGCGTCGTCTCCTATAACATATGGACAGTCGTCTCCTATAACATATGGATAATTAACATATGGAGAGTCGTCTTCGGGTAAAACCGTCATATACAATTAAACCTATACGAAATTATAAAAGTATTCTTTTTGAAATTATTTGGTTCGAGTCAGAAGCACTCGAACTATATAATACACTAATTAACTATCGTTGTATCTGTAAAACAAATATAATAAGTTAAAAACAAAATCATTCAGGACAATTACATCTGTATGGGAAACCAGCGATAGTCGAAGCCCATGTAGTTTCTTTGTCTTCCTATAGCCTCTTCTGCTTCCTAAATACGTTTTATTGTATTTTTCTTATTAGCTGTAACAGTTAGATTTGTATGCGTAGTTTGGTTATTCATGTCGTAAGCTATTGGTTTTCAATAGACTTTTCTTTTTTCCATTTTGCTTTTATGTATCTGTATTCACCTTTAGACGATTTTCCATGTGTCATTGTCTGAGACAATGATGAGTTTAAAGGAAGATATTTCTTTTAAAAACGGTCTGTTACTTCATTACGTACAAAAGAACAACCAGCCCTACATTATGTCATAAATAACTTTAATGATACCACTGAGACCAGCTGTCGGCAGTACAAACAAACGTTCGTATTGCCCACCATCATTACCTGTAATGTAGAAAATTGATAAAAATAGAAAACAATAACACTCTCTAATAGCTGACTTAATGTGGGGTTACCGGCCCCAGATGGTTGTGTCACTTTTGTTCTGCCAATTCGTGTACAAAACATTAACAAAGGTACACAGACAATTAGCATAACACATGCACGGTACGCGCATAGCGTACGACCTGCGTACGAGCCACGCTAGCGGTCGGTTAGCTTGTTTATGAATTTAATGTCGTCTCTGTCAATGGATGGCAACAATAGTGTACCAGGACA
The DNA here is from genome assembly GCA_034769895.1 of Magicicada septendecula. NCBI lineage: Eukaryota > Metazoa > Arthropoda > Insecta > Hemiptera > Cicadidae > Magicicada > Magicicada septendecula. The sequence continues at coordinate 185,073,908 of CM068371.1, read as the reverse complement.
GTGTATGTGCTCCCTATAGATTCGTTCCTTCCTATTGTAATTGGATATTCACAACAATGGGAGCATATGACGCCATTTTTATTGTGCTTTATAAATAACTACCGATTGTATTCAGCAGGACGTTGTATTTAATTTGTATTTGTTACGTGGGTATTAGGACCGATTCTTATGTAAATACGGCACTAAATTAAAAATATTTAAACGCCTTACTTTACAGAATAATGTAACCATAGTGACATATAAGACAGAGGTTTGTTAAAGTTCGCCGTAGGCATCAATTGTTAGTTTGTAATAACATTATTTTCTTTCCAGTAACCTTTCCGATTATACCTTACACTTCGTTTCAGAAACAGTTTGTTTATGCGTTCTAAGCCTTATTGAGTTCATCTGATAAGTAAAATCTGTACATGAAGGCCTACTATAGACGTAAGATCTGGCTCACAATTAAGGAAGGTAGACTAAATCATGTTACAAAAATTAATGTTAAAAAATATTATTTTAATATTACGTTTGTTTATACTTTCATATATTCTCACACATTTTACATTTTAGTTTTGCAAAGTCTAATTGACTCTCCTTGCACACGCTGATTTCGTATGCGATAATCGATATAATTGGCATATTGTGACCGCAATATTCGAAATTGATTTCTTCTTAGAAATGAGACTTGTAGGTCTGCATTTTTCAAAAGAAAGTCCGTCTGTCATATCCTGTACAATTGGACAGATTTTCTTACATACGAAATCGATTTTAGCTTTTGTATGTTCTTGTACTGAGAACATGTATCTTCAGATGTGCTATTAGATCTGTGTAGTGTAAACAACACTAATGAATGTTTCTCAAAATTTTGTTCAAGAAGTCGTTAAGTATTGTTACAAATTTTTGTTACAGACTTTATTCCTTACATGTGACCTTTTGTCTGGCCTCTTTACTCGGTGCTTAATATTGGTGTGCTGTGTAAGTTCAACAGATTGTCCTAAATTATTATGAAAAATAATAAGATGTATTTAGAATAGGTAACCGTAATTTATGTTATTCTGTTCGCGCGTGCAGTCTGTATATAATCTAAACTAGGTAGAATTATCGACATCCTTTTTATGATTCTTTTTATATTGACTACTTTTTATTTTAATTGTCATCATTGTTGGTCTACTGCCATTAGTATTCAAATCGGTTGATACGCCTAGTAGAACACGCTAATGTTCATTCTTGTGACCACGTTGCAGGGGTATTCTTGGCAATAATATAACGAGCCGTTTTAGTGTGAAACTGTCCTTCATAGTGCAAGTAATTTTTCTTACGGATTGTAAAAAATCTTCAAGATGACACAGAGAAGGATAAACATTCCTCCAGCGTGTAGGAATCTTACCCAGTAAAATCCTTTTGGCAGGCGATCTTAGGACCGCTTTTGCATTTGTTGTTCAAATACACCAGCTTATCTCTGTCGCACACATTATTTTAAACTTCCGTGCCGTTCCTTATTTCTTCGAAACGTTTTCCTCGCTTTTATTTTCAGATAAGGTTTCTTCAATGTACAAAAGATCTGCTGCCCACTGGCCCTAATACTACTACTACTACTACTACTACTGGTCCTAACTCATTCCCTAATACTATTCCTATAACATTGCCGGAAGTGAATAATTCAACTGTTCCTCAACTTTTTTCGCCTGATTCGTCTGTCACACATGAAGAACATAGGCTATGATACGTGCCTTCTGAGTTTGTTCCTGGAACACGCTTGGAGCTGCTCAACTAATCTCTCTTACAAAGGCGGGCACAGAAATAACCATCCCTTTGATAAACTGCAATAGACAACAGTTGATCTCCCCATCTTGCCGGGCAATCCAGGTAAGCCAAAGCTCGGTTATTCGGCCAGTTACTCTAGCAGTCAATCCTCCTCGGAGATCATTCTTGCCAGCTCAGCATTGTAGAGATCTTGCCTCTGCGCTTGTGTGCACATACCCTACTAACGACAGTTTTCCGTTTAAATATCTGGTTCCTCTCTGTCACTAGTAAAGTTAGTTCAAGTAAATTTGAAACTCTGATTTTCCCAATCGTAAGACGAAATTGATTTGCTTATTAATAATAAATGTTACATTTCTGCTTCCAGTCTCAAAGATAACAAATTTATTTTTGTACTTTCATTGCCAATTTGTGCTGATATTCAACAAACTGTAGAAACATATCATAAATGGTATAATCTGTACTTTGTCTCTCTGCGGTTGCTGTAGGAGCAATTATTTGTTGAAGTATAAAGAAATAAAAATAAATTGGTTACTGCAGACATTTCGCAGAATCAGTGTCAGAGAGCACTGTTAGTTCACCTCACGGTGAAAAAATTGTTTCGTACGACGGTCGATAAATCACCAGCGTCCGCGCTTTATTTATAATCGTACACGTCACAGATACGATGCCTTGTATTGTATCATTCTATTGACAATACCAATCAACACAATACTGTTCCGCATATAAAACTGGTTTCAACAGCGAACGCGAATTGTTGGAACGTTTCTTGAGGTGATCAGCATTGTGTCGTGCGAAACCTGTTCGCTGGGAAAGTAATTGGAAGAAATTAAATTTTACCGCCCTTAAAATTACGTTCATTTTGAAATGCGCGTTCTATTTAGACGAAAATCGTTAAATCGCAACTCTTGACAACGTGCTGAAATGTAGCCCTGCAGGTACAAATTACCATGTGTTTGTAATCTCTTCTGTTTGTATGTATAATCGGTACAAAGCAACTTTAATATATATAATGCACATATGTAAATCAGTGTTTTTAAAATTATTAAAATGTTAATCAGCGATGTGTATTTATTTTGAGTATGTTTATGGTGCGTTTATTTATTTTTTACTCACATGATAAAATGATTTGAAAGTAAATGATTAAAAAACTATTTTTGTAATATATGCTATTATATACATCTCGACTCTGTTTATCTCTTCTTCTTCTTCTTCTTCTTCTTCTTCTTCTTCTTCTTCTTCTTCTTCTTCTTCTTCTTCTCCTTGCAGGTCTCCAATTAAATATCTCGTGTAACCACCTTTTTCCTTCATTCTTCTTCATGGGCCATTCTTATTGTTGGATCCACATTTAAGATCTATACTCCCCTTCAAATATTTAAACGAACCCACTCCACTTACCTTGACATTTGTGTGTGTGTGTGTGTGTGTGTGTGTGCGCGCGCGCCCGCGTTAGTTAATATTCTAAAGTCCTTTGGGTACTGGACACCTAAAGGGCCAATCCTACTGTGCTCGTCAACTGGCCAACTGCAGAGCAATATTAATATCGTGCTAGCCACATATTCTCACTTCTGTACTTGCGAAAAAATAATGTAGTCTCACACACATTGGACGTAAACTTTGTGAAAAATCTAAAATGGAAAACAAAAAAGTTAAAACTACGTATAGCCTAATTGTGTCAAACCATAATATTTAATTAATTGGTAAAAAAGTAGAACGAGTGCAGAACTTCAAATGTCTGGATGCAATAATAGGAGAAATTGCATTTGATAAATTCTGGACGAAACGTATGAAATTGAGAAAATTTTGGCACATTGAAAACTACTTTTTTTAGGACAGAGGGAGATATCATATTTGCTAATAATGGACCAAATCTCTAAGGTGTACAAAAAAAACAATAAAAAGAAAACAGAAGTTATGATTACGGGCAGGGACAATATAGTGCTTGACATATTGATCGTTGGTACAAAACGGAGACAGGTTAATTTCTTCTCGTGCTTAGGAAGCAGGATAACAGCTGATGGAAGGAATACAGAAGACGTTAAATGTAGAATAGCTCAAGTTAAAGCTACCTTCAACAAGAAGAAAAGGTTACTCACATAAAATAACATTAGATTGCAGCAAGAAAAAAATTTCCTATGTAGTGTGGTTCTGTACAGATCGGAGACGGACAATCGGTAAGAGAGAGAAGGACAGACTGCAACGTTGTTGGAGGTGGCTCCCAATATTTCATGAAAAGAGGAGCCTCCAATTAAGAGGTTCTGAAGAGACTAAATGAGACACATGTAATGTGAAAAATTCTAAGTAACAGAAGAAATAAATAAATTTGATATATAATAAAGCATAATCTGGTAATCATCATGGAAGGGAAACAAGAAGGGAAAAAAGCATAGAGGAGGGCCAAGGAAGTAATTCATAGAACAATTAACTGAGAGTGTGGTAGCAGGAAGTTGTAGCAAAATGAAGAAGATAAGAAGATGCGACTAGACAAAATTCTGAGAAAGTAGTCTACAGTAACCGCTTACCAATCTGATGAGGACAGAAGAAGAAGAGAAGGTGAAACCAAAAAAGTTAAGACTAAAGTAAAGTAGTGAGTCCATCGAATACCCACGGAAGTGAATCGTCGATGCCCTCCGACAAAAGAAAATTAAGGAGGTAGGAGAGACAAGTAAGTAAATTAAAGGAAAAGACGAAAATAGACAGAGTAAGAAATGAGGTTTTAAGGAATCAGTTTGGGATGGAACCTGTCGTAGAGAAAATAGCACGAGAACAATTCAACGTAGTTTGGACATGTGAATAAGAACAGAGTTACTAGTAGGCTATATAAAACTAGATTACCGAGGAAGACGTAAAGAAGAAAGGCCACGAGATCTTAGGGTACAGAGAGTTAATGAAGAAGTGGAAGAGGATATTAAGTGGAAAGATATAATAGTGGTAGAGCTACCTGAAAACAGAAAGGATTTAATTGGAAAATATAATTATAAATAAGAGTGTAAGGACTATAGTGTAATTTGTAAGTATAATATAAAGAACAATCTGATTTTATCAAAAATCAAGTTTAGTTTTTGTTAGTGTGTGTACAGTCTTAAGGTAATTTAATGTCTTAAAGTTGGAGTCTGAATTTTTTTTAAGGGCCTAGTAGAATTTTGAGATATGTTGGTGTTTATGATTCACGATATAAAAAATATGCTGCACTTCACCTCACGGTAGAATATCATTTGGTTTAAAATAATAAAAGCACGTCTGTTCCTTTTTAAAACATAAGTATTGTTAATGTAACGGAAAAACACAACACGACTTAGCCTAGTGGGTGGAGACATCGCAACCCCTTGTGACACATTTGGGGTGTCTTACGTTCTCTGTACTGCAACTCGGTCACGCAATCGACAGATGAGATATTACAGTAACAACCATTCTTCAACCAAACTGATTACATAACTCATTAATTAGAGTTGTGGAAATTTGAAAACTGGCTCCATTAACAAAAAATAAAAATTGCAAACTAATGAACTGAAAGCGATTTGATTTAAAAGAGGCCAAGCAGCCAGCGTCCATTTGTTATCAATCGTTCAGTTTGTTCTTTCGGCTGAAAACAACCGGCGCGCCCATTTCAAAATATTTTGACAGCCGTACCATCCGCGATGACGCGCAGTTGATTTGACCCAGAATGTCGATGCCTCAATCAACGGCGCATGCGAGCTCATGTTTATGGATCTGTAGACTTACGTGATCTATAAATGAGAGATAAGTGACCTGTTTCTTACTTTAAACGTGAAGGTGCTAATGTACTGATTAAGCATGTACAGCACGATTATTTGAAAACAGATAACTCGCAGACAATTAGTGGAAGTGTTGGTGTAATGAATTTCTCGTATTTCAACATTCCGGCGAAGACTCGCACAGCGTTTAATACGCCTTGACTTTTCGCTTTTACGAAATTTAATTTCCGCTTTGTTAAATTAAACACGTAGTTAATAGTGAAGTGTTATCTGTGTGTGTGTGTGTGTGTGTGTGTGTGTGTGTGTGTGTGTGTGTGTGTGTGTGTGTGTGTGTGTGTGTGTGTGTGTGTGTGTGTGTGTGGTCTTCTCTTTCGTAAACGTTTCACTAACGCCCTACCTTAAATTGTTTGCCTCATTTCCTTTTTGTTTGCTTTTCTTTATCGTACGAGCGAAGCGGTATTCAGGCTAACAGTAGAACCAAATACCTTAATGGGTTTACAAAAGTATTACAAAATATCGGTTTGCGTATATTCAAAAAAAATATATCGACTGATTTAAATGTATTAAATGTATTTAAATATACACGACCAAAGATTGTGCGAGTCTGTGTGAGTTTGCTCAGGGGGTCGAGCAGAATGAGTTTAAATATATGGAAATGTTTAATCACATTTATTTGGTCGTGTTTTCGAAAAATTTTTACGGCGGATGTCATGAAATCAAATATTGGTATAGTAGAAAGAATCATAGTCATTTCGATTGAGATTAATATTCTCAGAAGATTAATATTTATATGTTTATACGTATGTTTTAATTGTAATCTGGGAATAAGAAAAAAAATGAAGATGTCAGAACAGTAACGAACCAGGCAAAAATAAAAAAGTTGATAATATTTTCCTTGGTTCATTACTACTATTATGATGTCCTCATTTTCTTTCCGGATGCCCCATAACCTACAGGTATAATTAGAACGTATAAATATTAGTCTTTTAGGATTGCTCGAATTGCTACTTGTCCCAACAGTTTCTTTTCAGATTATGGGAAGGTTTATCATGATCTCGTATTTCCTGCTCAATCCATCATCATGAAACCCCATTTCTTTATCTCTAATGAAATCCTCAGCTGTATCCTCTTCCACCAATGTCTTACGAAATATGAGCAATATTATGAAAGATAACAAACTGCATTCACTTTGTGTATTTTTTTTCTAAAAAAAAGTTTTAATCAATGTGTTTCCATATAATTATTACGTGTCAGAAACATGAAGGAGTTGTTCATTAAATCTGAAATACGCGTATGATCTCATGTATGAGTTTTTGATCAATACACCTCTACACATCTTCATGTAGTTATCACTAATAAAACTAAAAATAATACGTACTTGAATTTTAAACTACTAAAAATACAATAATATTGAATTTATAGCTGCATTGAAAATATACACGTAATAATAGTATAATGCTAATAGTTAATACGTTGTTGTAAGATTTCTTTTTTTGCTTCTAGGCCTACAGTGCGGTTTATTTTGGCTGACTCTTTTTCTTTGTACTTTCGCATTTAAAACAAGGTCTTAAACAACGTGATTCGAAAATAATTCTTCACATTCAGAATCAGGTAGATCATCATTTTTGTCACGATCAAATAAAATTTGTTTATACCGTTTTCAAGAATCTGCGATAGGCCTATCCAATTTATAGGAACTGCAAAACGTTCTGAAAGAAATTGATACTGGTTTTCATATATAACTGTTACTATACAGTGGGCAATGTACTGTTGTAGGTCTACAGCTCAAAACGCGGCAATAGGAGTCGTGTGCAGCGCCCACCTATCTTTTCAACCAACAATGAGCTTGTATTTACTGATTACTCTTTCAGATGCAAAGTAAAAATACCCTTTTCTATTTTTTGCTTCCAAGAAAGAGATTCAAGAAGCGAGAAACGCCCTTCGTTTTCACAGTTTAAATAACCCACTACAATTATACACATGCTCACCCTAGGTTTAGTGAGGGGGTTGAAGTGGCGGCGACAGGCGGGCAATTCTTCAGTGTCACGCGCTACCAAACAGCTGTGCTTGCATGTTCACTCGCTCACTTTGTTTTGCCACCAAACGTTTATTGCCACCAATGTTTACGTTTTTCTTTGAAAATCCGGTTAATTTTGGGGTTAGAATTATGTTTTGGTTAAGCGGCTGGAACATCCCCGTCGCTTCATTATCCGTTTCTACAGTAGCCAGTTCTAAATAAAAACCGGAGGGTTTACAGCTCGTCATTAACTCTGTAAGATCCACACGCTATTATACGCCTGTTTGTGGTCCCGTGAGTATTCTCGTCCTAATTGTGGATTATGTTGTAAGATGGAAACTGGCTACTTATTCTGATACTGACGTAAAAATTTCATTACAAAATCTAATTTCATCAAGAAATATTAAATGAGATTTTATTAACTCACTTTCTTGGTTTCTTCTTAGACGTTGAGTTTTTTTTACTGCCATCAGCCTCCCCTCGTTATTCTTTATTTAATCAATTAATTCAGAGTCCAAAACCTGTTACATCTTTGTTGGTTTTACTTTTAATAATAAACTGTAGTAAATATTGGATTAGTATTTTACTCTGTTGTTTGTTTTCTGTCATTCTTTACGTAGCAGTCGGTTTCCCCTTCTTTCTACTACTTCTGTCACAGAAACACTGTCGGTTTGTATAAGTCTCCCAGTTTTCTAATTTTTCTCACTTCTCACTTTCTAGATTGTTGTCTGTCTTGTCTATATCACACGCTGTAGATCCCAAATAGGACAGTAATAATTAAAATAAATAATTACATTCTTAATAACTGCGACCTTCTTTAAACGGAACTTTTGGGGAAAGTTCTGCGAGAGAAAGAACTTTAGTCTGCCAAATTTAGGGCAGTTCTCTGTTACATTAATATCATCCGTTCTTAGTATGATTTTTTTATCTTTATTTGCTTTTATCAAAGATCACCTTTGGACGTTCCAGGTGGGAGGTAAGTGTTGATTGGATGAAACGTCTGAATCATTTCCGATTAAAAAAAATTCAGTCTTTCTCTGACAACCGTAAAAATTATTCATGGTAAAATCTTTACTCTGTTTCCGTAAGTGCGATAGAAATAGAAGGTAGAATGTCACAAGTCACAAACTGTTTACCAGAAATATTGCCAACTGAGCAAACTGCTTTATTAGAAGATCGTTTGTGACACTGTTTACCTGTCCTGTACCTTTTCGTTTTTTTAATCTGTTCTCTGTCTATCTTTCATTCTCGGTTTCGCCTGTCAGCCTTGTACGTAACAGGACGTTTGTCAGGTTTAAAAATTAAATCAGAATATTAGCTATATACCATCTATCAGTTTTGACAAGTAGCCGATAAGGTCACAAAACACTACCAGGGACAGCGCGTAAAATACTTACGTTACAACTATACGTTACGAATCAAACTACTACAATCCGTTAGTTAATTTTAACAAATATGAAAATCGTAGCTTATGTAATTAATTCGTGTGGGAATGATCGAGTTCGGTAACATAAAACTAACTTGTTTCCTTTGTGTCGTTAATTGTAGAGTTGTGCATTTTAATTTTTTGCAAAGCTGGAAACAGCACAGGACAGGAGAAAATGGAAAGAAATCTGGGAAACAAATCCTATAAAGTACTCAACTCCACAGACTGCCATGCACCCATTTCGGTAGACAACAGATAAGTAATATGTTAAAAACTTAAATTTATGATGTACCCGATGTACAATCGTGTTACTTTATGGTGGCCGGTAACCTTGGCGACAGCATTATGCGCAGTACCGTGTTTTCGTCAGTATAACCAGACGTCACACGGAGTCTCCTCACTACGGCAGGTTTTCCCGCTGCACTGAATCTGCCACCATAAAGTAACGTGACCGTATTATTAGTTGATAATGTACTCCAAATTATCAATTTAAGTTTCCAATATACGTTGTTTAATATAATATTAAATAACATTAAACATAAGTAACTTAACACATGTAATAATAGGCCTATATTAAATGTTACATTTGACAGTTGTCATTTTAAAATAAAATTACGTTGTTTAGTAACAATTAAACTGGCAACTGTTTTATTATTTTAAAAAGTGCGTCTCCTGAATTTTCTTCCTTTGCATTGTTGACAGCCGTCTACTTTATTTACCCCTCATTAACAATTTTTCCTCTCCTGTCTCTGAATTGCCGTGGGGTACCAGGGGTATTCCTCCCAACCGCGTGCCTCAGACTGCGAATCACCGTGTGTAGGGATGGTCAAAGCGGCCAAACAGTTTTTAGAATTTGTTTAGGAGTGCTTAGTGCTCATAAGTGCGGAGATATCCTCCTTCATGTACCGATCCACTCGCACTTCGTCAGTAACCGCCTTTAGTTTTGGAGATATAGCTTTTTCTTGCGGGTACATCAGTGCAACACTGTCGGCGACAACAGATCGTGATCCTCTCAGCTAGCTGAATGTAATTGCCTGAACTCATTTGCAAGTAAATAACTTATCAGAAGAAAGAGCGGCCTCCATCTCCATGACTTGTGAAAGGTCCCGTTTATATCAATGACGTTTATGCGGGTCCGCATATGTACTCGTGGGCGCAGACGAGGCCCGCGACGTGTGAATGAGGCCACACACATAATTAATGCAGTTTTTGTAAGTTATCGAAATACATTTCTTTGCACGTCAGGATGTTCTTAACCGTTAAATGAGACTCTCGTTTGAACGGGAATGTTTTAACAATGTGGGTTTACGCCGGGTACTGACTTGACCTGACTTGAGCGGACTGGAGTTTTCTTAAAAATCCAGTCTCTTAGTTTCTAATGATAGCAGTCACGCCGCTTCTGACTCTACTTGACTTGACTAACGGACTAGAGCGGAGTCAGGGACGCTCCGGTCACCGACGGGTTGAGTACTGACTCAAGTTCCCCCACCGCCTCCAGTGGCATTGGGAACGCAGGCTTCCGTACAGTATACTGCATTTTGTTGTACAGCAGGCAGTTTGTGTTTCGTTTTGTCGTGCTTGTCTGAAGTGAAAATTGAAGAAATTGCAAATAGTCCTACAGTGCACATGGAAGAAACGTTTATCTCTCCTCTACATACGCACTTGTCCATTTTTTTCTCATTGTTCAATGCAATAGTTTGAACCAAAAATTTTTAACTCTAAGATTCTGAGGACAAATCTAAAAGCACGAGCGACACTGACATACTGTACTTTTTGAAGTCTCAGAAGAAACTAAACTCAAGTCCGGTCGGGAAGTAGTGTGGCATGCCCACTCCAGTCCGGTCCAGTCAAGTCAGGATCTGGTGTAAACCGACCTTCAACTGATTGATGTAAAAACGTGCGTTCGTAAGACAAGGCTCTGTGTGTGTGTGTGTGTGTGTGTGTGTGTGTGTGTGTGTGTGTGTGTGTGTGTGTGTGTGTGTGTGTGTGTGTGTGTGTGTGTGTGTGTGTGTGTGTGTGTGTGTGTGTGTGTGTGTGTGTGTGTGTGTGTGTGTGTGTGTGTGACATTATATTCCACACAAGAACGATAAACAACGTTTATGCTTCCTAAATACGTTATAGGCAGTAATTGTTTCCGTTTACAATAGCAGCCAGATAAATCGACACAGATATCAAGAGAACACTGTTATCTGTGCGGAGCTGTTCCGCGTTCGATACCGTTGCTTCAGAACACGTGCGCACAGGTGCACTGCACTGCTGCCACGCTGTATACCCTGGTAACGGAACGCATGGATAAATAAGTAAATAAATAATATGCATTCCGTGTATCGACGAATACAGTAACGACTATAACAATAATTTTATATGCGTATTGATAGCACAATAAATTAATTATTAAATATATAAATTTATCAATATCTGACTTGTATGTGTATAATTTAATCTTAATGATGATTCTAACTATCTATGCTCATCAACACATACGTGATATCATTTATTTAATTGAACATAAGACACTCTTAAAATCTATTTGCATTCTTTCAAACTTTAGGTTAATATTTGGGTTGCATTGGTAATAATGAACGCATGTTTCTGATTAACTAAAATACTAGTTTAATTATCATTTGTGACATATTATAATAGTACATAGGTTACGTCGCTGTACCTGAAATACATACATATTCATAATAAACAAAGATATATCTTAATATATGCTGAAACAAAGAAAACATGCATACATATATAAATCAAATGATGTTACAATTCAATATTCTACTTATTTAATGCGTTCATTAAATCCCAAATAAGCTTTTGTTTATGTGTTAATTAACTACTTTATTCGGATCTATTCATTACTTTTCTTAATAATTTTCTCAGGTGTGAATTCTTTGAAAGAAACCAGGTCAGTAGAAGTTACAAATTAGAAGTAATTATAATAATGGTTACTTGGTTATTGAATATCCATTAGTTGTTGATGAAGTCTCGTTCTGGTGATGGAGATGGCTCGTAGATACATTCCGTAGTAAGTTGTTTTATCACTGCCACTTATCACTTTATTCTTCCGACCACTCGCGTAGGTGTTTGTATATGTGAGAGTAGTTGAAGTTTAGTGTTCAATCAATGTTCTATCTTACTGTGTTTGCTGTGAGTTCGTTTTAAAGTCAATATACATGTCTAGTTTCATTAGTCGCTGCTTCAACAAACGATCCTATAATTGATTAGTTTGTTTAATGTTTCGTGTTCATTATGTTGTTGATACACAATATTAAGTTCAAATAATTTGTATATCGTTAAGTGATGCTGTCTGTTAGTGTAACGGTCTGATTGTTCACTTGGAGTAAATTTCACTAAGTCTGTTACTGCGCACACCGGTAAAGTTCACTACCGCGATATGAATGTATTATTAAGTTTTAAGTTCCTTGTTATTTATCTAACTTCCGAATGATTTGAGTAAACAATGGAAAGTTTATGATATACCGTCTCTCGCACTTGTAGTTAAACTACTTGATAATTGAAATGTAAACTGTCTGAAAATTCTAACTGTAAAACTTTAGTATAACTATTCAAAATTTGAGTGTTGACTGTCTAAAAATTGAGTATGACTGCGTAAAAATTGAGTATGACTGCCCCTCCGTCTTGCTGGACAGCTAGTTTTATTAATTCGTCCCTACTCAAAATTTTGTCTCTGGCGCGCTTCACGCCCACTTCTTTTCGAGATTGGTCAGTTTTTGATTTTCTCGGAAAATACTGTCCCACTCTGTCAAAATCCTACGTCATAGTTCTTCCGATAGGTTCTTCGTCTCAGTTGCTATGGAAACATCCCTCACCATCAAATTTCACGCTGGCTGAAGGTCTCTGATAGGTCCTTAGGTCTCCCTGCTCTCTGGCTTGACGATCGTTGACCCGCTTCGAAGAAACTACGGCTATAAACATCTTGTCTATCAGCCTATTGTCTGAGTCAACTCTGCGTTTCTATAGATTCCCATTATCTGTACTTACAGTCTTCCTGGCGTATTGTTCTATGCTCTTACCCCTTTTTTCTGGCTATTACTAATTTCGAACATCTGCTGGTCGTTGAAGTCACCCCAACTTTCCCTTCGTAAAATCTTGTCTGTCAATTAGACGATACCTCCAGCTGTGTAACATGACTTTAGTTTTTGTCAGCCTATCTTCCAGTATTGTTACTTAAGGTGCAGCGTATCCGTTTCATTGTAGTATGGAGCATCACTTGTTTTTGTCGCTTATCGTCTACTGACGTAACACGGCCACATCTGCTACAATTCTTGGTACGGGTGTGAATGTCCTTCTTACTTTGTTACAGCTGCGGAGAGCAATAATTCTGGACGAAACTTTCCCTGTCATCTTACGCCACCAAATTCTATAGTTGGATTGCACTTAATGCGTTTCTATTGTCAAGTCAGCAACGCTTCACTGACACCTTCTCATTACTCCTTATTTATTGCTCCACCATAAGTCGTTGACACTTGTCTCGTGTGAACGTACTCTGCCGAGGTGAGAATTTAAAAAATTTTAAAATTTTCTGCTCGTTACACGACGGTCGCCGTTAAATTGTGTAACTCTCACGTCAGAATACGTTATAGCCTACAGTATTTATGTCACGACATGCCGTTCCGTTTACACCGAGTACGTACGAACACGTTTACGTGTCTCGTGCTGCAAAAGCAATCAAATGTTTCGCATTTCCAAGTTTCCGATGCGAAAATAAATAAAGTTACTCCTTTATGTTGATTCGTTTCAACATTGTTTCAATAAAATACGCCTGTTTATGTTTATTATGAAATATTGTTTTGTTTTATTTCCTTTACGTTCCTTACGGATAAATTTTTTATGCGTCTTAACTGAACGTTGTTCACGAATCATGAAGTTTTACCCCCAATACATTCCTCAATGACGTTGAAACGAAGCCAGCGTTGAAAGACGGGCGGGTTTATTTCGTTTTTGTTCTTAGGTTATAATTAACTTCTAAAACAATATAATACTAAAATACTAAAACACCAGAACATAACAACGTGTGTAATGACGTAGAAATGACGTTAATCTACTAATCCTTGATTTAGTGGTGACCGTCGATCAATAAATTTTTAACGATGGAAAGTTTAGCGAGGATCGTTCAATAGACTAAGTATAACACAAATTGTATATTGCTCATGTTGACGTTTCGACAATATTTTTTGTCACCATTGTGTACGCACAGTAGAAATAAAAGCAACACATAACTAGATCAATTAATTGAGTGAATGTGTGTGTGTGTGGGAGGGGATGAGACAATTGTTTTACATCAGCAAAACAATTAATTTTCTTACATATTGTTTTACTTAAATAGACAGGCGAATTTACAAAAATTGATATTGTACAAATTTGTAAAATCGTAATAGCCCTATAAATGTTAGGCTTTATTATTAATATAAAAGTAGTGTTATAATGCCATTGTGTAAATTACATTGATATATATGATAATTATTAATATCCTATTTTATAAAATTACTTTTAAAATTATAACTTTATTTATTATTCTATTAAACAACTATTAAATTGTACCTTGTAGAACAAAGGTTCCTAACCACCGTGGTCCGCTGACTAGACATAGCCAGCGAGAAGCTGTAATTTGGTCCATAAGTGTAAACAAAATATATTCGTTTCGCCTAGCTTATGAAGCCAGAAGTCAGCTGGGCACAAGCGACCTGACGTACTTCCTTTGAACAGCAATGCCAACCCAAAAATTCCATGACTACTGAAACAAATCTGTCCCCAAAGACCACAATTATATTAATATCAGGATGGTGACAACTTCTGTTAATTTCAGTTATTTCAAACTTAATTTTGGTTAACTGGTTAATTAAATTATATAAAATTCATTATAATTAATAAATTCATTTTGAGAATAAAATGTACATTTACTTAGTAGCCTGAAGTTCTTGATAAGAAAGATAAGTCGGTGATCTGCCATTACTTAAATATGGGTACCGCTGTTGTAGAACAAGAAGATAAGGATGCGCAGAAATGTCTTTCAAAGGTAGGCCTACATTAACTGAGATGAAGTTGTAGGAGGTGCGAATTAGAAAATGAAGATAAGGAGTAATAAACGATGTAAGCGGGAAAACTGCGGGCGTGTCTACAAAACAATGTAGAGTCCGTAAAGAAAAAAAATTGTTTAAAATTTTAAATTGTTTCTTGTTAAAAGAGAAAACCCGAAGAATAAGGGATGGCGCATGAGGATTTTACAAGAGGTGGCAACAGAGAAGGCTGACTTGGTAAAACTGTGGAGAGAGTAAACAAAATGGAGTGTAGACAAAATGTGATATACAGTTTCAAAGAATTATAACTGATAAGAATAGGCAATATCACTGTAGGCCTATATTACGTACAGTTTTATGAAGAAAGTTTTCAATTTCGAAGAAATTGAGTATGAACTTATTTCGCTAGAATTTCATAATGGAAAAAATATGGACCTGTATACATTTAATCTTACTCGTTTATTAATCATTTGTAAATTGATTCGACATATCAAGACATCAAAACAAGAGCTGTCAGTTAACAGTTGTGAATGTCTCTCCAACGAACTGTTGCTTTTACACGTTAGAATTCTGCCTAACGTCCAGCTTAAAAGCAGTTCTTGATTTTAGCTGTCGCTCGGGCTTGAAACTAATAGGATCTGTAGAAGTTATGAACTTTCAGCGAAAATGGAATGTCAACGGTTTCATATTATTGCCATAGCGTATCTTTTTGTCTTCTACACATAAGTCCACAGCGCGTGATATATTACTAACTGAATCCAGACCCCTAGCGAACAAACAATCCTTCCGATAGGTTCTTCGTCTCAGTTGCTATGGAAACATCCCTCACCATCAAATTTCTCGCTGGCTGAAGGTCTCTGATAGGTCCTTAGGTCTCCCTGCTCTCTGGCTTGACGATCGTTGACCCGTTTCGAAGAAACTACGGCTATAAACATCTTGTCTATCAGCCTATTGTCTGAGTCAACTCTGCGTTTCTATAGATTCCCATTATCTGTACTTACAGTCTTCCTGGCGTATTGTTCTATGCTCTTACCCCTTTTTTCTGGCTATTACTAATTTCGAACATCTGCTGGTCGTTGAAGTCACCCCAACTTTCCCTTCGTAAATTCTTGTCTGTCAATTAGACGATACCTCCAGCTGTGTAACATGACTTTAGTTTTTGTCAGCCTATCTTCCAGTATTGTTACTTAAGGTGCAGCGTATCCGTTTCATTGTAGTATGGAGCATCACTTGTTTTTGTCGCTTATCGTCTACTGACGTAACACGGCCACATCTGCTACAATTCTTGGTACGGGTGTGAATGTCCTTCTTACTTTGTTACAGCTGCGGAGAGCAATAATTCTGGACGAAACTTTCCCTGTCATCTTACGCCACCAAATTCTATAGTTGGATTGCACTTAATGCGTTTCTATTGTCAAGTCAGCAACGCTTCACTGACACCTTCTCATTACTCCTTATTTATTGCTCCACCATAAGTCGTTGACACTTGTCTCGTGTGAACGTACTCTGCCGAGGTGAGAATTTAAAAAATTTTTAAATTTTCTGCTCGTTACAGTGTCCTCAATTTCGATTTGACGATGTGACCTCTGGGAACAACTCAAATCTAAATTCTGCGCCCTGTACGTCGCCTCGCCGTGTCCATCTTCTTCAGGGGAAGGTATACACAATAACCTACTTTCAAAAGCTTATATGACCAGTGGTACACCCCCTTTTGGTTTTAATTGGTTCTCTGAATTTATTGCCAGCTATTTGGGATAGCTGAACGCATTTCACATTGTCGAATTGACATATAAATTCCTTATCTCTATAATTATAAGATAAATCATAAATTCCATAAGCAATTAAATAATTTCATCAATTGAATAAAATTTTACCTTCTAAAATATCATATTCACAATATATTATCAAATAGTTAAGCGGTTCAATGTAACCTTTACATGGTATCAAAGAAAATCTCCTATACATATACACCTTTGTGCATTACTAATGATCTTACCAATAAAATCTTTTAAACTGTTATTTTAAAATTAGATTGTTAATTGACACAATCGCTACGTTAACTGTAATTATCTTAATAATTTACATACACGTATGACATTTAGTTTCAATGATTGACCTACTTCATGATAACATCATTTATAATCCTAACCTACTAATTACATACATTCACATTAATAAAGTTCATTCACTATCTAGTCCGTTAAATATTATCACTTATCTGATTTTAAGTGTCCATTTTTCACTTTGTCCTTTTAACTTATTACCATATAAATCAAATAATAGCAATTAAATGTCCTTTGCATTCACTGCAATATTTTTCTAAAATGTCACACTAAATGTTAATTTATCTTATTATCTAACATTTAATTAGTGCTTAATTGACTAAATACATTTTTGATGTTATGTTTCAACAATTAAAGTACATAACTTTCTTGGATAAGCCAGCTTGAATGATATCACCGCGTCAATTACCCTAACGCAGTTGATTCATCAGCATCGGCTAGCTTCTTAAGACATCTTCTTCTAATTCTTCCTTCATCTTCAATTCTCTGATTCGTAGTATTTTTTCAATTGTCTGGCATTAAATTTTCCACGGAGTTTCTTGTCATCATCGCAATCAACGAGTAGATAAGTAGCTTCTCCGAGAATTTGATGCACTTTATATGGTCCGCAGTACAGTTCGCAAAATTTTTCAATTCTTTTCTGGACCGCGTCCGATTGATGATATGTTCTGATTAACACTTTCTCACCAATGTTGAATCTTGTAATGGTTTTAGTCTCATTACATAATTTTGCTTGTTTTTCTCTCTTCTCCTTCATTTTGATAAATATTTGGTTATGATCTACCCCTTTAACTAGGAGCATATCCTTGTTGACGTATTTTTCCCACGCTCTGGGAGGTTTTCTTCCGAGCTGAGCTTCGTACGGTGTTACTTCTATCGTCTCGTGGTACGTTTCGTTAATACAACTCTCGACGATTGGTACATAACGCGACCACTTTGTATGTTGATCACCAACAAAGATCCTAAATAAGTTCCCAAGCTGCCTGTTGATTCTTTCAGCCAGATTCGCACAAGGGTTCCTTATTGCGGTAAATCGTGGTTGGATATTTAGTTCAGTTAATCCATCTAACCATTTTTTAGATGAAAATTGCGTTCCATTGTCTGTGATAATCACTCTAGGAGACCCTAGTTCTTCACGATATTGGTGTACTCTCCTCAGTGTAGCGACGGTCGTTGCCCTTCGAAGTGTGAAAAGTCGTACGTATTTGGTAAAGTTGTCAACCATAATAAATAGATACCTTACCCCGCAGGACGAAGCAGGTAACGGTCCGTAATAGTCCGCGCTCACAAGGTCACCCTTGCGTAACGGTATTATGGCTTTTGTTCCTCCAAACGAGCTTCTGTTGCCGGAATCCTTTTTTTTCTGACAAGTGTCGCAAGTCCGTACGTAATTTTTCACCCTCTTTAACATTCCGTCCATGGTAAAGTACTCCTGCAATAATTTGATACATCTCTTCGCACCGGGATGCCCATACATACGGTGTATTTCAGCAATTATTTCGCCAGACACACTGTTCGGTACGTATAGTTTCCACTCTCCTTTGCGTAATCTGTACAATTTCTCATCGACGAATCTATAAAATTTATTTAATTCCTTATCTATACAATTTTCCTTAATCTTATCAATAATATACTTAAGCTTATGATCTTGAATTTGGTGCCTTCCAATATCCATTAGGATCTTGCTTACCTTCTTATCCATTTTGATTGTCAGGTGGTTAATTAAATATTCGGAACTATTGTCACTAATTACTTCTGGTGTGGCATCTTCTGGATTTCTGCTCAGAAGATCGGCAATAATATTGTCCTTACCTCTACAATGGACAATGTCAAATTTGTACTCCTGAATAATTAAGATCCAGCGTGTAATACGCGAGTTGTTTAAATGACATTTATTCATAAAAGTCAGTGCTTTATTATCAGTAATGATGGTTAACGGTTGTCCTAGTATGTATATACGGAACCGCTCAAGACATCTTACAATACACAAAAGCTCCTTCTCCGTAGTGTAATAATTTATTTCCGCACCCTTGAATGTCCTGCTGGTAAAAGCTATTACTCCAATTCTTCCTTCTTCATCCAATTGATATAGTTGTCCGCCATATGCAAAGTTGCTGGCGTCACATTGCATATAATATCTTTGGTTTATTCGGGGAAACTTTAAGATGACTGTTTCTACGAATAACCCTTTAACCTGCTGAAAACACTCATTTAATTCCTGTGTCCAGGTGAATTTCTGTCCTTTCCGTAACAACTCCAGTAATGGTTTAGTAGTTTCAGCGTATTTGTCTGTAAAACGATTATAGAAATTTGTCAACCCCAGGAAACCTTTTAATTGTTTTTGGTTCCGAGGTGCAGGGAACTTCATAATGGCATCTATCTTCTCGTCCGTTGCTCGTATTCCTTGCGTTGTTAGTTGATAACCGAGGTACGCGATTTCTTGTCTGAAGAACTGCGACTTCTCCAAATTGATGGTTAAATTTGCCCTTCTTAAATTAGATAATAATAAGTCTAAATGTAACAAGTGCGTTTCTAAATCTTCTGAATAACACAGGCAATCGTCGACATAAATAATGGTATTTTCTTTTACTTCTTCGTCCAGTACTGTGTCCAATCCCCTGGTCAGTGCAGCAGAACTGGTACTCAGGCCAAATGGTGTAACTGTAAAACGATAACACTTGCCGTCGTACATAAAAGCGGTGAAGTTCCGGCATTCCGACTTCAGTGGTACTTGCCAGAAACTGCTAGTTAGATCTACGGTAGATAAGTACTTCATCTCTCCACATCTCGCCAAAATGTCGTTTATTGGAGGGGCACCCTCGTAGTCCGGGATAGTCACACTGTTCACCTTCCTCGCATCCAAACACAATCGTACGCTACCATCCTTCTTGATTACCGTAACTAGTGGGTTGATATATGCGCTGTTGCATCTCTCAATGACCCCATACCGTAACCTTTTTCCGAATCTCCTCATCTACCTTCCCTTTATAGGCTAATGGGACAGGCCATCCTCTCTGGAAGTACGGTGTCTGGTCGGTGACTCGGAACTCGTGGACATACCCATCGATTCTTCCGGGGCATTCTCTGAATAAACTACAATTTCTTATTAGAATCTCCCTTAACCTTTCCAACGTTCCTCTATCTCCGCATTCTATACTTTCTATCTTCTTATTAATGTTTCTGATGATCTCTTCTTCTTCTTCTACGTCCACCTCTTCTATATGCATCATAGGCACCGTGTACGTCGCTTCGTTATCCTCTCTTCTTATCTCGACGATTCTTCTTCCCATGTCAATGAGACACCCTGTTTCTTGAAGAAAATTGGTTCCTAATATGCATGGTTTTATCAAATCTGGTATTATTAGGAAAACACATTCATATTTAATTTCTTCAATATAGATATCACATAATATTTGTTTTCTGATTAGCTTTGATTTATTACCAACTGCGCTAACTATTAATGTGTTAGACATCGGTAATATTTCATAAGGTGTAATGTCATGTTTGTTTTGGTGAAACCACGACTCAGATAACCCAGCTATTACAGATCCAGTATCGATTAACGCTTGTACACTAACATTATTATTGAACTTGATATTTATCTCTGGACACCTGATTATTCGTTGAGAAATTTCTTCATCATCATTACACAATAAATCGCTTCGTAAGTCCGGTAGGATAATATTCGTCCGGTAGTCATTTGTTTTGACGGCTATCTTTGTTAATGGGTGGAGGGATTTTTTTTTCCTCTTCTTGTTGACGATTTCTTTTAGGTTGAGTGCCCGATGCACCAGCTGTCGTGTTTGTAAACTCTATTGTGTTGACAGCGCGCCGGTCTGCGTTACGGGGCTGGTTATTTATGGCGGGTCTGTCACCCCCATGTTTTCTTCTGTATACCGCCTCCTTTGTTCAGGCTACTTTCACCGTCCTTATACGCATTTCTTCCCTCGTTTGCTGCATAGTTCGCTTCTCTATTAATTCTTGGTTGAATCTGTGAATACTCGATGATCAGAGATTCGAAGTTTGGTATCGTCACAATTCCTCTTGTGACCACCGCAAGCTGGATGTCCCGCCCAAAGTGACGAGATATCTTACGTATTAACTGATAATCAGACAAAGTAGGTGTTAACTGCTTACTTTCCAATAAAATCCGTTCAATATATTGAATAGCAGTAACTGGTCCGCGCCAATCAAATCTGCCAAACTCCAAATGGTCCCGGATACTGTCCTGTCGTTCCTGGCCCCAATATTTTAGAGAGAACGCTTCCTTGAATTCTGCGAAGTTTGATATCTGGTCACGTATCACTCGCCACCAAATTCCTGCGTCTAACTCCAGATGTCTGCCAATCCACTTGATATTGTCAGCGGGATAATATAACTCTTGAACTTCGGACAATTCTTTGAGGAATTCCATAGGAAATCTGTCTGTGCCATTATATTTGAGATCATTGTGGTTAGGTCCGTTAATTCGATTTAACATTCCACAATCACCTTCCATCAATTGTCGCTGCAACCTTTCTTGGTTTTCTCTTACCTTATTTAAATGTCCCTTTAATTCTTCGATCCTAGTTGTCTTTTCTTTCGTAGTCTCGTCCAACTTCTGTTCTGTTGAACGTTGTCTACCGTCTACGTCTTCTAATTTTTGTATAATATTACTATTTGTTCCTTCTTGCTCCTGTTGTCTCTGCAGTATGGTATTGTGCATCTCGGCCTTGAGTTCTTCGTGCTTCTTATTGTAATCCTTAACGTGAACATCGAACTTGTGATTAATCTTTTTAACGGTCGTCTGGGTAGAGTGTACCGCCGCCATCCATTCTTGTCGATCGTTATCTTGTTTTTCTTGTATTTCTACGTACTTCTTGTCGGCTTCTTCTCTCAAGTCCCTCACGAGATCATCTTGCTTTTTCTGTAATTCATCAACCTTTCTTTCCCAAGTCTGCTGGTAGTCACGTATCTCGGACCTTATTTGTGTAATCTCTTCCTTATGCTGGTCGAGTTTTTCATTAATTAATCTATTACCTTCCTTTTGTTCTTCCTTCTGCTGGTCGAATTTTTCACTTATTAATCGAATACTTTCTTCTCTAATTAATTTAATATTTTCTTCTTGTTTTCTGTTACTTTCTTCGCTAATTAATTTAATATTTTCTTCTAGTTTCATGCTTGGTTCTTCTTGTTTCTTTTCTTGTTGACGCATGAACTCCATTAACATTTGTAGAGTCCCATCTTCTGGTTTCGATGTCTGTCCTCGCGCCCTATCTTCTGGACTCTCTATCACGCTACTTGGTTCACTAGGTGTAGTATTGTCCTCGGTATTTACTACGCCTAATTGGTTGTTAATATCAAATTCTACATTGTCTGAATTGCTCGCCATTTTAGCCCTACTGCGCGTAATCATTCAAACTGACTTACACTAATAACACTTATCTTACTTCTACTTCTATGACACTACTTTTTCTACTACTTCTACTGCCTGTTCTTTACCTAAGCTGTACGTGTTAACAATCTGTGTTAATACGTATCATGCCCCACGTTGGGCGCCATTTTATAACATTCTTAATGTAAATGGGTTAATTATTTAATATGTAAATTTAATAATTTCTCAAATGGATCTAGCCCTTAAGTTGGACGCCATTTTACAACATTAATTTAAATGGGTTATAAATCTATTATGCCCCACGTTGGGCGCCATTTATAACAATAATTTTATATGCGTATTGATAGCACAATAAATTAATTATTAAATATATAAATTTATCAATCTCTGACTTGTATGTGTATAATTTAATCTTAATGATGATTCTAACTATCTATGCTCATCAACACATACGTGATATCATTTATTTAATTGAACATAAGAAACTCTTAAAATCTATTTGCATTCTTTCAAACTTTAGGTTAATATTTGGGTTGCATTGGTAATAATGAACGCATGTTTCTGATTAACTAAAATACTAGTTTAATTATCATTTATGACATATTATAATAGTACATAGGTTACGTCGCTGTACCTGAAATACATACATATTCATAATAAACAAAGATATATCTTAATATATGCTGAAACAAAGAAAACATACATACATATATAAATCAAATGATGTTACAATTCAATATTCTACTTATTTAATGCGTTCATTAAATCCCAAATAAGCTTTTGTTTATGTGTTAATTAACTACTTTATTCGGATCTATTCATTACTTTTCTTAATAATTTTCTCAGGTGTGAATTCTTTGAAAGAAACCAGGTCAGTAGAAGTTACAAATTAGAAGTAATTATAATAATGGTTACTTGGTTATTGAATATCCATTAGTTGTTGATGAAGTCTCGTTCTGGTGATGGAGATGGCTCGTAGATACATTCCGTAGTAAGTTGTTTTATCACTGCCACTTATCACTTTATTCTTCCGACCACTCGCGTAGGTGTTTGTATATGTGAGAGTAGTTGAAGTTTAGTGTTCAATAAATGTTCTATCTTACTGTGTTTGCTGTGAGTTCGTTTTAAAGTCAATATACATGTCTAGTTTCATTAGTCGCTGCTTCAACAAACGATCCTATAATTGATTAGTTTGTTTAATGTTTCGTGTTCATTATGTTGTTGATACACAATATTAAGTTCAAATAATTTGTATATCGTTAAGTGATGCTGTCTGTTAGTGTAACGGTCTGATTGTTCACTTGGAGTAAATTTCACTAAGTCTGTTACTGCGCACACCGGTAAAGTTCACTACCGCGATATGAATGTATTATTAAGTTTTAAGTTCCTTGTTATTTATCTAACTTCCGAATGATTTGAGTAAACAATGGAAAGTTTATGATATACCGTCTCTCGCACTTGTAGTTAAACTACTTGATAATTGAAATGTAAACTGTCTGAAAATTCTAACTGTAAAACTTTAGTATAACTATTCAAAATTTGAGTGTTGACTGTCTAAAAATTGAGTATGACTGCG
The DNA here is from genome assembly GCA_034769895.1 of Magicicada septendecula. Taxonomy (NCBI): domain Eukaryota; kingdom Metazoa; phylum Arthropoda; class Insecta; order Hemiptera; family Cicadidae; genus Magicicada; species Magicicada septendecula. Next base: position 185,049,958 of record CM068371.1, on the reverse strand, counting down.
TAAAAATTGAGTATGACTGCCCCTCCGTCTTGCTGGACAGCTAGTTTTATTAATTCGTCCCTACTCAAAATTTTGTCTCTGGCGCGCTTCACGCCCACTTCTTTTCGAGATTGGTCAGTTTTTGATTTTCTCGGAAAATACTGTCCCACTCTGTCAAAATCCTACGTCATAGTTCTTCCGATAGGTTCTTCGTCTCAGTTGCTATGGAAACATCCCTCACCATCAAATTTCTCGCTGGCTGAAGGTCTCTGATAGGTCCTTAGGTCTCCCTGCTCTCTGGCTTGACGATCGTTGACCCGCTTCGAAGAAACTACGGCTATAAACATCTTGTCTATCAGCCTATTGTCTGAGTCAACTCTGCGTTTCTATAGATTCCCATTATCTGTACTTACAGTCTTCCTGGCGTATTGTTCTATGCTCTTACCCCTTTTTTCTGGCTATTACTAATTTCGAACATCTGCTGGTCGTTGAAGTCACCCCAACTTTCCCTTCGTAAAATCTTGTCTGTCAATTAGACGATACCTCCAGCTGTGTAACATGACTTTAGTTTTTGTCAGCCTATCTTCCAGTATTGTTACTTAAGGTGCAGCGTATCCGTTTCATTGTAGTATGGAGCATCACTTGTTTTTGTCGCTTATCGTCTACTGACGTAACACGGCCACATCTGCTACAATTCTTGGTACGGGTGTGAATGTCCTTCTTACTTTGTTACAGCTGCGGAGAGCAATAATTCTGGACGAAACTTTCCCTGTCATCTTACGCCACCAAATTCTATAGTTGGATTGCACTTAATGCGTTTCTATTGTCAAGTCAGCAACGCTTCACTGACACCTTCTCATTACTCCTTATTTATTGCTCCACCATAAGTCGTTGACACTTGTCTCGTGTGAACGTACTCTGCCGAGGTGAGAATTTAAAAAATTTTAAAATTTTCTGCTCGTTACACGACGGTCGCCGTTAAATTGTGTAACTCTCACGTCAGAATACGTTATAGCCTACAGTATTTATGTCACGACATGCCGTTCCGTTTACACCGAGTACGTACGAACACGTTTACGTGTCTCGTGCTGCAAAAGCAATCAAATGTTTCGCATTTCCAAGTTTCCGATGCGAAAATAAATAAAGTTACTCCTTTATGTTGATTCGTTTCAACATTGTTTCAATAAAATACGCCTGTTTATGTTTATTATGAAATATTGTTTTGTTTTATTTCCTTTACGTTCCTTACGGATAAATTTTTTATGCGTCTTAACTGAACGTTGTTCACGAATCATGAAGTTTTACCCCCAATACATTCCTCAATGACGTTGAAACGAAGCCAGCGTTGAAAGACGGGCGGGTTTATTTCGTTTTTGTTCTTAGGTTATAATTAACTTCTAAAACAATATAATACTAAAATACTAAAACACCAGAACATAACAACGTGTGTAATGACGTAGAAATGACGTTAATCTACTAATCCTTGATTTAGTGGTGACCGTCGATCAATAAATTTTTAACGATGGAAAGTTTAGCGAGGATCGTTCAATAGACTAAGTATAACACAAATTGTATATTGCTCATGTTGACGTTTCGACAATATTTTTTGTCACCATTGTGTACGCACAGTAGAAATAAAAGCAACACATAACTAGATCAATTAATTGAGTGAATGTGTGTGTGTGTGGGAGGGGATGAGACAATTGTTTTACATCAGCAAAACAATTAATTTTCTTACATATTGTTTTACTTAAATAGACAGGCGAATTTACAAAAATTGATATTGTACAAATTTGTAAAATCGTAATAGCCCTATAAATGTTAGGCTTTATTATTAATATAAAAGTAGTGTTATAATGCCATTGTGTAAATTACATTGATATATATGATAATTATTAATATCCTATTTTATAAAATTACTTTTAAAATTATAACTTTATTTATTATTCTATTAAACAACTATTAAATTGTACCTTGTAGAACAAAGGTTCCTAACCACCGTGGTCCGCTGACTAGACATAGCCAGCGAGAAGCTGTAATTTGGTCCATAAGTGTAAACAAAATATATTCGTTTCGCCTAGCTTATGAAGCCAGAAGTCAGCTGGGCACAAGCGACCTGACGTACTTCCTTTGAACAGCAATGCCAACCCAAAAATTCCATGACTACTGAAACAAATCTGTCCCCAAAGACCACAATTATATTAATATCAGGATGGTGACAACTTCTGTTAATTTCAGTTATTTCAAACTTAATTTTGGTTAACTGGTTAATTAAATTATATAAAATTCATTATAATTAATAAATTCATTTTGAGAATAAAATGTACATTTACTTAGTAGCCTGAAGTTCTTGATAAGAAAGATAAGTCGGTGATCTGCCATTACTTAAATATGGGTACCGCTGTTGTAGAACAAGAAGATAAGGATGCGCAGAAATGTCTTTCAAAGGTAGGCCTACATTAACTGAGATGAAGTTGTAGGAGGTGCGAATTAGAAAATGAAGATAAGGAGTAATAAACGATGTAAGCGGGAAAACTGCGGGCGTGTCTACAAAACAATGTAGAGTCCGTAAAGAAAAAAAATTGTTTAAAATTTTAAATTGTTTCTTGTTAAAAGAGAAAACCCGAAGAATAAGGGATGGCGCATGAGGATTTTACAAGAGGTGGCAACAGAGAAGGCTGACTTGGTAAAACTGTGGAGAGAGTAAACAAAATGGAGTGTAGACAAAATGTGATATACAGTTTCAAAGAATTATAACTGATAAGAATAGGCAATATCACTGTAGGCCTATATTACGTACAGTTTTATGAAGAAAGTTTTCAATTTCGAAGAAATTGAGTATGAACTTATTTCGCTAGAATTTCATAATGGAAAAAATATGGACCTGTATACATTTAATCTTACTCGTTTATTAATCATTTGTAAATTGATTCGACATATCAAGACATCAAAACAAGAGCTGTCAGTTAACAGTTGTGAATGTCTCTCCAACGAACTGTTGCTTTTACACGTTAGAATTCTGCCTAACGTCCAGCTTAAAAGCAGTTCTTGATTTTAGCTGTCGCTCGGGCTTGAAACTAATAGGATCTGTAGAAGTTATGAACTTTCAGCGAAAATGGAATGTCAACGGTTTCATATTATTGCCATAGCGTATCTTTTTGTCTTCTACACATAAGTCAACAGCGCGTGATATATTACTAACTGAATCCAGACCCCTAGCGAACAAACAATATCACAATATAATACTCTAATTTAAATATTCTCAAACTGCAGTAGGCTATATAATTGTGTGTGGTCGGCTAAAAACGGTCTGTACGATGCGACATGTTCTATAACTTGCAATCTAAGAAACGTATTGCACATATACCCTTTGTGTAAAATGTATTATTCACATCCGAGTTGTAAAATCCTATAATAGCAGATTTTTAAGAAAAAAAAATGATTGCTTTGGTAGACTCTTGTACTTGTACATGCGGTACTGGTACGCACAGAGTGGTTTAAAGCATTAACAAACAAATTAAAGTGACAGAAAAGAGATAGTTTAATTTTGGCAGTGTTTAATCAATACACAATTGCCGATATAGCCGAGATAACCACTGAATTATTCCGTCTACACCAGACGGCAGGCTTTCTGTATAACCTGTTTAGTCTGTTATTGACCAATATGGAATCTCTTTCCACTTATGTCACTTTGTTGGTCCGACGCCCCAGGACTCAAATCAGCTAAGAATGTGGCTTTCTGATTCTTGAGCTGAGATTAGCAGTAATCCCTCTCGGTCATCAGATTGATTTCCTACATTAACTTTATCGCTTGTTCGAGTTTAATTACACGAAGAGAAATTATTTCAAAAACGCTCATCGGTCATCTTTATTAACACACGTAGGCTACATGTAAACGTTATATATACTTACGTTTTCCTTTAATCGTTTTTAACGTTACTCTACCACATTAAGTTCCCGATCAACTGTGTATTTAAAATAACTGGTATTTAAAATTCTGGACGTCTTTCGGAATGAAAACCGTCACAATAGCGACGCTTATTACTAACTAAACTTCTTCACCTACGTCAAATCAATAGAAACCCTTTCTTATTAAACACTTTGCGAATAACTACGTTTCTAACGAGTACTAGCAAATCTTGTATACAGATTTAGAGAGGTGTTAATAAAACCTGTGTTGATTTCGCTGGTAGTGAATAATAATTACTACTGTTGTAGGATCACTATCCACGTTACACTCAAGGAGATCGGACATGTAGTACCTATATAAAAAACCTAAAATGTTAAAGAATGTAACCGAAAATTGAACCGATGGCAAGATGATGAAAGCGGTAAAGTCCCTGTGTGTGTGTGTGTGTGTGTGTGTGTGCGCGCGCGCGCGCGCGCGTCAGAACATACTTACTTGTACCTTTTAGTAAGTAAATATAAGTCTTCTTATTCAGTAGGCATACACTGTTTTGCTTTAAAATAATTAGGCGATTCTCTCAATATGTATTACTGCTTTTATTTTCTATTAATAAATACTTATCAGTTAAAATTAATATTTAAGATACGGTACGCTTTATTAATTCTGTTTGTCATCGTTCCATCCATACTCGGGTGTATTTTCCGTAAATATTCCGCGATACATATAGCTAGTACAGAGAATATGTAAAGTAATCCAACCAACGTTTTCATTTAACTGAAAAGCATGCCCGACACCTGTGTAGTATTACCATTCGTTAATTGCATTGGGCATTATTCCACGTTCAAATAAAACAGAGAACGGTGAAACTGTTAGCTCAGTGTAGGGTCCATATTATGCTGACTTACTGTTTAATTCGATTATCACTGCGGAGCTGACGGAAAGAGCTGAAGTCCACACATTATATTATTTTCTAATAAAATGAAACTCATTTCGGATTGTCGTTCACTCCGTTACAAGTACGCGAACACTTACCTTCAGTTTAAGCACTGACACATATTAAATCAAATGAGGGTAAAGTAGATTGAAGTGGATGTTCATGTTTGCTAGTGTTAACTGAACATATGTGTCACTTATGTTTCCAGTAATATGTAACAAAACGGGGATCGGAGGTAACCTCGTGCACTCTTAAGCCGGCACCTGTAAAGAGTTGCCGTTTGTTGTTGCCGCAGTACTAAACTCAGTGCAGACATGTTGTGTTTGGCTTTATTACATATCCACATTTTGTCACAGTCTAGTGAAACTCTATAACTGTCTCACCCCACTATTCATCTACTGCTCCCTCCTCTCCGTTCTTCATTGAACTATCCGTTTTCCAATTTCAGTTGAGTATTGTGTATGCATGTGCTAGTGTGTGTGTGTGTGTGTGTGTGTGACCAATTTACACTTATAGCAGCCGATACGGGTGTATATTACAAGACCGAAGTCGACCACTGTCTGACAGTTAACAACATTCGGTTCGGTTGTTCACGGCCTTGGTCGCGTCTATAAGCGCTGAATTATGATCGTACGTTTCAATTCTGAGAATTCACTGAGTGAAGAGCCTTGGCAGCCGTGGACGGCTTTCAAAACGCCCACTACGTAATCTGATTTCGTTCGGATTTAATTCGTTTCTGTAATTCCGGAGATCCTTTTGTAAGACAATTACACTAATCGCATTAGCGTGTAGGTGAACACGCCGGGTGCTGTCAGCTCCCGATGTTCCCACCGCATCGACGATATTAATACCTACTATCAGCAGTTCACCTTTCCTACCGAACAAGGAATATGGTGACGTATGCCATTCCACTGCACGCATCACTGTAATACTACACATTTAAAATATGTTTAACACAGTTTCGGTGTGACTTGACTGTTTTCACAAGGTATTTTTTGTAGTGAACAAAAAAAACACTTTAACTAAAAATTTTCAATAAATTACACTTACATATAATGTACGAACATTCAATCTAATACCCGCACAAAATTACAACTAAATACGTCTTCTGAGCGTCTGAAGAATGTTTTCATAACCAGTAATACCCCACCAACACAAGCACGCACTATCATTCAGTAGACCTCTCAGGCAGTAGCTCCTCAGGCGTCTCGTGCCTTACCTCTTCTTTGACTATAAAATAGTAATTGTCTGCCGAGAACAATAACATATGTAACGACTAAGATAAACATTGTATGTTACTATTACTATCATTAAAATTTAAACAATTTGAATTATTTTTTCCATCAGAAATACTTTTAATGATTATTATGTTTACTTAAATCTCTTATTTGTATGAGAATATCATTCAGCGTCGTAGCTGAACTATCTACGTCGTAATGTACTCTCAGTCTCACAGACACACATACACGTACAAATAATCTTGCTGTCTATAAGCCTATACTTACTGAGTGTGCCGCAATCTGTTTGCCGTCTGTACATATTTCTGTAACGTTACGTTTAGGTCTTCCTATTGTGTATTATACACTTTCTTCTTCATTTCTCGTTTCCATCGTACTTCAACTGTCCACGTTTAGACGTTTCATTACAGGTAGGCCTTACAGGATATAAAGCTTGTATGAGTGTATTTCTTTTGTAGATTGTAGGTAAGCTGGTAAAAGCTAAATAAATTGACGAAAGTAAAGTCTTCCTATTGAGCATTGGCGTATCTAGAATTTACGTATACGCTAATGCTGTGTAATAAACCTGTTCGTATATTTAAAAAAGAGTTAATAGGGCGTACTATATTATCGTACACAGCTGAAAAAATAGTAAAACAGCCTAGAAATGAAGAGATTAACAAAATTCGTATTTTTTTCTGACCATCTGGGGAGGTTCGGTCCAGTTCGTCCCCCCCCCCCCCGTAAATACGTCCCTGCTGTTAAGGCTAAAAAGCGGAGTACATTAGTCCTTTAAACTACTTTACGATGGTTACGCGAAACCGCTTAAGTGTATCCTATTGTAAATGATTTGTAATCATGTATGATTGTGATTCATTTCATTTGTGTCGTTGTTTTTTAGCAAACACTGGTGTCTTCCTAGTCCCAACGTTGGCTGACTTCAGAACCACTATACACTTATACCGTACGTGTACCGTTTTATATTTGTATACACGTCGTATATTTGTTAAGGTTTAACATAACAAACAATGTTTTCACTGTATACGTGCCATGGTAAGTTGCCATGGCTCTTCACCTGTATGCAGCCGCTAGAATTAGAGTACGCTCCTTCTAAGGATTAAAATAAATTTTCTTCTAAGCATACCCTTCTAAGAAATAGGGAATCTGCTTTTCAGAGAGACCGTTGAAAGGAATAAGTGTGAGACCGAGGAAAGCAGATTCTAGCGAAATATAAATCCTTACATCTACTACTTTGGTTAATGAAAATAATTTAGTAAGCGAGGAAGTGAAAACGAGAATTGGTAAGGGCAGTGAAGCCTACAGTGCAAACATACACTTAGCGTGATATAATGTTGACATCGTAAAAAATATCAACAAACCGAGAAGGTGGTTTGGCCATGTATGTAGAATGAAAGGAGACACACAAACACAGACACACACAAATGAGGGCAGGATCAGAAACCAGGACTAGAGGAAGACCTCGAAATATGTAACGACGCAGGCGAAAACCTGAGTGTGGTAAGAATAATTGGTTAGAGGAGGACTGACGGATACAGAAATGAGAGGGGTAAGCGAAACAGAGCTAAAGGTAGAAGAAGAAGAAAATCGTTGTTAAAAAAAAAAAATGAAGCCAGGAAGAATAAATAATCCTTGTTAATACTACCAATTCATTTCTATTTATTACTTTTATTTTATGGAAGGTTCCCCAAAACGCATGTTACCTGGGCTTAGCTCTCATTTTCCGAAGGTTTAGGCATTTCTCTTTCAACGAACTACTCGGTAGTCTTATAATCCAGGCAATCGACGTTATGCGAAGCTCACTTGTGGTTTTATGATTTCCTTTTATTGTTGTAGGCTGTTGTTATTATTGTCATATAAACAGTCAGAAAGGCGTTTTGAAAGTACTAAAATTTTCAATTAATATGAGTAAAATGTTGGATTCTCTCGATAGACTTAGGCCACAAATGCCGTGCACATACATACAGAGGTACTTACACAGGTATATATACCATATCGTGTCGTCTAACTCAGAAAAAATTTATATTAGATTTACACAAATTTGTAAACAACTCTCGTCAACAGTTATAAATAAAACAGTGAAAAGTAATTTTGAAAAGTAAAATAATACAAAATATTTATCAAACTGATCGTAATTATTGAACATGTGTCGAGGAAACAATTGTTATGACATAGGTCTGAAAGTTTTTCTAAATTGATTATCTTTTATCTACAACTTTCTGTGTAATGCAGTGCAACTAGTTGTAGCATTTAAAAATCGGCAGACGTCTCAGCCATAACGAGATCAATTATCAGTACTTCGAAGTTTAGTAACTTTCAGAAATAATAGTCAGGACGCCTGAAAGTGTAACAGCTCTGTCTAATGTAAATAATTTTACAACTGAAGTGGTTACACGATTGGCAGCTAGCATCACCAATTAACGATCCGATTTCTCCTTTACAACTTTATTCTGCTACTTGTGTGTTTGTATATGTGGCACAGAACGAAGAGAAGAAAGGAGAGAGAGAGAGAGAGTGAGAGAGGGGGTTAATAATTTTTTGATTCAAATAAACACCTCCCAATATTTAAATGAACACACACAGGAAGTGTAAGTTTAGGCATTCAAATAGAATTCTGGTTGTAACATGTTAATTTTGTAAAGAAATATGTTTTGTGGCAAACATAAATAACTTACCTTACTGACAGCGTGTAAATTAAACGCACACTCACACACACACAAACACAGACACAGACGCAGATGCATACAGACTAAAGTAGTCAGATTAACATAACTGTCAGATTATACAGCAGTGTTCCCTCAGTGCCCTTCATCATTTCCTCTAATTGTCGCAGTGAGTTAACGACTACAACAACAGTGATACAATAAATCGTTACAATTTTCAGTTTACAAAAAACGTGCCGTATTAATTTTCGCTTGTAGAAAGAGAGAAACATTGCTGAAGCGAAACAACAGCCCTTAACGTTAAACTGTTGTAAATGGCGCGCCATAATTCACAAAAGTAGTCCACTGTTAACACGGCTCACAAATCACATCTCCTCTTCGCTGTAATCCTCTTGTCTCGTTGTCTCTTAACTTCCCCTAACCCTTTCCTCTACCTGACTCTGTAACCCTCTGACGATCTACATCTGGCAGATTTAAATCTTCACGTTGGAGGCGGTTTTTGTGGCGTTATTGGTTCCCATTTGTATTCTCTTCTCCTGGTTTCTTATTTTTACTTCCATATTCCTTAAGGAATGGAAGTATGGTGATGGCAAAAAAAATCGTGTTCGAGATTATTGCAGATTCTGATTCTACTACACTCAAAACATGAAAAAAAGTCGTTTTCCGAAAAGTGTCTGTGTGTGTGTCTGTCTGTCTGTCTGTCTGTCTGTGTGTCTGTAGATTTTTTTTCTATGGCAAACGATAACTGCCGCAAATTCAAACAGAATCAAATAATTTGTTGCATACAGCCCTGATTTGCAGAGTACTCGCGACCTATTGTTTTTGGTGAAGATCGGTTGAGGGAAAGGGGTAGTTTACCTGCAACGGTTTTTTTTTAGCAAGGGTAATTTTGTTTGTTTGGCAAACGATAACAGCCGCAAATTCAAACAGAATCAAATAATGTTTCGCATACAGCCCTGAATTGTAGAGTTCTAAAGATCTGTTGATTTTGGTGAAGATCGGTTAAGGGAAAGGGGTAGTTTACCTGTAACGTTTTATGTTTTAACAAGGGTATTTCCTATGGCAAACGATAACAGCCGCAAATTCAAACAGAATCAAAAGATTATTTGCATACAGCCCTAAATTGTAGAGTTCTCAAGACCTATTGTTTTTGGTGAAGATCGGTTGAGGGAAAGGGGTAGTTTACCAGCAACGTTTTTTTAACAAGGGTATTTTCTATGGCAAACGATAACAGCCGCAAATTCAAACAGAATCAAATAGTGTTTTGCATACAACCCTGATTTATAGAGTACTCAAGACCTACTGTTTTTGGTAAAGATCGGTTAAGGGGAAGGGGTAGTTTACCTGCAACGTTTTTTTATCAAGCGTATTTTCTATGGCAAACGATAACAGCCGCAAATTCAAACAGAATCAAATAGTGTTTTGCATACAGCCCTGATTTGTAGAGTACTCAAGACCTGTTGTTTTTGGTAAAGATCGGTTAAGGGGAAGGGGTAGTTTACCTGCAACGTTTTTTTATCAAGCGTATTTTCTATGGCAAACGATAACAGCCGCAAATTCAAACAGAATCAAATAATGTTTTGCATACATCCCTGAATTGTAGAGGTCTCAATGACTTTCGATTTTGGTGAAGATCGGTTAAGGGGAAGGGGTAGTTTACCTGCAACCTTTTACGTTTTAACAAGAGTAAAGTACTTGAAAATTTATTTAAACTTTTTGAAACAATGGTAATTGTTAAAAATAAAATAATTTTGTTGCCAGGCAATAAAATTATAATTTTTTCATTTTAATGTAATATAATATTTTTCATTTAATACAGCAATAAAAAGGCAGGTAAGACACAGCCTGGCTGTTTGGCTGAAAATGATTTTAAATATAAATCTTAGAATATGGAAGTCATGTATGGTTCTCCATACCGATATTTTAATAAGATATACCTAGTTCTATGGCAATAAAGTTTCTCATAAAATTTCTATTTAATGATCGTAGTATTTTAATAAAAAATTTATTTACATTATCATTACTTTACTTCAACTTGACCGTGATTGCCAAATTTTTGCTACCGTGATTTGCCAAAAAGCTACGCGCGCGTGTGTGTAGCTCGAGTTACTGTTTAGAATAAGTAGTCTATTTTCATAAACGTCTACCAAAGTTACAAGTCAAAACTGAACCGTCTTCGTCGACTACCTCAAATCGTTGGTTTCAACGTGTCTAAATACGGTTTAAGAAGTCCAATAGAATTCAAAATTCGAGTCTAGAAGTAGTATAAATTAACAAGAAGTGTAACAGTTGGGCCTACTTCTTAAATGCTCTTAGGTGTACATGTGTCCCTGAAATCAGCAGAATATCTTACATATCATGCAATATATATTTATTATATTAATTTTAAGCATTTTAATATAATAATGTTATAAGCACTAAGATTAATTTTAATAATAGGTTTAGGCCTATTACAGTAGTGAAATACATAAAAAATATTTTTTGATAAGTCTGTAATTACTTGCGACTGCTAAAATAATTCTGTAAATATATTATGGATACAGGCGAACAAACAGCGCGTGCTGTAAACAGTTAAAGTCGTCACAAGCTACACAGTAGGCCTACTTATTGCGTAATTTTAATTTGAACCCGCTCTTGAAAAAAACCAGCCTCTAGACTATATTGGCAGCCTTATTGCCTCTCATGGAAGTTACCGGAGAGAAATTACTTCTAGAATTCTTTAAGCCAAAAAGACGCTTAGTAGGAATGAAAACGTTACTATCATTAAAGTCTGTGTAATGAAAGTCAGGAAGCCGTTTACGTAGAGCTTTTTTGTGCTGCGTTACAAGCTATGGCTCAGAAACAGTGACTCTTGGAGGGAGGGTAGAAGTTACAAACTTAAAAGCCTTTGGAATGTGTTGTTTACATAATTCGATGTCGACCATTATCATTTGAACAGAATATTATTTTCATGGATGTGATTGGTGAAAGAAAAAACTACAGAAAACTACAGTGTGTGTTATAATGCAAGCAACGACGTTGTGAATAAGTTGCAGAAGTTCAACCTTATGTGCGGGACCAGTAGGCGAACCCTTAAGTCAGCAAGTAAAGAAACTCGCCTAAAATTCTACAAGGTGATGGGTCTTCCCACACTTCATTATGGGTCTGAGAGTTGAACTTTAACGAAAGGCCAGGCCAGTCGTATTCAAGCAGCTGAAATGAGATTTCTCAGGCGCGTGGCAGCGTATAATCTCCGTGATCATAGAAGAAACACAGATATACGGCAAGAACTGAATGCTATGAGTATACTCGGCAGGATCGCCCAGTATCGGCTGAATTGGTGGGAACATCTTTGCCGAATGGATGACTGCCGCATCCCCAATCAATTATGGAACTATAAACCGAGGGGACGGAGAGGTGTGGGACGTCCGAGGAAGCGCTGGAGTGACCAGCTCTAATATTTGCCTATTTGAGACCGGAACAAACCATCCTCGGTTTAATCCTTGAAGATGATGAAAAAACTGCCATATTGGCCACTCATTACGTTACTCAGCTTCGTGGACCACATACACTTAGGGCAAAGTGGAGAAACCCACGCCTCGAGCTCAGGATGATGTCCATCGAGTCATCGATGTTATTATAGAAGGACATCGTCTAACCGGATCAAAGAATTATCATTTTACACAATACCAATAGGAGACCTGTCGAAAATGTCGATGGATCCCCTGACCTTTGACTAGAAGAGAAAATCCAAAGGAAGTACTTGCAAATATCAGTGTTAATTGCCAAAAAATTATATTCAGGAGCGGATTTACGGGGGGGGGGGCTAACGGGACCCTGCCCATAGGGTCGAAAAAGTTGATGAGTTTTGTTAACCTCTCAATTTTTAGGTCCTTTTATTATTGTTTCAGCTGTGTTTCTCAACCAGTAACTCTTTTTTAAGTATACAAACAGGTTTATTATACAGCAATGGCGTATACGTTTGAAGTATGAAATGTAGGAAAATCAATTCAGTCAGTATCTTATTTAGTCAGTAAACTATAAATGTTTCAGTAACGCGTACTTTTAGTAATGTTGATTTGTCTTAACTTGTTTTTTCTTTTGTATTAAGCCTACACGACCGGGTCCACAATCTCGCCCCCCCCCCAAGGCCTAATTCTAGATACCCCACTGTAAGAATTGAGTAATGGGCTAGCTTCACTTAGTTACAATAGAGATTTTCTTCTGGAATGGTAGCTTCACATCCCCACATACGATTACAAAAATACTGTAGTGTCTAACATTGTGAAACCACAGTGACTCTGTTTTGCCAGCAGCCTACACCAGTTGTTTTAATTCTTTTTTCCTGTAATTTTAAGCGTTGGTTTTTTTTAAGATTCTTTTGCACTTATGACTGTTGGCTACATCAGCATAGGCGTCAGATACTTTGCTCGCCCGAGCCCGTTGCTTGCTTCGTTCGTTTTTGTAGTAATTATTATAACATTAAACCCAACAAACGGATGTAATTCATTGTTTCCGTGTTTTGTATTTCGCCGCCGAAGTTTTTGTCGATTTACTCCAGCATCACTTGCAGTAGAATAACACTAATGAATGCGGCAAATAAAAACTATACCGTGTCCAAGTAATTTATCTCTGTTCCCTTGGGATACTTGCATCAGTGTGACAGACAGAGGTAGCAGAAAGCATTGTATTTTATAGACAGAAAAGTATCTTTATTGTCTTTCCCGTGTAGTACATAACGTTTCTGGAAAAAAGACTTAATACGTGTTGTGTGTGTCCCCTGTTTTATTAGCACCAATTATTTCAAATATTATTAACAATAGCAAAGGAAGAGTAAGATATAGAATATCACAGAAAGGTGTAGAGAGCGGTGTCGCTTCGAAGGGACGAGGGGATTCGACGTCATCTCATCTCGCAGTTACGACACCCAGACGGGGTTTGGGTCTATCGAATCCTGGGACTTGATCTGTTTTACTGAGAAAGTTAAAGACGAGATAGACTGATCAATGTTCCCATTGCTGGATCAGGTAGCAAGTACTCTCTTGCCTGATGTGCCTGAAGTACTCTCTCTTACGGTCTTGTACTCAGAGATCATAAATCTTAATGGAAACATGTAAGAAGGTAACATTAAAAAACCATGCCGCAGCGAAAACCGTTAGGTAATGAAAATTGTTTCGTCAGAGAGTCGAGCTTGACTACGAATTCAGAATAGTAAACTATTTCCTGAAATACACGTTAAATACTCGTGACCGATCAAACAATTATTGGAATTTAATAAATTTATTAATTTCAACTATTATTTTAACAAATATTACCTTTAGCAAGCAGAATGATCACTGTTGCACACCACTATATAAAAATTATCCCGATTAGCGCTTTCAAGCTTCACAGCTCATCGTCAGATCGGAATTGAAAGAAATTATGTGAAAACAAACCCTTCACCCCATCTCACCTCACCCTGCTCACACACAACAAGCTATAATTCAAATGTCCCTTCCCTTAGTTTGCTTTCACATAATTTCTTTCAATTCCGATCTGACGATGAGCTGTGAAGCTTGAAAGCGGTAATCGGGATAATTTTTATATAGTGGTGTGCAACAGTGATCATTCTGCTTGTGATTTCAACCACTAACACAACTTTCTTCATTAAATATTATTATTAAATTTATCTTTTATTTTATTAAATGTCTACAGGAAATCCAATAAATAGTACACTAAATACTCTAATACTGTACTGTAATGTAGTGTACCGTACTGTAACATATACTGTAAAACAATACAGTATACTAAATAGTAGATCGTAAGTTGTATTGAATCCCACTTTCAGTGTATCAAGTATATAGGATTCAGGCGAGGTTAGTTGAACGTGGAAAAATATTTTCGATGTATGACACGGTTTCAAAACCACGTCAGTAGGTCGTGACTCGGGAACATAGAGATGAAAACTACCTCAAAAATGAATATTTTTATTTATTTGTTGCTTTTAATCAGCCACCTAACTCGGCGCGATAAAAAGCGTCAGATTGGAAATAGGAAATGACATCCGCAGTGTTTTCCAAATGAAAAACATTCCATACAACAACTAAAATTTTGTGTCTAGTTATATGAATTTATAATACATTACATGGTTACATAACTATTATAACAGAACGTACTTCATAATTAATATGTCACTGAGATAGCGCTACTATAGTTAATTGACCTTTTTTCAAAGTCAGGTAATCCGATTCCATTCAGCAAACGCATTTCACACGTGTCCAACATCGGTTTTTTATCAGAAGTATTGGATGTTTTGCAAACCTCTAGCTAAGTTAGACACTGGATCTCTTGATTGTTTCCCTGACAGGAGGCATCGGGATGTCGCTCTGTATGACGTTGTAGAGACAGCGGTGCGTCTCGGCTATGTTTCTTCGTACCCAGTTCTGAAAACGATGAATTATCTTTCTTGACTTTAGAGTTAGCAGTTATATCTTCGGCCTGTATTGTATATCCAAACAGCAGAATTTTCTAGTGACAGCTGCAACTAACTTCCGATAGCCAGAAGAGTTGTCTAAAATAAATTCTACTAAAACTCTTCATAAGGACGCTAAGTAAGTTATTTAGTATGTAGTACTTTCCTTGCCGATAAAATATAGACAACTCATGGAAATATAAGAGTGAAAATCATCACCCGCTTTGTTAATAATTCTATAACTTATGTTTGAACGCTCACTTGAAATGAAAGTGACAGTCGAAACGAAAATGACGAGTCGAATCGATTTCAGTTCATAAGTCCGTTTAAACGTTGTATTGTATGTTACTGACCGAATCGTCAGCAACATAATTTGGACAATACAAAAAAGTCATGCATATATCAACATAGCTTGCCTCTGGCAACAACATTATTACATGCAAATCCTATCAGTAAGTCCAAAATTATCTTCTTTAAGACTCCACATCCTGTACCATCAAAAGGAGGTACAAATGGTCGTGTAATAGGTAATGTTCCACTTTCAATATTTTTCGGTCTTAATGTCACTTGTGTCGGTTACGTCATCCATGCCAAACCCGTCCAACTTCAGGTATTCTGTGTAACGATAAAAAACAACTTTGTGCGAGTAAAACTTGGCGTTATCAATTTTCAGGATTGCAAATGTAACTGGATGAATGGCACACAAAAAAAAACTGTCGAACCGTCTGTGCACGTAGAGGAAAGTATAAGGCGGGTGCCTCATGGCTAGAATTAAATTCACGTAGATTATGACACAATAAGAAAACGATTGATAAGACCTTTATGACCTTTAATGCACTTGTATGATTCGTTTTGGTTTCTTGTCGTTACTGCACTTCACACTCAGTTAATGCTTCCAGTTGATCGTGGTATTTTACAACTTTGAAGCGTATTAATGGAGACTCCAAAGTAAATTCAAGTAAGACATATCGTAATGAACAGCAGATGTTAATGTAGTTAACAGTTTCCTTTTCTCCCACGTTTTTACTTTTCATGTTTCTTGTCTCGTATCGCGCAGGCTATTGTTTCCGGGAAGTCTTGTATCTTTATGCAGTCATTGCAGTCTTGTGCACGAGTAGGCCTAGTTGCAATTACTTGTTATTTTATCGCCCAGTTTTTTTCGTTCGCGTAGACACGAGGCAGTTACGCACTTGCATGCGAACACGCGAGATGAACATTACCCTTGTTATGCGCATTCAAACATATTATTATTTATAGTCTGTAGTCAGAAGTTTGGTTTATATGTTCTGAGCTTTGTAAAAATTCCCCGACGGGTTGTATATAATGAAATGATTATAGATTCCACAGAGAACACTTTATGTATAATGGTACTGATAATACAGCTGTACCTTCTTAATCGTTAGTATCTTATGGCGTTACACTACTGAGCAGAATTGTACAATTTAATGGACACATATCGACAAAGGTAAGTAAGCATGTGACGAACTGCATTACCTTCAACAGGCAGAGATTAATAACTCCAATCAAAATAAAAAATGTTAACAAGTACTATTCCAGAATATCAAGTATTGAAACAGAGTTTGTTCGCATTCGTAATTAGTAATATAATTTCGCCTGTGTTTTTACTGTGTTTACGTTAAAAAATCCAATTTTTTATTACCAGTAATTTATATAATCTAATAAGGAAGCAACGTTTTTAAATTAAAAAGTTTAAATTAAAACCAGGACAAAAACTTGAACCAACAGACTACCAATGTTTACACAAAAAGATTTCATATTCAAAGACAGAAAGCAAGTTTTTACAATTTTTGAGAGTTTCTTTATTCAGTTACACTTGGTGGGGGAGTGGGGGTTAAGCCGCAAAAACATCCTTCCTGCGCTACTGGCTGGAACAGTTGATTTTTTGTTACAGTGTCCTCTATAGCACGTCGGCCCACTAATCCTCACTAATTTAAAACTGTTCCCTGAAATTCGAAATATAGTAACCTATGAGTTTTTTCGGTGGGATGAGTTTTCACTGTGAGAAAGATAGGAGTAACAGATCAAGATACATTACTCCATTTGTTGACGTAGCATTTCGTTATCTGGGTTTGAGTGTGTGAGGTTGACGTCGGCCAGGCGGACGTCTTCCTGTAACTCTCGGTACCCTGTTTACTTCAAATAATTTTGCACAAATAATAAAACAGAAAATATTATTTCCATTCACAACTGTGACATGGATTATTAACACAATCGTAATTTATGCAAACAAAAAGATAACACACAGATATAATATTGATCCAAATTGTGTTATCAAACACACGCACTAATTCTATAACATAGTCCACTGTACTCAGAATCAAGACTGACTCAAACAGTTCTACGTATAATCGGTAATGACGTCATTTACCAACATGTTTAATTTACTACTATAGCCCAGAATATTCCAGAACATTTCAGAATAAACTACGTTAACTATAAATGTATTTGTACATTGATGCAGAACATTCTATTGTATTCTATAAATAGTCTGCTTCAATATACATAAGTTGTACACCAGTTATGAATAACGACTAAATACACGTGAGTATATCCTTAACCTACATGAGTAACATAACCAAGGTACTATTCTAATGACAAATAGTTTTAAATATACCAATAACAATATTACTTAATATATTATGAAATATTGTTACAAATATTAAAAGTTGCGACTACTTATTTCGCCTCACACTGGAGTCGTCTATTTGTAACAGCAATAAATAAATGATATGAGGTCTCGCGAGTAAACAATATAGCAATTTGTGTTGAGATACGGGTTCTTATGCTCCACGTAGCATGCGTCAAATTTAAACAAATTCGATATATATGTATTAAAATTATTCAACCACACCGTTGTTGTTGTTGTCAATCTGTAACCATTAATATGATATGTTGAACGGCGAATTATTTTGTATTCTGCCGCTCGCTCCCACTATACGTGCAGTTCCAATGACGTCACCCATAGTTGCCAACCGTTGTTCCGTCCGCTGTTCTATGTTAACCTATTTTTTAAATGAAACAGCAATAATAATGACGCAAATATAACACCAAACATATATCTTTATAGAAACCATTTATTCAGTGAAGCATTAGTTAATTATTTCTCGTTTTCTTTTTATGGTAATTACAATTGTGGCAAAATTATGCGTCTTCTTTACCAGTTGGTACAGTAGTTGTAAATCTTATTCAGTAGTCAGCCAGGCCAAAATAATGACGACGTTTATTATTTCTATTAAAATAAATTATCAAACAAATAATACTATTCTTTAAATCAAAATACAAATTTCACAGTACAAGGATATTACCAGGTTTTGGTGTGTAAAGTGCAACTTGGCAGTCGTGTATTGGTTGTTTGTTATTAGAGGTTATGACCAGTTTATGTGCTTATTAGTTATCGTTAAAGGTTCTTATGGTGTTCAAAAAAGTGTATAGCTCAATTCGTGTTATTTGTGAGTGTTCTTTAGTGTTGGTGTGATATAGTGTCTGTAGTTTTATTTTGTTTAATTCCTAGAAAGTCGTGTACACAAATGTTGGTTTTGACACATAAGATAATAAATTGTTCAAATTCACCAGATCCTCTTCTTTAAATGATTCTAGGACGAAGATAGGGTCCACGTCTTCTTCAGTTCTTCTCCCTGGATCTCAATTCTTCTATATTAAATGCTGGATGTTCCTCTCTTGATTAAAATATTTCGTATTATGTACATCGATTTGTTTTACTAAGTCTGGTACGTGTTTTCACAGTTTAAAGTATAATTATATAAGACGTTTTACTAACGCGTCTGTATTCAATGACCGTTGTTAAAGAAGTCTTCTTTTATTTATCTGAGATTTTTGGTTGCTAAGGTAAAACTTGAAATCTGGTTGGTTGATTCAGATATACATTGTCATACAAATTCATTATTTCAATGTCTGAATTTGTTCAAAACTTTTAAATTAGTATAACTTTTCTGTATTGATTGGGAATTTAAAACTACTAGCATCATTATTTTGGTCTTTACAAGTGTGACATTTAGACACTAAACATGCCTACTTTTACTTAAGAAATACAGATGTTACATTTTTGCTATTTGAATTTTTCTTAAATAACTTGAAACGGATTATTTTGATTCTAGATTTGTTGTGTATACCATTAACTATAAATCTATTCATCCTTCAACATTTGTTTTACAAAATTCTAACAGTATTTCCTAAAATTTACAAAAGTTGGTTTTACATGGCTTCATACAGTTTGCCATCCACAAAAACATTTGCTAATCCATTTATTTGTTCAAAAAATGTGATTACCCTTATAGAACTACTGTCTGCTTTGTTAGTTTTACTATTTCTTATTAATTTATAATGGTTTGTTGCTTCACTGGCTATTCTGATAATAGTTTGTTTATTTTAACATTGGCTTAAAAATTGTATATAAAATATTAAGTATTATGACTTATATACGTAATTATAATAACAAAATTGGTAATTACTCACTATATATTGTGATTTACATCATTTATAATAAGAGTATCAGGATATGCTAAAAATCATATTCGGCTTTCTAGGCCTACTCAAATCTGATTACATGACACTATACTTTTCCTTATTATACAAACATTACTTCATTACCTGATTATATAAGCAACTACAATTGTTCCTGATTATCCAGTTGAACCTTTGTGATAGTTTTACTAACAAAATTAAGAATATGTGATTACTAATAACATAATTACCTTTACTTGGCATCACAGCCTATAGTCTTTTAGGCATTAATTCCTTTCCTACTATTTACAGTTCTTATTATTAATCACAGACAATTATTGTAAATTGTTCTTGATAGTCTACTTCAACCTTCACTAACTTACACATAACATAAATCAATGATTATTTATTATTAACAATGTAAATAAGTTTTCTTAGGCTCACCTTAACACTGGTATTAATCTCCCCATTCCTGTCTGAGTGATTAACACTTACTATAATTCACTTGTTTATACACTTTGTCACTGATTGTTTTGGTTTCACTGATACATAATATGCAGCTACTTCCTTATTCATTAAAATGCATTTAATACTATAATACATTGTACTGTATTTCTACTTGTCACATTCATTGTTTTTGTGTTTGGTTTACATTTTTATTGTCATTAAAAGAACTAATTAATCTATACAGTCTGTTCTGTTTGATTAATTATTGCTAACTTTTCCCTAATCACTTCACTCTTGTTATAAAATATTATTTACAGTATTATCTTATAAACTATGGTACATTAGTCTTTCTTTACTTTCTGTAGTGTACTTCATGGTTTATTATTCATTATTCTCTTGACAACATTATGTCCACTATTCTTTACAATAAGTTGTATGTTTCATGTATCTATAATAATGGTTTGGTTATATTGTTTCATTATATCATTCAAATTAATAACTTACTAATATTTCTTTTTACATTGTATTGTATGTTTGGGCCTATTATCCCTCAATTTGTATTTTGATTATCTTTATATTTTGATACATTTGATAAAACCATTTGTTTCCTTATAGTATTGGTACATAAGCTGTCTGTCTTTATAAGTATTATTTTGTCATTATTTGAAGTTCATGTCATAATCGGGGTATCTTGCATCACTTTGCCTAATCATTAATTTGGGTACGGTCAGTTGTAGTACTAGTCAGTCTAAAATAGTCATTCGTTGATCTTCACTATCATTTTGAAAGATATTTTTCTTCTTGTTTAGTTCCTTATCCATAGTCTTCATTAAATATGGTACGATATCAAGTTGTTCCAATGTAATGTTACAATATTCAAAATATTATTTTGAATGTG
Organism: Magicicada septendecula; assembly: GCA_034769895.1. Lineage (NCBI taxonomy): Eukaryota > Metazoa > Arthropoda > Insecta > Hemiptera > Cicadidae > Magicicada > Magicicada septendecula. Next base: position 185,028,983 of record CM068371.1, on the reverse strand, counting down.
GGTTGGGGTTTCTCTTGTATTCGACAAGGTATCGATTCAAAAATCCAGAAGAAATCTTCTTTACTATGTTTTAATTAAATTATTCAAGAATTATTTATGTGAATATCTGAAATTATTGGCTTGTGAAGAGTGCATGAGTGTCGGCTGTTCAGCTGTGCGGGTGGTCAGTATTCAGTTCAGAATTGTATTCAGAAGCAGGCTTGGTCAGTTTGGGACTGCGATTCGAAGTGCGTTTGGTATGAAGTGGTTGTTGTGTGTGGGTTTCTCTAGTCGGCGACTTGTATTATTTAGTGCGGTACAGTTAAATAACTGTTAGATACATTATTGTGTGTTAGATAATCGTAAAATTGAAGAAATTTTGTATACGAGTGTTTGTTTATTTAAACTGTCATTAAGTGCTAAACAGATATTTCTCTGTGTTTAATTATTTTGTTTCCACTGTTCAAGTAAGACGACAATCCGTGCGACCATTTTAAATATTTAAAGTAGACAAAATCTGAAATATGCTGTCTGTCTCTCTCTCTCTCTCTCTCTCTCTCTCTCTCTCTCTCTCTCTCTCTCTCTCATTTTACCTGTTTCAACAGTGACTGATACAAATCCACTAATATAACAAACAGTTCTAATGAATTGTCCGTTTTGTCAGAGACATTTCGCCCAGCACCCGAAACGAAATGGTACGAAACGTGTGTTATGAAAACATTTCACGGTACTCGGAAGGAGTTGTGAATCGAAATTTCGTGCAATGCCGGAGTTCGCCTACGTTAATTCACTACAATACATTCTGTACATACAAATTAATGAGACGATTATCTGATAACAGGCCATATCAATTTGTTGTCCGTCATAATTCTGTACACACACTACTGTACATTATTTAATCGTTACATTAATAATACTGTACAGCTGACCTAGATCACTCATTGACCTTTCAAGGACTTCCTGTTTCTTTCATCACGTACGCATTATATTATGTAAAGGAGTTGTGTGTAGACAATTATATCACGCGCGCACGCATACGTACACACAACACATAGACTACACGTATTTATTGCATATACTATTCCTGTATTTATATCGTTACAATATAGGCTATTATGATATTTTTTCCAGTTTAACAGTTTATTTTAAAACTGAATATTTTGTATACGTCGTACTTATATTTATGTATATAATATTGAAAAAGTGCTTGTAACATTCACGAACAGCAAGTTAAAAGTCGTATTTAATAAAATTTATATAAGTCTATATATAAATAATTTTTTCTATATTTCGAAAATTTTCAAACGCAGGCATTTTTTCCAGTTCGTTACTAATAAATATAGGCTACTGCATTTACATTTAAGACACTGTTCCATAAAGTCGTAAGTTATGAGATAATCTATGTGTTCGTTAATAGAGTGTATAATATTATAATAGAACGAGTGAAGCGAGTTCTCAGTTTCAACTCGACCGTTTGGCATTTGTCTATCTGTCTGTCTATTGTCCCTCTGTCTGTCTGGTGTATGTCTCGCGATAACTTTTGAAGGCATCAACCGATTTTCGTAAAAAATTATATACGAGTCCATACTTTTACATACATATAATTTTAACGACAATCTACTGTACGTACACCAGCTTTGCTGACGAGACGCCTGAGGAGCGGAGGGTCTACTGATTGGTAGTGCGTGCTTGTGTTGGTGCGGTATTACTGTTTCTGAACACATTGTTCACACGTATTTAGTTGTAGTGTTGTGTGCGTATTAGATTGAACGTTCGTACATTATACGTAAGTGTAATTTACTGAATATTTTGTTAAAGTGTTTTTTTTTTATTCGCTAAAAGAAATACCTTGTGAGAGACAGTCAAGTAATACCGAAACTTTGTTAAACGTATTTTAAATGTGTAGTATTACAGTGATGCGTGCAGTGGAATGGCATACGTCACCACATTCCTTGTTGAGCTGCAAAGGCGAACTGTTGATAGTATGTATAGTGTTCATATTTGAAAATGTCAAAATTTTGGGACCCACGGGACGCAAAAAGAGATAGCTAAAAAAATATTGTGAAAGTCTAGCAGGTAGTCAGACTGAAAGGAATTTTAACCAAAACCCGAATGTTTCTCTAGTTTTTAGTGTTTATTGTATGTTTGTGTGCTCTACAATCGTTATATTACTAAAGAAATATAAGAGTAATCGGGATTTTCGTAATTTTTCCCATAATTATCTAATAACAAAATTTATGTAATAACAAATGTAGGCCTACTTCGTTCAAAACAGTGAGAGTTCTGTTGTAAATTATTTCGAAGGCTTTCACGGCCGGATTCAATGTTGTTAAATTGTGATACCGGGCTGTTTGGCCGTGGTCCAATGCTAAAATCTCTAGCAAACGCTTCGGCCGTACCATTAACGGCCATCATCAGTGCAAATTACGTAAGGTGACACACGTTAGAGACCACAGTACTGTGGTAATGGCTGCAGTGGGAGTTCTGCAGCTCAGGGAGCATACTAATTATACAATATACGTATATTAGCGAGGAACGAAAATTAATGCTTATACCGGTATATGAAAACATTGTGAATAAAATAAAAAATAAATAACACAAGGAAATTCATGTATGTAAATAATTATGTGCTTACCTGTAGAACTATTCTCTATTTTAACCTTTTTGGAGAAATTACGTCGGACACTTACTCTTGTTTTTCTTTTATTTCGTTCATGCTGGTCATCTTTTTCGTTTATACCAGCAGATCTTTCTAAGATTATAGAATGATTTTTTTTATGTTGAAGAGCAGTTTGACAAAATACGTTCATTGTTACAGTAAAGTTTATTTTTCTTGGCTTTTATCTTACTTGCTGTTGATACGATTTTTAAAGTATTTTAATTACACTATCAAGTGTTGCCTGTTAATGCAACAGGTATCTGAACTGATATTGCGTTTGCGTTTTGCACTATAATAACAAAGTTAATGTAAAACAAGAGGAAACCGGTGTAGAAGTGCAGTCAGATTCCAAAGACATGTGAGTCAGGCCGTGTACGTATGTTGTGATAACACCTGACGTGGGTACACAGAGTACTGATGTACAAATAGTAGGTATTATACGTACACGCGTAGTGCCAAATATGGAGCGCGCAGCGTACAGTGCCAGACCACACACTGTCTACGTTTGCAGATTACGACGTAAGTGTCTGCGCTTGTGTAGACGTAATCCGTGGGCACCGTATTTAATTACGTCGACGTTGGCTAATGTGGACGGATTCTCCTCCGCGTACCGCGACGCGTTAAACGTCTGAATGAAAGTCACTCAACTTCTACGGTACTGTGACGGTTTTTAAATCGATTTATTAGGATTCGCTGTACAGACTATGAGTTTGTTTGTGTTTTTTTTGCGTCTATAATGAACCCATCTATTAAATTATTACATATTTAAATGGACACAGATTAGTTTCATTTGCTGCAGAATGTGCCTCGACCTCATTTCCTGGATGACTAAACGTTACCAGTGTACCTACGGTAGTCAATCATCTTTGGCGCTGGTGTGATCTCATTGGAAATGTTAAAATCTGTTGCACTAGTGATCGCATGGACAAGCCACATTAATTCGCGACTCTCAGAGAACTTAACGAACTAAATAGAATTCATATCCAGATCTAGAGGTCGAAAGGAACAACTATGGATTAAATAGTTTCTGTTCTAAGTTATGTAGCGTTTTCTTTGTGAATCATCAGTCGATGTTGTTGATAGATCAGCAAGGTTCTGATAGTATCAAAATTAATGAAATTTATTTCTTTTTGACGTCAGGATTTTAGTTTTCAACATAGTCACAATTTACCGCTAAACTATTTGTCATCGCGCAGTCCATATTTTCATAACACCATGAAGAAAGTTTGTGGATTTATTTTGATCCATTTACACATTCAACTTCAGCATCGATGGAAAATATTGATCTTTCAGCGCCTCTTTCAATTTTGGGAAGTACCATAACAGGCCGGTGCCAAGTCTGGACAGTAAGGAGAATGTGCCAGGTTTAAGCTTGACACCGGTTCTGTTTGTCGACTGCAACGTAGCATCGCTTGTCGTAATTAAAAAGAAAGCTCCTTCCAGGTTTGCTTCTGCGATACATTGCTTGGTTATTCGCAAGGTTTTCACGTGTGTTTTTCTTTTAGGCAGCCCCTTATGTTCCAAGAAACCATAAATTATGTGGTGGACGAATTGTACTGAAATGGGCAGTACAATTCCACTCCAGTAAAATTACATGAGGAAATCGTCGCGAAGATGTGGATGACAAAGAATAGCCCTTCGTCGTTGAGGAGCTGTTGAAAAAGAGATTTATTGTTTTCTCCCCTGGGATTCTTTAATTGTTGCGGGATCCATCTGGTATAGATTCTGCAATAGTCAACTCTTTGGAAACTGATATACTCTTTCTTGACTGAAGTCCAGATTTAGAGCAATGTCTCTCTGCTTGGAACTGTAGGGGAGTGGGACGTGGGTGAAGAATTACATCCACAGAAATGAAATTTCTGAGAGTTGCAAAAGGCTGCACGCTAGCAGACAGAATACCTAACGTAAATATAAGACAGGAATTGCAAGTTTTCAATTTAGGACATAAAATTACTGAATACAAAGACAATTAGCACGACCATTAATAAGAATGCAGCAAGGCCGTCTTCCACAAATCGCCGTGAATCACAGGTGCAGACGTCAGTGAAGTGTGGATAGTCAGAGAACAAGATGGTTTCCGGAACAGGTACAGCCTAGCCAGTGATGTCAAGAAGAAGAAGAAGAACCAGAAAAATAAAAAGAATCTTTGCTTAAATAATAGTAGATCGATTTTTATAAATCTACATCGATCCGCTGACATGAGCTGTCCTGAGCTTTACTGATCAAACACTCACCATTACCACAATTGCCGACATGTCAAACCAACTGCTGGACATATTTCACATCCATCGACCATCGCCACAAACTGGTTACATACTCGTTAATTTCGATTGGCCAGCTAATTATATTTTCAATTCTGTTTCTCATTTGCATTGTATTGGAAACACTGTCATAATCGCTACTTCTGTAGCCTACAATAACAAATGTTTATTCATGTATTTTCTCTATCATACGAGTTACGTTGTAAAGTCAACTTTAACCACTTAAAATATGGTTTATTTTATCTATATAATAGTAATTACTTGTTGATAGTAATCACTATTACTGAAATGTTATTTTGATATGTTATTTTTTAAATTAATACCATGAATATCGTATTGGTATAAGTGTACACTACCCATACGAAATGACATCGTTCATAAATATAAGTAATAAAGTGAAGCATTCTAAATAAAACTCTACTTGACGTACAGTACTAAGAAAATATATCCTATATTCTGGAAATGTGAAAAGTATTGTTTAAGATCGCTCAAGTCATTGATAGAATAATCTTTCACTTTTTTTTAACTTATTGGTTTCTATTAATAATAATTCTATTTATAAGTAGTACTTATGAATCTTCAGCGTATCTCCTGTTAGTCATTGTACAACAGGAACTAGGGTATCGTTTTTACGGAAGTTAGACAGCTTGATGTTTCTGTATATGACGGCGTCATAAATTACCGTGATTTATTTTTAGAGCACAGATCGTATTCAGAGATCCATTCATTTTGTGATCGATAATATCTGAACTCTGGTGCTTTACCGCCGGTACGGACAGCTGTCTCTGTAACATTAGATCTTATCAAACTGTTTTCGTAAGGACCCCAAATTTTTTCCCTTGGTTAAAAGAATTTCAAAGCATTTGTGCTAAGTGTAGAATCACGTGTTCCGGCTCATGTCATCCTCGGCATTCCCTCATCCGAGTGTGTTTTTATATCTGCACACAGCTCCTGCAGCCGTGACTACCCTGCTATTATGTGTAATTAGTTCTCTATATCAGCGTGTTCCATCCCCCATTATTTACAACCGAGTACAGCGGCAGTCGTATTGTTTAAATGTTACCTTTTCCTCGTTCATTAATTACGTTACATTTCATATAAAAACATAATATAATGACACACGCGGGCACGCACACACGTGCATACACATAACAAATACCAAATATAAATCTCAGGATACATTAACCTATGTATGGTAGCTTAAACCATAAAGTAAGGTATTTATGTGGTGGTTAAATTATTTCTGTGTCGTTACATAGACCTAACCAGAGCGTAGTGTCTTATACGCAAAGGAAAATGCTTAGAATATGCCTAACGCCTGTATCATGAAAATTATTTATATAAATCATTAGTAAGATATAATACTCCATTTTATAGTATAGAAATAGTTATAGGGATAGTGCTTTTAAAGATGCAATCCCAGGTTTCGGATATTCATAGTCTAACAAGTCGGATACAACTCCAATTTCCTTCTACATTGTTGTAAACGATTTCTACTTTACTGAAGTCTGTAATTTCATAACTTTTAAGTTTAGAATTTTTCTGACTTCTTATTGTTGAGAACACAGAGATGTATACAGTTTTCTAATAAATATATAAATGCAAATAAAAACGATGTGCATACGGTGTGCTCGGTCAATTCTTACACTCACCTGTACTCTATCCAGGGGGGGAGGAGATAGGAAGGAGCGAAAGAGAACGAGAGGAAGGAACAGAGAGAATAGGCAACGATAAAGATCGAGCCAACTGCTGGGCTTAAGCTAGCAAAGCATTAAGCTACAGGCAATCGATTCGTATACCTTATCACTTTGAAATACACATACACCCAGGTTCATACCAGGTGGATGGGAAAAATAACTTTTACGTAATGTAACGCTAACAAATCACCGAGATAATTTTACTATATTTGGTTGAATGGATGAAGGTTCATTGTGAAGCGAATCCATACCACACCTACATGTTTGAACATAATGTAACTAATGATTTAAAAATTAAATAGCTACAGGTAAGTTTGTCAAGGTCATGCCAGCTAAAAGGGATGTGAAATGAGATGATTTGAGCTAGTGAGCGGTGTGTGTGTGTGTGTGTGTGTGTGGGACGAAACCGGTTTGTGTATGTGTGGCGTGGGCACCAGACGTTACGGTCCTTGATCTCACAACCAAGGAAGTTTCATTTCATTTATAAGCTCACATTGTGGAACTGCTCACACAAACACACACCTTGTTTACTATTTTTACCGTTGCATGAAATGATGGACACGTTTTTTCCTCTCCATTGCAGATCACTATTTAATAGCCGGATTAAAAGCTTTGTTATTAGCGTGTATGTTTACAGTACTGTAACAGGTTTCAATATTTCCTCGTGCCGGGTAGTCCTTATTTTTAAATGTCTCACAATAGTGTTTCCAAAGTTGTAAACGGCCTCATGCTCTACGATGCATATTACATGCAGTTTTAAGTCTTATAGAAAAACTGTTTTTTTTATTGTGCCTAGCTGTTTTCAGTCCATAGTAATTTGACGTATTTGAAATACTTAAGCAGGACTGAGAGTTCATAGAGGTGCGTAGCTTATTTCCTTTCAGCTCGTTCCTTTAACTGGAACTATTTACGACACACGGAGTGTGGGTAAATCCTCTATTCGGACTGCTTCCATCCTAATATTTTTCTTGCTTCATGTTTCGATCCTTAGAATCTTGGATCGTCCTCAGACGCTGTGAGTGGCGGTTGAAAGACGTAACAGTGGTGGAAGCAGTCCGAAGAAAGGATTCACCTGTAAGAAATCATCCATCGCTTAGATGTTTTAAAGAATGTGGACTGTGGTCTGTCTTACATTAAACACTAAATACACTCAAATGGTTTAGACATCTTGAGTCTTGTAACTAATTGACAATTGATCATGAGCTGCAGAGCCTGTGTGGTCAAGCAGTCTTTGCCCATACTTTTTAACGAACATTTTAATTTCTTCGCCAACAGTAGATACTTTCAAGTAAAAACCTGATCAGAAGAAACACCGGACACCTAAAGGACGAAACACCTCATAAGCCAACAAACGTAAACATTGGTTTCGGAATCAACACAGTAAATAAAAAAAGGCACGTAGTTAATAGAAAACGGAAGAGACATTGAATCATTCTATGACTGGCGATGATAATGAAGCGTCAATGGTAGTTAGAGCTCACATCCGTGTGGAACTCGAACTCGTTCATAGTTCTGTATCATGCGACTCCACGGAGGATACATATATTAGCCAGTCAGCCCAATGTACGTGCAAGTACTGGATAAATTTAACAAGTATAGTATTGGCTACAGAATCTCTTTTATTACAAACAGCCTCGCCAACAGCTCTCGTAACTAAACTTGAGATTCACTTGCTAACACATGTTTTAAGTGAATGAACTTACTGGTTACGTACAATCTAATTTTGTATAGGCCTATCTAGTTCTATCGAAAAAAAAATTGTTGTTATTAATCAACATCCAATCAATTCGTTTACCAATTACGAACAACTATCACCTCGTCAGAAGATACATTCGTATTTATTTCAATTTATTTTTCATGCGCATTGTTTTTCAACGCTGTAAAATTCCATTATCCATTCCTTTACTGCATATTTGTTTTGTGTAATGTTTCTTTTACGAACGAGGACACCGTATTTGAATTAACTGGAATTTAATTTTTCTAGCACCGAGCGTTTGTCTTAGTAGCACCGAACGGTGAGTCTTGTTCGATGGTTCAGGAATATCACGTCGCAGACTAGTGTAATACTTAGAAAATTTTTTAATTAAGAGCGTCACGGTTCAAAAATGGAAGTCAAAATTTTGAAAACAATTGTAACAGTCAATGTGGGGGTATTTCTAAGATGACTGAAGTAGTTTAAACAACACCGTAAGATTTCTGTCTTGTATACAGAATAAGTAACTTTGCACGTATAATATTATTCGTAACATCTTTTGTGTATGTATGCAAGAAACACACAAAAAGTAAATCTTTTTTTTTAAATCCATAAAATAGGAGAATCGATGTATGGGTCACCTCCTTGTGAATTTCACCCACGTTAAAGAAAAACAAATAAAATTTATAGGTTGTAAATAAAATTCAGTAATAAACGTATTTTTTTTTCTTTTATAAAATTGCTAAACTGCTATAATTGTTATTATTTAGACAAAGCTTTTCGTCATCACTGACATCTTCAGGTCTTAAACAACCTTTTTTTTTTTTTAATGGAATTTCTTCTGTTTTTGCATTTTTTATATATTCGAATACATTTTTCGTTTTCTTTATTCCTATCTGTATTTCGTATTTTTCGAAGCATTTTTGTAACATTTTTGTTTGATATCCTATGTATGTTATTGCTCCTTTATATTTCTTTTCTTCATTTGTTTTTTTCTTTTTTGTTCTTTTCTATTTCTTTATTTTCCTCTATTTTCTTAACTATTCTATTAATTATTTTAGGGTTGTAATTATTATTTTTTGCTATTTGTTGTATTTTCTTTAATTCTTTTCGTTTCAGTTCTTCATTTTCTAGATAATTTATAGCTCTATAACAAAATGAATTTAATGCTGCCATTTTATAATTGACTGGATGATATGATTCTTGTGGAATTATTAAATCTGAGTATGTTTCTTTCCTGTATATATCGAATTTGAGTTTGTTATCTTCAATTTTTATATTGATATCCAGGAAATTAATTTCTAATCCTCCAATTTCTTCTTGAAATTTTATTGTTTTTTCTATGTTATTTAATTCTTCCGTAAATTTTTTAAATTCATTTACTTCACCTTCCCAAACTATTAGTATGTCATCTACATACCTGATCCATTTTTTAATTCTTCTTTCTTTATCTACATCTTTTAAAATTTTGATTTCAAAGCTATTCATGAATATCTCTGCCATTAATGGTGAAAGCGGTGATCCCATTGGTAATCCATTCTCTTGTATGTAAAATTTGTTGTTAAATCTGAGTAATTCTGGCTTAGGCATAATTCTAATCCTTCTATTATTTCGTTTTTCCATTCTACATTACTTAATTTGTTTTTCTTTATTATTTCTACTGTTTTTGCTATTGGTACATTGGTGTACATATCTTTTATATCTAATGACATTAATTTTGTCTTATTTGTTATGGTTATTTCTTTTAATCTTTCTATTACCTTTTTGCTATTTTCTATGCTGTGGATTTCTTCTTTTTCGTATGCCATTTTGATTCTTTTACTTATTTCTTTTGATATTTTATATGTTGGCGAATTTATAAATGATACTATAGGTCTTAATGGCATTTCTTGTTTATGTAACTTAATTTGACATCTAAATTTTGGAGCTTCAGGATTATGTTCTATTTTTTGTTTCTTTTGCCATTCTGTTAAATATGTTGTCTTTTTTATCAATTTCTTTGTTTGTGCTTGAAATTTACTTGTGTAATCATATTTTATTTCTTTATATGGTCCTTTTTGTATAAATTGTTCTGCTTTTTCGATATAATCTCTTTTGTTCATTACCACTGCTGTGTTACCTTTATCGGCTTTTATAACTATCAAATTGTTCTCCGTGATTTTCTTTTTTAATTCTCTTATATTTCTTTTTATTTGTGTTTCGTTTTTATTTCTTACATTTTTGGTTTTCTTACATATTTTTTCTACTATTTCTTTTACTTCACTTCTTAATTGTTTTTTAGTTTCTTCATTTTTTATTTTACCGATTATTTCTTCACATTCTATTATTGTATTTTCTTTATCTATGTTTGTTTTTGTTGCATATTTTAAACTTTTCCCTAATAATTTATGTTCATTTTCTGTAAACTTTGTTTCTGTTAAATTTAATACTTTTTCAGCAAATTTTATTTCTTTACCTTTTTCTTTGTTTTTATTTCTTGTTCCTTCTATTAATTCCTTGAGTTTCTTGTTTAATCTCTCTTCCATTTTTCTTATTTTCTTTTCTATATATTTTTCACCAAACTCTTTTCTCATTTCTTCTATTTCTACATAATTGTAACTTGTATATAATTTTTGATGTAATTGATACATTTCTTTGTTATAATTATTTATTTTACTGTATAAGTTCTTTATTTCAAGTTTTATCCATATTTTTTCCGCCATATTTTTCACTTGGTTTGCTACTTTGCTTTTGTTATTAATTTTAATTTTTGCGTATTTTGGAGTTATTTTATTAATTAAACACTTTTTATTGAACCAAATTTTCCCTAACGTTTTTTTCACTTTTACTTTGATTTTTAAATACTTAAAAAATTCCCTTACATTTTTATATGTATCTGCTTGCAATTCGCATGTTTATTCTTCGTATTGTTTAAATTAGCAGCCATCCTTACTTTTCTTTTATAAAATTGCTAAACTGCTATAATTGTTATTATTTAGACAAAGCTTTTCGTCATCACTGACATCTTCAGGTCTTAAACAACCTGTTTAAGACCTGTGTTGTTTAAGACCTGAAGATGTCAGTGATGACGAAAAGCTTTGTCTAAATAATAACAATTATAGCAGTTTAGCAATTTTATAAAAGAAAAGTAAGGATGGCTGCTAATTTAAACAATACGAAGAATAAACGTATTTTGTTCAAAATAGTATGTTCTGCACTTGACGAAGCTTAATAGTTTATTCCGTTCCACTCATCGTTTTTATCGAAGTGACATTGTTCAAGAATCAGTATTTGTGTAAAAGAAGATTCAAGGGCTGCACACGGTCGTACGCAATACGTAACGATCCGGGTAAAAACGTCTACACTCCCATCTAAACGAACGAAAACGGGCATTCCAAGATAAATAAGATTCTGAAGTAAACGAGCAAACTTTGGAAGAAATTTGCGATGGGATCAAATTCAAAATGGCTTTATGGAGGAGGAACGGACTATATTATGTATAACCCATGAAGTGAAGAAGAATAAGATAAAATACTGATAATGTTGAGATACGTTACAACACTAAGGTTATCGAACTGACGACAAGTTACGAAAACAATTTCGAGTCAACACTTTAAAGTCGAAAGGTTATTTAATTAGACGAATTTTTATAATAGAAACTGAATAGACTTACATATACAGAAATATTGGATAGACGATAGTCGCGTCCCACTGCAAGCTTTGTTTATAAATCTTGAGACCATGTGAACGTGAACGTGTTTAAAGCTGAGCACAGCTAAAGCGTACGGAGAAGTCAAACACAGCACGGGAAGCAGTAACGTGTGCTTGTGGCGACACTGCTGTGTTGACGCTTACGGCGAGTTATGAAACAGGTACTCCGCTGGCACACTGCAAACAGACATGCATCCATGAGGTGGCGTGGTGACCTCTGGTAAATGCGCTCGATACTGGTCCCATGGGAATAGTAAAGAAATGAGAATGCCACACAGCAGCGTTTCTTGTCTGACTATTGTCATGCTAAGTGCCAAGTACAAAAACAAATAGATAATGCAGGTGACACATTAGTGCACGCAACCATACGTTTGACACGCTCATGGTGGAGTTGCACTTAATTATGTGCTCACAGGTAACAGCGACTCCCTTAAGAGTTTCAATTTTTCCACAGAAAGATGCAAATATATTTCGCTAAATCCTCACTTACAATGACAGTACATCACCTATGTGCTGATTTAGGAATTTACGAAATACCTGGTACTATTTTGAAGACAAAAAGATGAACGGATTCTGTAATGACTTACATTAATATAAGCATAAGAATTATTCATTATAACTAATTATATATGATTTTCTGATTTCATATTCAAACTCAGTTATATACGTTGAATAATAACCCCGAAATCTGCGCTCCAATATTTATGCCAGAAATAAAAAGAAATTCTTGGATTTCGTTGTCCATGATGTGTCCGTTACTTAACTAAATATCACTATAATATTATTTATTATATTGCCCACAAATTCAAAAAAGCAGGATACAGAATCGCTTACAAAACTACTAACAAAACAGAACACACACTATCAAAACGCATGCCCAAAGCACAAAACAAATTCGATCTACCCGGTGTATATAAACTAAATTGTTCAAATTGCAGTAAATTCTACATAGGCCAGACAGGACGTAACTTCAAACAGAGATACATTGAACACACAAAAGCACTCCACACCACTACAGAATCTACCTTCGCAAACCACCTCATTGAAGCAAACCACACATATAAAAACATCGACAATAACATGAACATACTACACGTACACACAAAAGGCCGAAAACTAGACACTCTAGAACAATTAGAAATATACAAACACACAAAAACAAATAAAAACGACATCCTAAACGAACAGACACAATTCAAATCGCACGCATTATTCTAACACATCTCACCACACACACACAGCTTCAATCTTTCGAAACACTTTCTCGTCGCCAACAACAAGACGAGCAGCGCTACTAACGACAGCCTCTGATGAAGCCTTCTATAGGTGAAAGCCGGTTTAGGCTGTAAGGTAAAACTTTACGTTTTTACTTATAAAAAACTTTGTGTTCCGAGTCGTCAATATTATAGTGATATTTATAAAAAGAAAATTATTATTGCCCACTAATAACTGTTAGTTATTAGAGGAAGAACTGTTAGTACTCCGTGTTAGCAAAAGTTAAGATAACTGTACTCTGTTTAGCAAAAGTTAAGATAACTGTACTCGCAGACTGAAGAAGAAACACAATAATTGAACTTAACGAATAATTTTTAAGAAGATGTTGGAAGGCGATATACGTGTCTTTGACAATATCAATCCATTAAAGGCCTGCGTGGCCTGTAATAAAGAAATTGAAAACACAAACTCATGGTAGAAAAGTAATTGATTTAATCCTATTAATTTCCTACGCACTCTAACTCGTGTAATAGGCTAATTATAAAACAAGCAAACTGAACTTAGTTGTACTGATGGTGGTTACCAGTGTTGTATTCACGTGTACGTATGTATAAAAATTTCAACAAAATAAACGATATTCAATAGAAGATGCAGTTTCGTTGTGGGAAGATAAAACATTTTACCAACTATCCACCTCGAGCTGAGATCTGTTTACCAGAGTTTTAATGACTTCGCACAGTCTGCAATAAGGTCAAATGTAAATACTTTCCAACTACGCTCTGCCCACGCTTAGTGCTACTCAAAATCTGCCCAGATACCCTTATCTCTCTCTGTTATACACACATTCTCTCTCATTCACACCCGCGCGCGCGCACTCACTCACTCTCTCCTTCTCTTTCCGTCTTCATCCTCATCACGTTTAACAATTTATATAAGCTCCGTTTGAATATTTCGTTTTGTGTGCTCAGAAAGATACAGGAGTGAAAGAGAAAAGGAGAGGCAGAGAATGACAAGAAAATAAAAATAGGAAAAACGAGTCGCTTGCGCGTGGGCGCGTGGGCGCGCGTCGTGTGTTGGGTACTGCCGCTTTAATGAGCCACCTGCGTATATAAATATCATTGATCATATTCCGCGCGCCAGCTTTCACTTTTTACAATTACCATTTTAAATTACTGTATTTCCAACGTCCTTTCGTTTGGATTTCTTTCATTAAATCCTTGAACAACGTATTTAAGTGTTCCATTCATTTTTTTCACTCATTCATAACTCTTCCATTCACCGCATCGCTTGCTATCTCTGCACTCCTTTCGTGTAGTTTGTTCTCAATTGTCTTCATTAACGGTCACGAATCAACACTCTCGGGCGTCTGCCCTCTACCGCGTGCGCTCTTTCTGTGTCTTTTCTCTTCGCATGCGGGCGTGCGACACACAAACACACACACAAATTGAATTTCAAAATACACCCACATGCATGGGATGTCTTCGTGTATGCTTTTTCACTTGTATATGTTTGACAAAAAGTTCGATAAACAAGTGAGGAAAGGTAGAAAACATGATGTATTTCTTTTCCATCAATTTCTACGACAGCAATGACTCGAATAGTGTAATTTTCACTGTTTCGTACTTATGAGAGTAATTCTTTCCAACATTGTGAATACGCAAGTTTCTAAACAGGATTCCGCAAGGAAGAACCCCTAGTTAAAATAAATATCATTGTTTGAAACTGTTTGGACATTTGAGACTTGGACCCATAAGGGAAAACATTGTGTTATATAAAGTGAAAGTTCTCAAATTATGGTATCTAATTGCTTCAAGTTTAAGGTACTTTTTGGGGAAAAAATGGAATAAAACTGTATTCTTTTACGTACTTGCTACTTACTTACCCAGGCTCTCTCGTCGTCTGCTGAACAAAGCCTTCCTCTGAAGGTGCAAACACTGCATGACACATGTGACTGCACCAGTTAACATCCAGCGATTGCGTGCGTTCCAATATCCATGATTGCATTTCTCAACAGTTGTCATAGTATTAGTATTCAAGAATGATGAAATAATTTACTATAACAGTACCTTTGATAACAGGAAGTCATTAGTCATTAAAATGTAAACTGGCAACCAATGAAAATGGCAACAGTAACACTTAAAAAAAATGTTCATGCATAATATGGATAAAAAAACAGATCCATAATATGGTCTTTATTAAATCTGTTACAAGCGAGTAAAAGATTGACAAAACAGTGTCGTTAATAATTAGACTAATTGAAGAATTCGCGAAATAATTATTTCATTAAAATTAATCCAGTTGCACTCGTGAAAGAATAAGTTTTTGCAAACATGACGCTTCAAAACGTGTGCAGCTGATTGGAGTCGTGCGATCCTTGCCACAAAAACTACGGTACTAAAACATCCTTCATACTACTCCAAAACGTACAAGGAATTTGTTTCCTGATACAGTACATTGGAGACACTGTCTCTACTGGTCTGCTGCATAACTTTTTCATAACTGCATAAACATAACTTTTCCACCCCCATGTGTCGGTCGCACTCGACCGTTTGGCATTTGTCTGTCTGTCATCGCATGCGGCGGTCACTTGAACGAAACCGTACCGTAGGGCTTTCGAACTTTGTCGTTGCTGTATAGCTTTGCTTTACTCTTTTTCGGTCATCCGTCCATTGACTTGAGGTTTGCCTTTTCTCCTTTCATCATCTCTCCGAAGCCGTTTAGCCATTCTTCTTGTCCATTTCTTATCCGTCTTGTCCGTGTAAGATCTCATTATATCCCTAATTTAGTTCATGAGTACGCTTTCCAGTACCCTCTACCTAGGAATTTAATAAGTTATTGCGTTTGAATTCTGTTTCACCTAGTAACGCCAAGTACGGTTTCCTCCGTTACTTACTGAGCTGCTCTGAACTTTTGAACCTTTTTCTTGGTCAGATTCAGAGTTTGAGTGCCTCTCCTTATAACTGGTACATATTACACATTGGTCCAAATACTATTTGCTATAAAAACAAAAAACAAACTATTAGCCATGTCAAAAGAAGTAGGGCCTATATGCATTCTTTACTCAAAAGATAATAATGAATAGTAGACCAATTATTTAGTATCTACAACTTGCTGGTTACACCAAGGTAACATATATAATATGCTAATAGTAGATGATATTATAGAGCATACAGGTACCATCTTAAACATAATGATTTTATTACTATATTATCCTGGATGGACAAAGTGACGAACGAGGAGGATGCAAAAGCCAAAGCCGTGCCTGGGGGGAAACATTAGAGAAAAGACGAGACACAAATAATAGGTCACCTCCTGAGGCATTACAGCCTGCTCAAGATCATCACGGGCGGAGGGTAAGAACGCCAAGGTCATACCGAGGCTGGGGTACATCAGCTAGATATTGGAGGACACCTGCTGCCCCAGCTACACGCCCATGAAGATGGTTGCAGAAGACCGCGAAGCTAGAGAGCTACTGCAAACCCATTCCATGGAATGAGAAACGCAGAAGAAGAATTATTTTATACCTACCAAAATAATGTAACTGCACATACTGTAGAATAACTTGTGTAACGCTGACCGCTGAACATACTGCAAGCGTTCTCTCCTAAAAAAAAAAAAAAAAAAAAAAAAATATATATATACAATTTGGTAAGCAATAAATAAGTTAATGAAATGAGTATCAGTGACTGGAATAAATAATAACTTAAAAATGGCGATTTAAACGGAATTGATGTTTCTTGTATTAAAATGCCAGGCATCGTAACTGCGATTTACCACCTGTGTTGCGTGTTAAATACAATTAGTATTCAGCTAGCGTATTTGTAATTAATTAGACAAACAGTTTTTCCATTTTATAAAAATAATTATAATAAAGAGTTTCAGTTCTTTTGAAATCCAGTGTACAAATTTTAGTCAATTAAAATAATTGTCATTGGCAGTTTTTATATGCCGAGTAATTAATTTTCAAGTTATTTAAATTCATTGCTCTATGTGGATTGTACGCTGCGTTTAAGTTATCAGTGGGTGTTAACGATGGAATCAGGCGATTAATTTCCAATAAATGTAGCAGATTTGTCGGTTCGTGATAATTTGTTTTATGCTGCGTTTATTCACGTTTATTTTCACGCTCACGAAAGAAGAAGTTCCCGTTAATACTACAGTGACGTCAGATATTGCAAAAAAATCTTATGTCAAAGGAGGGTATGGCATTATGTTCAAATAGTTGAACGAGTGAAGTGAGTTCTCAGTTTTAACTCGACCGTTTAGCATTTGCCTGTCTGTCTGTCTTTTTGTCCAACCGATTTTTTTTTTAAACTTAGCATGCGTGTCCATGCTTCAATCCTACAGAACCTTATTGTTTTTGAGATTGATGCCTAAAAAAATACGGAGGCCGCAGGCAAAAATGTGAAATGGTCAAATTTTCGAACAGTCGAAAAAGCCCATGTGTCGTATCAAATAAAAGGAATTTTAATTAAAATCTGAGTGTTGTGTTAAAATTTTGAAACTTCAACATTTTGGGACGCCAGAGCACAAAAAATGGGGCAAAGCTTGATCAATTTGCAAAATCCATGTGAGATATCAAATTAAAGAAACGTTTGACCAAAATCTGATTATAATGTACAGTTTCAGAAATTTCAAAATTTTTGATCCCAGGGCCCAAAATGGGATCTCAAATTTGAAAAATAATTTGAAAAATGCAGGCAGGTATCAGGCTAAAGGGAATTTTAAAACAAATCCGATTGTTTGGAATTTTTGGATTTATTGTATGATTGCTCTACAATTGTTACTTTGTTTTTAAAACAAAGTAGTAGGGTAATCGTGATTTTCATAATTTTTCTTAAATTTAAAAATTATATAATATCAAAATTTATCAAATAATAAATATACTTCGTTCAAAATGACGAGTGAGTTCTGGAGCTCAGGGAGCACACTAGTTTAATTAAAAAATCTATAAGCATTGCAGAAAACTGTATGTAAAGTCTAGATAAGTTACACTTTTTGTAGTTTATCCAGTATTATGCGAAAACCGTTAGAAGTTTATTTTTCCGTCCAATTAGGAAACGACCAACGCATCGGCTTCGAGAACACCTGGCCAGACCAGACAGTCTGCCTCTTTGTAACAAATAGATACGTAAAACACGGTGACTTATTTACTTTTTATTTGGGTGACGATCGTGTAGTGTAGGTCTCTCACGTGAGTGTCTGAACTTGATCTTACCAGTCGTGGCAGACAGCACGTGGGCTCAACAAGCTACTTTCCAAAATGAAACTTTCTAAAGGAAATACTCGGCGAAGTGTGTCTTTGGTGTGGTGTTCAGTTACTATCCCGTGTTCCGCAGTGTGGGATACAGATTTGTCTTGTCTTGTTCCGCCATTTATACAGAAGCAAGCCCTTTCCGGCAACGGACTACAATGTTCCTGACCTGCCAGTAGGTCTTACGGCGCTCCTTTAAAGGTCTTAATTTAGAAACGTTCCCTCTCTTCACCTTTCATCATTTTGTTTCGGATTATTTCTCCACCAGTTGAGTTGACGTTTTAGGAGATTTCCAACTAATCAATTAACAACAACTTGTTTTACAATTGTAGGGAGTAGAATGGAAGCTTCAGAACTGAAATTATTTCATACCATGTGAACGTATTTTTTTTATAATCGTTTTCCTGAAATTATAAAAGAACATCTTCTGAGTCAACAAGTTATTCTTAATTCTCGTAACGATGAAAGAGGGTGCACCCGCCTACCAGGCCGTGTTCCCAGTGATACGTAGTTTTTGAATTGATATTATAAAACACACGTTCGGACACACACACAGAATTACTGGTTTCTTCTTTGTTAGTTCCTGCCTAACAAACATCTGCCAAGTATTTCAGTTCCAACCTTGTTTCTGCAGACAAAAGATGCAATATATGCATCTTGGAATGTGTTAGCATAAATATTACTGCTGAAAAATTACTGATGACCGTTTCTGACGGATTGTAAGCCATCCCTAAATCAAGGGGACATTCTTCAAACTCTAAATACCACTGTAGGTCGTTCTGTCATGTAGTACCCAGCACTATCTACGTTTACTGTGTGCTTACTGCCGAGCCAGTGGGGTGTAACCCGTAGTATACGAAGTTGTATCTTAGAGGAGAGTACTTAATTATCACCGAGCGGTAAAGTAGCTCGTATTTTTTAATTTCCTCAGTAAACATGAAATTCGTCTAAACATCCTTTTACCTAAAGTTGGATAGTCCAAAGACCCTTATAGTGAAGCTAGAGTCCACTTCGTTTATTGATTGGTGATAAGATAATGATATCTTTAGCCTTGCAAATTTTGCTTCAACCTTGGGAATACTTAATGAACTGTGACACCAATACATACAGTCAGTTTGTTAACATTTTGTCATCCAAAAGGTTTTTTTTTTTGCGTCTCTTATTCTTTCCTATATAACAATGTCATCATTTGATAATGTTGCTGTGATGTATTATCAAACTCGTATACATGTATTGATGAATGTTTCTTTTGCAAATGCTATGATGTTTCTTTTGCGCACATCATGTGTATTAAGGACTTGCGAAGATTATTTGAGTACTTTCTGTAACCTGCTTATGTTCGTCCGTACGTTAAGTATTTGGATCCCTTATTTCTGATACCTCGTACTATGAACTACGTTATAATAAATTAATAAATTACCTTAGATCCGTCGTGTGACTTTGTTTTATATTCAGAATTACGCGTTTCGGAACATATGTTCCATCACCAGATTCCTTCACTCAGTTGAGATCGGCAAATGTCAAAATCACATACTCAATTGTTAAAAACACACGTCAGTACGGGTGCTTACCCTATGAAGGCTGACCGGATATTCATAGGGTGCGCACCCGTACTGACGTGTGTTTTTAACAATTGAGTGTGTGATTTTAACATTTGCCGATCTCAACTGAGTGAAGGAATCTGATGATGGAACATGCGTTCCGAAACGCGTAATTCTAAATATAAAACAAAGTCACACGACGGATCTAAGGTAATTTATTAATTTATAAATAACAAAGTGACTTGGATACCAATAATAATATCTGTGTTATAAATAACCAGGGATGAATATGTAGAGGTATTTGGAAGAGGCGAACAAACATTCGCAGAACAAAATGCTTTTTTTTTCAAATTTCTTTAAATATAAATCACCTTTTCTCTTTGAAATACATGGTTTACCATTCTTGACCGGCATTACGGCATATTTTAAAAATATAATCAAGCTTTTTAGATATAAATTAAACAATTTTCTCTTGATATTATTGGAAATATGTTTCAAGAATTTTGGAGAAAACCTGGAAGTGGCTTTGAACTTATTGTTAGGAAAAATCAAAGAATTGTTTAACAAAATGTTAGTGACAGTAGGAAATGCATATTTATCTCTTACAGCAATACATAACACAGATATGCATAACACGTAGGCCTAATTCCCTGGAACCCACTTTTGGTCACTGGTCGGCAGAAAAGCAAGTAAAATTATATATATTCGATTCGTGTTAAACCAGAAATAAATTCAAAATTGGTATCATTTTTTTACAGATATATACTTATTTTGACATTAATAATATTTATGACTTTCCGTTACGCTGACTTTACGATAATTACAGTTATAATGAAAATAATGAGTTGCGCGTATTTAACAACACTTCCTTTCTTTTTTATAAGCGTCGCCAATAATTTGGTGTTGAACAAGAACTGTAGGTTCGTTAATTTTTTCTGGCTTCTTTAAAACGTGTTAAAAAACGTTTCGAGAGTATCAGAAAGCGAATCGCATTTGAAACGGCCGCGTTGACCTCACGTACGCTTGTTAATAATAAAATCGCGGAGTTATGCGTTCCGGACCCGCTACATGTGTTTGGCTTGTTCTGGTTTTCATGTTTTTACACCAGAGCTGTTCGGACAGGTGTTTATGATTTATGCCTGTACAAATATATCTGCAGGGAAGTGGCTCGGAACCGTAACGGTTCCTCCCTTTCTTCTACTCTGCGCCAAAAATTCCCCTGCCTGTGATATTATTATAATGTTGGTTTCTCACCGGTAACACAGGTGTTCAAACGGTAAGCAAGGTAATTTTGGCTTTCTCTCATATTTTAGATGAACAAGTATCACATGTGTTGTTTGAATTTTGAGATCTCTTGAATATCAATAAATATTGTTAGTAGAACGTCACGTGTTTTGATTCACACATTCACAAACACATCCTCGAGTGTGGGTGTCCTTTGAAATACACTAAATTTTGTGATCGCTTTTACTGTTGCTGCTGCTGCTGCTCCTACGACTACAACTACTGCTGCTGCTACTACTACTACTACTACTACTACTACTACTACTACTACTACTACTACTACGACTACGACTATCGATATTACAGTTATCATTAAATAAATTTTAAATCAGAGTGTACGTCCGTAATCATCTTCAGCTTAGTGATAATATTATACTATTAAATTTATTTATTTTCAAAAGCAAAAACTTGGATTGTTTATGATGTTTGTACGTAGTATTTACTACAGACGCATAGCCATATCCTTATATAAAACTTTGAGCCCTATAATATTTTTTCTAACATTGGCATCCGTGTGTTCTTCTTGGTTTTGGCAAAAAAATCCTTATTATCTTGTGTATACCTGTGAGTGTATTCTAGCAGGCAGATTTTATTATTTTTCACATAACCTTGTACGAGGGGGCGGTATGATAAATACCCATTTTAGGAAAGAAAACGCAAATTTTTTTTAATTTTATTATTTATTCTCAACATAGTCTCCTTTCAGCTCGATGCACTTAGTGAGAGATATTACAACTTTTTAAGCCTTCTAAAAAATATGATTTGTCGAAGTTTGCAAAATAGGCCTCTGTTTCGGCGATGACCTCTTCGTTTGATGTGAACTGCTTTCCACCAAGCCATTTTTTCATGTTTGGAAGCAAAAAGAAATCGCAGGGGCCAAATCTGGAGAATACGGTGGATGAGGCAACAATTCGTAGCGTAATTCAACCAGTTTTGCTGTAGCGATTGCGAACGAGTGAGCTGGTACGTTGTCATGGTGGAAGAGCACTTTTTCTTTGTTAAATGGGGCCATTTTCTCTTCAGTACAGAGTCGAATCGGCCCAATAAATCAGCATAGTATTGTCCTGTGATTGTCCGTAGCTTCTCCAAATAATCAATGTATAATACCTTGCGAATCCCAAAAAATGACGGACATGACCTTTCCGGCTGATGGAATCGTCCACGCCTCCTTTGGTGCACGTTCGCCGGGAAAATCCCATTTTGCTGACTGAACTTTCATTTCCGGTGTGTAGTGATGAAGCCACGTCTCATCAACGGTCACATAACGCCGCAGAAACTCACTTGGATTATGCTTAAACATAGCCAAAAATTGCTTCGAATTTGTCACGCGATTCCGTTTTTGGTCAGCCGTCAGCAAACGCGGAACCCATCCCGCCGATAGCTTTCTCATGCCCAATTTTTCGTGAAGGATATTTTCTGTGCGTTCAGTTGAGATGTTTACACTAGCAGCAATCTCTCTGATCTTCACCCGGCGGTGTGCTAACACGATATCATGAATTTTGTTGACCATATCCTCCGTAGTCAAAGACCGGCCGCGCTTGAATTTATTGAACCAATATCTGATTGTAGTCATCGAAGATTATAAATAGCATTCAACTTATCTTTGATTTCCTCACAAGTTTTTTCATTAAAAAAAAAAAGAAATTGAATCACTGACCGATATTGCTCTTTTTCCATGGCTGCAAAAATACACAAACGTGCCCACTTTCAACAGCTTTAAAACAAAACTACTCAATGAATCTAAAATGTGTCGTTTGCATTGTTGTACTAACAGATGGTAATGCAGATTTGAGTCACTGGCGCCCTCAGTCGTCAAACACAGGTACTTTTCATACCGCCCTCGTAGTATTTTATTGGCAGTATCTGGAATTTGTGTAATATTTCACACAGGGATTACAGGATCCAACCTCGCAAGGGTTTCCACCCAGTTTATAGTTGAGGACTGGCCTCATATTCTTTCCTTTCCTGTGATATTCATACGTTTCCATTTTTCCTTGTACTCAATCCTCCTATATATATCCACTTAGGTCACTTCATACATGGTGAATGGTCACTTCACTTAGGTCCATTCATGGTGAAAACTCCTATTCTTTGTATGTACTTGCTTATTCCTTAGGCTCGGTTCACACGAGTGGATTTCTGCGAAGCGGGTTCCTCTCGGACTTTTTTTTGATAGTTAATATTTACAGTTATATTTTATAATACGTTGGTTACAATGCATAGGTGTGTTTACTTCGCTCATCCAGGATGTGTTATGTTTTCGTAGTACAGTATTTCTTTCGTATTCATATTCGTTTCTTTTCCGTTCATACGGGTGTTGTTATTTTTATAATTATATACATTTATTAATGTTTTGTAATTATATTAGTAATTATGTCAGTGGTTTATACTTGTATATCGTAACATTGATGCTTTATCGTAACGTAATGAGACCGTTAATTTCTGACCATTTCGCATGAAACAATGTCTCAGTAGTTGCCTCTCTCACAAAAGTGACACCGTCTACTGTTGAACGGGAAGTGTACCCTTCACGAGTCGACGATTTTCCTTCAAAAGGGCGTCGCCCAAAATAATTTATTTATTGTAAATGATTAACAAATATTAGGTGACAGTACTGAAGAAGAAATCCAAGAAAATATTTTTAAAAAAAGAGAGACATTTAAGGCGGTTAAATTATTGTAGACAGAATTACCACCCGCGGAGATTACGCCCATCCCATGTGTAGTACTTAATACCTGGGCGACAAGAACCCGCTGTAAATATAATATGTAAAATTATCTCGGAATTGTTGTATCTGTAATATATATTCAGCCGTAACAAGTGAATACGGGATGGGAAAATAATATCGAGTTTATTAAATATTTTACTAATGTGATTCTTAATATTTATGTACGCTCACGTCTGACCCCATAGTAAATTTAAAACATGAAATACGGTACTTGTGTCTCTTCATTTCCATAAACACCTATATTACTGTACAATTCTTCCGTTCGCTAGTGCCTGCTCCAAGTATTCGTTCTGTCGTTAGATAAGGACCTGACGATGCCTCAGCCCACACAAAAGAAATATAAAAATATTTTTGGATTATAAACTTATAACGTACGATATGAAAGTAAACAAAAATAAGACAAAACGTAAGATAAAAAATTAATTGCCGGATGAAAAGGACTGTGTATTAAATGTCAGATTTAATATTTCCGTCACAGTAAAGTCATAAACAAGGCTTGCTCGCAGTAGACAGTCTTGTGGCGCGGCTCGTAATTCGTTTTTATCAGTCCAGTCATCTCATCCACCCTTTGTGTCTTATCCGCTTCAAACTTGTGGCGAAAACACCAACGTTGTTAAAAACAATAAGGCCTCACATGATACTTTTTGTCAGTACGTTCACAATACGACGTCTGTATATTATTTCAAAAGTAATATTACGAAAACGGAAAAATCAATGAGATTTAGTTACCAGCGGGGGCAGATGGTCAAAGTTTTTTTATCGGCGTAAATGTTTTTATTAGCAACCGTACATAATATTACAAACAAACAAACTTACAGGGTCTAGTATCAACACAATCAGATTCATCCTCCTGTGAATTTTATAACGGAGATGAAAAACACATTTTTAGTTAAAGTTATACAGTCTTACTGGTGTCTCAGACTTGCGTTGCCTGCCAGAGAGTTCGGAAACTTTTTCTTTTAACTTCAACTGAACAAACAACTTCAAATTAGAAAGTTGAACCTATTCATTTTTCTTAGTCAGATTCATGTCTGGATGTGCAGAGAAATAGCTTTTATTAAGGTACAAAATAAAATGTAGGTTATTATACCGACTGCAGGATCGGCCGCATCGTAAAATCAGGAATGTTTTTTAGCCCCCAAGTCCATCCAGTCTGTAGAAATGAGTACCTGGGGTAATAGAAGGCGGCTGAAGCGTAGTGATGGCCACTCTGCATTTTTTGCACGCCAATGCTCACATAATGCAACTCGCAGACTGCTTAGGTGGTAAAAAAGTAGCCATATTACTACTACTACTACTACTACTACTATTATTATTATTATTATTATATCGAAGTCATTCATTTGTTCATAAATAATTTTTGCTAGATCGTTGCTACTGCTGGTAATGAGCCAAGCCCACTTTGTATTATTTTGTTACCCTCGGCGAAGCCCAATTCTAATTAAAAGTGATCCTCAGAACAACCGAATCGCGTCTTCGAGTCGAAGTCAAATCGAAAACTGTGCTGGGCCAATTGAATCGCGCTTGTTTATTTTTACTAAAGTGTAAGTACAGAAGTGTTAAAATAAGTATTAACAAATAGGCCAAACAATTATCTTCCAAAATTGTGTTTCAGTTTTAAAGACATCTTTCCGCGCGCGCACATTTGTCAGTGTGTATGAGGAAACGCTCTTAGAGGGTGTGCGACGGTTTCGATCGTACAGATGTGGAAAAGATTATCCTCCTGTTTAACAGAAATCGATGTGAGTCATAAGTGATAAGATACCACAGAAACATTCGTGGAAATGTAATTAATTTTCGTATTGTTTCCGTACTGCTATATATTGCAACAATACAGATTATAATTTCGCATAGGATAATATGTGTGTGAAGAAATTACAAACAAGTCTATATTGGAAGTAATGAAGAATTATTTATTACACACAAGAAATAATAGTTTATATACTGTATATTAAATTACATAAGAGTCATGCATTTATATATGTTGAATAAAGTTTATATTTTCGATTAGCTCGATTTTACTTGTTAGATAAATATCCGTTACACTAGCTGATACGTCCTCCGGATGTGCGTTCATCCTCTTGGCGTCGCTCTCCTCCTGGCGTCCTCTTCGTCGTCGGGTTGCTCCAGCGGCGATTCCTCTTCACGTCTCGCTGACGATTCCGTCGAACTGCTAACACCAAATAGATTTTACACACCAATTGTCACTCTCACAATAATTACCGTTCTCGCTCGCAAAAGTTATTATTAATTTACTGCGTTAATTGTTATTAGATCTCAGGGTGATATGGGTAATTATTTTAAAAACGGTGTATTGAGCTTGCACCTTCCATGAAAGCTTGAAGTGTTCAGTAACTCCCTATGCGGATATCTTGACTACCGCGTAAAGCACTTTAATATTATAATAATTATTTACTGAGGTTGTTACACAGCTTGGTTCTTTACGCAAAGCTCGCAAAGAGTTCCAAGTTTTATTCTAATTTTAGATTTCTATAAGTCCATACGAGAAACACTCTCGTCGAACGGACACACATTCACACGGCGAATGCTATCGATGAACTGTCCCGAAGCATACACCACAAAGTACGAATCTAACTGAAATTGGTGTTTTCTGATTGGTCAATTAGTGGTCACACGGTTGATATTAACAAAAGATATACGAGTTACATGCAATAGTTTGTATAAATTAGCAAGAGCTTGCATTGATTTTATCTATAAATTTTATTTATTAACCATTGATAAGAGTTAAAAGTTGAGTTTTTCCCTATAAAAAAACCATATTTATAAAATAGTTGGAAACCTCAGAGTACATAAAAACTGTAGCTAATTACATAAACAAACCACTGTCAAACTTTCAAGTTGATGGGTTTATTAACGCGGAAGATATAGCGAATAAGGTTTATCACACGCGCACAATTTCACACAAAAAGTACATGACAGTAAAGAACAAAATTTTATAAAGAATTTGATATAACCTACGTTCTTATCCATCGCAAAATACAAAACGTACAGCTAATAGACACAAAACTGAATAAATCCGTTTTAAACATGTAAATGTTCGTCATCCATGCTTAGATACGATTAATACAGCTCATCATCCTGTGTTTTGTTACAATATGTATACACTAAGCTGAAGGCAAATTAAAAATATTTACTATGTTGTTAAAACACTTACGGTATGTTACATTTGTATTGTACATTGCGATGAATTTTCTTCTGAGAATAGATATTATACAAAGTTTGTACATAATCTGTTGGTTTTACATCTGTCAAGCTGAGCCTACATTGACACTTAACGCAATCTACCGTCAAGACACTCTTCATTCACATCATCATGCCACTGTGTTGTTTCTGTGTCAGCAAGCTTGCTGTCTATAAACTGTATGATGTACTTATGAGCAGTGCGTATGTGGACGTAGAGCGAGTGTGGATTAAAAACACTAAATATCGGGGTAATTTTCATAAATACATGTCCGGATTTCAATAAAAATATGTAAGCAGAAAAAGGTTTTGAATCTTTCGATCAACGTACCTTGCGATGGATAACATTAAATACAAAAAACGTTATACTAATTATTTTATTGCACTCTCTAGTAATTAATTACAAGTAACTTAATTTAAGTTGATAGGGATAACTATCCGTAACTATAAGACAATATTATTTCTAATCGTTTGGTTTTATGGAATATGGAGGGAGGAGTTACAGTACCTCTGCGGCTAAGTTCGCACCCTGCCACGCGGGTGATAAGGGCAGCTCTTACTGTGTGTAAACAATACCGTTATGATAAATTCAAATGCCACTGTTACAAACCACTTGTCTACTGTATGCAAATAACATTGCCTATGACGGATATGCCACGAGAATTCAGTGGCTCGCCGACAGTCTAACTTCGTTTGCTATAACGCACACAAGCATGCGCTATTCATGCAATGACACCTACGTTATTGTAAATTATGTTTGGAGCATTTTATATCACGCGTATTGTAAACAAACGCGCCTCGTGTTTATAAATCAAAGTGGTTTTTACGATACTACGAGTATCGCTTGTCGATAAGTATGAATGCGAAATGAGACATTTATCACCGCAGTGCTATTCACGAGGATCATGTAGTTCTGGATCTGTTATCAAACGTCTGTCCGTCTCCCGCAGGTGGAGTGACACACGGCCGTACCGCAGACAACGTCTGCTCGCCAATAAACCGCCGCGTTTCTCGTTTTACTGTCTATAATAGATAACGTATCGCTTGGCTGAAAATGCTTTTCATGTTCTACAAAACGCTGGCAGACGAACTGCCCGTTACTGGCCTTGTTCGTCATTCGAATGGCGTACATGATTTTATCAAACAGCCGCGATAAAATCAAAAGTGTTATGTCTACGGGACAAAACAAATTATACGTCCAATTGTGTGTCCTGTGTACGCGGAATGTGACTGCAGATGTATAATTAATCAACACATACACACACATAAGCAAATTTGTAATAAGTGTATGAGAGTGCACGCGCCTGTCTCTGTGTGTTACATTTCCACTTATGGTATTTTATCTCACTTCTAAGTTGTCTTACATGTACTTGTGCCGTATACAGTATAAATTATTTAAAACCATTAGCATTCTTCTGATAATATAAAAACTTGCCTAATGTGCATCAGGCATTTTTTAAGCCTGATTTTTATACAAAAGGAAATTTCAGCCACTGCATATTAATTAAACAATACTTTTGTAATAATCTGTAAAAACGTATAATTAAAAACGTTACAGCTTCTAATTTAATTGAAAACGTCTACCCGTGTGAGTGCGATCGTACTCATTCTTGGATACAATACTTGGTTGACTGGTTAATGTGACGAACGTCTTAAGTCTTTCCTTTCTGAGTCTAAGTACTCCGAGACGAGAACAGCAATTGTTCTTAGCAGCTCTTTGAGAATAGCTTAATAGCCTGAAATAATTGTCACAGGTAAAGAATAAACTGTGAAACTTACCAAGTGTTTTTGTGTTTTTAAAAAGCTTTATACTACTGTTACCTACGAATCTGTTTAAGTGTCCCCACAAAAAAAAAATGAATTTCTGATGACCTGAGTTTAGTAAAAGAATCAATTTTATTATTATAAGGAAGACCAAATACTAAATATTAATATTGTTGAAGCGTTTTTTTTTAACTTAGTGCGTAGTTTAAGTACGATATAATTGCCACAGGTAGACTACTGTAAACTATTGTCGTGTTACTGCTTATAAAAGATAGCGCTGACAAATGTAGGAGTTAGTGGTAAAACTACCCAAGTTCAGGTTTTTTTGACGTTAGAAGATGTTTCAAAAACACTTTATTTT
The DNA here is from genome assembly GCA_034769895.1 of Magicicada septendecula. Classification (NCBI taxonomy): domain Eukaryota; kingdom Metazoa; phylum Arthropoda; class Insecta; order Hemiptera; family Cicadidae; genus Magicicada; species Magicicada septendecula. The sequence goes on along the minus strand of CM068371.1, from coordinate 184,999,656 downwards.
TAGGCATTTCTCTTCGTATTTTTGTTTTGAAAGCTATGTAATCATAAATCTCTATTAATAATAAAAATCAATCTTGAAAATCAGTTTTGTGATTTATCAGTGACCGTTAAAACTTTTAATTTCAGTTTTCCGCAAACTCACGTAGTGGACTTGGGTAGATTTACCAATAACCTCACGTAGGTTTATTATCTGGATGTTTTTATTGATGATTGATTTAAGAACAATGTGTGCTACTGTTTGCAGTTCTATTGAGATTCCCGTTTCTTCACTTCCCGACACTTTGACTCTACAGGTATAATGGCTGATCTTTACCCAAAAAGACCTACGCCCTTCATATCACCGCAATTAGTTACACGAAAGGATTGCTGCCTGTCCACGTCGCGTTCAAGCCTCAAAGCCAAGGTCCCGTAAAACCAAGTAGCCGTCTTCCTAAATATTAATTATATTTTAGTGTGGCTCAAGCGGACGTTTTATCTCTTCTAAGCTTGCGTGATGCGTGCGTAACGCCTCTAAATAATTAGAGGATAGTTATAAAATTAAGGACAGTATAAGACTGTAATAAGAGACTTTAGAAAATGTTTGCGTGTTCGTTTTTTTTTTAGTATTGTGGAAGTAAATTAAAAAATTTTACGTTATAATTTAAGGAATCGTTTGATTGTTTAGGTCTTCTAGATCGTACTAGCAAACAGACAATTTTGACAAAAATACTTTGTGTATTCTAACACAATTAAAAACATACCGTGGTGTAGAATCAGTGCGTGAACCTACCATGTAAAGAGTGAGCATATGTAAAAAATTAGCTATAGACTGATTTATTTTCACTTCGTTATGGGATATCGCGCTCTACGGTTTCCATAAGCTGACAGTTAGGCATGTTAGACCTATATTGCCGTGTTTCTCTTCTTGAGCAGCGTGATTGTCATGAACAGTCACATATAAAGTTGGTTTTAAAGGCACTGTAGCGAATTTTGTGTTCCTGTGTTCGATAGAATCAACACAGGATAAAAGTCGTTGATGTCCTTTAAAAACCACGTTAATATTTGACAGTAATGCCCTCGTTCTATTTTATTCATTTCACTGAATTTCACTTGCATAGTCCACTACCAGTTGTTGGTCTCATTCCTAACGTCTAACGCTCCCTCAGTGATTCTAGAAGATGGAAACGTAGAGGGTCTTCAGCTTTGATTGCAGAAACGCAACATAACAAATGTTTGGGAATGACCTAAACTAAAGATTTGCTCACAAGTATTAGTCACCTGTTACTCTACATTGTTGTAAAATCGTTAAATTTTGATTATATTCCGACGAATTTGTCAGCTGGTAAATAAACCTAATTTCCCAAGTCTTCAATGCTCTTTATCTGAATTCTGTCCATTAATTGTTTGCAGCAAATTTTCTACACCCAACGTATAGCAGCCCAGAGAAACTCTCTTGCTTTATACATTGGGCATCTTTTTTCAATTGGAAATAAGGATATTCAGTGTATTAACTGTATTAAAAGTATCCATTCATACGTGTGCGAGACCTGTACACCCACAGCTGTCTCCTGTGTCTAGCAACAACAGAGGCTTCTGTTGTTCTAGTCAATGTGTCGCAGGCCGCTTTCCTCCGTCACTTTGTGTATGTTCTCTTTTCACGACTTCCTAGCCGTATCCCGTTTCCGTCGTCTAGCCGGAATCGACTTCAACTTCAACACCTTTTTTGGGGGCCCAACGATCATCAGGCAGCCGTTCCACCTGCTGGCCCCACACCATACGAGGCGTTTTGTACTTTTGGTTTCTAAAATTGTCTTGTGAACACAAAATTGCGTCCTGATATCTTCATTTATAATTCATTCGAGCCTGGACACCGATAAGATCATTTCCAGAAGTCCATTTCCATTGCTTCAAGCCTTCGGGAGTGTCTTTATACCCCACCTTTCAGCGCCATACATGATTATACTTCCTAAGGTGGCAGAGTAATTCATCATTTTTGTTTTGTTTTTTGGATCATTTTCTCAATCCTAAGCACAGCATTCTGGTGCCCTATCATCATTTTCCCTTATTTTATGTTCCATCTCATATTTTCATTACTTCTGCGATGTTTTGATAATGTCACCCCAAGATACCTAAAAAAGTACTTACCTTTTATAATGTATGAATTTTCTGTCATAATGCCTGCTTTACCCCCAATAACCAGCTATTCGATTTTTCTGTATCGAAGGACTCAAGATCTGTACTATTATGGAATTTTCGGATATACCCTTCACTCTATTAATAACATGAAATAAATATTTTTGCGGCTTATTTTATTTTATTTTATTATTATATTTTATCACTTTTCGTGATACGTAAATCACCTCTGTAAAAGTGTTCCGACGTTATTGCTGTTTTCTGGAAACGGAAAAGAAAAGTTCTTCAAACCTGAATACAAAACGATTAATTCGCAAAATAAGAAAGTGAATTATGTCTATGTTTCCTTCGTCTCTGTGGCTCTTACTGTGTGCCTGTACGCGTACAGTTGAGTTTAATTCTCTATATACAAATTTTTATAAAAGAACACGGGATTGATTTCCAAAGCCATTTACAAATGACGGTAGCAAAAAATTGTAGCCTTAGGTGAAGCGGCCGGTTGTTGCTACAAATCTGACAGCTACTCTGTTATTTTGCTGCTATTACGTTAATTTATTGAATCTCGGACAAAACGAAAACAGTTTTTCCCTTGCCGCAAGATGTGTCGAACAAAGTAAAAAAAAAAGAAAAAATAACAGATCAATTGTAATGACTGGGATTACTGTAATAAGCGATTACATTAACAAGGTCATTACAAGCAAATAAGTCTATATTGTTGGTATTATAAAATAATTAGATCTGTTTCCGCCGCACATTGTTCTGACGCTTTATGATAATTTAATAAATAATATATTTTAACGTTGTTGGTGCGTATTAATATTCGTACTTCTTACTTTCTTCTTTTTCTTCGCTGTCTAACATCATATCGTATCATTATTTACAGTCTTTTCAGTCTTTATTTCTAAACTTTATTTTCCCACAATAATTTATTTTATTTCATTTTTAATTAAAGAATATTAATTATAAATTCTTCCGAAATTCTTCAGGTGATATGAAATTTCTTGTTGTTTTCTGAATGTCTGACTAATCAAATACATTTATCATTATGCCGCTTACTTTGTTCGTATTCCACATGTTCCTCTCAAAATCCATCCCGTTTCGTGGGGCAAGATCCTACGTTAAGTCACGAGACTTTTCCTGCCGTGTAAAACAAATCAACGTAGAGCTTTACGTTATTTCGCTACCACAATTAAAACAAATCCTTGCATATTTAAAACAATTTATTTCATTATCACATATTTTTTCTTTTTCAGTCCACTGTCTATTGTTACATACTTATTTTGTCTCATAGTTACAAATTGAAGCATGACTATTTTTAGCGTTTTTAATTGTCTTCAGTTGCGTATTTTTGTTAGTTTACCTTGGTGAATTACAGTGAGGCCAGAATACTTATTATTCTAATGAATATTTCTGTGCACCTTCTGACCTATGAGCATGTACGCCTTAATCGTTAATATGACGGTAATACTTAAACACTTTTCGTTAACAAGTTTTAAGTACTTAGAAAATTTAAGTACTAAGAAATGTTTATTGTTTGGTTGACATGATTCAGTATCCGTAAACCTTGGAAAGCTTATTTAATTATGCCCCTTGTCTCACTTTTATGCCCCCAGTCACTAAGAGTAACTACATCTTGCACAAATATATTTGTTTTTTATTATTATGATTCATGCTTTTATTAACAAATAATTTTAGGCTATCCTACAAGTGCATGGCATGTTCTGACATTACACTTTAGTCTTCTACATTGTCGTTAGGTTAGAAGGCATTCTCTAGCAATACTTTGTTTTCCTGTTTGGGCTGTGGAAGTCGACCGTTAATCTCAGTTTCAGTTCAGGCAACGATTGACTGCTTTTATATTGTAGTAACTAAATACGATTCAGTGATCAGGTTAAACTGCAACAGTAACATGACGTTTAAATATGTCATGTGCAGACGTATTATGAATATGAAGCTGAAAGATTTCACAGAAAATCTGTGTACCCTTGTAGGCTTACGTTGTAACAGTATAGGGAAGAGGAAAATTACACCGTCTTTTAAATGACCCGTTGGTAAGAAACATGAAGTCCACATGGAGCCCAGACTGGGAGATATCTTGCTGTTCAGCGTATTCTTCCATCCCGACTTTAAGAACAGACAGGATGCAATTTACATATTGTTACATCACAGAACAATCTGCGTGTTTATCGAATGTTCCAGAGTGATCCGGAATGTAACGTGTGTGGCGTACGTGCTTGTTGACCCATTTTCTAGACTGTGCCAGACTTCGTTCGGGCGCACGGACTGTGTCAAGGCCGCAAGTAATTACGTCGTAACTATACTGGCGCTGTCGCACATTATGGAATAATCTAGTAATTTGGGGCGGTATAAATACCAGTACTCAACGACGTTCAGTTCAGTATTATTGCGATATATTGACAGTGCGGTTCGAGAGTTATAGTAGCGATATTACTGTGCGCGTTCAAGTTTTTATTAGTTAAGAGTGGTGTTTTATAATCGGACGGTATAATTGTAATACAATTGTGTTTAATTTTAGTGGACATTTTATTGCGCGTGAACACTTATCATTTGATTTGTTGTAGAGACTGTGTTGTTAATTACGAACTGTTTAACTGTAAAAATTAAAGGTGTGATTAGTGACTTAATTGGTGTCTTTTACTTATTTTGTTTTCCACTGTACCTACGACGATCGAGTAGACCGTCGTAACAGTGGTGTCAGAACTGGGATAAAACGGTTAACAGTGGAAACAGTGGACACTTTGTACAAGACGAGTGTGATTCGTACTTAATCGGTAAACATGGATCCTAGTCAGATGATGGAAACTTTACAAACACTACTGCGGCAGACACATGAAGAAGCAGAAAAACGACAGGATGAGAAACGCAGACAGGAGGCGGAAGAAGCAGAAAACGACAGGATAAAAACGCAGGCAGGAAAGAGAAGAGGCTGAGGAACGTCAGAAACCATTAATGCTAGAAACAGAAGAAAGACAAAAAGAAGAACGGGAGTGTGAAACAGAAGACATCAAGGAGTTAATACAGGAGCAAAAGCAGACACAAAAACAAACCGCTGCAGAGTTGGGTCTCCTAAGAGGTGAGCTTAATAAACAAGTTACTAAAATATCGGAGTTACAAGAATCAATGACATTAAAAATAGCTGAAGTAGAGAAATCTGTTTCGAGTGTTGAAGAATCGATGTCCACAAAAGTATCTGACATAGAAGAAACCATGTGAAATAAAATACCTGCAGTAGAAATCTCAATGGCAAACATAAGAGAGCAGTTCCTGAAGTTACAACCACAACAACTTTGTGAACAGACTGTACCAATGATAAAAACGGAGAAAGACACAGAAAATAAGTCATTAGAGAAGGTCACCTCGCCTGCGGTTGGGATAGTTCATGTCAAGGCCCCAACCTTTGATGGAAGCACGCACTGGGCGACGTATTTACGCCAATCCGAAGCTGCTGCATGCGCAAATAATTGGACGGAGAAAGACAAGTCAGTTTCACTCGTTCTCTCATTAAAAGCACCTGCGGCAGAATTACTACAGAAAGTGCCACCTGACAGCCAGAACATCTATGCGGAGTTGATAAAAGCTCTAGAATTACGCTACGGTGATAAACATTTGCGAGGTGTACTACGCTCAGTTGAGAACAAGACGACAACGTTCCGGGGAGAGTCTTCAAGAGTTTGCAGCAAGTATCGACAGATTGATTAGATTGGCCTATCCTGAAGCACCAGAAGACTTCCGAATAAGGTTTGCGGTGCAGACATTTATTGATGGCATCGGAGATTGTGACCTTCAGCAAGTGTTACGAATGGCAAGACACCGAAATAGCTCAGAAGCTCTTGTTCACGCCCTAGAGATTGAAGCTGCCAAGTCAAAGTCCCGCTACATTAATGGGTTTGTGCCATCACGTTGCAGTCAGAAAATCCCTGCATCACATTGCCGTTACGATGGGTGCAGAAAAACAATGTTGTCGGACAAACAATTCAAAAGATCAAGAGAGTCACAACGATTTGAAAAAGACAGAAGACCGAAATGTAACAACTGTGGAAGACGTGGTCATCTACAGGTAGACTGTTGGGAGAAGAAGATACCGAGAGAAGAGAGTGATCGCACCAATTGGAGAAGTAAAGCCCCAGAACAGCACACAGTTTCCACGCTACATTAGACCAGTGGAAACTTGATCGTTAATGGATTTGCGGAAGGTAAACCAACATCATTCGCAGTTGACAGAGGCGCAACGGTGTCCATTGTGCGCCCTGACTTAGTCAGCAACCGCCAGCCTCTAATTAGCTCTTGTACAATACAGACTGTGACTGGAAGCCACATCAAAGTGCTAGGAAAGGAAGACGTACGTGTACGCCTGGGTCTTTTCGAGTTTAGCCACCAAATGCTCGTTGCAGACATTGTCGATTAAGTGATTCTTGGCACGGACATTATGAATGCCTACGGATTCGTTGTGGACTTAAAAGAGAATGTCCTGAATGTTGACCAAAAGAAGATAAAGCTTTGCATGGCTAAAATGACAGGGTCTACCAACCATTTGATTAAGCGAGTGGCATTAGTCGAAGAAAAAGCCAACAGGTCTGGTCAAGAGGAACCCTCCATATTGCAAACGGAAATGGAGGAAGAGCAGAGGAAAAACAAATAAGTGTAACGACAAAAGAAGTGATTGGAAAGCCAACTATGGGTGTCGAGACAAAACTCTTGCTTGTTCCTGAGCTGATAGAAGCGCCCGAGGACAAAGTGGCTGAAGATGAGGTTACGCAAGAGGTTGTTGACGAGAACCAAATAAACTTGGATCAGCCAGTGGTGTTTAGGTCATCAGTACATAACGCAACGGGAGTGATTCCAGCAAAACTAGTGGTGAGCGGAAGACTCGCATTCCTGGGAACGTGATGTTCGGTCACACGAGACTGAATTCGAAGAACCGGAGAATTATCTTTCGCAAGGACGTCCATCTAGATCGGCTGGTCGAGTATTACTTCAGAGACGGTTTGCCAGTTTGGGACGAACAGGCTTAAGGAGGGGAAAGTGTTACGACATCTCAGAACAATCTACGTGTTTATCGAATGTTCCAGAGTGGTCCGGAATGTAACGTGTGTGGCGTACGTGCTTGTTGACCCATTTTCTAGACTGTGCCAGTCTTCGTTCGGGCGCACGGACTGTGTCAAGGCCGCAAGTAATTACGTCGTAACTATACTGGCGCTGTCGCACATTATGGAATAATCTAGTAATTTGGGGTGGTATAAATACCAGTACTCAACGACGTTCAGTTCAGTATTATTGCGATATATTGACAGTGCGGTTCGAGAGTTATAGTAGCGATATTACTGTGCGCGTTCAAGTTTTTATTAGTTAAGAGTGGTGTTTTATAATCGGACGGTATAATTGTAATACAATTGTGTTTAATTTTAGTGGACATTTTATTGCGCGTGAACAATTTTCATTTGATTTGTTGTAGGACTGTTTTGTTAATTACGAACTGTTTAACTGTAAAAATTAAAGGTGTGATTAGTGAATTAATTGGTGTCTTATTTTGTTTTCCACTGTACCTACGACGATCGAGTAGACCGTTGTAATAATATTATCTACAACCTGAGATCAGTGTGGCTTCTCAGAAAAATTGCTGGAAAAGTTCTGGACCTCTACCCGCCTATAAAATTATGGGAACAAGGTACTTCACCGTTCATGTGGTAAAGTACGGTCGTTGTTCAAAATTGAGGAGACCTCGTGTACGTGGAGTTGCCGGATCAACTCAGGCCACAGTAGAGCCTCCTTGAATCTGCTCCATCAATTTGAATTCTCCCGAGAACCGCTTCAGCGCCACTTGAATTGTGAGGCGGTGAGCTAGCGTTTGTTTCAGAAAACCTGTACTTATTGGTCACCTCACAGTGAACCCAAACAGTCCCGTACTTGCAACCAGGGTACCCACCTTGTCGCAACCGTCAATTTGCCATATAAATACCACTGAACAGAACTTAAAAACGTTAACAGACAAAATTTAATTTCAGGGGAGGATTCAATAAAAAGTAGAAAGCATAAACAGTATTATACTCACCTCCCAACAACATTTTTGAAGAGATGCAGAATTAATTTTTTTTTTTTATTATAAATAACGTTTAGAGCTGCCTTAGGAGGACAATAATTAGGACCACGATAATATGGTTTTTTAGACGACTGTGAAATTTCGGGGAATTGAAAGCCTTAAACCGCCCTGCCTACGTCCATGGTTCGTAGAGTATTAAAATTGTTAAACTGTTTTAACAAAGAAACAGATGATAAGATTAAATTTAATTTAATAATATTTTGAAGCGTCATGTAGCACAATTGGAAAGATTATAGCCGGGCTGTTACGCCGTGGTCTAGAGTTTATGCTGACAGACGTTTCGGCTTCACCATCAGAGCCAATCATCAGTGTCGGTGACACTTGGCACGGTGCCGGTGTCCGCCAATTCACTAAATAGACAAATAACTATTAGTCTGTATCTCATCACTGGGGTGAATTGGCGCCAATTCACTAAATAGACAAATAACTATTAGTCTATATCTCATCACTGCGGTGAATTGGCGGACACAGTAGCAATTGTTACCGAGACTGATGATGGCCGCCGATGGTGAAGCCGAAATGTCTGCCAGCATAAACTCTAGACCACGGCCTAACAGCCCGAATAATAATGTTTCCAACTATGTGGACGCCGGCCGTGAACTCTACTTCACGCAGCTGTTCGCGACAGACATTATTTAATTTTAACAGAATACATAATACTAGAGAGGAATAAAATTGTTTTTTCTTAAATTTCAATTTAAAAACTCTTTAGAGTGTCATTTAGGCATAGATTATATTTTTATCCATCAAGACAGCTCACTTCTGAACCAGTTGTCCACGAAGAAACTGAACCAATTTCTTATTGAGCGTCCTATTTTATATATGATCACTGTATTTAAAAAGCTGGAATTAGTGTTCGAAAATAAACCACATTAAATCTGCTGTCAGTAATGAAGATATATAAGTTGATGAGCATTTGGTGAAAGGAATTGTATTATTAAATCAGATAATGTTACATTGACACAAATTCAATTCAATTTTTATGCAGTCAGGAAAGGTATGCAGCGATATTAGTGTGATTAAAAACTTGATTTACATACGAAATTATGGTTTTTTTGGATTAAGAGCGGCATCTCAAATTACAGTTGTACGGAAAATAGTGAATGATGGGTTCAAATAATTGAGCGAAATTACACGTTGTCACACGGCCGGGTGATTGAGAATCCGCTCGTCTCGCAGTGAGACTCCTCCACTCACATTCTGCTTGCTGAGATATTGAAAGTGAAACCCTAATCAACGTATATCTAATGCGACCAGTTTTGAAGTACACTCTGCCATTACTCCTGTAACTGTGTTAGTAGTGACAGTAATGCCTGTGAATTTGTAGCTTGCGATGGTAATACAAGTGGATAATGGAGAACACAAAATGAAGTTGAATGTTTTTATATACTCGTCGGGTGGCTTGTACGCGTAGGTAGAATGATGATTGAATTACAAGATTCTTATTTGCACATTTAGTTTTATTTTATACTACTGAGAAATGGAAAATGGAAATTTGTACACGTAAAGTTAGAGTTGCCATCGCTAACATATCATTTTCATTTTTCTTCAGTGCTTCGGATAATCTTTTAAATTGGCAGATTTTTATAGATACGGATAATCACATTTTAAAAGTAACAGTGCAGAGTAAGATGCGATACTCCATGATACCATCACCATCGAAGAGGAACGTTTTACACCTCTGTCAGTCCCTAATATACTCCTTCATTCTTACACGAATAAAAACACTGTATACGCAAGTAGGCCTATAGTAAGATTTACCATTACTAAGTAATATTATGCTTAGTATAACTTCTGTGTACCCTCACGTATTTGTGTGTGATTCAACGTTTTTATTACAGTGATAGGTGAATTTTGGAGTGTCTTTATATATTTTATAAATTAAAATAACTGTTTTAGAAAACGTAGGAGCTCTTTACAAACTGTGAACATTTTAATTTTGGATCAGATTTTTATTAAAAGTTGTTGTTCCCAGTGGTGTATCTAAAATTTGGCCTTGGGGGTGGGGGGTCCGGAGTCGACTCGGCTTCATACAAAAGACTAACCAACATGACTATCTTTACAGTAACTGAAATCAGTTCCATTAAACTAAACGGTAACAACACAATAAAAATACGCGTTATTGAAACATTGTTTACACGATACTTACTGACTGAATTGATTTTCTTATATTTCATATTTCAAACGTATACGCTAATGCTGGGTAATAAATCTGTTTGTATATTTAAAAAAGTGTTACTAAAATTATAATCGTACACAGCTGGAACAGCTATAGCAAAACATATGTTCCAAGTTCAATGATATCTCAAATAATGCAAATAGATTATTTGTTTAACAAACAGTATTGACTATTGATTTTCCAATTTTGTTTACCTCTTTCAACGAAAGATATTTTAACTAAAGCATCCCTTTTAATGTTAAATATATTAAATTATTGTTTATTATAATTTCGTCTAATTAAATCTTATATAAGTGAAATAGAAACTATATCCTCATCCAAAGTTACATTTGATAAATATGGTAAATCTTCCTTTATGTTTCAATGCACGTTATCCTGCGAATCTGTTTCATCAGATTGATTGTCAATATAATGAACCTCACAATTTAAGTTCACATACATTGTCCAAAGCCTTTACAATCTGTCAAATCTACACATATCTGTGACTTTATTTTTCATCGTTATATTCAGTTAAGCATTTAAGATAAATATAAACTTATATTCACAAAATTATTTCAACACTTAACTCTAAGTTCGTCCTTTAAATCAGAATAAAATTATAATTCAAATAATTTATAAAAATAGTGATTAGCATAATATAAGTAATATAAAATACACTATTCTAAAAAATACTGTATTAATGTATTTTTAGTAAGATAAAAAACTATACGTGAACTGTAGAAAGTATGTTGAGTGCATAAAAGTGATCACACGGCGGCTCGACTGTCAAGGATTTTTATCTTCTTAATAATAATAATATATCTTAATAATAGCAATAATAATAATAACAACAATAACGATTTCTAAGACATTGTCATAAATTAAAGCTGCATTATTTGTTTATAGTTTCAAGTTAATAGAATTTGAAAAATACAAATTACTCACTTTGCATTATTACTAAATACATAATAATAAACAAATGCTTTAAAAGTCGTGCAAACAAAAATTACAAATTTTCGATGGAAACATCTGTGGAGAATCTTGTAAAGTAATTTTTCCTTGTAAAAAAATTTTCCGTTCCTCTGCGACTCGGAATTACTGACTATTCTACCAAAAGTCCTTTCACAGCCTGTAGGCCTATTCTTTAAGGTAATGAATGATTCGCCATTTTTCTGTTAATGTCTTTCACAAATAAAGATACGCTGTTGTTATTAAAAGCAAAACTATTAGAGTTATTGTCCTACAGAATATTATTTGAAGTATTCATAAGTCGCTTTAATCATTGTTATACAACAACAATAAATGATTTAATTACAATATCTTTTAAGGATCTTTGCGCAAACAAGTTTTCCCAGATTTCTACATTTTCTCCGAACACCCAAACTGACTAACTGCAATAAGCGTACACAGGTAAATATTTTTTAGTACAAACTAAACATTTAAACGATATTTTTATCCGATATGTCTGCAATAAAAACAGCAGTCGCATTTATAATGATTTACTTAACATTAAGTAATTTGTAAGAAAGCATTCATTCGCTGCAAAAAAAGCCTACAGAAGGCTTACAGAAGATAATGTAGATTTAGTGTAATACGTTCGAATTGCGTCTGCGTAAGTTGATTGAAGCCTCTCAATCAGTATCTTGACTATAACACTACACTTATGCGACAGTAGGCAATTTAGTTAAAGCTCGAGACAACATTAACAGTTTTCCTTAACTCATTAACATTAGTTCCTTAAGTCTTAAGTTTTCCTGTTGTTAAACTTCGTAATTTTCGTAAATAGTGCAATTTGAACGGTGTTTATTGGCTACCTTATCTGCTCGTTCCCATTTATCGTCACCCATTGCGTTGTTTCTGTTGTTGAACAATACCATATGCAAAAATATTATTGACATTATATCGTTTTTTGGCGTAGTTTCTTTCCTTAAATCATTTTATATATGCATTCCCCCGCATTGCAAACCCGAGTTGCATTGGTGAATATCGCAACTCGCAATCTCAACTGTCTAATTTCCGTCTCTGCTATTGGTATCTAACCTCACCATAGATCATTCTGTCCTCTTACGATGAATTTGTGATTTTGGAGTTTCTTAAGGCCAGTTTGTTCCGCACTATTCTGTTGGGAGATGCCTTGAACTTACCTGTGTTCAATAATTAATAATTTTTATTATTAAATACTTGTTTACCAAACGTAACTGTAAAAGGTATTGTCACTGTAAAGGAAATCCGTTTACACGTAAGTGCCACTGACGAGGCCCTTTTTGAGGAGATCAGGTGGGACGACGGGCCAGACAGTGAGGCAGGCAGCAGACTGAAAGCGTGTGCGTGCGTCTACGGTAGGCGTCTGCCCTACATAGGTATAAAACGTGTCAGCATTAATAACTATTATAAACATTTTTTCGAAGAAAGGAGGAGTGAAGAGATTTTACTATATCCGTACGCGCTGTGGGCGTCCTGACGTTATAATAACACACACGTGACACTTCTGTGACGTAACGTTAATTTAGCGTTAGCACCGGTCTGAAAACTTTTCATTTTTTTGTTAAGCAGAAGAAGTAATACGTAAGCTTTCAACGTAACACATTATTATTAATCTCATTCGCGTGCGATCTGGTTTTACATCAACATTCTCTGCTCTCAATACTCGATTGCTTAACACAGAATTCACCGTTATTTGCCAGATGTTATAATACGTCGGTAATGAAAAAGTTTATAACATTAAAGCGTATCGGGGCCGTTAAGGAATTTACAAGTAGTCGTAATTTTAAATTAATAATTATTTTCCTCTATAATGAATGTTTTTTTACACTGTCCACATTTTTGTAACAAGACACTTACGGACATATTAACTACGTCGTTTAAGTAAAAAATTGAAATCACGTAATGTTGTGGTTCGTATGGAAAAAGTCCTAGACTATTATAAAGTCTGTATACGTACTTATTGAATCTTAAAATTTTCCCATATTCTATGGTATTTTTTTTTTTTTAATTCCTATCGCTCTCTGCAGAGCATAGGGCCTTGACGAAGCTACGCCAACGGACTCTTATTTTAGGCGAGGACTCTGAGCTCACCAAAGGACTTTCCCTGCTTTTCTGCTTCATCTCCACGGTTCTCCTCCACGATATTCTTGGTATTCCTCGTCTTCTTCTTCCCTGAGGGTTCCAAAAGAGGGCTTGTCACTCAATTCTATTTTGGTTCTTCCGAAAGGTATGGCCAATCCACCTCCATTGTCTCATTTTTATCCGGGTGGCAATGAGATCCTCGCTTGTCCTCCTCCATAGAGCTTCTTGTTAAACAATGTTAGGATAGAAAATTTGAAGTATTTATATTCTGTAGTATGAGCTATGTAAAATTAACTATTATTAATACTGCCCAAGATATTCCAGTGTTGGCAAAGGTCTCCTCTAAACTCAAGCCCGAGAGACTTTAAGGTTCTAATCTCCAAAGACACTACCCATTCTGGAGGTTTCAACAAAAACACTTATACTTTAACGCTATAAACCTTTTACTATCGCCTTATTTCATAAACATGGACGCTGCTATTACAAGCGAGCAAAATGACGAACAAATGGTCAAGTGAACTGTGACGAAAGTAAACTCTAACAGCGAAAAGTGTGAAGTACGTGTTGCCCGCTACCGTAAGATAAGGTTCTGACGACTACCACGTGTGTTAGAATTATCTATAGTAAACAGTCTCACGTTTTTTCATACTTTTCTAAAGATTCATTGGGCAGCGTTCTAACGACTTCACCTTTTCCTTCGTAGATTATGTTGTATTCACATAATCAATTGTAAACTTCCGATGTATCAACCACCAGAGAAACAACAATCGGTACATTTGCTGCGTCACAGCCATCTTTTCAACTAATGAAGATCCTATAGTCACCTCATTCAATCTTCAAGACCACCTCAGACTCATTGGAGAATGGGTAAAAATGGAAAATCAAGGCCAACGAATCCAAGTCGTGACAGACTACATTAACCTTACGGAGAACCAACTGTCCCAGAGTTCATCTCAACCACGTCGAAATACTACAACAAACGGTAGTCAAATACCTAGGCCTTCATTTAGACTCTAAGCTCACCTGGAAACAGCACATAAAACAGAAAAGAAAACAACTAGATTTAAGATTTAAGGAAATTAACTGGCTGATAGGCAGAAAATCTAATCTACCTTTAGACAACAAACATTTGTATAAAATTGTCCTTAAACCCATATGGGTTTACGGAATCGAGCTTTGAGGCTGCGCCACATCTAATATAGCTATCATACACCGACGCCTGTACACACAGATTTCCGTATTCCATACTCCATGAAATCATTCATGAACGTGGTACTAGACACCATACAAGACTTTACGAAATCGTAACCCGCTGATCATGCCACTTTTACAGCCTGCAATCGACAGAAGGTTGAAAATACTTTGGCCATCCGACCTTTAAGGACCGCGAGGTGACATCCTTCGATGGAACACCTCTTCACGCCATCTATTTGTTCATCTCTCATGTGTGTACACTAATCAGTAGATTAGCTTAACGAATGTATTTTTCTGATTGCTAACGAATAAATAAATAAAAACATCAGCGCCTACCCTTAAGCTAGTTACAACTAAGCCGTTTCCAATCCGGCTAGTATTTAAATCTTAAAATATTGATACGGCAACAGTTTGTTACTTTTCTCTAACGATCCGTAACAACATACATTAGGGGCGCGGAGGAACATTTCTTCAGCAACCTCCGTTTTTGTGTTCTCAATTTTAGTTACTTCTGCGTCGCGTACATGACAGTAGCGAAGGCACATCGTTGATAAGGAAACCCCTCTTCGTAAATGTTTCTGAAACACAAGTAAATGCAGAGATTGACCGTTCTTAGAATTGTATAATTCTTAATTAAATCACAGGCTTCAAAATTAATTCAAAAATATTGTTCGTGTTAGGGAGCTTACTATTCGTTATTATGTGTTAAAAACAACCACGGTAAACCGAAAAGGTTTACATGTTTAACATAATAAGTATATTCCTTGTTACGAATTAACAAATTGTCAGACAAATGTCAGAACGTCTCTGGTTATCACGATAAATATTGCTCCAAAGATGAGCGTTATCAATGGTAATTACAGTGTATTTAGCCGACATTCGACTCGGGATGTAGTACCTCTACCATTAATTGTAAATCGTTTGCCTGAGTCTGTCTGTTCGGGACTGTCTCTCTTTAGACTGTCCTATACGCCACATGTTTACTTTCCCAATGTACACGCCAAGTACTATTTTAAATATGAATATTCTTAGTAACAAGTATTTTTTTTACTTCGTAATAAGTGCTTGAAAGTGCTTTTTAATTGAAAATGCGTTTTGTATTTATCAGATCAGTGGTACTCAAAACAACATAGGAAAATGTTTTAGCCCTAACGTTTTAACTAATAAAAGATTATCATTTATATTGATAGTGGTTATTTATACTCTAATTTAGTACACTTTGATTTCCGTCTATTAACGTGAGAAAGGGTAAAGAAGCTGGATCTGTAATTGTAAGCGCAAACGTAGAAGTTGGGCTCCTAATCACACGGAAGCTAGTTTTAACTGATCTCTTGCAATATAAAAAATGCAACTTGCAACTTTTCTCTGTTAATAATGTACGAAACAGAAGCTTTCAGCCCATTATAATCTTTACATTTGACTTTATCACATCTGTAGATGGGTCTGTCACGGGATATGAGTTCACATAGCCACTTACACACAGGTGTTCAGTTTTCGGGTACAAACGTTTTGGCTTGTGTACATACTTGTGAGGTCGAAATGTTCCACCATAACTACGAACAGGGCTGAAAACTTGGAGAACTGGTTTTGAAGAAACTGTATCGACAAACTGGGTTTAGGAATTCGATTTTCTTTGCTTACAAAAAGTTCGACGATGCCTACTGCACCACTTTGTAGTCGTCTCGACGGTGACCACTTCTGGACCGACCAGCAGTGGCTTTAGGTTTAACCAACTGCAATCCTTTATTTTTACCATTTCTTACACTCGATTAGGCCTAATTATTTCATTCTTTTCAGACGAAAATCTTTGTAATTATTATTTAATGGTATTTTCACTTGTGAAACTTACTTGTTGATATTCTCTCAAACGCCGTTTCGGAGTTGTATTCTCCTTCTTCAGTGAGGTTTGAATACGGAATGAATACGACATTCCGTATTCAAACCTCACTGAAGAAGGAGAATACAACTCCGAAACGGCGTTTGAGAGAATATCAACAAGTAAGTTTCACAAGTGAAAGTACCATTAAATAATAATTATTAAGTGCTGTGAAAAAAGTAATGATGAACATTCAAAAGAAAATCTTTGGTTTGTTTATTTCCTTTGCTTACCAAAGTTGGGACAATTATCATGCGACTATTAAAACTATGAGTTAATCATCAAGAAACAATTACAGTAATAAGGTCAGCACAAAATCCGGAATGGTCCAAGTAGGACTGACCGACGCCTTTAAGTTACCACACTACATGATCAGACAGCTACAGACAAACGTGTATGACATGACTGTTGTGAATTAATACAGATTAAAGTTCAGATGCATCACACACACACACACACACACACGCGCGCGCCAGTGTAAATATGTGTAAATACTGTTTTACTTACCAAAAATATTAATCATAGCTTTAGCTACACCTTCTGGGGGGAGGGGGTTCCAGAACCCCCTTCAAGGCCCCAACGAGGTACCAGCACCCAAAGAGACCCCCGTTTACTGCAGGAATCGTATTCTCTCAAGGGCGTTTAGGTATTGATAAGTGTACTCTTTATGACTGTGGGTCAGTTCAGTTAGGTGCTTTCTTCTGGGTGCCTTTAAAGAGAAGTAGCGCTTCCGGAATAACAGCGAGGATACTTCTTGGTCGTTTTTTTAGGGGCAGGTCGTGAATCGCTGCTACCTCCAGTGCGACTCCCCTAACCCCTTAGGAACCCTTAGTGATGGCCGGCCCCAACCTTCTCCCGGGGCCGACGCCTCATGCACAACTGACTAGAGACACCGCTCTCTCACCGGCCGCGACAGGCTAAGACCGCCATTCAAGGCAGTCTGTAGTTATCTTCAGTGTTACGCAGTTGTTAGTGGTTTTCTCAGGAGAAGGGACCTACGTAGGTGACTATGGTGTGTCGTCCAGCAGAGTTATCGATGTCTTTTAACAACGTGACGCGGAAGACCTTCGTCCTTAGCCATTTAATTACAGGAAGCTAAAGTTTCGGAGAGATTCGAAGTATTTAGGTTTCAACGAAAGGACCTGAATGGCGAATGAGCCGGCGCCAAATAAGTCGGTAAAATAATTCCCTTTTTATTGCCTTGTGCCTCAGTGAATCATTCGATACTTGATTATTTATTTCGCTAAAATTACTACATGTTCTACTTTCCATTTCGCCATTTATTTTGGTCGTGACTTTGAAAAACCTCCTCTTTGTAATGATGCTGTCTAGTATCGAAACACAGTTTAAGTATTTTACTTTATTTCATTAACAAAGTGTCAGATGAACGATTTGTTACTTTCATCAGCGAATGCTGCCAAATACTTTCTATAAATCAACTTCGGTCTATCAGAAACTAACATTTATTAAGTCAAGAGGTGTTTTACATAAATCGTCGCTAATACAAAAGCAATGGCTCCCGTATAATGTATGTGACACGATACAGTACAACAAAACCGTAGGACACTTTTTAACTTTTCTATTAACACTTTACTCTATTGGAACTGAAGCGATAATGCGTATATTTAATGGTTCATAACCCTCTCTCTTCCGATTGAAAAACTTTCTTAATCGTTATTAGCTTCGTAATTCTGTAGTCCATTCGCTCCACATATTTGCTTACTGTCGAGATTGGACAGACGTTTCACGTTCAGTTCATTTATAATGCTGTGAACATACTCTAGGAATTGCATTTTTGTAACTGTCATGTTCGATTACAACCATTGACATGTAAAGTTTCAATCTAGTATCGGTGTATTTTATTATTTAAATCTTTGTATCTTTGAATTTCGAAGAGGATTTATTCAGAGGCGGATCCAGCCATCAATTGGGGGGGGGGGAGTTGACTTTGTGGGGGAGATTATAAAAAGTTGGACCATTCTTTAATTATCTAAAGTGTAAATGATGGGACTGAGTGGAGATAAAAATACAGCGTGTTACTTGCCAGCACAATAAGTTTCTTAACGTACAAGTGTTATATCTGTCTTTGTCAGTTCATTGCTCTTTAAATAATATTCACTTACACATTAAACTGCACAACACTAATTTATGGTATGTATCAAACAAAAATTAACACACTGGTAAGGTACAGTCACAGTTTATAGTAATTTTAAAACAAAAGCATGAACCTACGTGACGTGATATGAAATTTTTCACATTCACAATCACAAAACCATTCTACGATCACTAAAAGAGAAAAAAATCTTCTGAAGTGACTGTTTGGGACCGTGGATTCGGGCCTGGTTTTATGATTTAGTGCTTTTTCACAGTGGCCAACAGATTCATGAGTACACATTCAACACAGCAGTTGAAACATATTACACCTTCTTCTTAGTTCTATGTTTGCGGCTATATCTTGGGTTAATCCTCATCAGATAACTACAACACAACCGTTGTTCTACCGTAAAAGCTTTCTTCTTTAATGCTGAGTGTAATTCGTTCGGTGTAAATAAAATTCAAAATAAACCCATTTAGCTCAAAATGAGTTCAAAATCCCAAATGGGGTCAATAAGTTAAAAATAAGCTCATTCTAGTTTTATTTACAAAAAAAAAAAAAATTTATTTTAAACCCAACACCTTTGGACGTTTCACAATCTTTGATACAACAAGTTATCCTTCACAAATCTGTATTTACAGATCGTCCTTTGTTTTCCTCTGGTAAAATTAGCTTACCTAGGAAAGAAAAGTTGCAATTTACTGTTCCACAGTAGATGCGGATAAGCGATTTTGAGTACCTCATTCTCAGGGTGGTTAAAATGCGCCACCACAGGAAAATTTCCTGTAGTCAGTAAAACTTGAAACACTTATAATTTATTGTTTTCTTGTGTGTGAGTGTGTGTGTTTTATTTGTTTTTTTTTTTTACTTTTGATCAAATAATTTACGTTCTGCTAGAGTGTATATTTAATTAATGAAAATACGTGCTAAAGCTATAACAAACTCGTTACTAGTAAAAAAACACACCACGACATCATAAACTTACAGTGTTTATTATTAGTATTCTGTTTTTGTAATGCTCTTAGCCAGACCGTTTGTCTCTAAATCCTTTACAAAACACCGAAAACCTCGTTCTCGTCACACTGATTCCAACATATAGTTTCTACAAACACTTTACATAAATTCGTACGTACATATTTCGTGTCAATTGATACTACAGAGCGTAGCGACTCGTGCGTGGGCTGTTCCGAGCGGCTTAATATTCTGCGGTTTCATTCGCCACGGAAATGCAGAAAGAGGCTTGACTCGTGCCCACGCAGAGCTGAGTGCGGACACCGATTACCTTGAGCATCGGGTCCAGCGGCCTCACCCCTCAACATATTACCGACCACATTTAATAAAACAGAATTCAATAAATTACCTCACGTATACATAGACTCCGTCGTCGGCGCGTTATGTTGTATTATAGTGTTCAGTGTCTTTACGCTAATTTACGATGCAACATAAAGATACGTTTCCATTTGAAAATAACACGATTCATCCCCGGTCCGTGTTATTTATGTGTTGCACGGCCTGTTTGTTTAGTAGGTCATCTGATTCTGCAATTTCTGCGCCGCCAACCGTTCCGTTCGTCTGTGACAACGTGTAATTTCCAACAATTATTATTTAAACTCGCTCATGATTCATTAGGGTGCCCCCCTGCCATACGAGCACACTAAAGAGAGAGAGAGAGAGAGAGAGAGAGAGAGAACTGTAATAATTTAAAATGTAAATTAATTTCGATCAATCGTCAGACCAGCCAAGTGATCTGTTTAAATTATAATACAAAACGGTTGCAAATCATGCGATGCGTATGTAACAACGTTTGTTTTTTGCTGTCTCCCTCTTCTTCGTGGTGAACTGGAATCCAGTTAATTAAATCATTTAAGTCTCTGTTTCGATTTCCGTATGCAAATCGCGATTTCAGCCGTGTAACAGAATACTCTGATTGCGAGCTCGTCAATAAACTCTATTGGATTGCTAACTCGTCTGAACTGAATAATAAACATAAAGTCTGATCACTGTGTGTGTGTGTGTGTGTGTGCGCGCTTGCTTGCAACGCCTACATGAAATTGAGAAAATCTCACGTTGCATGCAGTAATACTCACGCCTCTTTGTTCACTTTACAATTTAATTCACCACACGTAGCCTACTGCGTTATAAAAGTGTAGGTATTCGTTTCCATTCGTATCATTACATGTATGTATTTTATTTTATAATGATATATGTGCATTATAACTCATATACAGAAGCGTAGAGGTACCCTACATACACAAATAGATTGATCCTAATTTGCACGGCAGTATTCTAGAAGCATGTTCTAAAGGTCAAAATAAGAAGAAAACATGTATTAATATTTGTATCAAATAGTTTATTTTCGAGATATTTGTGGTTTAAAGACATATTTTTACATACAATTCATGTTAAGTATTAATTCGATGTGGTGTGATATAATTAATATTTCATATATTTTTTTTTATTTTTTGGGTTATTGCGAGGGAAGTACGCCAGCAATTAGAGCCCGTTAAAAGTGACACTTGTTAGCGTTGTTCGAGGGTGGGCGGCGAAAGGGAACAAACCTTTCCTTTCCATTAAGACGTCGTAAAAACTATTCTCGAACAATGAGCTGTACGGCACATGTTGCAGCCAGCTGGACCATGCGTGGGAATGCCCGACTCCACAATTAGGACAAAAGGAGGCTACCGTTACATCTGTCCAGTAGCGAGAAAAACACAGAACCAACGGCGAGAGTATTGTTCAAAACCATGTGTGCTACTTCTCAAAGACAATGGTTTATGCAAGGACAATAGGACAGGCGACTAAGTGACGCTAAGGGAGAGCACAGATGTTATGCCACCCGCAAGTCGACGGAGGAAATCGTCAGCGTACCAACAATAAGAGAATTCGACACGCTACACCAGAAGTAGCAGATGTGATTTTGAAACAGAGCCTTAACACTGATTCCAGGAACGGAACAACGTACGTAAGACAGCGACTCATCTAGTCCACGTGGACTATGTCAAATTCAAGTCGAAAAAGCCAACCAGCCAATGAGGAACGAGAATTCCGGAGGGAACTTCCGTAGGGGATGGTTCAGAGATAAGCTTGAGACCAGAGAGCGAATCTCGTGTATGAACGTCCCTCTCCAAACGGCACTGGGTGGAGAATTCGTTGGAAATACAGACTGGAGACGAAGGGACACAAGGAGGTCCATGGAATGAACCTATCAAAGATGAATTGGTGGGAAGTTTGAGTGTTCATCAGAGTCCCAAGAGTGGGAACAGCAGAAGAAATAAAAACCATTTACACGGGGAGACGCGAGCCCAGTTCATTCAATTTTTAACCTCAGTTTACTACAAATTTTATCTCAGTTTATTACAAATTGTATTATAATTCTTAACTCGGTTTACTCAGAGTCTCGAACAGTCTATTGAACTTGTATTTCATTTTATAATGATTCAGTTATAAGAACTTAAAGCAGTGCGTAAGTTAAAATGCATTTCGGTGGAGACGATTAAGACATTATTACGAATAAATGGAAGTGCGCGAATAAAACTCAGAGCGTAAACGGAACAGTAGTTTTCGTGATGAAACGCGAGCAACAATCTATATAATTTCTACGTAATTCATCGTCATAAAGACACGGACATTGTGAAGCGATATTCTTGAACAATTACAGAAAAAGTAGTGATACTACAATGTTTAGTAATTAACTCAAATAAATAGAATTGTGAAAAGTGCCTAATGAACTCGAAAACGACCTAGGCGCCGAAAAGAGTTGTCGTGCGGGATAGACAGTTATTAGAAGCACACGGTAGCGAACTGTGTACCGCGAAATAGACACATACGCGCGTAGAACTTAACCGACCGATTACGAGTACAATGCCACTACTTGTATTATATTAAACTCAAAGCTCGAAGTGACTGTCGCGGAGTGCGGGAGTGTTTACGATCAAGTGTCCTATGGATTAATTTCACTCATCAATGCAGGGAGACAGCACGGCAGAACGAGTAAAGTACAAAACTAATCTCTTCTTATAATTAGTAATTTATCAAACATCTCTGACCTGACACTTAGAACCAAAACCACCTGAGAAAGTTATATAAATATGAGTCAGATAGATATGAATCCATAAGTAGGGAATATTATGTTCTAGAATATTATACATGTCTTCTTGTTAATATATTTTGTACTATGTATGTATTTTGATGTGTTTGTTGCAGGAGCAGGATTTTATCTATGTATATGATTGATATGTGTATTATTAATTATGATTATTTCATGCATATAAATGTTCAATGTGTTTTAACGTAAATACTAAATACGAATTATGAGCACACCACATTTTAGTTAGTAACGTCATTGCAGACGAAGAAGCGTCAATATTTGATCGCTCACCTAATTGTTTAAATTTGTTCATTGAGTTGTTAAATGTGGAATAGAATTTTATTGTTTTGTTGAAGAATTGTAAGTGCTCTTAAATTGATGTTCTGACATGAAGAAGAATGAATATGATTTAATAAATATAAGTTAGAATGGATTCGTTAGTATTCTATTGATTTATGTAACAAACCTGACTCACAACTTAACCTTTCATTAAACAGTATCTATATTAATAATTTAAGGTAACGATTATCAATTCAACTAATCAGAAAGAATGCACAAAATAGAAGTTTCGAAGACAGTTAAAGTCAAAAGTAAATTCATATGTAGCAAGTTGGAGTGTGAATAAATAATTAACTGTAACTCAATTCATACAATTATTCGTTATTTAAAGAAATGAATCTGTTAACATTACATATGGGAGATCAACACATGACATTAATTACATCGTATATGCTAACCCAAGCTCAGAGTTAGATACATGTAGGTACGACAAAGTTCGTACCGGCAACAATTTCATAATTACAGATCAATAAATTTATAATTAATAATTAATCAATTTATGCAAATAATTCGCATAAATATTAGCATTGTATATGGCAGCCCAACGCGTGGCACGAGAAGAATTGTGCTATTAAACTATTGTAATAACGAGAAAATTCACTATCGATAATAGGCATAATAATTTATGTACTTAATTAATCAAGCATAAATTATTAGCATTGTTGTGGCTTCCTTTTTTTATTGAATATTATGAGAACTAAATAGTAATTAAGTTTTAATAAATTAAAAATACCACTTTCCAAAGGTAGTATTGCGTTCGTTTAATATAAAATACAAAAGAAATTGAAAAACTATTGAATATTCAGATAACTATGCTTACAGCGGGACTAGGATATCGTTCATCCACGTTAGTGTACTATCTGTCATGGGCCGCATATGTAATGTAAGCGAGTATTTAAATAATACATCTGGTAACCGGTGGATTGGTCGAATCGGACGATTACAACGTGATCCACTATCAGCCAGTAGATTATTTCCTTCGGAGTTCGATGAAGTCGTTGGTTTATGCTGTCGTATTGAAAGCCTCGAACGACTAACATGTCGCATCACTGAAGCTGAAGCAACCATCAAGAATAGTCCTGACATTGTTAATCGTGCTGGAAAAGCGTAGATTATCGTACTGAACGCTACATTCACCTACGTCTGATTTGAATTAATTGTATCTAATAACGTATCTTTACCCACTAAACAGCTCGGAAGTAAACTGTTTTTAGAGAAATGTGCATACACGTTTCTTTCTTATTTTGACCTTTAAAACACACTGGAGTATTGCCCTGAAATGCAAAACCACTCTATATAGGTCTACATGCATTGTGTGTGTGTGTGTGTGTGTGTGTGTGTGTGTGTGTGTGTGTGTGTGTGTGTGTGTGTGTGTGTGTGTGTGTGTGTGTGTGTGTGTGTGTGTGTGTGTGTGTGTGTGTGTGTGTGTGTGTGTGTGTGTGTGTGTGTGTGTGTGTGTGTGTGTGTGTGTGTGTGTGTGTGTTTCAAATGGAATGACCTATATAGTCCATTTTTAGGTTTACTAAAACGTAGTTACTCGCTTGTGGGCTACTATGGTTTCTAATCACTGGAAACGATACCACAATTATGTTCAACACACGCTGAAACATTCTGTGGCTGTCACATCACAGAGTGAACGAAAAGTTTTAAATCAGCGGCACAAAAATCTGCGGCGTTTTTCGAAAAATCAGTGTTTTTTTGTAACTAACTCCTTGTACTTATTTCCTTTTGTCTTCCCTCGAACTATAGGCTAATGTATAATGTAGAACGTGAAGTCGTGAATGTAAAAATGCGGAACCACTGGAAATAATAAAGAAACGAATTTTCTCCATTCATTTTGCTATCTGCCGTTAGAATTAATAATATTTCTTTTACGTGGAAACGTTAATAAATATTTTATTGAGTTTATATATCAAGCACAGCGAACTGAAAATATTAAAAAGAGATCTGACGAATATTAGCCTTACTATTTTAATCTTCAATCTATGATCTTGGTACGGCATAATTAGAATCTTATTTTTATACATGTGTTGTACGCGATCTGAAAATAATTTCAGCAAGACAGTAAGATTGACATTCCAGGAATGACAATTCCGAGTCCAGGAATGAAAAAATAAGTGAGCATCATTAACAATCACGATGTCATTGAAAATTCACTTCCGAGACATTCAGACAGATCATAGAATCAACCTCAATTAACATCGTTTTTCTTAATTATTAGCTCTGATAGTTTACTAATTTATTGACAATTCACGGTTTCTAAGTATGTTGTTGAGGGTCAATTTTGTAAGTTTTATACACATTTTTCATGAATACGTTTAATTAATATAGAGCTTGTGAACAACGCAATTATAAAATATAATTTTATGCACTCTTGTTTCAGTAAACTCTGCAGAAGACGACAGCGAATCGCGAGGTCTGTTCCCGGACATATTTAACTTGGCGTCGCGAGCGGAAATCACAGTGAACGCGACATGTGGAGAAAAAGGACCGGAAGTGTACTGTCGGTTGTCCCACGCGCCGTGGTTAGGACGAGGTGACCAGTGCGGTGTGTGCGACGCCAGGAGTCCTGATACGTCCAAGAGGCATCACATCGGCCTCGCCATAGACGGCACCTCACGATGGTGGCAGTCTCCGTCACTCCTTCAAGGACTCCAGTATGAGTGGATCACCATCAACATCGATCTCAAACAGGTAAGTTCGATAACACCCTAAAGATCTGTATTTACTAAAGATCTTTTATACACGTTCTACATGTCAAGGCGATATTTTTATTCCAGATATTCGTGTACGTTTTGGGAGTTTCGTGCCATTAGATTACACTTCCATACGAACTATGTGTAATGCAGTGGTTCCCAAAATTTTCAGTCAGCGGACCCCCCACCAAAAAAAAAAAAAAAAAATTAAAAATGTCACAGACCCTGTCTGAGTTATGAAATAAAACAAACAGTAAATATGATACAAACTCTAATATTTTAATTAAAATGTATTAAAATTAAAATTCCCTTAACTTCCAAAATTACAATATTAATGATATCAAACATAGTTTAATGTGAACAATGAAGCTGCTGTTGAACAATTAGCTCTGCAATATTATGATTTAAAGACATTATTAAAGCCATTAGTTTGAAATTACTTTTACAATTAAATTAGGTTGAAAAAATACTGGAATCTTCTACTAATTGTTTTAAGATTCTAAAATTTAGATTTTAGACTATAAAAAATCTGAGAAAGTTATGGTATATTCTATTTTTTCTAAGTGTCCGTGGACCCCATGAAACATTGTTGCGGACCCCCAGTGGTCCGCGAACCCCACTTTGGGAACCACTGGTGTAATGCATTCATGTGCTTCACACAAGTTTTCTCCCAAACTTCTCAGTCTCCCAAAAAGGAGTTGCACTACTTTTTTATCGAAAAATCGTCCATTACTAAAATTCTGAAACCTTTAAGAGCGTATCAGCCGCCATTCTGTTATGTACGAGTTTAGAATAATCGATATTTCTAAGGCTTTCACGGCCGGTGTCGACAAAGTTGGAATCATTATTTGCCGGGGTGTTAATACCCCATCGGTGTCCTCCAATTCACCCCAGTGATAAAGTAGAGACTGTGTGCAATACCGTGCCAGTTGTTTCCAACACTGAAGATGGCCTCCGATCGTGGGGCCGAAACGTCTGTAACACAAACTATAGACCACGGCCTATCACTCCGGCAAATAATTTCTCCAATCGATATTTCTTTTACCAATATAAACCTCTGAAGTAACATATAAATCAGATATTTCTTTTGGTATGTTTCGATATAGGTACGTAAGGTTTTTAATTATCATACCTTAAAGGTTTACTTTTATTAACCAGAATTTGGCACACAATCTTTCAAATAGATTTTCAGTCAAGTCGTGAACTATGAATCTGAATTAGCAGCAGGAAGTTATATGTATATACATTTTTAACGCGTATATTGTTTGAACTCTATATTTGAAAGCTTCAACCGCTTCTGTAAATTTAAATGTAGCCTTCATAAATTATATCGCCCCATTCTTTAGAACGTTTTAAAACACTTTTTGCTATAGAAAAATAATTGAAAACAACAATTCGTAAATCCGTGCTTCCTCACTCGGTTCAACTTTTTTCTCCGGTCCTTTCTACAACAAACCGTTAAATGCTGCAAAATACGGTCCATTAAATGCACTGTGAAGGCTTTTAGCCTCACGGGTGCTTATTAACAGAAATTCTGTAATATCGCCAATTTGCCGCATATAAGAACGAGATATATTTTTGGGTTTGTCTGGTTTTGAAGTTTTCCGCCAGACCTGCGTTTGGCCTGATGTTTCTGATTTATGTTTTTTTTTTACATCGTATTCTTGTAAAGAAATATCATACATTAAAAACTGTAGTTTTGTGCGACCACCATCGATTCGTCCAGCATTTGGTTGTCACGTAAATTAGCATAACAATTATTTATAATACTCGAATTTGAATATCCCCTCCTATTGCGTACAATAACATGCACTCATTCTGTTTTGTACTTTCACTAAACACAAGATTAAACGAATATTCTAAACGTGTACCCTCTATATTTCAACGTATTTCATAATTAGACGAGAAAGCCAGTTGTGATATTATATAAATCACATTTTTAAAAGATAGTTGTAATAATTTACATTATGGACAGACATATAAATGTCCATAAATACATATAAGTCTAAGGTAATATAAATATAATTTTATATTTACGTACTACAATTATCTAAGCCGGAAGGTAAAAATTTTGAGTACTGCGGCATTCATGTGCAGGAACGCGTAAACACAATGTCCAACAGGTTCCTGCACGAAGCGCGCACGATAGACCAGAAGAATTGGTCTATAAATCAACCAGAAGAAATTTATAGTTATAACAATGAATTTAGAACCGCCAGGAAACATAATAATTGTTGCTAATTATCGGTTTCGGAAAGCATCGTCTAACATAATCCGTGGCGCCGCATTCAGCAAAACCGACTCTACCAAAGAAGAAATTATTCTGCGTGTTTAGAAGATCCTCGTATACGAGGCGATAGCATCTCCACGTTTGAAAGACGACTGTTTACGCCGCGTAGCTGTTAAACTGGAATTGTTTCTAGTAATATTGTTTTTCGGCATCAATTAAAACGTTTAGTAAACTAGAGATTTTAAAATATGTCGTATCAGTGCTTCGTATTTCAACGGAGTTAAGTTTTTTAAGGATTCTAAAAAGTAAATGACGAAATATAAAAAGTGAACAGCAGTCAGAATTGTACTGATTTAGGCTTTTTGCTTCGAAATAGAAGAGGTGCTGTTATAAAATATATCTGAAACTTTTTACCACGCTGCGCGGTAACACGGTAATAGAAATTTATCGGAAAGGTTGAGATGGACCATTCTTCGATAACTTACTACACACACAAACATAAGATAACTTCGCACACAATCATCATCTTGTTTCTGTTATTATTTTCTTTATAGTAAGAGTGGGACTAGTGTTTAGAATAAAATAATGGACGTTACTTCTGTCAATTCCTAAAGAAAATGCCCTACCGAAGCGATCATTCATTTCATTCCCCATCCGCGCAGTTTCCGAATTACATTACTAAATTAATTTCTTCTACGTAGCTATAACGTGGCATTCACCTTCTTGTCTGCTCAAGACCTTGACTACAAAAAATTTATTACAAAATCGTTGTGACTCAAAACGTGACCTAGAAATTCAACCAACTATCATTCCCTTGACCTTATTAACTCCGTCTGTTCATTCACCTACCATAATACTTTCTTGTTTATTTAATATTGTATCGAATTCGTTGTAATTTTCCGCCGTTTCCGTATGTCTGATCAGTTTTTTTTTCTTTCCAGTTGTCGATTTTACACTGCTGTAGAGTACCCTATAGGTATTACAGAGGCAATTACGTACTGAAAGATGTTTTAGTGTTCTTCTTACTAGATGTTTTCATAAACGATATAGTTGAATCAGCGGAGTGAGCATCGCCAGTCTAGCGGAATTTGCAGATTTATGTATAGTAACAGAGTTTCATAAACGTAGGTGTATACGTTACAAGACCGACAAACATGAACATTGTACGAACCTAAACGAAAACGTATCCGAGAATTCTGGAATAGGTAAAATAACCTTCTACACGTTCCAATAAGGTATATACATTCACATACTGTCCTTGATGATGGCGGTTTTTATAATTTGTTCGTTTTCGTAACACGCTCATAAGAAGTGTCGTTCAATTTTGGAATTTCTTAAACTACTTATTGTTTCTCGCGGACAGATAACAGTCGTAGGGTTGTCTATTTTTAATTTTCCAAGTTTGTTTTTTTCTTTTTACAAGTAGTAACGACTTTGTTGTGTCTGTTCTTTCAGTCAGCAAATAAGTTACGCGTTTATTGATCACCTGCTTCAAATTGTAAACACGTATGTTTCTCGTCCGGTAGTTCGTTTGGCACCTGTGTTCTAAAGAATGGCAATTTATTTACGCTCACACATTTATCTGCTACAACGGACGAGAATAGTCATAAAGAACAGCACAATAGTGGTAAAGTGGTTTGGGTAAGCTCATTCCTCTTTGAAAACAATTGCACCGCAGGAGAATGTGTGTGTGTGTGTGTGTGTGTGTGTGTGTGTGTGTGTGTGTGTGTGTGTGTGTGTGTGTGTGTGTGTGTGTGTGTGTGTGTGTGTGTGTGTGTGTGTGTGTGTGTGTGTGTGTGTGTGTCAAAAGACAGATAGATGCACGGGCAAAACAGAGAATGGGTGAGATACAAAGGACAGAGAGAAGTAGAATGAATATATTCAATATTCATACGCATAGTTTGTTGCGTTTTAGTTGTTCATCCTTTCAGACAACTAATGTTGAGTAAAAAATAGAACAATTCTATTATTTGTCATAGATAATCCGATGACGGTGAGACAAAGGAACGTTAATGAGACTAGAATACCGCACATGAAACAGGGACAGGCTCGGCTCGTTAGCGCTACTCAAATGCGGGCTACTTAAAACACGCGACCGCAGTATTTCCTCATTTCTACGGGGTTTTTTGGTAAACACCGATTGAATATATTTTAAGAATACAATAACTCTGTTGTCGCCCAAATATTATATTTGTGTTACCTTTGACTGTGGTAGTTTTGGCACCGATTAATTTATCGTAAAACTATTTAATAAAGAGTTTTGTTCATCTAGTTGTTCACATCTAATCGAGATGATATTCCGTGGGGTACGAATAATTTGGCTACAAAAATGTAATGTAATGTTTTCTTCTTTGTCATTGTATGAAGAAAACAATTTTCTTGTTCATGCCTTTCTTTGTATGAAGATTACGGAGATGAAATTGGGCATAAAAGTCAATTCGTAAACCTATAAAATAACTATCATAATCCCTGAGGACTGATCCGATCCGATAATTTGCTAGTATGAAATTAGACATGTTGGATAATTTTCTTAAGAACTTCTGCGTTATGTCTCTTAGTTATGAGAGAAATTAAATACAAAGAGACATCTTGTGAAAATATGAAATACAAATGTATATATTTCTCCATATGTTCTTAATTATTCACAGTTATTCTTGTTCATTAATGGATATTAATAATAAATAATATTTTTGAAACAAGAATATATTCCTGTATGAAAAATATTTCTCAATATTGTTAATTATTAATATTTCTTCGCATGAACAATTTTCTTTTCGAAGGTTTTTCACGGAGAAATTATCTGACAAGACTTTGAATAGCCAGGAGACGGTACATGAGATTATTTACATGTGTTGACGAATCTTCGCAACAGACGTGACCGGTCCTTCTCAAGGCCGATCATCACCTGAGCGGCATTGGCAACACAATAACCACGCACATACACCTATAATCTCGCAGAAATAGAATCAGGGTGGCACATCAGACATAATTATGAGCTAAACATCTGTCGAAAACAGGGACTCAGGCTATCAGAATACGACTAATTTAGCAGAGCACGTGGAAAAACTGGCCGATCACAAAATGAATTAATATCTCAACGAAAAATTATAGTTAAGTACACACATAGACCCGTTAGTTGTGTTCTACTTCAAATTGTTTTCCCAAGATGCGTCTGTAAAAGGTTATTTTTCACGGCATATCAGCTTGGTCACGTTATACGGATCACTTACTGTGAGTCAATGCGGAAGTTCATAAGCGCTCGTCGGCCAGCGAGCACGTGCGTGCATATTGTGCAACGCGAGGAATTACAGCCTATTTATAGAGCATATTATTATTCCATTCCAGTGCAGTTATTTTCAAAGCGTCTCTCGTTTGTAAACACCGCCGACACGACGACCGGGGAGGAGGACAGCTCTCACACGACGTTCTCATGCAGGCCCTCCATACCGAACCATACGGCATGAAGTCTGTCCGCTCCAACGAATCGGTTGTCGTTGAGCGTGATTGTCGTGTCCGCTCCAACGTCTAGCGAGCGTAATTTTTAATACGTATCTGTAGTTTAGTTTCCTTTGTTTCCGTAACATAACGTATAATGACAACGATACATGTACGCAGTAAACAATAAGTTTACAAACACATTTATTATTAGCAGTCTCCGTCTTGACGTTGTCAATTTGTCTTCCCGGTATCGTGATTGCTTCATTTTAGGTGAGGCCTTTCAGCGTATTATTCTCAGATCTTACTGACAAATCGAAGAATAGGCAAAGACGACGAAAGGCCTGTCTGTTACCGAACCTTTAGCGGATTGGCAGCTCAGATTGACGCCTAAACGTACAAACGTGCCGCTTAGTACACTAGTGGGTATGTGGCGCCTGATTACTGATCTAGAAGTACCGCGATCGATTTTCGTGTGCACAGCAACATATTGTTTTTTATTCATTAAACTACAAAAGCTAAGAGAAAGGTTATAATTTCTTATTTTATTTTAATAAATAAGATAAGCGTGGGAACATAAGGGTTACATTAATAAGTAGGCCTACCTACAATTTAACAAAGTCATGAAACAATAAGTTACATTCTATAATAGGCTTACATTACAGCATAATAAACTATAGTAAACGGTGCCCATCTTCTGCACAAAGTTTCCCCCATCTTCTGCAGACGCTGGGGAAATAGAGGTAAATGTTTTGTACAAATTTTTTAAAACTTCGCCTCTGTGAGCGCGTGTCCGTAAAGTTTCCAGCAAATGGAATTAATGGTTACTCGTTTTGTCACAGAAATGAATCAAAGATTTTCACAAAATGGGCACTACAGGCCCTTAAAAACAAACATTGTAAAATCGTGCTACAGGGCGCGAAAGTACGTGGTTGCCCACGCATTTTATTGAAGCTGTCAACAAATCAGTTCGTGGGTAAAAGTTATGGGTCCCAAATTGTAAATGTGTTGTAAATGGCGGTCCTAACTCGTTCGGTTGGCCGTTTACCTAGTACAGCATAACAGACAATTTTTAAGATTACACGTTTTTGTGGTTAAAAGAAATTAATTAAAAATACAAAAACATGATTAAATACGGATCAAAATCATGTATAACATTAGGCACCACTGTGCAAGATTTGAATAGCAAACAAACAGCTATTTAATGTAGAAAGCTTTTAAGTTGATGAGGGATAAATAACTACACTACAAATATCGTAAACGGAGTTGGATACACTAAGAAATGTTACTACTCGCTAAGTGTACATAGGCCTAACTTCAATTGAAACTGTTAGACACATAACGAATTAGCCTAATTATTTAATTTGACTTGAATGACTACGTTTTTACTAGAACATTATTTTCAATTTGGGGGGGGTTTAACCACCTAAAATCTCCCTCGCTGCGTCATTGCGAAAAGCGAAGGCAAAGAATCGTTAGAACAAAGAAGAGTTTTGTAGATAAGAAATGTTAGAGAATTATTATTCCACTGCGCATCACTGGGCTTGTTCAGAAGTCGCCAAGCTGTATCATAAGTCCGGATTGCCAGTCTCCGCCGGAAGACGGTATCATAAATAGAATGTAGTATTCTGACATTCTGGAAACTGGTAATTTGTGAGTGTTATTGTTTCATAATGTAAACAGTAAAACTTTAGATGGGTAGTTTTACATATACGCGTGAGCGAGTGAGAGTGCGCGCGCGTCTTATTGTGTCTAATATTACTACTCATTGCATTATGAATCAAGGATTTACCTTTTATGTATAACAGGACGCATGTGTAGCCTTGCCTTGGCTCGCATCTTCAACTGGTGTCTCACAAAGCAGAATCTGTCATACGTGGTGTCTGCTGGAATACGCTATTGTCCTGCTCACGTTCAAGCGCATAACGCCGTCATTCTGTTTTTATCGCTGGAATATCCGACATTAAACTCCGATTTTTTTTGAAAGTATATTCAAACAACATCTTCAAATTAATGTTTGTGAAGAATATCTTGCAACAGGGAATTTACATTTGCGAATTTAAAGAACTTAAGAAATATTTGTAGAATGTCAAGACAGTTTTATAAAACTGAGGGTTTTAATTACTTAGAGTAATTCTGTGTGCATATGGGTGGGTGCGTGCGTGTGTTTGTATGAATGAGCGCGCTGTGAACGTTATTTTAACGTTTGAAAATTTATGAAACTAAGTAGAAACGACACCACTATATGTTGTGTATGTATGTGCAAATAAGAGTACTTGGAAAATGTAAACAAAAACTGTAGCACGGTGGAGACAGAAATGAGATAACAAAGGATTCTGCTGAACAGCAGTGGCCTCATGACATCAGCGTAATCCAGTAAGACACGGCAGTTCTCTTTTGAACCGTAAGAAATAATGCATTTGTGTAGACGCTTTGTTAACGCCACCACGATCGCAGATGAATAGATGCAGTTTACAAGGAAAAGTGTATTCTGTCAACTGACACGGCCTTCGCAATTATTGTTACCGCTGACGTGTGACAGCGTTGGCTCTGTGTACTGCATTCGCTTTTATGTTTTCTCGCAGACCACCGTCAGTCACGGCGGCCCACTGTGTATTTTCTATGAATCAGATTTTAATTAACTAATCAGTAGAGGTGTGCTAAACTAGTATTTAAAAATAACAGGTACGAACGATACCGTTACAAAAAATAACACGTACAAATACCTGTTATTAGGCTACATACACTACTTATTATACATATACCTGTATTATATAATTTGTTATAAGAAATAAATTGAAACTAAAAGTATTAACAGTGTTACTGTACACTGTGACTTTTTTAAGCTGTTACTGTTTAAAAGAAAGTAAGAAACAAGAGAATTAATAGGCCTATCTCCCTTTGGTAATACTAATTTAAGTTTTCACTAGGAGTAAACAAACTGACATAGATTTAATATTAAATTATTGATTCCATTTTGGTTAGACAAATCAGTTGCGAAACTCAGGCAATAAAATTTCGAGTGCATGTAATAGCACAACAAAGAATGTCAAAAAAATTTACGTGAGATGTGGAGTGAAGTTAAAATCATCACATTAACAAAAAGTACTATATGGCCTATCAGCCACTCTATAGGTTATAACACAATATAATTCGCTTTTTCCAAGTTGGTGACTAGTATAATCTGTATTATATATCTACATAACACACAAGAATAAGTGTAACATCAGTGTGAATTTTTTCGTTTATTAAAATCATAACCTTCGTCTCTTTGCCATAGAGATATTCTGAACCTCGCTGTTTTGCTTCGTTCGTACTTGTATAGCAATCGGCACATGCGGAGAATGAAGTATTCAGCACCATAAAGTGGCTCTGTACACGTGTACTCCTAATACTCGTAGTACTCGTTTACGTGGTTTTCGTAGTTGCGTTTAGTCACTGCTATATCCGTTCTACAAAAATATCGTTCCAAAATACCTGTTATAGGTATATCGGCCCACCTCTACTAATCAGCGAACCGTTAAATTTTAAAACGAAAGTTAGGTTCTATTCCTATTGATTATTTATTAGTAACGGAGGGTGAGCCCAAGCAGTAGGTAATCTCTAAACACCTGAGACCCCCATCCACCATAATATCAGTTAATCGATGGAGAAGTTGTGTTCCTATATAGGTGAATTCCATATGAATATAAAGGCCTAATCGTGCATGTACTGAATCAAAATTCGCTTCCGTTTCATGAAAAAAGATTTGTATACGTAATCATTTGATTTATACGGTATGGATGTGAAACATACAGACTAGTGACCACTTTCTATAAAAGGAATGGCGGATATATACGCGTCCAGGAACATGATGAGAAGTGTTGGCGTCGTATATCACAAACCCAATTCCTTACTCATTACGGTTGAGCCAACGCGCGGTCGATGCGTGCCTTGTCCAGCCGAACAGGTGCTAAGACGACCACATAAATAAGATGACGACCGTGTAGGCCCGGCCCGGATACGGGTACTATCGTGTTTGAACTCTGGAATTAGATACGATAATAATTTATCGATAGACGTATCGCCATCGAAATATTAAACAATAAATTGTTTTGTATAAGTAACTGTTACACCGGTCTGGGTACTGTTACATAAATCACAGTGGTAGGCTTATTTTTCAATTACTGTTGAATAAATTATCGTGTGGTGTATTGGTCGGTGCATCTGCCCCAGGCGCCGCGCCGCCTGCCTCTGACCTGACGCTAGGCTGCGGATTTCACTACTTACGTGTGAATCGTGGAGAACGCAGGCGCGTGTTAATGTAGGCAAGTGCACTTAAACGTTAAATGTGAGAAACGATTAAATTTAATGTCTGTTGTGTGTTGTGTATCTTCATGAAAAGATTACGATCACGTATGTCTAGAGCTGCGTCGGGTATAATAACTTATTTAAAATTCATTATTGTTATTATTAATTCTATTATTATTATTATTATTTGCTTGAATAAAGTGGCTTGATAATCTACTGGAAATAGCGCTTGCCTCGCAGTCCCGAGGCCCGAAATTCATTTATTGGCAGCACGATAATACAAATTCAATAAATTTAGGCCTATCAACTGAACCAACTCCTGTTAACTTAGTCTGTATAGGAAATACCAAGTACAAATGTCGTGACAGTCGGTGAGTTAAGCGAAGAAATTGCCACTAACCCACTTTGTATACTGCAAGTGGATAGGGAAAAGTCTGAGATGGCGATCTACAATAAATTGGCATGGTAACGCGAAAAAACAGCCGGACTGTCCTGTATGAGAATAGCTCAGGACAGCAAGCGGTAGGAGGAGCCAAGGGAAGCCTGTGGGCGATACTGGACGCTAGAGGGAGAATATACTAAAAGAAGAAAACAATCTTTTATTCCTTTCCTGCAGTAACAAGAAGTAACTTGGTTCGACATTAAAATACCCTGGTATAGTGAAGAAAAACCCCTTTCATAGCATAGAGTACTTTGTATTTTCTACATTTATTTCCATCGTGTTGTCGTATGGTTATATTAAATTTTATCACAGTTTTATCGTATCCGTTTTCACCCCTCCTTTTTTCGTTTTATTCAACGAAAACTATATGTCCTTATCATACCGATCGTTTCGCCTATCTTGTTTCCGTCTCTAATAGTGCCATCTGAAAGTCTTCAAAATCTGTATTTTCAATTTAAAACTAGTGGTTGCCGGCCGTGAAAAGAGGTGGTCGTCTTGTAGGGGTCAACAATTTTTGGTCTTATGGGAATATAAATGCTTTCCATCAAATGCTTTCCATTCCAGGTCGTGATGGAGCGTCGCCTTAAAAAGGTAGTCATCTGGAGAGATTTTGCTGTACTATCCACTTAACTCAGTCAATAATTTCACGAAGTTTGGTAGGCTGAAACATATCTTTTAACCGAACTGTGACTAACTGATCTCAGATAACAAGACACCAGTGCACTGAGTTAACACGAACTCGGTTTTTAACGAACAAATTTGTTGTTTAATATGTCCAGCATATTTTATTATCCCTTTTGATAAGTGGTTAATCTCTTTTACCATTCTCATCAGGTTCACATAAAGTAAACAGTTTTCTTTTTTCCGGTGACTTCCGAAAGATATAGGCTACATTTAACAGCAAGAAACTTGTTGTTTTGTCTGGAAAAATATAATATTTTTATCTCTTGCTCAATATGTAACTGTTTTTGAGTAGTTTTTCCTCTTCTTGTGCTACCTGCAGCTGGCAGTCCAGAAACATTTAGAGTTCCAAACCTCCTCAGACTCACGAACTAAGAAACTCTGTACGTTTTGATTACATAGAATAATGTAATTGTACTGTGTACCTGCTAGCAGAATTCAACAAAGATGCCAATTCTACGTAACGTTTCTAACTTTCCGTTATGACGGTAAATTGTTGTGTTACGATGTGAATGTTCATGTGATAATTTTGTTGACTGAATGAAACGTCCTATATTTTCTAAAAGTCGATTAGAACCCAACGCTATATGTGAATAATTGGATTTTTCAGAGCGGCTGCTAACAAACGCCTGGATTTTATAAAATATTACCAACACCGATCAAACGGAAAGTTCTGAAAATACTGTCGCACTGTCCAAAAGTGATTCTGTCAAGGTTTTTTTTCTTCTTTCAACCTCTATCTAGGGATCGTTAGGGGGCATATTCTGGAGTCAAAATGTCTTCCTATTAACCTATTAACTGTCCTACCTGTTTAAAATCGCAGTGTCCTTTCAGATATATATAATGTAACTGACCCAATAATGTCGTTCTTTGCCTACTCCTAGCAATTTTCCCATTAATATTTCCTTCTAATGTCATAGTGTTTCAGCTTAAGTTCTCGGAGTTTTCCACAACTTATCCTTTGTGTCTTCTTAAATTCTTCATCGTTGTTCACTATTTCTGTGAAATCCTCTGCATACTCCTCTCTGTTGGTTATTTGTCACTGTTTTCTTAGGTTATTGATTTAGAGCCAAAAAACTGTTCTCAATCAAAAGACTAAATTCTGAATATTTTTCAAGATTGAGAAATATGAACTACGTGTAACTGTGTCGAATAACATGACATGCAATTTTATGTAATTACGATGCGTATGAACATGTAAATAAGTAACTATATCAGTTGTTATATAGGTCAACTACTTATGTTTTTAAGGCAGATTCAGTTTCTAATCCTAACAGAGAAACTAATTAACACTCGCGCCGTTTCTATTCAAATCCCTTCTCATTTTCTCTGCACTAACATGTGATAATTTTTTGTAATGATATAAGATACACGTTCTTTTACGACTGAAATATGGTAAATAATCTAATCAAATAGTATACAGAGCACAATTTATGTCTTACGCGCCACAAAGTGAATGAACTTAATTTTTATATGTGGACAATTAGAAATCGGATCACATTTAAACGTATTCACACTTAATGATGGCGATAAAATTATGTAAAGTATACGTTATAACGTAATAATAGTATGTTTTATTTTCTACGTAATATTAAGCGCGTTATTAATCAGTCGTGGCGGTGGTCGTGTCGGTCGTATTCATTACTACGATCAGATTAAGATCATTTGTATCCGAGATGATAACGATCTGGACGCCAAGTGATCTCATCCCGCTGTTAACTCGCGCAACCTGTCTGCTCTAATAAGTGACCAATAATTTTACGACAGCAAATTGTGTGTGTGTGTGTGTGTGTGTGTGTGTGTGTGTGTGTGTGTGTGTGTGTGTGTGTGTGTGTGTGTGTGTGTGTGTGTGTGTGTGTGTGTGTGTGTGTGTGTGTGTGTGTGCTTTAATAGAACCTTTTAAAGCAGATTGCTGTATAATATAAAACAAACACGTCACGGCGGTAGCGTGAGTTAGTTATGCCGGAGTGCAGCCTCCTTAATGTCAGCCATCTTTCTTATTAAGTGCGGCGCAATACACGGTGTTTTCAACATAAAACGCGGGTACTAATAAAATCGATATTAAAAGCGAACTGGCCGACGCGACGCGGAGTTCAAACAACCCGGACGTAAAGTTAAGGTGTTAGCGCTGTGCCCTGGTTGCCCTAGATCTCCGTGTGGTCTAGTCGCGGTCATTACACACCAGATATAATATTTTTAGTCTATCTTAATGTTGATTTTATTGAGCGCAGTTATCGGTTTTCATTATCTTGTAGTTCTCTTCAGTGCGCAGATAATGAATGCACCTGCGCGCCGTGTACAAGCTTTCCTGGAAAAGGTTTTTTATTTTGTGTAATTATTGTTTCCAGCGTTATGTTGTAGTGCGTACAGTGGGCGTGTCAGAAATAATGTCTGTTATTATTGTTAATATTGTTGTTGACGTTGAGTGCTCTGTTACCGGTCCCGTCATCGGTTTGTCGATTTTTACGTATTTACGTGCATCAGGGTATTATTAATGCAAGACAGCTACGAAATAGAATTCTATTTGTTTTGATTATTATCATCGCCGCTGCGCATAGAAATGTTCGAAAGTTTTAAGTGATTCGTAATTTACGCGTTTCTTCGCTTCTCACTTTACCCGTCATTTCCTAAGTTTTACTCTTTTTCTTACGACTTGAGTGGTGTTTCTATTACGAAATCGATCCGGCGAATAAAACAACAAACGACCGAGGTAGCTACCAAGTGCACTTTTCGTATCCGTAAGCACGGCTCCCGAAGGAGGACAGGACCACTGTTACAACCAGTCTTCAGGACTGCTGACCTTCCGGAACGATTACGACGGCGCTTGTTCAGTTTACTACTAAACGCGTCCACACAGCTTTCATCGGAAGAGTCTCCCTGCTAAATTCTTTAATTCGTTACAGTTTTAGTCAACACACTTTCAGTCCACGTTCAATTTTAAGTCTTGTTACCTCATGTTTTTCCGAATACACCCATACGCCGAAAGAAAATGCATCATACAGTGAAATATTCAAGGCACTAATATGGCGGAACACGTCGGTATATGCAAATAAAATTGTTTTAAGTATTAAATATTGTATTATTTACCTAATTTCAGTTTTGCATAGTATGGGTACTACACGAACACTGACAAAATTTTACGGGATAATTTAACTGGAGAACGTGTGAAATTTGCTGTGGACCTACGGTGAAGAAATAAAGAGGATCACTACTCGCGTCAAGATTGCCCAAAACTACAGAATAAAAATACTAAGTGTTAAGAACGTATAGCTTAAAATCTGTTGAAAAATTTAGAGGCATTGCACAAATGCAATGCACAGAGAAGGACATTGAAAATGCTCAATAAATCTAATATATATATATATATATATATATATATATATATATATATATTTATGTTCATTCACCAATCAATGAATTCATTCTTCATTTACCAATGTACAGATTATAAGTTAAATGTAGGCGCATTCATCAGGGAAGTTTTATATATGTACTACGTTACTGACAACAAAGAAGTAGTTTCTATGGAAACTCACCGGTTCCCATTTTCGATCACGCACCAGCGATCGGCCGCAAATATGCGACACGTCCTTATAAACATTTTCAATGTTAAAAAGTTAGGTAATCTCACCTATTAACCGATGTAATGCTAATAGTTCCTAACAACGAGAAATTGATTAAATGGTGTAATCAAAACAGATAATTAATCTTCACGAATATGCTTACGGCTTTTCAGCGGTTGGTGATACACAGTTTTTCTGAAATAAGATTTATAAACAACCCCATGTGTGTGTGTGTGTGTGTGTGTGTGTGTGTGTGTGTGTGTGTGTGTGTGTGTGTGTGTGTGTGTGTGTGTGTGTGTGTGTGTGTGTGTGTGTGTGTGTGTGTGTGTGTGTGTGTGTGTGTGTTAAAACTGAAGCAGGAAATCAAAACTTCGTATCGTAAAAAAATCTACAATGTATCTGTATTATGACATATTTCATTAAAGGGTACTACGAATCGAAGATAATCTTATCTTCTCAGGATTTAGCAACACTGACAGGCAGACGTAACGCGTTACTCCTAAAAATCTCCAGTCCCAGAATCGCCGTTGTGATATAAAGTGTTACAAATACAGATGGGAGAGGCTATCAAATCGTTGTGACCGCGAAAAGCGCAAACACAAGTGTAAAGAAAAGAAATTAAACAATAAAGAAGAAGAATTCGTTTCCTCGAATGGTAAGGTGTTTGAAAAGAAGGAAAAATGCGATCGTTAATGCAAAAAATCTGTTTCCAAGAGCGCAGAAGTCGCAGCGAGTAATCTGAATACATTCGGTCTTTGGCAGACGGGCACCAAAGATGGCCCGAGACGGGATCGAGTTGGCTCGGTTTTATCGACAGTGCTCAGAGAAATTCCTTCTGTATCGTTTCTATCTGTATCAGGTACCAATTCACTAGCCAAATACGGATCTAACTAAAAGCAAATGCTAAACCATGCGACTGCGTCTCCGAAAACACTTAGCATATAATTGTAAACTTCACACTGGCCGTTCGTTGTGGAAACGACTGGAAGATATCTTCGGCTTCAGATTGTGTTATTAAACTCACAGTCTGTTACAAGAAAGCGTATATATTACACATATCGATCATTACATATTCTGTACTGACAATGCGTAGTTACATAAGTCATGGAGTGATATATATTTCCAGAATAAGTAGGTGAAACGCGAACGTTTTAACGTACTTAATGAAAAACAAATAAAATCGAAATCCGTGTAAACACTGCGGCAATAAAGTTGTCAGAGATTTTTTTACGTCGAAATCGTACCGCGTTTGATTACATAAATGGCCTTCTAAATGACTTCAAATTTGTCTCAGAACTACATCGTATATTCCAGAGTCGGTTATTAACGACACCATGATAATGTTATACGTATTGTCAGCCTGTGTTAAGCGAAACGATTCACACGTGTTTTTTAACCACAAATTATTTTATTTGCATATTAAATTCATACCGCGGTGTTACAACACCGTTACTGCTCTGAACGCGCGATGATGAAAAATTCATTTTTCGAAACAGGTGGCATATTAAATAATTTGTTGTTGGGCAACTTCTGTATTTCACTTTACTCAGAATGTAGTAACTTCTTAATTACACCTACTTATGTTAAGTAGAATTCGTTTTGCAAATTGTGCGCGCGCGCGCGCGCGTGTGTGTGTGTGTGTGTGTGTGTGTGAGGGGGGATTTCGAAACTGGCTAACCACGGTTCTCTGACTATTACGTGGAACTTACAATTTAACGTCGGTTCATAGTGTTTGCAGGCAGGTACATTATTCACCATACTCCAAAGAGAACATAACTGGATAACAGCCAATCATTTTTTTTACGTTCTGTGTGGGTGGAACCTTAACCGCGCGATAAAGCAATCCAAAACACAACCACAACATAACGATCGTTCCCTGTACGTACACAAAAAACAAATTCATCGAATTGTGTATTAGCATAAGTTTACTAGTAAGCTCCCTGAACTGCAGAACTCGCTCACTAATTTTAATGAAGTACATTTGTTGTTAGGTAAATTTTTATATTAGATCATTTTTCAGTTATAGATAAAAATTCCGATTACTCTACCACTACTTTTTTAGTAACATAACAACTGTAGAGCATACAGCCATACAAAAACACTAAAAATTAGAAACATTTTGCTTTAGGTTGCAATTCCTTTTAGCGTGAGACCCTGCTCGATTTTCACAATTTTTCAAAAAATGTTTGATCTCTTTGCTAGGATTTTGAAATTTACGAAAGTTATCACCACATTCAGATTTTAGTTGAAATTATCTTGAATTTGATACTCCACTTGAATTTTTACAATTTAATCATAATTTTCAACCACGTTTTCGCGCCTGACGATTAAACAAATTTAGAAATTTCCAAAAATTAACATTATATTCAGATTGGTGTTAAAATTCACTTTAATTTTATACGGCACATGGACTTTTACGATTTCTTCACAATTTTGACCCCCTCACAGTTTTATATCCTCCCTCCTATTTATTGGGGATCAATCTCAAATACAATAGGGTTCTGTAGGGTGACACACATGGGTAGGGTAGGGTACGGTTCTGTAGGGTTCAATATGGACACACATGCCAAGTTTTACGAAAATTAGTTGATGCGTTCAAAATTTATCGTGGGACATACCCCAAAATGACAGACGGACAAATTCCAAAACGAAATTACCTATGGAGTCTTTGTTGTCTTCCGTATTTTACTTCAATGTGGTATAAATTATTCTAATAAAATTAGAACAAATTATTCTTTGGACATCATAAAATCTTGCAAGGTAATCCAATATGAAATTATACGTTCTCATTTCCTTTAAAGAGGTCTAATTTTCTCTGGCGAATATTAAGTGAGCGACAGAGTGTACACCGAGGTACAGATGAAATAAACATGAAACGGTTCGCGCAGATTGTACTGGTGGCAGAAAAGGCAGTCCAGGAAGTGGTGTGTGATGTGACCAACCGTGACACACAACCATGTGATACAGCAACCATGGCGTTGTTCTGAACACAGTATATTTGGTCCGAAAACAACGCGTCAAAGCTACGTATGCGCAGTGAGTTTTTTTGACAGAGGGCAAGTAGGTTTTACCTATTCGCACCTCCCTCTCGGGTCCTTCAGCCGCTTAAAGAACAGCACCCTTTCGGTTACATATGGCCGTCCACTGACTCTTACGAATTGTTACATAGCTTATGTGACTCAGTACAGATATCTAACACTTCTACGGCATTCGCCCATCTTCTGCGGTTATTTATTTTGATTCTGCAGACCTTCGGCCAAACACAGATTTGGCCATTCTTCGATATTCCTAACATATATGATACGCTTGTCACAAAAATGTATATGTGACAAGACACTACGTGTCTTACTAAGCCAGAGAATTAAAAAAAAAAAAGTAAACGATACCCTGGGCTTTTCCAGAAATTTCATTTCTTTTTCTCAAATTCTGTTTCTTCATTTGTTTTTCATATAGACCTATTCGTTCAACATTAATGGGCATCTCCTCGACGTTAAAACCAGCGTTTATACAAATATTTTATTATAGTAATTACACGCACATTTGTTTCTGTGCATTTATTGAAGCTGCCCATTAATTGCAAAAAACAATTATACGGTACTAAAAAGAGTTTACTGTTCAGCAGTAGAGACAGTCGTGTCAGTGCCATTGACCACTACGTTCTGTAGAA
Organism: Magicicada septendecula; assembly: GCA_034769895.1. Taxonomy (NCBI): domain Eukaryota; kingdom Metazoa; phylum Arthropoda; class Insecta; order Hemiptera; family Cicadidae; genus Magicicada; species Magicicada septendecula. The sequence goes on along the minus strand of CM068371.1, from coordinate 184,955,608 downwards.
TGGAAGCTGGGTGGTCAGGTGAAAGCACGCCGCATCTCTGCAAAAGATACAGAGTTGTTTGCTAATCTAAATGCCCACCTGTTGCTAGTCGTGCTCCAGTACACAAATGGCCGTAACCCAGTTCCGGACGCTTATTCAAACGTGTGGAATATTGTTTTTATAATTAGACCTACGCGCGCTCACTCAATTAACCTCGTTTAAGCAATCAACATAGCTCTAGAATACCGTGCGTGCGTGCAAGAGTTGTACGATCCATTCATTCCGACGGCCGCGTGTTAAGTGCTTTTCAATGGATTCTAATAGTTCGATATTACGCAACACTGGTTTGGCACTATTGCTATATAGCAGCGATGCCAAGTAGTGTTAGCAGCACACAGCACGGATATTTCTAAAACAACCATAACGTTATCTAACGTGGATCCGTATTTCACGTAATGGCCTCGTTTGTGAATAAAAATCAAACGTTTTCTGAGCTCTGCATTTTTGCGTATTATCAGTTCATTTGGTCTGCATTAGGGGATACTAGTGATGTTTGTAATATTTTTGCTTTCAGCGTGTCTCTACTTCATTACTAAAGTGGTAAAAATTTTGTTAAATCAAAAACTTTGAGCTTCAAAAGTACGAATTTCGTAGCTGTATGATATCTAACATCCAAGACACGTATTAGACGTCACATAACCGTTTTTCACAAATATCTCTCGGTAGTAGGCTATAGTTCCTACTTTTCGGGTTAGATTGCTTTACAATGATGTTGATGGTACATATTTATAAAATCTGGGTAATAATTTTAATAAACGTTTATTAATATTTAATCTTTGACTCTTTAATACTTATTTTATATAATATTTTCATGTTTACTGGACGATTTATTTTGATAATGCCAAACGTTTCGCCCAGTCTACTACAGGAGGTAAAGTAAACGTTACAATCTCCTTCTAAAACTGTTAGGAGAAACTGATAATTGTACGATGTCAAAGGACGTCTAACATTTATCCTAAGCAAATGTATGTTTTGTGTATTGGATTTTAATATCAGACATTAATTCAGATTAATTCGCAAAAAAAAAGTTTAAAGGAATCTGTTAATTGTTTAGGTCTGACTTGCTTAGGTCAGCCTTGTACAGGTTGAACACGTGGAATTTACTTACAGCATATTTTCAGTTTAACGCATTAAGTTTAAACGGATTCAAAAATTTTTTTAAAGATATTGAATTTGATCAGTATGTTCTTTACATTTCCAGTTTCAAATTGCCAGTTTCGATCCACAATTCCACCTACGCGAAGTTCGTTCTGTGAAACAGAAAAGGTTAATGACCAGCGGACATCCATGGTCATATCACAGCTGTTTTTTATGACATGATTCGAAAAGGCGTCTCGAAGTAGTGTCGTGAATTTTCGGAACGAAGAACTAATTTCCCCGACGGACACATGGCGTCTACTTGCTCCATACTGTATGCGTTAGCTCTGCATAGATCGATAAAAGGAACTGGGATGTTCTGGTGCATCCGCCGTGTCGTCCGGATCTCGCAACCAGCGCTTATCACGTCTGGTTTCGTCTGAAGAAATATCTAATCGAAAAAAAGTTCGATGAGGATGATGAAGTGTAAGATGAGATCATGACGTGGATCAGAGGATTAACGGCATATTTCTATGATTCGGGGGATAGGCTTACAAAAGATGGTTTACAGGCTTAAGAAGTACTTGGTTAGTGGTAGTAATTGTATCGAAGAATAAAGATGTATTTATATAAGTAGCGTAATTATCAGTTGCTTGTAAACGAATGTTTTTTAAATTGTTAAGCTCTTTGCATCTGTAATTTCCGGGCAAGCCTCTTGCCTTCAAACGCGTGTGAATCAGAAGCATAGATGAAATAAGCCATAAAACGCATATTGTAAACGCAAAAACAGGCAGTGACATTAACAAGCGTAAGTCACAAAGTTCGGTGACAAGACGTATCTTACTCCGTACTCCGGTATAATACGCTAACACAAGAGCTTAACTCTTAATAATCTGATTAGGGTTCACTGGAGTATCTTGCAACAGGTAAAGTTTCCTAACGTTTTAACCTTTTGTTCGATCAAGAGGTTTTATTCGTTGTATAATCCTGTTCACACAGGTTTTATTTTGAATTGCTTCATAGGAAACTTTGTGTACGAAAATTAACCGCACGTATTAGGTTGTTAGAATGGTAATAGTGATAACGAACATAATAATAACAAAACAGCCGAGGATGTTGTTAGATATAGATTTGTTTACTTTGACGGGTGCTGTGAACAATGCGGGCACTTATACTGTACATACGTGTGTAAAGAAAACATTGTGTCTAAGGGTATATAACACGCCGGCGATAAGTGGTGTAACGCTTACTGCGGAGTGGGGTTTTGTTTGTTGTGTAAACAGTCGGCAACAGTTACGTTTTTTGAAGGAGAAAAATGCTTTTAAAAAATGAAGACTTATCGAGCTTTATAACAAACAGCCGTGAGGGGAAAGCCAACTCATCAGTCAAGTATAGTGACGACTACCCAACGCAAGTTTGTCGGTCGAACATTTGCTTTGGTTTGTTTTTTTTTCTACGCTTTTATATTTCGACTCTTATGCGTACGTGGTCTAATTGGGCCACTGTATAAACTGATCCGCTGTATCGTCCTCGGCGCTAGAATTTTGACTCATTAAGAAAGCGACGTATGTTTCTTTTTAAGAGTTGGAAAGCGTCCTCGACAGGCGTCTTCGTCTAGCTCTCTTCACGCCTTCTAAGGAGCGCCCTTGGCGTCCGTACCTTGGACGATAGCATTAGGGGGCTTGCACACAAATTTTATCAACGTTCCTAGATAATCCTCTTATAACGGGCTGAGCCAGTACCGTATACGTCCAGGTTATCCGTGGAAACAACCTCGGTGTATACTGCGCTAGCACAAACAGCCGACGTAAAGCCTGCTAAAGAGCAAGATCGTCCAACTTGGGCAGGACCATGAGGCAGGAGCTCCAGGAGGTACCTCGGAACTCGGTTACCAGCGTGGTACGTCTCTGCGAACCAAAACCACACAGCCCAGAGTCGGTTGGTCGTCACGTTCCCATTGAAAACCACGTTGCTGTTCAGTTTGCCTAAATGGACGTGTTATATCTAAAGTACAATTGTAGCTTATCCCACAGTCTTTCAAAAGCCTGGCGCGACACCGATTTTAATTTCATGGTGACTGAATGTTTCATAGTTTTACCAAGTCACGACGTTCTGTATATACCGAAGCGGCTGTCGACAGGCAATAAAACGACGTTAATCAGAATTCATCTGACTTTGGTTTGTTTACGAAACCCATATGCCATTTGTTTCTGCACGTCAGTTTTTCTGTCCCGTCGATTTTGTCGCGTAAATACAAATTACAATCAGTCGAAAACCGTATATCTAAATAGCAAATCGCAAACAGCTGCGCAAAATTTCTGTCCCCCTCGTGAAACTAATTACAAGTGAAAGTTACTTTTTACCAGGAATTTGTGTCAGTTATGTGAGAGGCTACATTATGTTTTTAATAATATGGCACCCAAGCTTTCTGCGCGATCGTAATTTTTAGTGTTTTCCGTAGCTGAATTGTATCGAATTAAAAGTAATGTATCCATTAAATCAAGTCACAAGTTGCGACTGCAGTTTAGGTTTCTTCTGAACAATGTGTAAAGCAAAAGTTGAAATCTATTCAGTTTTATGCTTACGTTACTTTCAGATTTTTTTTCACGTTTTCCGCCCAGCTACTTCTCTCTTCCAGTAGGTAAACCAAATTTTTACAGAAAAACTCTACGTCGTATGAGTAAGAAGAATACAGATCAGTCCCAGCGTTAACGCCACGTGATGTCCATTCGCGTACTGTGTTTGCTACTTGGGGATTGTGACGAGATCTAAAAATTTACTGCACAATGATGACAAAGATATTATCTCTCTTTGTGAGATAATATTGATGAAATCAGTATGTTGATGATGATGATGATGATGATGACATGGAGGTGATGACGAATCATGTGTATTGTACACTCGTTGCAGAGTGCGGCGTTCGTTACAGGGCGGTTGCAACTCCAACAATTCGTTTAATCATTACAGGCTGCCGGCACATAAGATCAACATTAGAGAACAGTTGTAAAAACAGTTGTAGTGCAGCAACCAGTCCAAGTACGAGTGAAGTTAAATTAATAACAAAACAACAAGTGTTAAGAGCGAAGTGAGAACTCGTCGCTCCGGACTGAATAATAGAGCAACACAAGAATAACAATAACAACACAGTACAAACACTCACTAAATTAAATCAATATTTGTTCTGCACTACCGTAAAGCAACCGAATTTATTCCCAGAGGGCGAGCTTGCTCATTGTCTGTGCTAAAACGTTGATTGATAAGCAAAACAGACGGGCGATATTATCTTAAGAAATACCTGCCTCGGTGAGGCGCGCGCGTGTGTATGTCGGTTGGGTTTTTGATTTCTGGAATGCAGAACTCTCGGTATGTGAAACATTTAACCTCATGACATGTGAAGTCAGCGCGAGCGCGCGGCTGTGCGTTTGTATGTTTAAGCCACCTTCGTCTTTGCGCTAGCTCCTCGGTGGTAGCTACCGGGCTGTAACGTGCTGATCCAAGTGGAGTCCGTCTCGCTCTCTGACAATTATTTATTGAACATTTACAACTCGGCCGGCCCATTAGAGCGAGGTCTTGGCTTCATTAATGTTGCCTGGTGAGAAACAGCGGCAGACAGATGAAAGCCTCCAGCGTTTCTAAAGAGCCCTTCTTAGTTAGTTCATCGACACCAAGCCAATCATCACCGGCAACTTCCCCCAGTCAAAACAATATTTAATGCTTTCCGTTTCAAGTGTTGCGTCCAGTTAGGGTTGATAAAAAGCGCTTCTGGCCTCTACACGGCACCGTTGAGATTGTCACAGTGTGAACATCGTCTAACTTATAATTACTCACTCATATGTTTTCTCGTTAGCCTAGGCACAAAAAAAAACTATTAAGTACATATTCACTGTCTCAGAGTATATATCAAGCACTTAATATAGGCTTCTGCTATAGTTCCCAGCCTTTGTTTAGTCTTACATGTCCATAAATTTGTATTGTTAATACGTTTCTATTACCATTTTTATTATTCGTTTCCTCATTCTTTTCTTGTTCTCTTCAGCACATGATGACCATATTTTGTATGAGAAGACCTTACTGGACCGTCTATGATAATCAATGAGTGCACATGAAATTGACATCTCAGTTTAGGAAACACGATAAACGTCTAAGGTAAAGCTTCGAAGCTGACAGGTAAAGAGTTTAAGACTGGACAACGTAAATTCAAGGAGGCGGCTGTCATCATGGTTAACCTGAACTGTTTGAGCCAAGCAAGCAAAGACATTCCCTAGATTTGGTTTAATATTTTGAGGAATGCGATGAAAGGCCGTGACGGTGGGGGACGGGCGTTAGCAGGTCGGAAATCTCCGTGCGGGTTGGGATTTTTCGTTTCATGATCGAGTGAGAAGTAGGGGAGGGGATGTGGTCTTTAGCAGATAGGTTGGGGTATAAAGAAGACGAAAGAAGACAGCTGTCCAGCCGTTGTTAGGTCTGTCAAGCGCCACTCACAGCTTCTGAGGACCATCCCAGATTCCAGGGATCGAAATGTCAAGCGAGGAAAATATTACGATGGAAGCAGTCCGAATATAGGATTTACCCGTACGATAAGCTTCAGTTAGCGCCGAAACAACTAGAGCACTACATCTCAGCAGTTAAACGTTATCATTGTAGAAGGCTACGGAAAAGATAGCGTGATTTTGTAAACCATGAACATATTCTAATAATGAGGTATATGATGATGATGATGATGATGGTGGTGGTGGTGGTGGTGGTGGTGGTGGCGACGATGAGGCGGGGAGGAGGAGGACGACGGCAGCGAATGTGATAATATGATTGTGATGGTGATAAGTCAGCTCAATTTTTTAACCGCTGTATGGGTTTTACTGTATGGGTTTGGTTTATAAGTCAGTATGTTCTCGGCTGTCTTGTAAGTTTCCATTGTGTCTTTCTTCAGCAACCGTTACGTCTTACAAGCTTATCGTTCGCCATAGAAAGTATTTCAATATATGTCTAATATCCTCTTTGTGGATTTTATCACATATCGTACAATTACTGGCATTAAGCATAACTGACGTGTCTGTAGTCTGTTATTGGATTATAGTTCTTTTTGCAGAACACACCGTCCACGCCCATACGGGACAACACGTGCGCCCATAACGTTTAACGCGCCGGTATAGGCTCCGTTCCACGTTCAAGTAGTCATTATCGATGTCGTCGCTCTCATTTTCTTTAGTTTTATTTTCTTCTTCTCGAGATGTTATCTTATCACTTATGCGATCACGCAGTTCCGGTTCATTGCATCACAGATCACCTGAAACGTGTAACTGCTACGTAGTTATTGGGAGTGGCTGCGGTAACATCGCACGTACGTTGAATCATTCCATCAAGCGGATTCCGTTCGATTCCCAGCGCAGATAGAATACGAGAATTTCTATCTTTTGTCGTTTTAGGGATGTGCATGTGGACACATTTTACTTGAATTGTAAGAGTACAAATTAAAATTTGTAAATTGTAAGAATACAATTTAAAAAGTTAGAGTACAAATTAAAACTCTCTCTCTCTCTCTCTCTCTCTCTCTCTCTCTCTCTCTCTCTCTCTCTCTCTCTCTCTCCCCCTCCCTCTCTCTCTATTTATGCACCTAAGCATTCAAAGAATTTAGACGAAACAGAAACATCGAAGCATGATAATGTTTTTAGGCTTTTTTAGGGAATCGAAAGTGTGGAAAAAATATAGTGCTAACATCACCTGGAGCGTTACATTTTGCGATGACGTTACACATTTTGCATCACGCATTTTGTGGAATGACCCCCAGCCTAAAAACATTATCACGTTAAAATTGTAAGTTGATTACAAATTTTTAATTGTGATAATTAAAGCTGGATGTTAGTGACTTCACTGGTGTCTTGTATTTTGTTTTCCACTGTACCATACGACGATCGGTTAGACCGTCGTAACAGTGTTACACAACACACACACACAACAACGATCTTTTGAACGGAGGCGCCGTCACCAAAACCTGGACGGACAGCGCTCCTAGCGACAGCGTCTCTTGAAGCTCGTAACGAGCGAAAGCTGGTTAAGGCAGTGACTTAACAGTTTAATTTTTATCGATATAATACTTGTGTTCTGCGTCGGTTATTTTATATAGTTAGTTAAATATATTATTTAAAAATTCCCTTAAGTAGTACTTGTAGCAAATCTGAATTGTTTAATTTGAAATTATCGCGTTTCACAGATTTCTAATGATAAACATGGAATTACGCGCGCACAAACACACACAGACACACATGTGTAAAGTAATATCAATACGTAGTTGAATAACATAAATCATAATCGTAATGCTTGGTTTGAAAATAAAACAATTTTATCTTTTCAATTAAGAGGTTTATTATTACAAGTAATACATTTTTATTAAGATATGCGTCGTGCACATTTAGATACCATGGTTTTGATTCCGTCGCGGGTGCTACCGCCTACTATGGTACGGTCCAGCCGATAACGTTGACACTGAAGACAATACGTAATTGTCAACGTATGTCTTCAGTCAATAAACATCCGTGCTAACTTGATTTATTGCTGTCCCTCCGTATCTTCGTCCTCATGGCCCCCAAGGACCGTCCTTGCGTATCTTCCTCATAGTGATGACGCTTCTGCTTGTGGTTATAAGCCTACCCTAGGTTATGGTTGGTGGTTTATAGGGTACAAACGGTACAATTCTTTTAGAAGAGGAAAATTATACCTGCGGGTAACAAAACAAAAAGTGTTACCAGGTAGCCTTTGACTAGTGTGTAGAAGACCAAGATATGACGGTTCTTTGGATGAGAAAACCTTGATTTGAGTTTGTTTACAAGGTTCTTTGCCTGTTTGAAAATGTTGGTCTACGTTTTATAAAATAAGACAAGAAAACAGCTTTATTTGTCTAGTTTTGATCTGATGAGCTTGCTGACGAGAGCTGCTTAGGAGAGAGCAGTAAAAAGTGTCAGTTTACTATAGTGATAAATTAAACACAAAAATATTCAGAAAAGTTAAAAACCATAGTTACTGAAACAATGTATTTTAGTTTACTTAATTAGTATTGTTGTGTGAAGGATTTCCTAATTTCGTTTATAATATAAAATTGAATTTTTATTCAGTTTTGTCGTTCTTCGTTATTCAATCGTTAGGCTAGCAGGTAATCGTCCTTCGTTAAGCAATGACAAACCAGTGAATAGTGTTCAAGACTTTCAACCACTAGCTGTTCTTATATAAAGTCTACGGAACCAGATGGTTCTACCTGTAGCTGCTCTCTTCACCTCTTCATAGTTTCTGATATCTTCCAAGTATGAACTACGATAACTACACCTTCCTTTCCTTCCCACGACCTTTCTTCAATTGTTCTCCAGGAACTTGCTCTGTCTTAGGTCGCAGTTTGCAGTTAACGTTGAAGCGCGCGTGTTCATGTGAGTTTTATGCGTTTATTCAGTGTAGGCCTATATGTGTTTGGGGGGAGGGGGTTGTGGTGTCTTATAGATTCCATAGTTAGTAAATTTTATTTATTTATTTTTTATCAATTATGTGTATACTTTAATTTCCTTTGATTCTCTGTCGGTTGTGAGACAGAGTATTGTTTATTATTTTGTTTTAGTGTTTGTTTTTGCTTGACGGCTGCAGATTTGTTGCATAGCCGAAACGTCGTTTTATAATAAAAAAGGGAGTGACGGAAGAAGTCCGTCCCTCTAGTAAGCTTAATGTCAATAACCCATCACTAACGTCTTTTGAAGAAATTCCAAACTTTATTTTTGTCTATTCCATCTCTCTAATCGGTTTCCTTTACCCTTTTGTTCCTTTGATAAACCTGTACATTTTCAACATTTCGCACCAACCCGTTTCGTCATTTTCCTCCACGACACCTTTTTCAGGACTTCTAGTTGATCTGTACCTGCGTACCTAATTTCCCAACTTTCGTTCCCCGTAAAGTAATACACTGCAAACAAAAGTTTGTGCCAAGGACTTCCTTATTTCAATATATATTTATCCACACGCGCCACTACATTACATTGGTTAGCGAAGGCTCTCTTTGTTAAGATAATTTGTTTATTTGCTTGCTTGACATGTTGTTTTCTGTAATCGTAGACATTTAATGCTACTCCGACATACGGTCGTCATAATCACAGATGAAACGTAGATACGTACTAAAATAATATTCCGTCTGGACAGGATCACTAGGCAGGAGCCCCTACCGGAGGCTCGGTACTAGGAAACCATTGGGTCGTCTCACGACGCACAACCCAACAGCTCTGGCAGCAGCAGCAGATACGTGCTAAGAGATCGCCTACACTCAGATCGTTGTGTATTAGCCTAAATCTGTAACGACGTTTTTATTCTCTGTACAAATGATGTTGACTAGTGCAACATGGCGATTCGTATAATGTTCTGAGTAGCGTGAGGAATTGGCTGACTTTCTGTTCAAGTTCGCACCTGTTACAATACATTATTCATTATCACGGAGTATTTAATAATCAAAATCAGTGTTCCATCTTTTGAGCCTGCAGCCGTTTCAGGCGGAGGAACTAATCACTTGTGTATAAGAATAAACAAAGCAACTCTAAAGCAAAACTATAAGCCATTGCGGAAACTACTAGTGAAAAAGTTAAAGAATTTATCTCTAGGTTAATACACAATAATACAGAAAATGAACCCAGTAATAACTCTGCAATAATTGGAGTAGATATAATAAAATCTACAGACGAGGGCTACACTGTCACAGTTACAAAACGCCAATGTCACATACCTATAGCTTACGCGTACTGTTTCACTCAATTCACCGCTTTTTGGTAAATATATTTTTTAATTTTTGTGTTTACGTTTTGAATTAATAAAGACTATCACACGGCATTTTGTCACTGAGAGTGTGTGTGCTGTTTGTTTCATTGAGTTTTGTCGATTTCAACAGTCTCTTTTGATTAATATTTTGTATTTTTTAACTTCTACTCTGTGTAGCTGGATTTTATCTCGATGATTCTATCGCATTATTGTAGTTATTTCAGTTTACTTAAGTAGAGTTATTTCTTCGCAGTTAGAATATAATGTTTTCATGTTATTTGTTCCTTTCCCTGAATACGGCTGTAGATTTCAGGAACAGAAACGTTACTTTCATGAGCTAAAGACTCGTCGATGCGGGACTTACGTAACACTCATGTACGTAATTATCATGTAATTATTATTACTCATGTAAATAATATCACTCCGTACGTTTTAAAAAGACGTTTTGTGATTGACTGTCATTTCGTCATAAAGCTGTTACTTCTGTCCGTAATCCAATCCGAATTTTGCAGAGATCTGAAGAATTAACTCTTTTGTATGAGAGAAGAGATAAGGAAAAAAGAAAGAGAAAGAGAGAATGCCCATATATAATGCAGTTCACTGTTTCAGTATTCCCTTTAAGTGTGAATTTGTATTCGGTCTAATTGAAAACAGTCTGACGCTCCGTGTCAAAGGTTACGTAACTAATTTAACACAACGGACGAAACCGTTTCTCAAGAATCTCCAAACACTAAGACTTCCGTGTAAACACGTGTTCTGGATAAAAATATTTATAGCCTTTTTTGACGGAAAAACGTCAGTTGTAATATCTTATTCGGAATGATAATTGGTCGAAAAATAATAAATAAAGTAGTTACAATTAAACGAAAGCGATTTCTCAGAAACATTTTTGAACGAGAGAAAATGTACGTTCCGTGCGTAAGAATCGACGTTTCATTTATGGTAATTAGAACAGTTAAAAAGATAAATATCGGGTCAGTAGTGGCTAGTTGAGCAACCGCTTATTAGATGCAAAGCAAAGCGGCGGAGATCCGTGGTCGGTTGCCTCTCACCCGGTCGGCTATTACACTTCCATATGCAACTGTCCACGCCGACATTTCACATCGAACTTGATGCCGTTAAGATACCCGAACGCTGCACCTGACCGGAAACGTACAAAATGTTGTGTTTATTTTTATAAATAAACATAAATTCCGTTTGACGGCTCATTATTTCAACGTTAACTGTATTTATCGTTCGCCAAGCGAAGATACGTTCCGAGTCTTTTTCTGAAAGCGTTCATTGTCTCAGCAGATTGTTCGAGCAGAGTAGTATCCTTGCGATTAAGCGATATCGATTACTCGTATAATTAACTTTCATATTCGGAGTGTGCACATGCGTTTGTATTATTAAAATAAGTGGAGTAAAAATTATAATTATTATCGTTTTACATATATTTAATCTTATCACTCTTTAAACTTAACACATAACTGTTAATGTTGGCACACACGCTCACAAATGTATATTTATTAAGATCAGATCTTCAGGGCGTTGACACCGTAGTCTGAGGGAACAGTGTGTGATGCATACATAATACGTAGAAGCGCATGTTGTGGTGTTATCGATTTATGTGCCGGCTCGGTTATCGCGGAGATCGGTTGTCGCTGTCTCCGGGGATACAGACCTCTCAACGCCGTCGCGTCGTCTTAGCTACATGTTAGCTCACTGTCGATACGCGGCTGATAAGAATCGATGAAATCGTTTCCGTTAATGTATACGTACTCGGTGTCGCCCATGTTTCGGATTTCATTAAATAATTTAGTCAGTGACGATTGGGTCGTAGAAGGCCGTTGAAACTGTTCGACTCATTTACCGCTGCTTTTATGCTGCGTGACCGTGACAAGTGTCTCTTGTACAAGACCTTTCAAAATTCAACGAAGACAGACCAGCAACCACTATCACAAAACAGAGGAAAGAAAGAAACAAAGAAAATGTCTGTTTAAATAGGTTCTAAACTTCCTGAAGGCACACACTCTACCGATAAACATTCCGAAAAATCCCACTGAATATAAAACAACATTGCGACATTAACAGTCTAAATTTCGCATACTCGCTGAAGCAGATTAGTTACTAAAGCGAACTGCAAAGCCTATAATTAATTAATACATATATCAGAACTATTTTCTTTAACGGTCCAATATACACTGTCCAAAATCGTTATTCCTTTTTGTGTCGGGAAAAGACTTTTACTTTTCACGTGTGCACAAACTCACCATTTTTCCTCATTCTTGGTCCCTTCTGACATCTGCATTCCCCACTTTAATATTACCTTTGTAACTCCACTATCCCACAAACATCCTCTCTCATGTTGTATCTTTCAACGAATTTTACACATTTGTTCTCATTCGTCCTTCTCATATCCCAGTTAATCCAGCCTTTTCCCTTGCTTCTTTCAATTTCTTATTTTGTCTCGCCTTTCACGCTACACAGATATTTCTTCTCAAGTGTCTTCGTTCTGCTTTTTCAGTCTTCTCGACTCGTATCCATTTGTAACTACCCGTAACTTAACTGCCTCAATTTTTCTTGTTATTTATTTTTTTATAAAAAAATGTTCTCTTGTTGTCTTGTAATATTTTTATAGTTTTGTTTCTTCGTGTATGTTACGTCTTATCTTTCGCATGTTTCAGCTGTAATCTCTAAAATATTGCAACTGATTGAGTTGTTTTCACTTCTCTAATGTGTATGCTTGGGGATCCGTTCAGGAGGCGTACACCAAGAAAGCCCTTGAAGGCCGTTTTTCTTTGACTAGTCTCACTAACATTGTCACTGTTTTCTTCTGTCGTCGTTCAGTGTCTCATAACATAAAACTGTCTCGTTAAATACTCTTCAGAAAGGTGAAAACCGTATCAAATTCCGCCCATTAGTTGTCGAGTCTAGCACGAACAAACAGATGCTTAACGGAGTGTTTTTTTTTTTTCTGTAGAGGTATTAGAAATACCGATGAAATATACACACAGTCTAATTATGTGAAAAAAGCTAATTGAAATCTGTACATTTTTTCATACGTCTACAACATTCTTACCATACTAACTCCTAATGTTGAAGCCAAAATATTCCTAAGAATCTTCTAGTCAGAGTTAAAGCTTTTAAATGTTTTTGTCTCTTCAAAAAATAAATCAATCTAGTGTTTTAATTCTCCAGTAAAACCAATGAGTGGAGTTAAATTTCTAATATTACGAGTATAAGTGTCACAACTGAAATATCAAAACGGAACGGGGTATGTTTATGTGTATGTGTGAGGAGAAGAGAAACAAGACTAAATGATAAGTGAATAGTGAACGATAAAGTAACATGTAGATAGAAGGGGAAGAGATAAGATAAATAACAGTAAAGTGAGTAAGAAAGAAAGAGAATACGGAAGGAGTGTTGTGGCAGAAAGTGGATGAAGTTGGGAAGGATTGAGAGCAGGTTGCAGAACTGAGAGAAGTAGACTATGCGATGGACTCTAGAGTAGGGTATGGTGTGGAAGAGCTGATTATAGGGAGTGAAAGTAGTACCCCGTACTCTTAAATCCTCTTCTCATCCTACGCCATCCTTCACATCCTACATCCACTTATCGTACAGACTTTCTCATACCTTACCTTACTAGACACTTAATAACCTCTTCTGTCAATCGTCCCCCCCACCCCCGCCTGTGTTTCAATTATGATACGAATACTAATGCAGATTTATGCTAATGGTAATACTAATACTAACTCATATATTATACAGTGAAAATGTAAAGCGCCAGTTGATTTATTACTGGAGACATCTTCAGCTGCACTAATTTATGCCAGTGACATTACAACGATACATCCATGCAACTAACTTATATATTTGAATTAAACTGACTAATTATTTTAATATTAGTTTGTTTCCTGGTAACGATGTTCTCATAAATATCAAACAATTATGTTTTGTTAGATAAATTCATAAATAAATAGTTTGTTAATGGCTTCATCTAGATGATGCAAGTATATTATTTTATTAATATTTTTAGCCCATTCGTTCAGTTGTAAACGACCACTCCTTATAATGAAGCTCCTGTGAGTAAATGTTCACTGTATATCACTCCTCCTTTTTTAATGTCTCTCTTTACTAAATTCACAAACATCTTCTACTTTTCTCTCTCCTTGTCCATTCTTTTCCAGTTTTAGACCTGCATTCTTCTAAAATTCTCTACACCCCGTCCTCCCATCTAAATTTAGGTTTCCTCTCGATCTGCTTCTCATTGCTCTCCACTGCTTCTTTTTCAACGCTGCCGGTAGTCAGATCATCTTATACTCCGTACTTTCTTAGTCTTTATATGTTTTCTGCGTCTTAGATCTTCTCTATTTCGTAGCTCCTTTTCACTATTCATGTATTCAATATCTCAAACCGAAGAGTTTTCTCTCATACCTCCTCAGCTTATCTTCTTCGGTATGGTGAACCACGTGGTATCAAACCCAGTCCCTGAGACAACACTAGATGATTACAGGTCTTCGTATACCTTCCTCTCTCCTTGGTTCAGCTTTGATTCGTTCTCAACGAATTCCTAAGAGTGGCGGACAATGTGGTAAGGAATCTCTCTCAGGAACTCCACGCGACTGTAACGCGAGTTTCAGTTCTCGTGACGGTGTGGGAAAACCACAGTGTTGAAGAAAGCAGTCAGACATGGAGACTGCGGTGTTTTCGAGCAGCACCATTGTACATCCTCTGCTTTCTAACCAACAACAACTTCCCTCTCCAATTATCTCTTCACATTCTCCACCAGACTGTCCCTGTATTTGAACCAGAGCGTTAGATGACTTCCTACCTAGCAACACCGGTATGACAGCGAACAGATATTAGGTGAGTGGGAGCTTCTTCCAAGGTTTGGTCACAGTGAGTGTCTTTCCCCATCAACTCAAGAGCCCTACACTCCGAAAAAAGAGATAAACTATTCCTGCAATTGTATTGACGTTGTTGAATGAACTGGGCCCTCGGACTTTATATACATCACGGAGTTAGCAGCACCCGGTGTTGTTGGAATAGTCTGTACACACGCTCTGACACTTGGAATGGACTTCACGTTCTTCACGTCTGCATGATCTGGAATGGATTTCCTTTGCTTCCTCCTGAAGAACATAATATTATTCCATACACAGTTATGATTGGACTAATAGGTGTCATCTTTTGCATAGACCGAAGAGGACAAGAGTAGATTCCGGAGGATTGTTTACCTTGTCAGAGTCACCGACAGATGTAAAATAAAGTCTTATCGACCATTCTCGAGTTAGCCAGCTGTATGACAGGAGACGGTCTCTCGTGTGTGGGGAAGCACATCATCTGCTGATCGCCTAAGAGCTGCTGAGCTCCATTTTAACTCTATTAAGTGTTTTTAAACATGACTTCCGTCTAGTTAATTAACTTCCCCTGAAAATTGTACTATTCTAAATTTAACCCCCTTGCAACTCGGAAAGGGGTGGAATAAACGATCGTGATTTGCGTGTTTTAACCCTCTTTTAACCACTTTAGGGTTTGAATTTATTAAAGCTTTGACTTTTGACCTTACAGAAACCTGCCTACCAAACTTCATGCTCATAGGATTACTCGTTCGGGAGATGTGGTAACGAGTTAGTGAGTGTTGTGGTGGTAAGTGAGTGAGTGGTATTTGGTACTGTAGACAGCAACTACTGCAATTAACAATAATAAAGCATAATTGTAAGACTGTGCGCCATTCTTGTGTGTTCAGTAACAATCGATTAGTGTTTGTTAGTGTTTGTCGATTAGTTTCATAATCTCAGCGTTAGTAGCAAGACGCATTTATTGTAATACTTACGTAATCGTATGCTGGTTTTACAATTTAATTGTTACATTTCATCAAATCGGCGGTGCTACTACAGTTGATTCTCATCATAAGTCTCATGGTAAATAACAAAAAAAATCTAGTACAAAACATTTTTTAATATACATTACTCCATAAAATTTCACCGACTTCGTTCATAAACATTGGCTAGCTTCTGACCGCTCATAGCGGACAGTGAATGTGGTCGGCGTGAAAACTAGTCAAAAACTAATTAGAACTAGTTAGTTTTTATAATTATAAACTGTTGAATTCCACCAAGCATTAAAAATGAATGATTGAAATAAAATATATTGATTAATTTAAGTATATTACCTCCATAAAATATTGTGAATGCTTATAGGAAATTTTTTTAATTGTCATAAAACGTCTGAAATGAACGTTTTAAAAATATGCTGAAATGAAACTGGAAATGTTTCCCTCTACCTTGAGATGAACTGTAGAATTGTATTAATTAAGAATAACATATCCATTGTTGTCCTAGAGTCTAAAATTTTTTGTACGTACTGCTACCATAGTTCTGCCATTGATTCAAAGGTAACTATTTGATTTCTGCAAAAACGTTCTGCGCGCGCTTGTGCGTAATAGTGTTGGTGATTCTGTTAAGTAGCCTACCGTAGATGGGGATAAAATTTCAACTCTATATATTTAAAATTATCTGAATGTAATTTTAATTCTCTAGACGGCAATGTACATTTAGAATTAAGAAGAGCTTCTCATTTGAGTATTTGCGATTGTGAGAATTTCTAGTTAAAATTCCTATGTAGGTACATAGCAACTTCCTGCTTTGGATTGGGGAGGTCGCTCAACGAATCCAAAATTAAGTGTGTTACTTAATAATAAGTAATAATATGAATAATAAGTATTGGAGATTTTTTTAGATTTACACTTTCATGTGTTTTTACATGAATTTTAGGCTTTATTCTTGCTTTTATTGTTGGTCGCGAGCTTATTTTCATGTTCACAGTCTGATTCCAATTGTAAGAATAATTTTAGTTTTTTTTTGTTACTGGCCCAATAAATAATTTTTAAAAAGTATGTAAAATTAAAACCTAATAGTGCTTTCGGTTTTGTTGTATGTTCTCTTGTTGGAACCGGAGTGGTGAAGAATGTATAACCGTATAACCCCGAAGCAGGTGATGTATCAGAATAGATTATCAGAATGGCACACTGTCGGTCAGTATTGTTTTCTCTGCATTTGTTATTAAATAAATAGGGGCGCGTGTAAATCTCTCTCTCTCTCTCTCTCTCTCTCTCTCTCTCTCTCTCTCTCTCTCTCTCTCTCTCTCTCTCTCTCTCTCCTCTCTATATCTATCTCCCTCTCCTTCTCCCCACTTTTGGTTCCGATCATTTTCCCATTTTCGATAATCATAAGTTTACTATTTTGTATTTGTACTGTTTAGAAACAAAATAGATACGTCCAGCTACAGATTTAAAGTTTTACAGAGTTATGTCAATTCCCGCACTGTCCTATGGGTGTCAATTGTTGCACAACTACCAAGTAACACGACATTAAAATACAGGTCTCAGAAATGGCGTCCTTAAGAGGAGTTAAAAGATGTTCTAAACCTGACCGTATAAAGATTGAGGCCATAAGAGAAAAGTTAAAAGTTTTTAACATCATGAAAAATTAACTGATTACAAACAACGGTGGAAAGAACACTTACAAAGAATATCAGATTTCAGACTGGGCAAGTAAGTCTGGAAATACAAATTTCTACGACACAGGTGGTGGGTAGACCCAAGAAGAGATAGCTGGAGGATATTTGAAAGCGAAACAGGTAGCACCTTGTTGCCGTGTTGTGGAGATGATGATGATGATGTATTTGCACTGCAACCATTTGTAATTTTTATAAAATATGTGTTTTCTACATATAAAATATGTTACTACATATACATATATAGTTTTAAATTAATTCGAAGAAATAATTAAAACATGTACAACACTTCGTAATATTTATTCGTTTTTATAAAAAAATATCTTTGTAACAATCTGATGATTGTTTCAGTTAGTTATTCTCAATGAGTGTACAGTAGTTACCAAGTGTTTGTTATAAAATGTCCGGTGTTCTGTACTCGCGCGCGCGCGCATGTTTGTGTGTGTGGTATCTCAAGGAGACAAACCATGCTACCTGACATAGTGTCATTTTTGACAATGACAATAATTTAATACTACTATTATGTGAAACGTATCAATATAAGCTTCGAGGCGACTGCGGTATTGCCATGTCGCTTCACTCCCCGCCTTTGCCTACGCATAACCAAGTGTAACGTGCGACAACGCTGTTGGGAGGGGGGCGGGAAAGAGCTATTACTATTGCGTAACCTCGAAGGTTATCATGCTAAGTCCCGTACTATAATATTAATACTACACGTAGGTAAGGTGTGAGTTTTGTAAGTTTGTGGTGATTTCTATTGCAAAGTTGCTTCTATAACTGGAGAAATAACAAAATATGTTCGGTTAGTTGTAGCATTTTAAATAGCCGTTTACGTACTTTTAATTTCTATCATCTCTGGTAATACTCTGGAATTGTATGTGTGGCACCTGGGCATTATAAATATCTAAAAAATGATTGTATTTTTTTAGTACAATGTTCTGCCAAACCACTGCTAATATTATTATTGGAAATAAGATTGCCGTGTTCTGAGAGACGATTTTCAAAGAACGTTTGTCTGACCAAAATAAATTGCGTCACGATCTTTGCACTTGAGTTGGTAGTTGCCACATGTATGTAGACCGTTATGTTTTTCCTTATTGTTTACTGAAATAAACTTAGATCTCACTTATTAGAAAATGTCGTGTGAACATTAATTTTCTTTAATCTGTTGTTAATTTTGTGAATAGTTTAG
Organism: Magicicada septendecula; assembly: GCA_034769895.1. NCBI lineage: Eukaryota > Metazoa > Arthropoda > Insecta > Hemiptera > Cicadidae > Magicicada > Magicicada septendecula. Next base: position 184,937,025 of record CM068371.1, on the reverse strand, counting down.
GTAGGCCTATGTACTTAGTGAACTTACAGGGTTTTTGACTACGGTTCTACTAATGGTATAAAATTGTTTATTTAATAATTTCTTTCGTTTATTTTCAAAAAATTAATTGTTGTAGCAAATTAGGACTGTTATCTATTATTTACAGCATTGCCTTTAAATTGTTTTCTTTACAATATTCTTCTAAGATGAAGGTAACATCAGTAAAATCAGTAAACTGTAGACCTGAAACTGCAGTAGTCTGTTTTGCTCTATCGAGCTTTGTTCGCTAGGATTCTTCACGAGTAGGCCTGAACAGTGATCTGCTCCGTGCCAGCGTCGCTTCCGTTCCGGACAACTGTTCTAACCACCGCCTTACGGTGCCTTACTGTTGTCTGCTGTACCTGGATCGGGTAGTACGGGGCAAGTAATTCCAGCCGGTACATAACAATAAAATTTCATTTTATTCTCCTGATCGAGTAGATGCGACCTTCAACTGTCTTTGGAACTTACCTTGTAAGTTGACACCTCGTAAGATTATACCTTGTACAAACGTAACAAAATATCGTGTATCTGCATTTGAGCGTTAACTATTTATTATCTGTAAATAGTTCGGACTATTTTCTTTCAGTCTCGGACGTTGGGTGAATATGCTTGTTAAACTATATGGATAACATACCACATATTGTCATAGCATTGTGATTAAAATTACTGTCTAAATTAGACATAACACGATTAAATTACAGCTAAAACTTATAACTTTACGTGGGGAAATTAGACTTTTAAAAAAATCAAGAAAAGTTCATTACTGGAACTAATATTTTCATTTCCTAAAACAACTTAGTTGTTAAGTTTCCCGGACTGCATAGAGTTGAGAAAACTGTTTGAGATCAGTATACGGAAAACTGTAAATAACTCGCGGACAGTTACCTGTTGAGAATAATAAGTAAGGTGGTTGATCAGTTTTCAGGTTTTAAAATTTCATCAAAATGATTTATTGTACATAATATAATTTCGTGTATCATATATAACTCTTACCTGTATATAATTTTAAAGTAATTACGCATTATAAAAAAAAAATTATTTCTTAAACGAGATTCAACGTGTTTCACAGCTAATTATAATTTTAGATGTGTGTTTTTGTTTGGTAAAAGATGATTTATTTCATCGAGACGTAAGGAAGAGAGCTAAATGAAATAAACAGCGACTGCTACCTTGATCTTGCGCTTGGTTTCTACACTGTGTCAATGCCGGTTGTTGCCATTTAGATGAAGTAAAAGGTCTTGCTGTCTGCTCTGACAACTCAGTTATCGCAACGTGGAATTCTATCCTTCGCCGTTTGCTCATTACCTGGTTGCTTTCTAATCTCTGCAATAAATACACGTGGTATAATCCCGTAGTTTTTGTGAGCTATCTAGCGTTACATTACGTTTCTGATTAATGTTTTCCTTTCTGTACACTCGCGAGCAAACAGACTGTAACATGACTCGTACTTTTGCAAAAATGAAAGGAATGTTAGTCGCAGAGTCGTTAACCTACCGTGAACAGGAACTGATGAGAATTGTGCGTTGCGTTGCTCGTTGGCCGAAATTGAATTGGCATTGCCTTGCCTGGTAAAACTGGTATCTCATGGACATACTCTCGCGTATGTGCAAGGGGATTTTAATACTAGACATTAAAAATGTTAATCGTAGAAAATTCTGAAAAGAAGAAACAATAAGTTTATTCAATACAAAAATACAAAACGCGCTCGTTCGTGTGCTTGTGTGGGTGTTTGTGCCATAGGTACGAAGTAAATTTAATTTATTTATTGATTGCTGTCTCTCAGGAATTCTCTATCTTCCTCATATTCATTGACAAATTTTCTGACCTTCAAATCGTTGCAGGAAGCAGACACATTTCAAACTTTTCTCTGTGCAATTCCTGTACACAGAATTGTACACGAAGGCGATTTCCTATCTGTGCATATACATATATTTAATATTTGCGATAGTGATGAAAATGAGAGTAAATAGGCCTATGGAAAAACCAAATATGGAAACTAATAAATGGGGAAAAACGTTTACAATAAGGCCTTAACGAGTGATAAAGAGTAAAAAAATAATAATAACAAAAGTTTACATAATATTTAATTAAAAGATTAAATAATACAAATAAATAATTACTATGAAAAAACATACAACACTCACAAAACCCAAACACAGTGCACACGAACACTTGCACACCGTGAAATGTATTTGTATTATTTAGTCTTTTGATTATATATTACGTGAACTTTTGTTAATTCTTTATAACTTGTTGGTAGAGTATTATTTTTTTCTGTCATTTCTATACATGTATTAATTTATAATTAGCCTGAAGACGGCTGTCGATTGTTTGGTAGGCGAAACGTCGCATTTATATCTTTCTGTGATGGCAAATGGCCGTCAGTTAAATTCAAATTCAAATTTCTACAATTCGTCACACCCAACTTTTAAAGAAGTAGCTTTGAAAGATATGAAATTTTATTTGAATTTTATGTTTTTGTTTAGACCAGTAGGTCGCAACCTTAAGATGACCGCAGACCACTGAGTTAAAAGCCAGATAAAGCGTGGTCCTCTCTCGCCTACCACGGACTCATGCCACTAAGGAAAAGTCCAATTTACTTTGTTTATGTACTTATTAACCGATCTTATTAGACAATTTATTTATCTAACCTAATCTAACTAATTTTAATTAACTTAAATTACGTTTACGGTAATTAAATCATGTGAAATTACCACTGCCTTCCTTGAGATTAATCAGTGAGATTGAGTTGTCTAGCATTTGTTTCAGCATCTACGAAACTGGAACGATACGGCTGCTCCAAAGCTAGTACTGCATTTATCATCCTATAAACGTGTTTTTGTACCCGATTTCTTCGCCTCTTTTTTATCACTCAGTAATTTTCTTGGATTTCGTTGTCCATGACGTGTCCTTTACTTAACTAAATATCACTATAATATTGACGACTCGGAACACTAAGTTTTTATAAGTAAAAACGTAAAGTTTTTACTTATAAAATACTTAGTGTTCCGAGTCGTCAATATTATAGTGATATTCAGTAATTTTCATTCTCGTACGTTCTAATTTCTATATGATGCAGTTTATAAACTAGACTACATAATTGCTTTTTAACATTTATAGGTTCGTAGCCTCACGGACCAATTCTGGGCTTTTTGGGGCCATCGGTTGAGAGCCAGTGATTTATATGAAACTATAACAAACCGTTCTCTCTACATTTCACGAGCTCTGAGCCCAGTTGGTCGCAGTCACTATTATAAGGTGACCTGCATATATGTAACACTATTTACAATGAACTCGGTTTGTAGATTTGTAGAGTTCTGTACCATTTACTTAGTCCACCTTCCATAAGGTTCTACCTAACAATGCATCACGGATCAAATTTTCTCATAGAGTAGGAATACCACTAAAATCGTGAGGACATCTTTTAAGGTAAACGCGCTCACTACGCGGCCTCATACTTACAGCACAGATTTTTTATTTAAATTTATTCTGCCCAGCATCATGTGGTTAGTCGTTAGGCGAACACTTCAATATAAAAGGAATGCAGCAGACGCAGATCGTTCTGGCTGTATATTATCTGTATAAGTGTATAAACAGTGAACATTTCGTTCATTATGCTTGTTACGATGCGTAGACACGGCACGCTCGCTTTAATAATTCATAGCCACCCAAACAGGTGCCTACCGCACGGCCATACCGTGTTAACTATACTATAACTTATCTAGAATTGGATCTAATAATTTATTGATATACACGATCCCCGCCGTACCTGAGTGCCTTTTATATCTTGGCGTTATATATAGGCTGGTTATTGAGATTAACTCGCATAAAGCAAAATTCACATTAACGTAGATTAAGACTGTTAGTTAAGAATACTGCCTACAGAATATCATCATCATCATCATCAATGGTGAATTCTGTCCGAAGACGTGCCTCAGCAGAACTGTACTCTCCACGTTGTTCTATCCTGTTCCGCTCTCTTCCGTTGTTCGTAATTTCTCTCCTACATCAAATCTGCAAACACATCATTTTATCTTCTTTTGACATGGAATCCATAGGTATGTAATGTCTTACTCGCACGTTTCGCGAAAATTGACCGTTATGTTTCAAATGTACTTTCGGCATACCACTATCTCACGAACCGCTCAACGAATCCCAGCAAACCAGGTGTCAGGTGATCGAGTCACTCACCTTTCACCAATAGTACTGAGAATTTTGACAACTGACTTCAGTCGCCTCTAGGCTTTGTCTGCGTGAGGGTGTTTTTGCGCCGAAAATTTCTAAATTGCTCCACTAAAACTTAAATATCTCGGAAACTACAAGTCCGAACGCGAAAATACAAAGTGCGTTGTGATCCTCAGAACTAAATCTCTCCAATAACACCAATTCCGAGTACCAGAAGCACTCACAGAAAATAATAACAACATTTGAACTCAAAAATTTGAAATGCCTCGACCTAAAAATCGCGATAAAACTCGAACCAAAAATTTCAAACCGAAAACCGGCAAATCCTATGCAGAGCGTCAACAGGCCTATCGTTTGAGACTAAAATCAAAGAAATCGGCCGAGAACTTAGACAATGGCAACCATTTGAAGATTGACAAAACCCCGTCAGCGCCCAAGCGGCCCGCATCTCCAATACCTGGGTCATCCGGCGTGCCCCCAACGCCGGATACATTGAAACTTATGTAGCTGTTTATTTAACCAACCCTTCATTCCTTCCCAAAGCACAAGTCTGCCCATGATTCCATGTCTACCGGTAGTCCCACGACTACCAGGTTTAAATTTGTATCCCTCTTCTAGGTACCTTCTGTCTGTCCCTCAGTTAGTTCCTTCTCAAAATGTGACCAAATCAGTTTTTTTTTCTTTTTCATGATTCTTATAACATTTCTCTCTCCATTTATTCTCCTAAGCACTTCTTCATTTGTTACCTTTTCTTTCCAATTACTCTTTTCCATTTCTAGCCACAACCACATTCCAAAGCTTTCCACATACGTGTTTTCGTCGTTTCTATCATCCGTGTCTCGAGTCACATATTACAATGGTCCATATAAAAATACTTTGCACATCACTTCCATAACTTCACAATGATTTCTCTTATAACCAATGGGTTTCTTACTCTATTTGCCGTCTTTCCAAGCGAAGTTCTACTTCTAATATTCTCTGTACACGTTTCATCCCAAGTTATTATACTCGCAAGGTATATGAATGACTCTAATTGTTCCAACTTTTGACCTTCTATTATCACTTTTGCCTCATTCTTTTCTATTAGAATTTCTGTTAGAACTATTCTATCCACCACTTTTTGTAAGCTATCTTCGCTGCCCGCTAGAACTACATAATCATATTTATCATGCATATTTAATTAATGTAATTCTTTCTCCTCTACTATCCTCCGAAAAGAACACCATACGATCTTCTTGTTTCTATATATCTTGGCTTAGGTGTTTAGATTTGTTCAGATTTTCGCTATTGTCATCGTTTTCTAAGTCTCCCTAGATTCTGTTAGCCATAGGAGTACAGGTGAATGCGGCTTTTGGAATTCTAGTCTTCTGTTCTCTGATCTCCAGTTTTAGTTTTTTCCTTTAATTATTTATCCCTTATAGCAACATATTTAATGTCTTTATTTCGACGTATACCTAACGTTATACTTCTTTTTCTTATTTAGTATTTCAGTTCGGGTTTATTACTTATTTTCGTCTGTCTACCGATTCAACAGTTCAGTTTGAACGCGGTATATTTTGAACGTTGTTCAACTAAGCCGTAGAAGATCGGGACAAAAACAGTAAAGAATTTTTCAAAGAGGCTTGTGTTGTGCTTCTGAGCAGTGACGACAAACGATTTCATAAAGTGGCCAGACATTTACTTCTAGCATTAGTGAGTCAAGAAGCAAAATAAAGATTAGTCTAGGTAAATATTTAGCAGAAAAGAAACTTTACAGTATTTCCGAAATCTTTTATTAATGAAATTCAAGGTACGATAAAATTAAGTAAATTATTTGGCTCAGTTTCAGTTGCGGGAAAGTCAGATAAGTGTAATTATTACACAGTTTAATGAGTGTAATTTAACAAATTATTTCTGCATTTATGGGCACACAACTATGTAACTATTTTTATGGAGACACAATAATTGAATGTGTTACCCATTACATGTCCCATGAAAAATTGTGTTCGCATTTTAAATTGTAAAACTGATTAAATGGTTGGCTTTACAGCGTCAACTTGAGGGCCGAATTTGGCCTGAGGACCTAGAGACCTTGCTGTAGACCAGTGCTTCCCAACCTTTCCGGACCCGCGTACCACTTTGGTCTTCCGCATTAATTTTCGAGCACCACCGGAGCTTAAAGAAATGTTATTGCCAGTAAAGAAAACAAAATAAGATAAGAGCAGACATCTAATGAAATATTACCGTAAAGTGTTCAGGTTATGTTTTTATAATGGTAATCGTTTTAAATCATATCCGATGCAAATTTATTGTTGTTTTGAACATAAATTTGTATTTATTTATATGTTTAAGTAAATTCTTTTTCCCTAGCTATTTATTCTTGCGTACCATCGGTTGGGAACCCCTCACCTAGAGTACAGGCCACTTTCAACAGAGGCTATAAGTAATATAATACGATGAAGCGCGAGAGTTCAAATGTGTAAGATGAAACAGATGTCGGACAGTATTCATGTATTGAGGAACCAAGACATCAATAAACATTTCTTCATGTATTTTTTATATTAAATTAAAGTCGATCTATAGTATGTGCAGCTAAAAAAAGATGTGATACCACACCCACTTGTAGAGAACACAGCAGGTTCTAAAGCGTGTTCAATCACACATGTGGTACGTACAGTCCATGAAGTCTCAGAAAGTGTGTTCTTATGTCTCAAGACAGTGTAAAATTAATCTCCACCTTTCTATCTCCGATAAACTTTCCCGTTAAAAAGAGAAAAATTTACTGTATGGTATTAATTATGTTGCACACTCATTTTATCTGGATTATGAAATTACTTATGGATTTGATAGGAATATCGGCAATAAGATAGGGATGATCCACCTTGAACACCTATCGTATGATGATGCGATAAGGAGGACTCTGGACAGGGATTGTAGAAAAGACACAACTGAAATTTTATATGAAGATTACGATACCAGCGTTATTAGGCCTCAGCTATTGAGGGAGACATGGGTGATAAGGCAGAGTGATGAAACCAGTATTCAGTGGGTAGAAATGAAGTTCCTTCGATCTGTTAAAGTTTCACTAAGCGGATAAACTTAGTAATGATGGTCGGGAGCAGCTCAGCATTTTCTCTTTAGTCGAGCGAGTTTATGATTGTCGTAATCGAGGACAGTATCACGTGTTTAAAATGGCAGACGGCAAACCTATGCCAAAGCTGGATTTCCGGCACACATCTTTTGGAGCACGCGGTGTCCGCCGTCCTCAGAAGAGGACGGGTTGTGGAGCCGAAAAGGTCGCAAGGCCTAAACCTTGAAGTTAACGACCACGGCGAACTCATTATATATTAAAAGATAGTAAGTTTGACGAAAATCCTGGAAATGCAAGAAACAACGTAATGTCACTTTTAAAGAACGTAGAGCTTTTGTAAGTACAAGAAGAATTTTTCATGTTATTTATTCCGAAAAGAATATTAAAATTACGTAACTGTCGTGAGCGTAGCAAGCTATCGTCAGACAAATCACACGGTTGGCCTTACTAACCGTATTCAATTATGTATATGAATAAATTACGGAGCGGAACTGTGTGCTGTATCGGTAAGCGTGGGAAGCCTACGGCGCCGTCTTCCTTACCGGCACCGGTATGCCTAATTTAACTGATGTTACGCTGTTGAATTTAGTCAGGCGATTTCGTCCGTGCCCTTGCAGCCTCCACTTGTTTGTTTAGACTTAAAGCAATTACCATTAATTACAAATTGTAATTAATTGAAAAACAACGGCATTACAAAATGTGTAATTGTGATGAATTTTAAAAAGTTAGACAAAATTTGCAAGTAAAACTTTACGTGGTATAATGGAAACAAAGTCACAGTTCATTAGTATAGTATAAAAAAGAAGACTGGCACGTTTCGGCCACTAAAGGCAACGACCAGCCAAAGTTTTTACTGCGCAGAATTGTCAACGGCTTATTCGTGTAAAACGGAATCTTGGGTCCGGAGTACCATTAAATTAAAAAGAAAAAAATGATTGTTGTGGTCATTCTACTAAGTTATTCCATGAAATCTGTACGTTGCCGTCAACTTCAACATAGTTTGCACCACGATACCAGATTTAATATATTAATTGAACGGATAATAATTTGACACTGATTTCACTCTTACGCTTCAGTGGTCGGAACATTTAACAACTTCTACGCTTGACAAGCACTTTTCATTGAAATTATTGTCAATATCAAACGTTTCGTCCATCCTATGATATGGAATTTACCACTGAGCATGGCACCTCTTAGAATAGGCGAAACATTTGCCGTTACCAATAATTTCAATAAAACGTTGTTGTTAACCGCAATAAGTGTTGTTATTATTTGTTATTAATGCTTGAACATTAAGAAGATTTGCTTCTTTTACGCGAGTTCATATAACGCAGTTATAAAACATCCTGCCTTAAAATATTGCCCTGAAACTTCTGCTTCTCTTTGATCGAAGAATAACAATTTGCCTGCCAAATTGAGTCCAAAAGTGTATGTCATTTCATGAATATGACCGAACTCATTATTTGAAGAAATCGCGTTTTCAGAACAGAGAAATTACACCAATAGTTGTTCTTTTAGTCGAAAAAGTTGATAGCTTAAGTTACGAAAAAGTCGATGGAAGGAGCAGTTGATTGTGATGCCCCGTAGCAGACATGTCAATAGAATTTTTAAAATTGTATTTTCCAAATATAAAATTTAAGAATTAAGCTTTCTAAGTAGTAAATGAAAATTACAGAAAATTTAGGAGAAAAAATATCCAGTGTTCTTGTTGAGCCGTAAGGGATCTGTGAAGGTAGATGACAACGGACCGCTGAATCAGAGCGAGGGCCAAAATAGCGAGAATAAAAAGAAATAACTGCCAAAAATTTAAGAAGGTCAATTTTCAAAATAAATGGATCGCTTTAGATCTGATGTGCTGCCTGGTAAATAAAGTAACCTAAAGCAGCGGCCTAAAGAAATTAAAAAAAAAAAAATCAGAAAACTACATCAAAAATTATTTTGTAAAAAATTCCCTCTAATTAATGATTGTGCTTCTCAAGAATGCTGAAGTTGTGAAAACTTAAGTGACACTTTCAAGCCCTACTACGGAAGATCTGCTCCGTCGTGTTTCGTGGGGATTTTTTAAACTCCGCTATAATAATGTCATCTGCGACCTGTAAAGCTTCGGTCGGACACACGTGCGTCAGTTGTATCTGGTTTCGCTGAGGTCACCGCGCCGGTAAATTATTATTGTTGAGTATTTATTAAGCGAGGCCACAATAAACCCCCGCAGTGGTGGACTTCATTCACAAAATTCACTGAATGTTTACCTGACCCAGTGCACCTAATTCACCTGCTGTATAGAACAGCAGGTAGCTTACTTAACCTCAGGCTCGAGACGACTGCACATCCGCCCACGCTCTGTATGTCTGGCGTACCAACACCCAGTCCCCTGGCAACCACTCACTGTGGAGAGCAATACGTCATTTGTTATTTGTTTGTCTTTCTCGTATTCACATATTTATCAGCACGTTGACAATTTTACATTTATATTGCACTAAAGTTACTAATTATATCATGTGTTCAGCATAATACTTCTATTATTCTGAGAAGGAATTTCTTCAAATAAATTCGTGTGCTATAATGTCCTCGCTACAAAGCACGGGCTTTCTGAGTTGTCGCTCGGAAGAGGCAAGGAACGAGCAGAGCTGTCAAGACTTGTGGAGGAAGAGGATGTAAGGGATTTTAAGGAAAATTAAGATGTGCAATAGTGAAGTATCTACAACTTTTCAGAAAAAAGATTGTACTTTATCTTCATCAGAAGAAAATGGTGAACGAAGTATTTTTTAATCGTTGAAACACTTAATAAGGGTTCCTCCTCCTCTTCCCGCTCCTCCTCTTCTTCTTCCCCATTTTCCTCCCACTCCTCCTCCTCCTTCTTCTCACCACTTCTTCATTCCTCTGCTGCTGCTGCTCCCCCTCCCTCCACCTAATCCTCCCCACATCCCCCTCCTCCTCCATCCTCCTCCTCCTTATATCCACATCCTCTTCCTATTCCTCCTCCTCCTATAACTCTACAGCCCAAAATCGGGCATTAGTGACTTCCATTTTGAGACCTCCACCTCAGTCTACCGACAGCGAAGGACTTCCATTCTCCCCACTTCAACATCCCTCTCGCATCTGCTGCAACAATGTCTCCTTTCTTGGGGGACTTTTTGCTCTTTTACCCTGCATACTTGCAACGAAGACTCTGGTTGGTATTTTGTCACTGTCCATTCTCACGTCATGGCCAGCCCACTACAGTTACCTCAGCTTTGTGTGCATTCTACTGTTGGCTCGCTGAATGACAATAGACCTCTTGTGTATGCGATACACACTTACTAAGAAACGATAGCTATATTAGTTTGGTATTGGCAAAAAGATTTTGGAAAGAAATGCAAGTATAGAAGTTAACTTAAATTAAAAGAAATCAAACCGGTAATAGAAGGAAATAAAGATTTCTGGGCTCTAGTGGCTGCAGGAATGGTTTTAAAGAAATTTCATCGTATGACCACCCGTCAATTTCCGGATTTAGGCCACAGTGAGAGACGAATTGTTTGTGTGTGTGTACACACGTCTGATTTTTTTTAGAACTGGCAGTTCACTTAAACATTCTATATAGCGCATGCAAGAAGTTTAGTATTCTATAACCTACGCCCATGGCTATAGATAATATCGCTTTTGTATTCTTATTTTTTGTGCCTCTCAGGAACAGCACACACAGACAAAGGTGAGGAGGATTTTGTAGCTCATCATACCTGCTGTGTTTCCAGGAAGCAGACCACCTTCCGTTTCTTAAGTCCGTTGAAATTCCTTTCGGCAATTTTTGTGGTACCGTTCCTTCTACATTTATTACTTAATTCCTAAGCGTCGTCATTTCCGTAATTTATTGTGCTTATTAACGCTATCAGATCACCGTGTTCTATGTGCTGTTTGCGTATTTACGTGAAGTTGGTTTCGTTAATTACCTCCCCCTATATGAGAAATTCTCGTGTTCAGCATACAAAGTTTTTTTGTGTGAAGAGAACAGACCTCATGAAAATTAAGTTAAGTTATGCAGCGCCACATCCACATGTGGTACGTGTATCGAGGGCGATGAAATGTTTGCTGAATATGTATATGTGTAATATATTTTATAACTTACGTCCGTTATTTTCAAAGTAACGTTGCGTAGTTATTCGATGATTTCCAACCACTTCCAAGTCGCCTCAACTCTTTTCTACTAACTGAACGGTAAAATAAATAAGCTTGCTACGGTCAAAGGCCATCCCCTCCACATTCTGTTCCATTATGTTTTTAATTTTACAGTTTTCTTCACTAACATTTCTCGTATCGTGTCTTGTGTGCTGTTGACATCATCCTGGTTTATAATTTACCACTTTGCAAAACTCGTAAAATTCCGAGCTGAGACGCTTTCCTTGCCCGTTTGTCATTTTCCTCCAAGTTTCATAGTGAATGCACGTAAGACTGGTTTCTCTACAATATGGTACGCATTTATTATACCGGTTTACGAATTTGTTTCGTAAGGTTAGTGTCGACAGTAAGTTTCATCCTGTTGGAAATAATGTCAGTTAGTAATTATGATTATTAATACCCTGAGATTCAGTGTAGTAAGTGGAATGTAGAATAGTACTATTTTTCTGAATACTGAAAACATTTTTCAATGTGGAACAGAGTTTTTAGGCACTGCTAATACGAAGAATAACTCTCTCTCTCTCTCTCTCTCTCTCTCTCTCTCTCTCTCTCTCTCTCCCACTCTCTCTCTCTCTCTCTCTCTCTCTCTCTCTCTCTCTCTCTCTCTCTCTCTCTCTCTCTCACTCACTCACTCACTCACTCCTCTCTTTCCACTCCCACACCCTCTCCCTTACCTCCTAAAAAAATTGCAAGTTTTTTTACTTCTGTTCTCAAACCTCCTCCTATTTTCAATATTTCTGTACAGTTTCATCAGTTATGGTTCGGACATGTAGGCATATATTGCGTTTTCTTGGAGTTGTTAGTATAATCTAACCGCATTCCCTTCAGTTACATTCGCGAGGATAAGTTGGTAACTATGATTATTAATAACTTGAGACTTCCTACAGAGGATTTAGTGTAGAATACTGTAGACTTTTTCATTTTTAATAGATCTGTTAGCACTGCTAATTCAGTGGAATAGTTTTCTCTCCCCCTAACAATCAGTTGCAGGCTTTGACAAGATAATACAATATGCTCTAAGTGTGCTTATTGGATATTAATTTCAAAGTGCCATTCGATGTGTTGAAGGATACTGAAAGCATCTCAGATTTCCTCTAACGTAGAGATCCACTGGTCACCCTACGCTGTAAGTCTGAGTTCAAAATTCAGGCCTACGTGTTAAAGTTTATAACAATATCCGTTATAATGTTATCTTAGTATTGTAGTTGTAATAGTGGTTTAATATTTACGAATGTTGCCATAATTTAACCTAGTGCTGACAGACTGTCTTTTGTTACAGGTGAGCATGCATTCTGTTACTGCCTTACTGTACGCTCGAGTAAGTACAAATTCTAGTCATTAACTCTGAATAGTGTCAAAATAATTTATAAAGTATTTTCACAACTGTGAACAATTGTAGGTTTTCGAAGTAATTGATATGTCTTGTATTGTTTCTTTAGTAATATTAATTTACTGTTTTCATAATGTTAAAAATGTACAATATAAGTTTTGATGATTAATAACCACGATCAAGACGAGTCTCAACGATTCTTGCCCTCCATGCTGAAGTTTACTTAAAATAATCAATCTAATTCAGTGATATCTTCTTTAACGCCTTCATGGAAATCTGCGTGCTAATAACCATATGTGCTAGCTCGTCAGTTGTCTCGTTTATTAGGGATCTGGAAGAGTAAACTGCCCGTCCATGCGTCTTGTACGTGTCCATTGGATTCTACATTGATTAATTTTTTAATTAGAATATGAATAAAATATTTGGTTATCAGGTTTTATAAAAACCCACTATGGAGACATTGGTCTTGAAATGCTTAATTATTATCCTGTAAGAGTTACGTAAAGACATCTTTCTACAGTTGTAAAAGTACTTCCTTAAAGTAAAGATGCCCTGGTTAAGTTCTCATTTATGGTGCACAAAAAACATTAAGCTCAAGCAAGAAAAACTTTTGATTTTTAATCAAAATATTATTAGACCTAATTAAATGTAAACGTATAATTCAAATAAATAAAAATTAATCTCTTGAAATATACGTTTAAGTCACTAACCACTGATTTTGTGTAACACATTTAAATAACTTTAACACACCACTGACAAACGAAACCATACTGCAATGTTGGCAGCGTCTAGGAAGATCGCTGTAAGCTACCTAAGCATGTCTGTCTCATTTGCTCTTCTGCTCTCTCACTCACTCTTATGCTTAGCTTTGACATACTCCTCAACCCTCTTAGACTAGTCACGTGATTCACTGTTACTTTGCGTGAGATAGCACGAAAACTGCTACCTACAGACTCACTCTGAATGTAAAACTATGACATTCGGAGCGGGCGGTAGCAATTTAATAAGAAACTAGGTAAGGACATTTTAATAACATTATATATATGAATATAAATTGAGTTTATTTGCGATCGTATAAGAAAAATATTTTATATATTTTTTATATCTCAGAATTTCTGGAAGTAGTGGTAACTAGCTACCTCCTACAGAAACCGCCCCTGGGATTTAGTACTTACGCATATTAATTGACTAGTAATGTGCGCACAATATTCCTGTTATTAATAAAAATTCCTTAGTCTTATACGCCTGCAGCGTCTTCCAAGTAGTTCAGTATCGGGTGTTTAGACGTAAACAGTAACAACAGTTTTAAATTTAAAGCAAATATTTTAAAATCTTGTTCAAAAATAACAATACCCAACCACTTCTCTTAGATAAGAAGTTCCAAATGCTATTGTTCTCGTAAATCTTTGAGAGCTTGATCACTTAAGCAAACGTGTGTCACTTTTGTTGATATATTAATGAGTTCGAACATCAAATTTTTATTACCAGGTAATTATAAGTGATAAACACGACCATTGAATGCATTCAGTTTCTTAACCCATGACCCTAACTTTGATAGCCGAAAACTTAATTTTCTCTTTGGCCTTGACTGACTTATGTCATCATTGTCGAAAAAACAAGTAGGTTAGAAGTCAAGGCACATAAAAATTTATTTTATTGCAGCCAAATTTTAAAACGTCAAATAAATCTCTCCGCTGATATTCAAATGTTAATTAATTTAAAATGTTCGTTTATTTTGGACTAGCCAGTAACGTAAGAAACGCTTATCTCTTCGTAGTGCGAACACACAAGCGCGCGCTAGACCACCAATGCCAAACTCCGATCCTGCACACATTCATTATTCTGCTCGCGCGCCCGCGCCCAGACACACACACACACCATACGTATGCATTTATCCAGATTTGATAAGAACACTTAATAATATTAATATTTCTTCATTTCTAGTAGTCTCCTCGATGCAAGCCTTATCAAATTTCTGGTAAGTAATTTGGAAGACGCAAACATTTAGCTAACCGAATCTCTGATTTTAAATAAAGCGCTGGGACTTTTGTTCGAACAGCAGGCCTATACACTATTCACTATTCGATGTACATGGGGAAATGAATGGGTCTTACTCAATAAAGGTAACGCTAAAACTAGACATTGTTTGGTTCTTAATAGTGATAACAATAATAATAATATTACTTTCCGATACTCTCTCTATATCGCCGATTGGTTCACATCTGATTAGGTTGCCCATCAGAAAGATGAGATTACCGTTTTGAGTCCACGTTCCCGCTATATTACCACAATTAGTATTCATGAACCGCAGCTTATCACATCCAACGAACCCGATCCGTCGTATCGTCGTCAATCTGCTGCCTATACAGCCGTTGTTTAGTGACGTGCAGAAACATGCCTGCAACGTAACTACACTAATGTGAGATAAAAACTTAGTTACCACTGATAGCAGTTGCTTTGGTGCCGACTGTCAACCTTTTGCCCGAAGCAGTATTCGTGTATCGTGTGTTACAAGCGTGCGACTAAATTAACGCATAATGGCCCGCAGTCACGAGTGTACACCACACAATCGAACACCGCCGAGAATATCGAACTGATGTGCGTAAACTGTTTTCGATACGTTTTACCGACCGAGTAGTAAACTAAACACGTCACTCCACCTTTTCCTCGGTCGTCCATATTTCTAAATTCTTTTAGTTCGTATTATGAACTAAAAGCGGTATAGAAGCGGTCATGGTCAATTTGTACACACGTACTTTTATGCCTATCGCTTTTTTAGTTATTCAGATTAATTTTGTGTATGTGTGTGTGGGTGCGGGCGCGCTTGTGGAGCCAACTCCACCAGCGCACTACAAAATTATAGCCGTATACACTGTCTGTCTCTTCAGGTAATTCTTAAAGTCGAACGAAGAAAGCGCGTGTCTGTTCCCTCTTGTATCAACTTTGTCAGAACCCATGTTAAAATCTCATTAAATCCCGCAATATATGGCAACATGTAAAGTATACAGAGTCCTTCTCTTCTTCTTTGGTGATCAATCCGAAGATTGGTTGGCTACAGTTCTGTTGGTAGCAGTTCTCCTCTCACTACGTTTTCCCGCAATGCTTTCCATTTCTTCGTAGCTCTTGCATCTCACATCTTTCATAATATGGTCCATGTATCGTAACCGTGGTCTTATCTTAAATCATTTTCCACTCACTTGTCAGTCTATTATTATTCTTTTTAAGAATCCCTCATGCTTCACTAAATGCCAGTTAAGCTGCACTCTTCTGTTTACAATGGATTTCACCTTCCCCACCTTCTAAGAACTTTCTCATTTGTAATCTTATCAGTCCATTTAATTTTCAGCATGCGAATAAAGAGCCTTCCATCATGAACTACTGATACTTGGGATACCCCGTCGGACCTTTAATTCAGTGGTTTCCCGTTGCCTTCTCCGTCCGACGCCGATGGCCATCTAGTGGCTTTTCCGCGTTTAGGAGTAGATTCCTAACCCTAGCAAGAGGTTGGCCTACCTTCTACCCGCTCATCCGTCCTCCAAGAGGCCGTTAGCACTTGGTAGAAGTCTCCTTATCTCGGCAGATACTCGATCCTGAATTCCTTTGCCGCTTGTTGTACGAATATACATAGTCTATTGTCTCTTAATTGTTTATTTCTTAAATTTCTCTTAACATTTATAACGGAACCGGTGTGCGCGCGTCCTTCAAGCCCCGCGATGAAAGCCAATTTATAACGGTTCTTTGTGTATCTCCCGTGTTATAATGCCACACGTTGGATGCGTCAATTTGTAACTAATCTTTACTACTAGTTTCTGCAAGAGTGTAAACGTGTCAGAGTGTAATTGGTGTATTGTGTCTTACCATTCCGTCGTCGCTCGGTAACGTAACTTACGCTGATTGAGTCCGTCGCGAACGTACGAATAACCAGGTATCGAAGTCCTTACCTGAGGTTCACTGGGGGTGTATAAATCCCGGGTGGCGCCAAATTGTTTATTTTAAACAATTAAAAAAATTAGTATTATCGGCGAGTCCGCTCAGGCGGTGTAGAGAATTCAAACTAGTTCCCGCCGCTTATCGATTTTTGCAATCAAGCCAGCAGTTTGCTGTGTTTACTGCTTGAGCGCTTGCCGCCAATTCATAGCTGTTCGCTACAATGTACAACATATATAATACACTTTCCTAATGAAAATAAAACACATTGGTTACACACAGTTTTGGTTTATTAGTTAATGGTTATTACTTATTCAGTGACACAGGTTATATTTGGTTTGTTATATTATTTAGCACCGGCAATTAATCTAAGACAATTTTCTCTGGGTTTCTCTTCCCGTCTATGCATCTCATCAATTCTTTGGTTATTTTTGTCTACCTTGCTGTCGATTTTATTCAGATTGCTGTATACTCCTTCCATTCTTTCCCCCAGGTCTGTTCGTATCACTGCTATTTCCTTCTGGTTCTCCTTCCGGACTTGATCCATGTCCTGGTTCACCTGTTCACATCTTTTGGCTGTTTCTTCGTGACATTCCTCAATTCTCCTTTTATTTTCTCCTTCGAGGTTGTTTATTTTATTGATTATTTCCTCACGGACTTCTGAAACAGTTTCGTTGGTTTTCTCCAGTCTCTCCAACGTCTCCTCTAATTTCTCATTGGTTTCGGTGATCTGTTGTTTGGTTTCTTGCCAGTACTCCATTAATTGGTGTTTCATCTGCTGTTTCATTTCTTCTTTATTTTTCTCGTGGTCCTCCTTCAGCTGTTCCCTCAATTCTTCTTTCAATTCTTCATTTCTTCGCTGAATGTCCTCCGTCAATCGCTGTTGTAATGTTTCATTATTTTGGTTAATTGTTTGTCTCAACTCTTCCTTAGTACTTTCATTTGTACTCATTATTTTTTCATTGATTTGTTTCAAACTTTCCTCACTCTTGTCCAATTTATTGTTCATACTATTCATCATTTCCATTAATTTTAGTATGTTCGGGTCTCCTCTAACTTCTGCCTTGTCACCCGCCTGTATTTCCATTTCTTTGTCTTGGGTTGGTTCTGTTGTGGTTATTATTGTCTCCACCTCTTCAATCGATGTTCCTTCCTCTTCTTCCCCTCGATTTTCTTCCCTCTCTTTGTCCTTCGCCAATTTTTTCGTCACTCCTCTAGTATGCATCTTGATCTCCTTTCGTAATCGCCGCTAGAATTTCGTATTTCCCTTTCTTCTAGTCCCACCAGTTGGTCGCCAATTTATAACGAATCGCTGTCCGTCTATCTCTTAAAAGTGTCAGAGTGTAATTGGTGTATTGTGTCTTACCATTCCGTCGTCGCTCGGTAACGTAACTTACGCTGATTGAGTCCGTCGCGAACGTACGAATAACCAGGTATCGAAGTCCTTACCTGAGGTTCACTAGGGGTGTATAAATCCCGGGTGGCGCCAAATTGTTTATTTTAAACAATTAAAAAAATTAGTATTATCGGCGAGTCCGCTCAGGCGGTGTAGAGAATTCAAAATAGTTCCCGCCGCTTATCGATTTTTGCAATCAAGCCAGCAGTTTGCTGTGTTTACTGCTTGAGCGCTTGCCGCCAATTAATAGCTGTTCGCTACAATGTACAACATATATAATACACTTTCCTAATGAAAATAAAACACATTGGTTACACACAGTATTGGTTTATTAGTTAATAGTTATTACTTATTCAGTGACACAGGTTATATTTGGTTTGTTATATTATTTAGCACTGGCAATTAATCTAAGACAATTTTCTCTGGGTTTTGACGAATCGATTCTGAACATGACAGATTCACCATAATGGCGTCTGCCGAAGTAGTATACAAATATTTTTGTTCGATCGTCTGGATTCTTGAGATTACGATAAAAGGATTAGATGCAATTACAATAATAAAAATACACAACCTTACATTATTTCTACTTGAATAATATAACGTGTAGCTATAATATGTTTTTTGGAGTGTAGTAAAAGTGTTTCAAAGGTTCGTAAACTAACCATAGGTTAATTTTATAAGTTGACAAATTTTCAGTGTCTTAGTTTTTTATTTAATCTTTGAAAGAGAATAAATTCAGTTTAGTGATATTTCATAGTACAGTGCGTTTTTCGGAAATTTTGGGTAATTTAAATGATACTTAACAACTTAGTAGACTGGGGGTAAGCAGTTGGTCTGGTAAAAAGGACTTGCGCTGCAATCGTATTCAATTTTCAATTGTTTGGGCTTCTGGCATCTTTTTCAATTTAATCGGAGTAATTTATTCACTTCTTTTTGATTGAAATGGTCTTCGACATCAGTTAATTGGTTTCAGTCATCATCTGCTTCCTTCTCGTTGATTTGTGGTAATTTGGTTTACTTTTATAACATTTGTAACTCCACGTATTTTTTCCTTATCAATATCTTCTAAAAGCCCCACTGCTGTGAGCGCCAATTTGTAACTTCCCGTGATTATTCCCCTCTGTTGTGAGCGCTAATCTATTACCCTTCAGGACTTACAGGTTCTTTATGCCTCACCTTGGATGTGTCAAATTACCACAATACGGGTTTTAAATTAATTTCTCCCTCTTTGTGTACATCCATTAGTGAACCTTGTTAATTCTATATAAATAAAAACACATGGAATCGTATCTGGTAATAATAATAATATTGTATTTTTATTCAAAAAATTTCTATAGTCTATTCAGTGTAACTATTAATATAATTTATAAATCTCAGGGTCGATTCTCTTCTCTTTGTTTATATTATTTTTAGGTTCTTTTGGCTGATATAAAGGTTCAGTAATTATAAAGAAAAAACAAGTACAGAAAGTACATTACATTACAAACAATAATAATAATAATGAATAATATAAATATTAAGTATTAATTATAATAATAAATATACGTTACACAATGTGTATCAGTTCAGTTTGGTTTCACACAGCCTTCTGGTATCCGTAATGGAAAATTCCAATGTTAGTTTGTTTATGTTGTCAAAATGAAGGAATCCACTTCTTTTGGTGTTCAGTAGATGTTAACTCTTGTCACTTTCGTTGTCCGAAGCCTTCTGGTGGAATATTAGGATTGAAGTCCAGTGTCCTGTTATTAAGTTGATCCAAGTGTAGTTGTTCCTTCTGGTTGTTGGATCAGTAATGTTTTAAAGGTGATTTGTTTATGATATTTCTTTATCTGCTCCAATTTTATATTCTGTTATAGTTTGATATAAGGTTTTTTTACCTTCTATTATATTATTTTTTAATAATATTCATATGTTTTGTATAAATAATTAGCTTGTTTTCAGAATTTACACTCAACTCTCCTTCTTGGCTTATTATTTTCTAATAATTCAACAACATTCTTCTTCTCTCTTTTGATTTCCTGGATACACATAAATACTCTGGTCATATCTGTTCAAATTGAGATTTAGTTGTCATAGGATATTATTTTTATATAATACATTATTTTACCTTCTACATACAAGTTGCCTTTTAGTTATTACATCATAATACTTAATACAATTTACATATTATTTTATCTGAAAAACTATGAACAATTTTAATATCAAATATTATAGTTATTTGTAATTTGACAAATATTTTTGAATAATTTATTATTTACTGAACATAATCATCTAGGCCTATGTTGACTGGTTATATTTTTATATTGGAAGACTCATAATCGATCCTGCTTACACTTGTTTTATATTAATTAATTTCTTTAAATATACACAAACTATTAATTAACAATTATATTTTACTTACTATAATTCCCTTTAGGGCTTAACTGAATGCACACTTTTAAACGATTGTCTGTGTGATTAATATCTATTAAACTTATATAACTCAACACTAATAAAGAAAAAACTAAATGTTAATGCCAGTATCATCTGCTACTATGGATTAGCAATTCATTTCATTAAATAATTGTTTATAATTACTATCCACTCACAGTTATTCTTAATTGAATCCCACTGTATCTCACATCCTCTTACCAATTAATTACACTTGTTTTATATTTCATTTGTAGCACATCTTATTTACATTTTACATTTACTTCTAAATTTGTATTGTACTTTATATGACTTTCTAATTGATTCATTCATTATTCATTAAATTTATTATCATTATTTATTTATTTATGGACTACTCCAAGTCTAACTGGGTACTGTCTATATATTATAGTAATCTGCCACAGTAATGTCTGTTGTAGGACTTTTGGTTTGTTGATAGGTTCACACTTTTATTTATTATTGTTTCTTCCTTCAAATTATTTTGATTTCGATTTATTTAGATAACTTGTTGTTATTGCTTGCTGATGTCTTCAACAGTTGAAGTGTATGATATTATGGTATTAATATTGCTTGGTGATAAGATTGACATTTATTAAACAAATTCTTCATTATTATAGCCAAATTGAAACCTACTTTTCTTATCGATACCAATTATTTTCTTCTTTATCTCTGGAGTTTATTTATTTGTATTGGTGGCTTTAACGAATTGTAATTCTTGAGTTTTCTCTTGGTTCATTGTACATTTTATTTATATATTCCATTCTTTTATTAAAATTGATTCCATACTAATGTTAAATGATTCCCCCTATATTAATATGGTATTATGAATGAATATCGGCGTTGAGTGGCCCTTTTACGTCCAATTGCTCATCCGAACATTCACATACCTGGTACAGTGCACTTTGGCTGCTGCCCATAAAATAATTCTAATGTGGCGCCTTAGCTTTCTCACTCTATAAATAAAATAATTATAAATCTTATCATTATACACATCATTGGAATCTTTTATCTTCTGAATATTTTTTCTTATTCTACATTGCCTTCCAATAACTCCATTTGTTTATTATATTCAATATTACTGTTGGTATTTCTTAAGTAGATTTCTTTCTCTTTTACACTTCAGAATTCAATAATTTATTAGCCTTAATGTCATTCACCTTTGTTATTCAATACCTCTTGTAATATAGTAGTTTTAATTATCCTTCTATTATTCTATCTGTTTTTATACTGCAACTCTTCTTCAGCAAGTTCATTTTCTAATTAGTTTTAGTAAATTGCTCTTAGGCTTTTGTCATTAATATTGTGCTCCATTATTATTATTATATTACTATATATATTATTTAAGCTTGATTTAAATAGATGCGCTTATTTCTTTTAGAATTTTGGTGTCGTTACTCATTTTAAATTAAATATTTGGTTGTTCAAAATTTGGCTTCTGTTTTCCAAGAGCGTCACTTTACGAGTAACGATATTCAACGGTAATTCCGTCCCTAACGGCAGTTGCTATGGTTACTAATTAAATCTGATTGGTTAATCCGGCTATAAATCCATTGTTATCAAAATCTGAATTCTTTTCAAAATCCTTGTATATCTTCTGATTGCTTTCCTTCCGTTATCTTCCTTCCTAAGTATTAATTATTATCACTGTTATTTGTATTTTCTTCCAAAGATTATTTTGGTATCCCACAAGATTGGGTTATTTCATGTTTTAGTATAATTCTATAATTATTTTAATATTTCCTAATTACATTTCTCTTTTATTTTAAATCCTTATTATAATATTTTGCTTTTAATAAGATTTACAATTTATCCTTGGTTTATTCACCTTGGATTTGTTAATTACTTGGTTATTTTCATACAATTTGTATTTGTTGGTGTTTGACAGTTAGGCCTTTCTTAAGCCTAAGTAGCCATTACTGATTTTCACTTATTTCATATACATTACATGTCATTTTAGCCTAATGCTTTATTTTGTTCTTATAACTGGTTTTGTTACCTATTGATGTGTTTTGGTTCTGTTTTTGTGTGATTTGTATGTTACTACTATTTTATACATCATGTATTGCTAATTATTTACTAACTGGTTTTCTCGTTTTCTAAGTCAAACATTGGATTCCTTTCTTACTTATTTACTCCGCCAATGTCAATAATATGGCTATTATTTACTATTTTTTATCACATAAAATACAACATTTAGGTCTATGGTTGGTATAATTAACCCAGCCATATCCTATTCATAAGTTTGCTTAAACAATTATTTAACAATTATTAGGTAATATTGGTGTACAATTCATTACATTTTATTTTATTTTTTGGGTGATAAACAACCTCACCTCTTTTGAACTTACTTCAATAATCATCCCTTATAACATGGGTGTTTATTGATTGTTTTAAACGTCTTATTTTATAAATACTCTTTGCCTTCACTCCATGGTAACACTATCTGTTTATTCTTTCATGGGATTCTCCCCTTTAAATACTATTATATACTTTTAAACTTTGCAATAAAATTCTTTTCTAATCAATACAGTTAACACCACTCTTCAGTGTTCATTACTACTTAGTTAATTGTTTATTTTAAATACTATTCTTAACAATTTTCTTAAATATTATTATTGTTCACTATTAAACATTTAGTGTTTGTAATTTTTACTAAGTGTTTATCTTAGCTTTCACTATTTTTCCTATTGCTATCATTGACAATCTTTTTATTTACTCATCACCTTCACTTTTAAATTATCTTGTGTTTATTATAATTTATTTAGTGTTTTTTCTCTATCATTTTACTTTAGGGTTTTTTCACTTTCACTATGGGCACTTCTTAAACTTTTTATTTAAGTGTTTATTAGTGGGTAATTCCTATCATTACTTTTCTTTTTCACTTAGTTATTTTCAGTTTATTTCTCACTATCTCAATATCTCTCTCTTTCTTTACACATATTATTTATACTTACTAAGTTCATGTCTTTCTCTATTTCTTACTTACATATACTTCTAATTCTTTGGTTAGTGCATTTTTATTTATCGGTTTTTATCGATTATTAATTACATTTGTCACTTATTCAATACTAACATTTATCTTTTATATTGGTTCTTTACCGATTTCATTTCCTTTATTTTATTTGATTGTATTATTTCTCCCTTCTCTATTCTCTACTCTTGTCTGTGTTTTCTCACCTTGTTTCATTTTATTTTATTTATAGTTGGTTTGTTCCATTTTTATTTTCCTTCACTGCTCATCTTGTTTCCTTTTATTTTGGTTCTTATCTGACCAATCTCTGGGGTTGGGTCAAAGTCGTTTGTCTGTCAGTCTAGTCTGTGAGTTTCTTTAACAATCACTTTTAGTTTATAATTCTTCCTCCTTGTTTCTTAATTACCTTTTATATTTTTATTCTCTTCGTTATTTATTTATTAAAATATATTACTTTTTCGCATTTCTTACATACTTATAGTTATCAAATATGATCTGAATTTGGCGATGTTATACAGTATAATGCATTTCGTAAAAACATCGAAAGGAGAATACCCTAAGGCATAAGAATTCGTTCCTTTTTAGTGATATTTTTGTCCAACCTTAGACTACATGTCAAAGAGGGGGATCCTCACACCTCCGCAGGCACTGTTACTAGTAAAAATTGTAAGACTTTATTCCTTCTCTTGTCCAGTTAGTTCTCATAGTTTACGATGAAAAATGTCGTCAGTGTTGAATATTACCGTTTTTTCTCGTCAACAAACAGCAGTCATAAAAATGTTCTCAGAAATATTTTACCATTTCCTAAAAACTTTCCACTTTACAAAATGATTGTTTTGTGAGCGCGCGCGCGCGTGTTACTTTTTGATTCACACTTTTTTGACGTTTATAATGGGACATAACCAAAATATTTTATTATAAGACTTAATTTAACATTAAACCTCTGATGATGCAGAATATGGTTAGCTATGTGAACCGTACGATAGACACTAAAATTTTAATACTTGCCTTGCACACGAAATTAATTAATTTACTACTTTATAGCCTGTATTATGTTACAGGAAGAGATTTCTCGATGTATGAGCATATGTGGGAACATGTTTTTTATAATTTTAATAATTTCATTAAAATTATTTGAAAAGTTTAAATTTAAACATTTAAAAACCAAAAAAATATACAAAATAAGTATAGTTACTGTAGGCCTACATAGGCACGTAAATCTAACTACCTGCGTGATACATTAATAAGCTAAATCTTTCTACGAGTTATTTAATTGCGCTCGATTGACTTTTAGATTGTATCATATCTTCTGTTGCGTAAAAATGATTTATATTTAGATAATTTCTGACATACGTAACGGTTCATTTGCATCTATTAATTCTAGGATGCACTATGTATACGAACTAGTAGGAACGTCTAAACCAGTGACCACAGCCTACTGAACACAATGAGATCTTGTAGACGCAGTGTAGAGAGAATTTTGTGTTTCTGTGACATCATTATCGTTTTATAGTTTTCAAAACAAGTACTCTCAACCTTAAACATGATTTGCGTATGTACGATGTTCGAAACGTTTATCCGAATATGATTGGAAATATTGTTCACGTATTCAACCTGTATATCCAACATCAGTTATAAAATGAGCACACCACCGCGTACTTGATCTCTGTGTGTTTATTTTAGCCGTAAAATCAGTTTAGGAAACCCGTGACAGATACATACGGCTGTGGAAATGCCTAGAGACAAGACAAGCCAGCGTAGTAGTTACGAAGAGGCCAAACAGCAGTGAGACAAACGATTTAGTCAGAACACAGAGGTTTATTGTAATGTGGGTGTCGAACCGATGGCTATTCATTTACCGATAATGACTAACAACGCTTTAAATCAAGGGGTGAGCCTTTGTAAATGTAAATTGTCCGAGTAACACCTACACTTGAATCGTCCTATTGTTTTTTTACGTACAAGCAAGATAACGCACTGACTGCCTAAGGACAAAGGACTAACCAACCATTGTCAAATACATGCTGCTATCATGGAATTATTTCCTGTGTAGGCTTTTCGGGGTGTTGCCTTGGACAAGATTCTTTTTTTGTCGTACGTTTTGTTTTTTGTACTCGCTGCCTCTGCTAGCGTCTTTATAGACACACACGCACGCACGCACACACACACACACAGACTGCGTATCGCGTTTGTCAAACGTACACAAAGACAAAAAAGAGACGCGGGAAACGACAAAACGGGGAGACCCAGCAAATGTGCGGCTACTTTCTGTCCATGAGTTAAACGCGTTATGATAAGTCAACCCAGTTTGACGGTTTCATCCCACAGTATGAGAGTATCACAGGATACTGAAAAATAAAACGGGCTGTCACGAAACAGCTGACAGCGTTTAAACTCGATCGAAATGTAGAGAAGCCGCATAAAAATCTACGATAACCTACCCGTTCTCACATAAAGGAAATAAACCAAAAAATATACGGATCGTCGACTGAGTGAAGGCCGTGTTATATTGAGATCATTTTCCATAAATCATCACTTTGCAAGTAACATGTCAACTTGTGACACTTGTAAAGATACTTAAGATACATGGAGCGCTCGCAATTTTATGGACAAGGAGTGGCTCAAGTCTGCGACCGTTTTAATCATCCGTTTATTGACGTCAGAACAGTGTTTCCTTATGTTTTCGTCACCTCTCGGAGACAAAACGTCTTCTGTTGTTTCCAGATGTTGTTTATCCTCTTTAAAGTATTCTGTTTATGCACTTATATTTCTTCCTTGACACATGATCACATGTTGAGTTTCAGAATGTTAATTTTTCCGACACGTTTTGAATCTAATGCTCGCCATTTTGGCTAGTTTCATAAATATCGTGAAGAATCGTCGTATGATTATAAAAAACTGCTGTAAACAGCAGAAGTACAACATAAGTTATACTTATCTCA
The DNA here is from genome assembly GCA_034769895.1 of Magicicada septendecula. Classification (NCBI taxonomy): domain Eukaryota; kingdom Metazoa; phylum Arthropoda; class Insecta; order Hemiptera; family Cicadidae; genus Magicicada; species Magicicada septendecula. The sequence goes on along the minus strand of CM068371.1, from coordinate 184,910,601 downwards.
CGGCTCCTCGTTAAATCACTAGTTATTTGCACGAATGAATGGAACATAACAGTTTCAGCAGTATTGACGTTTTCATTACTGCCTTACATATTTCATATAGTTTACAGAAAAATTGAAAAAAAAATTTAATAAGCTCCCGGAAATGAACACAAGAGGGGGAAAATATTCCACTAATAATAAATAAAGAAAAACTGATAATTTACTAGTCAGTTACGTTTATCTTACGGGACCTACGTGAACTCACAAAGACGTAAAATTATAAGATTCCACTCAAAATAGGAAAGAATCCAACGTTACGAATTGGTAAACACGTGTTATCAGTAGATTATAGGCCTTATTTCTAATGTGTAAAGTAATGAACAAATGCACGGCCTTGGAAATGCACGTTTGAAACGGTGTTAGGCCCACTGTCACGAACGTCTAGAGGGCCCACGATCCTGGTTTACAAAATTTAAGGTGCAACAGAGAAGTTGTGCAAACAGAAGCATTTTGTGCCATGAAGTGATATCAGTCGGCAGTAACACAACAAAGGTCGGAAATGAACGTTTAATATGTCCTGTATTATAGTTTCTCTCCTTAACTACTGGTTTACTGGTCTCCTTGTCAGTTTACTTAATACTGACGTACCTGTGGAATCGAGTCCTGTGATATGCTCCACGAAATAAGTTCCACGGATTTGAAAACTTGCAACTTCTAGTTGGCTCAAATCCATTTGATTGTCCATTTGGACCACATTTTTTTAACAATTTTTACTTCCATGTTCCATAAGGAAATGGAAGTATGGTGATGGCAAAAAAAAAGTGTTCGAGATTATTGCAGATTCTGATTGTACTACCCTCAAAACATGAAAAAAAGTCATTTTTCGAAAAGTGCCTGTGTGTATCTGTATGTCTGTCTGTGTGTCTATCTGTCTATCTGTAGATTCTTTTTTCTATGGCAAACAATAACAGCCGCAAATTCAAACAGAATCAAATAATTTTTTGCATACAGCCCTGAATTGTAGAGTTCTCAAGACGTATTGTTTTTGGTGAAGATCGGTTAAGGAAAAGGGGTAGTTTACCTGCAACATTTTTTGTTTTAACATGGGTAATTTTTTCTATGACGAATGATAACTGCCGTAAATTCAATCAGAATCAAATAATGTTTTGCATACCTTCCTGAGCTATAGAGAACTCAATGTCTGTTGATTTTTGGTGAAGATCGGTTAAGGGAAAGGGGTAGTTTACCAGCAACATTTTATGTTTTAACAACGGTAATTTTTTCTATGACGAACGATAACTGCCGCACATTCAAACAGAAACAATTTTTTTTTTCATACGTTCATCAATTGTAAAAGACTGAAGGTCTGTTGATTTTGGTGAAGATCGGTTAAGGGAAAGGGGTAGTTCACCTGCCACTTTTTATGTTTTAACAAGAGTAATTGTTTCTATGACGAACGATAACTGCCGCACATTTAAACAGAATCAAATAATTTTGTGCATACCTTCCTCAATTGTAGATAGCTCAAGGTCTGTTGATTTTGTTGAAGATCGGTTAAGGGAAAGGGGTAGTTTACCTGCAACATCTGATGTTGTAACAAGAGAAATTTTTTCATGACGAATGATAACTGCCGTAAATTCAAACAGAATCAAATAATTTTTTACATATGAGCCTGAGTTGTAGAGGACTCAAGACCTATTGATTTTGGTGAAGATCGGTTAGGGGGAAAGGGTAGTTTACCTGCAACATTTTTTGTTGTAACAAGACTAAAGTACTTAATTTTGATAAATAAATTATCCTGATAAGAAGATCTTAATAATCCACTGTAGAAACGTAGATGACATGAAATATCTATAAATGAAGAGGCTGGTTGAACAGGGTGGGGGTAATTTTCTATATATGAAAATTATAGTTGAAGGGAGAGGGGATAATTTTGTATATATGTACTACGTTATCGGCAGCAAAGAAGTAATTTGTTGTTAAAATTCCTTCCTGTCCTGTTTGGCCGTAGACCAAAGTTTTCTGCAAAACCAGATGTTTTTGGCAGTGCCATCGACTTCCATCATCAGTGAAAATCGAGTGCGATAACGTGAGGTGGTATACGTTACTGACTACAGTACTGTGGTTAAGGCTGAAGCAGTAAGTAGAAAGAAGTAGTTTCTATGGAAATATTTCATTTCGAAAATGATTTTAAATATAAATCTTAGAACATGGAAGTAATGTATGGTTCTCCATACCGATCTTTTAGTTCGTTAAACGTATCGTTTTGCATTATTGTGTGAGCAATAATTAATTCTTTTAAGAAATTTTATATTTTTTAAATTTAAATTGTGTGCTACGGGTCTAATGCTTTCGTAAATTTTAACTTCAATGTTTGCTTTCTCAGAGACATTTTCTTGACTTTCTAAGTGAATATCATTCTCCTCACCTTCAAATTGAATTTGGTTCTGTTACAACAACTCCAAAAAATTCGTGGCATATCCGACCCCAAGTCTCTGTTTGTTCTGTTAATTTCTCTTGGTTTCTAAATTTTTGAAAAGACAGCTGAGTTGAGCAATATCAAATATCCCAGATCTTTAAAATGAGTCCGCTTCAGATTTGTGGGAAATACACTTTGAAGCATTAACGCTTTCAACGATCGGAGCTATAGCATTCTATATTCACGTTTCTTGCCATAAGTTGTGCTCATTTCCATTAACAACTTTAAGTTAGGTTACGTTAAATCAGGTTAGGTTAAGTTAGGTTCTTCATTTTACTGTTATAGCTGATATTTTTAGATGTTTTCAGCGGCGTTTTTGATTCTTGTACCACACACATCAATCAGAAATACTATGAACAAAACGACCTCAAACAACTAAAGAGTTCGAAAGTCGAGAATGTCCACTCTATTGCATTTATTTAAATACATTTTCATAGCTCGTGTAATGAGCTTACACTTTGCTTCACGAACTTCTTTTACACGTTTCTTCAGGTATGTACACTTTGTTGTATACATTATCAATACAATTGCACTGTACAACACGAGTGGTACACAATTATTTTTCTTTGTTGCACGCATCCACTGATTTACCGTATGAAAGAAATATCAAGGGACGTGCGTTAAATTGGAACCACTTTGTCATAGAAACAGATTCACAAGCGGCTGCATGAAAATGACTTATTCTTCGCTGCAGACGTAATTGTACGTAACACGGCTGACTGTGTGCTGACAAGAGTAATGGCTGTAATTAAAAACTTAATTAAGTTGCACAACGCGCTGTGTCTTTGCCTTGCTTAACTTAATTATATCTTGCATGGATCTGACGGCGCTTCTTCTTACAAACTATCTGATGGTTCTAGCCAGCAATCCTCGACTAGCAATTTGATATACGGCGTCGTTTGGGCCTATCATTGGTCTAAACTTTACACACAGGAAGAATTCTACTGCGCTTGCGCTGTTAGTCACTCCGACTCTGTGCGTGCATACAACTCCATGATTAAAGTAAATTTATTTCACTGCACGCAGTAATTTTTAGTTCACACTTTTTACTTCGTGCGTGTATCAGAAAAATGTAGTGTAACCTTCAACAACTGGAGAAATACAAATTGCCTCGTATTTATACGCCAAACTATGAATAATCTATATCTTCTTGTAATGTTAAAAGTAACCTTACAACAAAAACACAAAAGTTGAAACAAAGATTACGTTTAAGCCAAAAGTTGTGATCAAAGTTGTTGACACAACAGTAAGAGGGGTTATCAATAAATCTGATGATGCGCCCATTGAATTGAAAGCAGCCCGAAACTTTTTTGTAGAATTTTCCTTTTTAAAAATTCAGTAAGACACATTTTTCTTGCTTCTCCTATATACAAAGAAATATATGAGACCTGCTTGACTCATTAATTAGAGGCACTTTCATAATCAAGGCAATGAGTTTGTCAACTTTTAAGTACAGTGATATCATCTAGCATTTTTCACAATTTTATTCTCTCTTGCAATAATTCTTTGACTTGAATCCTACAATTCGTTTAGCGTTTGCGTTCTGTAATCCATATTTAATATACTTCCTTTATATGTGTATACTTCCATCACTGCACACGCGTCGTGTTTATTCGTCTTCTTTTCAGATCACATGTCGCTTGAACGTTGTGGTCAACTCCAGCGTCTCTACTGTATCTCCACTTACATTTCTTAGCCTCTTCTCAGCCCTATTACTATTGCGTAAGTCGTCCCTTTCCGGTTTAATCTTCTAACGTTACAGTGTTCATCTCCAATTATTGTTTCGGAAGAGGTTAATATACACGTACTTTGTTATTTCAGATATAAATTGTAGTAGCCGATACTTACGAACACTGCCATTTTTTATTTTTAATGTGGCATATTGCCGCTAATTGTGCAAAGGAGACATTGCTCGAGCTTGTTATTGGATCACTTCTGCCGTTAATGGACTCTTGGGACTTCAAACATCAAGCTTTACACAAGCCTGGTCCTCCTACATCAGGAAATAAACACTTCAATACAACATAGAAATCAGTTCGCCACGATACTGCAATATTACTATTGTTATTATAACATGAATCTGAACACCTTTGTTAATGCTAGCACTGCTACTTGGTGAATGACTATCGTCGTGTTATTAACGCTGCTTTTGAATATTACAGTGTGGACCGTGTATTGAATAACATACTCGTACAAACTTACATGTTTCTATTCTGCTTATACTGAAATGAATTTAAATATCTTACACTTATATCTTTTGTAGCCCCCACTTGATGTAAAGTACGTGGGATGTATGTCAATATTATTTGTATCGGTTCCATGCAATACTAGGTTACTTTACTAGCCTCTATTGAATATATACAAGAAGAACACGAAAACAGGTATCGTTATAATTAACGATGTACGCTCAGTACGTATTTTCTCAGGAATTCGTAGTTACGTTCCTGACAGACAAGTGAACAAAAGTAAAACTAAGAATCTTAAAGAAAACAGGAAAAAAGAAATGCGAAATTAAAAGGAAAGAATCTAATTTTAAAATGTTTTAAAAAATAAAATGTAATTGAAATGAAGATAAACTAAACTAAACTTTATAAAGATGTTAAGTTTGAGTCCAGTCTTCAGTTTTTATTAATACTAACTCTCGCACACGCATGTGTTTGTACAAGTGCGTGTGTGTATGTTCTTGAGCAAACGCTTGTGAGCATAATCATTTAAACAGGCGACAGAAGAGTAAATTAATTGTGAAACGTCGAATAGATAATAACGCATACCGATATTATCGAAGGACAAGCAGAAGCAATAAAACTGCATTGAATACACGATAAAAATGACACGAAAGATAATAGACATAACAGAAAGTATTAATTTAAATTTTACTTTGTAAACAATTTCTTCAGAGAGCGCGCACTCACATTAAACCAAGAAAACAGCCAAGACCTGTATAATTACGTCTCCCAAAGACAGAATTATTCTGAGATTGCATTCTTGCAGTCGTCTTTCACTTATATGGGAAGGCAGGTAGCACTTCAGAGAACTGAGCGCTCGCTGCTGTCTGTGTTAAATGTCATACTGCATAATAGTCCTGGCGGGCAGCGGAGCCGAGGTAGCCAGCGCTCGTCTACGATTTTAGTTTATAGTTCAAGGGATTTAGACAGCAGCGGAACGTGTTTCACTGCCGAACAAAGTCGCGCCATTACGCGTGCTTATAAAATGCGTTCTTACACTGTACATGCTTCGCGAGTACGGCTAAAAGGTCTGTACGAATTCCAACGTTCGACCTCAGTTAATTCGGTAAGAACTAAGAAGACTGTAAGAGCTTTTAAATAATTTAACGCGTCTTGTAGAAAAGTATGTTCGCGTTTTATTACATTTAAACACCTGACGTTTAGACACGTAACGAAAACAGTATCTACTGCACGTGATAAGTATGTTAATAATGTGATCTGTTAAAGAAATATATTAAAGTATGACTTTTGAATTAACGACTATAGGCCTAAAGTACAGCATAATTCCTTGTTAGTTTTGGAGTGACATGATTCGTTGTATGAGGGTATACACATGATGTGTACACATGTGATGTGATATACATGAGGGTGTATGATGTGTGTGTGTGTTGGAGTTACGATATAAATTATTTGGAATTTCACAATACAGTAAACAGAGGATAGCACATAGACTTATACAAGTGACTATAGGCTACTTCATTGTACATACGTATTAATGACATTTTTTATTTATTCAAAGTACAGCTCCAACAAGAATATCAAGCACCATGGAATATTTTAGCATTCTGTTGGAGCATAGTGGCAGCAGTGACATCTAAATAAACGGTTATAACACAATTTTACAACTAAAATTGTAGGTTAATGCTAAAATCATGGCCCTATCCGATAAGAAACAAAACTTTGGACTAGATCATTCGAGATTTAATTCATCGGTAGCTTAACGTTTATACGTGGTGTGTGCGTGGCGTGTGTGTGTGTGTGTGTGTGTGTGTGTGTGTGTGTGTGTGTGTGTGTGTGTGTGTGTGTGCATCTCAACAATAGATAAGAACTTCAGCAAGCCATCACGGAAGCAAAGACTACAGTTTCTCCATCCATCTGCAATACGTTGAATGTAATCGTTGGCTGGTTTGTAATTTAATTTTTTAATTCTTACTGCCCCGTGTTGACATTTTAAATTTCTCATGGAAAAAATTCAATGATAGCGGTAATAACAATCGCGACTCTAATAATATATGTTATTAATTTGACGACAAGACGCTCAATTATGCAAATCACCAGTCTGAAACAAGTGGAAACCTTATTATATCCACTGCGCCGGCTTACGTAATTATGTTAATTTATGTAAAACGTCGCGCCCGCAACAAACGACGTGTGAAAGCAAAGACGGAACGCACTACAGTACTTACGGACGCATGAAGTGCGCGTACGTGCACGTGGATTATGTTTACCGAGGCTGAGGTATTTACGAGCTATGCGGCAATAAACTCGTGTTGTCAACTTATCTGTGGGCCAGAGTGTAAATAACAGACAAGTTGCTAAGGGTTAAGTCTTGACCTATCACAGTAATTCTTCCGGACGGCTGGAAGAGGAGGGTATAGTTTGTGTCGATGACAGGCGATGCGACGGTTGGCGTCGTGAATTCTACCGTAACTAAGCGAAATCCTCCTGCGTTCAGTGCAAATATCGAATCTGGAAAAGTATCTTTTTGTAATTTACGATCTGTTTTGTTTACTCTTTACAGTGGAGACAGTATTTCATGTATAGTACTGCGTAAAACCTTTGGACACGCTGCATTTGTTGACTAAATCGGGGACCGGATTTATCGCATTATTGAACGCTGCAACTCTCTCGTTGCCTCGACAGTACGTAAGACTGCAACGGTGAAACAACCCTAATCACTAAAAGGTTTCGTTATTTTCTTGTTTTAATTAACTTCCTTATTCTGTAAAATATTTTATGCATCAATCATATTGAAGTTCAGAACATCGATGAATATCCGCCTCCGCGTCTAGTTTAAAATAGACTGTAGTGTTTAATGACACAGCTGTAGGCGGAAGAAAGTAGAGTGACACGAACGGCAAACGTTTGAGCAAATGGATGCAAATATGAATTTTTGTAAGTAATTACGTCTATGTGCCATCTTTTTTGCATCACTGTTCGTGATGACAAGGATTCCAAAATTTATGAAAGAACTGTTTATGATATAAGTATCAATACTCACATCAGATCACAAATTCGTATCAATTCTTATCATTATCATTCTACACTCGTCCTTATCATTTTGATTCCTTATCATTCTGCGCCTCGCCGAATTGTCTGTGAATGTATGACATTGAACTTATCTACTTCCGGTTTTAAAAATATATTTTTTGAATGCCGCTTCTTGAAAACAATGTTACTTTCAGTTTGAATTTTTAAAATATGTTTTCCAGTGTTTTTGTAACGTTATGACAAGGAAAAAGTGTGGAACATGGAGGTTGTAAATTATTATAACAAATCGGACTATTTACTTTAATTGTCGGTAGAACATCTTTTGTCGCCCCAATACGGTGTGACAGAAGCGACTAAACTGGTGTACCTTTTTATGAGTATTTTCTAACGTTTGCCGAAGAATTTATAGCCGAAAAATTGTAGCTCAATATTTGTGCACGTAGTAAGTCATGAATTTTGACACAGCTTTACCAAATCCTATTTTCTGTAATTACCATCGTTGGCAACATTGTTGTTGTTGTTATTACTATTATTATTATTGTTATTGGTGTTGTCATTTCATTTGACATAAGCATACGGAGAAGCCAGGGCCCATACTATAGCTTAGTGGCAGGAAAGATGGACCAGTGACACGAAGGGAAGATGGACCGCAGGGTTAATAAAGCAGTTAGCTGAATGGACTGATGGCAAACATGGAGAGATTAATTATTTCATTACGCAGTTTCTAACTGGTCACGGCCTGTTCCGTGCTTACGTATATAGGATGGGGAAAGCAGACAGACCAGACTACATTTTCTGCAAACAGGAGCTATAGTCTACGATGTGCACCACACGTTTTTCACCTGTGACAGATGGAAAGAGGAAAGGCAAACACTGGAAAATGTAGTGGGACAGATCTCGCCCGAAAATATCATCGGAATAATGCTGCAGAGCGAATACCACTGGAATCAGGTAGAAGCCTACATATAGAAGGTACTAAGGCAAAAGAAAAAAGCAGAAAATGTTCTTGCTAGGGCAGCTGACAGAATAGCGGAAAACAGGTAACGTGGACCCGCTGAAGGTTTAAAACAGATGAACGTCCACATGACGTAGAATAAGTGGCACCAACTTGAAGTATTGCGAAAGCTGAGTCCCGAGGTGGAACCATGCCAAAAAAAAATTGTCATTTAATTTAATATTGAAATTATTTTAAAATGGTTGATATCGATGTTAAAAGACGTTTCCATATGTCAGGACTGTATTATATACCAGTTAATCGAATACATACATGGTTACTCCTTGCATTATTGTGCTGTGATTTACACTTCCAAAAATAGTTCTACATTTTTACCAGAGTCGTTTCTAAACACAGTTTTTATTGCAGTACGCATAACAATGACGTCGGTCATAACAAGTTGTTCAGTTCGGATTCCAGCGCGCCGACGATTGCGATCGTGACACATCTGGTTCAGCGAAATGTATTCTTGGTCTGTCGTCATTTGCATGCGCGTACCTACGGTCGTTCGAGATCTTGACAGCTTGCCGGAAACGTCCCGAAAGCGGGCCCAGCTTTCACGCGATCTCCCTAAAGCGCGACTGAAAAAAAAACGGGCTTTGTGAAAGTAGGGTAACAAAATGCAAGTGAAAGTGCATCGACGTTCGGGCTGTGCACGTTGGGTTTTCCCTCTGCGACGCCTTTGAGTGTGTCACAGAAACCGGAAGCCGGACAAGTTAACTGGATTTCAATATTTTTGAGTGGCTAAAACGAAATACAACAAAAAAATTATCGGAATACTTTCTACTCGAAAAACCTGCATTGTGGTGTAACCAAGTAATTTACAGAATCTAATTTTTTTTTTATTATTTATTTATCAGGTCGCTGCAACAGCATTGGTCATTAGCAACCGCAAAATTTTAATTATGAATTTATATAGCATACAAAGTGCTCATATAGATACAGTAAAATTACATATTAAGCTAAAAGTTGTTAAGCAAAGTTAACACTGAAACAATGTAGGCCTACTCAGGAATTAGTAGGACTTAAAAACTACATTAATATTATATTAAACGTTAATAATTAAACAGTATTATAATGCAAAATAAAATGATAAATATTGCTCTATACAACATAGATAATATAAATACATAACTTAGAAATATATAATTATTAATTAACAACCTATATGAGTAAATATGTTATAATAAATATAATGTATAATAATATATAACAACACATTATATATAGGCTATATATATAAATTAAAACAGTAATAAGGATCTTCACTACATATTAGTCCATTAAGTTAAACTGTTTAGAAATTATATTAACTTTAATTTTCTATTTACAAAAATAGTCCGGTTTACAAAAAGGGCACTAAATTACTTTTGCAAGAATTATAACCACTTTTACAAAATTATTAAATTTATTTTAATGTAACTTTTTGTGCACGTGCGCGCTTCAATTGGGGGAGGGAAGAGCTCTCAAATACGGCCGCCTTGTATACTGCAGATATTGCCACTAAGACATGTCTCGTAATTTGGATTCGAACCTGTCAAGAGTTGTCAGCAGCTACTCTTATTACAAAATTAACTCAAGAAATTCATATTATACGTCTAAAAAGAATTTAATTTCCTTGAAGCATTCAGTATCGCGTAGCGTGTACCGTTTCTTTGTGTTAAATACAAGACGCGTCTTCTCCCCTTTACGACTGCGTTGTTCTGTACGGTACATACATATAATCAGTAAACGCATGCTGGATTATTATAAACTCCCAAGCTTTGTTTCAGGCTAGCGTCAATGTTGGTGGCCTCCACCGTCAGCCGTATGATTATGTCTCTAGCCTGTCCCATTCCGTTCTATCTCCGCGTACTGTTATTTATTGTACTGTTTTCTATTAATGTTTTCGACTGTTTTCTTCTTGGCTATTCGCTCGCTCAACGCCACATTACTCTTGCCTCTTGCGTACGTCGTTTGGTTTTTTTCATTTTTCTTATTTACTTATTTTTTTTTACCTCACGTCACATCATGTTGAAGGACTTCCACTGTTATATGTTATATGTTGTATAGTCTTATCTTCATGTCATCAGTCAATGTTAGTATCATTACGGTGCGTTCTTCAGTACTTGCAGGAATACAATAGTCTCTGACAATGACATTGACGTGACCCTGTGCTTCGTTTAAAGCCTCTACAATTCTGAACCTACTCTCTTTAACTAATTCTAACGCGTTACGAATGGCCGTAAGGAGGCTTAGGAGGAGGCTTAGTTTCAGTGTTTACATTATTCATTAAAAATAATTTCATATCTCATTTTCAGTGGCGTATTGAGAATTTGGACTTGGGTGTCCGTCGAGTCGCTTCATATAAAAGAAAAAACAATTTTAAGACCACTCAACGTTACTATCTTTAAAGTGGTTGAAAAACTTGTGATAGCATCCTGAAATCAATCCCATTAAAGCAAAAGGTAATAACACAATAAAACCACGCATTATTTCAATATTGTTTAGATGATACTTATTGACATTGAATTTCCTATATTTCATATTTCAAACATATACGCAAATGCTATGTAATAAACCCATTTTATATTTAAGAAAGAGTTATTACTATATTAGCGTAGTGAAAAAATAATAAAACATCCTAAATATATATCAAAGTATAGAAAATATAACAGAAACAATGAGAAAAAGAAGACTATTATTTTTTGGACATTTATATAGAATGGACGACAATAGGTTGACAAAGCAAATCTTCAAATATCTGTGGGGGAAGAAGTCAACATCAAGTTGGATTAAAGAAGTCCAAAACGATTTAGAAAAAAATAATATACATGCAGAAGAAGCAATTGAAGGAGACGTTTTTCGGGCAAAAGTGTTGAAAATGGAGGGAGTCCAGGGTAGGAGAGAGAAAAACTCAGGTTCAAGGTGGACTGAAGACAGGAAGAAGAGACACAGTGAGAAGATGAAAGAATATTGGAAAAAAAGGAAAGAACAAAGAGTAAAGAACTGAAATTGGCATGTGGTCCCTAGATGGCCGATACGAAAAAAACCATCCTAAATAGTAAGAGATTAACAAAATTCGTATACTTTTTCGACCCTCTGGGGAGGGTCCGGTCCCCCCCCCGTAAATACGTCCGTGCTCATTTTCGTTCACACATGGATTCTATCTATTCCGACTGTTGTCTACAAAATTGTTTAAATTTTTTGTGTGTAGTTATGACGACACGCGTGCAACCATCGCTTCCTTATCGAATTACTGGAGTCTTTTTCATCGGTGCAAAAGCTGAACCGATAGCATGCTGTTCAATTTACAATACAGTCTAATTTATTATACTGTATTTTTAGAAAGCTTTGTACACCTACGAGCGACTGTCTTACTCGTTGACCGACATATTTTATTACCGGGTCGCTGTTCCTCTTTTTGCTGAACGCCCTCGTACTCAGCAAAAGTTCACGTACTACGCCTTATGTACACTTGAATCCGAGCCCGTGAATGTGTGTGGAGGCGTTACGTTATTTAGCGTGGAAATAATGGGTCGGTTAAGTGACGCATCCACAGAATCCAAAAGTTAGGAACACCTGTTAACGGGATTCAGTTTTTCCGTAAATTCCCGCGCCTATATTCGTTAACCTCAGTTGCACAAAGTCGACTAATAAACACCCCCGAGCAATAAACGCGTACTTCATTAATAGTCAGCTCATGGGTACCGCTACTCATTTTCTCTCATTTGTCAAACACTTCTGTTTACAAATAATCGTACAAAACTCTTTATGTTTAATTGTTATTTTTTTAAATCAATAAACTATAGTTTCTTCACACAGTGTAGACAATATCGTGCGCATGTTATTGTTAAATCACTCCAGTTTCAACTTTGTAAGTCTATAATACGCAATCGTTTCAGTACGATTTAATTAATTATTTCAGTACATGGAATTTGATGTACGGATATTATTCCGATTGTTATTAGCGTAGCATTCTGCCTCATTCGCTATTTACACAATTTTTGTAATTTTTCGAAGCCAAGCAAAAACACATTATTGAAATTTTTATCCAGAACCGAAGAATTTAGTTGATAATGTGCGTATGCGCGCCCGCGCGCGTGGTTGTATATTGAAACTTAAGTTATAGTCTTGTTTTCAGCGGGAATAGTTAATTGGCCTGCACTCAGACCACTACTCGTTTCACTACGAGTATTATGCCTACTCAGATTGCATAAATTTTCATCACTATCTGCGGTCATCATTTCCGATTCAGTAAAAGTCTTATCTAAAAGCATGACTGCAGTACGAGCTGAGGCAGGTAAAAGCAGTGGATGCTATTCCGACGGTCTGGTCACACATTATCAGCGCAGTGAGACGCTAGGTCGTACTCTGCTCGAACGTATGTAAATGATTACACAGAGATTAACGGTAGTAAGAACGATATACCAGTGTTTTAGTCTGAACGAAGGACTAATGAGATCAGAAACTGCATCGGCCGATTACCGCACACTGAGGCCAGATTACTTGACAGATTACTAGTCTTATCGAAGGAAAACTGCTACTGAAATCATTACTTCTCAAACTGATCACACTGGCGACAAACGGTTTAAGCTTTCCTCTTTCTCTATTAAATGTAGGCCTATTCTATTAAATATTTATAGAGAAACAATGTTATAATAAAGAATAAGGCTTATTATTAATGTATTCTATAGTGGGCTTGTGAATAATCAACAGCTTGTGTTACAGTTTTTTTGTTTTAAGAATTACACAGAACGTATATTCCTCAGATTAAACAGTGCTATTACTAGGCCTACATATCGCCAAACATTCCTGAGTCTATTGGCTACCCTCGTACGTTCAACAGATTTAACAGACGTGATTATTCAAATAAATTTGATAAAGTCGTCCTATAAGAATATGAGTAGGATTACAAAAATGAGATTTTATATAATAGTAATTTGTCCAGTGTTGGTATATGCGATGGAAAATATATGTGTATCGCAGATTTGGATAATGAGAAGCTGACGATCTTCTAAAGAAGAATGGTAAGCTAGGTAGCAAGGTGGATGAAGTAGTGTTAACAAGTTCATAAATAAGGACACTGAATAAAAATTAAGCAGTGAATACATTGGGAGATATGGTAAAGGACAAAGACTAAGGTAGCTGGAGCAAACAGACAGACAATATGGAAAATACATGAAATCATGTAAAATTGGTTGCAAGATGGGAATAAGATTATAAAACGGAATATGCAAGGAAAGAGACAGCGACCCAAAGGACGGTCAAAGACTAGATGGGTATTCACGTTTTCAGGGACTTTAAAGTTATAATAGTATCTAAATGCGATAGGAGAGTGAGGCATATTAAGCAATGGAGGATTGTGATTCAGAACCTAGGCCTACATGTCATCTTCATAAGAAACTCCGCAACCCCCCTCTAACATCTGCCCTCCCCGAGAGCGACCCTAGCACAGTACGCTGACGATAGGATCTATTGATTATCCCTGATAATCACCGCCAAATCCGCACCAAATTCCAGAAGGTATTAGAGCCTTTCCTAGATTACTGCAATACCTGGAGGATCACAGTATACGCGGTTAAAACCCAATTTTTTGTTTTCAACTCCACAGGACGAACCGCGTAGGCCCTTCCACACAGGTACTACACTACCGTTTGGCATACAGTACTTAACTACCCTTTACCACGTAGCCCAGTATACAACACACACACAATCACTCTTTTCTGTTCTTCTTGTTGCTCCAATTTTCTCAACTTCCGGCCTGCACTGGTGTCCGTTTTCCTCCAAACATTCTTCACCTCTGACTACAAGGTAATAGTCCCCAAAACAGCCTGCCGAGACTCATCCTCAAAGGCACAAAAAAAAAAAAGATTCAGAAAGCAAATCTGCAAACTGGAGTGGGAATCAAGTGACTTATCTCGCCCACTTGTCTTTCTGAGTAAGAAAACTTGAAACAGCTGCTATAATGTCACAAGGAAATATGATGACGACGACGACGATGATGATAGTGATGACGGCGACGACAGCAACGATGATGACGATATATGAAATTTCTTTTGTAATTACTCATGAAAAGCTTCGTGAAGTTTAAAATAAACGTCTTCGTTTTTATCCAAGTGGACCTACAAAGTTTTCAGTAGACCCTATCTTCCGAATACACTGCATTCCACACCAATGGTGGTATGCCAATGGTGTATTGCGCAGACATATTATGTTGTCACGACGGTCTCACGGATCGTCGTATTTTACAATGTAAACAAAATACAGGCACCAATGAAGTCACTAAATGCCAGCTTTAATTAGTCACAAATATCAATTTTAAATCAACAAGGTACTCTCATAGAATAATTCAAGTCCACACGCAATAATAATGTCAACGAGTACCGCACTAATTATAACACAATCATGACTTTCCAGTAATCAGCAATAATCACTTGGTCCGCAATCTACAATTTCGCCAGGTGCAACTAACTTCTAAGCCGGCCGCTATTGCTTATATAGGTCCCGCAGATGTTCCAGAATAATTTTCCATACTTTTGGCGGCATACCGACGTAAGAGTCCTCGAACAGTCTCGAAGCTACTTCAGTAACGGCCTTGACACTGACGCCGCACGCTGGGCTAGTCGAGAAACGTGCAGAATTTTAACGTAACTGCTCCCGCCGGCTTTCCGAGAGCTTTACGTAATTGGTGTAACAATATATTGTAGAAATCATGTACAGGAATATCACTGAAAATTTTAAACTGTTTATCCTCCGTTTCAACCTCGCTTTATTATGTACACCGTCTGCACTAGCGGTTTTACCTGGCTTGTTTTCCTACTTTAAACAATGAGACGTCGCAACGTAGAGCGAAAACGAACGAAACGTTGGTTACAGACGATTCACGTAACAAAACGAAATTGAAACTGTCATTTCAATTATTCCAACTTCGAAAGTCTCGTAATCACAGAATGTAACTTTGTGCTCATTCGTTGGATCACAGCTTCATCACAAGTAAGCCTATGTGGGAAGGGCTGAGAGAGAAAGAATGACAGGCAGATTGAAATGTAAGTAAAGGGACAGGAGACAAAGACAATCCAATTTACAGTACTTTGCTTCTCTTTGTGTACCACGGCGTTAATAAGTTTTATTTTGTTTTTCTGTCGAATAGCGGCTGTTCTGATGGCAATAAATAAAGCGGTGCAGTATGGTAGTAATTACTATAAGATTCCAATCTCACGTTGCCGCCGATTGCCATCTAACCGCGGTGACTAAGTAGAGGAGCATACTATGTTGTAAAAAGTATAGAACGCGTTAAGCAATAATTGTTTCTACTAACTGCACTATTGGCTGCGTTAATTACGGGCCGGGTCGCCGGTGATAGAAGACGTCGCGTGATCCAATTAGCCCCAACACATCTGTGTGCATAGACCATAAAGTCAAAATCCTATGTCTCGTGAATCGGTTTGCGACAAATCACAAAAATTTTTAGTCGTAAAGTTATACCACCAATTTTGTTAGAACAAAAATATAACTGACAATCGATTGATTGTGCGCATGGAATTCAGAAAGAAATCGATTTTATCGTATCATGGCCTCTACGCACATTTTTACCAAGTTCAGTACTGTATTGTTATGGTTTGTCACCCTCTCTAGTCAACTCGTGTAAATTACGTACTAAAAAAAACGTATTACTTCTGTTTAAGAAGGGGAATAACTCAGATATTACTTGGCCGAATATCCGGCGATCCGGACCTATCAAGCAAAGCAACTTTCAACGATGACCATGGATTGTGCGGAAACCATCGAATGTGTCCACGACCATGGAAAAGCAAGCCCGTCGTCAGGTCGTATGCTGTGTCCCGAGTTTTGTGTAGAACTCCTGCCGCAGGGACCATAGAGTTCTGGATGATAACGGTGTGCCCTACTACCGGCCGTGGGTTTCTACGTGTACCCCTGTTTTGTTTTTGTATTTTGAATATTGGCCCAATAAAGCGGCTGGCCCTAATAAGTGGTTGCCCCATTAACT
Source organism: Magicicada septendecula (assembly GCA_034769895.1). Lineage (NCBI taxonomy): Eukaryota > Metazoa > Arthropoda > Insecta > Hemiptera > Cicadidae > Magicicada > Magicicada septendecula. The sequence continues at coordinate 184,893,943 of CM068371.1, read as the reverse complement.
GGCATACACTGTATATAATATTCCGACTTCCATTTTGCTCTGATCTCGTGTTATCCTCGTATATTTGTGTTTTTTGACCTGTGTTTGTTTAGTTGATGAACTTTCCACCATTCGGAACCGTAAGTGATAGATTGTAGGCATATATCTATTCTGTCGGTAGCAAACTGCGTTACACAGTCAAGTGATAGTGAAATTATTCTTTGTTGTGGTGATATCGATCCTGATACGAGTATTTCTTTGAGGCTTCAAAATGTTACGTATTTAATTTTTACAACTTGCCTTTGAATACTTGTTTTCGTTTCATTAAACACTGTGCAAGTTCAGAAGTAGATTATCGAAGCGTTTCCTGGCCTGACTATGAAAATACGAAATGGTGGATGCCGTTGAATAATATCCATTACAAATGCCAGATGTTAACCTTTGGGGTGGGTGTCGTGACCGTTGTATCCATGACAACGGTATCCACGAAGGAAATAAACGCTCTTTCAAATACAGTTTAGTTTACATTATTTTTGTAAGTCACGGTGCCCTGAGTTCGTTTCAACATCTCTTTCCACTGCCTTACGAAACATTCATGAATTTTAAACGTGTGTTTTAAAATAATCCACTGCAGAATACGGCTGTTATTATTTTTAACAGCTGCATACATTCTGTGCATCAAATATTTAGAGAGCTACGGAACAGACACAGAATACCAAGTAAGGAAATAGAAATATGGGTGCGTGCACGCGTGCCAACATGTCATTATGAGCACATGTTGAGAGAATTGGTACAGATTTTATCTACCGGTTTCCCACACTCCGATACTCGGTTCAGGCCTCGCTTACGAAGCCTCTGTGTGTGTGTGTGCGCGCGCGCGCTGAGTATATACGTATGTACATATAATATTTTTTAAGTGCACCAGCCAGTCGTCGCCAGCTTGACAATTCTGAACACGTTCGCGTCGTAAAGCCCGAACAATAAGAACGCACCGAGATTACCAAATAGCGCGCATACATCACTACACATGCCATAACACGCGATCCAAACGTCGGCTGGGTTACGGCAGTCACCGTACGTTTTTGCCGTAATGGCGCTTGCCGTAAGTAATGCGAACACAATGTGTCATGCATTTATAATTACCCTTAATTAGTTTTCCGCGAACGGCCGCCCGATCGGAAGAAATCAAATCGGCTATCGATAGAAACAAAAAAAAAAAACTCGGTGGGTTTCGCTCTTTCGACGGATACAAAAACCTAAGGGTCCAGAAATATGTCAAATTACTAATTTAGTTCTTCCTACGGTCGATCTGCTTTCGTTTTTGTAAAGTGTTTTGTTTTACCGAACGTGCCAATCGGTAATTTATATTTTCAGAATATTTTTCTTTTTCTTGACGCAATTTTTTGTACATTCTGATTTTTCGTCGTAAAAACCGAAACGTTTTAAACCGTGGGAACTGCTGGCTAGCCAATGAAACCACTTGTTTACTCGGTAACACTCTGTACTTTCTGAATCACAGGTTATCAATTCTAAATTTAATAATCTTATAAGATTAATCTTATAATTCTTATAAGAAGAAGAAGAAGAAGAAGAAGAAGAAGAAGAAGAAGAAGAAGAAGAAGAAGAAGAAGAAGAAGAAGAAGAAGAAGAAGAAGAAGAAGAAGAAGAAGAAGAAGAAGAAGAAGAAGAAGAAGAAGAAGAACAGACTCACTTATTGTAACGTCGAAGTGGCATAGAAACGTCAGGGGCGGGCTGCCTAGCGGGCCGTAAGGCATACAAGAAAGGCAGTGTGGCCAGCACTACGCACCAGACGTCTTTAAAAACCGTAGTTGTTACCCTGGGCATTATTTTCATACTGAGTAATCTTCTTGGGGCTGGAAAATTCGCATTGATCTTATGCTGCACCCGAGGAACGAACCTCTAAGAAATCTGTACCTGAGGAACCTGTAAGTTAGTAGCCAAGTGCCAGACCTGTTGGTCTACAAAGTGGCGGATAAATAATAACAATTATTATTATTGCAACAAATACGACGATAAGTAGTAGTAGTAGTAGTAGTAGTAGTAGTTTTTGTTGTTGTTGTTATGGTGGAGGTGGCTGTGTGCTACTGACGGTAGCGCCAGTAGTACACTACTTTTACAACAACAACAACCACCACCTCAAGCACGGTTCCTCAGGGACTTCCTTCCTAGCACGTTGAACACGTGCCTTTGATGTCGGTACGGGCATTCTCTGCCTCGCAGGGAGCGACCAAAACCTCAAGGCGTCTGCTTACTGGGCCTGAGACAGGCAATACCCGTCGCCTGAATCGGTTCCAGTACCTATGTCACGACATCAAGTCTTTATCCCCCGCCATCTAGCGAATAATCGCGTTGACGGTTACCCTTCCAGTACTAGGTTCCTGTCGACTGAACCAGTACCAAGTTACTTTCTGGCGGCCATCGATAATCCAGCCACGGGTGCAAAGACACCCCGCTAACAGAATGCAGTGCAATACAATGAGAGCTCATAATCCCTCAATTATATTTACATACAATCAATTATTTAAATAATAATACTCGTATATGGCAATAATACACTATACGTCCTTAATATGTTGTAGGCCTACTGAGATATCTAAGTGTCTAGCTACTCGGGGTGTCTAAAATATATGGATCATATTAAAACGTAATAGGCCTATTATGTTACGTTACCGGTTCTTGATTATTTGACTGAAAACAAACTGTATTTATTAATTTTATTACAAACTTTCTGCGAGGCGCGTGCGTTTACGCTCAACAAGTGTTGTAGTACCCCCTAGCCTTTTAGGATCTCTCTAACGTAGTTTTAAAAATAAACACGGGGGAGAAACACTGTTCGTTTCTACGGATAATGCACGTCGACGTACTCTCAATCATGTACCGCTGTGTCTTTTAAATAATCTTTTGACGGCTACGCAACTTGCATATATAGACTTAGACACTTAAACCAACTTAAGGATGTTCGTAATTTCTTCAAACACTACCATAAATTATCAACATAGAGAATAACCGACTGTTGAAGAAAATAACCAGGCTTCGAATGTAGTACTGAATCGAATGTAGTGTGCTACGAGCTTAGTCTTCCTTATTTGCCTACATCCGTTACATGCTCCATGTGCGATTTACATATAACTTACGTGTATATGTATGTGCTTTAATGGTAATGGGTGTCATTACGCGCATGCACGATGTGTGTGAGTGAGCGAGAGAGAGAAAGAGAACATGGTAACAATTTTCGAATAAACAACAAAATTGATTGTGTTTCTCGGAATGTAAAACTCGTTTCATCTTTTACTTCAACGATCTTGCGTGTGAGCGATATTAAACAGAATCAATATTTGCAACAGGGAAACATTCGTAATGGACCAGTCTAAGTGTGATACGATCACCATTAAAGAGTTTGCCATTCGTGTGTGTCTCGCGTAAGGTGCTTGTACCCGCCGCAATATACTGTATTTATTTCTCCCATTGACGCCCTTCGCACACTGTACCCGTCAGGTACACTGACTTTTGTCTTTAATGTTTGTTTACAAACGCACGTGTTTTTACAAGCCTGTGTGATGTTTTTTGTTTCGTAATTTTGCTCAGTCAAAATAATAACACTTGAAATATAACCCAGGAAAAATAGTCAAAAAATTTGACTTTAAAGGAAAAATTAGATAAAAGCTAGTTTTTTGTACATTTGGTCGTTGAACTATAAGTTACTCGAAACCAATGAGTCTACCACTTAAATTTGTCCGGGGGTGATTTTACAGGAGTTGAAAGGGGTGAAAAAACGATTTTTCGCATATAACTTGAAAACTAAGTATTTTATCAACAAATGTTTCAAATAAAAGTTGTAGCTCACAAAATTCCCTATAACTTGGTGGATGTCACATTCCTGTACGTCGAAGATTGTTGGAATAGGCCACATTTAAAACATAGAGTATACTGTATTTTTTGTATTTTATGTGTATTGCATGTGATGATCGTTTTTTTTTTACCTACATAAGCCGAAGCTTGTGCGTAGGTAATAAGATGGGAGTGACTTGAATGATGAACAAATGCCAGACCTTACCGGGAATCAAACCCTGAACCTCTTGATCTAGAACCCAGCGCCCTAACCACTAGACCAAACCGGTCGGTCAATATTTAGCTTAAAATATTGTCTCAGGGCGATTTTACCCATATTGAAAACATTTTTACTTTTTTTTAATAGGAAGTTGATATATCACTACCAAATCAGTATTTCGGATATTTGTTAAGACCATGAAAATTTTTGCAGCACTACATTTTCACATCTGAACAACATGTTGAGTTAAGAAAAACTCGAATTGCAAAAAATGATTCAGATGTCAATAAATTGTATGATTGGCTTATTGATCACGATCCGTTTTAATATTTTCAAAAACGCAAATCATTACGTCACTCGGTACTGGAATCATTGGAAATGATGCTATTAATTGTCATAAATCAAAGGAAATTGGTGGAAACGATATGTAAAAATTGTCTGGGAAATTGTATAAGGACATTGTTATAAAACGTGAAAATAGAGTACGTCCTCTGAGTGCCGTTAATTTCCCTATAACGGTACGTGAAAAGGGTATTACTATAGATCCTTTAATACTCTATCAAAGAATGCTGTTGTGCAGAGAACCGAGCGATGGTACATCAGGGTATTTTAAATTTGAAATTGCACCATACCAAATGTCTCTTTTCACGAATACTGGAATGAAAAAACTAACAAGTCCGCTTTAAATGATGAGTTGCGATTTTTGTTAGCGCGGATCGAGTGTTTGTCGTAGTGAAGAATTATTGTGCTAATATATTGTGTTATTATACACAATAACACAATTAAATATCGATGACAATTTACTGAACAAGACAGACGTCTACATAATAGATGTATTTGTTACACAAAACGATATGGAATTTTAAAAAATGCAGTAATTATAAAGAAGTATCCAATACGTACGTGCAATATGTTTCGCGTACTTTTAATTCTGCAGTAATCGTCTTCGATGGATATGATAATCCTGACAGCACAAAAAAATCTGAACAGCACCGTCGATACGCCAAACATCAGTCCACAATTCAGCATAACAGAAGTAACCCCCTGTCTGTCGGCCAAGAAAAGGTTTTAGCTAATAGTGAAAATAAGAAACAACTCGTTGAAATGTTGAAAAAAAATTCGTAGAACAAAAGTTGAAGTACGACAGTCATCTGACGACATAGGTACACTGATTGTGTAAACTGCCATTCAGAAGTCTCAGAACCTGCAAGTGACAATTGTTGGCCAAGATATTCATTTGCTTGTACTTATGATAGCTTTAAGCCCAGCACACAAGATATATTTTTATTGAAACCAAATATCGGCAAAATTATTTTCCTCGCAAAATTTGCAAATGTAATTCACAAATGTCAAAAGTTTCATCCTTCTAGCACATGATTTTAGTGGCTGTGACACGACTAGTTCAGTTCATGGGAGAAATAAAAAACGATTACTGAAGCTATTGGAGAATAACAGTAATTTGGACAATGCTTTAGCAGTGTTTAATAATCAAATATATTGCAACTTACCATCTGCGGCTTTTTGAAACAACGTCTTCACTATAAGTTTACATGTTTCGGGACACTTGTCCCATCCTCAGAACTTAAAATGTTCGTGTATCATTTAACGTTGATACAGTTGTCAACTAATTAAAATATTAAAATCCAATATGAAACAAAATCACAATACTTAAATGTTTAAAACGAGCGCGACGGTTGAACGATGTACATCGTACGGTGACTGACCGCGCACTGAATTAAACAGTGTTTAATAGTGTGAATTCAAATAAAAGTGAAGTAGAAAGAGCTGGTGAAAAATTATTTCTAATTCTGTATGGTTCGAAAGATGAAAGGCAAACACTAGAGGAGTACAGATTTCAGATGTTTCAGAAATCTCTGAAAAAGGCATCTGCCAAATTAGAGCTGTTACCTCCAACTTCAGCAGCTGCAGCTCAGCATTCCTTTAGAGTTTACTGACAAGTTCAGAAATGGCTAGACAACCATAAAAGTCCAGAAGAATGGAGATAGGAAAGGAAAAATAATTTTTTGCAGCCCATTAAGACTACATTAGAACCAGCTCCTCAATCAATTTTGAATAATTTGATTTCCTGTGGCTGCACGACTGACTGTTCTACTTTTCGTTGTCGCTGCCTAAAATCCGGATTGCAATGCACAGGTATGTGTAAAAATTGCCAAGGATTAACGTGTCAGAATTGTAAAACGCCAGGTTATAATATTAATATTACTATAGTGAAGAGATTAATATTGGTGATGAAAATGAAAGTGAATTTCTTATTGATGATCTTGAAGAAACAAATGTCAATGAAAACTGTGATATTGAAGACTTTTTGTGACTTAAATTTTTATTATAAAAAGACTTACAAAAAGAAAATCTTACAATATTTTTAAAAATTAGTGTATAATTTTCTTGTAACATTTTTTATTATATTATTTTAAAATAATTTCCATTTAATTCAATTTAAATTTATCACCTGATATTTCTGAACAAATTATTTATTCAGTTGTAAAAATTTTACTTTATCTTAAGTGTTTGTTTTCGTAAATGTTTAGTGTTGATTCTACGTTCCTTTTGTGTAATTCACGTATTTTATTTCATAAACTGATTGCTTTCTGATTTTGACATTTTATGATATGTGTTTAATTATGTAATTAATTTTTGTAATGACTATTGTGTATAGTTCAAGTTTCATTTTTTTGTATTTTTATATTATTTTAATTTTAGTCATTAAGTTCAGTAAAAATGTTCAGATTTTAAATTCAGTCATTATTGCATTTGCTTTTTTTTATTCAAACAATGTTTTATTTAGAAAATTGTTGTTTCATTTTGTGATCCTTTTACTATATTATTCTTACTGTTGTTATTATCATTATAACAAATTTGTAAATATCGAAAGATACTTTTTCAAAATCATTCACCTGGAATAATAAATTGTAGAACTTATCAAAAATGTGTTTTTTTCACTTTTTCGTAAATATTCATCATCTTAAAGAAAACAAAAATTAACGATCATTCACATGCAATACACACAAAACAAAAAAATACAGTATGCTCTAAGTTTTAAATGTGGCCTATTCTAACAATCTTCGACGTACAGGAATGTGACATCCACCAAATTATAGGGAATTTTGTGAGCTACAACTTTTATTTGAAACATTTTTTGATGAAGTACTTCGTTTTCAAGTTATATGCGAAAAATCGTTTTTTCACCCCTTTCAACCCCTGTAAAACCACCCCTAGACACTTTTAAGTGGTAGACTCATTGGTTTTGTATAATTTATTGTTCAAGGACCATATGTACACAAAATTAGCTTTTATTTAATTTTGTCCTTAAAACTTCCTATTTTTCCTGGGAATGAGAACTATACGATACGAATGCCTGTGAATGTTGGCCCTTCTCTTTTGTTGTAATGTTATAATATTAATCTAGATCTGCTATTATTATTAATATTGTAATATTATCTTTCTTTTGTAATATCTATATTATAATAAATAATTATACTATAATATTAATATTATATAATAATTAATATATTATGTATAACATAATATTGATAGACTATATTAATATTAATTTATAAATATAATGTAAATGTATTATATTATAATATTTATTATAATAATAATCATAATATTAACATATAAACCACTGATGTTGCTGATTTAATCAGTGAAACGTGCGTAAGGTAATAATACAATATAATTTTAGTCTACTTGGTGAAATAGTTAATATTTGAAGAACTGCTCATAATATTTTAATATTAATACATGATTCTAATATTATGAAATGGTAGCGTTAGGTTTAAAATAGAATTTGGCTGCATTATAAGTTTTTCACGTCCCAAATAGAAATCACAGATATTTACTGTAATCGGCTTACTACCTGAAGGACAGTTTCTCTAACCTTCTAAACTTCTTAAAAATTGCAAAAGTCCGAATACGTCTGTAAATTTCTGTTTTTATACGTTATCATTTAAGTGGATAATACTGTAGAGTTTACTTGTAAATATCGTCCCCACCTGTACCGGAACGTACGCAACTGATAGGCCTACCTTTCATCAGTATTGAAATAATAAATTCCCGATTATCCGCGGCACTGGGTGGCGCGATTGCCGCGGATAATCGAATTCCGCGAACAATCGACAACGTCTACAAAAAATGGCAGAAAGTAGTGAAAATACTTTATTAACATTAGCTGTTTATTTAAAGTAAAGCAATAGAGTAAACCCTGTTAAAACGCTCATCAAGGAACATCGTATTAAGCGGGATCTTACCAAGCAGCAATATACACCTACATACTGAATCTGTGTAACTAATAATCACATTTTGCGTGCAGTTTAAATAATAATTCACACGAACTGACATTTTGTGAGAAGAAGTTGTACTGATAAATTATCTTATATGTGTCATCAGTGCATTCAGTATTCTGAAGTTACTACCTACATAACCTACATAAGTTATATCGGCCTATACAAAAGCCAAGTAAACGTCTGCGAAGCAGGGATTAGGTTCGGAAATAAATTACCGCAATCGTATGAATTTAAAAATTTCAGAAAAGTACATGTCAGTAAAATCGCTGCTGACCTGTCGGCAAACATCACATGTGACGTTCAACGTCAATATCCAATTTTTCACATCCGTTAACTAAGTTAGTAGAATACAACGGCTTTCAATTTAAACCGCGCAAATATACAGACAAACATAACTTACTGAGAAAATTAAATGTTCCAGTAAATGTTCCCACATGCCCAGTAAATGTTCTCACAGTGGCAGTAAAGTACATAAGCCCATATGCCCACTCACGGTTGCCAGCTGCCGAGCGACAAACAATACTTTACCTGTTGGTGAGCGGTGGCACAATCCGTCCCTCGGACATGCCTTTACATAACTTACATAATTTTAAAACAGTATTGTTTACGGTAGTTAATAAAAAAAGTGTATGATTAGCGAAGAGACTCTTTATTATTCAGCTGAAATTTATTCCCGCTTACAAAAGTATCCGCGGGTTGCCGTGGATAATCCGCAGGGGAAACAAACCACTCGCGAATAATCGGGAGTTTACTGTAAAATCAAACATTCCTAGTATCAAATATTTTCAAAGTGGATTTTGAAAGTGTTTTTAGGCCTACTATGCGTGCTGCATATAGCATTGGTTCCCAGTAGGCAGAATACGAACTAAAAGAACTAATGTAGTTGATTGCAGAACTTTAGGAATGATGAGACAAAATGTTCTGTAAGTCGAAAACGTGAGGGGTACCTAAATGATAATTCGCCCACTCACTTTATAATACCGTATAAAGTGCTTTTTTAGTACCATAAAGCAATCTGTATTTACAAGATATTGTAATAAATATAAGCCAGTTTTGTTGTGTGAAGTTGTCTCCCCTTCCCCTTACACATTATTTATTATACCATGTAACGCAATTAGTTATTCCCCTTAATTAGTTGTGTAAAATACCACAGATAATTTTGGTGATTTTATTGGTGTGTGCCGTTTGCATTCGACAAAGTTAAAATTTATGGTACACCGTGTAGTCGGTAAGAAAAAGTCACAGGGTTCGGCTGCAACGGGTAATGGCCTTAGGTAAAATCATGAGGCAGAATCATGATATTAAAGTGAAGAGCGCCTCATTTGAGACGAAGGGGAGTCGCCGACTCCGCCGTCACCTCAACACTGCCTGTCAACAACAAAAACTAAATTACTACCAACTCTGTCTGTCTGGTGAGAAAAAAGAATTATTTTACGCCCAACGCTGTGAAATAAATCAGTAACTGAAATTAATTTATTGTTTCCATTATGCGTGAATAATGATAAAGTGATTATTATTATTATTATTATTATTCTGCGTAAAATTCGTTATAGAATGGAATTAATGCGTTACAGCCATTGGCCGTCTAAGTATGTATTATTTTATGTTCAGTATAACATGCTTTTCGTAGTCCAAGATGAATTTTCCGGATCTACGTGAGGTCCCTTATATCCAGTAGTCACTATCTTGTGCTTGTCTTGGAATATGTAACTAATATTCCAGCCAAACTTCAATTTAACGTGTACAGAACTTTCTGTCACCATCATCATCTGCTAAGAAAATAGTAGTGTGTTATTACTAGGGTCCCAAACTGTGCAACACACAGCTTCTAGAGCTCTTGGACATTTTTTGTTTGCTTTTTACAACGGACTATATACAGTGAAATATTTATTTCATATTAACCGTATTATAACACAACATTCCTTACTGTACTCTCAGTTAACGGAGAGGATCATTTGGTAATGAGACTGCACTCTCAATTTGATGATCACATTCGTATTGTATAGATATAAAGTATGACTTAATGAAACTTGACGACAGTTTAATATGGAAAATGGTAATTTTGCGAGTTAACAAGGTGTAAAACTTAGCAAGAAGTACTAAGTTTTTTAAGTTACAGACAAGTGGCATCGAAAGATATTTAGGTATTTCCTCTTTATTTTTATGTCGAAAAAGCGGAAAAAGTGAATACTCTACGGTAAAGCATATGGGGACATTGCCGGCATCATTAAAACATGGGATCTTCAGTCACATATACAATGTAAAAAGAACTGAAATTTCTATTTTTTCTACGCTTCACGGAAGATATTAGTACACTGTACCAAAATGACTGACTAGGCCCAGCCGCAAGTCATTCGATTCGTTACAAAAGCAATCGTGGTGAATAAATAGGTCTATATGACATTTGGTAAGGATAAAAACGTTTTCCTAATACTGCCTGTTACAAGTGAACTATAATATTCGACAGCTGAATGTTAATCCTGTGCAGTGCGACAGTACAGAGGTATTGTTAGAACACCGATAATCTCGAAGTCACAAGAGCAATCGTCCTCGGTTTCGCTGAAAACAAAAAAGAAACGTCAGCTGAGTGACAGATGAGGGTCGGCTGTGGAACCTTAGCTTTAAATCGCATTAAGGGTTTTATAGTCGATTAATACGTCACACTATCTCGGGAAACCAATTGTTGCGTTAAGCGGGAAACGCTCACAAAGGGGTTGAGGGTGGATTACAGATGTAATGACGGACACAACAACGGTAGGCGTCAGAGTGTGTGTGTGGTCGCCGATGCGCCCCAACACAAAAACAGGTAAAAATTTTGTGGGAGACGACGTCTAACGATAAATGCCGATACGATTGTTGATGAACTCCGACTAAAGGACCCTTACGTGGAACCCAGAACACCATTACGTAAATTCTCGTACTTCTGGTGAATTCGGTACGACTAATTAAGGATTTCACAATCAGAGTAAATAAATGGTTTTAAAGTGCATACCAATTCAGGACGCGTCTTCGTAATTGTTTCCTTCTGTAAGTGTAACCCCCCAAAGTAATTATTTTTACCCACCGATTTGCTGAGGTTAAATGTAACAAAAAATTTAGAGAAGGCAATTTTTGTTATTAAGCATTTGGCATTTTTATGTTAAATTTGTTATAATGTCAATAGTCATCTTAAAATTGTGACTTGATTTATTTTGCTCGTTACATAGAATACGGTTTGAGCACGACGCCGGGAATATTGAAGACTAATGACACTAAGACTACTGGCCATGTTATGAGTGCGTAATTCAGAGTACGCATTTATAACTGGAAAAGATCATAATTTAATGGCTGAATTAACTCGGATTCGTTCTTTCAGGAATTTAATAAACTTACCTCTAAGCAAGCAACGAATCTGGCCATTATAGACAAATTTTAAAATTCTGGTGTTTAGTGTCCTACAAATAGGCAGAGATTAAACAACAATGTTAAGACGGTACAAATGTGTAAATCTGTACGTAGGCTGCGTTGACAAAGACGACAGCCGGATAACTGTATGCAAGAATGGAAGTCACGATTTATCCCCACTTTGTCCTATTCCGAATTTACCTGAAGAAGTCCTTATCTTGTCTCTCTTTGCAAATACACCATAAACGATTTGTTAATTACTGTTTTGGCAGAACTTCCGTCTCGTCTATAAAACCGAGATATAGCAAGGGCGTTCTTATAGACCTACTTCTTTACCAGTCTTCAATTTGTATAAGTGACTATGTGCTGCTGGTATATTAACAATTGTTACATTGCAGGTCTTGTCACCAGATTTTGCTGTAGTTTAAAAAAAAAACTTTGTGGTTCCATTTTTAAAAAATCTTGTGTCCCTAAAACAAAGAAATTGTACCACGAAGTTGATAACCAAGTATAAACTGAACGCGTCAGGTACGGAACACGTACAGATTCAACAGATAATCCACGAATAACAGCAGTAAAGTAGTTGTAGGTCTGTACCGTTAACCGGAAAAACAACCTATGACATAACCAGGAAATGTAAAGATGAGACATCCGGTTGCATATATTAGTATATAACAACAATAGTCAACAATAGGAACTATTACAATGGCGGTAACGTTAACAACCAGCATTTTTATTTTCAATATTTACAGTATTGTTATCTTCAGGGATTTTTACCTGCGTAACATGTATAAGCGTGAAGGTGACGTATTCTGTATGTAGACAGTATAGTAACAGTGGCTCAGACAATGAGACAAGATGATTTCTGTTCCCTCCGAAATATACATCAGGATATTTTGTGCCTCCTCAGCAAGAACAGCTTTTATTTTGAATAAATAACATTCCGTGAAACTATATAATAAAAAAATGAGTATTCCTTAGACGAACACGTGTGTCTTTGTTAATTATTATATAAGTGAATCAAGTTGGACGTTCAAATGTTTCCGTTTGTATCTATATCGATACAAACTGAATATCTTAACAACGGGACCTACCTCAAAATAAGGTTACGTTTAAGGAAAAACTTTGTTGTACCTGCATAAAAGCACTTTTATTATTTACTTTATTAAACTGATAGCTCTACAGGTATCCTACAGTCGTCATCCGGTTGATTTTTTTATTTCGTTATTTTATCCCCTACATCAATTTGGACCCCCTAAAAATATTTCAATCGGCACCAACAGATTGACTGTTGGGTCACATTCCGACGATACATTTCAGACTTTTAAACGACCCGGTACTGTATGATCGGGCAAATAATTCTCACGCTGGAGAAGTGGAAGTGGTGTGACGTAAACAAACTACTTTCCAACCCCCAAACATAATAGTTTGCCCAACTTTGATCCGTAATACTAGGCTACACTTACGGCTGCTATTTTGTCGTCACAGTAAATGTGAAGTGAACGTATTTGTTTTAAAGTATAGAATTAGTTTGGCAAATAATGAAAAATTTGCCTTGACACTACGTGGTCTAAGCACTAAATGTTTTCGTGTTTGGAATAATAACTGGCGCATGCGAAAAACGTATGTAAAGCTGTCTTCCGGGGCGAGAATTTTGTCCGCGGCCACTCTGTACACAGTACAGTACTGTAATTTTACCTCGATTACAACAAACCTGTCTAAATCCTAGGTTCTAGGCAAATCATTAGGACCTATCCGTGCACGCACCTTTTACCTTCTTCTTCTGCCAAAATAAAAAAATTAAAGGAGACAAGGGACGAATGAAACTTTCTGACACAAACACGCAAGTAAAGAATACCCATAAATTTCGATTGCCAACGTTTCTGAGCCTGAACGGACCAAGGTAAAATAAAAGCGAAGGAAAAGAGTATTACATTTAGGTAGTTCAAAACCTTTTCACTGAAGAAACAAGAAATGAGGATGTGTCCGAATCATTTAACGAGAGCGAAAACTAATTGCGTTAAGTAACATTCAGTTTCGACTCACAGACGCTTCGAACGTCAGCAGTTCACAATTTGAGCTTCGACGATGAAGATGTAATCACAGAATTATTGAAAACATAAAATATTTCTGTCCGAAAGCAGACGTATAACAGATGTTTAGAAGTTGCAAAGATTATCAGTGTGCTGTTCGTGGTGCCATATTTCAATGGAGTAGGCCGAGCGACAGCAGTAAATACAGGTGTAATGCGAATATTATCAGTACAACGACCAAACTACTAGTATCGGTAAACTAACCTGCGACATGTTACAGTCGACTAATTGAACTAGTTTTGCTATTAAAGTGGCTGTAAAAACAGTACCGGGTGTTTCAAAAGTTCTGGAACTTTCGTTGTTAACAGGTAACAAGATTTTCTGCTCGAGTTATTGGGGCGATAACGTTAACTTGTAATATGTAACATATAGCGCGTACATTCAATACGGTGTTGTGAATTTATAGTACGTACTTAACGGTAGATGCAGCGTGTATCTACAACATTGTGTCGTGTGCCTCGTACAAGGCAGTAAAGTTCTGCTTTTAATTTCTGCCGTAACGTGTGTGTTCGCGCGCATACGAGCCGCTCTCTGATCTTCAGCGCCTGCAGCGTTGCTTCGTGCCTATTGCTTCTTAATGAAGTTCTGTGTCCGTTATTTCCCCATATTTTTGTGACGTCAATCTCTCCTTCGCCTCTTTTTTTTTCTATTTTGTATTTCGCGTGAGCGTTTTATCATTCTTTCTTCTGCACATGTTGAATGAATGTGACCATTTCTGAACATACATTTTTTGTTTCCTGAATTATATAATAAACACTGTTTATCGATTAGACAAGAAACAATTCCTTCGTTTCGTACTTGATAACACATATTGGATAACATTCTACTCTTTTCTAGTAAACGGGTTCTGCTTTTTGGCACTGTATTTTCAATATTTCGATTTCTCAAAATATGTTTAATCAATATGCAGCACCTGCATTGCTGTTGCACTGTTTCTATGGGCTAATTGTCAACACACAGCTTGTGCTCGTCTTTGCGTCATACGTGTAATATACGTATTGTTACGCAATACGGAACGTTCTCGTACAATAGAGAACGTTGTTCTACAAGTATCTCTGCTATCCCAGCAGAGCCCAGCTGTAATGTTTGTGTGCGTGCATTTGCTATTTTGAGAAGAAAGACATGTTTGACGGTGGTGTTGTTGACATGATCAAACAAATGTTGTGATACGTTGAGATGAAAGACAACTACGTGACACTTACCATGCGTCAACAATCGAGGCTGTTCCAGACCGCACCGGTCAGCGCACTGTGTTCAAGGGAAGACATTGATACTGCTTCTAGTGGATTCGAGAGCGACCGTAATAGGCACTTGTTGTAACACGTCATCCAAAAAGTGACAGATTATTCTGGCATCCCAGCGGGGTATAAATATAAGCATCCAGCGATGGTCACTTCAGTTGATGTCGGGCGATTTACTCAAGTGGTGTATTAGTGAAAAGTGATTATTGTGCGGGACTCTATTAGTTGACTTAGTTGACATTATTATTGCGTGAGGACAAATTTTACTTGAATTATTGTACGGTATAATGTTGTTGAATTACTTGTTGAGTACAAACTGTTATTCGTGATTTATTAAAGCTGGTGATTAGTGACTTCATTGGTGTGTGTATTTTGTTTTCCATTGAACCATACGACGATCGTTGTGAGACCGTCGTAACAGTATGATATGCGTATATCACTGTAAATACTGGAAAACATCAACACAAATGTTGACGCAACCTAATCTAACATTACAAAAAAGATGTTTTTTGTAATTTCCTTTTGCATTTTCATTTGTTTTGTACTTTTAATCGGTTTTCAGCACTTCTCCTGCATTTTTTTATTTTTTGAAAGTCACGTTAAAGACCGTCTTCGTACCACGGATTTAATTTGTTTATTACATTCTGCTTTTAGTCACTTTACAGATTTATTCTGTTACCTTTAAAAGTGCAGGTAGGAATATTTGTTCCACATACATGTTATATTTTTGCTTCGATTGACAACACGGTTAATCTGGATGACTTCAGACAGAGTGTAAAACAGTGTTTCCAGCCTATCGTACAAAGCAACCGTTGTTCGATTTTATTTTTATCGGCACAAATAAATATTATTTCATCCTTGAATAAGGCGGGGATACCGTTTCAACGTTTGAGAGGTTGTAAAAATTAAACCTGCGTTTCATGACAGAAACATTCGTAAATTGTATACGCACGCATTAGGCCTATTACATTATAAACTCGTGCATGGGTGTTCGCATCAGACAGCTTAAAGGGAACACGGCAAAGACGAGCGTTGTATGATTTGTAGTAACATCCAAGTGGGGGGGAGAGAGAGAGAGAGAGAGAGAGAGAGAGAGAGAGAGAGAGAGAGAGAGAGAGAGAGAGAGAGAGAGAGAGAGAGAGAGACATGCTGTCGTAATAAAGATATGGATGTACAGTTATGGCTTGCAGTGAAACACTACCCGTGAGACCTGTGTGTATGTAAAGGGCTAAATTTATTTCATCCGTCGGTATACAGTCACAGTACATTCCCTCGTCCGACTCTGTTGCTTTCATCATCTTCTGTCGTTCCTGTCGTCAGCTCGTCACGAAGCCCCTGTACTGAAGATACTCTCTTATGCTCTTATGACACACGTATATGTTCAGTTAAAATCATTTAATACAAACTAAAATAATTTAGTACGTTATAATTTACAAATAATTATACGTCACAGTTTATGGTGAGTGTGCTAACCGTTATTTGACACACGATCGTTTATGTACTGTAGAGTGGTGATTCGTAATAATTCCGTGACTGCAACGCCCCTTTAACAAAAAGCACTTTATGACCTTCTGCGACCATAATTAATACGATTTAAACGTTCTAAAAAATTAGTTTTTATTCTTTAATTCTAGAACTTTTGATGTGGTTGGCATCTTAGTGGGTGGGAATAATAGTAACAGTTAAACACAAAAATGTAATTTGCACTTACACATGATAACAACCAGTATGTATAGTAAAGCTAAAATAATTAGACATGAAACGGCAGTCTGGTTGCGCTGTGTCAAAGATCTCATTGCGCATGCATAATTTTGACGCATCGTTTTCGGACCAATAATTTTGTGTTCAGAACAGCGGCATGGATCACGTGGTTTGTGTGTCATGATTGGTCACCTCATACCCCACTTCCTTTACTGCCTTTCCTGCCACCACTGCTATCTGCGCGAACCGTTTCATGTCTAAATATTTCATCTGTATTTATCTTCGAATTTGATAGAAACGCTGGGGGTGGGGCTGAGCCCAGGCTGTAACTGCCACTGCTTTTGTTACTGTTTGTAATAACGGCGAATAATTTCTTAACGCCATGTCAATTAATGTAACATCATTTTTTAGTTACTTCGTTACATACAAATATTTAACGAATAAAGCTGTGTTAGTGGTTATAATCACAAACAGAAATATTTCCTATCTGATGATGAGCTGTGAAGCTTGAAAAAGCTAATCGGAATAATGTTTTCCATAGTGGTGTGCACAAGTTTTTTCTTTTTAAAAATACTTGTAGTTAAAGGCCTGATGCAATGTTGTTCGAGATGTATACTTTAAACTGTATACTGTAGCGTAGCCGCTAGTCTCAGATTTCAGGCCATACACCACCTGCTCACACCACTTGACGTTTCGTTTCATAAGAAAACCTCACTAAGCCTGACGTACACAAGCGGCAATCACTTCACGAAGCGTTGAATATAAAATGTACAATGCTTCTAAAGTAACGGTCCACTGTATCCCTTGGCTTACCAGAAGGTAATTTTCCAGGCAAGAAGGGGAACACGTTCATTGCCTAGTTCTCTGTTATACTTCTGACCTGGAGACTGTGAGTTTCCAGAGAACTCACACCGTGAGTACCGGCAGACACCGTTGTAGCATTGACCATATGACCACCACTTTCGTACTACATCTAATACTGTTACGAACTTTTAGTGTTCCAGTACTTCATCAACTGATATGGTATTTTCTTCCTTCCGAATAAACTATAAAGACACTTAACCTAAACAGTTATTGAAGAAAATAGTTATTAGAAGCTTAATTGAAAACGGAAACTATTCAAGACTGTAAAAACACTGAAGATCTGTCACAAGTAGGACTATATAGTTTTGGAATAAAGCTTTTGAGATAAGATACGCTATAGGAGAACAAGTGTGTTCCAGTTTGACAACATTAGTTAAAACTGTACTGTGATTCTTCGTTGTTGTGGAACTGAATATTTTTAGCAGTGACAATAAATAAGAATAAAAGAAGAGCTCAACTACAAACTTCCGTAATCAATCTATGTTTCTGACAAAAGAAAAACTCCTACAGATGTTATTATTTCTGAAGAGTTAAATGATTTAGTAAAACTTTCTGTAAATAATGAACAAATGCTTCAATACTTACAGTGTTTTTCTTATGAGGGAGAATATCTGTATGCCTGTACGAGTCTAAGACCTTACGAGTGTATCCATCACATCCTGAAGTCCCAATTGTAACGTTACTACTTAAGGCGTAGAGATTAAAATAATTTAATACTACATTTTTGATATGCATAGCATATTAAATGTTTATTAATAATATTGATTAAACTAATGTATTAATATTAATACTTTACTAATACATTACTAGTACATTACATTAATACTATTACATTATGCATTACTAATACTTAATATTTACTTAATACATTTAATATAAAATAATATTATTAGACTAATATTTAATACTGAACATTTATTGATATCGTACTAGTTATTTAATTAAATATTTATTTTTATGCCCTCTGTATTCAGTTCAAAAATTTAATGTTATGATTTTTGACACAAAAATGGGGCTACAGATAAGTTAATTTACCACTTAATTTTAATCTCATTTTAGTGTTGATGGCGTATCTAGAATTTGGCCATCAATTTGGCTTTTGGGGGGTCCGGTCCAGTCGGCTTCGTACAAAAGCAAAAACAAGTTAAGACTAACACTACTGTCTTTAAAGTGGCCAAAAATCGTGTGATACTTACGCGGACTGAATTGCTTTTCCTAAGTTTCAAACGTATAGGCCTACGCAAATGCTGTGTAATAAACTTGTTTGCATATTTAAAAAAGAGTTACTAGCTGAAAACACAGGTGAAATAATAAAGAGCTTAAAAATTAAGAGATTAACAAAATTCGTCAACTTTTTTCGACCCTCTGGAGGGGCGGTCTCGTTCGTCCCCCCCCCCTTAAAACGCCCCTGTTACTGCATCATGTCGGACACTTAAAGGTGTTAGAGTCGTAATTGACCATAGTAAAGTGCATTTGACTTTTTTCTTTTCAGGTACCGGTATGTCGTACATGTGAAAATTTTAATCTGTCTACGATAATGAGGTGGTAATGTGGTAAAATGCCCTACATTGATTGAAATGAAGCAAATAGAAAAAGTACTTTTTTTAAATTTATTCCTTTTTCCTGTGGGTGGTCGCCTTAGCACAGACCTCGGCGCAACTAAAAGTTAGCAATATAATTTGCAGATTATATATTTCCCAGACAGGATATATGTATGTCTCAGGACAGAAAATTTCCAGTCTAAACAACAACCAAATGAATAACCAACAACATTAACCAATACAAGTGTCATCACAACGAATGCGATTTATGGTATGAACTCGTATTCATAGAGCTTAACAAGCTACTGGTGTTTATTAAAATACTGAACGTTATGTTAATATTAGCGTATAGAATATTGCACTAAAGGATTTCTGAGAGAGAAATCTGTAAAATACATTATTAATGAGTAGGCCACTTTACCAATCAAAATCTATACTGTAAGCAGAGAGATATGACATTTTTCTTTCACCTTTACTAAGGAAAATCAGTAAACTCATTCCATAAGGGTATCATTACCTTTTGACGTTGATCCGCGTTTGATGGAAAATGTTTAAATATAATAAACTAACCGCAAAACTATAGTGTGTACAATTAAGTAAATGTAAGACACTTTGAATACAAAAAGTATCTAAAATTATTTCCGACTAATAAAATTTGTAAACTACGAAAAACTCGTACCTCCAGCACCGAAAATTCTCGGTTGTTCTTTGATACCGTCGGATTCCTTAAATGCGGTATGCGTGTTCCTACGGTAGTATTTATTTATTAATACTAAACCTAACATTTTATCCTCTCCCCCTAATGGAAACCTGAAGGGCCAAACACACTATTCACTCCCCTTGAAAGTTAATAGTTTTTTTTCTGATAAGTATTTCGTTCACGCTGACTTAGCAAAAGGGATGGAATGCAAACAGTGAGAGTTTTCAGCAGGTAAACAGGTGACATGGCGTGGTGCCCTTGTATTCAAACTGTACAATAATTACCGTTCTCAACACCCTTGAAGATGTGTATACCCACGTAGTACTTGACAGCGGTGACATGTGGAGTAGTCTACGCTGTCTGCCGCAAGATGAACATAGAATTGTAATTGTCTGTAGATTTCGGACGATGTTCTATAGTAACTTTCTCTATTTTAAACTTTCCGACCGAGGTTGTTGCCCATTGATAACAACACTATTTTTTCAGTTTAATTAATGTGCAGTTTTTCACAGCTCAAAAAGTTCGTTTACTCTGTAACTGAGAATACTCAGAATCTTAAACGAGCCACTTATAGAATATCTCATTTGTTGAGTCTAAATATGCAACGTATCATAATACTTCATGAACATCAATATAATGGAGTATTACAACTGCCTCATAATGCTAGACTTATTCTGTGGTTGTAGAGACAGAACTGGTGTAGGCAAGAAAAGTCTTTTAAACAAATACTGTATCTGGGGTACGTGAACCACGTAGCCTATAAGTTATAGTGAGGAGTGCGCCAGTTGGATCATATTACACCAACACTGCTAACATATTTATTAGAATAAAGTTGCTTGATATTTTATAACTAGTTGCAATATAAATAAATGAACAAAATTGTTGACCGAGCGTGTGTTTCGAACAAAGAAATTAATTAAAATTAAAAAAAAAATAAGTAAGTCCTTCATTAACAGAAAAAGGAGATGTTAACAAAATACATTTTATTTACACCATTGTCAACGGCCATCTGCTGCTTATTTCTGCGTTTTATAATTGTCAACTCAATAAATAAAACTGTCTCCTTACACCTGTGTATAGAGTAGTGATACTACACACATAAGTCTTATTCAATGAAAAGACTTATCCACGGTACACAGTTTGGTTAGGACGTCATAATAATGAAAACAAAAACCCTGAATACCAGAAAAGACCTCGTACTCGGGTTTAGAATGGAAATCATTATCAAAAACAACAGTAGATTAATTATTTTGACAATAATAATAATATACATAATGCTAATATTCCCTGTATTAAATACTAATATTTCCACTACTACTATTTCCATGTAAATTAAAAAGTAACAATTTAATGTTTATCTTTCGTTAATATTCACTAAATATTTCCGAAGATACAGAAGTTTCAATAACTTATACGGTATGTAATAAAATTTATAAAAATGGTAATTTTTTTTAATTTGTCAAAAAATTGTTCATGCAATATTTACTTTGTAAGTAAAAACAAGGTTTTTGACGTGTTTCTTTATAATTGGCCACGTGGTTGCGAATATAGAGGTTGAAAGAAACATCCTCGGACCGAAGAACACTATCCCACTTATCTTTATGCTGGTGGTTAAAACAGATTCTACAAGCCGTGACATTCGAGAGTCGAAAGTGAATCATTTCATACCGGTACCTTTTTAATCAAAATCGTTCAGCCGTTTATCCTCTGCGAGTACACAAAGAAACAGTCATATTGTGAAATACGTTATCCTCTTTTGCGTGAGCGCATCGTCCCATTTATTTCGGGAAACAAAGCTGGATGTGAGCGCTTGATGTGAACGTGTCGATTAGAATGCAGATTGCGCATACTCTGCGCGTCGAACATTTCTAGTCTAATAAAGTCAGTCAAAGTCAGCAGGCCTTAATTTATCAAAATCCAAGTTGACAAACTTAAATCCAAGACGTATCCACTAATCCAAGTGGAATTTTCCTTAAACTATGTATACAACCATAATATATTATTTTTTTCATTTTATAGTAATAGCTACACAGAGAGTGTATGTGATATGAATGTGTAGCACATTTCTTACGTAAGCTGACATTCCATCTCCTCCAGTGACAGTTTTTTTATGTAATTAAGCCGAGGTCGCTTATTAAAAAAAAACATATTCTTTAAACAATAGGTAGCCATCATAACAGCATGAAAAAAGAAGTTCTTGGAAAAACTGTCGTAAGCCGCATGAACACCGAGGATAACGAACATGCAATAGTCGTAAATATATAACTGCCCTCCCCTCTTCCCTGTCCTGTCTGATTGCGGCAATATAACGACGCATAAATTGCTACAGAAGGAAATCCGCGGAATGCGGAAAGACGCATTTTTTGCCATTACTTTTACGATAACCATTTTATTTAGTAACGAAAACGATGGTAGTAATAAACACAGAGCTGTATAGGTACTTTATGTGTTGTAAACAAATGACTAATGGAAATAGAATAGACAATAAAAATATAGTAAATTACAGTGCAGTTTATAATTTTAGTGAGAGTACTAATTAATATGTAATAAAAACAGTAGTAGAAACCGCATTTTTTTTGTCTTTCTACCCTGATGTATGGGACTCTGACCCACCCCAGAACCACTTTGCATTACATTGGGGCGATCCCTGTTGCTCCCTCATTGGGCTCCTCCTTACCTCACTTTACTTCAGGTTACTCCAGATTATGTGCTCCTTGGTTTTCTACTTTCTTCTTTTGACCTAGTACTATCTCGAAAAATGCTGCCACTTGGGGTTCCAACTGACTCTGTTGGATAACATGATCCTCACAATGTTGTCTGGTGTCATCGGACTAACCTCCATCTGTAATCAGTGTTTCTCCACTGCTTCTCCACCGGCCACCTATTATATTCAAAAATATCGGTATGGAGAACCATACATGACTTCCATATTCTAAGATTTATATTTAAAATCATTTTCAGCCAAACAGCCAGGCTGTGTCTTACCTGCCTTTTTATTGCTGTATTAAATGAAAAATATTATATTACATTAAAATGAAAAAATTATAATTTTATTGCCTGGCAACAAAATTATTTTATTTTTAACAATTACCATTGTTTCAAAAAGTTTAAATAAATTTTCAAGTACTTTACTCTTGTTAAAACGTATAAGGTTGCAGGTAAACTACCCCTTCCCCTTAACCGATCTTCACCAAAATCGAAAGTCATTGAGACCTCTACAATTCAGGGACGTATGCAAAAAATTATTTGATTCTGTTTGAATTTGCGGCTGTTATCGTTTGCCATAGAAAATACGCTTGATAAAAAAACGTTGCAGGTAAACTACCCCTTCCCCTTAACCGATCTTCACCAAAAACAATAGGTCTTGAGTACTCTACAAATCAGGACTGTATGCAAAACATTATTTGATTCTGTTTGAATTTGCGGCTGTTATCGTTTGCCATAGAAAATACCCTTGTTAAAAAAACGTTGCAGGTAAACTACCCCTTTCCCTCAACCGATCTTCACCAAAAACAATAGGTCTTGAGAAATCTACAATTCAGGGCTGTATGCGAAACATTATTTGATTCTGTTTGAATTTGCGGCTGTTATCGTTTGCCAAAAAAAAAAAAAATTTCCCTTGATAAAAAAAACCGTTGCAGGTAAACTACCCCTTCCCCTCAACCGATCTTCACCAAAAACAATAGGTCGCGAGTACTCTACAAATCAGGGCTGTATGCAAAAAATTATTTGATTCTGTTTGAATTTGCGGCAGTTGTCGTTTGCCATAGAAAATACGCATGATAAAAAACGTTGCTGGTAAACTACCCCTTCCCCTCAACCGATCTTCACCAAAAACAATAGGTCTTGAGTACTCTACAAATCAGGGCTGTATGCAGAAAATTATTTGATTCTGTTTGAATTTGCGGCTGTTATCGTTTGCCATAGAAAATACCCTTGTTAAAAAAACGTTGTAGGTAAACTACCCCTTTCCCTTAACCGATCTTCACCAAAAACAAAAGGTATTGAGAACTCTACAATTTAGGGCTGTATGCAAATAATCTTTTCATTCTGTTTGAATTTGCGGCTGTTATCGTTTGCCATAGGAAATACCCTTGTTAAAACATAAAACGTTACAGGTAAACTACCCCTTTCCCTTAACCGATCTTCACCAAAAACAATAGGTCTTGAGAACTCTACAATTCAGGGCTGTATGCGAAACATTATTTGATTCTGTTTGAATTTACGGCTGTTATCGTTTGCCAAACAAACAAAATTTCCCTTGCTAAAAAAAAACCGTTGCAGGTAAACTACCCCTTTCCCTCAACCGATCTTCACCAAAAACAATAGGTCGCGAGAACTCTGCAAAACCGGGCTGTATGCAAAAAATTATTTGATTCTGTTTGAATTTGCGGCAGTTATCGTTTGCCATAGAAAAAAAATCTACAGACAGACAGACAGACAGACAGACAGACAGACACACAGACAGACACACAGACACTTTTCGGAAAACGACTTTTTTTCATGTTTTGAGTGTAGTAGAATCAGAATCTGCAATAATCTCGAACACGATTTTTTTTGCCATCACCATACTTCCATTCCTTAAGGAATATGGAAGTAAAAAGCGTGTTGGGCATGTCGGGGTCAGATTCACCATACAGGGAAGCCGGACTCCTCGCTTTGTCCATCCTAAACAGATAGTCACGAAAACACCCGTGTCCTATGAGAAACTGTGTGATCTAGTGGGTTACCTCGCCACACTGGCGATCCAGCCACTCCTTCAGACTCGCTGTTAGCCTAGCGGTTCATCTGCCTCTGGTCTCGTTGTTCCCGCGATTCTGTCAGAGTATAGTTAGATCCCCGGCTACGACTCACGCCGCGTTTCCCCCTACCCCATATGCCTCCTCGGTCTCAGACTTCCTGCTCAGTCTTGATTCATATTGCTTCTTCCTCTCATAAGCCATAAGATCGATAGGGACAATCCTCACCACTGATATAGGCCTAATAAAGCACTACTGACATAATCAGCGATATGTTGCTACTAGTACCGCTGGCTCTGACCCATGCCACTCTAAAGGCTCCTCTTCGCTCCACTGAGTCCATCTGTTTTCTATATTTTTCTTTCTTCAGTGCATCAGCTGACATCTCACAACTGTACAGGAGTGTGGCATGCACGACCGCCATCATGAGCTTCCCCCCTGATGTCGAGGGTCCGCCCACTCTGACCATAAGCCTGCTGATACCATCTGCGTCCAGTAAGTTAATTTCGAGCTTAGGCACAGACCTAAACAATTGACCGTCTTTTTAGCGACGATTGCTTCCCCCTCCCCCGCCCCCTCATTATTTTCATTAAATAAATTTATGAAATCATGTTGTCACCTAGGTGAGTTAATGATCACAGTGTACGCTATGGACAGTATCATACTGATAGTATCCCAAAGTCTATAAAGCCAAATTAAATAATCCTTCCGTCGGAGCCAATGGTAAGACTATGTTGGTGACGGTTATGTCTATGTAGATAGCGAATTATTGAAATTTCCCTTCAGTTTTAATGGATTTGAAATGATATTGTAATTGATTTCTTTTTAATTTTTTATAACAAGACTAAATTAAAAATATTGTTAAGGGCGGTCTCACAGATATTCGTGTTGTACAGTGGAAACAGAATAACTGACACCAATGACGTCACTAATTACAAACTTCATTTAGACACAGCAATAGTTAGAAATCAACACAGGCACTCATACAATAATTCAAGTTAAATTTGTCCAACACACAATAAATATCATTTATTTATAGTTTTGCACTAATTAACACAATAATCACATTTCACTATACCGTAACAATTAATCCAATCCGCACTTGTAATATCGCCAGGTGTAACTGAACTAAACTGACCGCCACTGGATGCTTATATTTATACCCTGCTGAGATACTAGAATCTATCACTTCCCGTATGAGGTGTTGAACAAATTGCGTATTACAGGCGCTCTGGAATCCACTTGAAACTGTGTCAATGTCTGGCCTTGAATACTGTGTGCCAGCCGATGCAGTCTGGAACAGCCTCGATTGTTGACCCGTGATAAGTGGCACGTAATTGCCTTTCATCTCAACATATCACAACATTTGTTTGATCATGTCAACAACACCACCGCCATACGCCCGGCTAACGTAGCTCCAACAAAGGAGAAAATTCATGAATGACGACAGCGTTGGTACGGACGTGTTCTGCGACCAGCACCTGAGACCGTCATAAACGTAGCCTGTCACCTAAATGTTGACGTTCGTTAAAAAGACACGCGGACGACCCAAACTGCGATGGATAACAATATAGACCCAGACACTCAAACAGCCAATGTTCAAAAAGCCAAGTATCGTTGATATATCCTTATCTTAATTAGTAAAAGAGCACCAGGGCCAGTAATTGATAACGACTAAAATAATTAAGTCGTTTATGGGAATCGGGTCCCCTTTATATCCGATAGAGGCTAAATTACTTCAAGGCAGTAATTACTTCTCAGGCAGTCGATGAACAGGTGTTTACAAAAGAACTGACAAATGTAACCAGTTTCGTTCCTGTAATATGAAAACATGAAAGCTTGATGGTAAAAAAGAAATGGGAACAAGAAATACACATCAAAAATAATTATTATATACACTTTACTGTATACGGAAGTCTTACACTTAGAACCACATACAACAGAGTATCATAAACAAAGGATGCCACAGGAAATTGAAATGAAACAATTGAATACTAAGGAATAAATAATTATCATAAACAGGAGCAACTCGTGAACTATAAGAAAAGGTGGAGTCAGCATTTATAATGAACGACAGAGAAAGACTGACTGATAAAAGCGTGGAACGGTAACATAAAAGGTAGACGATTTCCTGCCAAACCACCGAGACAGCGTTGGTACCGGAACATGCTAATTAAGCAACTAAACGTTGTAAAGTAGAAGAAGGAAGAATTACATGTAAGATTACTACATTATTGATGTTCCTACGCTTTTTTTTTGTAGTGCTGACCGCATTAGACGACACTTGCCTCGTAAGCCGACTGTAAACATCGAGAACTACGTGTTGTTGCTGAGAAAAATAATCTACTTACACGATCAATCGTACCATTCAGTATACTTACGAATAACTCAGACAGCGGGTGGAGAACTCGTTGATAACATAAATTTGCTTAAGACCTAAAACAAGGAGAATGCTGTTGAAATATGTTAAAAACGGTGTCGTAACTGTAGGGTTCGCAGTGCGGGCGTCCGGGTAAGGGTCCATCTAAGCTGACAAATTGCAAAGCTCTATAATGTTGCTTTTTCAGTTTTCAAATATTACTATTTCAGTATTATTTCAAATATTCTTCACGTTGTAGGCTCCCTATGTTTTCATGTCAATGAGTGAAAGTATTTTCGAACCGTTCGATGTTTACTCGTCCTAACAGTCTCCAAACGAATAGGCTATTCATTTAGGAAAACAATTGTTTCAGTTAAGCAGATAAAAATACTTAATTTTTCCATTTTCATGTAATTTGTTGTAAATTATTTCAATTGTT
Source organism: Magicicada septendecula (assembly GCA_034769895.1). Taxonomy (NCBI): domain Eukaryota; kingdom Metazoa; phylum Arthropoda; class Insecta; order Hemiptera; family Cicadidae; genus Magicicada; species Magicicada septendecula. The sequence continues at coordinate 184,866,527 of CM068371.1, read as the reverse complement.
TTGATTAATTAATTTGTTTAGACGCGAGTGTAAAGTCAGAAAATATTTTAAAGTATAGATTTTTTTAGTAATTATTTGTGTCTTCAGAACTCTTTGATGTGGTGTCCCTGAGGTCGAATTCAAGATTTCTGAACGGGACTATGCGCGCTTAGTTACACTAATAAATAGAAGAGACATCTGTTTAGAACGTGCTGTTATGGATGTTCAAAAATATTTTTCCGACCATCGTGAAATAAAGACCAGATCAGATCTTCGCGTCGACACTGGAAGACTAACAAAATTGATACTGATCTTACTGTAGCTTGCGTAATGTGAATTACGAAACACACAATCCTCGTTATGTGACAACAGTCTTAAGTTTAAAAGTCACCACGAGATGACAACCTCTGAGATGTCACATATGTATAACGTCTGACGATGGGTTTACTGATAGTACCTTACTGGGTTTCTTCGGAGAAGTGTTGCGTTTTGTTTGCCATATCTCGATCAGGATCCACAGCGTTGTATGAGCATTACTCTCAATTTTGTGTCTCGCATTCCTTTTAAGATTTATATTGACGTCATTGTCTAGAATTAGAAGTAGTTAGTTTACAACATCTAAAATTTTCTAACAAATATATTTTTAAATATTTCGTACTTACGCAGATGGTGCCTTTTAGATCAAGAAACAGAAAATGATTTTCAATATGCCCTATACCATTTGCGTCAACCGTCTAAGAAGTATGTGTTGACGTTTCAAAGGAGAGACGAAAATAATTACATTTTGGGGATCTGATGTAATTAAAAAGCCAGTCCGATAATTTACTAAATAACATTAATCCGGAACAAATTTCAGCTATTTAGGCGCTAGTACAGACAATGAGTAAGGACAATTTTCAAAACGTGGCGAGATTTCAAAGCATTTGAGGTCCTTTGAACGTTAGATAACAACATTAGGAAAGACCAACAGAACTGTATAAACAGAATTACCATTGTTGCACACCACTGTAGAAAAGTTATTCCGATTAACGCTTTAAAACTTCACAGCTCATCGTCAGATCGGATTTACGATAGGTAATTTTCATCCTAGATACAGTAGATACATTTATAATATTTTCAATGCTACAATTCTCAGTATGACAGTGCCTACCTATTTCTTCATTACTACCTTCGTTTATTATTTTCGTTTTGTTCTCTCGTTTTACAGACTTATTTTTGTATTGGATTAGTTCAAAATGTTCAACTACGCAAGGAACTAAACCTTCCTAATCGTGTGGTATCACTGAACCGGAAAACAATCCGGTTCAGTTGGTCTTGTGTTGCCTAATCAGAAGAACAAATTGCGCTCACTGAGCGTACGACCGAAAACAAATGGTTTTCACTTATAAACGATGTTTGTTCCACAAACCCGAAAATAAAGTTAATAACGGTCAGACGCGTCAAACTAAATGTCAGTATTAACATAATCGTATGTACGTATGTGGTTATACAGTTAATTGACTGGTTCCGTTAGAAATATTTTTCTGACTGTAGCATATGAAAAGTGTGCCACGAAGGATATGTGACTGACTCTGCAAACTTCACGAATTACTTTAAGACTCGATCGATCACGTATCTACGTTACCCAACGTAACAAAACGTTAAGGCATAGGCCTACACAGGATTGATGAGTACTGGGCTGTGCGGCTGCGAATCCAGAATGTCGTGTCCCGAGCCACACTCTCGACATCCTCTCTCGTGATCCAGTCCAAGTGGGACAACTTTTCTCACGTAGCCAACAGCGTCGTGTCCTGAATCTATGTAACGTTTAGCACATTATATGCCGAGACCGTTTCCGTGTAGGCCTATCGCCTATGAGTGGTTGTCTTGAGCTCTTATCGTTTGTACGCAGAACTTACGAGCAAGGATGAAGGTAAAATTTTACGATGTTGTCCAATGATCGAACACCGAGTCCGCTTCTCACCAAACGACGGATAATTAATGGGGAACTTGGGCCGCTATCGAAACTTTCGATCGAGAATGCTATCCATCTTCTTTTTTTTTGCATAGCGGCAAGGCCATCTCCAGGCAGGGTGATGACCGATAACCGTAGCAAATACGTGCTGACGGCCAGTTTACCTAGTTTTCAGAACGTAGATGGGCCGGTGAAATGTATGCATTTTTTATAACCCCTAAATAAAATATCTTTTTATTTTATGACGTTAAAATATCTTTTTCCGTTATTACGGAAACTGAAAGTCAGAACAAACCTCTGTAAAAACGTGTAAGTTAAACACACGTTTTATTATGAGAAAAAAACATAACTAGACGCCCCTGTTGCTTCGGACCGTCACAGTCTCAATGAGGACACTAAGGATGGCGCGTTCTTCTGGAAATAACAACAGACAGTCGTAGCGTCGGCTTGTCTTTTGGTAAGTAGTGTCTGTTGATAACAGGAAAGCTGTTTTACGTAAAAACTCGCTTAAACTGCGCTGAGCTCTCTAGAAGTTGTGTCAGAAGATACCTTTCGAAAACCGAAGGTCCCAGCCTCGCGGCTGACAGTCTACGGAGTCAACAAATTATTGCCTACGCCGCGAAACTCTACGTTCCCGCGTATAAATTCCATGGGCAGCTATAGAGTCATCATGGCCTAACATCCCCAGAGGACAAGAAAAATCCTTCTATACCGCGACAGGCGGGTCAAGATTTTTCGAAAGGTTGTACTTTAGTCTTTTTCAATAGCCGGAGTCCGGTAAATACATCTCACGATACATGGCAGACTTTTAACAAACAGCCACGGCCTAACGACAATGCCATTGCGCTTTAAGCTACCCTCGATAAACCCCACGGGTAGACGTGGAATCATGGCTTCCCGCGGTCTCTCCAGGTCCTACTCCTCAACGTCCTTGTCAGCAGCGAAGTATACGACCGCGCAGCATTATAAGATCCTATGGGTCATCGTGTTAATACAGCCCAATACCCCACAAGATACCCTGGGCAAGATATCCCACAATTAGGTGTTCATCTGTCTTAAAATTACATAAACAACATGACGACTTGGGCAAACGCATTATAGTCTATTGTGTCACAGTCCATAGTCCTGTGTTCTCTTCCACGTAAGTTAAAAAATGTTTCACTTTAGAAATATTATTGGTAAGCTCCTACAAAACGTTAGATTCATTTTCATCCAAAACTATCATATATATATAAGTCGTATTTTACATGTGTATAATTGCGTATAAAATAATGATTTACTTAATATTGTACGACCCACTACGACTAATATAGGCTACTTGGATTTCGTTGTCCATGACGTGGCCGTTGATTAACTAAATATAATATATAATATGACTAATATTGTAACAATCAGACTCTGTATGGTCTGAATTTACTTAAAGTCTCGCGTTGCGTCGTAATTACGTAACGACTTTCTTGCGTCGTATTTGACCTCGCCAATACCTGTTAACCTGTTTTAATTCTTAATTGTGATTTTCCCGTTTCTAGGCGCCAAATTGTTTGTCCAAAAACAATTAAAAAAATTGTATAATTCCTTTGTTTAGCGCAACCGTATCTCTCACTGGTTGTAGTCGGAGAAATTCAAATCTGTTTACCCGCGAAGTCTTACCAACCTGTATTTCTTGTAGAAAGAATTGTTACGGTGCTATGTTAATGAAGTAAACACATAAAGATTAATACGTGAAATAATGAACAGGTATTAAAATAAGTATTGGTTTATTAATGGTCAATTCTGCTGTTAATAATTACGATAACATGAAATTATAAAAATATATTACTTTTTTTTGCTATGCTCCGGCTATAAAGAATTCACAACTCAGCGGTTGGCTATATTTGATCTGGGTCGATCAACTGAAAGCCTATTAACGTTTTCACTGCTTTATTCAGTCAAAAAGTTCTTTTGATTACGGCAAAAAGGTTTACAAACTGATTTTTGAAAGTACAATCCTTCACATCAAGTTAATTAAATATAATAATCTTCCTTTACAACAGTTTACTTATGGTTTAAACAATAGTGAGTTCACTTTACAACATAGGTTAAGTTCGAATTGTGCATAAATCGTTTCTTATTTCTCAAAGTGTTAATAGTGAATTTGTACAATCTTTTAATACTAATTATTGAATATTTTAATAATTATTCAGTGTTTATTAAGTTTGAACCAAGTTTTGATATTGTGCATAAATTCGTTAAGTGTTGTGAAAAGTCTTGTGGGTGTAGTTAAGTAATTTAGTATTATACTTTACAAGTTCATTGATGTTTGATGGATTATTTTCATCAGTTCTGGTGTTCGAGTCGTCCTTCTCTTATATGGGTTTTATTTCTAGCAATTCTGATTTATTTTGGATTAATTTTGTTAAAACGTTCTGTCAATCTTGTCTCTTCATTGTTATTAAGTATTTCCTTTCATCTGTTTGGTTTATTTTTACTAATTTCTATGGATCGACAATTTTATCATCTGCCCTCTTCTGATGCTAAAAATGGACTCTTAATTCGTTTTTTAACGGTTTTTATATAATAATGTTTTGTTGTCATAGTAACCAGACTACTCTCTATTGGCTGAAAGCATTTTGTACTCATTGTTATAAAGCTTGTGTTTTTGTTCAAAATGAATAAATATTTTCTAACTAAGATATTTTCCTTGTCTTATTACCAATCTGATTATTATTATTATTATTATTGAATAGCTTTTCTGATGTAGTTTATTTAGACATCAAACATGATTATATTTTGTTATCTCTGGCCTATTTTAACATTTGGCTATCATTATTCTTTTTACTTAATTTTGTTATTATGTTGTTTTATGCAATTCTTTTGTATTTATATTGTTCCTTGGCTTGTTATTTTATGCTTTCTTATCTTTTTCTCTCACTGTTTACTGTTATTTGTGGATATTTTACAATTTTATTTCACATAGTTTGAGGCCTACCCTTACCTATCCTTATTACAATGTTTTTATTTTAATTTTACTCTTAATACTAGTTTTTTATCGTTTTGTTTTGGTTAGTTTACATTAATCATTGATTTACATTCTTTAGTATATGGCTATTACAGCTTCTCTGACATTTTACTGCTTTTTATAACTAATTTTATAATTTTAACATGATTTGTTCCTTATGCTTTTATCAGCATTAATACAACTTATTCTTAATACTAATTCAACAATTATAACATTTGAACAATTCTACTATCACTACATCTTCTCTGCATCTCCTTATAACATCATTACAATAACTTTAAACATTTAACATATAACTTTAGCACTTAAACATTCATTTAACATTCAGTGTTATATTGGTTATGTCTGGGAATTCATGTCCTGTGTTTATTGCATGTGTGGCTAAATTGGATTTATATATTTCTGGTTTTTTGTGTAATCACCACACATGCAATAAACACAGGACATGAATTCCCAGACATAACCAATGTAACACTAATAAAACATATACCACACAAAGGCACAATAATGAACATTTGGGAAAATTTACAAATATGCAAACATAAAACAGAAAACAAACTACCTGAACAAATACAAATCAATACAAAACATGACACAATATTCAAAGCACTCAACATTGAAAATACACAAAAAACTAACACATACACCACAATCACACACAATAAAACCAATTTGAAATACCAGAAGCCAACAGGAAGCCACAATAATAATAGTCAACCAACAACACATATGTACTTCACCAGACAAAAAAACCGGAAGGCTGAGGATGGGTACAAGATAGTACCCGAAACATGTTCCTAATAAGAAAAAAAAAAGGTACATCTTGAAGTAAATTTATTTATAAATATTAAATGTAATATATATATATATATATATATATATTTTGTGGTTTATAATTTTAATTATCCACTTTCCTTAGGCACTCTCACTTCTAGATGAGTTCTTGCTTATAAGTAACTATGTTTGTCTATCTTTGGGTTACACTGGCACTTTGTAAGGTTTTCACAGTACTATTTAGTGTTTACAGTGGCTATTCTATATTATTTAATTTCTTTTCCTTAATTCACTTTGGTGTAATCACCCTTATTATAATGTTAATTGGTAAATCACTTCCTACTCCTATCATGCACTCTTGGTTCATTCTAGTTTGGTTAGTATTATATTAATTATTAAATTTCACTTTTGTTCTTTGTATCATGGTTTGTGTGTTTTATTGTTTGTTCACTTCTTTATCATTCTATATTTACTTAATTGCTAATACAATATTTTCTTTGGGTTTGTACTTTCCATGATTAATGGTACATTTAATAATCTACTTGGAATTCATGTGTTCATTTCATTTCTTTTGTCATTATTTCTTTTGTCATAGGGGCCAATCACTTGGGTTGGGTCATTGTCATTTGTCTCGTATACGTTATAGTCATTTTGTTTTTCTTGATTTAAAATTGTTAATTCTTCTTTATTTTCATGCTTTTTACTTTATATTTCTTCTCTGGTATTGGGGCTGCTTTTGGTATCGTAACAATATACGTCTTGACATTGACGATCTAACATTTGTTAGGTAAGATTTTAAATTTTGATACACAAAATGGATACATATTCCACTTAGTAATACCATTTAGGCTAATAACACAATATTAATAAATAAGTGAAAGTAAATTTAATTTAATGTTAGTGATAAAAAATGTTATTGATTCCAACTTGTATGTTGCTACATAGGTTTATTTACTTGAAAATTAATTAAAGACAACTATTCTTATAAAAATAATTATTAGGTGCGCTTAATATTTTTTGGCTATATATGTATTCAGTAGTACACAGTCTTTTAATGTCACTTAAATAATTTAAAAAGTCTTACTGTACGCGTAAAATTATATTTGCAACAATGGTAACTATGTTAACTAATTCGTTTTCTTTATCAACCAAATTGACCCTACCATTCGTGTCTAGTGAAGAAAATTAATCCTACTACCTTTAGAATTTTAATAATTGTGTTTGGAAACAGTAGATTCTGTCAGCCCCAATAGAAATATTTTTTAAATGTTTGATGAATGGTGCTTCCATAATTTTTTCGAAGATTACATTATATCGCGTGTTAATTCATATGTCACGCGTTAATTCATATTAACACTTGTTAACTTCCAAATCTATCTATTAATTTATTATTGTTTACCAGCTGTTCGAAATTAACGTGTGAAAAAACGGACCAAATAAAATCAAGAATTCTTTGTTAAAAAAGGTCTAGAGCGAATGGAAGTTCACAATGAATCGGTAAATGTGTTAGGAGATGCTGCACCTTCAAAAACGACGATTTGTAAGTCAACAGTCGAGTTTCAACGTGGTCGTACGAGCATTCAAGATGATCGCCGCAGTACAACTCCAAACACATGTGACACATACCTTGCACAAAGATTTTACACACCAACTTCTTGACTTAAAAATGATACACACCCTCGTGTGGGACGGCTGTGATCTCAGCAATGTCATCCACTCTCAATCGCCGGTCTTCCGACACCGTGTATGGAGTTTTAGTGTTCTCTGGATTTGTTGCACTTTTGGTCCCCTACTGTGGGAATCGACTTGAAAATCTTTTAAACTACCTACTCTCAAACCGTTGTTTTTGAAGGCACAGAATCTCCTAACACATTTCGCTGTGAATTTCCATTGGCGCTAGATCTTCTTTTGACAAACGATTCAATCCCAGAACAAGTTTTCTATATTGTTCGTTTTTTCAAAACACGCGTGACAAGTTAATTTCGAACAGCTGATAAAAAATGAATAAATTGGCAGATATATTTGGACATAAACAGGTTTTTTCAAGAAATATGAGTTTTACAAAAAAATAAAAATGTTAGTTCTACCGCTAACCTACACATGTCGGTCCGCAAACGTTTCAACTAACCCTCGTACTTTACGTAAAACAAGAGATTTCATGCCTATCGAACATTTTCAGAAGGTTTTTTTCTCCAACTGAAGCGTTATCCATATAGCTTGCATCACAATGTCCACTGAATACAATTTTTTTCAACGTTCTCGTTACACTGATCATCGTATTTTTGTAAGCATTTTTTGACTTCTTGTATTTATGGCCGCTAAATTTTAAATGTTAAAAACCACATTCATGACTGCCTTTTATGAATGTGTAACGATCTGAAAAGTATGTGAATCGACGATGGTCCATACAACCTGGTCCTGGTCTAACTTACGAGCACGTTGAACGCGCGCTCATCTTCATTTCTATATGTAAATGTATTGCAATATTTCCATTCATAAATGTGTAGTGATATCGTTGTGTTTATAAATCAACGCGGAACAACGTATAATAAATCGTATCGAATAATTAGCGCCGAGTGTTTGTTTTATACGATCCGTGTGTCGTTGATCGCGATGGAAGTTGCCAAGTTGTTTTACTGATCCGCTAAACATACGACCCGTGTGTCGTTGCTCGCGATGGAAGTTGCCAAGTTGTTTTACTGATCCGCTAAACAGGAAATACTGTACTCCACACAGCGATTAGCGTGTGCGTGCTACTTTGCAAATGAAGATGAATGATCGTGTGTGTGTGTGTGTGTCGCGTTACCGGCTTCGAAGTTTCCATTTTTGTGCGCTATTTGTATTTAATTGAGAACGGCCGTAGGCAGAAACACCTGTTATCTTAATTTACGCTCGCGTGATACACGAAGAGTGTATAGTGGCGGTTTCCACATATGTACGGTGGTTCGGCTTTCACACGGCGTCACTAATTCCCATTACATACAGTATATTGTCCGCGTACAGTATGGAGGCGTTTTACACTGCGCTATCCTTGCGCCGTAAAAACGTCGAATTAATAATTAAGCTTCTATTTGTTGTTCTACCGCATTCCAGAATCCGGTAGATCTAAACGTCCGTCGTTCCGTTAGGTCATTACTGCGCCTCCATCCAAATCCTTCCCACGTCAGCACTGTTGATGAATTGCGCCTACTTCTGTTCCAAATTGTCCTGTCAGTGTCCCTTTACTGAACTATTCAGTATACATTAAGCATAGTGTATCCACTTTGCGGCATTATTCCCACTATTATTTAACTATGAGTACAGCATATTGATTTAAAGTTATGATTAGCGCTATCAGGCTGCTTCAGTGCCCTTAAAGAAACTTTTAACGAGTTTTCACCGATATCTTTTTAACACAATTTTTTGTTTGCAGCTGTTGGCAAAGAGTATTAAAATTATTCACATATAATTATACAATGTATTTTATGTATTTCCACTTCACTTTCGTCTGTCAGAAGGGGCGTATTAACGAGGGGGGAGGCGAACAGTACCGGACCCACCCCAAGACGGTCGAGAAAAGTTGACGAATTGTGTTAATCTCTTAATGGTTAGTCTATTTTATTATTTTTTCGGCTGTGTACGCTAATATAATAGTAACTCTTTTTAAATATACAAACAAGTTTATTACACAGCATTTGCGTATATGAAATATAACAAAGTCAGTCAGTCAGTATCTTCTAAACAATGTTTCTATAACAATTTTATTGTGTTTTTACCATTCACTTTAATGGGGTTGATTTTCGGATGTTATCACCCGTTTTTCAACCACTTTAAAGATAGTAGTGTTGATTAGTCCTAACTTGTTTTTTCTTCTGTACAAAACCGACACGATCTGACCTCCCCCCTAAGACCAAATTCTAGATAAGCTACTGTCTGTCTGACCCCTCAGTTTTCACATGTGCATTATATATTTATTACATAATGTAATATAAATGTTAGTACATATATAATAAGAAAACTTAAAGGGGGGGGACAATATTAGAAGTGAATGTAATGTCATTCCACATGTACCAAAACTATGAAAATAAAAAAAATTATCGTAATATACTCCAAACTTCGTCTCCCACTTCCGTAAAAGAGGAGGAAAAATGGGGGAATTTTCCTGTCTTGAGCGTAACCTAACCAATTACTGGACACCTGGACACCACTGAAAATCTAAGCTTTTAAAAAGTTAAACGAAAATTATAACAATATTTAAATAAATACCCGTATACGAACACGTTTCTGTTTATCTACGTTACATTGGCCTTATTCTCGTGTACAGAACAATAGAATGTCTGGTCCCGCTTCACATAGAGAGGTGCTTTGATGTTTTCATGGAATATATTGATTGTTTATAGGCTTATAAATATATATTGATGTGTGTGTGTGTGTGTGTGTGTGTGTGTTTGTTTGTGTGTGATATTATATAATCAAATATATACTAAAATGGATTCAAAAATCGGAATTTAGAATCTAACGTAGTCGACAGGATTTCAAGGATTAGGCAGCTGTCTGTTCCGACTTCACACTCTATCTTCTGCGTGGTCGTCTTATACTTCTGATTCGTGGGCATAGTACGTCACTTGCTTGATTTACGTCACGTGGGCATAGTACGTCCATCGTCCATCCTTTCTAAGTGACTTCTCCACTGCTGTCTATATTGTTGGATATTGTCGTTCAGTGCGTATCTGTCAAAATCTTGTCTTATATCCTCATTTCTTAGTTTGTGTAATCGAGTTCAGTCTTTAACTTTCCTCAGACACCTCATTTCAGCTGTCTGCATCCTCGATTTATCTTTATAAGAGGGCACTCACTTTCGCAACGATAAAATAATGCAGGTGCTGCCATTGTCTTTTAGAATTTTAACATGGTAACCTTTCTGGTCTTATGCTACAGTGATCGATGTATTGTTATACTATTGTTATTACTTAAGTCATTACTTAAATCATTATTTCGGTCATAGCTGATGTCGCTGACAAATAACTGAAATGTGATAACGTGTTCTGTTGGTTGATTGTCAATTCTCATTTTTGTTCGTATTGGGTATATTCATTTAAACGCCAGAACTTTTGTCTTTTGCTTTGAAACAATCATATTGTAGTTCTTACTCACTAGATATAATTGTTGAAGTACTCTCTGGAGGCCATCTTCGTTTTCATAAATAGGGATTTTATCATCAGCAAACAACAAAGTACAGTATTAATATATTTACTGCGATTTAATTTAATACTGTATTCTACCTTAGAATTTCTTTCTGTCAGAATGTCGTCAGTAAGTATGTTAAACAATGGTGGAAAGAGGGTACAACCCTGCTTCAGGCCTTGACTAGTCTTTCGGGGTTTGGATAAACTGATGTTTATTGAATCTTATTAGAATGTTTGTATTCTTATACAGGCTTTTCATAGTTCTTTATAGGTGCGCTGTCAAAATGTAACGACTTACGAAAAACTGAAAAATGTGTAACAACAAACTTAGACGAGTGTGCAGCTAATTGTGTTTTTTATTTTTATTAAATTTCATTCTAAGCATAAAGTTTCAGGAGAAGAACGTATTTACTTTTGTTGGTATGCCATGCCACACAGTAGCCTATGTGCACATTGTTTTAATAAGTTAAATTAACTCAAACTTTAAACAAACGAAATTATTGACTTTTTATTTGGAAAAATAAGAAACATAGTTCCCAAGGGTCAGTTAATTCTCATATACCTAAGTCACCACATTTCGTAACTTTTTCTAAATACGTTGTGTATACTTCAGATGTGAGGAGGTTATCACAATACCAAACTATCGCTTCTAAAATTATTCAGTAACCGGAACTGCGCTGTCAAAACATAATTTATTTCAGACAAAACAGGAAATCGATGTACGCGCTTCCGTTGGCCAGATCCTTGGTAATTTTTTAGTGCCTCATTGACACATCACTCAGCCATTCCGTTTCTCAAAAAACTTTATGCTAACCTTGAAACTTAGCGTCCGTACAAAGCTTGGGTTTGTGTTGATTACTGATTTCCGTCTAACACGGTGAAATTATGTCAGTGTCTCTAGACATTTTCGTATCGCCTCTGAGCTTGTATCATTAGAATACGAGTTGTATTCTACTCGTATTTCCGTGCTGTCTCGGAACGCATTAAAATTTCCAAACTTCCCTCTCACCAGACCAAAGAGACTTGCTCTCCTGAGTACAACCGGTTGGTTATGTCTGTGTTAGGATAGTGGTAGGAGATAATACGCTATCTAAATCCTCTGTTGTACGTATAAATACGGCAATTGTGAGGGCCAGTCGAAAATTTGGTTTCACAAGCATAAAAAAAGCTTGTGGAATACTTATTCTTTCATTTATCTGAAAGTACAATTGAAGATATACTTTTCTATGAAATCGTCAAGTTTATTTAAACACTTTCGAAATGTGACACGCGTTTTTAGAAACCACTGCTCAAAAATGTCCGTCCAACATCCGCTAACCATTCCCACGGTGCATCAGTTTAGACTTCTTCACCAGTGTGAAATCGCCTCTTCGTACTAGGAAATCACATGGCTCAAGGTCAGGACTTGTTCCCAATCTTCCTACTCAAATTTTTCAATCTGCTAAAAGTTCAATAAACCAAACTGGCAAATTTAAACAACCAGAAAATACGAATGTAAATCGAGCTAGCCACTTGAATCATTCGAAATTTTCCAATGTTCACGCCGTCAGTTAGTTTGCTTAACTGTTGATGGAGTTTTGTAAAATTTGCGTCTCTCTTGAACCGCACGCTTCTGTCGAAAATGGATTGGTTGGCGACATAACTGAGACCCACCAACGCATCAAATCGTCAAAAAGGTCTTACGATTAAGAAGGCGAACAGGTATCATTTTTGAAATCAGTAAAATGTTGTCATTCTAAGAAACCCGTTTGTCAGTAGGCTGTGTCAGTAAAACATTGTAAACATTCGATGACTACTTAGAACTATAACGAATAACGCAGAGCTATTACACTTTGCTTATGTAATTAAGGATCACAATTCCCAAATATGATATAATAACTGCGAACAAGCGAAAATAATTAATTAAATGCAATACAGAATCTGTGTACGAAGATAAATGTGTTAATTAAACTAAATCTCTTCATTAATACAACAGTCACGAGCGTCAGAAATATAATCAGAATCTGATAACCATAATATGCTAACTGTACGACTAATAGTACACTAACCTTTAAGAAAAATCAGTAGAAATCTCAATAGAAACCTTTATGAGCTTCATTATTAATAATACATACAGAGTAAATAAAATTCGGTAAAAAGGTTTTAATATAGCTATCAACGTAATTCGCAAGTTTATATGTGGTAAGGACTGAACATGCAAAAATTAAAATAATAATAGGACAAGGAAGTACCGAAAAGTGAAATGCTGTGAAGAACGTCATGGTTTTCTTTCGTATGATGATTGAAGGATTGAAGGGACAGTAGATAAAGTTGTTGGCAAAACTGAATCCTTCAGATAAAGTATTTAAAGCGTGAAGTGATGGTTAAAATTGCATTGACATATTCTACAGTGGAAAATTTTGTGTATATAAAGTAATGTGATTGTAGGCTATATTGTAAACAATAAAATTTATATTTTTCGTTTGGATACAGTAATTACTGGATTATTTTTGGTTAGCTAAATTCAGAATTGTCATCCTTATTAGGCCTACTAATAAGCTTCCTGAGCCGCGGAACTCGCTCACTATTTTCAACGAAGTAGGTATATTTATTATTACATAAATTTGAATATTAGAGCAATTGTGAGAAAATTTACAAAAAAATTACTCTATTTCTTTAGTAATATAACAATTTGCAAACCGCAAAATAATCATATAATAAACATTAAAGTTCGAAACATTCGGATTTGGGCTACAGTTCATTTTACTATGGCATTTTGATCTCTTTTATGGGCCCTGGGGTACCAACACTTTGCAATTTCCAAAATTTAACACTGAATTCAGATGTTAGTTAAAACTCTCTTTAATTTGGTAACTCACATGAAGTTTTGCAATTTTACCAAATTTTGCTCCACTCTTTGGGCTTTGAAATTACCAAAACGTAACGTTCGTTAAATTCCCTTTAATCTGATACCCCACATATATTTTTACAATTTTTCCCTTCATATTTTGCCTCCCGGGAACCTATTGGGGGGGGGGGGAGGTCATTCTCAAAAACATAGGATTCTGTAGGGTAAAATATGGACACGCGACCAAGTTTTACGAAAATCTGTTATGCGTTGAAAAGTTATCGTGATTCATATCCCAAAGAGATAGACAGACGAATTTCAAATAGTCGAGTTAAAACTAAGAACTTGCTTCGCTCGTCCAATTATTAGTATTATAATTTGGCTGTGTAATTCTAAGTTGTAATTTTATCATTTCGCCTTATACCATTGCAATCAATGATACTGACAAGTTTAATATTAAGTAAATTCAGTATGAGGTATTTTCTTAAGTAGCATCTCGATATTAAAGAGCGAGTAACCGACGATGTGCCTCCTGACAAAAATTGACGCTTGGAAACCTAGTTTAATGGGGATGAAGAGAAAAACTTGTTAAAGTTTGCAGATAAACGGAACGCTGAAAACGCGGCAAAAAGGGCAAAAAGTATCATTAGTCAAAGAAAACGTAGATCAGAAAATGGCAATAACATATGAGACACGGTTTAGTTAAGCGCTGAACGCTCCAGTAACGACAGGATATTGATTACAGCGATGAGAGAAGAGAAGGCACTAACGCACGCGAAGGTGTAACGTGACAGAACCTAACGTAGTATTAATAGCGTGACATATATTTAGTGCTCCCCTCGTGCTAGCTAGCGTTAAACGTTTTGTTATTATAAAAAAGTGTGATCTCTACAGGCGCGTCTTTGTGGCTGCGAAGCCATCCATTTGTCCCAGTGACTGATGGTTTAAAATTAGAATGATAATAAAGAATAAAGCTGTGAGGAAGAGGCGGCGGTTGGAAGGAAGGAAGAAGGCACGTAGAGAGAGAGAGAGAGACAGAGAGAAGAGAGAGAAATGGGCCAGTATGTGTGTCTACTAACCAATATGTCATGCCTCTCTGTAATAATAATAGTAATAATAACGGCACCGCTTCAACGAGCTGCATTAATCTTACGAGGCGTCTGTTTTTAATTATACACCTGTCTTGCTGCTTCACAACACCAGTTAATATTATCTTCAGCAGTAATGACGTTATTTTTACAGGAACATTAGTGACGCTGATGTGTCATCAACGTTATCATTGTCGTCATCATCATCATCATCATCAACAGCAGCAGCACCATTTTGACGACATCAACAACACAGTCCATGACCGTAACACCTTTCCTTAAAGATAAACGAGGATTAGCAGCCTTTTGGTTTGAAGTAAAAATGAACTAACTTAACTTTTATTTCTTATTAGCAACGAATCAATTACCTAAATATCGGCATATGGTCCGATATAGGCCTACGACAGACAAGCGTGTAATACAGCCGCCAAGATAAGCTAACAGTCTTCTGCTCCGTGTGGGATGTGTTTAAATTGCAATTTACCAGAAAATTACCTACACGATAACATAATACCAAAAGTGACACCCAAAGTATAAAAAGTAGCATGTTTTATTGATAACCCGGTTGTGTTTTAGTGTGACGTACGTATGCGGTTTATTATGTCGTCAATTTTTATCGATATGGATTCGCTGCTTTTTGCTTCGCATGATAATGATTGTGACAGTAGTGATGGACAATAGTCGGTTTCGTTTCTTCGTTACCATTTCCAATCGCGACGAAATTACAATTATAAATTGAGTTCGCCCACATATGAATGATAAACCAGTTCGCCTGTAAATGAATGTTTACAAACAGTGATAAGAATTGCTTAAAAGATTGTCTACCATTTGTTAAATGAACGTTCTAGTAATCGGGGTAAAAAAGAGGATGATGCAGTGGCCGATGAAAAGGGTGTAGATTTCCTTCCTGCCCTAGAAACAATTTATTTGCTACAACCTCCATTAGAGGATTCAAAAACTTAAAAAGGATTGTAAACCTTCGTTTGTATTATGGAGCTCTATCTGAATCTTGCAGAAATTTTTTTCGCCCTCGGTAGTAGATCCTTTTTAAGAAAGTTAGCATTCTATCTACCAGTAGTATGTTCAGGAAACTTTTAATACATGGATTTTTATGAAAAATCGCCCATTATGGGGCAAACTAAATAAGACTATTAAAGCAAAACGTCCGCATCTACCAAAGAAAAAGTGCATTGCAACTACTCATAGTTCGTCAAATGCAATCATAAAGCTCCATGAATTTCTCTACGAATCACTACCACACCCACACATGAGCTTGCCAGATTTAACTTCCAGTGACTTTTCCTGTGGAGCAAAGCAAAAGAAATGGCTCGCTAGAAGAAGATTCACTTCAAATATAGAAGTCGTCGCTGAGAGAAAACGCATATTTTGCAGAGTTAGAGAAATAATATTGTGCTGAATAAATAAAAAGTTCGAATACTGTTGGTCCAAGTGTATTGACTTGTAGGGGATTATGTTAAAAAAATAATAATGAATCTAATAATAAATCGTGTGTTTTCTTTGTTAGACCGAGACCTTTTCGAACAATCCTCCTGTACTTATAATAGCCTGGTGAGGTTCTTATCAAATTTTAGTTTCACAATTTTATTCTCTCGTTCTCAAAAGAATATTCTATCATTTTATTATTGCATTTCTTTTGTATTGATACCGCTGATACGTAACAAACTCTTTTTATTTTTCATATCCCACTCCATATCCTTAGGTAATCCACTAAGTCCTTTAGATTTTTCCCGTTCTCCGTTATAGTAACTGTGTGAATATAATGTTTTGAACATTTTTCAGTGTTTGTTTGTTTCCACTTCGTTTGTTCCTAATCCCTGAACATTCCGTGTAGCTGTCGCATCGTGTATTCTTTATCTTTTTCCTGTCTTGATCGTTGTACTCCGCTAAGGTCAGTCCTATTCTGAGGCTTTCTTTGAAGCTCAGAGTTCACAGTTTTTACTTGGATAGGTAGCAAGACTTCCGCAAAACCCCCTAACTACATTACATCCTTCTAATATAAGCATCAGGGTTTACATTGGAGTTTTCTTCTAGACCAGTTGTTTAGGAGCTCCCCACCCCTGTAAATCATATTGGTAAATAAATACATCTATTATTTCGCGTAAACACCTTTTTCGCTATAGCATGATTCTGCTGTTTTGTCAGAAGCCACGGGCACTTTACGTATACACACCCACTTCCTCACGTACGTTCATGTATGACTGATCATTCACACCCACATACTAGATTACACACCTATGACGCCCTCGACTGAGAGGGGGGGAGAGAGAGAGAGAGAGAGAGAGAGAGAGAGAGACGTGGCAGTCAACTTCACGATACGATATATTTTACTTTCAAGATCATTAAAAATGTCTTCTGACTGAGGTGCATTTATCGTAGATCAAGTAACCCGTGGCGGTTTTTAAACTAACGAAACGTTCATTTGTAAAAGCAATATATTATGGAGTGCTAGACAAACAGTAGAGCAGCCGCCTTCATTGTTCCTGTGTCGGCATGAGCCACACGTAGGCAGCTATAGAAGTGGCTGACAGCTGGATACTGTGTCTCACTGCGGTAACGACAGTAACGACTGATGTCGTCTTCTGTAAAACAAAAATAACACAAACGTTACGTAAGTTATACGTACAGTGCCTCAATAAAATCATTCATTGTTCTAATATGCTTTGTGCACGTTTTAGTTAGCAGTATTCTTTTATTGTTTGTTGAAGTGCTCTCCTCCAGTCAGTATTAATATGGAAACAATAAATTATAACAGAGCCACAAGCCACACATACACATGCATGCCCATAATACTTAATCTAATAATATGCTTTGTGCACGTTTTAGTTAGCAGTATTCTTTTATTGTTTGTTGAAGTGCTCTCCTCCAGTCAGTATTAATATGGAAACAATAAATTATAACAGAGCCACAAGCCACACATACACATGCATGCCCATAATACTTAATCTAATAACGTGATTTGAGTACATAGTCTTTGGAATGCATGGTAATTTTGTGTATTCAATAAATACAGTAAAACTGTTTTCAGAAAAATAGTTTTCTCATGAGATTTGTGAAAATATCAGTTAGCACGAGCTTTTACAAGTCGGAGCAGACGTACTGTATACTCGGTTGCGAAAATGGATCACATATACACTGAAGACAAGTAACATACGGTAGGCCTAATACTTCGTAACTGGGCAAAGTGATTGAGAATTCTCTGATCAGTCTCGTGTTGCTTGATTAACGGTACAATCTGGTGACAACAAAACAAAGAAAAACTATCATGATCTGCGTTCAGCTTATGAATGTGTGTGCGTGCGCGCACGTGTGCACGTACATGTGCTTTTCCGGGTTGTGTTTCCCTGTTTTCTGTAACTTTTCGGCAGTCATCTCTGTCATATTTATGCAGATTATTTCTCGATGACTTAAGATCAACGATTTTTCACCTAGGCCGGGTCTGTATTTCAACGGAAGTGGAGTTGAAAGGGTGTGTTCTTGTTGATTCGTATTCGAACTCGTGTCCGAAAAGCGGTGACGTGTCTTCTGGTGGTATCCGACTGGTGTCGAAAGTGTAAGTACCGACTTGCAGTTTTTCAGTTTCACTTATGATGCGTTTCTGGCAGCACTTCCGTGGCAACCAGCAGGTCCGTCGCGTCGAAATCAATGTTATGTCCAATCTTGGTTGTACGCTGGGCTAATACAGAAGTGTTGAGGCGTTTGGCGTTTGTCCACTGCAATGCTGTATTCTCTGACGCGTTGACTGGCCGATGTAACGATTTGACTGACCGATGTAGCGTTTGCAGTCACTACAAGGTATCTCATATACCTAGGATAGATTCTATTTTTAGGACGTCTTAACGACGACCCGATAGTTTGATGCAGTCTGTAAGTAGTCCTTCCGTCTGATGGTGTGTTTCCGTAGAATTCTGCTGATCCTGTCTGCAGTGCCTCTGATGTAGGGTAGTGTGACTATTTTTTGTGTGTCTTTTTGGAGTCGCTATTTCCATTGACGGATCATGGTATTTCCGAAACAATCACATCCGTAGAAACTTGAAGATTCCTAGAGTGATAGAACAAGTCACGTTTTTTCAGTGAAGCATGAAGAGATTCCACACTTACGCGAACACGCTTACGCGAACACACAAGTGCTTTAAACCGGCACTGCAAACCTAAGGATAAGACTCTAAAGGATTAAACGCTTTGAAATAGTACAATGATTCGTGAGCAACAAAATAAATTAGTTTCATTTCAGGACCTAAGAAGGGTTTTAACTTTCATAGAGTTCAAGGTGTAAGTGATAATTTGTAGTTTAGTCATCATAAAGATTAGCAAAAAACATTTAACATTTTAAATATAGGTGCTTGGAAAACTAACAGTAATGGGGAAGGATTTAATTCAACATGAAAATTGTAATTGCGATTACTGAGTTTTGAATCCATATATACCGCGGGCTGAGTCTCAACTAAATGAGACTAACAGTCTCAGCTAATCCCACCCGATTCTTATGCTTGACTGCGGCCCTCACTCAATATATGTAATTTGAACACTCTTCACTAGTAATTAGTTACTTTCCTATAAATAAATTCATAACAGAGAATATAAATTTTAGGTACTCGTTTGAAAAAAGAAAAATTAGGTCTAATGTACTTACGAAAACTATAAATAAATTAACCTAGTCTCGTTTTGAAATTAATGAAGAAAGTTATTCCTTTTGTCAGTCGGTAGACATATAATTTGGATGAATGTAATCCAGTTTTATAACATACTCAGAAGTATTTTAATTTACAAACATTAGCATTGTTTTCGATGAGACTGGGGTCCCGAGTTACCGTTTGCTTACAGGACTAGTTCAAATGGTATAAGTGGATTGTCGCCGCAGTGTGAAACGCCGTGTCGTGTTTCAAGACTAAACGCCGTGTCGAGACCAGTTTGCGCGACTAAAATGTTTTCAACTAGGATCTGTGCATTACATTCTTTATGTAATCGGTACGTGCCGAGCGTTGACGGTTGGGCCGAGAGAAATTTTCTCACCGTACGGTTTTCGAACCCAATTAGACCGCCTGTTTGAAGGTAACGTCCGGCGAATCGGAATATATACACAATCGCGGGATAACGTTTTCGGAATTGGCCCTACTGAGCTTAAACGATCGCAACTTGCGGAAAACACCACGGCGGTGTTACAAACAATATTATCTTCTCCGTTTACTGACAGTACCACCACTTTACTGTGATTATTGCGTTGGCGTTATAACAAGCGGTAGGAGTGTAAAGTTGGCTGCTCGCCTCTATTTAGATAATATCAGTGGCTTTAGCTCAAAGTGGAAAGCATCAACACCTCTTGGTCCCAATTACCAAGCCCTGACTGACGCTTTTAATATATTTTCGTCACGTTCTCTCGAGTGCGCCATAAAACCGCGCCTTATTGGATAGACAATCGTAGGTGCAGGAAGACGAACACTCGTAAAGAGAGTGAGTGAGGGAGAGAGAGAGAGTAAGCGATCGCCTTATTTCTCTTTCATTCTCAACTTTTCTATTATTATTACACTGCCTCGTCTTTCTTTTTTTAAGTAGTAATCTTCTTACTAGCGAGTAGCGCTTATTTACGGATCGTTTTAAAAGCAATCCGTTAACCTCTAAACCAACCGTAGGAGCGAAGAATAGTTCACACAGTGGGCATAATTTTCCCGGAAATGACAAACACACGCGTTTTTGAGGAATTCTGCTTCGGCATGGTAAAGAGGAAAGAGAAATTCCGTAGGATTACGGTAAAATTTACTGTCACATCAATTCTGTTGATAACGGATATCGGAAATTCTTTCATTCCACGTTCCCGAGCGTTATCTGAACAGCTTTATAATAGCAGAGAATGGTTATCGAAAAAGCAAAGTTTCGTCCTCTCGAATATTACTGTGTTTTGGTTCACACACAAGCCAGCGGTGCCTCGTAGATACGCATGTATTTTCGTAAGCGCGCGTGTGTGTGTGGGAACTCTCTGCAGCCTACAACCGGATGGTTTTTAAGAATGTTTCAGTGTTGTTAACTGGATTTCTTAATAAACAGATAAACAAAAGTTTCTTAATGAGCTCCAGCACCTGACCCTCCTTCACACACAAAACTGTGTTATCTTATATTGTAGTAGTTGTGTCCAACGATAACGTTTGTGTTTTATTTTGTAACGTAAGATCTCAGTCAAAAATATTGAGGTGGAAGCAGATGCCCATCAAACTCTCCACATTGATTTACGTATACAATTTGTGTAAGGGCTTGCTCGGTTAAGAAACAGCGAATACCACGGAAAGTCAGAAGGAAGCTCGTGAAAATCCGTTTTTGGAACCACGTTCAGTGAGAGGGGACAATAGAAGACTAAGATATAATGGTTTACTGACCTGCTACAAAATTATTAATTTCCTTATCATGGTGGCTAAATAAATTAGAAAGAATTAGAACGGACGGAACGCCTAAATCTTTATAATCCCACGTTACATACGTGAAGGTTAAATTATATGTAAAGATTTCTTGTATTCACAGCTAATGAGGTCGTAAGAAGTCAGCTTTTGTACTTATACACACAGTACTTTCATTATAGTAGAATTTGATTTTTCACTTTGATAAAGAAGAGAACACGGTCAGGAAAGCAAAATTACGAGACTTTTGTCTAGTCGAACACGAGATACCCCACTGTAATGCCGAGACATATGAAACATATCAAATCAAATATTCATATGAAACATAACATAATATAATATAATACGAAATATCAAATATAATATGAAACATATCTCTCATGTCAAATATTCGTAGTTTTCAACGGATGGAATTTATTTCTCTTTTTTTTTTTACGGAGAGTGTCAAAACGCTGAGATAGCAAATCGACACCAAAACGCTCCATGAAAACATATAGACGTTTGCGCAATGAGACACTACCCACCGCATGTGCCACTCGACTGTTGGAGTGGCATAAGACGACTATATAACTAATACCGTATTCGCACAGAGGACTTTTTTTTTAAGTTCTGGGAACAGCCCAGTTTAGTTGGTGTGCTTTCCCATCAGTTCTTAATGCAACGTTCTGTTTATTCGTGTGCTGATTTCCAACTTGTCGTCATGCCATTCCCGGGCAACGAAAAATTTATAACGTTCATTTCATTTAAGTTCATTGTCAGGGACTTCTGTGACTTCAGTTTGAAGTGGTGCATCCACTTCTGTTTGATAGAAACGAACAGAACAACACCTGGATGGGAGCAGTACAAATTGCTTTAGCAAATCTATCATGTAATGACACTTTTCCATTTGACAATCACGTTTTGTCGATATCATTGTAAATCTGCAAACGTTTCGCCCATTCTGTGATGTATTATCCTCAATTGTATGAGGAACCAGTATCCGCAGTGGTATTCTCAACTTCACGACAGTTGTGGTTATCAACAGGCAAAGTGTTTTCATTAAATGTTTCGACCACCCAAGTCTACGAATTTAAAACGTCTTCATCGGATAAATGTTTTCCCACTACTAGTGTGAAAGTCTGCAGCATGCCCCCTGCTTGCAGCTTGCATCAACGTTGCGTGGATTGCTACCTCAGTGTGAAAGCTGCCTTCAGGCAGTAATCTATTGTTGGATGTCTTCGTGTGTCGGAATTATCCAGAAAACGTTGGCGAGTTCAAGATTGTCGCCGGAAAGGTCAAAGCCCGTGCGGAAAGGAAAATTACCTCGTGTGTAGTCTAGAAGCCTACTTGAAAGAAGTTATCCAACAATTAACCATAGCCGTAACAATCGGAAAACCAAAACACAAGAAAATTATTCTCACATTTTGTTGATGACTGTAAGTCGCGCCGCATTCAAACTTGTAAAGCAAAACAATTCGTGACTTGTATGCAGGTTTGGACGTGAGTGTGTGTGTGATTTTTAAGGTAAGGTACACGAGAGAAGGCAAGAGAGAGAGGGAGAAAGAGAAAAAAGAAGAGAGACAGGGAGAGAGAGAGAGAGAGGGGGGAGCGTGAGAGATAGACAAAGAAAGATGGAGGAGAAGGGAGGAAGCGTGCGTTCACGATTCCAAGTAGTTCAGAACCGATTTAGCTTGTAACAATTCAGATAATTGCAGCTAAACTATGTTATACTTGTTAACAACGCGAACACTGTAGTAGTTTGTCCGCTCGAATTAAAGGAATTTAAATATGATTGTAACTGTTGTTGTTGTGGGGTAGCCAACGAAACAAATCACTTAATTGATGTCCAAATTATTTAATTAGAAACGAAGAGCGTAGTTAATTGAGTGAGGAGTATAGCCACCGGTCCACCGCATAGCTGACTGCCGACGTAAAGGCGCCGAACTTTCGAGACCCACTGCGTCTGTCGGTTCCCATTACATGCCGCGCCGGCCTCTCGACAACACAAAACGTTCTACAAACCCAATGGATTTGAAGCGTTCCGCAAGGGGACGTTTAGACACCTGCTGGTTGCCAGAAGAGTAGCAGCTTGTCTTCATTACCGTCTTCAACGGACATTACTCAATGTGTCATAAATTAGACCGCCTTTTAGCAACAACAGTGACGGCCGAGTTTTGAAGAATGTTTTCTAATTTAGATTTTATCACTGCAAGAAGTGGCAACGTAACCGAAACCACACGCACGACCATAAATCCAGTTTTACAGCAGCCATTTACAGTTGTTAATGTTTCGCCACTCTCACTACAACCCATTAGTAATAAAACAACTATAAACGATCGTTTAAACTTTGTTAAATTTACATTTCGAGTACGGTATTTTTAGACCAGACGGTGAATGTTTTTACAATACTGTTCGTTTTCTTACACGTAATCATTCATGTGTAGGTCTACTCACTCATCTACATACCTCCTTCTCATGTACGCTAGTTTTGCACGATTTACCATTCGACATGGGCTTTAAAAATTTACTATTACCGTAGTAAATAGAAAGACCATCTGCGATACCTCAGGTGATGATCTTTTAGGGATAAACAATTGGTACTGAGTGGACATAAAATAATATCGCGAAACGAAAAACGATTCTACATGTGATGGATTCGAAAAGCGACGAGGCCGCTCGGAAGCCAGTACTCCGCTCAAATTCCCTATACTATAAATATTATTTATATACAGTTCAATAGCAGTGGAAATATTCTATAATTTGACTGTTAATTGATCTCAAATAGCCCTGCTGTTAGAAACGCCCCGTAATTCTTTGCCAGTTATTAATTTTCTTCCTTTTGTTATTGGGAGTTGTGTCTGTGTTGTGTCACGTAGCCTCTGAGAACTTACGTGATTTCAAAAAACACACATCCATTATTTTTTTATAATGAAAATTTGTAATTGTATTCTTCCAAAACCCACATGAAAATTTAGATAAAGAAAAGTATAGTACAGATGGTGAAGTTAATTATGAATTTTTCTGGACTTAATGGTTTTCAAACATACAACTTAAATTGTACATTTTCCTTCTTCTTCTTCATCTTCTTCTTATCATTCTGTAGTTCAGAAACTAGGCAAAAACCCTAATCGATTTTTTTCTAGGCCTCTCATGTAGTTCATCGTCCCAGAGGTAGTGAATACTTTACCTGACTTTCTTCCTGTGTGGGATTTCCATCATTGCTTCTGATTTGTGATTCCCTCATTCAACGTATTTATGAAACGTTAATGAAACGCTCGTTCTTTATTTCAGTTTTAATTTTCTGTTGTAACTGTAAATTGTTTTTAAAAAATATGCCTATATTTTCGATATTTATAATTATTTCCTAAGTTGTCATCGTTATTGTTTAAAGTATGTTACTTTCCACACTACCACCAGCACATCAGTACTTAGTACTTCAAGTGTTTCTTGGGAACAGAATATTAACCGACTGTGCATTTTTGTTTTAAAGAATTTAATTGTAATGTTTGTAAACACTTGGTTACTCACCGTCTTGTGACTTCTTTAAAACGTTCAATGACTACGCATTTCAAGGATAAATCCTCATCATCAGGTTATATAAAAACACCAGTCCTTCTGGAGAAGTCGTCAAAAAATCAAAATTTTTTTACCAAACATCACAGTGTATAGGATGTCTTTTAAGAACACATTATTGTAGCACTTCACGCCGCGTCGCGACCTGGTGCGCACGATGAAAGGAAACGAAAATGTGTCGGAAGAGTGGCACCTGGTTAAGCAGGCTTTTCAGAATGAAAGGAATTTGATCAGAAATGACCGTATGAATTTAGAATTGTAGAAGCCTTTCGATAAAGATTTTATTTTGCGTAGCCTACATTACGTTAGTAAATTCTGGACGTTTAAAATGAAAGAGACGGCGGGTCGTGAGAAAGAAACGTAGCAGACGTTGAAGCAGAGGTATAGATATGGAGAAACATAATAAATTTACGATGCACAGAAAGAAGAACAAATATGCACCAGTTTTAAAAGTAGTAAAAGAGAACATAAAACTTACAAATTAAAAGTAATGGAAAAAGGTAGATACGGTTTCTAGTTCCCGTGTCAAACACAATTGATTTATTCTTAACATTTTGCCCGAAAAGAGTTGGGGAAGGCAGGGAGATATCTGTCGAGATTAAAATATTTAGAAGATCCGTAGTTGGTAATCGGAGATAGAAGGTATGGTTCACAGAAAAGAACAGATAAGGCGGTGGAGCAGAAGTTCTTGTAAAGTTTGATGTGGATATAAGAAAGCGGAGTGATACACAACACAGAGGCACGAACAGTACGAAGTCGAAACTTTATCAACAAAATAAGCGTAACCCTCAGAAATATAAAGCCATTTAGCTTATTTTTAGTAATATTAATCTCAATAGTATTAAAAAAAGTTTGTTGATATATTTTTAAAGAATCAACACTAATTAACTGCGAACTACTTTATTTCTAGTGGAGGATTTAGTGATGCGACCATTCGGCTAACCAATCCGGTTCAAGTACAAACACATGGTTTTGTTTATATCAGGGTTCAGTCTAAGAATGAACAAACATTAGGAATGATAACGACATGTAGGGGAAAATATATTGTAAGTTCCGTGCGTTGAGCCTAAGTTATGGACACAATAAATGGAACCAAGCCAACAAAGATCTCTGAGATTCCATAGCGTACGTATTACATCTTCGACGCATTTTGTAACGAGTTAGCCGTTATTGATTGACCTAAACAATTCGTTTAATAAGTCCCATTTAAAAGGGTTGAAGTCCATTTATTGTTTTGAAAAGCGTACTTATGCCACTATCCTCTGAATAGTAACGAAGAACCGAACGATACAAATGGAAGATAATTACTGTATGATGCAGCGTATAGTAAATGAAAAGTCGGATCATTTGTTACTTAATAGAAAAGCCATTCTGTAGTTGCATTCACGTACATATTCATAATTGAGCCCAGGCGAGATCACCCAATGGGTTTTGTGAGCGTAGCAGACGTGACATTCTCACGGTGCCAGACCGTTACCACGCCGCGCGCGCTCGCTCGTGTATGCTTCACATACTTCTCGTCACCTCATTAGCCACAATGCCACAGTTGTCATATTATTTCAGACGTAAGGCTTAATAATGCCGTAACTTTATACTTACTTTTCGTTTATAACTGACGGTCGAAACGGGCTGACTGGAAATTAAATAACGAGTTAATCAGATTTCAAAATCTTAACCAGTGTTCATGAATTTGAGCGTGTGTTAATTTGTTATTTAACATTTTTAAAAGTGCTAACCTCTTCAGCGTCCATTGTGAGACTTTATTTATTGATTTTTACGTTAAAAGTTATTATGAGCGAAATTAACATTTGAAATGTGAAATTAAAAATAATAACATGTTTCTTTGTTCTTTCATTTTGAATATGGTGAAGGATGAAATGCCGACACATACTTCAAGAAAACGTTATTGAGCACTCGTCGGATTTATCTCAGAACATACTGAGATGTGTGTGTGTGAGAGAGAGAGACAGAGAGAGAGAGCGCGTAAAATGTTATAACAACGTTTTTAACAATTGTATGTACAAGGCTTTTCCTTGTCCGTTCTTCTCTGTGTCAGTAGTTTCTCCTCTATTCTATTTATAGTGCCTTTCCTTCCTGCAATCTTTCTATAATAGAAATACAAATCCTACTTCCATGATGCGTATCGTGCAATGGGTGTACGTTATGTGCCAGACAAGAGACGTGAAAAGCCCATTTGAACTATAAAAAAAATATTTAAATATGGGTACCTTAACAGAAGGGTCCCTGGCTGTTAGGTTAGAGGTTGAGTAGTCAGGCTAGTCCCGGACACTTGAAAAAATATTTTAGTGAAAAGCCAAAGACCAGCCTAATTAGGTATTAAGGACGGATTTTCACAGAAACCATTTTGTCAGCCGAATATATTGTATCGATATTTATAAATAAAACTTAGGTTACGACCATGATGAGAAATATTCCATGTAAAATAAAGATGTGTTGTGAACCGATAGGACAAGTTATTCATTTTAATAATCTCGAAAGTGATATTGGGTAAGGGTTTTGGAAGAAGTGTTGACTTCAAAATAGGTAAACTTAAGATGATATGTGACTCTACTCACGGAACATTTAGTTAGGAGTTATAAGTTAGGAGTAATAAACAAGAACTAAATTTTACATGCCCTTGGCCAAACTGGGTTTACTATCGTATATGGGTATGAAAGCTGGACACCGAATAGTTATACGCTGTCCAGGCAGTGAAGGCGGCTAGAGGATTAGGAGACCCTTGGCTCACGCACGCACACTGGCAGGCCGCCTAACAATAGACTGGGGCCGGCACTTGACCTGCGCTGCTGTCTTTTTAAATACAGTTTACTATAATAAATTAAATTTTGTTATTCTGCTTAATCTTATAGTTTTGGTCGTTCCATTTAATTCAGACTGTGATTTCATTTAAAATAAGTCCAAACACGAAGTTTATACGACGATTTTCAAATGTTTTACTCTTATTTGTTTATTTTAAAATATTGTGATTGCTAAACTTCTGAGAATTATTTACGCGACTCTTATTAAAAAAATGTTATTATTAAAAACTAAGATTCTGATCATTTAATTTACTTTTCAACTATTTTTCTGAGACACCCCCTTTGGATGCCAGAAGCCGGTTAAATGGCCCTATGGTTCATTGTTGGAACTGCTAGCGGCCGATTAAATCGGCCCGTCAAATGACACTGAGAACTGCCAGCGGCCGATCTCACTGGCTTTTTGTATATTCATCGTAGCGACCAGCATGACAGATGATCAATCGTTTGCCTTTACCCAGAGGGCCGCCCAGAGTTCCTTGGATAGTGCCATCAGTCCAACCAGTGTCCTTCTCGTGTTTTCATTGATCCAGGTCTCGTCCAAAAATATAGTGTTTTTAATATTTACTTCACGCATCTTTCTTAAGAAACGACACCTTAACAGGGCCACTGACGGCTTTTCCATGAGGATTTTTCTGCTGCTAAATTTCTTGTACTGAATTCCCATGTCTGATAATAGCGAGCTCAGTGAAGATTTTCCTCTCATATACAGTCCAGCTTCTTGAAGTGACACACAAAGTTGTCTGAGGGTAGGCGCTTCTTTTCGACAATAGTAGCTCAATATGTGACGTCGAATAGCTCCTTTGTCGACGTCATCCATGTCTGTTACTGGCCGCTTTCTCTTCAAACTTTTCTTCCGAGGAGTATGAATAATAATATTTTCCCTCTTGGTGCTGTTTAAGGTGTTATCTTGTTGATCGTCCTCAGCTGTGATTAAATCAATATCTTCAACTACACAGGGATCTTCTTGATTTTCCAAACTTTTTTTAATCTCAGCGTTGATACGTTGTATTGTTCTCAACGAAATGCCACAAGCATCTGCTGTTCTCTGCATTAGTTTCTTAGTATCAAGTAAAGGACCTCCGTTATTCTTCTCTTTCTCAAAATAGAACAGAACAGAAGCAATCATTGTTCTGCATTGAGTATGTAAAACTTGGCGTTTTTTACAAGAACTCATAATCACAAATCAACTATACACTAACCACAAATGAACTGATTCACTCACAATATACGCGACAGATCTGCTCTCTGACAAGACTGGCTGGCCTCACTACCCCGTGCAAGCTATTTAACGACTAATCAGCGGGTAATCAGTGACTGACTCGGGGTACCCGGTACACGAGCAATGACCTCTACTGTTTGTTGGTTTGAGGGTGAATCACCCTCTCTATATGGAAAAATGACTACAGCGACCAAGTGTAAACCAAGTAAGGAAGGGACGTCTCTCTTGCATGTTACTGAAATCTGTAATACCGGTAATTATTTTCCAAATTACGTGATACAATAATAAACATTTAATTCCTGACGCGCTACCTCGTCCTCTCAAGTTATAGTTAAAGTTTAATAACATGGACAGTAAATTTTTAATATATTTACATAGATACATATCACATTTCATTTTATGTGTCTGCAAAACAATAATATATAATATTTTTATAATAAATAACATTTTTAAAAGTTCGTGCTAGTAAAAAGACAAACAATTATTTCGATTACGTATAACAACTATTATTTCATATATTGTTTATTTGAAATAAAAATTTGAGGTTTGAAAATAACCTTTATATCTATATATTAAAATCTGTTAAATATGTTGATTAATTTTTTCAGTATTATAACAATAAAGAGGTGGGTCGTCAATCTGCTCTTTATCGAGTATCACAATCGGTGAATCGGAACAGTTAAAAAAAAAAAAAAAGAAATGGCCAAGGCCGACGCCAGGAATTTTAAGATTCTCGTAATTTCGAGGTCAAGTTGTAAAATCAAAAATCAATTTGTAAAAATATTACATATTAAAAGGAGTGTCACAGAAAAATAGTTGAAAAATAAATAAGATGATCAGTAACTTAGTTTTTAATAATCATCATTTTTAATAATAGTCGCTTAGATGGTGTTCTATAGTTTAACAATAACAATAGTTCAAAATAAACAAATAAATGTAAAACATTTGAATATCGCCATAAAAACTTCGTGTTTGGACTTATTTTAAATCAAATTACTGTCTGAATTCAATGGAACAATCAAATGTAAAAGTTTAAGCACAACAATAAAATTTAATTTATTGTAGTAGACTGTAACTAAAAAGACAGCAGCGCAGGTCAAAGGCCTGTCCCTGTCTATTGTTAGGAGGCCTGTCAGTGTGTGTGTGTATGAGTGAGGGTCTCCTAATCCTCTAGCCGCCTTCACTGCCTGGACAGCGTATAGCAATAAAGACGATTTGAGTTTTCAGAAGTGACATCTGACGGAAGATAAAAAGTTTTACCCTTTTGATATGTTGAGATATTCGGGGTATACAAGAGGAACTAAGAATTAACAGCAGTGTCGGCAGAGGTGGAAAGAGGTGGCCTAAGGAGTACTGTTGTATGACAAAGGAAGAGATGGGAAGATAGCCTTTGAGGAACAAAGGCTTCTTTTAGAAGTGTAGAAGAAAACTGAATATACAAATCTAATTTTATTTCAATTTGTACCGGAAACACGCGAAGTTGATTTAATAGTCTTATTTTTTCTTCCGTTACAGCGTCAGCAAGTAATTATTATAATACAATTAACATTTTACACAGATTTTTTTACACAGTGCAGTCAAAAGTGTACAATGAATGGTCTGATCAAAAAAAGTAAAGTACGGTACTGAACCAGCAATCTCATCGGTACGTTATGGTATAAAGCACTAGAGCAAAGACGATATTGAGTTCTCTCATTAACGATTATTTGGAACGGTCATGGGTTCGATTGAGAATATTTATAAAGGTCGATCACACTTTGATGCATCGAGTAAAATCATTAAAAGGATATTATGAAGTTCCGTCGAAACCACGAAATTACCCCAAAATTTAATACAAGTAATTCGTTTTATAAATCAGTTTATAACCGAACAAAAAATAATGATCTAATTTAAATACATACTTTATACCCAAACATACATTTATGCTAAATTTACTTCGTTATTGTAAAAATAATAACACTGTATAATTTGTGTGGAGTTGTGCGTGTGTGTGTGTGTGCGCGCGCGCGTGTGCGTGTGCCTGTGAACATAAATTACTTTCGCATCATTTTCTTATTATAGTGAATTGCAGTTTTAATGAATTACAAAATTAAAGTATTCTGCAGGTTCACTGTAACATGTAGGCCTATTGCGTATACAGCAACCCTGAAGCATCAAGCACACAAAACATACACGCGTGAGTAAAACCACATTCACACATACATCATTTAGTAAGCCTATATTCTTCAGATCGAGTAAAAAATACAAATTTCTTGTTCTCGTTTCATGGCTAGTATGTTGTCTTTTTTACCTCTTGTATGTACAAAAGCACTTTCATGATTAAAACGTCGTTTTTCGTTTGTCCCTCACGATTAAGCCAACAATGCATAATACGATATGAGTTTTATTACCATTCTCCATACGACTGAGTTTTATTTACGGTCAAGGATCATAACGGTCTGAGTACTGTAAGGAAATAGAATAGGCTATTCGTTTATATACTGGTTGAAACTTCGGAACTCTCTCATTTTATTAAAATAAAAAAATGTTTTTCTTCTAACTGCATGTTTGAATAATAAATGACGATTACATCGACTGACCCGTGGTACACCGGAGTGTGACCTGTGTAAGCGTTGATGTTTGTACGTTGCACGCTTCCGGTACTGCATCAGAATTTATGTTCTGCAGTAGCGTGCAAGTCGGGAGGCCAAACATTGTAGTGCCACGGGTGCAGCGGTCCCGTGGCTTCCGTTATAGTTTCTCCACGCAAGGCTAAGAACCGTGCTGCCTTTGGGCGCATATGCTAAGGCTGGAAACGGAGGCTTGCGCAAGTAGGTTCAGGCCACAGCCTGACTAAATCCCAGATGACAGAGCAGCCAAGGTGCTTTAGCAGATTCGTATAGATAATCCCGCCTACCTCCTATGATTGTTCTGCCACCACTAATGTGGAGTCGTTTGCCACTTGTGTCTTGGTTTCCTGTCTGTCTTAGTCCTTCCGCCTCACACCTCCTTCAATCATTGCTTTATCTTACTTATAGATTATATGCATGTGAAGCCAGTGGTTGAACAGTTGTTATTGCGCAGATATAACAATATGAATAATATATCAAAGGTGTTTGTTACAGAACAAAAATATGAACATATACAGTAAGTAATAAAAATCTGTCAAATGTCACTTTCTTGGAGACATAAAATACTGATGAGGCCACCAAAACAAACTTTGGCTGATATTTCTCTGTTGACACACTGTATTCTTTCAGTGACAGCAGAGGTCATGAATTCCTAAAAAAATAATCCAACATTTCTCCATGTATACTATAGTTCATCCTTCCAAAGAAACTACAATTTTCTATCTCGTCCAAGAGCATGGAAAGGCGGTTCAGTATAAAATTATCATCCGGGCAAGGTGATATTCACGTCTCTATCTTCATCCCACCCCACAAAAAATTTCATATTTTCATATTAACACTCAAGTTTTTGTTTGCTGAATTTTATACGCGTCTTTTTAAACACATATTTTTATTTCTGTATTTGGTACGTGGTTAGAAAAATTTATAAAAATAATTGCTGTCATTATTTTTATTTCTTAATCCATAAGACGTCGACAGTGATATCAGAATTTCTGTTTTAAATATTTTAAAATGCTTTACAATAAACAAGTAGATAACGGTAAATACGGTATCCAACAATACATTATTTAACTACAAATAATACGGTTTAATTAATATAAAAAATCTGTATAAATGTAGCCATTAAAATATTACAAAAGGATAAAAGAAGTCAAAAAACCAGTTTCTTTTTGTGCACTCACAATTTCACTTTGGCGCTCTGGCAGGTCGCTCGGGCATTAAGCTGCCCCTACAATCATACACACAGTGCATTACTGATCTCTCTCTCTCTCTCTCTCTCTCTCTCTCTCTCTCTCTCTCTCTCCCCCCTCGCTCTCTCCCTCTTGGAACTTGGAAGCCACGGTTTAAAATGAAAATGTTCTGGTAGAGAATTTAAAGATGTCATTAAAAAAATATTTATTATTTATTGGAACTGGAAGTTATTTTATACACCTTTAAGAAGATAAATATTGGTCAGGATTATTATAAACAATCTGTTATAAGAAAAAGGACATAGTTTCATATGCCTCCTACATAGGTTACAGGTAGAGCCTATGTGTTTCTCCTATCTTCCTTGTCGTCCCGTTGTGTACATATATACAAATAAGTTTCAAGTTGTGTTTGTATTCAGATAAATGTGTGTGTGTGTGTGTGTGTGTGTGTGTGTGTGTGTGTGTGTGTGTGTGTGTGTGTGTGTGTGTGTGTGTGTTACACGCTATGAAGCGTTATTGAAAAAACAAGATAGTGTATTCAAATTAAAGTTAAGAAAAGTCAAGTTTATTTATGTGTGATCTTTATCTCAACAGGATTACCGAACAAAACAAGTTTACCGAAATGGATATTCTCGGCGTGAATTAAACAAGAGAAGTGAGAAAGTGGTTAAAACAAAACAATAATATAAAAATGAATCGGAAGGAACGTTGTTAAACAGATACGTGTTTGTTTACGTATTATTCGGTGATAGGATGAAAATCTGTTTAAGACGAAACGAGTCTTGACTAAAGTAAAAAACAGGTCGTAAGTTAAACTCGTTTGAATAACAAAGAGAAATAGTTTTGTGATAGTTACACCTGTTTAAAGTAATACATTTAGTCTGTCTGTGACTACGAAAACAAGTCCACTAACACGCCGGCTACGGTGACAGCAAACAAAGAGTTTCAGAACGGCGCCGACAGTCGGTTTAAATGCCTACGACAATTGTTGGAAGCGATTTTTTTTTTATATATTTCCTTCAGTGTTTGTCAAAGATGCCGGTCCACAAATAATATAATCTCTAGTCAAGCAAATAAATTTGATTATCATATGTGTTAATGAATATAGGCTATCTGTTGAGTGTTGTACGTTTCTTTA
This sequence comes from Magicicada septendecula, assembly GCA_034769895.1. Taxonomy (NCBI): domain Eukaryota; kingdom Metazoa; phylum Arthropoda; class Insecta; order Hemiptera; family Cicadidae; genus Magicicada; species Magicicada septendecula. Next base: position 184,832,811 of record CM068371.1, on the reverse strand, counting down.
ATCTATGAAACCGTTATCTGATGGCTAATCTGTTTTTGAAAACCTCATTTTTTTCTGAAAGTAGTGCTCAGAAAATAGTATTATATTTAGATTATTCTTCACTTCTGGTGTAAGCGAATGACTTAGCTAGATCCACTGAATACCTATACAAATAATAAATCGTTAGTCAGTTAGATTATAACAGCTTTTATAAGCGAGACTAGGTCTGAAAGGACGCGTCTTTTAGCTCACTTCGTGTTGATGTGTCCTGAGAGGTGGTTTTTGGTTTTTCGTCTCTTCACTTAGGATAGGACATTAAGTACTACTTCTGTGTGAACGCTTAATTGGTGTAGTAAGTATCAGAAATGCTCAGCAAGAACTCAGACGTGGGAACTATCATTTAATCACGTTGCGCAGGATTGTATTCAATACGTTGTCAATAGACAAATACATTTAATTATGTGTGTGTTTATCGACGTGTCACTTGTAAATATTATCGTAGAATAACATGTTGTAATATTTTTTAATAACACGTAGAAAATCTTTCGACTAAGTGTAGGTGTAGGCCTATAGTCTATTCATGGCAGATGTATTCTTTTCCTTCTTTCGAGAGACACTGAGGAAATGGCTACTAGTAGGTAGAAAATGCTCTCTACTGTTGTAAACTAAAACACTTTATCCTTTTAATTAGGAAACAATACCTTCAATTGACGTTTCTGTATTGAGTATTTATTTGACATTTTCAGATAGCAAAATATTATTCTCAAAGTTATAATTTTTTTATTTCATACTGTGTCGTTTTTCACAAGAACGCGGTGTCATCTGAGTAACAAAATGATCAAAAATCTTTTGGTTATACATTAGAAACTGATTTCACTTTCGACGAGCTAAATCTGATACTCGCCAAACCTAAAACTGAAAACTTTATTAACATTCTTATTCTCATTTATCTAATGAAACGATGGCCGGACATTACTTACACGGCCTATTACAGCCAAACAGTCCCAAAGAGAAATTCAGTTTCTTTGTAGCGGAAGATTAATGCTTTTGAACAAATTAAAAAAAAAAGACATTGTTAAGGTGCAAGAAAATGAAAAATATCAGAATATACGAAAGAATTACACGTTATTTTAATACGAATGAGTTTACTTAATATAAAGCAGGAGGGTCAACACATATCTGTTAGTCTCTTTGAATTTATTTGTGCACAAAGATACGACTGAATGGTATCTTAATAGATTACAGGATACCATCTGTATCCGCATGTGAGAAGTGAACTGATTCTGGAGTAAATAATTAGGAAGGAGAGAACAAGTAATAACAGCTGAGAATCGGGAGGGTGGTTACAAGTTCAACACACCTACAGGACCTTCCGGTTGTACAAACCTTTAATTTCTTCCTAGCGGCAGAAATAAAAGTAGGGAAACTTAAAACAATAGCCTGTCACGTTAGTAGGTAAAATACTTTAGAATTATCAACATTTCCAGCAAGAGAAAAATAATCTGCTGATATTAGCGTGTAGATGTTATTTTATCTTTACAAAATACTCCAATTTTGAACACGCCAAAACTTGAAGTCCGACTGTCACCGTCAGTTAATTACATAAATAGTGAGAATAAGAATGTTAATGAAGTTCTCAGTTACAGTGCAAGTCCTAGGTTCAACTCGCCAACTGATTTTCTTATGTATAACTAATTTCTTATGCTTTTATTTGAATGTAATCTACTATCGTAAATAAAGGTGAAAACATGTTTCCTATGCATGCGTAACTCTAGGGCAGGGCGTGTTTTACGTGTAACTTTCATGAACTTGAACAAACCATTTAGTTTTGTTTATCGTAGTGTTAGTCGCTCAAGTTTCCTCTGTAGCCCTACCTTTGCCGTCATCGTAGGCGCCTATCACTCCTTAAATTCAATGACTGTTCTGTTCGCCACGTCATTAGTACTTTTCAATTTTTTTTTTCAAATATTGAATCGAAATTCTTCTACTGTGAGTATATTATTTTTATTACAAACATAAATGCTTGTACACCAGCTCACACACTACATTTTTTTGCAATCTAGAACTGTTCATGTTGAAAATTTTTGAAGAACGCCGTCGAATCAATTGCACCCATTACAAAAAAAAAATGATGACGTGAATGGAATGAGCACCTTTCAATTTCTGAAAATAGGAAATACTACAATATCTATGCTTCGGCAGCAGACTTCCTCTCAAAATGTGTTTTGCGGCGTTGTTTTCGTTTTCTGTCAGTTACTTTTAGCTCCAACTTTGCGTATGCCATATGTTGACTGATCTGCTCTCAAATACAACATAGGCCTACCTGAAAGTTAGAAGAGTTGAACACATCGAGATTATGTGTCCAGTCGTACACGAACAGCTTCTGTCCATCTGATTCTTGAGAATTTAATCTCATGAGTCGTTTTAATGCGTACAGTCGTAATAGTCCTCGGCATGAACACACACTGTATAGCAATCACGATATTCGGACGAATATTTACTTTCCGCCGTATTAACTTTCTTGTGATTATAGCGTTAATGTAAATGTATAAAATTCTTCGTCAAATAGCCTATACTTCGTACAATCAAAACATTTCACTTCAGTTTTGTAAGTAAATAAAATATATTCAAATATAGTAAGGGAAAATCAAATAAAGTCTCATGAAGTCAATACTTCAAGAATTGCTAAAAGCAGAATTATTATTCGACTATCAGTAAATGAGGATAAAAGCAAAATGATAAGGCAGGTAAAATCCAGGCAAAATTTAATACAGATAAAATTATATATAGAACCAGTCGGGTGTTTCATATACCTGGAAGCAAGATTATCCGAAGATGGGAATGAAGATTCACTGATGAACACTAGCCAACAATACATATTTTGCGTTTATCACCACCATTAATTCAAGAAACATTCATAAACAAACAGAAACGCGTCCCATCCTGTGCTATGGTGATGAAGCCTGCGTATAACTGAAAGAGGTGTAACGCTTAAATGGATGCGAGAGAAAGTTCCTGAGGCGAATCGTAGGCTTCATACATGGAAACGAGGAGTGGAGGACACGAGGTCCAGTGTCATTTTAAAAGAGCCAACAGAATGAATATACGTAAAACGGAGGAGACTGCAATTTGCTTTGAATATTGCGTTTTACCCATTCGAGCCATGAGATTTCCTCGATGTAGAATGAGCTAAACGTTTGTTGCTGAGAGAAGTACATTACAGTGATGGTATGTATATTGTTATCTGTGACATACTTTTGTGCGACGCTAAATAACATGAAGCGAAACAAAATAATAAATAAACTTGCAAAGTGCCGGATCCAAACCGGAAATAAAAGGTGATAACATCGCTCTATGCTCCTGTGATCTCAGTTGGAAAAGACTACTTTTTTACTGAAAGCATAAAAAAAAGAAGACACTGTGAATCGAAGGTAAAAATTCGCATTAACATAAACACCTGCTGTTGTGTCGTGGGTGTGCGCGCTGAGTATTTAATCTGACCAGTGTTATCCGCCGTCGCACAGGCACAACTAATACAGGTGTCAAACTATCTTCTTTCGAATCACATCTGTCGGACTTAAATTAGTGAACTGGAAGCGTCAATCTTCCGCAAGCCCATTAATAATCAAACGTTCTCGGGTTCTCTTTCTGATTAAAATCCTGAAACCTTGAATTACTGAAACTTTTCTTAATGAATTTTTAACACTTCTTTGTCAAAGAAAAGTTATTTGAATAACGAGTATAAATATTATTTCTTCTTAGAATTTAAGATGGGAGAGGTTTTTGAAGAATTAAAAAGTATTTTCCTTCTCTTCCTCCCTTCCCCTTTAGGCCTATCTGACTATATACCTAACTTGAAACTAAATTTTTATACTTTTCTGGCGTTGTAAACGAGACTATGCTAATAACCAAATATTATAACCTTCGTGTGTTTTATTATCACTACAGGATTTCATCCACGCTTCCTCTCCAAGTCCCTCCCCCTCTCACTACTCCTCCCTCATCAATATTGTCCCTTTTGTGCTTGTTTCCTCTCTCTCGCTATCCCGTACGTCGTACAAAGAGTAACACCATATCTAGACGACATTTCAAGCTTAAAACTTAACTAATTTCAGGTCTTAAATATTGTCGCGTTAATACATCAGAGAAAAATATAGGAATACTGAATCTTGTCTTTAATTAGATTTAGGATACATAAACGTTGTGCGCGTTTAATCTAATTAATGTACCTTATGACTATAGGTTTTCATTGGGACACTGTTCCTTACGCTGAGCTTTCTACAAACACATGGGTTTTGTCAGTCACTAAAATATCGCGTCTTAATCGAATCACGACGTACGCTCCATCTGTCGGCGTGTTTCGACATTACAAATTAAAAGAAAAAAACGGCACGGGTTGGGTTTAACGCTCTCTCGCTATAATACCCGTAAACGAAACTGTATAGGTTTGGCCGTTCTGGGAGTGCCCGCTGTTGTTCTAATTTGGAACTTTACACACCTACTTTTTTATTTATCAAGATATGAATAATTTCAAATTCAATTATTCGATCTGACTTTATCGTTTTCGTAGTAAGCTATTTCTGTACAATTTTTCTTATGTGCGCGTGCGTAGGAACTTGTTAGTAATCAGTAATTGTAAATTGTTTCGACGGCGATTTCAGTTGATTCAGTCTCTAAATTTAACTTCAGAGTATACACTCAACCATTTCCATGCGTTATACGTAATTGGCTGTGTGTGTGTTGGCGTGTGTCTAGGAACTGGTTAGTATCACTCGCTATTCTCAATTTGACTGTTCAGCCAAAAGGATTAAATTTGACCACGTATAAATTTTCTGTGTGCAAGCGCGACTGTGTGCGAGCGTTCAGGTAACCAGCGTGATTCATTGCTTGCTGTTAAAAAATCTGGACGACATTGGATTTGTGACCCGTACTTTCCTTGTCTTTGTTGCTACACTCGAATTACTTTTCCTCTCGCGACAGAAACAAAACAGTCAAACCGTACCTGCTTCTCATTGCTGAAACAGTTTGTCATATCCTGTTTAGTCATTTTTCAGCTTATAACTTCCAAGTCGAACAAAATTCGTGTCATCGCTACATAATAGGTTAGGACAGGTACTACTACCACTTAGGGGAGGAAATAAATTCGAGAGCGTGTGGCGCTGTCGTTGAACCCTACAGAAATCCTGAAATCGAGCGTTGGCTGACTGAAGTAAATCCTCAGGAATCAGATGTCTAAATACAGTAAGTAATACTGTGCTTTTGACGGGGAAGAAAATCTCTTTTAAACACGGCTGTTGGTTAACTATATGATCAAAAGGAATTGGTTAATAACTTTAATAGGAAAAGGAATTAGTTAGGTCATTGTTTAAGAAGAGAATGCTTGCTTACAACTGCCATGGAGGGTGTCATAGAAGGAGAAAAAAGAAGAGGGCGCAGAAGAATGAAGTTAATAGATAGCATTAAAACCAGAAGGTGTTACGAAGAAACGAATAGACTGGCATGCGATAGGACGGCTTGGAGAGCTTTTACCATTTGAAGACCTGCCTTAGGGCAGAACACCAAATATATGATCAAAAATGTTTTTATAACTGTCATAACTTTGTTCTTAACAAGAAAGGACGTTAATTTTCGATACTTATGGAATATATTCACAAGCTGTAAGAAATACAACTTTCACAAGTGTAACAACGTGATACGTATTATATAATATATTAATATGTTGTCCTGCAGTGTTCGAAATATTATCAGATCTGGACTCCTCGATTAATTAATTATTAAACATTTTTGTAGCGGTAACAACATCACTCAATTAGTCGTGGAGTGTGATATTGGTTAAAAACATGATAGCGACGTGATTGGTTGAACTCGTGCGCGCGCGCGCGCGCGTGTGTGAGAGAGATAGGGTGTGTCCGCGCGTGCGTGCGTGAACAGCAGATAAAATGTTTGTGTTTTGTCTGGTATAAAAATCGCCTTGGAGGTTGTTACAGAATAAGAGCGTAAACAATCCTAGTGCCTTTTCGGCAATTCTGTATTTGTTTATCTGTCAAGATCACTATCTTCATAGCACTATATGCTATAGGCAGTAAACGTCAGATTTATAAGCCTTTATTTAATATCAGTAATATACTTAGTATAATACAACACAGTTTACAGCTATAAGAAGATAAAACTGATTACTTCTTCATGGGTCTATAACTGACGCACTGATGCACAATAAAATAGGTTTCCTTGACAGGGAGATGATTAGGCCTATATCAGACACTGTACCAGACAATAATTGGTCAATTTCCCAATGCGTTCAGCAATTAAAAGTCAAACAGTAGGCCTATGTTTTAGCGTGATTTCAAAAAGTTTGTGACAGTTAATGTTTTCTCTATTTTTGATTTTGTTTACTCACTTTCACCATCGGTGTTTGAACTTTAAGCACTTTGATTAGTATTTAAGGGGGACAAGACAGGGTTAAATATCGGAATTTTGGCTGATTGTGGTTCTTTATTTCGCCTTGTTATCCAGAACTTCCCTTTGCAACAATGTTTGTGACCGCAGGATAGCTGAGTGGCAGTGAGCTCGCTCTGCATTCGTCATACTGCGCTATGGGTTCGGCACAAAGTCAAGCCAATCCAACCCAGTCTACCTACTGCTGGCGCAATACGACAGTCTGGGTATGGTAGACGGGCTTTAGTAAGTAACAACACGACATCTAAACGTGAACGTATACAACAATACGGTACCCCGACGTGGTTCGTCACTCGTAGAAATGTGACAGCCTTTCTTGGTTGCTGAGCTGTGCAGACCCAGCGAATGAATTACACCCACTCAAGTTGTCTAGAGAGGACTGAGGGGAGATAACGCGACAACAGTTCGCTGTCTCGCTTTACTCACTAATTTTTTCTCTGTCACACACATGTTTCTAACGTTCTCGCCAGATTTGTTGTAGCCGACTTTTGTACGCATGTGCGAAATGACTGAAAATTTTGTTAGCCTCGAACGAGGTGTTTGTCCAATGCGCATCTCAAGCTCAGTGTTCAGTTTCTAATGTCTGGTTTCTAACTCTACTTGGTTAATTGCAGGCTGTTTCCTCTCTAATGTGGTGTGTTGTGTGACGTGTGGCGTGAGCTGTACCGCAGCTAGAGGGCGCAACTACCCCATGGGCTAGTGCTCCAGAGAAGACGATGATGAGAACGATGTTTACCTAGTGATTTCCTGTTTATGGATTGTAAAAAATATATCTTCGTTTTCTGCTTTCTAGTCTTGTAGTCCCTTGAAGAAACTCGCAACTTGTAGTCAAAGTTAGTGACACACGGTTTAAATGCAAGAGAACTTTATTTAATGAAGTCTTATGAAACTGGTGATACTCGGTAATTATGATAAAAATTACATTCCATAGATAGGCCCGACCTCATCCCCTTAGGTCCTGCAAAAAATAAGAAAACTAAGTTGACCTATATAACGGTCTTTGTATCGCTTCTGTTCTTAGAAAGCCGGAAGAATGGATGTCGCGTCCGGAGGTGTTGAAAGAGGGCGAGAAATTTTGCAGAATTCCTGTCCCATTTTTGTAGATTATAATTTCACGTTTTTCGTAAACAATCTGCTCCGATCAAGCGGCGCTCGATCCATTTAAATTATAAATTACTATAACATTAAACCGTACAAAACGGCTCACGGCAAGCCTTCCTCAACACAAGGTAACCGGGTCCATTCAGTTAACGTTCAACAAAACTGGTTGACCAAATGAATATTAATTTTTTACATTGTTTTTCTTTTTTTATTTCACGTATACAACGTTTGGTCTAACGGTAGCTTGTTTGTTTATATTTGCTTTTCTTTCGAACGTAAATTATGTCCATGTAATTTCTCTTAATAGCCGCCGTTAATATCAACCACGGTATTATTATTATTTTTTAATACTTTCTAAACGAATTGAGAAAAACGTTTTAAACAAAATTCAGGTACTTTCCGTAAATCTATTAAATCTTATAAATAACCGTAAGTTTCTAGAACAGCCTATAAATATTTATCTATCTGCGGGCGGTAGCTTATTAATTACCATATTCTTAGATCGCATATTTTGATCTAATGGTAACGCAACGCTTATTAAATTTTCGTTACATGTGAGAAGTTAGTAAAAACATCAGACACTGTGTCAGAATTATGAGCGTAAAATTCGAATTAATTTTCGTTTTTTAATCGCTTCCGGGTATTCATGAATTTTAAAACGCCCAGAAAGAATTCGTTCGCATCAGCCGCCGTTGATTCCGCCTGTGACAAATGTCCGATTCCTCTCTCTCTCTCTCTCTCTCTCTCTCTCTCTCTCTCTCTCTCTCTCTCTCTCTCTCTCTCTCTCTCTCTCTTTCTCTCTCTGTGGTCTTCCCCTTGATCGAAACGGACCGCTCTGCGACGAGTACCGAGACGTGTACTTGTTGTCTACGCCAATTAAGTGTAATACATATTTATAAAAGTATGCATAAATAAATTTATGTGCACATAATCACAGAATGAAACTGCTTAATTGATATTATGCCTGACCGCTTTGATTTAGATCGCTGAACAGTAAATCTTATTAACTGTTAACTTTCCTGTTTGAGGCATTACGTGTTTGTGCGGTTTCACACCGCAAAATAGGATACTCGTGTGTCTGGAAGATTAGAGGGAACGCTGAGTTTCTAGATCTTGTTCCAGAGACGCCCATCGCACGTTACATTAACCACATATGGAAACGAAGAATATGGTGCATTGGCTCTATAGAATTGGTAGTCAGTTAATGGGAGCGTTAAAATGTAGACTGGTTTGTGGTGAGTATTGTACCTGGCTACACGGCGCAACAGATAAATAGGCTAATGCCAGTGGGAACATGTGATGATATTGGTGACGAAGACGACGGCGACGACGATGATCATGATCATGACGACGACGACGTATTTCTATTATTATGAGTACAACTTTCTGCAAGTTCCACAGTTTTAGATACGGCATTTGTCATTGCTGTCTTAAGCGACATGTTCGTGAGCCTCGGATTGGACGAAATACACTATTACAAAGTATTAATCTGCAGTCACGAAAACAACAAAATTCTTTTGGTATCCTATTTATCAAAATTTTTTAATAAGATAGTATTAAGTTCATATTATTAGTTCTTAATTGTGTAGGTGTGTATGTACAAGGGATTGTATATGTGTAAGGACTGTGTACAGTATCTCCATCATCAACTACTGACAACTGACTTTTCATAAATTAAACGGATAGTTGACATTTAGCTGTAAAACGTTTTTTGGATTGTTGAAGCTGTGTAAAAATGTAAAACAATTTCGGATGAATTCTGTTCATATTTTACTTGAGAAACTGGATAAAAAAGTCGTGAAAAAGACACAGATTAACGAACACAAATTCTATTTCGTCACGAAAATACGGACGCATTACCGCTGGTTGAATACTAGGTGATGGAAGTACAGATTTGTGAAAGATCAAGCCCATTTGCCAGATTTGATTTTCTCTACCCAGTAGGTATTTTCTCTACTCTATACCCAGTAGCATACCTAGTAGGCCTATCTGACTTTAGGGGAGGGGTCCGGTCGTCTCGGCTTCATACAAGAAAAACACAAAACAAGTTAATACTAATCAATATTAGAATCTTCAAAATGCCTGAAAAAAGTGTGATAACATCCTGAAATCAATCCCATTAAAGTAAACGGTAAAATACAATAAAAATACTTGCTATTGAAACCTTGTTTACAAGATATTTATTGACGTTTTACATTTGAAAATGACAACTACAGTTTTGATTTTTAAAAGTACAGGTAAACCAAGAAAACGTTTGTAAGTACGTCAAAAAAGATACACTGAAAATGTTTTAGAATCTGATCTCTGTTCGCCTTCGTTTTTTGGCCATTTCATTAACATCTTCCGGTGTCACTGAATTTATTTTTATATGTGTCTATTTCATATTTCAAGCGTATTCGCAAATACTACGTAATAAACCTATTTGTATATTTAAGAAAGCCTTACTACTATATTAGCGTACACAGCTGGAAAAATAATAAAACAGCCTAAAAATAGGATTAACTTCTTCTTCAACTTTTTTCGACCCTCGGGGGGGGGGTCCGGAAACCCCAAAACATTTCTGACTATAAACCCTGAATTGATGAAATCATAGTAGCTGTAAGGAGGTATTTTCATGGGTATCTGGCAGACCGTCCAAAAATCCTTTATAGGGATAGAATAATTGTTTTGAATCAATCTCTGGAGTGTACTGATGACTTCGGAAATTAAATTCGCAAAATACAATTTAATTTATAAAGGCGGCCTTTTTATTAGCAGACTGAGAAGTTATATACAACCCTAAAACATGTCTAAATTCAGATAAGTCACAGTCAGATTGAACTGGCGAACTTTGTTTACAAGTCACCGCAAGTGTTACTGGTGAAATTTCTGCAGTTACGCATACTACTTTCCTAAAAAAGCCAGTTTTTATAGAACCTAGAAGCAACCAATGTGACGGTATATTCAGTTAGAAACATTTAACCGAACTGAACTTTTGGTAATAAACGTGACGTGAGGTACAAGTAAATATAAGGTAGGTCTATGTCGGAAACGGTTAGAGAGTGCGCTTGTGAAAGGGGGGTATGTACTCAGTGGCTGTGAGCCCCTGGGGAAAAACTGATGGTGGCCAGGTGTTGATATACGGTGGTTTATCTATGCCGTTACTACGCCTTCTCCTTGTTAACGATAATTATTGATAAATGGCTTTAACTAACCTGTTTGTCTTGTCTATGTCTACAGTGAGTACAGTATTAATGCTACTCGTCTTAGGTAGGCCTACTTTGAAAGCGTTCGTTCGCTTATTACGTCCCATAACTTTGCTGTGTCCTCACCGTATTGTCGTGTACTGTGTATACATGGGTCATGTTCCATATTACAAGTATAATATATTATGTAACGGTATTGTTATGACAATCTCAAAGATGGAAACAGAATTACTGACATCAATGAAGTTACTAATTTACAAATTTTAATTACGCACTAACAACAGTTAAAAATCAACAAAGGCACTCTTATACAATAATTCAAGTTAAATTTGATCAACACATAACAATAAATGTCATCTTATTACAGTTTTGCACTAATAAACACAATAATCGCTTTCCACTAAACAGCAACAATCGCTTCGATCCGCACCTGTAATATCGGTAGGTGTAACTGAATTTGGCCGTTGCTCGAAATCCAGTATTTATACCTCCCCCGCCTTGCATTGTAATGACATGGCGGGCCTGGATGCCGGTAGAATAGTCGAGTATATTCTGGAAGGGCATCTCGAATGACCTAGAGCGTTACGTAATTCTGACGCGTCTGGAACAGCTTCTTGTGCTGCCACGTGCCAAGAGTCACGTAGGCACTTCTGTTATTTTCAGCTCAACGTAGCGGTATTATAATGCAAACATTAATGAAATTAATATGTAGCTTTCTCCTCATTGTTACTGAAATACCAGATCTACTCGGACGACGAAATAGTATAAAACCATGTTCTTTACTGCAGACTGATGCAAATATAGATTTATATTTTTCACAATTATAGTTACTCATAATGAACAAGTTGATGGCATTACGATGAAGAAGATTATAAATTGGAAATCATTTGAAAGTGAATGAAAGGAAGGGCAATGAAATGGTAGATTAGTTGTGTAGAGGATGATGGGAGGGGGTGTCGACTTAGAAGAGATTTTTCATTCAAGAGAACAAAATGGAAGAAAGCTGTGATACAACTCAAAACCCATCCCAGATTGTTTTGCTCTAACGGAATGAAATGAAGTTAAAAGTGTATAGTACGCAAAATACTACTATTTAATGAATGGATTTTTGTATATCTTACAACTTTTAAATCTCCCAAGGAACTGGACGTGTTTAAGAAGTGAGAAGAGATGAGGAGTGTTTAAAACGGTGAGAGGAGATGAAGGAGTTCATGACACTATCGTTGGGCTGGGAACGAGTGTTTCTGAAGACGACTTCATTGTTTTGGCTGACCGAAACGTTGGACAGATAACGATTACAGAAAGTTGCTCTGTCCCATTTCTGCCATTCCATTTGTTGTACAGAGTTAATTATTATTGGAGATTTTCGGCGAAGGAAGGGCATGCTATTCAATACCAGTTTTGTAACGTATACTGTTCTACTGCACCATATTTTGTTAAACTGGTACTGTAAACGTACCCTCAACTAAGGAAGACACTCTCCAGCTCAGTAGATAACATTCGTTTAACAAAAACGTTCTTTCCTAAGTGTAACGGATATTGCTCCACGTTTGGATACAGTTTATGAAGAAATTTATTCAGGATAACGGAAATTAAAAGTTACACATTTTCTAATATAGGCTGAAACGGACTGTCTTCTGAATTGTGTTAATTAAACTAGTTAGGAAAATATGTCGTGAAATGTGTGCTGCGATTGATTTGTGTGAAAGGATCCGATTCTGTAGCTATAACTGTGATTTGTGATTGTGATTGTGTAGCTCTAACGCAAGACAGAAGGGAATGACTACAATGATTGTGATGGCGATAGTCATGTATTAAGGTATGAGCACTAAAAGTGTAATTCCTTTATTAAATTATATTTTATTTAAGGTATTGTCAAATACATTACAGTTAACAAACAAATTTCATCCGAAGGAACTGTCCGCTTTTGCAATTCGCGTGCTATGTCATACGTACTTTTAAATAAAATAATCTATTGTAATACCATTGTAATAAAAAATGTACAGAACAGTTTTTAGAAGTACTAATTAACAGAATAAATTAATAGTTCAACCTTGGCTGTCCGTCCAGCAGCTGCAGGACCATGACGATCAGATGGTAACTCAGTAGCTGTGATCGAAATTTATAGGGCACAACAGTAAAGTAATCAGATGACGTCGATACAAAAACATATAATCCGAGTATGGTACAGTAGCTTGGACTACTGAAGTAACAGAAAATGTACTTACAATCGGCTTTCCCCTTTCTTTGAAAGCACAATACAGTGAATCAAACTGTTGGTAATCTTCTTCAGTCGCGCATAGAGACCTAGATTGGCATTATAGGATATGACCTGTGTGAGCCGTTATAAAACCGGTAATACACAAAATGTAATCCCGCAGATAGTGCTTAGTCATTGGGTAGCCGAGCCGAAGTCAAATTCTTCCGCTCCGTGGAATGCAACTTCATCATAGTCGCTCTCAATTAATTAACTATTACGTAGTGGTTTCACAGTGTTGTCCATTTCAGTCACCGAATCGGAAGAATGTTCTCTAACTTAAGAAAATTGTATGGTTTATTCTGAACCTATTCCTGATTAAAAAGAACTCTGAATTAACTACTGATGGAGTGTCAATAAGACGCAGGCTTTTTAAATTAGAGTATACTATATTTACTATACTTTACGTGTTTTCCTGCATTCGTGTAAATAAAGTTTCAATCAAAACGGCTAATATATTGAAATAAGTATCTCACAATTTGTAGGGAATTTCGAAAATACGAATTTATATTTTGAACGCCCGCCTATTTATTTTATAGTCTTCTGGAAATTGGTTAGTGTGTTGCCATTTGAAATGATTACGATGACGGGCGCCCTCCTGTTTTTTAAGAGTTCTGTATTCAGTGAATTTACGCGTAGTCTGATTTATTCAATGTTCTTAATCATTCTATATCTAAAAAGTACAATAACCTGAACTGAACCCGAACTGCAAATAAACTGAATCAAAGTTATTGAGGAACCAATTGCATTTTTAATATTACTGCTGTAGAATCGAGGAATATAATGTCTCACAAAATTGTCAAGCTTATTTAAGTTGGGTTAGGTCGTGTCTGCAAATTGTTATTTCTCCTGAACATATTTCAACATGAAACATGTAGTTTTTAATGTTTCACCTGTTACTGTAATTTACAGGTGTAGTGTGCGTCTCATATATCCGACAAGTACCTGCCTTCTAATAGAGTGATAAGTCGCCTAACACAAACACTGAAATTAAGATTTCCGTGAAAGCATTTAGTCATGAGAAGGCACTTTTAATTAGCATTTTATGCTGATACGATAAGATCGGTGTCAGCGAAAATAACAACCAAAATAAGTATAATATCCACACAAGTTCGGAGTCAGAAGTATAAAACAGGACGTAAAAACTACGATTGTGACAGACAAAACTAAATGAGGCGGTCCAGAGTATCGTGTGCACTTTGAACACCTCGGGAGATGAATGAATACCATTAGAATTAGGCATAACTTTCGTTTTAGGGTCAAAATCTGAGTAGTCTTAAGAAGAAACGAGTACTTAACGTATCACGTGCACTGGTTTCTAGACCGAAAGTTAGCAGATATAAGTAGCTATTCCTTTATAAACATACCACGGATAGTTTATGGCATCACTAGGCCAAGTGTCGTTTCATAAAAAAGATACAGTGTTGCGTTCTTCCAGGCAAACACTAGAACTAATGTGTTTTGGTAATGTAAATATTGTAAAATGTATTTTATATATTCGTATGATATCCAATTTTAATAACAAATTAACTTTGAAAGCAAATACTGATAAAGTGTATTTTGGCGCTTGCTCTAGTAACGCATTACACTGTCCATCTTGAAGTCTGTGTGAAATTGTCACTTCAACCAAGCAAATGTCGATATTATTTAAAAATTTCAAAATGGAATGCTACGGAATATCATGATGTTCCATAGTGGAACCCGAACTCAGACCGTCGTGTGCAGATCTGAGAATGAAAATGGCAACCAAGGAGGTCGGACAGTTTGGTAAGAAACATGAGGTAAGGCTCCTCCTACACAACATCGTCCAGACAATCAGGGTGCAAATGCCGTTCACAAACCGTTAAAGTAAAAAAGTAAAGTGTAGAAAACCCAATGGGCAAAATTCATTGAGTAGCACCCCTTAATAATAAAGTAAAACTAAAGGGAGATTCTTAATTTTTGGACTAGGTGTTATGGAAAATATTAGCAGGAATTTGTCAGTTTAGCTCCAGATTATGTTACGTAATACTGAATAGAAGTCCGAAATTTAAGATTCGCTGGAGGGGTAAAACATAGAGGTACATGTAATACATTTTTCACACTGGTCTTCTTATCAGATTCCACGCTTCGCAGGGGTTTTAAAAATGATCTGTAAATACAGTTAAAGAAAGAAGATAATGAAACGAAATTATAAACCATACATTTAATATGTAAACGAGGTTTATAGTTACTGAAATTTAACAGACTAAATTTAAGAAATATAAATGACACGTGTAATTTAAGGAAATGTGTGAAAATAGACAAAAACATATTAAGTTAAATACTTTTCTATTTTCAAGAAGCAAAAGCAACACATTCCTTTGTGATATTAGTTGCCTTATATGAACGCGTGAAAAACAGATTTACTAAGAGAATGTTAATGGCGTTTGTGATTCTTATTAAATGTATCCGTTTAATCGACGAAAATCCCCCTGCTTAATGCTGAAATTTTTTTTAAATGTCAGAATTTATCGCAGTTGTTAACAATGCCAAATATGGAAGGAGGCGGCCGCAGCTTCGGTCGAATAGAACAGATGGTCTAGAAGCGGTTCCGCGGAATATTTCTCGATCTGTTGTAGTGTACCACTTTCGTACCGACTACATGTTATTTAGGATGTCGTGAATATGGCCGACCGGCCAGTAACACACGCCCATTGCCATTCATTCTCATCGATCGAAATTGTAGATAATGTTTGTTAATTTTTTGTTACCAGCGATACAAATCAAACGTACAATAAAAATGATTTTATTATTGAAAACAAAATTACTGCCTTGTAACAAAGTACGAAATAATTTTGACTTGCCTGTCTTCGTCGAAAGGATTCGTCCGACGGTTTGAAGTCTCACTGATTAATCTCTCACACATGTTCGAAGTGTTGTATCACGTATACAAATATGTGGCGGCTTCTAAAGCATAAGACGCGTTTTTTGTTGTGTTTCTAATTGTCCTCAGGTTAAAAGAAGATACAAGGTAAGTTTCTTCGAATTGTATATAACTGATAATAGAAAAACAGTAACCATTTAAGCTGCTGCATTAAATCCGTATTAACTCATTCTGTGTTTTTTATCATTAAACCTGAAGTTTCATATATAAAATTGTGTAATACTCACACACAGACACGAGTTTCTGAGAGTTCTGTACAGTTATGAAACATTTCATACAACTTTAGATACAATCTATCTTTTTAAACAAATCTTGCTTGATACGTCTACAAATCATCAAAAGGTATCGGTGAAACGATTTTTCTTCAAAGTTTTCACCGAATCGGAAAACGTAGACGAGACAAAAGTTTTAAATATCGCCTAGCTTCAGTCACCATTAAAAGTTGCAAATAGTAGACATAACCAGAAACTAAACAAAATGGAACTTAGTAGAATAAGTGAATGCGCTTAAGGAAGGCATAGACTGACCTTTAGAGATGTCACCTTTCTATGTTTATGTGACTTGTACGGTGCATTACACGTCCTAATTTCATGGTTCTTCGTCTAAACAATGATAGACAAATTTGTTTTTTTTTTTTATTTTGTCTTTTGTTTTTATCGAAAGAGGAACAGACTGAAGTAAAGCGTCCGGAACAGGAACAGGAACGCAACCTTTCTTGAAACCTCGGTAGTCTCAACTCTACTCCTGATTCTCATTAAACACCTATACGGTACGCTCCGTCTCGACTTGTCAAAGTCGAAAGCCTGCCCAAGAAACATCAAACTGTTAGTCTAACTCAAAACCTAACTGCATTACAACCACACTATTAAAGTAAACGATTTATCGCCAGACCAAACAGATAAACACAATTAAATGAAGTGTAAAAATTTCATTAATATTTTGAAGTGTGATAAAAACAATTATTTACAAGAGGTGAAAAATTTAACCTCTTTTGAAGCGATAAGAGATACAAGCGAATTAGAATATAAAAACATATATTTAGAAAACGTTATAAAAACAGACCCGTTTTAACACATGTTGCAACGTGCTGTAGAGCAATATAAACCCAATAAAGTTTTAAGTTTTCTCCAAGCCTTTCATTGTTGTTTAGCTTCGTAATGTGAAAATCTACGACGAGGAAAATAGCGGCGCGAAGTGTCAGCGTGATTGTTAGCGTTTGTGGGTCTATGCACAAGGTAATAAATATTACTTCATTACTTTCTGGGTGGCCAGTACAATGTTTCGTTTCTAATACATTAAAAAGTGATTATGAAGGATTTAAATTTTTACACAACAGTCAACACAAATATCAATTACGTTTGCAATTTGGGAACATTATTTGCCGGTCTGTTAGGCCGTGGTCTATAGTTTGTGCTGACAGCCGTTTCGGGCTCACCATATGAAGCCATTGTCACTGTCGGAAACAATTGGCACGGTGTCCGCCAATTCAACACATTGATGAGGTAAGAACATCAAACATTATTTACTAATAATGTTTCTAACTACTGTACTGTATGTGGACGCCGGCCTTGGAAGCCTTGGGAACTCAATATACGTTTACAGTTTGTTCGTACATTAAAAGTTAAATTTGCAGAGAAAAAATTGACGTAGGCCACACGCTGAAACTAAATTATACTGTTCAATAATAGAGTAGTAGGCCTATATTATTGTAATACAAGACTACAGAAGTATAGTCGAAGAAGTGAAATATTTTAGGACGAGTGTCACATTTAATCTTCCCTCAAGAAGGCATAAACAAAAGTCATGGTTAGAATACTAACAACAAAACTTAGAAGATTTAAAATTATTTGCGGTGGAATTCGCTGCATGTTTGTTAAAAAGGCAAAATAAGATATCAAAATCACCGTGGAGTGAACTGTGGACTCGGAATGCGACATCGAATAACTCGTAGGCCTACTGTTACCGGAAATAAATTTTTCAACTGAAACTAAGGAATTCATCTTTTTATTTATTTATCTATAATGTTGTGTTATAAAGTCAGTAACCCTTTAATACAAGTTGTTAAATCATTTCTGTTATCGTGTGCATAATTCTCTATTTTATATGAGGATGATTGTGTAATAAAAAAGGTGAGTGTTTTAGAGTGCCAATTGTGGACAAAGACAAGAGAGAGAGAGAGAGAGAGAGAGAGAGAGAGAGAGAGAGAGAGAGAGAGAGAGAGAGAGAGAGAGAGAGAGAGAGAGAGAGAGAGAGAGAGGGAGGGAGGGAGAGAGAGCGCGAGCGAGCGAAGGGTGGAAGAATGAGAGAGGGAAGAAGGGAGACAGTGAGTGAGATGTAGAAGAGAGAGAGCGAGTGGGAGTGATAGTGAGTGATAGAGCGATTTCAGGTTAGAGTGAGAGGCTGTGAGAAGGACTGGCAGGGGGAGAATTGGTGAGAGAGAAGGTGTGATTGTGGACACATACATAAATTACATTATTCTATAGTACTCTTGACTATATTTTATAATATGATTACAATTATTATCCAAGTTTACCTGTTAGTAAAATTTACCAGAAATTTTTGTTTGTAACCTTTGTCAACTATCTGATTTAAGTCGTAATGTTCTACAGTTATTGTGTAAATTGTATGTTTCTAAATTATGATTGTTTGTTAATACCAGTAGGGAGTGAAACATGGTAAAAATAACTTTTAATAATTACGTAGTGAACATCCCCTAATCTGTTTTAGTTATAGGTAATATATTATTTTGCTATATGTTGACTGCTGTAGGTATAAACAATTTATGTACCAATCTAATATCCAGTTGTTGATTTAATTAATTAAAATATAATTACATTTAGTAATTTAAATTGTAATACTGTATAAATTAAGTTCTCTCATACTATAATTTTCTCGTTTTCTTAAAGATAATTTGAAGATGTAAACAAACTATCATAAGTCTTCACATATAAAATGATACATACACACTCACATACACCAACACGTCCACCCAAATATTTAATTGTTTCGTTATGTTTGATATTTCTATTGTATTTCATACACAGGTCCTGAAGATGACAATAAATATTGTCGAAACGTCGACGCAAAATAGCTAAAATTTGTATTATTGACCGATCCTCACTAACCATCCACTAAAACATTTAAGGAATTTATGTTATAAATCGACTAAGGATTGAAGGCAGAAGTACTTTTGATTACAGAAAGAAGACTCGTGAGTATGGTACGAAAATGCGCTAAAAAACAGAAGTGGTGATGATAGAACTGTCACAGGTAAAATGAATTCAACTGGAAGGTGTGAAGTTGAGGCAGGTAAAGTGTTTTAGATATCTGGGTTATAGTCTTGGTAAGTGGAAGATGTGCGGAACACGTTAAACATTCGTTAGCTCAAGCAAAAGTCATGAAAACCTATTGAATCATTAATCGTAGAAACAGATTTGGAAAAAACGGAGGATTTTCAACAGAGGGTGATGACCTGTGACTTGATAATATCGTCACTCGCCACTTACTGGGTTGAGGTAGCAACAAAAGTAAGAAAAAATACAGTTTCGACAACGGAATTAAAGAAGCAGGTATAAACTGCGAAAACGTAAATAAGAATCATTAAATAACTTCAGATTATAGTGATTTAGTAATTTCAAAATTACTAGTTTATATTAATTTCAAAAATATCTAATGCCGCTTGTCGCACTCCACTATTTTAAGTCATTTCCTATAAGCGTTGTCCAACGTTTCAGCTTCCCTTTTTCGGTCTGTAGATGAAGCTGAAACGTCCGAAAGCGCTTGTCACAAGTCACTGAAAAAGTGGAGTCCAACAGGCCGATTTCTGCATTTAACTCATAAAGTAACTTATAATTTAGTAATTACAGTAATCCCTCGTTATAACGGGCTAATAGGGTCTCTGAGGTATCCGTTATATTGACAGTCCGTTGTAACTGAATAGCCTATAGTAAGTAGGCATTATAATATGGATGTAACTCATTTAAACTTCGTGGATAAAAATAGAAACTATTTATTTACTGTAGTTATATAGCATAGACAACATTACAGCAGTATAGCAATATAAAACAGTTATGTTTTATACAACGTACCGTAGCCCCATACGTAATTGTAAAAAACTTAGTCCATTGTAAAGAACAATTTATATTTTTCACAAAATATCCATAATCATAGTAAAAACTTTGTTCAATTTCGCCTACCTTCTTCGAAAACAAGATGGCAACGTGTCAGAATCGCTTTCTATATTTCCTGGCCTGTAAAAAAATTACTAATTTTTGTTTGAGGTTGATTAGAGTTAATTTCTTTAATCATAACTCACGAAGAAGTCGCAAGTGACCACAACAGGGCGATGTGTTTTCATATTTTGATCGCTGAACATACTCAGTGACAAAGTTCAAGTGGTTTTTACTTCTCTCGCTTTAAATTTTTGCTGAGAATTGTCTTCTTTATCTTTTCCCTTCTCTGAACTTTCTAGTACTCCTGTTACACTATCAGCAATCTCCTCTTCAGTCATGATGTGGTAGCCAGGATCAACTTTATCTGCTTCAATTCAAGGCTCCATATACTCTAATGACCCTCCTCATCGCAGGGTCTCACGGAAGTCTTCTGGTTTAGGTTCGTCTATTTCTGGAGAACTAATTCTTCAGCCAAGATAAGTTTTATCCATGCATTTGCTAAAGTTGTAAATTTTATTTTTACAGCACCTTAGATCTGTCCGTTATAAGCAGGGTCTGTTATAACGGGGGATTACTGTAATTATAATACTTTGATTGCATGAATTATATACATGTGTTTTACATTCTTTAAAGATAATTTATTTAAATTTCATTTAACTAATGAGGCTAATAATCTTATCGGCGTGTGTTCTGTACCCAGTGATTGCTGTGAAAAAATGTGCACATACAGTTATGGTGTACAGGTACTTTTTACGTCGAACAAGTTTCAGCGTCGCTATTAATCTTTTAACGAAACATAAGCAGCATCAAGAACAGTTAAATTTTAAAAAAGTGTGTGTGCACGCGCGCGTGTGTGTGTAAGACGGAATGCGAGTTCCGCTAAAACTCTCGTTGGACCCTTGCTGAACTCGTCGCCGTGAGAGTAGCACGTGTTCGGGTTAACTGGTTCGACAAGAAGTCCTGTCTTAACGTAATACCCGTGCGTGTGTTCAGCACATTTGTATTAATGCTTTGTAGCTTAGAAGTGACGGCCTTTCGAAAGACTTTTGCGAAAGAGATAAATCATAACAATAAGTGGCACAGTGGGTAAACTAACAGGTGCCAGCGAAAATTTTTATTTATTTTTAGACCAGTTACAATTTTAAACAAGATTCAACTTATTTTAATCATTATTTATAATGTTAAGTAATTTTTTGTCGCTAAATTATATTTTGAACATTTTACATGACAGTCTCGCACATTTATTCTGCATCTTATTTATATAGCCTACTATTCAGCTAACAGTTTCGACGGAATGTATGTCTGAGGTATTTGTTTATCATTTTCTTGTTCTTCTAACCTACCTCTCGCCAAGGCATTTTGTTATACTTTTCTTTCTGCTTAAATATTTATCGTATGAACTTCTACTGAATTGGTATGAACAGAATTTATACCTGGGCTTATCTACTCAGTGCAGGCTTTAATTTCATTCTTATCAAATTGTTATAAAAAATTTGTTGATAACATACGTCTTGTCACATCGCGACATTCGTATACTTCATACGTTGCTTCCCACGTTATAGGGATCCTTCCATCTTATTTCTTGCCAACGACACGATGTGGGCGATTTCTAAAACGGGACCTCAAGAGGTTGCCTACGACTTCACATCGATTAATTTTAAATTTAATTAAGTCACTGATTGAAGCTGACCTTGAAGACCTCATTTCGTCTGCCAGAATAATCATAATTCTTTCTAATGATGATAGATTCTGAATTCTTTACCATTTTTACAAACTTCGAGATTTTCTAAATCGCTTTTGCGTTCTTGCCAAGTATATTTTCATCCGTTCTGCGTCTTTTGTTTCTAAATCGATAAGCGGAAATTCGTAAAAGGAAAACTTAATTTTACTCGTAGTAATTCAGACTAGTTCGCTTCTCTTTTACGTAGTCCAGGTGCTTTATTTATTACATTTTAAGTACCATACGTTTAGACGTTTTATGGGTTTCCGTTTCGGCTTTCCTCTGACATATCAACTTCTGAATATCAAGTTCTCAATCTGTGATACGTGTTGCTTCAGAACCACACACGTAGTTGAAAAGCCAAGTAAGTCCTTTGCTCATTATTCTAATTTTAAATTTACGAGTCGGCGAGAACAATTTAGTAAGCCTTCATTAATGTGGACAGGTGGGATTTCTTTGTTCTTCTAAAAAATAGCAGGAGTGTGTGAATTATACTCAGCTTTTAAACGTGTATTCTAAAAAATTTACTGACAAATTAGACTTCGCCAAGCGATTTGACTTTGTTACTTATGAAAAATTGAAACACTTTTGGTTCAGTCGGTCTTTGTGTATATTCTGCTTCTGCTATGCGCTGGTATTCAAACGTACATTTTTCTCTGCCTCACCTCTCCTACCCGGCCCTTTCTACATTTTCTCCCCGTCTTCCTCGAGCAACTGTTTTCTTTTTCTGGTTCTTCCTCTTTCTGCTCTCTTGTCTGCTGCACTCCCCCTCTTTCTCTTGTACCCTCGTCCATTCTCTCACGAAAACATAAAAGGAATAAGCCATGACATAAAAGCAGTAGAATCCATTTGTGTGTGTGTGTGTGTGTGTGTGTGTGGAATGTGGCGAGGCAACGTGCGCCGGTTACCTACTCTGTACAAACTCAAAATCACTCCTGCAGCACCGGTTTCACGAACTAAAATTACACACGATCTGCTGGAATAAGAACACTGAAGAGCGTCGAGCTCTCTAGAATGCAAACAGCTAAATCTGTTTCGCCGTGTGCCAGTCACGTTCCATCCGTGCGAGTAATACTGTACTATGATAGTAATAACAGTAAGACATGATTCAACTTTTAATTCTACGTCAATGTTCGTTCAGTTTTGATCGCTAAACTCTGTCAGCAATATCTTCTGTGTTAATAATTGTGTTAATACTTAGACAATTGTTTATAAATTATAACGTTCGGAGTCAGTAATTATATATCAATCGTCAGTAACCATGAACATCGATAAAACCACATGTGAAGTTGCAGATAAAACCACATGAGTATACATTATGGCATTGGATATACACGTAGTATCAACAATCTCTGTGAAGATTGTTGTTCCTAACCGGGCTATTAGGCCGTGGTCTAATATTGTTTTTAACAGCAGAGGTTTCGATCCCACCATTGTAGACTATCTTCAGCGTTGAACCACTGAACGTTTTAGTTGGCACGATATGCACCAGTTCCCACAATAGGCTACTGTGGTAAAGATTCATTCTGTACTGGTGCACACCTTGCCAGTTAAAACTTTCAGTCGTTCAACACTGAATCCAATGGTGGGGCCGAAACGTCTGTTGTTAAAAACAGTATTAGACCACAGCAAGCAACAACGATGTTCACAGAGCTGACGCCGGCCGTGATAGCCTGAAACATCAATTAGTATCAATAAAATTTGTTTGTATCAAACTCAGACTGGCTATTTTATTTTATTCGACTATAGTTTATCTATATATATAAAACTCAAAAGTCTGAGGATTTATGGGTACTGAATACAAATCCACACCGTTACACCAATTGTCACAAAAGTTTGCACAGGTAACCTTTGACAGAAGGCGAAAAATTCTGTCTAACTTGGAATTTGATATTTTGCCCTGTTCGCACAATTTAGGCCCTTTTAATAATCCCTTTTCGTTGACGCGTATAAAGATGTCAACAGCACCATGGAGACCAGAATTAATTACCATAGTAACAAGTAAATAAACAAAAGCTATTCAGCGGCATCGGAACTATACATTTATCCATTCCTGCAGTACATTTTCGATGTTTTCTATAATATGCGATTGTATTGATATATTACGATGTGGAAAAGAAGAAGTGTACTAATTGTAAATTGTCCTATTACTTAATGCAAAGTGAAAATACGTGTTGTTTTCATTTGTGAGGTTAGGTGACAACGGTTTTTGGTTTTTAGTTTACTGCTGAAATAATTAAAAGCTATGGTTGAGGAAAACATAACGTTTAATGTGTCACATAACAATGCTTCTAACACAGTAACACTTAAAATAAAAAATTTAGCGTTTTTGATTTAACAGTTTATTTATAAATATCTCCAAAGGCTGTTGCACCAACATAATAATTTAGTACAAGTTAAAATAGTACAAGTGTTAAAAACAGCTTTGGAGAGAATTTGACTAATGAGTACAAAATTATTATACAAACTGATAGAACACCATATAGACATAGAGAATAAAAATTATATTAAAATACTTATTAAAAGTCAAATATTCGTGTGCGAAGCCGCGGGTAACAGCTAGTTTTATTCATAAAACGTTACACTTTTCAATACTGCTGTTGACAGTTGCGGGAAGGATGCAATACATCAACGAATCTTCTTGTCTACAATAACAATATTATTTTTCGTTTTACGGTTTTACAAAAGTTTTATTTTCTTAGCAGGAAACGTTTCATCCAGCCCACGATGCGGCATCCTCATTGGCTCAACCGAGACTGATGACTTCTTTGCAACACATCGTTTAATTCCTGCCTTCATTCACTCTACAACCAGGCCCCATCCATCCCATTTCGCATGTTAACCTCTACTCATTACATCATTTTATGGAACAACAAACGCATAGAAACAGAAATATTTATTTCCTTTATATAAATATTTATTTATAGCCTTGTATATGTACATACGCGCGAGCGTGTATGTATGTGTGTGTAAAGGCTATTCCTTCCTCCTTTCAACTATAATACTTTAAAACACAACTTAACAATTTGCTAAGAAACTAATCTTCGCCCTGTTGTGATTGCTGAACTTGTTTACAGAAAGATCCTCTACTTTTTAAGTGACTTCTTCTTGGTGACGTCCCTGAAGGACATTATGGTACAGTATGCTTTGTAGATCTGTAAAGCAGTTGAGACATTAGGATTCTCGCAAAAGAAGTTAGTAGGCGCCTGAGTTAGTCAAACGAAGCTTGAAGACATAAGGTACACGAAACAGGTTCAGTAGCGAGATATTTCAA
Organism: Magicicada septendecula; assembly: GCA_034769895.1. NCBI lineage: Eukaryota > Metazoa > Arthropoda > Insecta > Hemiptera > Cicadidae > Magicicada > Magicicada septendecula. The sequence goes on along the minus strand of CM068371.1, from coordinate 184,807,762 downwards.
GTTTTTGTATATATAAATATAATCGTGTAGCATATCTAACGATTTAATCAAGAAAGCAGTAGAATTATTCGTTAATCTGTCTTGAAAAGGAATAAGTATTCACAATCCTAATTGAATCCCATTAACCACTTTTTCGACCGTGACTTTTATTGCCTTCAACTTTACGAGAATAGGAAAAGGAAGCCTATTACTGATACTGTAAACTGAAGCTTCTAACTGTTCATCTGAATAAAATAATATCTATTGCCACTATTAAAAAAACTAATTAGTGACCTGACCCTCCCATTGTTATAAGGTTCTCTTACCAAAACAAATTGGTTTAGTTAATGCATCTCCGCAACGGCTACTCGCAGCTGAAGGTAGGTGACACGAAAAAAAAAATTAGAAATTAGCTCCTGATTCATTCATTTTGCAGCCGTCGCGTCGTGTGCAGTGCAGAAGAGATTTCTTTGTAGTTATTGGTATTTCTTGGTAATTTTAATGGATACGTTCTTCACTCGTCAATTATATCCTTCTTCATCTTCATTTTGGGGACGATTCTCCTTATCATCCTGATTAACTGTTTGTCTATGTACGTCATTATTATTATTATTGTGTTAGTCTTTATTCAGTGGATCCTACTACAAAAAAAAGACAGGCCCAACTTGCTCCCAATGTGCAGTAGAAGATAGGAAACAACTAGAAGGAGCCCGATAAGGGCGCAATAGTCTCCATCCTGAAGTAATACGCTAAATGGTTCCAGAATAGATATGAATGCCTGAATTAGAGGTGGGTTTTTTAGTGGATGAGAGTCCCACACACCAGGCGAAGCACGGTCCCCTCTGACGGTGCATAAAGCATTTTCCCCCTCTATAAAAAAATTATATTATTTGTTACGTATATCACTGCATTATTCAAGCATTATTAAACTGAATTTACAATTTAATGTCGATAATTTTGTAATATTTCCGCCACTTGGATCGCTTGCTACGATAACCTACGATCTTTGTAAAATTTCCGCCAGTCCGTTGCATAACGATACGATAACTTTGCGTACTTAATAAATAGTAAGTCATACCTTACCCTAACTCTAAACTCATATTTTACCTCATCCTAAACCTCCCTCGTTCGTAATCCGCTGATTTCGTAATCTCTGTTCATTTTAGCTTTTATAATTTTTCTAAGTAGAACGCCAACAATAGCGACGCATTATTTGTTGTTTATAGTGCGTAACGGATACCTGCATTGATGTGGAATTATTATACAGTAAAACAATTTACAGACATTGCACAAATGCAATGCACAGAGAAGGGCATTGAAAATGCTTCAATAAATCTAAAAAATATATATATATATATTTATGTTCATTCACCAATCAATGAATTCATTCTTCATTCACCAATCAATAAATTCATTCTTCATTTACCAATGTACAGATTATAAGTTAAATGTAGTCGCATTCATAAGCGAAGTTTTATATGTGTACTACGTTATTGACTACAAAGAAGTAGTTTCTATGGAAACTCACCGGTTCCCATTTTCGATAACGCACCAGCGATCGGCCGCAAATGTGCGACACGTCCTTATAAACATTTTCAATGTTAAAATTGTAACTATTAGTTACATTTATGACTGTTTATTTCTCTGGAGTTCATAATTATTACTATGATTATTAATTATTCTCTGAAATCATTTATTACACTTCATTAAAAATTACTATCAATCCTAAATAGACCCGTAACCATAATAATGTAGCTACAAAACCTTTGTGATCATCATAGGATTTTTGTCAAGTCAGTCTTCGTTGTGGGCGGAGAAGGATTGAAGTGGCAAGTGAAGCCTGTTTTAAAAAATAAGATATCTTGGCTTTCTATAATCGTCCATACAGACCCCTTCTTTACTGGTCCAGATATTTTTCTTATTACCATCCTGTCCATTTGTCTTAGTTGAAACGCATTTGTGCCACGTGTTAATTGACAGTCGGGTACAATATCTTCTTACGTTTACTGAACATGTGTCAACGTTACATACCCTCGTGTTATGGAACATAAATGGTGGCTACTCGTTTTTAACAACTGACATTTACTGCATTCAGTTTACATACAAAATTCTTCTTTTTACGCAAGGTGTAGAGGGTGAGCAAAGGTCTCGCCACCAGGTCTCTGTATGGCCAGGGCCTTGGCACATGAAAAAACTGACAGATCTAAAAATCTACAGCCAGTTACCCATATAGTATCGAGTATCGATATTACACTATTGAACTAGTATGTTTTCTTGCTACATTTAGACAAGATGGTAGTGCCGCCCAAATATGCTTCCCTTCAATTGTTACTACATAATGTTCGCTCTTCATTTTCTTCTTCTTCACTTCAAGGATTAGGCTTGCAGTCTGTTCCGTCTTCACAGCCACCGTTTTCTTGGTCGGCCTCTATCTCGTTCTCCAAGAGGCTTATACTGGATTATCTTTTTTGGTATTCTCGAGTCACCCATTTTATTTATGTGTTGTATCCAGTTTTCTTAATTTTGTTTAATTTCATCGTTTATCGAGTATATATTCAGCTCTTGCCGTATGTCTACATTTCTTATGTGATCTCTTAGGGTGCACCCTTTGACTCTTCTTAAGAATTTCATTTCAGCAGCTTTCAATTCGTTTTCTCTGATTATGGGCGAGTGTCCACGATTCACTCCCGTACATCAATATTGGCGCTGCCATTACTTTATAAAATTTCATTTCTGTATCTTTTCGTACTTTCTTTCCCAGAGTCTAATGAATTGCTATTCATTCTCCCAAAGTAAACAAACACAGTAAACCAACAGCGTAAGCCATTTCACACATAATTTGTTAAATAAAAGTCAATATAAATAAATTTTATTCTTTACAACCCGTAAATACGATGTCATTTGAAGTAATTTTTTGTTTTTGTAGTAGGTACAGAATTAGACCATAAATACATGTGCAAGACGTACATTAAACGGTATACTGTATTTAAGTATCGCGTTACACGCCAAACTCGCTCGTAAAAGTGAAGTGAGATTCAGTAACCGGAGAATACGTTCAACGTGTGGTGTTGTTTTTTTCAGCACAGTTAAACAGTGAAAGAGTTGTGTTATGAAAGAAGCAAAACCGGTTATGAATTAATTTAAAGTTTAGTGTAAAACCAACCACAACTAAATGGTTAATTAAGATGCCAAAGATATAAACACACACACACACCGGTACGTGTTTTACAGTATTCTAGTCAGACCATTTGTGTCCGCGTAAGCGTAGCTTTTCAATTTCATAAACTAATTATCGAAACGGTTCCGTAAAATTTATTAACACGCTGCCACAGGTAATTTAATAAATAAATACACTACCAGCGTTTTTGTCGTTTGTTTTATTCTGTTCTGTCTTATCGATAGGAAGACGGCTACAATAACTGGTTCGGCTGCCTTATATAGTGTTCTGTTCAGCTCCTTCCCACCACGTTGTCCGAGATAAGCTTCAGAGCCTTATCACTTCGTCTACGCCGGCGGCTACGCGGCCAATTGGTTTTTGTTACGTAAAGACGGTCTCGCTCAAAAATACGACCGTGTGTACACTGGACAGGGTATGTTCTATGTGCCTGCAGTACGATTTGCTTGATTTTTCTAAATAGTGTGTATCTATTCTTTCTGGTTTTTGTAGAAACTTCACGTACATAAGGTTTGTCGAGAATCAGCAAAAACCACATCGACAAATGTTTTAAGAATAAAGTATTTTAAGGTCAATGAATATAAAAATAAAGTTTGAACAGGTGACTACTTTTGCCACATTCTAAAATACTTTTTAACCGACTTCAAAAAGGTTCTACAGGAGGTTCTACATTCGTTCCTGGTTCGCCGATCAACTCGAGAACGGCTGGGCCAATTTCAATAAAGCTTTTTTTATTTGAAAGGGCATGCTCCTGCGGTGGTCTCATATTAGGGCTATATAAAATTGGTATTGGACCAATACTGACCCAGTACCAGCAGCAGAATACTGTATTTTATACTTACATTCGTGCACTGAAAATTCAATAATAGACTGCGATTACTGCGTTACTAGGGTTACGTTTGTATGATTAGCTTTTATTATTCTCAAATTACGATGTAAGACTATATGGAGTTCTTCAGTACTCAACAAACGGATACAACACGATTCACCTCTGGATGTTGCTCTATGACCATTTGGCCCTCTAGCATGTGAATCAACCATCCTTAAGTATTTGATATCTCTCTGTTCTGTACATACGATAGCTACTGAAAATTAATTAGCATTAAGAATCCGAATGATTTTTAATATCCGAATAATCACAATATACTTGGGATTTTCGAAAAAAGCGATCAAACCACTTTTCAAGTCTGGAAATCTTTCGTTAATTTGATTTTCATCAATATGACCATCAATAGATATATCAAAACGTACATTCAAATTTCTCCAACAATTATTAAAATATAACAATGGCTGAATATTCGTCATCGTTAAATACTCCCCCTACTTTGCTTTTGAGTATTAGGATTTGCTCGCAATGATATCCATTTTATATAATACGTATCAATTACTATAACTATGTAATCTATGTCATTATAGTCCAAATATTTGAATCTAATAAGAGAAAAGCTACATTAGCAACTGTTGCTATACTCATATACTGTATTACGTGATATACTGTGTATTACGTGAATCAATGTTGAACCGTTCATCGCCTTGATGAAATGAACTACGTAAAATCGACGTTATCGTTTATAGTTACATATTTAACCCATCAATCGCTGCTTTGATACTAGTATTTCTTTGGTGGATCTCTTGCGTCTGCATTTGCATGTCATCTCTGTATTCCGCATTTTCTATCACCTGTCACTTATTATAATCTTACTAACTCATCAAATGTAACACCAAATAACGTTCTAAAAATTAAAAGCCATGTCATAGTTACATTAGCAAACGTTAGAGGTCGCATAAAGTGTGAACAGTGTTAGCGAGAAGGGAGTTCGAGCACCCGTAAGTGAATAGTGACTGGTAGGATATACATATGAGAAGCTACAAATGTGAATTCGTGTTTTCTACCTTATGTTTAAGGTATTTTTTATAAGGGTGAAATATTGTAGCACTCAGTGATCAAATGACAACACTGCTTTTTCGTTTCATCTATTTCGTTACATGTTGAATCCGTTTACTGCCCTAGTAGTGCGAGGTGTTCGGGAGTGAGCCGGGCACCATAGTGCCGTATAAGAAGTTCTCACTTCAAAAATGACTTGGTACCGAGTTCAAAATGTGTACTGGGATAAAGTTATGTGAAAGCTTGTTCTTTCAGCCACGCAGCGTAAGACATTAAGTACATAAATTCATAATAAATGTTGCTGTACAAAGTCTTCTTATGAAATTTCTTAATTTCCATATTGCATAGCATCGAATGTAAAAATTATTTTTCACTGTTTAGAGCTTTTTATAACATAATTTCAGCATGTTCAGTTACTGCAGTCTTTTTGAAGTTGATTTAATTTTTTGTTTCAAAAATTGTTTATAAATTCTAATGATGCAACTGCAGTGTATATTTTAATACAAACGCGTTAAAGCAACCTTGCTTAATACTATACAAACCATAAGCAGTAATAATATATTAGGTACGTCGTCATTTACCTTTTACGTTTAATTAAAAAATAATCAGTTTGTTTTAATATTTTTTAAATCAATTTTTATTCGTCTAATAAGTTTCATTCAAGGTGGCAAACCCACGGAATATGTAAAGAGCTAAGTTCCTTCTAGAAGTCAACACATCATTTCAAAATAGTAATTATTTTAAAAAAATAGAAACAAAAACATTAATCAGGACATGACAGTGATGAAACAGAGTATCGAAGATGAGCTCCTAGGGATCATATTTTGAATTTCCGAAGATAATCCACCTTGAATCAACACCCTCTAAACGAAACAGTCCGCTTCTGGGATCCACGTCTGTCGTTCATTGCGTGACTTTGTTTTTGACAAAAAAGATTTTTTATATTGTTCCTTTCATGTGTTTCAAATGTAATAATTTAAAATTCAAATGTGTTACTTAAAGTAATAATTAAAAGTTTATAAACTGTTTCAGTGTTATACTGATGCTCCATTTGGATCATCAAGAAAGCAGCACCTTTTGGTTTCTAACTTAAATTATGATTGTGTGTGACGTTCATGATTAGTTCATCGGAGTATTTAGCCACCGTAATCTTTTGATTTCCTAAAGACGAGTACGATTGATTAAAATTTTTCTAGCAAGACAGAGTTTTTTTTTAAATTTAAATTCTTTAATTTAATTGAAAATAGTGTTTCGTCTGTGAGAGGATCAATTTATGTTGGACGTCCTGTTAAAGACGTAGAACGCATTGAAGATAAGATGTAAGGCTGTGTTAGCGACTTTATGCTGATGAGAACCGCGTGAGACATTCCTTGCAAGACGCGTGCATTCGGAACAACCGTACCACTGAGACAGTTGGTCTCCTTCTGCTGATTAACTTCGTGTCCGCTCAATTACACTGAACATCAAGTGTTCGAGTTCTCGTGAGAGCACTTCACTAGTCCAGACGTCGTTCTCAAGTACGACGTCCTGTGTACAACATGATTTAATTGTCTGTATGACCTTCAACTAACGGTTTGTGTTGTATGCTTATACAGTTAATGTTTGGACATGCATAGTCAAAAAAAAACTTGTGTAATTGCCGTATCAGCACAGAGTGTATGAAGCCTGAGCATTGCTCTTAGGCGACAGGTTTGTCCCTTTTTTTGTCATTAAAACTTACTCCACGTACATAACATATGTATGTGCCTACATAGATACGTATATTGTTTCATATACTCGTATTTTCACTATTCTTCATGCAAACCTCTGATTATTACACTAATTTAATAAGCCACTTTTTCAAGAACTGACAGTTTAATTTTGCAAATGGCTTTCAAAAACTGGGTTATCTCTGAATTTCGCATTTTCTATACCTGTCACTTTTTATAATCTTACTAACTCATCAAACGTAACACCAAATATCGTTTTTTGAAATTAAATCCAAGTCATAGTTACATTATCAATCATTAGAGGTCGCTAAAAATTGCCAGTTTATTTTTGTTGCCGAAGTAGTACAGCCGCAACTGATGAAAAGACCGGTCCTCGAAAGTATTTTGCACCTAAACAAAGTAGGTCCTTAAAAAGCGATTTATTAAATTAATGTAACAAACCCACGCATATTTGTTTTTAGCCTACGAAATAGGCTTAAAAAACCGTTCATTTAATGAATTAACGATGAGTGTGTTACACCACGAAAATCTCCTTATAAAGTTGAATGAGGTGGAAGAAAAATCGTAATATTGAAAAAAAAGAAAAAATACGACATAGTGATACAAATTCCAATTTAAATACATCCCTTCCTCAACAGCGTATGACCGCGCCTTTTTAACAGTGGCAACAAATTCAGATTTCTTCCCCAAAATTAGCGGCGTCCCATGTCTAGCTTTCAGCAGCGTTTGCCGCAGCGTTGCTCCCATGCTTGCCGGTGATTACACCCGGGTCAGTAGCGTATCGCCGGAACTTAATGACGTTTGCCCCTCGTCTTTCATGACAGAAAAAACATGAATTATGATTAACCATCCCAGCCTAGCGGAATGGCATTCAGGAAAACCCCAGAACGTTCTCATAATCCTGTTATGGACGTTCGATCTCAGATGTTGGCAGATCTCGCCGTTCTTCAGAACTTTAATCAGAACAAAGTCGGCGCCTTTTTCACGTGGCTGTCTGCCGTTTGAAATCGGAGAAACATTGATCTTTAATCCACAAAGGAAGTAATACAGTGAAAGTGGCTAGCACCCGAGAATCTCCCACCTTCCGCTGAACAATCTACAGTCTACGTGTAAGTGATCGATGTAATTCCCGCTGTGGAACACCAAGCGTTAAACCAACCCACGTCTATTTGAATACTTTCGGTCGTTCTAAGCCCATCAGATCTTGTGACCTTAATTAAATTCATTTTCGATTTTCTACAGTATAGCGTAATAACTCAAGTCTTCTAGCTGATTCTACCAGATCCCAGATTCTGCTAACTTAGACAGTCTTTCACGACCGGTGTCATTTGAATTTAAACTAACTGCCGGGCTGTTTGGCAGTGGTTCAAGGTTTTCAATTAAACCAAACGTTTCAGCAGCCGCGTACGACATCCGCGTTAGATTTGACTCCTTTCATCCACTGAAGATGGCAGCCAGTGATGCTGCTGAAACGTTTGGTTTAATTGAAAACCTTGGACCACGGCCAAACAGCCCGGCAGATAGTTTAAATTTAAACTTCGACATTCATGTACTTAATGAAAGTTTGTAAGGTTTGTAATCAAAGAATGCCGCAGCACTATTCTGTGTATGCAATAAGATGGATGGCTCAAGGAACTCTATCCCAGATGATATCCAGACAAGATTCCGCCGCTTAGTAACTTCACCTCTCATCCGCATTCTAGTTCTAAAAGACAACGTATTGCCGATCATCACGTACACTGCCTCTGTAAAGGCAGTTTCATAAACAGAAACTGAAAAACATACTCCGAAGGCTGAGAAGCAGACTCAGTGTCGTTAATTGGACCACATTTGAGGCACTTCGCAAACAAATTGTACGTACTAGCCAGATGATTCCTGGAAACAGTACCAATTACTTCTGCCTTTAGTTGACATGGCAGGCTGAGGGCTTCCTATTCTTGTTAAGCAGACTGTATTGTGAAGCTGATTGTGTTTGGACTCGATCACATCATGTTTGGGATATTAATACTCTCACTGTCGGTGTGTAAGTCGTACAGCCCAGGTGGAAGTTGTGCTGAGAATGGTGGTAGTAGTGATAATGATGGTCATCGTAACAATATTATCTAAAGTACTTACTAAAGAACTTTCAGTATACCGTCCTTCACTGCAAATATCTATTGATAGGTAATGGAGAATCGCAGACGCCATGCCCTGTACTGACCACTGTCTATATCCCCAACTGTCCTTCAGTTTATCCATTATTTTCATCCTCTTCCTTACTCTGCCTCTCTTCCATTCATTCTTTCCTTCGGTTATCGTTTTCTGGGTACAACGTTCTGCCCATATTCACCTTCCTCCTTCTTACGGCCCTCGTCAACGTTTCTCAATTCCAGTCAGTCTGACCATGAAATTGATTTTTAGCCATAATTCCTTCTGCTCATCCACATTTCAGAATTCTTCATATAGTTGATTTCCGCATCACATAATACTACATTCTGTAAACGTTTTTCTCACATTAAGTGCTATTCTTCTTGCAATCGGAAAATTATTAAATTTATGGAAAACTGCTTTTCCATGTGCTATTCTGTTTCTGATTTCTTGAATTATGTCTTACATATTAATATTATATTACATCACTCCTTAATAAACTGCCCAAATAATTAAAAGTGCTAACCTGTCACAATATTGTTTTCCTCCTGTAACGTATTCCCGCGTTACAAATCCAGGGAACCCATCTTAACTGACCTCTGCCAATTACATGGGCTGCCTACGTTGTAACGAACTGTATTCAAATCAAATTAACTGAACAAATTACTTACTATCTGTGTAAGGAAACAAGGGAAGGTATTTTACTGATTTATGCACTCATTTTCATGTGTAGCAAGACGACTTCTCTTTATTTAACAACAGTTACTGACAGATCCCATGACTTCATTAATTAAACTAAAATATTTAAATGTTTTGGGATCTAATTGATTCTATGTTCTTATACCTCGGATCCGAGTTTACTTTCTGTATATTTATAGTAAAGATTTCTAATTATTTTCAATTCATTTTATAAGCTTGGAAGACTTCTTTAACCATTTGAAGAATGGTACTATTACTTGGAACGATAATAATTTACATTAACATTTAAAGGGTTACAACGTATGATAATTAAAATTTTACAGTAAACTCTTAGATTTTCTGATTACAATGTTTACATAAAATTAATCGTCTTTGAAAAGTCTCTTTTAGAAGTGATTAGTGTAACAAATATTATTAACTCTCGATAGCAAGGCTATCGAGCCACCTTTACAGTCGAACGTAGAAACCTCGTCCTGGGGTGTCCGTCTTGGGAATCCTTGTAGGCGCCGTCATCATCTGGGTCGGGTCTTCGTCAATAATATGTCGAATGTTCACAGAGGAGATTGAAGCTTCTTCGGTGTAAGTATATGTAGATTCTCGGATGTCCTAAACAGCATCTCATGCCTGGTATACGTGTCTTTATGCAGTCCCTGCAGATCACATCTTCAGGAGTGATGTTGAAAATTGAGTTACTTCTTGAAGGGGGTCGTCATCTTGCTTAACACTATTACTTTTTGTTGTTACATATTATGTCTTCTTGTTACCACATATTTATAGTTATTGGTACATGACACACGCTTTTAGCAGTGGTAGTTACTAAACTACATTTAAATTAAACAAACAAATTAACAACATTTTGTCAGAGCTTTCGCTCGTACGTCTGCACTCCGTGAAGTCAACATAGCGAGAGAGCGTTTTTCTGCTCGCTTCGACTGGTACTTAACAAAAGGGAGAGGGGCAACTACTCCGCGACAATATAGTCCCTATCTTTATTTAAGTTAACATTTTTAATTACCAAAAACTATACCTTAATAATACATATATAATTTAAGTGAGTTATTTTAACGACTATTAGTGTCTTCAGATTTCTAATTATAAACATTATGATTTTTATTTCTTTTCCTAAATTACAGAAGACTCGGTAGACACGTCGAGTCCGGAATTAACAGGTCACCGCATGATGACAAGCAAAGGGTTAAATATGACAATAATAACTTTTTTACAATTTGCCCTTTTTATTAGTGTTTCTTTGGACTTCTTAATTACTTCTCATTCTCATACTGAGTACACACAGGGGTTTTAGGTATTATAGTGAGATTTAAAATTGCTTAATCGCTCGCAAACTTAATTTTTAATTTTTTTTTATTTTACGATTACTGTTACAATTTAAATCGTCACACTCCTACCGTTGTCTTTACTTGACACTCTCACTAGTTTCGATTTATCGATATTTATTCTCATGCCGTAGTTTCCCTCTGCCTCAGTTAGTATATCTAATAATATCTGCAGCTGTTCCTCATTTGTTCCCAGGCTGCCTAGGCACGTCATCCAGTATTCGAGGGACTCCCCAATCAATTGATATCCATAAATGATAAACAGAATTGGTGACGTACAGCATCCCTATCTCATATTCTTTCCAAACTTAACGTCTTCCATTTCTCCGTGTTGCATTTTTATACGCATTTTCTGTGCTGTGTACAGATCCTTGATAAATTCTCTGTCCCTACAGTTGAGCTTTAGATTCCTTAAAGTCCTTATCAATTTACTCCAGTTTACGCTGTCAAAGACCTTCTCCCAATCAACGAATCAGACCTACATCTTTCTGTTCACTTCCAGCATTCTGTCTGCCAACATCTTGATACATCCAAGTATATCCCTAATCCCTTTCCATCTTCTAAACCCTAACTGTCTGCCGCTCGTAACAGTATGTCGATTCTAATTAGTTTTCCTTCTATCTTCCCCTGTATCCTGCTCGTTATTACCCGTATTGTTGCAGTAGGCCTATTAATCCAGTATCTAAACTAAAAGAGTTCTTTTCAGCTTAAACGTAGACATAATTATGTTGCAACATAGGTTTGCCTTTTTTAACAACGTCATTTCAAAATAAATTGTTGTTTCTCATGTTAAAATACTCATGTTTTTCTGTTCTGCGTACAGCTGTCATTTCTTCCTGTTACAGTAACTTATGCCTAGCAGCTGTGTTACAAGCAATTCACATGCCGAGTGCATGCAGAAATATTAAAACAATTTGTCAACGTAGGATTATCGTTTTACAGGCAATGAAAGGGAACATATTAATCTCTGTTTGTTGATTTATGCAGCGGAGACGCCTCAGTGACTACAGGAAGCCGCTAAGGTGTGAATATTTTTCATTAGCTTGTCTGTCTGGGTACTGCTGCAAGGGATACCGCACGACCTCGACGGCTTAAATAGGTCCTGCGACACAGACAGTCCTTCTTTGAATACTTAATTAGTTATATTATTATTATTAAAGAAAGGCTATTTTTCAAACGCCATGTCTCGTATAGTCACAAAATAAGAACATTAAGGACATTATAGTATTTATTATTCTTATTCAGTATTATTCGTGTTTTACTATATACTACCGATAAATATTTATTCCTTAAAACACTGCCTAGAGCAGAATAAGTAACTGGTATCTTATTAAAAAAAGTCAAAAAGCCTTCTAGTTCTTCTTCTTCTTCTTCTTCACTTCATGGCCTAGGCTACACTGCTTGTTCCGGAGACCGTCTTATCCTCAGACTATCCACACTTCGCTGCCTTCTGGGCTTATAAGTCAGGGAGAGGGGAAAAAGGTCTTATTGCATTCTTTCTAAATGGTTGCACCAATTGATTTTGTACTCATTCATTTTACTTTCCAAATAATTGAAAATCTGCAATTTCTGTCTTATATTTGTTCGTACTTGTCTACTAGCGTGCAATCTTTTGCAGCTCTAAAAGCCACTCTCCTTAAAGTTAGTCAATTTTTTGTCTGTCTTTTTGAATATTTTCTCACCTTTTATTTAACATCAGCTTTTAACTGACTTTTGCCGACTCTTTTAGTTTTCATTTTAAAGAATGTGTACCGTCAGCGTGTTCGCTCCGTGTTATTGGCTTCTCGTACAATCCTGTTTACTTCGTCATAGGTCATGGCTGGCAGTGCTCTTCCATCTAGCCCATAACTTACCTCGTTAGAATACAACTTTTCCACACAGGGCTGTCATGCAGTTCGCTCATAAATTGTAGAAATCCGAATGAGATATTAGGCCTACATCAACCACATTTACGGTTCACGTTTTCTCGGATTCAATTTACGTTCCTAAACAGAACACTAAGGGATATGATAACTGTATTCCGTAAAGAACACAAATTTTTGTTTGAGACAGACACATGTTTTAACATCTACACGTTTAGGACGTAATAGTATTCAGCTACAGATTTCTGAACTTCCAGCCTTTGAAAATTTTAATAAAATCAATACTTCGACAAATAACGACTGTTCACTACTACCTTACAACGTCTGATTTTCTCTGTGCCTAGAGCAGAATAAACAGACATAGTATCACTAGCCGTAAGGCTCTATGGTCGGATCAATGAAGAACTTAACGAATTGTCACAGAATCGAGTTACAGAATACTTTTTTTATTTAATTTATATTTAATCCACTAAAGAACTCAGCGAACTTTAATTATTTAACGCCTTAGAGCATAGTTTGTGTGCGTGCGTGCGCGTATGATTGTTTCTGTCTGTCTGTGTTGTGTACGTGTGCGCGTGCTTTGTTGTTGACTGTATCTTGAATTGTTACATAAGCCCCTAAGTATGCATTGTAAGACACGTATTTTCTATAATCCGCATTGGCAAAATGTTAAGTGTTTATCACAGCGACAAGCGCCATTCCTAATAATGCCAGGACAATGGAGGTAGAATGACACAGCAACTGTCGCCTGGAAAATATAGCTGTTTCTTAAAGACAGTACATGTAGGCGTAGATTTTTGCAGTTGTAGCTTAACGCAAGAATTCGACCTTACTCAAGTCCAAGCCTAATTTGTTAAGGCCATTAGCATTTACTTGCACCATTCTATTGTGTTTAAAAGACGCGTACATCTTGAGAGAAATACCTTGATATTTGTATTTACAGTAACAGTGGTCTAAGACTTGTAATCATAAGAACCTTAAGCTCTATACTCCGTCTAAACAGTATACAAACCCAAATAAAAAAAGGAATACATATTCTCTGTGTGTGTTTATATTTTATTTCCATTAAAAAGTTGTCAAACGAAGAATATTTATTTTTAGTTCCTTGTTAATAGGCAAATTTGGTTGGATCAGTTGAAGCTCAGCATCATCAGAGCTGCAATAATTGTGACAGTATACCATTTTAATCTTTTTGTTATTTCTTTCCAAAAAAAATAAGCAAACTAGTCAATTGTAAAAAATAGCTCTGACGATTGAAAAAAGTACGCGTATTAGCAAGGAAGTAAAATAAATACGTGCATTTGAAAACGTTCTAAATAAAATAAAAATACATTTATATTATGTAAGGAACTGTTAAATTAAACACACACACACACACACACACACACACACACAGAGTTTTAAAACTGTATATTAGTGTTGCAGAATATAATATTTTTCGAAATTATTATTTTAATGATACATGCAATCTGTATACGAAGTCTTAACTCTCAGTGAGAAATATAGGTCTACGTTCCCCCCCCCCCCAATACTTTTTTTCGTTTTCCACCTCCTCGAATTCATTTCGTTTCTTAATTTCACCCTTTATTGTATATCCCATAAGTATTTTATATTTCAATTACTCTTTTTATGAATCCTGTTATGCTTGTCATTTCGCCTTGTCCAATTACATCGTTATTATTTTTATTACTTTCTTATTTACTGCTTGTATACGTGCGTGGTGAGAACCATCGCGTCATGGTACAAGCATAACAATATGCACAATAATAACGAGTATACAGGAAAACGATATTTAAACAGAACAACAGGACCTCACAAAAATAATCAGTTCCTTCTACATGTATAAACTAATAGGCCTAAACTGTTTTTCTAAGGCATGCTTGCAGACTTAAATATGTGTCGTCAGATTTAAAGTTGATTCAAAGTGATTAAGAACGAGCGAGTAACTTAAAGTCATAATTGAACAGCATGGTTTAAACAAACAAAAAATAGTTTTATTACAGAGGCAAAGTTAAACTGGAACATTTTTCTACCTTCTTGTTAAAAATTTTTAGAATTATAATTAATTTCTTAAACTCTTTTTTTATTGTTTTAGTATGTACTACCGTTAAATATTTATTCCTTAAAACACTCCCTAGAACATAGCCTAATAAGCAACTGTTATCTTGTTTTAAAAATCTTCTTCTTCTTCTTCTTCTTCTTCTTCTTCTTCTTCTTCTTCTTCTTCTCCACGTCAGTGCCTGTTGCGGAAACCGTCTTGTTCTTAGATGATCTACACTTCGCTGACGTCTCGGCTTATAATTCAGGGCGATTCGGGGAAAACGGTCTTGCTGCGTTCTTCCTAAACGGTTGCAACAATTTGTTTTGTACTCATTAATTTTGCTTTCCAAATAATTGAAAATTTACAATTCCTGTCTTATATATTCGTTACTTATTCTGTCTATTAGCGTGTAACCTTTCACGTCTGCGAGTGTAATTTTTAACATGATAATGTTTTTAGGCTGGGGGTTATTCCACAAAATGCGTCATCGAAAAATGTAACGCTTCCACACTTTCGATTCCCCACAGTCTAGAAATCTTTTGTTTACAAAACATTATCATGCTTCGATGTTTCGGTTTTTCTTCTATCTATCATTGAAAGTCCCCAAGTTTTACTCCCGTACAATTCCATTTGTACAAAGCCATTGTCTTGTAAAGCTCAGTTTAGTTTCTTTTCTAGTTGTGTATTTTCAGGGTATACAAATCATTCGACATATATGTATAAATATATTAAGTTTATTTTCAACATTACAGTCTACTGTGCAAGATATTTCACATCCGAGATAGTCAAAACTGAACACCTGCTCCAGAATTTTACCATTTACTTCTGTTTTAGTTCTTACTGAGTATTTTCTCATAAAAGTCATTACATGTGATTGATGATTCTCATAAAAGTCAGTACTTTTGTTTCATGTAGAGACATTATCAATCCATATTCCTCAGCTACTTTTTCAAAAAGAATAGCCCTACTACTTAATATTAGGCCTACTTAATCTATATTGTACTGAAAGCTTTATACCGCATTCAAAATATTCCATCTTTTAAGGACGTCGTCCAAATAGACATTAAAAACTGTTAAAGAGATGCAGCAGTTTTGTCTAACTCCTTTGTTTGTCTTAACTGTGCTGTTAATCGCTTAACTGTATCGATAAAAACAGAAGTGTTTTGATATAGACTCGATTGCATTGACAAGGTGATCAGGAAAACTTTACAGATGAGAATTTCAGACCATATCACTATTCAGGCTATCAAATTATTTTTGAATATCTCTAAGGTCAATGTGAGTTTTTAAAAAACGTTTATTTTCTAAAAATGTTTGAAAATTAAATAATATTCTGGTTCAAAATTTTACTTCAATTGTTTCTAAATATTTTACTTTATGAAGTAAAACGTATATACACTTTTAAAAACCATTTGTACCGTCCAGACAAATGTAGTTTGTCTATAATACAAATTACTTATAGATAATAAGTTTTCCACGGAGCACGCTATAAAAGGACATTGTATTGTAGGAAACAAGTTATCCAGATATGGAAACTGGACGAGATGAGACGTAGTAGTAGTAGTGGCGGCAGTAGTAGTAGTAGTAGTGGTAGTAGTAGTACTGGCACGCACACACGTACGGCCACAGATACGCACGCTGCGAAGATCTATAAACAAAACATCATGATATTATTAATATCTGCGGGCAGATGAGAAGTGGAAGATTTAAAAAATCTATTTATATAAACGCCGTCTTCGTTGAGATTTTACTTTTGAACGTCTTCAACGGCGACTATTTGTTCAAGCCATTTCATAAATATTGTTGCGCTCCGCAGAGCCGACAAATTGATCAAATAAGGAAACTAGAAGCGGTCCAACCTACGGCCAGACGTTTTTTGTCCTTATGATAATTTCTACACGGACCGCTCGGCTACCGAGTTTACACGCCAACGCAGCACAATTTGAAACATTTTTATTTAAAAAACAAAAATGAAATAAATTGCTCGTTTTGTTGTTGTCATGTATAAATTAATAATCAACTTGTTACGCCAGTTCACACCCTTCATTATGGCTACTTAATGCGAACGCCAATTGTGCTCCAGTCAATAAATGCTAACGGTTTTCTTGTTTTGGTTCAGCGCCTGTTTTATTAATATATATATATATATATATATATATATATATATATATTGTTACGGCGATTTAAATAGAGACCTTTAAACGCGATATGCTGCAATGGTGCGCGCGGGGATTTAATCGCGAATTGAAATATTATTGCGGTATGTTAAGCAAATTCGTCGGGTTCATTCATATTCATCGGGTTATTTTTATAAGCTTATTCAAATTTTATTGCACAAGAATATTGACTGTAGGTATGTTTGTCCTACTGAAACGACATCGCGCGATCAGATCTTGATTAATAATCCAGTCGTGTTTTTACCGCAAATCAAATTTCTACGATTATTTTTCTTCATTTTGAATAAAATAATATTCATAAAATTGTGAAAACTTATAGCATATTTTAATCAATGTCAATTGGTAAAACGTCCCTTTAAAAAAAAGTTTAGACAGTTTTTTCTTCTTGGTTTGGCTAAGGCAACAAGATACCAAGAGAAATTACAATTATTTTTGGTTCTTGTGAATCGAACATGATATTTATTTTACATAGCCCGATTGTTTACAGGCGCGTAATACTTATAATATGGAAACATAGTTTTACTTCTGTATACACTCAGTGCTCTTGCACAAGAAAATATAAATATAGTTTCCCAGTTTATTTTACAATTGCAGACGTCTACCGCTTCCCAGCATCGACTGTCTTCTGTCCTCACGATGTGTAATTTGGAAGCCACAACTGCTCATAGCAGTTTCTATACCCCTGCTCCATGATAATTTAGGTCTACCACTTTGTCTCTTCTTGTTGTGGGTACCCGTTCTATATTTCCTTGGGCTATC
Source organism: Magicicada septendecula (assembly GCA_034769895.1). Taxonomy (NCBI): domain Eukaryota; kingdom Metazoa; phylum Arthropoda; class Insecta; order Hemiptera; family Cicadidae; genus Magicicada; species Magicicada septendecula. Next base: position 184,790,015 of record CM068371.1, on the reverse strand, counting down.
TTTTTCATACATTGTATTTAGCAGTTTCGAACATTTCAACTGCTTTACCTCGATGACATCTACGTCTACTCCAGCTTGCCTTCTTATTTAATCGTTTTTGAACATGTTTAATCTCGTTGAATCACGACTTCTCCACTACTCCACTTCAACCGCTCTTAGTCTGTCCCTGTTTCTTTTAGGTATAGGCTACTCCATATTTCTGACCTATAAACTATTATTGCTTGTACTGTAGGCTACTCTTGTATATCCTCTTTTCACTCTCTCGGAAATTGCCACATCCCAAATAACTCACTGTAATCTGTTATATCTGTTCTTCCTTGCCCACATGTGTGTGTATATCTTCTTCACAGTCAGCGTTATCTGTGTCAGTCTTATTATTGGTCCCAGATATTTTGACCTTTAAGTAGTCACTTGTGTATTATTTATGTTGATTTGAGTTTCTCCTCTTGAAGTTTTCAACGCATGTAACGTATGTCCTCTTCATCTTGCGCACATATGACTTGATTGGCTGCGAAGTGCGAAGTATACAAAATTTAAAACTTATTGCAGATATTAATCTACATTGTAAATCTTCAAATTGCACAAGTCTATATGTAGATCTACTGGAGGAGGTAATAAACCTGTTATTCTAATTTTGGAAGGCAACACATGGTTACCAGGCCTAAAAGAATCAGTTGTAACTGTAGTGACTGTTTCTCTTTTCTGAAGTAGGGCCTACTTAACAAAACCGTTTTGTATGCGAAACACAAATATTTCACATTAAAAGTGTGTACGTTTGTGGTAAATGTGCGATTATTTCAGTGGCGATATTCGTGAGCCACGAAAGTTCTCGCACGTGTCAATTAGAGCGAACGGTTTGTATCAGTTTAACTGTTGTGTAGTTGGAACAGTAATCAGTGTCATTAAATTGATTTCGCAACAATTTAAAAACTAATTGTGTAATTTGCCAAATTGCTTCGTGATACACTGTCTCCTTTCATCGTAGTGTAGCCGGATTAGGACGTTGAACCCTTAATGTATAGCTGGCCTCTGTCTACATTCACCTCCCTTGCTTTTAATACATAGGAAGTGATACAGCGTTACGTCCACTGACCACGTATCACTGTCATAGAAGAGCATCGTGCAGGCACACCGCACACGTCGATCGTCCAAAGCAACGAACAGCGAACAGCTTAAAGTGAGACGTGAGTTTGTAAAACGTTGGCAGATTTCAGCGATAAAGTTCAATGGCATTTAATCCTTACGAAAAACAAAACTTAAATTTTGCGAGCGCGCGCGTTCGTGTGTGCGGAAGTCTGGACCGGTTGCTAAAAAGTTCACAAAGGGCATACCTCGAGTGTCATGCACGGACGTCTCTGAGCAACTGGATAAAATAAATTCTTATTCCGATGTGAACTCCGCCCACGGCATCAGCAACTGGCAGTTTTTATTTATGTATTCATTTATGCTTTATTCTCTCTTCACAGTCGTTCCTGCTGAAGTCATACGAAAATCCGATAAAGATGAGTCATTCCGCCTGCCTTCGAGGAAAATTAATGCCAAAGCTGGCCATCGGCGTTGTAATGCTTACACGGCAACATTGAGACAGCCAGCTTGATCCCTCAACCTGTTATGGACGAAATTAAATACTGAGAATCATTTTGCAATTTAATTTTTACTTCTCAGTACTTATCATAAAATGTGTAGTAACAAAATCAAAACAGTTAAGACATATTCCTACGTGTAATGAAGAAACAATTTCTTGGTTAATAGACTAAACGGCCTGTTGTTATGTATTCTGTTGTCGCTTTACTTCCTTTGGGTCGTTTAAAACCAAGTTGGCAGTAGCGTTTGACTTCTGTTTATAGGCTTACTTTACCACAAAGGTAATGTTTGTAAATATTAGACATTTTCACGTGAAGCTAAACTTTAGAACTATTTTGCGTAATAAATGGACACGAGAAAAGTAGTTGTCGATCCCTGTTAAAAATAATTTAAGTTTTAATAAAATATCTTTGAAAACATTTTTTTCGGTTAATTTCAAACGAAAATCTAAATAACACATCTTCGTACAATTATAGCTCTACAAACGTTTGCATGCCTAGTCTTTAAATATGTCTTAAATCTTATGCCAACCGGTTTATTAAACAATAAAGCATTATGTAGAAAACAATTAAAAAAATTATTTAAAAAATAATTTTTGTACTCGCTGATGTTAGTGAAATTTTAAAGTGAAATGCTTTTTAATACATACAGTAAAATTCATTTTGCTAATTGATAGCGTTTTACCTGTTTCGTTCTGTCACAGAACCCTCTTCCGCGACATTGTTCGTATTTTAGTATCGTGCGAACTTTGCAAGTAAACGTTTTCGTCGATCGCGATTCTTTCTTCTTCTTCTTCTTCTTCTTCTGTCTCGGAAATATCTTTAGCCTGTTTCCATCTGTTTCATTTATTGTCGAGTTTCTCTTTTCATACGTTTTTACCTCACGCCCCGTTTAAGTGTCTGTATTCTTTTACCTTATCTTTTTGTTATTCATACCCAAAATACTATTAACGAAGTTCACAAGTTTATCCTGTGACTAAAGCATCTTAAATTCGTTTGTTTTAATGTGTCCATTTAAATTATTATTCTCTGACCCCCGCTTTCCTCCTTTGCTAGTAGTATATTCGTTAACGAATTTATTTCAGTTTTTTTTTTCGTATGAACCACTGTGGACTACGTTTGGTTCAATTGGTTCCTCCTTTCTTCTTCTCTCGCTTCCTCATCTCCCATATCTCCTTCATTCGAATTTATTTCAGTTTATTATAATTTTTAACATTTGTTTTTAGGTATGCATTTATTATAGCATCTGTGTTACTTGAGACACGGAGTTTCGGATTTCTTAAAGTGTTTTCTATTCATTGCTATCCAAACCATATTCCGATTTCTTCCTTACAATTCCATAAAATACCTACATTCATACCGTACATAGGACACTGACAATGTATACTGCGGTATTTTATTTTTAAAAAAAGTTTAACGGAAAATAGACCTATACGACGTAATCTGGTTTCACATCAGTGATTTATTCATCTGAATTCCATAGGGTGAATTACGTAGATCTTGAACGACAACTAGTTGGTTTCCAGTTTCAAACAGTTACCGAGACAAAATAATATACAAAGTTCACAAAACATTCTCATTTACCAATCTGCATCTCCCTTACATATAGGGCTAAGTTTACTTCAAAATACATGAATTTTCGTGACAGTTAAACGTGATACCACACATTTCAATATCACGACATCCTCAGATGGCGCTAAATTGGAAAATTATCAGTTTGACGGACGCGTGTTGTTTTAATTTCAGATTACCCCTATATCTGCTTTCGTATACATTTACAGTTCGATTTTCGGTCATACTGAGAACGTCGTACAACGATTCGGATAGCGTTATAGAAGGCTGCTCTTGACAAAGTAACAAGAGTCTGAGGCGGAGTGTATTCATCACACCGTGCGGATATTATAGGCGTGTGGGATTCTGTCGTAACACCCTACAGCTAATAAAATCCAACTGCTACTTTGTATGCCTCCACCGAAACCAGGTACAATGTGATCTTGTAGTCGCCAGTCGTCAATATCCCAACGCACCGCTTTCCTCTCTGTACAGTCTGTCTGCTAGACATTTTTCTTGGGGCGTTAGGAGTTCACTTTCGAATAGCATTCTATACCATTAACATACACGCCATATCCGTCAAGGTTGGGACTGCAACTACCTTCACCAATACAACTGAAGAATTATCGGAAAGAAAACAGTTGTTGGGCGTACAGAAGAACAACTCATCACTTCCACTAGTTTTTATTTTAAAATGAATTTTCTGAATTACGAGGTGCTACCCAAAAGTTCGGGGTATTCAGTTAAGAAAACAAATAACTGCGTACCATAACATCTAATTTCAACCGTTTCCTTCGAAGTAGAACTATTGAGCATGTAGACAGCGTTCCCAGCATTTTTCCTATGATTCCATATGTCTCTGGAATTTCTCAAATGTGAGTGTGTTAATTACCTTCTGCCTTTCTGCCTGGATCCCCTTAATCGTGTTGAAACGACGCCCTTTCAACTATAATTTTCTAGGAAAAAGAAACAAATCACAGAGGACAAGGTCAGGCGAATAAGAGCGGTGGAATCACTGTACTGTTTTGGAAGTCAAGAATTTTCGAACAACGAGTGATGTGTAAGCGGGCACTGTATCATGGTGGTGAAACCAATTGTTGTTCTTCCACTTCTCTGGAAGTTTGCGCCGTATGACCTCTCTCATCCGCTTCAAAACCTCACAGTAAAACTTGAAACTGATAATTTGAACAGAGGGCAAGAATCTTCAGTAAAATTATTTTCCGGGGTGTTTGGCCGTGGTCTTTTTTTTATAGAGCCAAATGTTCCGATTGCAGCTACGGCACTAATCTTCACCAGAGGAGTCATTTAGTCACCAGAGGAGCAAGGTAGAAGACCCACTGAATGTAACTGCCGCAGCTGCAGTCGGAACATTTGACTCTACAAAAAAAGGACCACGGCCCAACAGCCCGGAAAATAATTTTGCTGAAGATGAATCCGGCGGTGAAAGCTTCAGTGTTATGAAGAGGGTAAGAATTCCATGTGGACAATCCCGTGAATGTCGAAAAACGATCAACATGGACTTGACTAGACTGCGAACTTGACGCGCTTTATTCGGTCGCGGTGAATTTGGAAACTTGGTGACTTTGCGACGACTGATGCTTAATCTCAGGATCATAACCGCAAATACGTGATTCATCACCGCTTACGGAGTGGAGATGAAAGTTGGTTCGTCTCTGACTTGTTTGAGTTCCATACAGACAGAAATGCGATAGTTTGTTACTCAGCAGTCTTGGCACAAATTTCGTAAAAATGCGCCTCATGTTAAAAACGCCGAACAAAATCTTAAACTGTCTCTTGTGACGGTCCCAGTATCTCACAAACATCGTGGATTGTTCGAATAGAATTTGCAAGGATAGCCTCACGAACTTTTGCTATGGTTTCCGGTGTTCGCTTGTCGACAGTCGTCCGGAACTCTCATCGGTGTCGACAGATGTTCGTCCGTCCTTGAAGCGTTCAAAAAAGGGGTTGTTTCTGAAAGATAAATTATATCTTACTTTTGACCTAATAGGAGGAAATGAAGAATAATTAGAATTCTTACTACAGTTGTAGAATAAACAAGTAAAAGAAAATTGATTTGTACACGTGTCGATCTCAAAAGTACTGATTGAGATTCGTCGATGAAGTGTGCTGTTCTGATGTGTAGTTGTATATTATTCAAGACATATGACTATGTATCGGCCCTATTATGCGCTGAGGTCGTGAATATTTCCCGTGTAGGTTGTTGACCATCGTAATCGTAAAAATTATTACTCATAAGACGTAATTAGAATTCAAATAGTATATAAGGGAAATGGAAAACAAATACCATAAAATAATACATTTTAAAGAAGTTATTAAAAGTCTATGCACAGGGAGTAATTACTTAAGTACATGTATCACTTGGCTCTCTTGTCAATCATGTAGATAATCCGTAAATACAATGGACTGATTTAGGTTTTCATGTTTGTTGTTCACGTTTTCTCTCTTGTCCCCACTAAATCTCGCTAATGTTACTCATTTTATTATGGACATTAATAAGGTGAGTTCAAACACATTGTCTAGTGGCTAAAAGACATTTCCTTCATAATATTGATATTGATTCTACAGATAACTGTGTATTAAATACCAAAATTGGGGTTACAGACTTCACCCGCTGTAACTGGGAGAATCTTTGCATATATTTCTAATCGTTTAATTATTCGTTCGTCACTTTCTTCGCAGACTTATCTTAGAATATTGTTCTCGATTACAGTGCGCAGGGTGACATTCATAAATTTCATTTGTTACTTACGAAAAAGTTTTAAAGGGTTTTTGAAAGTACAAATTAAATATATTCGACACATGTATTTACGAATATTTTAACAAAGTTAATTACATACTGAAAGCCACAAACTGCGTAATACTGTCGAAATACGACAAGAGACATCGATTTGTAAAATTAATCATAAGGAACTCCCTTTCTTTTAATTGTGTTAATAAACTAATTTACTTATCATGTAGGCCGACACCAAAAAAATCAACTTGCCATGGATGTGATGTTATGACATATTCATTTTTCACAGTAGGCCTACAGTTTAATATTTGCTTTTCAATGTTACGTAAGACTCGATAAGTTAGTTCTTTCGAATCCGTTCGTTTTTCTCTTTAAAACTTCGATAATCTCATAAATTAAATTAAATTAAAGCCAAGATACTGTTTGGGAATAAATGTCTTCGACTTCGGTATTTTTAACAACATTTTCGATGTGAGAAACCAGAAATTATTTGTCCGATACGAGACAAAAAGGCTACTCTGTACTGGCATCGAGACCGGCTACCGAGATGCAAGCGGTAAGCAACCGGTAGATATGATGACAGTTTCAAGGTCGTACCTGACATCAGTGCGTTGTACTCGAGTAATGAACCGTTTTACTTGACATTAAATTGCCGCACAGTAGCGACTGCGAGTCTCGCATTACCTCACGATTCCGTTTCTGCATCTGTTAAATGTTTTCTTTATGGAAACCTCTGTAACAAAATAGGTTGACGACATTTCGTAGTGAACAGTAACAATGTTTAACATCGCTAAACTTCAAACGCAGCATTTCTGAAATTACGGTTTTTAATTTTTTGGGGGGGACTCGGTCCGTTACTTTTTCGTACGCCAATATTTGAAACCACTGAGTTACTTCAAACGAATTAAATTATTTTTAGCGTGACAACAGATTTTATATATACATAGAACCAACAAATGGAAAATGAACAGGTAGAAAACATCTGGACCTTAAAAATTGCATGATATGAATATAAAATTTAAATCTAAAAAGACGCTGCCGATTAAGAAGCATTGATAAAGAAATAAAGTCTTTGCGAAAGCGTTGTAAATTCAAGCCCAAAAAATAATTTCTGTTTTGTTAGAAAATAATCAGTTTCTCTTTTACATCTTGATGTCAAAAGACAAATTTTTGTTATCGATTTGCATTTATATTTGAAAATGTATTACTCAGATTAGAAATTTTATCTTGAATAGCTTTCAAGTTGATTGCAATTACGTAAGTACAACTTTTGTTCATATACAGCTACACGTATGAGAACTACTTGCAACGCAAGTCATTAGAAATCATCATAAGTCTGAGTTTTATTTTACATTATTCAGAATTTGGGCATTACTAACGTTATTACATAAGCCTACGTGTTTCTTATTCGTATTCAGGCAATAATACTCAACGTGTTTCCTTATTCCTCTATTTTAGGTAGTTCCACCTGTGTTTTAGGTTTTCCTCACTTATGCCGCTTTCTGAGCGTACCGTCTTCTCATCTTTTTCTTGGTCGCCCCGTACTTCGTCTACTGCTTTATTTCGCCCTGTTCTACAACTTTGGAGTTTGCCATTTGGTTCTGGCATTCGTTCTATTCTAATTTCATCGTTCCGGAATCGGTCCATCATAGTTTTCCTCTATTTTCTTAAAAGTTTCATTCGTTATTAGTCTTTCGAGTTCTTAATGTGTAAGACTTGTCTCTGAAATGACTAGATTTTGCTTCGGTTATAATAGTTTTTGTTTTTTAAGATGAAATTGTTGAGGCATTTCACTGTTCTGTTAGCTTTTGTTCTCTTATTTTTTCCTAAATCAACATAACTTGTTGCCACACTAACATATTTCACTTTCGTGATTTCGTCTTTAATATTTTCGTTCGTTTATAAATTACATGAAATTCGTTCCTTAGACTAGGCCGTTGATTTGGTTTTTTTATTTTTTTTTTAAACCGAAGAAGTAGTGTCTGCAAATCGTCCTCGCTGTGAGCAGTTAACAGCACATCGTCAGTGAAGCACAGTTCTTTTATTTCTTCATGTCCCATTTCCTATTACCTCCCCCCCCCCCCTTTAACGTTGTTGATTACTTTGTTATTGATTAATTAGGTTAAATTAAGGGGGCTCAGAGACTCGTCTTATGTCTGTTCCCACACTTATTAGTTGATATAAATTGACCTCCCATTTTAGACTGAGCCTGATTTTCCTTTTCAAGTTCTTCAATGGTGTGGATAATCTCGAAGTGGATTTTCCAGCTGCAGAGTATTCAATGAAGCATAAGCAGCTGGTCCACGGTATTCTAATTTTTCCCTTCTGTTTGTTTTTAAAACAAACGTAGAGTCCATAAAAGCTCTTCCACTTCGAAAACTCTTTTTTCGTTAGCTAAAGCGATTCTCTAATTTACTCAGATATTATTTATTTATTTCAGTGTAGTGTTCAGTCATTTAATCCCTCGATAATTTCCACGTTGTATCACGATACTTCTGCATTACGTTTCTAATCACAGCGTACTATGGACAGCTGACAATTCGTAAATAGAAGCCAAAAATTTAAAGCTCAGGATAACATTCAGGTCATATTTAGCGCGTCTCATAGAATACGACACATGGAATTCTATAAGCAATAACAGATTAATTCTTAATGTGAAAGTGATGGATAAATTTTTACTTAATCGTCTATGAATGCCAGGAGACTGCAGAGGTTAAAAGATCACGCCATTCACAGATTGTAGTTTTTATGAAAGTATAAATAATCAACTAGGCCATTGCTGTTTGGCACTTCTCGACCGAAAACTTGACCCTTGTGACCTCAATGCAAAAAATCCGATCTAAAACACACACTGACCCCATTATATTTTATATGTATCGATGGCACGCGAGATGTGTATTCCAGTCGCCTGTCTGGCGTACTAGTATATTTAAGAATTCTGAAGTAACTCACGGGCTATAGGCCTACATTGTCGCGTAGGTTAGATTTTTATCCCTTCCATCAATTACTACAGTTTACCACAAATCCAGGTTACCAAAACCCATCCTTACCTACTTTTAACTAGTGATTTCTTTTTTTTTCTTTGACCAGTAGTGGTTATAAATAGAATCGTCGGTTAAAACGAGCGCGCACGTGTGTGTGTGTTGAGGACGACGCGCGCTTGTCTAGTAGTACAGACAATCTGATCCAAATTAGCCCTATAAGTTATAATGTTCGTAATGACATCACCCTCAGATTTATTTCTTTTAATTTGAATTCTCAACAGATTAATTCACAACATTGTCAACTCGTGCACGATCTTTTTTTTATTTTGTTTTCTTACTTTTTCTGAACCTATTCATGTTTTTAATTTTAAGATGTCTCTTCTTAATGTATGCATTCTTTTTTTATTAAGATAATTACGAAAAGCAATATAGCAATTCTAGTAGTGAAGTCTATTGAAAAGGACTGTGTTTTGATTATATTATTACAACAAATTTTATATGTATATATGCACGCGCTTGCATGTTTGATTTGTAATAGGTCATACGATGTTTTCATTTCTGTATAGGCCTACGGTTTATGGAATAAGTGATATTTTTTATCGTTAAGGGAATTTTACTTTTTAAAATTTGTACCTCTATGGGTGTTATTTGTTGTAGACCTATGTAACTTAATACTGGTTGATTTTTAAATGTTCTGTCTTTTTCTTTTAGGTATGCATCCAGCTTCCTAACAGTTAGTACTCCTGGATTCAAGGTAAATTAATATCATTTAATTTATATACGGGTAAGGGTGTATGAATTTTATTTTTATTTTAACTGTTTACATATCCGATAACGGTCGAATTTATGGTGAGACGTGGTATTAGGTTATTCAGAAGGTCATTAAGTTCATCTATATTCATGTGGATATACTGCACTACGGCGATGTAATAAGAAAGTCGAGCGAAATACAGGTTATGGGTGGCATAAATGTAAGCACCAATATTGTAAGAAACCTGTGCCTTAATATTTACGCACACGCGTTAAAAAGATTTCAAACTATCAAAGTAATTTACTTGAGATCCCATCGCAACAACAGAATCTGTGTTGGCGTAGTTTATTTGTTTACAAGTGGAGCAAGACCAAGAAGCCGACGACAACTCGCCGTGTTGTTATTTTACAACTCAAGTCACGCGTCCGAGAAAGGTCTCTGTGTCTGCTGTATATTTGTACAGACCTGCGTGCACCAACAGTGTTCATTGTCTTAAAGGGTTGTCGGTTAACACCCTTCTCACGTCCATCGGCACTTTACAAACTAAACAAGGGTGTGAGGCCACAGCGTGATTAAAAAGTAATGCATCCATCACTTTTTACACCGTCTGATAGTAACGGTCTGACAGGCAGGCCCGGCTTTTTTCTGCCTCTCCGACACTTAACGTTTCCCGAAGTGGTGTAAACTAAAAGGAAAAGAGTTTTTTCTAATTAGAATACAGTCGAGCTCGCTTCTCGGAATATAAACAAGTACTAAAAAAGTGTTTTATACACACGCACGCGCGCGCGCGCGATTGTTACAAACACGCACGCCGGATGGTTTACAAAGCGCGCGGCGCTGGCGAGACGGTCCCGCGTTTACGATACTTCCAGAGAATTCGGCAGCCATTTGGGTCGTAGCGTATTTCAGAATTAAACTTAATAATGCTTTTAAAGTTTTATTGTAGTGAATGGCTATGCATTGTACTATTTTAAGTTCTATTTGTGTGTGTGTGTGTGTGTGTGTGTGTGTGTGTGTGTGTGTGTGTGTGTGTGTGTGTGTGTGTGTGTGTGGAAGAGACGTGACACTCGCACGTATTGATGTCTTTATTAAACTCAAATTTATCATTTCAGCGGGCTTAAACATAAACATGTAAACATACTATTAATTACTGTCACGTCACATAGCCTTGAAGATGTGATCGTCGTAATCCGAGGGGTTTTGTATTTTATTTGGTTGAAAAGTGATCGCTTCTCAGAAGGTGCATATCATAAGCCAATCATTGTTGATTTTGCTGTACACCTTGTTTTCTTCTCACAAAGAAACATTATGCAAGCTCGTTTTCAAGAATTGTCAGTCTCTGTTTTTACAAAATGTTAAGTTAATATTTTTCTACCTTGTCACAACATCTGTCTTTAAAGAAATTCATATTACCCAGTTACCGCAGCCTTATTTACTACACAATCTAAGGCCACCGTCTCTATGTGACGTCGTGATGTTCTGTTCCTGTTTACCATCGTACATAGAACTGGTTCCTTTCCTTTTGTCCACCATTTCCTATCCGCCTACGTCCCCGAATAGTGTACGTATATACATATAAACTGTAGTGATTTACAAATGGTATTCCCAATCACTACCTATCAGACTAAACAGTCTAATGTATTCCCAATCACCACCTATCAGACTAAACAGTCTAATGTATTCCCAATCAATACCTATCAGACTAAACAGTCTAATTCTCATTGACCGCACACGCCTCACAGTACACAATACTTTTATCAAGTTTTCACTAATTTCTAATTCCTCAAATACAACCTTCCGTTATAAATCAGGCAAAGGAAGTATCCCACTTAGAAAGTATAAATGTAGTGTCAGGTGATATAATACAAGACCATTTAGGGGAAACAGTCTTTTTCTATTCACAAGCAGTTGGATTTTATTCATGAGACACCAAATTTAAAAAAATAATGTGCCCATATGACATGATTAATAGATACTCAGGACTAACGGTTTGAATATTTGTACCGAAGAGTGATACATTCGTCTTTCCTCTCTCTATCACACTTTATTCTAAATTGACACATTCGGACACTGGGTAAAATTTTACCCACAATGTTTTATGAGCATTAAGATTTTCTCAGTAGTTGAAATTAATGGTACGGTTCTTTAATAAATTACTTCATTCACGACGCACTAGTTTTACGTAGTATTTGTTGACATAAATGATAATTTATGTGTGTGTGTGTGTGTGTGTGTGTGTGTGTGTGTGTGTGTGTTAGGAAGAGACGTGACACTCGCACGTATTGATGTCTTTATTAAACTCAAATTTATCATTTCAGCGGGCTTAAACATAAACATGTAAACATACTATTAATTACTGTCACGTCACATAACCTTGAAGATGTGATCGTCGTAATCCGAGGGGTTTTGCATTTTATTTGGTTGAAAAGTGATCGCTTCTCAGAAGGTGCATATCATAAGCCAATCATTGTTGATTTTGCTGTACACCTTGTTTTCTTCTCACAAAGAAACATTATGCAAGCTCGTTTTCAAGAATTGTCAGTCTCTGTTTTTACAAAATGTTAAGTTAATATTTTTCTACCTTGTCACAACATCTGTCTTTAAAGAAATTCATATTACCCAGTTACCGCAGCCTTATTTACTACACAATCTAAGGCCACCGTCTCTATGTGACGTCGTGATGTTCTGATCCTGTTTACCATCGTACATAGAACTGGTTCCTTTCCTTTTGTCCACCGTTTCCTATTCGCCTACGTCCCCGAATAGTGTACGTATATACATATAAACTGTAGTGATTTACAAATGGTATTCCCAATCACTACCTATCAGACTAAACAGTCTAATGTATTCCCAATCACTACCTATCAGACTAAACAGTATAATTCTCATTGACCGTACACGCCTCACAGTACACAATACTTTTATCAAGTTTTCACTAATTTCTAATTACTCAAATACAACCTTCCGTTATAAATCAGGCAAGGGAAGTATCCCACTTAGAAAGTATAAATGTAGTGTCAGGTGATATAGTACAAGACCAATTAGGGGAAACAGTCTTTTTCTATTCACAAGCAGTTGGATTTTTTTCATGAGACACCAAATTTTAAAAAATAATGTGCCCATATGACATGATTAATAGATACTCAAGACTAACGGTTTGAATATTTGTACCGAAGAGTGATACATTCGTCTTTCCTCTCTCTATCACACTTTATTCTAAATTGACACATTCGGACACTGGGTAAAATTTTACCCACAATGTTTTATGAGCATTAAGATTTTCTCAGTAGTTGAAATTAATGGTACGGTTCTTTAATAAATTACTTCATTCACGACGCACTAGTTTTACGTAGTATTTGTTGACATAAATGATAATTTTCAGAAGGAAAGATGTGTGCTGCGGTATTTTAAAGTTTGTATAAAAAATAAGAGCTTAACATGCGAAGTGAATATACAACGACATATATTCAAATGCTTAAAATATGTGGCATGAAATTTTTAAAAGCGGGGGTTTTTTTTATCTTCGTGGTTGGACAAGATTGATTAGGATTACAAACTAGGAAATAAGAGACGTGTTAAGGTGATGGTAGATATTAAAGAGACCATCGAAGGCAAGCAACTAAGTCGGTTCGGCCGTCTACCAGAATGACAGAATTAGCATGATCTAAGGTAATATGAAGATGGATACCATCACAACACAGGAAGATAGAAGGCAAATATAAAATGTCGTGAAAAAAGAGTATAGAATTGAAAGGTTACAGGAGCAGTAGAGACCGCCAAGAACACACTGTGAGGACAAAAGGCGAGCGAAGGCATTGACAGAGTGGGAAAATTCCATATGTATGTCTCCCCTAAAGGCTATGTACATGGACAAGAATAGATGGAGACGACGAATGGAGGCTTCCTACAACCCGACGCTGAGAGGCAGAAGGGCCAGATAAGATAGAAGTAGGCCCATATCTCCCCCGCAAACATTTAGATACATAGCCCCTATCCGTCCATATGTATGGGGGGGGGAATGTGTTATTTTTTTTAAATTTTAAACAAGAGTTATAAAACAGTATATAATTTTTTTAATCACTTTTTGAATAATTTGAGATCGAGAAAACGGTATTATCCCTAGGTATTATCCAGTAAAGAATATTTTAATTCTAAAATTTCATAATCTACAAGGCACGATTATGGGTACTTTGAAAACGATTGTGTTAAAAGGTGACAAAAAAGATTCTGATGAATATGCCTATATCAAAATCGTTTTAAAATGGACAAAAAAGTTATATTTAATCGTATTCTTGCAGTGCCTTTAAACTCATTCAGTCGGGAACAGTAAATTTTCTGAAATTTTTTGAGTCACTAAACTTACGACTTTCACCGACTTGATAAATAGTAAAGTGATTAATTTATTTTACTTTAATATAACATCACCTGCTCTTGATTCCTCGAGAATCTGAATTAACTCAGTGTAAACCTAATCACGTTTGGAAAATATTGCTGAAGTGTCTTAATTGGACTGTTCTCTAAGTCTTTTTCGCAGTAAAAGTCGTTCTAAATAATCTTTTAATTCCTCTATTACTAAAGACCTGTTTAGTGTTTTTTGTACATGACAGTCAGTTCTTGTTTACCTGAAGTTTCACCAGTTGTAATCCGTAAGATTTCTACAGACTGATTAATTTTTTGTGTAGCAAACCTCATACTAAACTAACGTAAACACGGTGGTACGAACTACTTACTGTCATGTCGGAGAAATGGAGAAGTGCGTCGTTTCGATTCTATGCAAACTGAATATCCACATTTCCGAAATTTTATTTCTTTCAATACCCGAAGTGAAAACGTCACCACGTGTTCTGGATATGATCAAATCGCGTTGTTAGTCAAAATTGTCGGCATTCGCATATAGCCAATAATATTTACATCTAACTTTTTTCATTTCCTATCTTTTGTGTTTTATCTGTTCGAATACCGTTATTGAATCGAGAAATCTATGTTGTAATTGTCCCGTCGCCGTCTTATCGAACCAACGTTAATCTCGCCCTTTCTAGCTTCGTACTGATGTACTTAACCTGTCTAAAACTGTTTGTGCAAGCTACCTTCTCGTTGATCTTCAAAAAGGGTTCTATTGCTTTTTGTTTCTTATTAGTGTGTTACCGCATCCCGCCAAATTCAACAGCTCTTCTCTCAACAATATTTCACTAAATTGTAGTATAACCTGGATAACCTCACATAGTAATAGCTTTATTTCCTTAGTTCTTACTTGACATAGAGGTTGTATACCATTTGTCGTTAAACCTGCAAATCTAAGTTGATACTATTAAAAATTTTAACTGATATCAAATGGAGACAACCCACGCCATAACTTGATCAATTTTTATTCTTAGATTGTAGCCTATAGACTATCATTGCGTAGTTAATTTTGTGTTTTAATACATGTAAGTAAAATTTCGATAACATCGATATAGAAACTAATTACAAGGTACCACTGTAAAAATCGACACTGTCAAATTTCAAATCACCTCTGCGCTTGTTCTTTGGTTAGACACTGACTGTTGGCCTTATCTCTAAAATCCTACGCTCTCCACCACTCTATACGGTTATATGATTTCCGCTGTGTGTGTGTGTGTGTGTGTGTGTGTGTGTTTTAAAGCAAAAGAAAAAAGAGAGAGAGAAAGATAGGAGTGTTTTTATATTCAGCGTGTGTTCGTCATTATAAAATGACGGCTTTAGGTAGCGATAAGATCAGTTTTACGTGCTCCGAAGGGGACAAATATAGCAAACGGCGCGTTGAATCCGATAATTCTGAACACGTTTCAGATTGTCGTAACAAAAAGCAACAAGCGTGTAGACACAGTAGCAGAACGACGGACCACACACTACCCATGCCTTAACCAGCCATATTTCTACTTCTTTCCGCGTTTCGTTCCGTGTTACGCGGAGGCGTTTAACAGATAATACCGCAGTTAAAACAGACAGTTTTGAACCGGCAGCCGTCTGTTGCCTTGTAACTATGTACTCTGACGAAACAAGCGAATGAAAATTTGACGTTAAGCTACACGAAATTTACGTACCTTGATATTTGTACTAAGTTGTTTCAGAAGTGATTCTGATGAACATCCGTTTCCGATGTCGTAGGGGTACACATAAGTGATTTATTTATTGTTGTGTGAGCACATCAACATTATCACTCTGATAATGAAAATAAAGGTTGCAAGAAGTTAGCGTATTGTTCCTCGCATAATTTTTACCTTTACTTTGGTACTGTAATTCGTACACCCTTTCCATAGGACCTTCTCAAGTCCTTCGTCACCAGCTTCTTTCTATATCAGTTTTCGCGTGTACACGTAGGTCTACTCCATTCATTTTACAGGGTCTTACAAGTGACAAGCAATTGCATTTGTTTCAGCCTTAATCTAAAACAAATTAACATTTCATTGTAACGTTTCAACAATTATACGTACAGCATTCTCTTTGTCAGACTTCTGAGTTATCTCCTTCGTTTTCCTTATCATTTTCTCTTCTTATACGTCACGCAATAGAGTCGTCAGCCTTGTGTGCTCCCAACAATTTTTAAAATCATTCCTCAATTATGTCATTTTCTTCTGCGTACGAAAGTAAAAAACGTTGCCTGTGGTTCACATTGTTTTCTTGTCGCTCATCTGTTTGTCTCGGTTTACTTCAGCAATTCGTCTCTGTTCGTTTGGACCTCATTTTACTGGTGGTTACACCTCACGCGTACTGTTACACACGCTTATCCTAATTTTCTGCACCGGTATATGTTTCTGTAATACACTTTTCTTGAGTATCTTCTCCCCCAGACATTATAGTATAACACTCACCTCGAGACAGAAAGAAAGAATATCAAAGAGACATTAACGTACACTACTCGTAGAAAGCATTTTTCTTTAGACCATCTGGCTTTAAGGCAGTCTAAGTAGTTTACAAATAGCACTGTGTAAGTTGCACCTAACTCGGAAATTTCGAAGATTATGGAATGTAAAAGCAATTATGAGGTGAGGTCTAAAATTCCTATAAATTGCTATAAGTTTATTATAATTGTTATGTATTGTTAGGAAATTGTTATAGGCTATTACACTTTAATAGCTATCTGTGTTGTGTTTGAGTATGACGAAATAAAGACAACAAATATTGTGTAAACAAATTTCAAGGAACCTGCGATACAGTTCCAAATACTACGTCATGATAAAATGGCCAGGAAACGCAAATGAAAATTTACAATATGTTGTCAGTGTTTAAAGTGATGAATGAACGGAATGCTAGGTAAGTAAATACAGGCGACAGAAGTAAAATTCTTCGGGCTGTATAAGAGGGTTCAAAGATGAACAAAGTGATTAAATGAGCAGCAGCAGCAGACGTTGGACAGTTTCTAATCGCATCGTTGTAAAACAGACTAAAGGATCTACGACATGTGTGTCATCAGATAGGATACCGAACACATGGTGGCACATGTCCCTTATGGAAGATGGAATGTGGCTCGACCGAGGCAGTGACGGTGTAGTTCGCAATAGCCGACGATGCGTAGACCTGGAAAGGCAGGCTACAGCGACGAGTCTGGATACCCTGCACCTTCTTCGCGCATAATCCAGTTGTGCTGCATTCCAAGATCTACTTACGTGCTAATGAAGATTACGGTCCTGAGACTTGTTGAGCTCTTTATTATTTTTTTCTTTCTTCTTCACTGCGAGAAATCTGAAGCAAGGAGTCGAGAGGACGCATCGTCAAGATGCTTAAAGTTGTGTAAAGCGAGTGACCTGCACTGCAGCCACAGATGTGTCGGTTATATTAAATGAAAACAGTAATATTTCGGTTCCATTACATGTGTTAATGATTAAGTTTAACAGACGTGATTAAGTTAAACGATAGATTTAAGAGTTGGTTAGTTAGATAACAGTACCAGATTTCATCTCAGCGGAAGATAACTGTCCAATACGGACAAAAAAGTATGGTTCTGTATATTTAATTACGAAAGGTTATTAAACAGATTTTTATTGGTCCAGGAATTCATTTGTACCTTTGAATCAAGCAATTCAATTTTGATGTAGCCTCAGTCAGCTGTTAAATCTGGTGGAAATTTGTTGAAGCCTGCACAAGAATGAGCACACTGTCGAGAGAAATCATTATTGGTTTGAAGAGACATCAAATTACAGTGTCTCAACATGTGCAACCAGTTGACCCGCCGCCGCCGGTCGCGTGGGAAGTGCCGTGCATGTCATTAACGTCTGCTTTCCAATTTCACCGTGTCTGCCGTTTGACGAAACCGTAGATCCGACTTTCGATACAGCAGTGACAATCGCTACACAGGATTTTGCTATCTTTCTGTTGTCGTTTTCACTCTAGAGGTAGGTTATGTAGGCGGATACTATGCCATTGTACTTCGATTTTGTGAGCTCTTGAATTCCGCTGTAGGCTATTATTGTAGTGTTGATTTTCATAATGGCATCCTCACCATTATCATCATTAATATTATTATTATTTGTTTAGTATAATTACCACTTACTTTCGTAATGAATAAGAAATTTTTCTGTAGCATAAGCTCATCGTCATACTTCATCGCGTCCTAAGCAGTATCCTGTTTATTCCTTACATTGGCTTTTAGCTCATTGCGTTCCACGGATTTTATTATTATTTATGATTTCTATTGTGGTCGGATGATAGAAATTGCCAATACTGAATAGACGAATCCAGGGGGTAAACCTCCTCTCGCTGTGAGATCTCTTTGAGTCACTTGTAACCAAATAAAAACACAATTCGAGAAACTTCAGTAGAGATTACGCTAAACTACTAGATGCGCCACAGTCTGCTAGTTTAAAATAAAAATAATAGAAAACCAACGAAAACATATCAATAAAAACAAAAGTATTTCTCTTTCAACCATTTGGATTCATTCAAAAGGCCACGGGTTCCCCATCCTTGGTCTGATCTAATGATTCAGTGAACAATCTGATTATATAATTATTCAGTCTAGTTATAATTATACAATAACTATAAGAGGACGTATTTCCCCTTAGTGTATTCTTCAGAATGGTAAGTAGGTGAGTATTAGAAGTTACAAAACGGTACTTCTGCAGTCCGTTCTGTCTGTTTGTCTCTGTCTGTCTGTCTGTCTCTCTCTCTCTCTCTCTCTCTCTCTCTCTCTCTCTCTCTCTCTCTCTCTCTCTCTCTCTCTCTCTCTCTCTCTCTCTCTCTCTCTCTCTCTCTCTCCTTCCCTATCTCATAGGCGATCGTTCTTGACTTTGTTGATCACCGAAAAATTCTGTTACTGGTGCAATGTATAACTGCAGCGATATAATACTAGTGTATAATACTAGCCTCTCTGAGACATAACATTTGTCGTAAAAAGTAAATCAGACCCGAATATGATTGGAATTTGAAATCTCATTGTTTACAACTCATTACTATGACTGTTATTATTGCAATTAATTGAAAAAACCATAGGTGTATCTTTTCATATATTAGTATTTTTTTTATATATCGAACCTGTTTATGTATATAGCCTATTTGTGTGTAAACAAATCTCGGTGGGTGATCTACGTAGATACGCCCAAACAAGAAACACTCAACTACGAATACACCGACAAACACATGTGCGCTTACGCTGTCCTCCAATGTAGTTTTATAAATATAGAGCTATTGAGTGTATTCAATAGTGAGAGAGAAAGAGTGAGTGAGCGACAGCAATCAAGCATGGATATCAGTGATTAAGTGCGTTGCCCCCACTAAGTCTAGACTGGCCGTAATCAGTATACAATACGATACACGCTATATTAATCACTGCCAGGCGAGTCATGCACAGGACAATGAGGTCAGTGGTTCCGTGGCAGTAACACCACCGAATCTGTTCATTTACAATTACGGCGAGACACAGCCAAGACGTAACGGGAGGAGACCCATTGACATTAACGACCTAGTTTTTAACATTTTAAACGAATTTGAAAGCAAACGATTTCGAGTCGATGTAGTGGTACAGCCAGAGCTAATGTGGCTCCATACTCCATTAGTGGCTCCACTTGCAAAGTCAGACACACGTTTTGCATGAATATATAATGGCTCGGTGACCGGATACTCCTATGCTTGTATAGGCGAACAGAGAGTAAAGAGTTCTATATAATCTCTAAAAAATATGATCCAGCTGGTCGTGTGCTAGGTGTTTTTAAAAGTTTGTTTACTTCTTATTCGTCTTTGCTAACGGAAACAGAGTAGTAGGCCTACCAGAATGTGTTTAACCTGCCCATGAAGAGGACTACAACAGTAACACAGTCTGAGGTAATCGTCTATAAACATTTTGTTTATTTTATTTTTATTTATTGATTCTTATTTAATCCATCACCCTCCTACCGTGGGGCTTGGAGTATTCTACTTTAATAATTATATTTTGTCTATATTAAATTTCTAGTGATAAATCTAGGAAAAATAGAATGGGTACGAGGTTTCTTGCGGAACATTTTGTTCCGTGTCTTGAGGTCATGTCAGAACGTGACTTTAACGTCATCATCTTCAGGAAGGATTAAACTAAAAATTGTTTGTTCCGGTTTCAAGCAGATAGACTAGAACTGGTCACTCGAACACTTCTTCGGACGTCACATACCGCTCCTTCCTTTCGGCTTATAATTCAATAGTTTTTTGGGGATGCAGCAGTCATACATTCGGTTAAGATGTAGCCGATATTGGTCACCCGTATCAAGTATACTCGTAATATTCAGTTCGTGCGCACATCGACATTGCGAATATCCTGCCACATGCCTGAGACATTTCATTTCTGCCGCTCGAATACGACTGGTCTGGGATTTCGCTGATACTGACTGAAATAATCAGACAATAGCTTGGAATCAGAGCTATCCATAAACAAATGGGATAAGGCTAGTTGAGATGGTTTGCCCAGCGCTTACGAGAAGAGTACACCAAGGAAGAATAAAAAAGAAGAAGAATCCAGATTATAAAGGCGGAGTCAGTGAAGAGGAATATAACAGGAACGATGGTGGCGAAATAAAAGGAAGAGACACGTGATAGAAAGATTTGGAGACTTAATTGTAAAGTAGATGTGTGCGAATGTTAAAGCCGAGGAAGAGAAAGTACGTGTGGAAAATAGTTTTATGTGTAAAACCCTGGTCATAATTTCCTTTATGAGGTGTTACCTGAATCATTTGTAAATTGTGATAAGTGATGTACAGATGTGTTTACCTTTCTGTAAAGGTATTATTTTATTTTTGCATGTGTTGTTACCGCCAAGTACTGCTTAACGGCAGATGGCCGAATCGGAAACAAATAAATATTTAAACAAAATCTCAAATTTCTTACTTGTTAACTTGTAATTCTTATTTCTCTTGTAACTGTATTATAACAGTTAAAACAGAAAACTAATTTTATTTTGTCTGTACGATTTCCGGGTTTATGTTCGCCATCATCAGAGGTTCTGTGTGTTAACGAATTCGATTCTAAATTCGATCTACAATATAACATATTTTTATTTACATTTGTTTGTGCATGAATAGGCATACGTCTACGTTCATGACCGAACGAAAGAACCTGTACATGTATTGAACCTGTATGTATTACTGTATGTATGTATGTATGTATTACCTGTATGTATGTATTACTCTCGAAGACAATGACATTTATTATCATACAGTAAACGTTCAGATAAAATAATACATTTTTTCCCAGTGCGAACCATTTGTATCATTTACCTACCACAAATCTTTTCGTATTCCTACAAACACTTATTTCCAGATAAAGGGGAAGATAGCGTGACTAAGAAAAGTATATTCCTCATGTAGGCCTGTACGTGCGCTAATACTAAAACACGGTTAGAACCGAAATGGTAGAACAGGGAGACACAAAATAGTCTCATAATTTTCTGTTTGCGGTAGCGTTCAGTGCTTTTACCTTTACTGAAAAATTGTAAATATAAACGACTAGATCACATCTCACAAAGGGACAAAGGATGTACGGTAAACTATGGTGACCAGACGTCCCATTTTTATCGGAATTACCCTGTATTCCGGCAAAAAATTAAAGGGACGTAAAATGTCCCTTTTTTTTTAGAAGTATTAAACTTGCTTAAATGTTCAAAATCTTCTCAAAACTAGATCTTAAAAAACAATTAAAATGCTTTACATTCATATCAACGTGCGGTCTGTTCCATGCTCTGTTGGTACTAGTTATAATGCTTGTGTTTTGTAAGTGATACTGTGTATGTATTTTGGTGCTTAGTTTAGCGATGAACTGAAAATAGAATTTTCACAGAACACTTTTAATAGAACAAAATCAATTAAACTTCTTAGTATCGATTACTTTATTAAACAGTGTTAATTTCAGCTTCAAGTAGAAACTGTTTTTCTTGCAGTTGGTGTTGGAGCAGTTGAAAAGGAGAGGAATGGTACGGGAGGGGCGAGGAGGGGGAGAGGAAGAATTCCCGTTTTTTCAAATTTCAAATCTGGTCAATTTAAAATTTTCTAGACATACTGCTTCTCTAATAGTGTTTAACCGAACGAAAGGATGAACGTCAGAAACCCAAGACAGCGTTGGCTAGATCAGACTTTATGTAGGCCTGCATGTTGTGAGACAAACTATTTGGTACCGGTACTTTTCTCAGTCCCTACTTGGTATCTCAGTGTGTCTTTAACTAATTTCTTCAAGGCCGGGTAACTATCAGCTCTTACTGGCTCCAGTTACAATATACATAAACTGCCCCTTGCCCTTCCGTTTCCTCTTCTTCTTTCCGTTCTTCCCTTCATTAAAATAACCATGTACGCTTTATCGCCTAACCTGTACAGTTTCACCTTCTCCTGCTTATGGCGTTCCAAATCCTTCTTTTTTCATTCGTTCTTCAGGGAAAATCCTTATTATCTCATTATACATCCAAGATATCCTCATCATCAACATCCTCCAGCACGTACCAACGGAACAGTTTTCCGAATCATGAAGACTAATGAAAAGAAGCATTTTCACGGCTTGTTTCTTTAAGAGTAATAAAATTATTTCGTTAACACATTGTTAACGGGGGACCACCGATTTCTAAAGTAATACTAGCCCCTAGCCTATAGATCTATCACTGACTGAACTCTGTACTGTAGGAAGTAATATTAAATCAATGTATTTACTCCAAATGTGAAGTGTCTTCACTTTAAACAGATTTTTAAATTGATTTGTGCATAATTCTAAATATAACAAAACTATATTATATAATTAGCGTAATTCGATGTACATTAAAATTATGCTATTAATCGGATTTTTTTTGCTGGACTCGTATACAGAGATTAAAACGTGTACAGAAAAAAGGAGAAAGTATTAAATAAGGTTATTGAAAAGCAAATTTTCAATTTGATTTTCAAAAAATTTGTAGTTTGCAAACAAATTATGCGTTCAAAAAACGAGACACTTAACATTAGTTTGCCAGTTATTGTTATTTTTTGCAGTATTTACAGAAAAACTGCAGCCTGCAGACAATAGATGTGTGTACAGTAAAGAGATAAGATGTATGTACTAACATAACTAAGGAAACTAGTGGCCCCACCTTAACTAAAGCACTTATTGCTGTTTAAACACGAGAGTATTGTGTTTCATTGAGAATGGTTATTCTGCGTCCACTGGGGAAACTACGTACAAACGACTGCTAGTGTGTGTGTGTCGTAATGCAACTTTATGGGCGCAATTTGCATACACCTGGCACGAATATTTCATCGGCATATTATATACGTCGCACAATATTATATAAATTATATTGGCATTTCTTGAGTTACGACCGTGCGGCGTTCAGAAACTCACGAACCTGGCGCTAAATCCACTTCGTAGGCTGTGTTTGTGCTGCAGTCCTGTTTACGTTTGACGCCTTAAGCGCATGTACAAAGTTTAATAGGCAATGTACCAATTGATAAAACAGTTACGAACCGCTACAATTGCCAGTACCTACCAGAAAACCTGTGGGCGTGAAAAATGGTAGTAAGCCAAATGAGGCAAACAATTCCTATAGCATTACGTAAGTGACAGGTGGCTCAGGCATATTTGACAGTCTGTCGTAAAATCGTAACCTCTGTCTATTAAAAAAGAAAAGAAGTCCAAATATTTTTTGAATGTAAATATCTAATGTCTGGATGTAACAGAAGTCAGTGGCGGCAAATCCATAATTCAATTAATTATTAAGATTCTGTTTTTAAAATCATGACTGATCGCGTAGGCCTAACTATCCTTTTAAGTAGCAGAAATTACTATTGAATTCATCGTTATCTTGTTGGTTTTCCAAGTCTTTTTCTATAGATAAAACTTGATATTTATTGGGTTTTTTCTTGGAATACATTTCTGAGATTGTGGGAATGAGAAGCTTTAATGGCTTCTACTTCTTTTGTCTTTTTATTCAAAATGGTATTATTATTAGTTTTATTATTTGTGAACCCTTTTATGTTAAGTTACTTTTTTAAGACTACATACGTACTCATCCTCCTCTTCTTCTTCTCCTTCTTCGTTACTATTATTTTTTGAATATCATTTTTATTCTGTTTCTTATTCTCCTCATATTATTACTGTTATCAATATTACAAATTTCACAACCATGGTTTCTCGCGTGATGATCGGGTTATTGGGAAACGAACTTTAACAGAGTTCTTCTTCTAATATTTTGCGAACTATATGACAGGTGTCCAGTGTCCAAGATGACTGACTTCTGTAATTTCCAAATGGGTTGTTCGAAATAATATGTTTCGATCACTTTGGTTTGCATGGTATTATGCCTGTGTCAGAAATTACCATTGGATTCCACGTCCTTTTTAATTTCTATAGATAAGTCTTGATATTTGTTGATTTCTTTTTCTTGGAATACAATTCTGAGATTGTGGGAAAAGGAACTAAGATATTAATGACTTCTACTTTTTTTGTCTTTTTATCCAAAATAGTATTATTATTAGTTTTATTATGAGCGATTTGTGAACCTTTTTATGTAGAGAAATTTTTGTAATCAATAAAGGGGCGGATACAGTAAGCAATTCGGGGGTGGGGTAGTTATGGAAAGTTAGACCATTCTTCAAAAGCTTAAAGTTTAAAGTACAAACAATAGGAATTAGTAAAGATAAAAATACAGTTTGTTGTAATCAATGCAGTAAGTTTTTTGACGTACAAGTATATTGTCATATCTACTGTATGTCCGTCAGTTCATTGTTGTTTTAATAATTTTTACTTACAGTTTAAAATACACACTACTCTTTTATGGTGTGTATCAAACAAAAATTAACATGCTAGTAAGTTACGGTTATAGTTTAATGTAATTTTAGAGTGACGCCATGAATGTTACAGAATAGCAAAACACCGTCTGTGCCCGAGGTGTCACGAGTCTGTCAACACGTTCGTTCCGTTTCTATTGGTCGCGACAACCCGTGTGCCTTCGCTGCATCGAGCGTGCGCTATTTGATTCCATTTACTTTTTCTTACTTTTTTCTAGTTGTTTGAGGTTTGTTAAGAAGGACAAGTATCAGGCTGATTTGAGGACTGGCCCCCTTCAGCCGTATGGTAATAGTATGTGGAGACGCACATCAGTGCGGACCAGAGGCGAAGAAATAGAGGCATCCAGAAGTGAGAATAAGTGTGTGGGCGTGTGTGAATGTAGTGTAAATACCCAAATGGGGATCGGATGAGTTGATGGGAGTGCCAAACTAGTAAATAGCCGTAGCGGGGTCGAGTAGCGTAGGACGCTACAGATGGGGGGAAGCATCAATGTGGCGTCAAGTGATGGCGGGGGACATAAAGAAGAGGGCATGGTATTAGGTGAGAAGAGAAGGAGAATTATGGAATTAGGGGATCAAGTTGTCTCAAAGTGGAGTATATTGCAAACTGTTTATTTAGTTGTTCCTGCGTCTGAGTGTATTTCTAGGTGGAGGCTCATCTGCAATAGCCAGTAGGCGGTTTATGAGAAAGGACGGTATGTGGGTGTTCCTGTTAGTCCTGTTAATGGAGGCTGCGATGGATTGGAAGGAGGCTCGTTGTTTGGCAGTTTGGGAGTATTTCCCGTTTAATTTATAAAAGAAACAGTCTAGGGTGGGGAAGAGTTTATTGAGGGCATACGGAGCGGTATTTCGGGTTCTGATTTTGAGAGGGCGGCTATAAATTAGTCGGAGGACTCGCCGTTCAGTAAGTGTCTGTAGGGTTTCAAACGGGCAGAGACGCCATTTAGCATGATGGGATGCGCTTTTCCTTACTTAATATTTCCACCCGAGTCGTGGACGACATCGTTACGTAAAGTCAGATAGAGTAAGAACCCTACACCCCTGAGACCAACATATTAGAAAGTATTGGACGTAACGTACCTCTCCCGATTCATGTAATGAACAGCTGGAATTTTTCTAATATTATTCGCTTATTGTATCATTTATTCAAACACAAAAAGTAGAAAAGGCCCGTTTATAAAAATAAACGCTAGATCAATTCGCAACTAACTAACAATTAGTTATTCTTTCATGCGTATCCGCAGACAATCAATTGAGAGATAATTGAATGTCTAACACCGCCTTAAATACTCTTGTAACCGTGTATATTTAAAGATGGCCGGATTAATCATGTTCACTTAATATTTTTTATGGGCTTCAAATCCAGTGTCCCACACCGACACACTTTGCTTTCAGTTATCAGTGACGTTTACGTGTGATGTAGATGACGATACGATGGTATCACGACGGATATTATCACGTGATCCGCAACAATTGTTGGAGCGAATACTAAAGCATCGCAGTGTGTTATTTTTAGAATACTACCGTGCGATTACTCGCTGACGTTTGGCCAGCTGACCAGTAGACGTTGCAGACGAAGGGGTCAGTGGTTCGGTGTTACGTAACAAATGAAGGCAATCGGACAAAAGAGCGTGCAAGCCAGTGGCCGCTCGGCGAAAACAGAGCCCACTGTATTAGCATAACGTCTTGTAGAACAATAACATTCCTTTCTTTGTGTCCCCATCTTCTCCGTCTCTACTCTCTCCCCACCCGCCACCAATCTTACTCTCACGCATTTTTGTTTCGTTTTTAAATCCATTCCACTTTTATGAACTTGACATTTTTTTGTCCTTTTCTGTCAACGAATGCAGTATCGTTCTATTTAATTTCTATTCGAGACGGAATCTTATTTAGTGAATAACTGCCGAATTTTCAGTATCATTGGAGTCATTTTGAAATTTGTAGCCTTTATTAAAAATCTGTCTCTCTTTAAAATTTATACGGAGAAATACACTTAAAACAATAAATGGTACAAATTATTTAAGTAAGTTGCGTTATATTATTCTTAATGACGAAGATGAATGGAACCAGGAAATCTTTTTTAATAACAAAAGTGTTCGTCTAAGCTTAGAAATTATTTTGGAAAAATTATTAACTTACAGGGATCATTTTTTTAACACGTTTTGTTAAGAACGTTTTTTGTAAATAAAGAAAAGTTAGCAGATTTCAAAAAATATCTGTTGTATTTATATATTAGTATTTTAAGAGACAACAAAAAAATTAATATAATTTTATTGGTCCTAAATTAGCAAACCTGAAGAGAATAATTCGCTTTTAAAATATCATAAAGGAAGAAAACGTTTAAACATTTCTTCGATTGGAAATAATCTCAATTATCATTGAAAACAACGCAAAACTGTAGTCATTTCGATTTTTATAAAACTGAATAAAAGTTGCATAATATAAAACAAAAATATTTAAAACGAAACTCAAGGGAAAGGGCTGAATCGAATAAACGTGGAAAAATTAAACAGTAGAAATGTCGTCCAGACTTTTGACACGGAATATTTTCATTGACGTATTTAGCAGGTGGCCTATATTTATGTGAGTTGTGGGGAGGGGGGATTTGCGTACGATCAGTGTTGGAAAATTTATGAGTTATGTATATAAAACGTACATAATTGTTCCCCTTTGCTTAACGTGACCGGAAAATAATTCACAGTAACAAATGTCTCCATTTGATTTTTCTTAACTTGTACAGAAGTAAATGCGGCAAAAAACAAAGTGACGGGCATAATCGAACGAATCAATTAAGAAGCCCTGAACACCGACTGGAAAGAAAAACAGCTGAACCCCAGGTCGAAGTTGGAATATGTAGGAACTGACCGAAAAGCTATTGAAAAATAAATAACCATGTTCAGAAGGCAAACCAAATTTATTTTCAAAATTTCCGTTGATGGGCCAAGGAGCAAGACACAGTGGAAAACAGGGTACGAGTCTAGAAGGATGCTTGCATATCTACGGTACTAAATGTGACATAAACCTTGAGGCGTATAAAGTCAGGCTGCAGGCATGTGACATGAGATTTCGGAGATGGGCAGATGAAAGAACTAGGAGAGACCGACTTAGAAATACGACCGACAGGAAACAGTTCCAGCACGAGTCAGTCTAGGAGAAAAACACTGCAGTCGTCTAGCCAAGTAACAAGGGGGATAATGAAAGGAAACCAAAAACTATAAGGAAGCACAGCCGGAAGAAGGAAGAGCAAGGTTGGAATGAGTGAAGCATGTTGAGAATCTGGTTACCTGTGGGAAAGACATTTCTAGAAGTGAAACGCCTCGGGCTTTCTACAAAGGATTTTAGGAACTAGCTGAGGAACCCCGATGTTTAATCCACAAGAGGGTGACAAGAAGAAAGTTAAGAAGGTATTTTTAACTTGAGTGTTTTTAAAAACTTATTAAAAATATTATGTGTTATCATTTCGCACATGCCATCATTATAATTCGACTTTTCACGACTAATTACCTGTTCTGGCTGCATCACACCTTTGATACAATCAGTGTCTGCCTTATTCCCTGATAACGCTCAAAAACCAACATACGTGTGTTCAAAGCCGTCAATACGCAAAGGTAAAACGTAATGAGAGTAATGGCGACCTCTTACTTATATATAAAATATATTATCTTCAAAATATCGAGGTTTCAGATGATGTGTGGCGCCGTACATAGAACGTTGAGGAAAAATACAAGGAAAGGCTTAAATTTTATAAAACAATGGCAGTGCCTGTTTTACTATATGGATGTGAAATATGGATTCCTACAATGAAGATTAAAAACCGGAAATGAAGTTTCTGAGAAGAATAAAGGGTTGCACGAGACAGGATCGTTTGTGCAATGAAGATATTAGAAAAGAGCTACAAGTATTCTCCATAAATGATAAAATCCAGATATATTGCAGGAATGGTTACAGCATCAGGACAGAACGGAGGATGGACGACTACCTAAGGTTGCGTTTCGATGTAGACTCTTTGGTACAAGAGATGGAGGAAGACCGAGAGTGCGATGGTGAGATACTCAGTGAAGATGGAACTGGCAAAGTGGGTACTCCGTGAGGTGTAGAAGACGAAGATATTATCTTCACTAAAACCGGCATCATTTGTACAGCACTTAAAGAAAAAGCCTCAATCCATGTAGATCTATAATCAGATCTATAGATCTACTACCCATGTAGGTTTAAGTAATACAAATAAAG
The DNA here is from genome assembly GCA_034769895.1 of Magicicada septendecula. Lineage (NCBI taxonomy): Eukaryota > Metazoa > Arthropoda > Insecta > Hemiptera > Cicadidae > Magicicada > Magicicada septendecula. The sequence continues at coordinate 184,760,943 of CM068371.1, read as the reverse complement.
AAACTACTGTAACCCCAGATGGTTTCGCGCTTGTTCCGAACAAGAAGATAGAAATCTATGTTACAATGCTTCAAACAATCCTGCAAGAAGTTCCAAACTGGAGGCCTGAGACAGTGATTGAAAATTTTGAAACCGCCACTATTTTGGCTTTAAAAGAAATGTATGAGTATTAATTTATTTTTCACAGTAAGAAAAAACATTTTATTCTGCACAAAAATGAAAAAAATAAATAAAATAAATCGATAAGGTACTGTAAAGCTACTGCTGGGACCAGGCCTTAAATTAAAAGGCCGAGTGCGGGTCCGTGTCTCTTGAACTCCATCTTGCAAATTTGTGCTATGTTTCACGACAGGTCCACCTCGAAAGTAATTGTGGTACCCACTGAGAAGAAGGCACGCATTCCCGGTTGCCGGACTTGTTCGCACTTTCAGTAAATTAAATTGTGTTTTAGAAGTGGGGTTTTTTAATTCACCTTACTTAAAACAGTGTGTTATAATGAATCATTATCAGGTAATGACCTTAATTCGTTCGGAACCAGGACCATCCTTCAAATGTCAAAACAATCTGATTCATTTCAGGCAGCCGATTGCACGCAATCTGGACTCGCAATAACCGTGATAACAACTTACATTTATTGCCACATTTATTTGATATAAAATAAAAAATAATTATAACTACGTTAATTATAAATATTTAAGTTCTCTCTTCAAGATTACTTGGAATTATAGTATCTTGCTTCCAATTTATAATACAAGCCAAAGTACAACTTTAAATGAACGAAAATTGAAATCCCTGTAATTATTATAAAATAATACTACATAAAGAAAGTATGTGGGGACTTATACACAGAATGAGACATATACGCATATAAAAAAAAGAGAGAGGGAGAGAGGCGTGAGCTTAAGTTTGTGTTTTCTGACCACAGGCCGAATTAGCCACTTATATATTTTTAATTTTAATACTTTTAATTAACGGGATTGCATTTTGTTATAATACGTATTATACTTACAATAATTAGTCATGCTGCACACGAAATTTAAAGAGGATGTTAAGATACTGGTAGCATTATTTAATATTACGAATTAAGTCTTGAAAAATTAACAAGTTGTATATAAAATAACAATATTTACATATATAATTTTTTTTAATGCGCTGATGAAGTTGACCAGTAAATGTGTTAGTGTAATCAGTAAAGAAAATAAATGAATACTTGCATAGAAACAGTTTTATAATAAAATCAAGAATTTTATTTAAAACTATGTTCTAAACTGTGGTGTGTGTGTGCGCGCGCGCGCTCGCGTACATACCCACACTATTTATAATTCATAAATATGACCAATATTTGAAATATACCGGTACGTACCGTAACTCATGTATTCGTGTTTTATTTATAGTTGTATTTTTGAAGTAAATAAACTTCAGATAGGACAGATTGAAAATCGAGTCCAATCAGGTCCAGACTACACTAATAAACAATGTAGGCCAAAAGAAGAGACTGCACAGTGAGGAAACAGAAGGAGCGAAGGAGGAGCGTAACAATAGTACGTCTTTGTGTAGTCATGTCCTTGAACGCAGAGTATTGTGTAAGACGCACCAATTAGCCGGTACCAATCCTTTTTCGGTAATTACAACCGTACACAATTTTATTTCGTTTCAAGATAAGGGACAGTCCGTAGGAACCAGTGTTTAAATTATCGAACTGTATAGTGCGGTTAAGCTGTTCTTCTAAACATAATATTTAAAGCACCAGAGACGAACGGTCACGCACAAAGGACGGAACGCTATACTTACGTCGATTACTGTGTTCGTTATTGAACCGATTTCCACATAACAAGTGCCCCACAGGCTGGAGACGGCTAATTTCACTATCAAATCACTAGTTCTGTTTGGATACGTTATACCCACATCACGTGCGCATGGTACTACCGTACACGTGCGATAAATGTTACTTCAGGTAATGGCAGTGCTTTAGGTTCGATACGTAGAATGATACACTCAATCAGACATGAGAGTCGAGTCGAATATACCACAAGTAATTATAGAATACATACGAAGGTTACTTGAAATATTCGCGGAGCGACATCGATAGTTTAGCGGTAGAACTAACATTTTTGTTAGTTGCAACATTTGTATTAGTGAGAAATAACAATGGAAATTCAGAACGAAATGGTAAATGTGTAAGCAGAAGCAGCATCTTCAAAAGCAATGATCTGTAGGTGGTCACTCGAGTTTAAATGTGGTCGTAGGAGCACTGAAGATGACCCCCGAATGGACGCCCAAAAAGTGCGACAACTCAAATGCGTTACCCAGCTTGCACAAGGTTTTTCACACCAAGTTTTGAGTTGGTGTATATATGATACAGGCGCTCATATCATACAGACGCGGAGTCGGTCTCATATGATACAGAAGCTCATGTGAGATGCCTATTATCTCACGAATGTCATTCACTCTCAATCGCCGGTCTTCCGACGCCGTGGATGGCATTTATTTAATGATATCTTGAGTTGTTTCACTTTTTGGGCGGGGATTATCTTTACTGCTCTTACGACCACGTCTAAACTCGAGTGCCCACTTACAAACCACTCTTTGAAGGTGCAGCATCTCTTAACACATTTACCATTTCGTTGTGAATTCATTTACGCTAGACCTTTTTTAACAAACAATTCAATAACAGCACGATGTTTGATTTTGTCCAATTTTAAAAACACGCCCGACACGTAATTTTCAGTGAATAATTTGACATACCTGACACTGATAAACAATGAATAAATTGGTAAATATAGTTGGAAATTAACAGGTGTATACAAGAAATATACGAAAAAGTTTAGTTTTGCTGCTAAACTATAGATGTCGCTTTTCAATGGATCCTTGTAAGTTAACTACGAATACAGCCTGCTTTTAATGATCAAACTGTTGTTGGGTCAACATTAGCTAGTTATTAGCTAGCTTTATAGATATTAGAAACATCTCCTGGTAAATAATAATAATGGAATTTGGCGTATGATTCCTAAATTAAGGCAAATTACTCATGACAGTGTGCCACTAGAGAAAATGTCGACTTTCAACTATCAAGATTGTGATTAAACGAAAAACGTATGTCGCAATTGCGGTCATTATAATATTATAAACATTAGTGAATTCTTTAAGTTGTTAAGCTGTAACTAATATAATTCGAGTCAGAGTATTCTAGTATGTCAGACTGTGAGGATGAGTACAAATGTAGGCCTATTCAAGAGATTAAATTTTAAATTTTACACTTAACGATAGTAGTAATTATATCAAGGACGTGTAGTAAGGAATTTGCATGGATACCATTTGCATTTTTAAATTACGAACTTATCTGTAATACACTTTCAGACTTTACCTCAGCCATATACCATATGCCGAGTTGCTCGCTGTATGCATACGCAATATGAAAACACTGGATCTTTGGAACTGTAAATACGCAATCAGGAACACTTAAAATTATTTATAACTGTTCGCAATCTGGATTGTACGTATCCAGGATACAACCAAATTTACTTTAGTTTAAATTGTGTGTGTGTTTGTGTGCAGCTCCTTTTCTTAACATAACAAATTGATCTCGTATAAAGATACCATCAAGATGTTTTTGCTTACTTGAGACAAATTTCGATCGTGCTTTGTGCTCATCGTCGAGAATGGCTGACAATGAGCTTATTGTATGATGCTTTAAACATGTCCCTCAAGTAAGGAAAAGATGCCTTGACAGTACATTTTTGTATAATATTAAGCGCATTAAGTACATATTTGTATAATATTAAGTACATTTTTTGCGTGTGTGAGCGCGCACGACGTGTAATGCATACTTCAACCTGTAAACTGAGCATATTTAAAGTCCGTTGAGCAACATCGCTTGGCTCGACGAATCAGCGAGTCAAAGTTACAGAGCATAACTAATTGCTGTCTTTAAGAAGTCAGCTGACGAGACCCGCACGTTGTATCACAAATCATCGCGTATGTGCCGATATTTAGTACTGTTTTACAGTCGTTACACGCACCAAGTAAAACACAACTTATTGAGTCCATTATTACTTGTGCGCGTGACATTAGTTGGCATTACTGTCACGTTGGCCGCAGACAAATTGTCCGGATCCGTACAACAATATACATTTATTACCAATACGGCGGACAGATATTTACCTTATGTCCACGGTAAAACGTAAGTTAAGGGACTATTGTACCGAAGAATGGAATGTCGAGATTTTTATGGAAATGCACCCCATTGGCGGCGGTATTTTGCCGCCACTCACGAAAAAAACAGTCTGTGTGTGTGTGAAAGTGCGTGTGTCTGAGGGCAAATATACTGTCTGACTGGTTTCAGCTTCTGGAACAGTGGCAGTTGGTCTGGTCCTCAGCGAATGTTGGAAACTTAAGCAGTGATGATTTTTATTAATTTATACTCTATTTTCTGTTCAGAAGAATAAAAAAATATTAGTTGAAAGCGGAACTGTTTTACTGTAATATCGTAATTTTTGTTAATCGATTGCTCAGTTAGAAGAAACGTACTATTTATTAAGTCGAAAGTCAAAATGCATAGGAATAAGTAGATTGTGATGGCTCAAGAGAAAAGGAATATGAAAGAATATTTAAAAAATACATAATATTTAGCAAAACAAAAAAATATAAACCTGTACATGCAGGAAATACACGCTTTAAGTACCAAACCCATTTTTATTTTCGTTGTAGATTCTCCAATTAAGCAATTTCAAACAAAAAATCCTTTGTCTACAATTTATTTTGCGTTAATACAGAAGGTCTAAAAGGCACGTAGTATCTTGGTTAGATTAATCCAATAGTCATCGAAATTCATTTATTTTAAAACCGTTACATTTAAAGTAGCCAAGTTCTTACATAAGATATAAGGAAAGACGTATGGTGTTTCTCGACTGACGCTAAGAATAGTAGGTACATACAACACACAATTCACATACATGTACAATAGTACAAACATATTTTAATTATAATTAAAAAAAACTAAAATTTGATCTTGTTCAATAATAAAGGTATTTTGTTCAAAATAGTGAGCGAGTTCTGCTGCTCAGGGCGGGTGCTAGTATATTATCGTGTTGATAATTTTGTTTGGAATATCCGATCGATTGTGAAGTCTACAATACGAGGATAGACATTTAGAAGACTTAAAGTTATGGTTCAACTGTTCGGAAAACATTAGTTCAAAATAGTAATTCACAGTAAGACAGTGAAGAGAATCAGTCAGATAAAATATTTTGGTAACGATATTACGGGTATGTAGGCCTACGATATGAAACGAACTAGTTAAGTTTGAATATACAAGATTAGAAACAAATGGAAAGCTAAGAACAAAGTCAAGGGAGAAACACAATTAAAACTTTACAATACAGGGCTACATCCAATTTATTGTATAGAAGTGAATCATCAGAATTCGGGGTAAAATTGAGCTCTGGTGGTGGTGTTTTTAAGAAGTGCGAAAGGATGCGCTAGAATCTATAAAATCAGAAGCGAATACATAACACAAGGATTAAACCTATGTAACGTAAATGGTAGAATAAAAGTCAATAACAAAGTTGGGAAGCCCATATGGTGGAAAGAATGACAAGAAACAAGTTTCCAAAGGCAATATAATATCGACCCCTGGTATGAAGAAGTATGAAAAAGCCCAGAAACATATGGGCAGACTGAAGACGGTAAACGCACTTTCATTTTAATTAAACTCTAAAGGGAAAAAGATGAATTTATAGTGTTACACGATATTTAAAAATGCCATTTCCTTCTACTTTTTCGTGGAAAGGGCGTATATCATTTGATACATTCGTAAGACAAATTAGTACTCTCTTGAAGACCACTGCATCTTCTTGTAAATGTATTTTCAAAAACTGCCTGAAGTTGAATTTTCAGCGATACTAGAATACATCATTTTCCGCATACCTTGAATTGTCAAAATATCTTTTGTCAATCTTATCAAAAATCAAACCAAAGGACAGCTATAGGACAGCAAATCAAATTCCACATCTGTAGGTAAATTAAAGTATTCGGAAGAAGAAGACCGTGAATTCAAACTCCGCTTCCCCGGTTTTAGGTTTGTGCAGTGGGCCAATAACTCGCTCACGTGGAGAACTAGAAAATTCCCCAACAGACTACGGAAAAATACTAGAACTTAAATATTTATTTATATTTAGAACGATACAGTGGCGGAAGTCCAGGTTGTAATGTAAATTAAATGTTTATGCTGTTTAATATTAGTACGAAGTATGATCAAGAACTTGTAACACATAAGAATTTAGGCTATACACTTTACTACTTGTATATACATGCACAATAGTCAACGTTTGGTCAAGGTATAGTAAGAATAATTACTATATAAGGATGAGGATATAATTACATACCCACATGCATATATATACATGCATACACGCACTTAAAATCGCCTTTACCATCACTTGATGACATTGGAATACATCAGGAATGTATCCGGTTTTGGTTGTGAAAGACACTTCATTTAAAAGAGATTTTAATCGGCGACACTGAGTGGAACTAAGTCGACGATGCAAGATGCAAAATTGCCCGTAAAAACCCGAAAATATTATTTCATGACAGTATATATGATTTTAAAGTTAACTACGTGAATTAAAATTACTTTCCTCTTTTAACTTGCCGCCAACCACTAAAAGTGAGCACGGGTGTGTGTGTGTTTCAGAGAGAGTGAGAGAGATGGTGAGAAAGGCAACGAGTGAGTGAATAAAGGCGCCGGCATACTATTTGATCCATTAAAAATTTTTAATGGAAGCGACGGTGGGACTTTTTTTAATTACTACATTCGACCAGTAAAAAGTGTTGAAAGCAATGAAAATTTTGTTGACTAGAGAACGCGGCCCGGAAAAACTTCTTCTGTTAAGCTGTAAGCATTTAAAGTAACGACATCCAGAAACGTTAACTGAATAAACCGTTGTTTCTGACATAGCACAGTGTTTAAAGTCGTGTTTTTTTATTTACAGACGAAATGAAAAATTTCCGAGTAACCTGAGGACGATATGGAATACGAGACAGAATTGAAAAAATTTGTAGTAACAGATTGTTACTGTACGTTCAAACTGTAAAAAAATATATGGTGTTCGTGTATGTTGAGTCTGATAAAACGAACTTTCTGACTAATAATTATTTTAAGAGTCCGCAAAAGGAAACAAAACTTATTACAATATGTAAGTTTAATTTTTTTAACAGAGTATTTTTTATAGTGAATTCAGAATGTTCTGCTGCACTTGGCATCGTAGTTAATACACTTGTCAAAGTCAAACTAATTTCCACCGTCGCGTGCACAGCTTGTCTCTATTAGTAATGTCGTCAGTGTGTAGGATAATTAAGGGAGATATCTATTCGACATGGCGCATGCTATCATATTTTTAGTCGTACAACTGTTGGGACGACACTTGGTGTCCTTTAGAGAAAAATTATGTAAAATGAAATTGCCCTCGTTTCCTGACTGGCAGTTGATAGAGTCTATTTACGGTTAAAGTAACGTTTTCATAACGCTTCTGTTATACGTGTACAGCTTACGCATGTCATCCTCTTTATCAGCAGTTAACTGTCCGCTGATGAGTGAATGCTTCCTAGTCATTTTCCAGAGGTTATTCTCAGGAGTAAAACTTGTTCAGTACTTTAACGCAAAATTTAACCAAGTCATTACGTCACATTTCAAAGAGCCATATCGTTCCTTGACCTCCGATCTGACAACTTTAGTAAAAATTTGTCGTCTTGCCCACTCCATTTAATTTTTGTAATTTTGTAAATTATGTAATCTGTTCTTTTTGTTTCAATACCCACTTTCCTGTATGTCTTTAGTTTTGCTAGCATAGCCTTTTTCCATGTTTCTAAGTGTTCATATTGCTGTTCATACTTCATAATTCCATGTTTCAGTCATTACGTAAACCACGTACTAATTTGAAAATCGTTTCCTATTTGAGCGGAAAGTGAGTTTGTAAGGCTCTTCTTAATATTTTCTCGTCTTTCAAAAGATTATAGGCTCTGATCACACTTAGCTGCTCACTTTTGGCATCGCGTCTTCATTCTTTCGCATTATTTCACAAAACTTTCCATATTCCAGTTGTTAAAGCCGTACAATCAACGCTTATATGCTCAAACAATTTAGACTTTTTAAAAGTCGTTAGTGTTTTCCGTATTTATTCTTAGACTACGTAATTTTGCACATTCGTTGTTAGGTTTTTTGATCATCTCTCCACCTGACTATTTTCACTAATCACAACTACATCAGTTTAAAAGTCTCAGATTCTGAAAGAACATTACCTCCTGTTTTCCATTTTAAATATCTGAGAATGGCTTTCGTGACGGGGTAACTCCCTACCGTACTCTGTTTCATAAAGTGTTTTACTTGATAACACGAGCAGAATAGTTGAGCTACTGAGTTTTTTTTTAATATGCGCCAGAAATGTGAAATATCCCTTACCAATCCCTTATTCGTCCACATTCTTCGTTACAGACTTAGTTTAGACTAAATCTAAACTAACTCTTAAGAAACTAATACTATATAAAGTGGTTTTCACACGCATTGCACCTTTTTTACTTTCTAAAAAAAACGTATTACATTCTTTTGCTTTCGGATTCTTTGGTTTTTCAAATAAAATTGTTTCTTCCTTTTGGTTTTAATTCTGACAAATTATTATAAACGAAATTCAAAGTTCAGAAATGAGCTTTCTGAAACGAACAAAGGTTGTACAAGGCGAGATCGTTTGCGCAATAAGGATGTTAGGAATTAACTATAGGTATTGTCTGTAAACGATACAATCCAGGATATCGCCTGGAATGGTCGCAGGATCTGGACAGAATGGAGCACAGACGGCTACCTACAGTACCGTATAGGTATATAGACCCTTTGGAACAAGTAATATAGGAAGACCAATAGCAAAATGGCGAGGTACGCTGTGAAGACGGAACAGGCAGTATGCCTACTCGTGAAGTGAAGAAGACGAATAAGATCTCGACAAATAGGTAAACATCGTCTGAGCTCCCCGTTTTTTCTACTTTGTAGCGTGGCTACAGTGTTAAATAAAACACGCTTGGAAGACTGCAACACAAGACTGTATATGGTGGTACCAACTGACAAAACACGGCATTAAATCCTAACCGATTTCGGTCTGAAAACATTTTAAACATTTTCAATTTAATTTACCAAGTTTGAATTCTCCAAGTGTTCTGACATTTGCAATGAATTTCAACAAGCGAATTTAGTACGCAGAGCTTATTTAGTAGTAGCCTACTGCGCCCGTCTGACTGTCGTGGGAGAGATCAGGACGGGAATGCGTAATGCGTTCGAACAGCAATTAACGACTTCCAAACAACGGGCTATATCGATTGCGTACGCGCGCGTGTGTGTGTTCCCAACAGTTTTAGGGTTGCCTGCGGTCGCTTTTTTGTCAATAAAACAACTGTATTCCGGTCTGTTTACCATGATCCGTGTTCAGTGTGTTTACAAATATATGACGGTTTTGTTTTGTCTGTTCAAGCAGAATTAAAAATAAAACTCTGTAAACGTTTATGCAGAGGGGCATAAACTATATATACTGGAAATAAGTGTTATTTTCGTTTCCAGTGTTTCGCTGTGTTTATACAGGTAGATAAAGCGTAGGGTTGACTGCATTTACAAAACACGCCTTTGTTTGAACCCGCTTCGCACCGACTCCTGTATTATGAAAAGTCAGGTTTAGAATAAACGGTGCTTATAGATAAGTTTTTTTAAATTAAGACCAAACTGGTTATGTAATATTTTGTTCAGAATACCTTTTTGAATGGTGTTTAAGAACATTAGTATGCGGTTAACTAATTACAGCCTGCTGCAGATACTTCAGGATAATCTACACGTCTAAATTAAATATGTTTCTGTGATTATATAAGGGAGTGTAATAAAGCAGTATAATTTCCTGATAAAATTGTTATGTCAAGTGTAGGTCTACAGAAGTATTTCTCTGTGTCTCGTCTACCCTACATGTCCCCTAACTAGTGCGTCAACTATTCTGTAACACAATTAGTAATCTTATGTTATGCCTGTGCATTCAGTCACTTCTCCTTTATATAATGTCAGGGGACAGTGTTAAAAATCATTCTAATATCGACTCTAATGCCTTCATTAAGATAAAATGGATGTGTGGGAAAAGATACTTAAAAACTTTCCTTAGGAAAAGAACGTCTCTAGGAGTTAATGAATATTAACGGGTGCTTTACGTCTCACCTTCTCCCGGCAAGAGGTTTGCTTAAATTGCTTAATGTGTCGAATTAAGTAATTCGTTCGTGTTTATTTGGAAAGAAGATATTTTTTATTGTTCACATAATAATTTTCATGCTTATAACGTTAATAATAATAATAATTTTTTATGTCTGCCGATAAGGCGGTCTGTATACCCCAGGTTTTGAAACTATATTCCCAGTGCAATTATTCTAAAACAACTTAAAAAATAAGATTAGAAGAATATGTAAAATTGTTTTAATACTCTCTACCAGTTAACCTGATTAAATTTTATAAGATTCCGTTGTACCAATTGTGCTATACTGACACTGAAACCCGTTCATATTCAGGTGGGATAAACCGTAAATCAGGCGGTGAGGCACTTTAAAAGAGTAAAGAAGTGTAGTCGTTTTTAAAAAACAGGTTAAAATCGTAATAAGGTCTGAAGTCAAAATAGAGCCTGCGATTTTAGGATCCTTGAAACGGACATCATCAGAGTTTTTGTGGATGACACATTGAAAATTCTCGTAAAAAGAAGGGAAGTTTAGGCAGCTGGAGTGAAAAGCGTGGGTATTGAAATACCTTAGAGTAATTGCTAATGAAAAATTTAGTGACTGAGAAAGTTTCCAATTAATGTACAAATTTATTAGTGAGCTGAAAAACTACAAATTATAAACTAGCTACTACAAAGTAGCCGTTCGCCTTCCTGTTGGTGGATGATATTAATAATGTTATTCCGAAGTATTAAATTTTATAATTAAATAAATTGTAGGCCTATATAGGCCTGTGTGTGTGTGTATGTGTCTTTGTGTTTGTGTATATACACGATAAATTCCGATAAATTCATATAAGTATAATACAAATTTAAGGAATATGATTATAATAAATTAAAATAAATTTTATAATTTAAAGTTTTCTTGATTATTCTCCTTTAAAAATCGCTAAGCTTCAAAATATCTGGACACCATTACGCCTTCTTCTTCTTTCAATAGGGAATTGAATCGTCTGGTTTTGTCCGAAAGATTTGCAAGCATATCACCATGTCACTTCCCAGGTCGTCTTATACCTCTTCGTCCACTAACCTTGGATAGCCAAACTTCCTTGGGCAACCTGCCTACAGCCTTGCTATTCAGCTGAACTATCCATCTCTGTTGTTTCCGCAATACGAACTTAAATATAAAAAAATGTTCAGCTCCTTGCGTGTGCCTTCACTGTAAAGTATATCCTTTCGCATGCGTGTAGCCAATAATGGATCTCAACTATTTCATCTCCAATGCTTTTATATTCTACTAAAAGCTTTAGAACGGTACAGGAACACCGGCATTGCCACCAATAGGATTCACACAGTCATGTTAGATGAAGTGTTCATGTGTTCGTGGAAGAGGAAGAGTATGCAAAATCGATAAAGTCTGTCTTAAATCAATAAGCAACAAATTACCATAGCACATATAGTTACTGTTACGTGACAGTTCGATTCAAACAGTTTTTGTAACCATCTAAAATAAGTAAAATTACAAAAAGTGTAAAATTACAAAAAAAGTGTCTTCAAAGTGAGTCTGATAATCATGGTCCAGTTCTTCGAGTGTCGTCCACCGGGGCACAATAATAATAAATTAGGGTGAGATACTTTAGGCCAATAAGATTAGAAACGTTGATATTGCCTAGAAACCTGTAAAGTACTCACTGTAGATACATAGCCCTATATAGTACAGGCCTACAGCCGTGATTTGTGTACGTTGCGCAGCGAGTAGAGAAACTGCAGAAGGTTGACGACGCACTGCCGGCTACAAGTCTGAGTCACGGCGTACGCTGCGTCAAGTGCAACGCTAATTGGTGCCCGTGGTGGTGTTCCACCGTCTGCTTCGATAAGTCGAGAGCTCGGTTTACAACTGGTGCTGATTTTTATTATGCAGCATTGATTGCAATCTGCACCGCCGTGATCTAAGCGCTGATGCATTGTTTCAAATTGACGAAGCGGTGAGGAAAACCTTGTGCCGTCGTTATGATTCACTGCACACCGTCTATCTGTTTAATGAACTTACCGAGTTTTTTGTTTATTCCTCTCTTTTCCTGAATAGGCTGCAGACTGTTGATTTTGTTTTCGTTCTAATGTAAGAAATCCGTGTTCTACCTAACAATTATTATATAAAACATATGTATTCTTCTTTATAAACTGTTTAGGTATAGATAGAAAAATAATAGGTATATATAGAATTCTATAATTATAACGAAGAAATTAATTTTATGGTTCTGTAAGTATATAGTTCCATTTGAAACCCCCCTTTTATTTTATTAAGGTTTTTTTTTTTTTAAGCGGAGAGGCATATTTAAAACTAGGTATTGAACCTAGAGGAAGCCTAAAGTGTGCCTAGACCCAAGCTACAATTTCAGACATGTCCACTGGATGGATGACAGGACTTGCAAATGAAAAGCTCTATTAACAATAACAAGTGCAAAATTTATTTGGTGTCCAGTCTCGTACATAATATAATAAAAGTATAATTAAATAATTGCCACTGAGTAATATTGAAATACATATACATATCCTGGATCAAGCACTAAGTAGCATGTGAATGTATGTAACAATATCAATCACTGAAATGTTTTAGCCTACATATGATAGTCATCACTATTCTGAGTTATGTGTGTGTGTGTGTGTGTATATATATATATATAGCTTAATTATACATCACTGTGTTATGTGAGAGCATCTACATATATAATCATTATGCATTACTGCATTACAGACTGATAAATGATTGACAATTATCAAAGACCAAGTACTATCCATAATCCACTTAATTCAAAAAATAGTTGACTGGAATGCATCATTACATATATACATTTATTATACAACACCTTAAATTTATGAGTGACTGCTTAATTCAGTGGCTTGTAAAAAAAGAATAAATGCAACTCAAAGAATGATATTGATATCTGATATTTGATATTTGATGTTTAATGTTAAATTTGCTAGCTCTGTCGACAATTATTTCAGCACATGTGCTATAACATCATTAATATTATATTATTTTTCCCCTTTTGAAAATTACACATAAACACGTACTTAATGCATATAACACACACCCAATTCCTGCACCAACCCTCTCGCATAACCCATCACATAATATATATATATATATATATATATATATATATATATATATTGTAGCGTGACAGAAAATCCACTACATTTTAAGTCATGTGAAATCATAACGTTTAATTACACCAACAAATGTTATAATAATATTGAATGACATTTAAATAAATCAGAGGAATGAACCACAATAAGATAAAAATCCTCATTACTTAATATATAAAAACCACTGTTAAAAGAAACCAAAGAAAGTATTGAAGCAACTCATCAACTCATTGTATAATATCAGTAAGTTACCCAGGAAGCTCAGAGCAGTAAACCAGTTATATAAGACCATATCTAGAAAAAAGAGACTCAATTAAAGAGTGGTGAATACCAAAATACCCCAAAAACAAGAAGAGAGAAGAATAAAGTTTGTGATCAGGAAGAAAACAATACCCTGAAACCTGTATAGAGGAATAAAGTCAGTTCAGTGAATAAATTAAATACTCCAAACTAAACCTCAGTCGAGATAACACCAAGTACCTTGGTTTACCCAAGAATGAGGAAGGAAGACCAGAAGAGTGAAGACTAGACGAGGGACAAAAATGAAGACCAGAAGGAAGATACGAAGAAGGACAAGAAAGAAGACAGGAGGAGAGGAAGAAATAGTATGAAAGAAACACCGTAGTAAAACCTATTATTATATAAACTACTATCAACCCCAAACCCACAAAAACTATGCAAAAGAAAGTATAACATACCCAAAATCCTATAAAAATGTAATTATTGAGAAAACTAAAGTGCTGTATAGCATTATAAGAAGTGAACCGACTAAAGCTATTGTGTAATAAAGAAAATAAACTAGTCTTAACGGTCCATGATTGCTAAAGGTCTGGTCTGAGATAATAAGACTCAAAATATCAGAACCAACAGTGAAAGTGAATTTGTGTAAGTGTTTTTTAAAAAATGCAATAAACTTAAAGTTGGTGATACTATAACTTATCAGTATGCTATATCACAACTTTAATATCTAATAATAAGCAGAATAATAAAATAATAAAATGGAAGATTTCCAGTATTTTATTATTTTAAGGTAAATCTTTATTTTACAAGACATTTGTAAAAAATGATAATAAATAGAGTATGGGAGTTAATGTTTACTGATGTAGGGGATCCCAATAATAATGGTTTAAACCAGAAAGGACTGGTATTAATATAGTATTAATAAGTGTAAAATGTTTAACTAGACTGTTTATTCACAGTCCTAAAATCAAAGTATTAGTAAAATGTATTTGTAAGAGTTTTTAGAAAATAAGATTTATGTTATGTGTTTTAAAAAGAATTATGTTTGATAAATAATAGCCAACATACCATTAATAATGTTCTAATGGGTATGCTATGTTAGCTCAAAAATAGTTAAAAGATATATGTTCAAGCTATATCTGCAATATGTTGAATTGTGCAGATTGCTAAACAATGTTCATAATTAATTATTTTAATAACTGTAGTGTTAATTAACTACTACACAACACAATAAGTTATAAATCATGTTATTTTCATATAATTGTAATTATGTAAAGTCAGAGGAGGAATTAAGTTTAAATTATTTGAGAAAGAAAGAAATATAAAATTCTAAAATCTAGGCCATTTGGTGAAATCACAGAACCAATATAAACTAGTATAATTCACTTATAAATCCTGTAAACTACCAAGATTTATATAAGATAACTCAATTAACCACTACTAGGAATGATCCTATGAATTAAAATGATAATAAGGAAATATACCTTAACATTTTGTAAATTTTCAAAATATATAAATCAATTAATTTTAAAGAGCAATGTCAAATTTACAGATTAACACAAAAAACCAGTTCAAAGGTGTAATTTATATGTATTTAAGGAAAGGAAGAGGAATATGAATAATTAAAATTTATTATAATAGTATTAATAATATTTAAAATAGAGGAATTTTATATAAAGACGGAAATCCAATTTTGAGCCTATATTTCCAAAATGTGAACAAAATTTGTTAATTTCCACAAAATGTCCACAGATATGGACTATAATACATCAATTTAAAGGGAATGAGATGATTAAACCAATAATAAGGTTAATAATTCATAAAAGTAAGGAATAAAATAGATAAATTCCATACATAATGTAATATTTTATCATATGTATGGGAAGTCGAAATATGTTAACAATACTTTTTCAAGGATTAACTGGGCCAGATTTATGACCAAGTTAATTAGTCTTTTGTTGAATATCAAGCGGGACAGTTGTGTAAAGAACGTTTCTTTAAATCGAGAAAAATGGTACTAGCGTTTAGCCATTGAAATAAGTGAACGAGAGTTAGACGGTTTAGACACTTTTTAAAGCTAAAGCTGTTAATACATTCACGACAATAGTGAAAACAAACACTTAACTCCATAATACGAGTGATAGAAACAAGTAAAACACTATATTTCAACTGATTTATTCTGCAATTCCTAACCAATAACTTGAGAACTTAACCGCAGAAGTTGAACACATAGAAAATAAACTAACTAACACCAGTTTACACAGAACACTTCACCAGAATACACCAAATAGATTAACAGACATATTACACCAGTGCGGGGACATTTTAAACCTTAATAAAGGGAATTTTATTGTGATTTTCTGACACGACGCATATGCTGTAACTTAGTCCAACTCGAGTAGCGGCCATCTTGAAAACGGAGTCTGCTAACCATATCGCAGTGACGTCAGTCTTCATTGGTTTGACAAAACATTTATATTCAAATATTATATACTGGAATTATTTAAATACTATTGAATAGTAAATATTGTATTTATTTTTAATTGTTAATGTTATACTTTCTCATCACCCTTCTCTGACTATTAATTCTAATCGCTCAAAGAACCTGTCTTTTAATATAATATAACATAAAATTTTGTTCTGTATGACACAATCGATAATTCCCGAGACAGAGTCGATAATTGCTCTCCATCGATAAAATATCGATTATTTATTTAAAATTGTCAATAAACTTTTATATTTCCATTATTTTGTATCTGTTACTTATTTCACAGGGTAATTTAAGGGTATTTATAAGGCTGAAGGACTTAAGTAAGAAGAATATATTCTATCTGAACAAGATATTGGACCCGTCAGAAAAGTCACCAATCGATTATTACCTGGAGTTAATCTGTTTAACTCCAGACTTGGTACAAATCTTCAAGAAGTGTTCGACGGTCAATAAATACCTACCTGTTATTAAAATTTTACAGAACCTTTTTAGAACAGATGTATTTCTCATTTAAACACATCAATTAACATAACAAAATTATTTTATTGTTTGAAAATTATATTTTTTATTGAATTTTCCATATACATTTTATTCTTTTGTAACGACCGGCATACAGGGTCTTCATACAAAGTGGCGTCCAACTTAGAGGGCTTAATAATCTAAGCTTGGCAGCGGTTAATAAATAGAGACAGAGAAAGATGCAGAGACGAGCTACATCGAAAAAGAGGGCGGCAGAGGCCGAGAAAGAGGTTGACATGGGGGATAAGGAGGCAACACCCGTTGAAGATCCGGAAGTGTTACTAGCCCAGGTGGAACCGAAACAACCCGTACCACCAGAGGAACAGCCGGAAGTAACAACGCAGACAGGGGAAGTTAGTGTCCCAGAAAGGGAGAAAGAGAAATCCAATACCGATGGAGATACGAAAATGGATAGAGTGATGGAAATGATCTTACAAATGAGTCAAGAGTTAAAGAAGGAAATTAAATCCACAAAGGAGGAAATTAAATCCACAAAGGAGGAAATTAAATCAACAAAGGAGGAACTTAAATCCACAGAGGAGAATTTAAACAAGAAGATGGACGAAAGTAGTAAGGAAAGGAAGGAAGATAACCATTCATTAAATGAAAAACTAGAGGATCTGAAGGAAGATAACCATTCATTAAATGAAAAACTAGAGGATCTGAAGGAAGATAACCGATCCACAAAGGAAGAATTGGGCCGTAAGATAGAAAATACCAATAAGAGGATCGAAGAAACCAGTAAAAATTTGAGTAAGAAGATGGAAGAGAAAATGGAGGAAACAAGTAGGAAAATGGAAAGCGACAATCGGCAACTGAGGGAAAAGTTGGAGGAAAATAATCTGAAAATGGAGGAGAAGATGGATGAGAATAATCAAAGATTGAGAGAAGAACCAAGGGAAGTTAACCAAGAGAACATGAATAAGTTAGACGAGAGGATTGAGTTAGCCAAGGAGGAGATAAATAAAAAAATAACAGAGACGAAGAAATCCATCGTAAAGAAATTAGAACAGGAAGTAGTGGTTGTTAACCAGCAGATCCGAGAAATAGACGAAAGATGTCGGCAAACAGAAAACGAAGTGCTGGAAGTCCGGGAAGTAATAACAAAGGAGATTACTCAGGTCCAAGAACAACAGAAAACTAAATTGGAAGAGACCAAGAAATTTGCATTGGAGGAAGTAAATAAAGTGAGGACCCAAGTAACAGAAAGATGCGACGGCGTGGAAGCCGCTATGGTGAACATAACCGGACAGGTGCGTCAGAGCCAGGAGGAGATAGAGTTAATAAGAAACAGACCATCGGGATATCACAATTTCCCCATGTCAGAGAACAGAGAATGGCTCAATTTCCGGCAATACAAACGGAAGCCTATGGAGTTCTTGGCACGAATAGAGGAGTACCTCGAGAAACACCGAGGGAACAGATGGGTCCAGAACAGAGAGATCCTTGACGAGTCGTTTCGGGAGGTGAATGACCATTGGTGGATGGCCAATCGGAGCGACATCGACAATTATGAACAATTCAAGAGCCTGTTCAAAGCCAAGTGCTGGTCAGAGACCACGCAAAATCTCATAAGAGATAATATATGCCACGGCCGCTACAAACCACAAGTCGGCAGCTCAATGACAGCTTATTTCCTCGGCAAAGTGTGTATGGCCAAGCACTTAGAACCAGCCATACCGGAGGAATGCCTAATAAACAAGCTGTCTTACCATTATGATGAGGAGGTGATTCGTGCTAGGAGGGGCAGCCAGATAAAAACCATCCAGGCAATGACAGAACTCCTAGAGAATTATGAAAATGAAGATTACTACCGGCAGAGTCGTAGAAGAAGTGATGGGCCCGAACCAAGGACGTACCAGAACAATAACCAGGGTACGAACCACGTAAATACTGGGTACCAAGGAGGTCGGGCATACCCGCGAAATAACAATTCTAGTAATGGAAATAATGTAAATAATACTAATTACAATGATAATAATAATACGGGTCCCAACCAGCAAAACCCGAATCGACCCTCTAATGGTTATCAGGGTAACCGCAATCCCTACCCTAATAACGTAAATAGTCAGAGAAGCCCCAATTATGGTAATAGTCCTTACCATAATAATACCAATCGTACGGGTCCCAATAATGGTAATTTTAATAATAATAGGTTTCCTCGCCCTAGAGTGAACTTCATACAAGCCACAGAAGGAAGACAGCGAGGATTCAACCACAATCGACGAAGGAGTTACCGAAGATACGAAGAAAGGCGGAGGAGCCTAGAACGGGACCAACCGAGGTACTATCCGGCGCGTAGGAGCAATAGTTTGGACAACACTGAACAAAGGTCGCACCATGAACGACCGGAAGACCATAGGACAGATCGGCAGGTAACCACTCTGAGCATCCCGAATGAGGCATCGACTAGTATGGCTCAAAGGAACAATGATGCCGAGCCTTTAAACGGGCACAGGCAGTAAGAAATCGCCAGAACCCGTTACTGCCTCTGACTACTGGGTATAATAATGATAATGAGTGCAATTTTGAGAATAATCACAATCGTATTACAATCATCGGGTGCAACTACCTGAAGGACATCAGACAGGAGTTATTGGAAGAGGATAACAGGAGTCCCACCAATAACTTCAATAAAGAAATTATTGAAGTTATACATGTTGACGCCAAGGTAGAAGGCATCCCAGCCAAGTTAATGATCGATACTGGGTCAAACGTATCAATAATAAGTACGACGGAACTGGAAAGGATACAGCAAGAGTGCGGGAGAACTTTACCAACATTGCCGTTGAATAATATTGTTTTGTTGGGAGCAACCGGCCGACAAAACAAAACTATACGTAGACAAGCCTCCGCCAGTGTGATGAGCTGTGGTATAGCAATTGACATGGAATTCTTGGTGGCGAGCGGTCTGCCATTTAACATACTGGTCGGGTGTGATGTGCTTAGGAGGAATTCCGCCATCATTGATCTAAGAACTGAAACATTATCACTGTTTTCTAACGGACATACTTGGACGGCGAACTTGGTGGGTAGTGACCAAGTCGTTCCCGATAGTATCCATCAGCAAATCCGAAAAATTAATTACATCCAACCAACATCCATAATTGAACAGAGAATAGACGACACCTCCAATGAAGATTTATGGTCGCAAAAAATCCAGGAGATCAGGGATTTCCGGAGCGGTATAACTGGCGAAGGTTTAACAACAAACCAAGCGAACAAATTAATAGACATATACAATAAATATAAATCAGTCTTTTCTGATGAGCCCGGTAAAGTGAAGAATTTCCAGTGTACTCTACAATTCCGAGACACTGTAGACTTTAACCGGAAGTCTTACCCCATTGCGCAATCACGAAAGCAAGCAGTAAGAGCTGAAATAGAGCAAATGATTAACCGTGACATTATAGAGAGTAGCCATTCCCCTTATACAAGTCCTATCGTGGCTATTCCTAAGAAAAACGGACAAGTCCGTTTATGTTTAGATGCGCGCGAAATAAATAAGATGATCATAAATGACAGGACTTCGCCCGGTGAGATTGAGGAGATCTTAAGACGGTTCCACGGTACCAAATACTTCACTACCTGGGATACGGTGTGCGGATACTGGCAGGTGGAGTTACATCCACAGAGTCGCCAGTATCTGGCCTTTATATTCGAAGGGCGGAACTACCAGTTTAAGAGGTTGCCCTTCGGACTGGTAAACTCAGTCGCAGTCTTTGTGCACTGCATGGATCAGATACTTGGCCAAGAAGCACTAAAATTCACCACCGTATACGTCGATGACTTGCTAGTGTCCTCAGAAACTTGGGAGGAACACTGCTACCGTGTGGAACACGTCTTACAGAAGCTAGCAGCAAACAATATTACTCTGAAGTTAGCAAAGTCTCATTTTATTGCTAAAGAGATACAATTCTTGGGCTTCATATTAAATGATAAGGGAATCTCACCGTCAGCTGAAAAAGTCGAAGCAATTCAGAACTTTCCTACACCAAAGAATCGAAGGCAGTTACAGTCGTTCCTGGGACTCTGTAATTACTACCACAAGTTCCAGGAAAAGTACTCTGAACTGACTGCCAGATTTCAGCCGCAACTATCATCTAAAAATAAATGGATCTGGGGTAATGAACAACAAAACATATTGACTCTGATAAAACAAAAATTCCTTAAACACATTATACTCCGCCATCCAGATTTTAACAAGCCTTTCTTTCTTAATTGTGATGCCAGTGACATCAGCCTTGGCACTACTTTATATCAAGAGGATGAGGAGGGCGAGCATCTTGTAATCTGTTTTGCCAGCAGAGCTCTGAACCAGAGTGAGAAAAACTATCACGTGACAGAAAAGGAGTTATTGAGTGTCGTGTTCGCGTGCGGAAAATTCCGTACATATATTCTTGGTTATCCCGTTACCGTCCGGACAGACCATAAATCTATCTCGTTCCTTAAGAGATGTAAGCTGAGCCATGGAAGGTTAACGCGGTGGATACTATTGCTGCAAGAATACGACCTTAGGTGGGAGTATATCCCCGGAAGGAAGAATGTCGTCGCGGACGTATTGTCTAGAGTTGACATTGACAAGCAGACGTTCGAGGGGGAGAAGGAGAGTATTCTGAAGGTGTACCATATTCTCAGCAGCAGCGCCGGTCTACAATCAGTTCTGGAACAACTAAGCACACACCAACAAGCTGACCCGAAATTAATTACTATTATCTCAAGATTGGAAGCAGGAGATGAGACAATCTCCCAATATTACACTATACATAAGGGAATCCTGTTATCCAAACCATCATTATATAAGGAGGAATGGAAGGTAATAATTCCGACCCATATCGAGAAGGAGATAGTGATCAAATATCATGTTCGATATGGGCATATGGGCGCTTTAAAGGTGGTAAAGGCCCTGGAAGAAAGCTGCTATATCAAGGACATCAATCGGAAGGTACGGAGGTATATTAGAAACTGTCGCATTTGCCAACTCGTAAAAACTAATAACGAGAAAAGAGAAGGGCAGATGATTCCAATAACATCGCAGTCTAAACTTGAGAAGGTATTCCTGGATATCTGCGGGCCATTTCCCCGCAGTGGAGGCCGCCACCGATACAAATATATCGTCATCATTATGGACCATTACACCAAGTTCGTGAAGCTATACCCAGCGAATCGGGCGACTACGAATAAAGTTCTTAATATCCTGATCGACCAGTACTTCCCAACCGTCGGAAAACCGGTATCGATCATAACCGACCACGGAACGCAGTTCAAGGGGAGGAAATGGCGGGATACACTGCTGTCCATGGGGGTTCACACATACAAGACATCCGTATACCACCCAAGCAGTAACCCGGCCGAAAGAGTCTTGCGAGAGGTGGGGCGCCTATTAAGAACGTATTGCCATGATCAGCAGAGAAGGTGGCAAGAATATTTGGAGGCTACTGAAGAATTCCTCAACCTGGCCTACCATCCAGCCATAGGAATAACCCCATACTCCGCAATGTACGAGAGACAACCCCCTAGAGAGATTGAAGATATCTTGGAGTTCCCCAGAGAACATAAATATAGATTTGATAAAATTCAATTTTGTAATAAGGTGGCCGAAGATCAGGAGAAACGGCGGAATAAATACAATAAAAGTATGGGTAAGGTTATTCATTATACCGTTGGAGAGAAGGTGTTGTTGAAGAATAGGGAATTACCCAGTTCCTTAAAGGGGATAACAAAAAAGTTATTGCTCCTGTATACTGGTCCCTATATCGTCTCAAAGGACAATAACAACAACACCTACGAAATCAAGGAAATGAGTTCAAATAAAGTCAAGGGTGTCTTTAACCAGGCATCCATGAAGAAATTTTATGATTAAAATCCCCTAAATTCTAAAATACATGTAAGCCAATCTTACATAAAGATTATTTAAAGGAAAACCATTTAGAAGATATGCATAAGAAGAAGTTAGAATAAATAAACCTCTAAATTCTAAACACAATATAAGCCAATTATATACAATTTATTTGAAGGAAATTATTTGAAAAGAAGAATAATATAAGAAGAGTTTGGACTTAACCAGCCAAATTCTAAAACAATGGTAAGATCACCTTACATAAAAAAATATTTGAAGGAAATTTTATGGCAAGAATATAAGAAGAAGATAGAATTTAAAAATCCCCAAAATTCCAAAATACATGTAAGCCAATCTTACATAAAGATTATTTAAAGGAAAACCATTTAGAAGATATGCATAAGAATAAGATAGAATTTAAAATCCTCAAAATTCTAAAACACTTGTAAGCCAATCTTACATAAATAATTATTTAAAGAAAAACTTTATGGCTATAATATAATAATAAAGAAGGAGAGAATTTAGAAATAAAACCATCTAAAGTCAAAAACAAGTAAGGACAGCTTACTAAATATTTATTTGAAGAGAACATTTTGACAATAATACCAAGAGAATTTGGAAAAATAAAACCAACCTAAACACATGTAAGCCCACCTTACATACAAATTGTTTGAGAAAACTTTATGGAATAATATAAGACGAGTGAATTTTGAATTATGAATAAATCAAGTTTCCAAACCAAGTATAAGTACAACTTACCAACCAATTATAAATAAAACACTATGGTGAGATAAACTGAAGAGATTTCATACCATATTTATGGTAAGCATAGAAGATAATTACCATGGTAACAAAGGATCATAATGGGATGCAGAAAGGAAACAGATTTAAAATTAAAACAAATAATTCTGGACAATATAATCATGTCTAAGTTCACTATGAAGAGTAAAAACCTTTCCATAAAATGATGCTAAAGGAAATAAAAAAGAAAAAAATTCTTTAATACGATTTGATTGATTGAATAATAAAGTACAAAAACTTCTTTGGAATTATGAGAGAATGAAACTTTGAAGTGGTATGAGGAGAAATTATGACCTCATTATGAAATTAATAAAAAACCATCATTCGCAAGTATAATAACAATGACAGGAATAATGTGAAAATAATGTCAAAGATATATGTAATTAAACTAATTAATATAAAATGATTTATGAATTAAATATCAATTATGATAATGACAGTTATAAAAATTCTAGAAAATAGAACAAGTGGAGATTTAAGAACAAAGAAACAGTCTAAAAAAATGTCATAAAAATATGCTACTATAAATAATGCAGAATATAATGAAAAAACCACAAGGTAATAAAGAATTTATAAACAAAAGATTTATATGATAAGAAAAGTTGAAAAATGTAATAATAGAAGAGCTTCCTACCATAATATCAAATGAAAGAAACATCCAGATAAGGAGTTAGAAGAACAACTGAGATAGGAATATTAAAATCTCTGAGAAGTATAATAAGTAATAAGTGAAGTATCCCAAAGATATTTTTTAAATAGTAACAATTGTGTACTATTCTGAATAATTTTTTTAATCTGTCTGAAGATAATTCCAGCAGGATTAATATGTTTTTTGAGCAGAGATGATTTGCCTCTGTACTCAAATATGTGTGAAGTATTGGACAGCAGAGGAAAGTAGCGTACAGTGCCTCTCTGAACTGAACCAGCTCACAAAGTAGGGAACGATAGGGAGGAAATATCCCAAGGAGAAAATACTAAGAAGAAATATAAAAATGAAATAATAAATATGAAACTCAGATGACTATTACTATCAAGGAAGATCAAGTGAGAATGATATAAACTCAAATATAAATAAGAAAATTTTAAAATGGAAGGAAGTCCAAAATAATAACAAACCTTGAATAATTATCATAAGCAATTGTTTCAGACAAAGCAAGTATAGTCTGAAAAAAATTACTTCTGGAGAAGGGCATTCTGTAGCGTGACAGAAAATCCACTACATTTTAAGTCATGTGAAATCATAACGTTTAATTACACCAACAAATGTTATAATAATATTGAATGACATTTAAATAAATCAGAGGAATGAACCACAATAAGATAAAAATCCTCATTACTTAATATATAAAAACCACTGTTAAAAGAAACCAAAGAAAGTATTGAAGCAACTCATCAACTCATTGTATAATATCAGTAAGTTACCCAGGAAGCTCAGAGCAGTAAACCAGTTATATAAGATCATATCTAGAAAAAAGAGACTCAATTAAAGAGTGGTGAATACCAAAATACCCCAAAAACAAGAAGAGGGAAGAATAAAGTTTGTGATCAGGAAGAAAACAATACCCTGAAACCTGTATAGAAGAATAAAGTCAGTTCAGTGAATAAATTAAATACTCCAAACTAAACCTCAGTCGAGATAACACCAAGTACCTTGGTTTACCCAAGAATGAGGAAGGAAGACCAGAAGAGTGAAGACTAGACGAGGGACAAGAATGAAGACCAGAAGGAAGATACGAAGAAGGACAAGAAAGAAGACAGGAGGAGAGGAAGAAATAGTATGAAAGAAACACCGTAGTAAAACCTATTATTATATAAACTACTATCAACCCCAAACCCACAAAAACTATGCAAAAGAAAGTATAACATACCCAAAATCCTATAAAAATGTAATTATTGAGAAAACTAAAGTGCTGTATAGCATTATAAGAAGTGAACCGACTAAAGCTATTGTGTAATAAAGAAAATAAACTAGTCTTAACGGTCCATGATTGCTAAAGGTCTGGTCTGAGATAATAAGACTCAAAATATCAGAACCAACAGTGAAAGTGAATTTGTGTAAGTGTTTTTTAAAAAATGCAATAAACTTAAAGCTGGTGATACTATAACTTATCAGTATGCTATATCACAACTTTAATATCTAATAATAAGCAGAATAATAAAATAATAAAATGGAAGATTTCCAGTATTTTATTATTTTAAGGTAAATCTTTATTTTACAAGACATTTGTAAAAAATGATAATAAATAGAGTATGGGAGTTAATGTTTACTGATGTAGGGGATCCTAATAATAATGGTTTAAACCAGAAAGGACTGGTATTAATATAGTATTAATAAGTGTAAAATGTTTAACTAGACTGTTTATTCACAGTCCTAAAATCAAAGTATTAGTAAAATGTATTTGTAAGAGTTTTTAGAAAATAAGATTTATGTTATGTGTTTTAAAAAGAATTATGTTTGATAAATAATAGCCAACATACCATTAATAATGTTCTAATGGGTATGCTATGTTAGCTCAAAAATAGTTAAAAGATATATGTTCAAGCTATATCTGCAATATGTTAAATTGTGCAGATTGCTAAACAATGTTCATAATTAATTATTTTAATAACTGTAGTGTTAATTAACTACTACACAACACAATAAGTTATAAATCATGTTATTTTCATATAATTGTAATTATGTAAAGTCAGAGGAGGAATTAAGTTTAAATTATTTGAGAAAGAAAGAAATATAAAATTCTAAAATCTAGGCCATTTGGTGAAATCACAGAACCAATATAAACTAGTATAATTCACTTATAAATCCTGTAAACTACCAAGATTTATATAAGATAACTCAATTAACCACTACTAGGAATGATCCTATGAATTAAAATGATAATAAGGAAATATACCTTAACATTTTGTAAATTTTCAAAATATATAAATCAATTAATTTTAAAGAGCAATGTCAAATTTACAGATTAACACAAAAAACCAGTTCAAAGGTGTAATTTATATGTATTTAAGGAAAGGAAGAGGAATATGAATAATTAAAATTTATTATAATAGTATTAATAATATTTAAAATGGAGGAATTTTATATAAAGACGGAAATCCAATTTTGAGCCTATATTTCCAAAATGTGAACAAAATTTGTTAATTTCCACAAAATGTCCACAGATATGGACTATAATACATCAATTTAAAGGGAATGAGATGATTAAACCAATAATAAGGTTAATAATTCATAAAAGTAAGGAATAAAATAGATAAATTCCATACATAATGTAATATTTTATCATATGTATGGGAAGTCGAAATATGTTAACAATACTTTTTCAAGGATTAACTGGGCCAGATTTATGACCAAGTTAATTAGTCTTTTGTTGAATATCAAGCGGGACAGTTGTGTAAAGAACGTTTCTTTAAATCGAGAAAAATGGTACTAGCGTTTAGCCATTGAAATAAGTGAACGAGAGTTAGACGGTTTAGACACTTTTTAAAGCTAAAGCTGTTAATACATTCACGACAATAGTGAAAACAAACACTTAACTCCATAATACGAGTGATAGAAACAAGTAAAACACTATATTTCAACTGATTTATTCTGCAATTCCTAACCAATAACTTGAGAACTTAACCGCAGAAGTTGAACACATAGAAAATAAACTAACTAACACCAGTTTACACAGAACACTTCACCAGAATACACCAAATAGATTAACAGACATATTACACCAGTGCGGGGACATTTTAAACCTTAATAAAGGGAATTTTATTGTGATTTTCTGACACGACGCATATGCTGTAACTTAGTCCAACTCGAGTAGCGGCCATCTTGAAAACGGAGTCTGCTAACCATATCGCAGTGACGTCAGTCTTCATTGGTTTGACAAAACATTTATATTCAAATATTATATACTGGAATTATTTAAATACTATTGAATAGTAAATATTGTATTTATTTTTAATTGTTAATGTTATACTTTCTCGTCACCCTTCTCTGACTATTAATTCTAATCGCTCAAAGAACCTGTCTTTTAATATAATATAACATAAAATTTTGTTCTGTATGACACAATCGATAATTCCCGAGACAGAGTCGATAATTGCTCTCCATCGATAAAATATCGATTATTTATTTAAAATTGTCAATAAACTTTTATATTTCCATTATTTTGTATCTGTTACTTATTTCACAGGGTAATTTAAGGGTATTTATAAGGCTGAAGGACTTAAGTAAGAAGAATATATTCTATCTGAACAAGATATTGGACCCGTCAGAAAAGTCACC
Source organism: Magicicada septendecula (assembly GCA_034769895.1). Classification (NCBI taxonomy): domain Eukaryota; kingdom Metazoa; phylum Arthropoda; class Insecta; order Hemiptera; family Cicadidae; genus Magicicada; species Magicicada septendecula. Next base: position 184,733,404 of record CM068371.1, on the reverse strand, counting down.
AATCGATTATTACCTGGAGTTAATCTATTTAACTCCAGACTTGGTACAAATCTTCAAGAAGTGTTCGACGGTCAATAAATACCTACCTGTTATTAAAATTTTACAGAACCTTTTTAGAATAGATGTATTTCTCATTTAAACACATCAATTAACATAACAAAATTATTTTATTGTTTGAAAATTCTATTTTTTATTGAATTTTCCATATACATTTTATTCTTTTGTAACGACCGGCATACAGGGTCTTCATACAATATATATATATATTACAAACAATACCAAGCTTACAATTCACACAGTTAGTGTCACATCTGAGGTGAAAATTCATATAACCATAAGCAACTAATTTGCCCCCAACATAACAAGATAACTTAAAATTTATAATTTAATACTTCATTCAACAATTCTGAATCAATAACTCAGAGAATTAAGCCATAATTATTGTTAGAGCCTCAATAATTGAACGAAAGTCAGACACCCCCAGTCCTGAATTATGCCCACATGGAAGGACGTGATTATGCAGGACATAACCAACGCTCAGATACATAGAACACCAAAAAAATGGGAAAACTTAGAGGTGTTCATCTAGGTACATGTGTATGTGCAAATTCCCTTACATAGTATAAGAATGTTGTGAAATATTACATAAGGTGCTTAGTTGTATACAGTGTCAGAACATGCAGGCACGAAAATTAACATGTGTGTTTGCAGATCTTGTGCAAGTTAAAGGTGGGTTTTATAAGTCTGTTTCCGAGAGCGTCTGCAGATGCACCGTATTGTGGTAGATGGTATTGGTAAATTAAACATAGAAAGATCACACCTGGATTGTCCAATGTAACTAGGTGGCCATGTGACTAGGATGAGCAGTAGCTGGACCTGATAACTTCTGGGGGCAGAATTTCTCTAAGTGTGTGTGGTGTCCCGACTGACGGCGTCTCACGGTTCATGTAGCTTCTCTGCACAAGGGGTTGGCAGATCTTCTGCCAACCCCGACAGCCATCTCGCCATTGGTCGAGCACCTAAGACAGGCAATTTGCTGTATAGGGTGTCATAAAGAACATAACATAATTACAGCTCGCACGCACGCCACAATTATAATATTATGGAGAAAACACACTTTAATATTTAGCAGGGCACCAGAACCTTTTCACAAACTATTAGCTTATTAACAATTTGCTCTGACCACAAGATGTGCATTATTTCGTTTTATAAATCTGGTTTTTATAATTCCTTTTTATAACTATGAAGTTCTTTTCTACTTAGGCTGTTCTCATTTACAAACACTGAAAGGGTAGCTGAGTGTAAGATAGTTTTAAATTGATTTAATCGAGTTAATAAGTTACATTTAATTCAATCGTACACTAATTCATGCCTAAGAACTCACACACACACAGGTTACCTTTTGTTAAGAAAACATGTACCACAAAATGTTTTGAGGTTAATATAGTTGAGCTATTATAAAGACTAAATGCACACCTGGAGCTTGCTTTAATTTGTCTTGCCATAGCAGAGGTTTCAACCAGGCAGAATCTATCGGATGCCGTCAATCGAGACCAGACAAATTTCCTCGGTGAGGGTCAGAACACAAATGAGACACATCACATTGCAATTTTCACCCACGAAACTTCGCTTTTTGCAGGTTACGGCGTACAACAGCTGGCCAGGCAAACCAAATATTCGTCACCGCTTCTAACAAACGAGTCAACTACACACAGCGACGACGCGCAATACATTAGCATTGAACGACGGCGCGAACGCGCGAGTTTAAAAAAAAAATGATACACGCCCATGCAACCGAAGTACGGCACACATTTAAAAAAGATATTCATAATTCTTAAATAAATTCAACCATTTAGTTGAATCACATTCAGTTTGAGCAGTAACATAACTTCAATATTGGCAAAAGCTAATTTGATATTTTCATAGGACGCTTATTCCGAACAGATAAATGATAAGTTCTGAATTTGTGACATTATTACCGAAACATAATGTGTGTGTGTGTGTGTGTGTGTGTGTGTGTGTGTGTGTGTGTGTGTGTGTGTGTGTGTGTGTGTGTGTGTGTGTGTGTGTGTGTGTTTTCGTCTTTAGTTTCAGAACATTCAACATAAATGTTTAGTAAAATTTCGTTTTTGAAAAGTATTCTAGACAACTCAAACTGCGTTTTCCCAGTCACTATTTCCTGGTGACTGTTTTTTTACTCCAACAAAATGTTCAAGAATAATTAAAAATACTAACTTTGACTTCAGCTTTTGTTGACCTAAACCCTGTAGCCACGCCGCAAAGCTTCTGCGCTGTTCATTAATGGCTCATATTTGTTGATCCGTAGGTTACACTCCATAAGAGGCTACGATCTTAACATTGAACAAAACGATTTTTGTTTTGTTTCCTATGGGAGACTATCAAACTCAAAACTCACCAGTGTCAAATCTCTCCGTAAGGGACGTAAAAATTGTAGTGACCCTAAAGATTTGTTAGCTTAAAACATTTCATCTTACCTTCCGAGTAGTAAGTAATCTTCCTAACTCATACAAAATCATCTATAGTGATGTATTTTAGTAATTGTATGTGTACTCGCCGATTTGGTTTTTCTGGGCATCCTGTAGAATCTCGTAAACATTATACATTGCAATGGTAATAATAAGGTACTACGTTGCATATAACAAACATAACATAGGAAAAATTTATTGAACTCCCTGTACGGTTTGAAAACTAACAATCCCAACCAAACATAACACCTGATGTGAAGAGGGATGAGATCTCTGTGTGCACTGAAAGTTATTAATGTGTGTGTGCGTGCGTGCGTGCGTGTGTTTGTGTGTGTGTTGCCGGTTCAGACAAGGATGCTAGACGCATGGAAAGCTATAGATTTGTCAAATTGTGCAAAAACGATTAAATGCACTCGAAAACGAGATACATCATCGGATTGTGCAAAGTATTACGCCCCCTTGAACTCGCGGTAACGCGAATTCGTGCGCATATAAAGTGTAATTATTTGCTAATTACTCCGATATACAAATAATTACAGAGTAATAAAACAGTGCTCCCGTGAAGTGAAAAATATCGAGAGTCAAGAACAATTATTGCATTTTCCAAGAAAGCTCTACAGACAAAAAAATCGCCAAAATAGACAAATAATTTCTTGTGGTGAAAATGACGCTAAGCCTGTTGTTGCTGTTGTGTGTTGACAAGCCCAGGAGTATTTAAGTGTGTTAACTCAAATAAGCTCAAGTCCCACGGCCTGGTTCGGTATATAAATATATATAGGCCTAAGAGGTACTTTCAACACACGAACAAAACACGCATCATAACGTAACGTTACTCTCCCTTTCTGTGTGTGTGTAGTTTAATATATAACTTCCAAATATAATATAATATACTTCCAAATATTATATAATATATTATAATATACTTCCAAATATATTATAATATATATTGTGTGGCGGGACTACGGTGCTGCCACGTTGTGCTGTCTAACCACTTGGTCCACTGAACTATGACAAATGCTGATGAACAGCTTTGACGACATTAGAAAGGAAATTCGTAAAAAATATATGTATCGATAAGAAACAATGAAACAATGATAAGAAACAATGTGTCTTGTAGAGTAATGATGAACTATGAATTGAGCCAGAACACAGGGGATTAAGATCTCACACGATTTTTTAAAGGACAGAGATTCGCATGGTCGAATCACATTGAAAGAATGGATCAGTCACAAACGACAAAGAAGTTCATAAATCTGAAATAATTAGAAAAAAACGAGTAAATGAAAGGGATATGGATTGGCGATGTGGCGATGGCTTGAGAGAGACGGAGTGAAAAATTGGAAGAGGGTGACAGTGGGTGAGCAAAATGGAAGAATACTATAAGGGAAGTCAAAATCCAACGCGGATTGTAGTCGTAGAATGGAATTAGGAAAGCACAGAAATCTTTTAAATGATAATAATGGCTCTCTTTTACACCCCCGAAGCAGTTTAGGGAGTAGGGAGGATAGGTTGCCTTATGTAAGCCGTTCGGTATGAAAGAAAGTAGTGCGGCTAGCACCCATTATTAAACCCAGGATGTTATCCCTTGTAGTAATTTACACAGTCTGAGTCGACCTCGTGGAGCTGAAAAACGCGCTTCGATCTCACGGTGAGCTCGATAAACGAATCCGGAACCTGTAGATTAGTAGCCAGACATCATACCCCACTGATCTAAAGCCCCCATAGAAATTTTTTAAAGTTTATTAAAATTTAGATTATCCAAGAGAGTCTGATTTGTTGGTTTACTTAGTCGTGATAAAAAAATCAATTAAATTTTGATCTCAATATATTCCAGAAAAAACATTATCAGTCTTCAAACTTAGTCACGAGAAAATAAGCAAAGCTTGGCGATATGGTGTGGAGACAGGGTTCCAGAAAAATTACACAAGCAGACCTAGAAATTATCGTACTGAATTGAACTGTTATATTTCATTTATTTTATAATTTTTTGTGTGGATTCAAGTCTTTTAATTTTTCCTTCTACGTTATACTAACTACTTACAGAATACCTTTACCGCTGAATTTTAATTTGCCCATCCTTTGGTTTCTTCAACCAGTAGTCATCTTCAGACTGACAGTAAATGTAGTCTTTTGAAAACCGATACAATTGTTAGAAAATTATTACTGTCCCATTTGGCAGTATGTGATACGGTATTAAATGCAATATAATGGTACTGTCTAATTTGCAAGACAAGATAATGTGTGAATAAATAAAATTATTAACCTGAAGATGTGAAAATTGACAACGCGCCAGAATGGAGTTGACTCGCAAGTAAAAAAACAGGTTCGATAACAACAAATCAACAAGCAAGGGAAAATAAATAAATCGATTAAACTTTATTTATTAGTTAATTTGTTGTTAGCTAATCTTGTTTTTGGGAAGTAGAGTTGTCAGCTAATCTTCCTCTGACAGGTTGTCACAGTGTCAGGGTGGTTTCATTTAGTTTAGTTTGTGTTCTTATAATTTTCACTTCTAATTACACGGATTATTAAACATGTTTATTTGTAATTTATCTTTTGTTTACAGTGCAAGTTATATATTTTACTTCGACACTTAACACTTTTATCTTTGGCACAGCTTAAAAGGTGAAGAGTCTTTTATAGATTTTGTGTAATTCACTTATTAGCAACTTGAGAACGGCGTACATTGCAGTAGTCGAAATGTCCGTTCGCTAATATTCCAAAATGGGTTTAACACGCAGTGGCGGATTATCCATAACGCTAGGGTATGCTGGAGCACCGGGCACCAGGGCCTCAGCTCAGAGGGGGCACTGTCCAAATAATCACAAAAACGTTTTGAAGATAATAAATGTGAAAGAACATATGTCCTCAATCAAAAATCATAAAAAGATGTGTACACACTTTTGGAATAAACATATTTTTTATGTTCGAATGAAGATGATAGATTCCATGATACTACGGTTTGTCCGCTCAAAATATTAAACTGGATTATTGATTGTAAAATGATTGATGCATTTCCGAATATATACATTGCTTATCGTCTGCTTTTGAGGATTCCAATAGCTAACTGCGAATCTTAAAGATCATTTTCTGTATTAAAACGCATTAAAGATATGTTGAGTTCAGCTATGGGAGATGAGAGATTATCTTCGTTAGCAAGGTTGAATATAGAAAGCGAGATATTTGAATCGTTCGATTTAGAAGAAATTTTACAAGACTTCGTTGAGGCAATATCAAGACAAAAATGGATCTGTTAGTATTTTCTAAGCTTAAGTACTACTGTGTTCATTGTAATTACTATTTAGCTAAATATTTCTTGTAATTTGAGAGTTTAATAAAATAGTTGTTAACTTTGGAAATTGTGTATGCCATTTATTAGTGTAAGTAATGGATAAAAGGTTGAATTTTGAATGGGGGGCACCAGTCTAATGGGAGCACAGGGCACCACGCGCTCTATCCACCCCTGTTAATACGACATGCCTTAGATGTAATATGACTGTTAATTACGTTTCTTGCAAAGGAATTTATTCATTATATACTATTAGAACAGTTTGATGGTTGCATCTTCATTTTCTTTTCTTTATTAGTCTCTCCAAAAATGCGCATGCTATTCTGCGTACACTCGCACATGAAAGTACGCGTACAACAGTTCACTCCAACGGATACGTAGGTTCCATTGTATAAGGAGGCCGCTAACTGATGTACCATTCCTGTGTGAGGGGAGTGATTGAGTAAATAATGTCAAGACCATTCTACATGCTACTTACTTTACTGTAAGTTAATACTGCCTCGGCCAAAAAGATAACAGTCGGAAGACTCTGATATAATAATGAGTTCTTAAAGTGCAGTTCTGTCTCTGTGCATCAATCAGATCGTCCCGTTAAAAATGAAATTATGTTTTGAGTCGTCGTTGACGCGGCGTTGCCACAACTTGCATTCGTCAACCGCAGCTTGTCATCTTCAATGGAGCCGACCCGTCGTATCGTCATCATTATGTTGTCGGCGTAGTCGTTGTGTAATGATGTAAAGATGCATGCCAACACTGATGCGAGATAAAAATTATGACTGATTACAGTTTATTTAATGAATAACTGGTAACGGTTTAAATGAGGGAATAATGCTAAGTTATGTGTAAAGTTCATCCTTCTCATGGAAGTCGCTCTCCTCAGCATCTTCTTCTTCTTCTTCTTCTTCTTCTTCTTCTTCTTCTTCTTCTTCTTCTTCTTCTTCTTCTTCTTCTTCTTCTTCTTTTTGCTATTTGTCTTCAGTTCCTTCAGTCTATTGCATCTGTAACCTCTTCTAGATTGTCTTCTTATCTAGAGCAGCCTAGTTTTAGATCCGTTACTTGTTTCTTTACGTTTTACTTGATAGTCCCACACTTCACCGTACTTGTCTCGAGATCTTTATTTACGCTCGAAAGTCTCCCACGGGTTCTCATTACTGATTTAACGAAGGAACAGACTAGTTTACTGGAGAGTACCTAGTACTTCACTTTCTCCTTCCATACCCTCAGAACTGTCAAACTAAGTCTCATATCGAATGGAAGTAGCTAGGAGACGGAAATATTTTCTCTTCACAGAAAATTCCTTATCATTACGGAAATATTTTCTCGGTACATCTTGTGGTGCACTGACAGTGTCGTATTTTTTTCCTACTGCCTAAATTAAAACAGCTGAAATAAAATAACTCGTCCTCAAGTTCATCGTAGTTCATTGTACCTTCAGATGATTAATTCATCCTCAGAGCATACATAAACTTAGCGTTGATTCTGTCCAATTACCATTCCATGCCAGTTACTGACATCGCTGGGTTCACATATTCTCAATAAAATCGTCGGTTAGTGACACTATGCCGATTATAAACTGCTCTCAACTATAAAGGTCGTATACTATACAGAGTGGCATGTGCTGCTCTTCGTAAAGTATTTTAAACCACCATGACGTCCATTACTTTGAATACATTAAATTCGCTCGCCGTTAATTAAAATACAGCGTTCTGACTTCACGCTACTGTGTATAAGTTAACGTCACCACTGCATGATTTAAACGTCAGTGGCGTGGGTAAGTTACGCCGTCTCGCGGACACGCTCCTGCCGAGAGACGAGGCGGCCCCTCCGCTGTTATACGCCGGTGAAACGCGATTAAAAACTCAAGTTACCTGTTTTTATCCTTTCACATGCTAATGAAATTTCAATATTAACTTCAGACCTGTAGTTAACTGGGTAGACAATTTAGCAACCGCTTCACCTTCGCCTACCACCAATTTCAGCAAAAGTCAATGAACAGGTGATGGCCTAGTGGAGTAATAAACTGTGATTCCGGCTGTGATCTTCCACTTAATCGGTCCTGCTACTGTGGCTGTTAGGACCGCTTGATTGACTACACATTAGTCTCCGTGACAAAATATGCATAAGGAATACTAATAACATATTTCGTTTTAGTTTCCTGACTACGTATCTGTTTTGATGATAAAAAGACTTGTGGGTTCTTAAGTCTGAGTATTTACTAGCAAACAGTCGAAAACAAAAATAACCTGCTACAGCAAAACAACTAACGATTAGATATTGTCTGGTGAAATTGAAAGGTGGGCCTCTCATTTCAGTTCTGCCCCCCCCCCCCCCTGGTACTTTTGTAAACGGTGAACAATGTTTTTAACACAAACTTCTTGCCATTTTATTATGTACAAATACTGTATGTGCAAATGATCGGCCACAATTTTAAGTGCTGATGATTGATAAATACATATATTTGTACAACTTATGATCTGATTGCAGTGTTGGCTAATGGTCGCAAGAATGGGGGAGAGGTGTGATGAAGGCAGAACAGTCATTTTTTGTATTTCTCAACATGTTTTCATAATTAACAGCGTAAAACGCACATATTAGTCCAGAGTGTACAACCTCTATCTGTAATTTTTTTTTGTACAACCAATTTTTTCTCATAAACACCTCTCTTAAAAGTTCTGGTGAAGAATCTGTTTCCTGTCTTAATGTTAATGGTCCGTATTAAGTTAATTCCAGAAGCAGGCCTGCCTAATCCCTTATACTGATAGCTTTTCTTGTAGAAGACGTAGACTACACAGCTGTTCTACTAAATTACGGATTCATCTTTAAATAGTACAAACTATCGTATAAGGAAGATATTTGAAAGGAAGCTCCTGACGGATCCTGGGCTCCATATGTAAAAAATGGTGAATGAAGGATACGGCATAATGATGAGATATATTGTCACTTCAACGAACCAACGGTAGGAAGTGTACTTAAAACTGAGGATGCTGCAATGGGCTGGCCATGTAAGAATGGACGACAAACGAACACTTAAAAGAGTCCTTATGGGGAGTATGGAAGGAAAAAGACCAAAAGACGGTCCAAGGAAAATATGGGAAGATGCTGTCGCTGTGGATGCAAGAGAGATGTAGGGAATGCGAGGATGGAAGTCCTTTGCTGCTGATAAAGAGCGGTGGATGGTCACGATAGAGTAAGCCGAGGCTCAACTTCGGGCTGTAGCGCTATAGGAGGAGGGGGATCGTATAAGGAAATAAACAAATAAAATATTTTAAAACCCTATTAACACTAGAGCTGTACAAAATCTATAATCACATCCAAAATACAGTAGGTTCTACTGTGTTCGTAAAACACAGCTGTACGTGTCAGTTGTCGATGATTATATGCAGTATAGCTTTTAATATATGCAGTAAGATTGCAGTCCAGAAGGTTGCAGAACTACAGTAAATCTCGCTAAGGCGTTTCATTGCATATTATTTCTCCTATGCTGTTACAGTTTATTGGATCGTCGTTGAATAAGTCCGTAAGTGTCGTCACGAAGGAAGGACCGCAAACATTACCAGAAGCTCTGTGATTGAACCGAGCAACAGAGTAGACGACAAATAAACATAAACCTTCACGGTCGGTGTTTACATAACCACAATTTTCCGGGCTGTTAGGCGGTGATCCAGATTATCTATGTTCATTTCCTGACGTTTCGTCCGTATCCATGACGGACATCTTCAGTGGCACAGGAACACAGGGATCTTAGGATGCTCATGATTCCGATAGACGAGCGCTACAAATAATAGGAAGCGTCCAGTACCAGAATAATGTATACTGAACCAGAATAATAAGAATGGAACCAGTATACACAAACCATCAAATCTTATCTCAAAAGAGAAGGGTGAGGGCGAGTCTCCTAGTCCTGCGGCTAAAGTATAACTCTAAGTCTCTGGTCCCCCTGGTTGAGTTGTGCAATAGGCCAGTAACCTGTTCACGTAAAACTATTAGATATTTGCATTACCCTAACTGTGTTCCCGTGCCACAGAACGAACCCGACATGGGTACGGACGGAACGTCTGGAAACGAACATATACAATATAGACCACGTCATAACAACCCGGAAATAGTGATAGAGTAGACGACAGTTTACCGCGCAAAAACGTTGAAAAAATTCGTGGGCTTATTATTTTTCTCTTAAACACAGTTATCTGAAACGTATTAGTATTGTGTTTTATAAATACGATCATAACGTGTAATACTGAGAAGCCGTTTTCCCTGGGGGTTACGCAAATTTCCAACCTTATTACCAGCGTATTGGGTGTGGCCGAGGTGTAATCCTACCATAGTTGAGATATAGGCCTACCATTGATACACCATATTTCTAATAGCGATCACTTTTTGTACAACAAGCTTGTTTCCTTCCAACGATTCTATGCGACGAGCGTTTCAGGTTTCACACCATTATCGAAACACTCAAAAGCTCTCGTTGGATGAAGTGAGGCATGTAAAAGAAGTATCTTACAGATTTGTAGTTGTTTAACATTCAGTCTCTGGGTTATAGATTACTGTCGTACCCTTTATTGTATTACCTCTGCGGTATCTATATAAGCAACAGCGGCCGGTTTAGTCGGCCAGTTACACCTAGCGATATTCCAGAGTGCGGATCAAGTGATTGTTGCAGATTAGTGGAAAGTGATTATTGTGTTAATTAGTTCGGTATTGTAGTTATGTAATATATATGACTAAAATCTCAATTTGACTATCTCACAATAACCCTAATATCCCGACTATCGGATTAAGGTTTCTTTCACCAGTACGCACGCAGCTACCAGGCAACAGCTAGCAGACAAGCAGCTAGGCAGGCATTAACTTGGACATTACGTTGTTAGTTACAACGGTGACAACCGTAGGCACACACTTTTTATCCGCAGTACGCGATATGTAATTCCCCTAAGCGACAACACTTCGTTCAGTTACGTAACCGAAAGTATGAGGGTATGTATGACTCGTTATCGGTTTTAGAAGATTAAAGGCGACGAATAGAATGATAGAACCTCTGCCACGTTAGTCATTGTAGCGTTTTTCATACTGGAGTAAATCTCCTCAGTAACTGGCGTTGCTTGCTAGTAAACTGGCAATTGGGCAAAATCAGAGTCAGGTTTTGCACCACGGATACCAAGCGTGTAACCGACTAGCATGTATAAAAACGTTTTACAATAGTTTGCTACTTCCTTACGTGTTTCTTCTTTAGGCCTACATTTGTTAAACACACGAGATACACTCGTCGACATTAAAGTCAAGTACGTCATTCTGTAATTCAAGTATACTGTGAACCTCTAGGCACCCACTTTACTTCAGAATAATTTTTAATAATAAAGAAGTGAGTGTTCCGTAAAAACAAACAGTCTTTGGTGCATTCAGTGGTTTTCTTGACTGTTGTTCAGGATTATACAGAATGTCATTAAAAAATGAAAGACGAATCGCGATTCGCCATAAAGTCTCTTTAGTTGACCATATTCTAATGTTTGGACGTTAAAAATAAAAGTATTTTTAAAATACCGGAGATTCAGGTTCTGCATTTTAATTTCAAACATTTTAGGTTCATGCCAAAAGACTCAGTTTCTTCTCCTACCCCGAACATCCACTTTCATAATAACAGAGATATGATCTGTGTGCAATGCCGCTTTCTTATAGCGGTTACACAAGTAAACATCAATTAGATACCATCATTATCATTATCATCACTTCATGCATAGGATTCCTCCTGTTTCGGCCTCATGACTCCCGCCATCTCGTGGCTGGCCTGCCTACAGATTTTCTTCCAACCGGCTCATACTCATAAGCAAACTTCGGAAAGCGAGTATTGTCCATTCTTTCTAGATGTTGTTTCCAGCACTTTCTGTAATTCTGAATGAGTTCATTTAGGGAAACTATATCAAGTTCTCGTCTAATATACTCGTTTCTTATATAGTCGAGTCGCGTATATCCCTTTACCGATCTCAAATAGCTCGTTTCTGCAGCCTGTAATTGTCCTTCTTCCTTATAGTTATAGTGTAAAATTTTAAAAATATATCTAAATAATTTTAGATGACGCAACCGACGCGAAGGCAGTTAGTATCTGTCAAGAGTGTGATGGATAGGGGAGAGATAAAACCGTCATTCGGACAATACGTGTATTCAAGAACACGACAATATGACGTCTTGTTTAGTGGAGGAAATAATTCTAAATTGCTGTGTTAAATTAGGGTGAGGCGAGAGAAAACGTCCTCATAACAAATAGACAAAAGACGACGCTCTGTACATGCATTTACCAAGAATACACGGGGCAAACGACATGCTAGCAACGTAACACCATCTGTGAAAGGTCCGAGACGATACTCTGACACAAAGGGTTTATAATAAGATAACTTGAAAGGTTAGTCATATGAACAATAAGGGTTTTGTTGCGAGAAAAAATAGACGATGTAACGACAACGGGGGGTTCGTATACGATTCCGGACATGAATGGAACTAGGAGAAAGGCAGTTGTAATGTACCGAGAAGTCAACAACCAGCAGTATAGTAATAAAAACACTGAACGGATACAGCAAAACAATACTGAAATTCGTTACGCTTGAGACCAAAGGACGATAGGGTGACAGGATATAAATCAGAGGTACATAACTCGAACTTGAGTTGAACAAAAGGATGATTGACAGGCGGAGGAATTGCTCTTTTCGAAGAATTAAGGGTAATGACACCAGAGAGTTTGTTGGAGTAGGGTAGACAGCCTATCAGAGTCCAAAGTTTGGCCAGGGCTGGACTCGAGAACTCCATGTGGCCATGGAGACGATTGGCGTAAACGAATCAGAAGAAAGTCGTGAACTTGACTCAAGACTTTGGGTGGAGACTTCAAAGGAATTGAGACAAGAAACCAATGAGAAAGACGTTGGAAGATGGTAGAGAGTTGAGCAAGAGATGTTGGAAGGGAGTTGAGATGATAAAACTGAGTGTTTAACACGAGGAGGCGCTAGTTGTATTATAAATTTTACACCAGTAGTATTACAATTTTTGTCGAGAGTATTATAATTTTACGAGAGTATCATATAACTTTTAACCAATATCTTATAGACTTTAGTCAGTCTTACATAAACTTTGCTCAGTATTATTGAGATGTGCGGTAACTAAGTACATTAGTATGTTACGAGTTCGGAATATCAGTTTTCAATCAACGGTATAATAGACTCATAGTATTATTGAACTTAGACACTCGTCATTATATACGTAATTATAATACGTCAGCGCGTAATAACTTTATAATATGTCAGTTTTACTACCGCAACGGAGCACGACATAGTGCGTAGTAAACGGTGAGCGCGGTGGCAATACGTTAATTAACAGTTTCAATCTACTCATAATAAGAACTGAGGTGTTAAGATGAATGGAAACATTATCGGTTAACAAGTAATTAATGTATAAACAATCTATCCTTGGTATTACACGTATATATCTAAATCAAACGAGACCGGATGCATACCGAAGCGGAGTGCGAGAGATGCGTCGCGGAAGTGTGAAATCATTTGTGATATAGTGATAAGTGCAAAGCAATCGTACTGGAGAGTTCAGGACAGAGACACCGGATGGAGAGTCTTCGCAATTTGGATATCAATTAATAAGTAACGTAAATTATTTATTGTTAGCAGTTACTAATACACTGACCCGTTTCTCACAAAGAAACCACGTAGAAATGAATATAAATGATCAGATAATAGTTAAATCCTCTAAATGATCACTATAGTAGATGCAAGTCTGGAATATGAACTCATTGAATGTAGGGAGATGTTAAGTGTAAGGTATAATTTATTACATACTTATGTTGTATACTAGAATAGTATTATTAATTAACAAATAAGTTGTGTAACATTGTCTTATTTGCAGGAACATGAAGATGTAAATATCATGAATATTGATTATTAATTGTTAGTAGATAATAAACCGTACATATAGATCCAGACATGCGTATGAGTTTTATTATTACAATACCAAATAGTGATCAATAAATATGCAAGATATGAAAGAAGGTGAAATCATGATAACAGTGATCACACTAATTCAGTTGATGTCTAATACGAATATTTGGATTAACTCATTAGTTAATTACTTCATACTTTGATTGACATCCAAACACAAGATAATATGAAAGGTATAAAAATTATATTCATGAGTATTTTATGATAGTTAAAACGTATTCCATATCAATTCACACATCAATTATAAATAAATAAATGAATGGAACAATTATCTCAACAACAAGAATAATCTAATTTGCATAATTACACTATGCAACATGATTTTCTATGTTTCTGTAGTCTTAGGTGTTCCTAAAGCATTTTTTTGCGCTGATTCCAGATCTGCAATCCGTTTCTTTCTATCACGTACAGTTTTTTTGCAAATCAAATGAACTCATCTTTTATTTACACGTAAGTTTCACAAGGGGAAATTTTATTGTGGGGGAGGGATTAGTTGGCCACTCTTGTTACACCCAGCTGGCTGTTAGGCGGGAAACAGTAGTTCATTGTTTACATGCTATAGTGCTGTGAGGTTATATTTGTGCTGTTATATATAGTTTGTGAACTTTCTGTAGAAATGAGTTCCCGGAAGTGTTTGAATAACCCAAACGTGTTCTGTTATATTTGTGGTAGCTACGTAATTGGTAAGCAAAGACAGGACATTAATAGTTTTGTGAGAAACGTGTATTACGCGTACTTCGGCATAAGGCTTGGTTATGAAGACAAAAGCTGGGCACCACACAAGGTATGTCGTACATGTGTTGAGGGACTGAGACTGTGAAAAATGGTGCAAAAAAAATCAATGCCTTTTGCAATCCCAATGGTTTGGAGGGAGCCACAAAATCATGTTAACGATTGCTATTTTTGTATGGTTAAAATTCAAGGTCATAACGCAAAAAGTAAGAAGGATATACAATATCCGAACATTCCTTCGGCCTTACGACCAGTTACGCATTGTAATTCTCTCCCTATCCCAGTTCCACCTCCCGTTCTTGAAGATGTGCCACTGGTGAGCAGCTCAGAAAATGAAAGCGAAAATGCTGATGATTACAACCCGGAAGAAGATTCTGCACCAAAATTATTCAGTCAAAATGAACTTAATGATATTACTCGTGACTTGAACCTGACAAAAGATGCCGCCCAATTGCTTGGGTCAAGATTGAATGCAAAAAATCTTCTACTACCCGGAGTTACGTTCTCTTGGTATAGGTCCAGAGAGAAGGAATTAATGAAATCCTTTAAAGAAGACGACTCTCTGGTTTATTGTTGTGATATTGAGGGTTTATTGAATTTCTTTAACGTCACTTACAATTCAAGTAAGTGGAGGTTATTTATAGACTCGTCCAAAACTAGCCTCAAAGGTATACTTTTATACAATGAAAATTTGTTTGGTTCAGTACCCATTGCACATTCAGTTCATCTCAAGGAGATGTATGTAAATCTCAAAGCTCTGCTAAAATACGTGAATTACGAAAAACATTCTTGGACAATTTGTGGGGATTTAAAAGTAGTAGGTATGTTACTTGGTCAACAATCCGGCTACACAAAAATGCCTTGTTTCATTTGTGAATGGGATAGTCGAGCCAGAGACAAACATTGGAAGAAGACAGACTGGCCCAAAAGAAAAACCCTCCAACCCGGTTCACAGAACATAATAAATGTACCACTTGTTCAACGAAGCAAGATACTATTACCTCCTCTGCACATCAAACTCGGATTAATGAAACAGTTCACTAAAGGTCTTCCAAAAGATGGTGACTGTTTCCAGTACTTGGTAACAAGATTTCCGAAAGTATCTTATGAGAAACTTAAAGAAGGGATCTTCGTGGGACAGCAGATAAGAAAGTTAATGAAAGACAATTTGTTTGAAAGTACAATGAATCCAGTGGAAAAGAGGGCCTGGGTTTCGTTTAAAGAAGTTGTTGTCAACTTTTTGGGCAACCACAAACATCCAGAGTACAAAACCATGGTTAAAAGAATGTTGCAGAGTTTCATGAAATTAGGATGTAACATGAGTGTAAAGCTTCACTTCCTACACTCACATGTTGACTTTTTCCCTGCGAACCTCGGCGATGTCAGTGAAGAACAAGGCGAACGTTTCCACCAGGATATCAAGGACATGGAAAAGAGATACCAGGGAAGGTGGAATGCCAACACGATGGCCGACTACTGTTTTATGCTAAAAAGAGACGGCACTGGTGAAGGGAGACAATCACGGAAGAGAAGTTTCAACCCACGTCAGAAAGATCTTGAAGCAGTGAATTCAGCGAAGAAGAGGAATTAAATTGTCATATATGTGTTGTGTTTTCGTAATAATTATAACATTTTTAAGTGAGTGTATACCATTGTCTACTGCACCGCTATGTGTTGTGATTTTATGCAGGATTAAAACATAAACAATTTGGAAATCACAATCAAATAATAATAATTTCCCTGTTCACAAAATTCGATTTTTTAAAACTTCGAAATTGAATTGTATAAAAACCGTACATGATACAGAAAAACTAAAACCAGCTTTGAAATCAGCATGAAAAATACTTTTAAAATCACCTTACAGTCTTAAAACATCGTACCAAAAGTTTTAAAATGTTGCATAGTGTTGTCACGCATAAAAACAGGTCTCACATCCATACAGCAGTGCTGGTACTGCCATTGTCTTATAGAATTTGATACACCTACATCAATTATTAAATTAAAAATTAAAATATCTTAAGTAATATGAAATAGTTAAGCAATCAATTCTGACAGTATCAATTGAACTCCCATTTGCTACTTGGTGAAACTTATTTACTTAATAAGAAACTAAAAACCCGCTTACTAGTTTCATACAGTTTTTATTGGCACACCATGATAATTATTTCAGTCTGTTAGGTTAATCTAAAAGAGTTAGATGAATAACTGAAATACAATAGAAGTGTTGGAGATGAACGTGCGTTACGGGCGGCTGTCGAAGGGAGGGGTGAAGATAATAAGAGGAAGGTCAAGCAACTGGAAAACCCCAGGTATAACAGGAATACAACAATTTAAAAAATTAACTAAATAACTGCTTTCAACAAACTAGATTCGTGGTATTCCATATCACACAAGAAAAATGTGTGAAACTGCCAAATGTGTTTTTAGTCTCTTACTAAAATCAATATTTTAACAAATTTCCGATGAGACATCCCTATCCTTTCGTAAGAGCTTCCACAGTGAAAAATCTGATAGTACTGGTTACGTTTAAAAAGAATTATTTAAAATAATTAATTCGTCTGAAACTTACTTTTGTTTATTTTGGTTTGGTATTACTATTAGTTAATAATAATGCTAAATTGTCGTGCCAGCTTGATTTCTCTTCTACTGTGTATTTTTATTAGTGTAATTCCTTACAGGTTGCTAAAGTGAAACCATTCCTATCGCTCTAAACTTCCTCTTCTTTCCATGATTTTGACAAAATACACATTTTTCGACACATGATTTAAATAGTTGCATTAGCAACTATTGTGCAGAAATAGTTGCAAATGTACATTAGGTAATGCAAAAATTGTTTTGAAGCTTCCTCGTATTAAAGCTTCCTTTTTAATACGCAAGAAATTACAAGGAGATTAATCTATACTGATTTTATTACCATACTACTTTTCCATGTATTGTCAAGTCATCGTCTCTGATACATTGTTATTCACAGTTTGACAGATAACACATTCAAAGAATGTAACTTGAAATTTAAATTTTGTTTATTAAAAAAATCTAATAGGTATTTTCGAGACAAGTTGCGAAATGAAGTGTTTTAGGAACGCGACGTGAAAATTCTCCAAAGAGCATAGCGAGGTGGACGACACGGCAGATACCTAAAACACTTATTTCGCAACATGTTTTGAACGAGACTTTTTTTTCTAAAAACGTTGTTTAACAGTTATTTGTACTTTAGTAATGGATAATAACTAACTTTATTCGCTTTTCCAACGTGACAATGATTCCTAGGGAATTGTTTACAACACTTCATTTGACGAAGCATTCTGTATATATTTTCGTTACGTTTAGACATTCAAAATGTTGTGTATAACACGTATAGGCCTATAACCTGTAGGTGTAAACACGATTACCTTAAAAAACTTCCGCTTTCCTTAGACTTCTAAATGTCAGTGAGTATATGGCTCACTGCTTCGGCCGGTGTTCTATTACCTTTCTAGCCGATGTAGAAGCGAACTTACCAGCATTCTAGAATCAAAGAGTTTGGCGTTAAGATAGATTCATATAATTCAATGTTATCTACTTTCAATGGGATTCATAGAAAATTCTGCTGAAAACAAAAAAATTGCAAAGAAGATTTTACCGAACAAAGAAAATTCAACCAACAGAACAGACTAAAATTTTCTACAAGTGGGCCTAATAGTGGGATTCAAAAATTATGTTCAGCTCATATTCAGGCTACACAAAATTAAACACATGTGTTTCCCAAATTTTCTGCTTTGCGGTTCGAATAATATTATTCCTATTGTAACTAAATATTCATACTTGAACAAGCAAAGCGAGTTCTCAGTTTTAACTCGACAGTTTGGCATTTGTCCCTCTGCCTGTCTGTCTTGTGTGTATCTCTATGGGGTATGTCTAACGATAACTTTTGAGTGCATCCACCGACTTTGACTTTGATTTTAAAGTGTCCACACTTTTACCCTACAGACCCCTATTGTTTTTTCGATTTATCTTCCCCAAATAGGGGGCGGAAGGCAAAAATGTGAGGGGGTTAAAATTGTGAAAAAATCGCTAGAATCCATGTGAAGTTTAAAATTAAAGGTAATTTTAACCAAATAGAAATATTGTGTCCAGTTTTGGAATGTTTCAAAATTTTGGGACGGTGGGATCCAAAAAGTGGGTAAACGTTTTGATAAAATAGCAACAATCCATGTGGGGGTATCAAAGTAAAGAGAAATGTAATCATAACCTGAATACTGTATACTGTAGTGTACAGTTTTGGAAATTGTTAAAATTGTTAAAAAAAATCCTTAAAACTTCAGGACACCAGGGCCCAAAATGATTATCAAAAATATGAATAAATTGTAAAACTTTAGCTGGGTGTCGGACGAAAGGGAATTTAACCAATCCGATTGTATCGATTACTATGAAATAACGCATACTATAAATTTTACTTTAATATAACGTTAAATAACCGTTAAACAAATAAATAAACAAATCAAACAAAAATTCAATAAATAAAATTTCGTTAAATAACAGTTATGTTATATAATAATTAAATATAGTGTTTACTATAAACTTTTAACTTTAGGGCCACCACGGACCAAAAGTTAAACTCAAAATTTTAAGAATATTGTAAAACTCTAGGTCAATTTCTGGAGAATTTTATTCAAAATACAAACTCGGTATCTTTAATAATTTTGACTGAATTAGTATCTCAACAGTTTTTACAAAATTTGGATCGCCTTCAAAGCGTTTGTAAGATTTGTTTACAGATAAAACTTGACACATTGTGATCAGTTATGTATATTTGTGAAAATTATTAAATATAGGTCCGCAGATATCTGTGGAAAGATATATACACTTAAAAGCTAAATTGTTTGTCATTCAGGCATTGTGCTTGAAAATTTAACAACAAAACCATGCAGTAGTTTGGAATTTTTAGTGTTTGTTGTATGATTAAAATTTTTATTTTACTAAAGTAGTAGGTAGGGTCTTCGATGTTTTTTTTTGATTATTCAAAAATTATCTTATATTAAAATTTACGTAATAATAAATGTATTTCGTTCAAACTATTAAACGGCAGTTGCAGAAAGAATGCCATTTGGAAGATTTTAAAATAGAATTAGAAACGGTCTGCTCAATATATTGAGCGGTCTTCGTCATGTTTACTGTGTAAAACAAAACAAAAGTCCACTTAAGTAAACAAGCAGTAAACGGAGTGTAACTGGATATCGCAACGTTTGGCTGACTGTTTATTGCCGGGACGTTTAAGTTATTGCACACTCTATAGTTGAAGTTGTAACTAGAAATAAACATTAAGTTGATTGCACATTACAGAATAAGTCTGAATCCATTTAGTAATTAAAATAAATGTTAACAAAGAAAGATATAGTATCCCTATTGCTTTCATTGCCAGCGGTTGTAAAAGACAAAGAAGAGGCTGAAGAAAACGTAAAGCGAGGAAGATAAGTACAATTTACATACACAAATGACTCCTATTGTCAGTTCAGTTATCTCCCATTAAACTTCGGAACTAAAACCTCATTGTAAATCCTTCTTAAGTTAATTTTCCTCAGCATAAAACCAGTTTGTAATTAGCTTAAGAAAAAATAAAGGGAGAGAGAGAGAGAGAGAGAGAGAGAGAGAGAGAGAGAGAGAGAGAGAACGAATTTATCTTCCAACAGCTTTCAACTACATAAAGTCTAAACGATCCACTTTTGTTGTTTTATCACTGTTCAGTTGCTCTTTACGGTTAAATCGCCCTACGAATAGCTTCAGTTTATTTATTTTAATAATACCATTCAGGCCGTAAATTATACGTAAACAACGAGTTAAGTGCCCCATTCCGTCTTTTCCTGGTCGAAAGAAAAATTTAATATTATTTCAGCGGAGAATATTGATTCGTATATCTGATCACTAAACAAATGCCATCAAATACAATTATTTTGACGAATAACTGTAAATAAAGTCTCTTAATACTATTATTAGTCTAAATAATTCTAAAAGTTAACAACTTTTTTAAAATTTTGATTTTATGTAAACATTTTACCTAAGGTGATATTTTTTATATTAACAGAAATATATCCATATTGCAACGAATCACAGGATCATGATAGGCGGGGCAAGTCATATATTACACAGACAATGGACATTCTTATTATATTCGTAGATGGTTAAGTTTGGTTGTTATCAATTGTATTTAGTAAGGTTATGGGTTTAGTTTAGTAAAACTGTGCATTATTATTTATGGTGATTCATGTACTGTGTTAGTGGAATTGTGCGCGCGTGCGCGATTGGGAAACGTTTCCCGTGCGGTGCGTGAAGTATTATCGTTGTTTTGACATTAGCTGAACTGAGACGTGTGTATCACTACAATCCCTATACCTGTCGGACTATTGTTTACGTTCATGTATATTATTAATATGTAGGCAGCATGCATGAGATACGAGTAGTCTGATTACCGCTATGCATGCTGTTACAAGGTAAATGCACTCTAATGCATGAAAAGTGCATTGTCACTTTTACTAACCATGTGACTTCCATCCACCAATAGAATGCTGACTGGTGGTTGGAAATTTTCTTATGCCTGTCGTTACACAGGCAGTTCTTCTACGCCATCTACCGCGAACGGGTCGTGCATTCCTTGTACAAGAATTCTACCGCTTGCAAGGTGTTGTAAAGACTATTCGTCGATAGTGAAACGAGAAGGCTCAGAACTGTGTATGTAGTACATCTGCACACAGGTGTGTTTAAACGCATTACGCGTATAATTACGTAGTTCTTCTACGCCATCTACCGCGAACGGAACGTGCACTCCTTGTACAAGAATTCTACCGCTTGCAAGGTGTTGTAAAAACTATTCGTCGTTAGTGAAACGGGAAGGCTCAGAACTGTGTGTGTAGTACATTTGCACACATCATTGTTTTAACGCATTGTGCGTAAAATTACAAGCAGTTCTTCACTGCTGCTACCGCGAACGGTACATACAATCCTTGTACAAGACTCTACCGCTTGCAAGGATCTGTTAAGACTTTTCGGGGATAGTAATGCGTGTGACGCATAACAATTGATTTTATATCTTTACAGACGATATTAATATTGTAGTATTACGTGTGTAAGAAGTGAGTGTAACTGTATCACTGTGCGAGATTTTCCGCAGTGACAGTATCATTAATTGTTACGCAATTGTTCCATCAAGACGTTTCCGTGATAGTGCAAGATTTCCTCATAGGGTGGTCTGCTGATCGCGGTAGACCTTGATATTCGCGAGAACACTTGAAGAAGCCGGAGAGGTATAAGCTCAATATACCGTTATTGATTAAACTCACTGTCACCTGAGATATTACTTGGTCTTAAACTCTATATAAGTTTTGCGAGTGATAAAATCCGTAGTACCGTTGTGTGTGCGAAGTGTCGGATTCATCGTGGGAATTGCAGGACATCAGCCCAGCTGTTACAGGACATCAGCCCAGCTGTTACAGGACATCAGCCCAGCTGTTACAGGACATCAGCCCAGCTGTTACAGGACATCAGCCCAGCTGTTATAGGACATCAGCCCAGCTGTTATAGGACCAGCCCAGCTATTACAGGACATCAGCCAAGCTGTTACAGGACGCCAGCCCAGCTGTAAACGTTTCTGGTGAAACGTCTGTCATTTGTAAGCCACACCTGACGATCCATCTATACCGCAAAGACCGGCCCTTCTCTTCAACAACATCATCGTGGGAGTCTTCTTATGTAACGTATCACGTCTTGCGTATGAACATTATTTAACACTTTAAAAGAAAGACTCTATATCAAACATTACATTCTGTACATTTCAAATATACCATATAAACTATAACTTGTGTTTGTACAATAAATAATCTTAAACCCTCCAATATAGACTTGTAATTTGAAATACACATACTATCATATCCTATGCGCCAATAGTTTAGTAATTTGTGTTGTCGCATAGAGATATTATGGCGCTTAGCAACGTAGGGCTCGTAAATAGCGGTAATTTTACGCTATTATATATTTGTCTATGAATATAAAATTTGTTGGAAAAATCCGACGTATAAGTATAATTAACGTAATAATTGTATGTGTATTGTTCATATGAAAATCTGAGGATATAATTTTTCAAGTGTGCATATTCTCTTGTATATCATATATGAACAGATTTTATCAGTATATTGGAGGTAGATTATTAGTTGTTGTATGTTAGATAAGGTATTTACATGTTGATATTTTGAACTGCTTTTTCTGTGTGCGTATAAACTGGTTACCATATGTTCTAATCTTGTTGTGATAATAATAACTTGCTTTGCGTATAAATCAATAAATTTAAATTTACTAAATTTTAAATTAAATTTTAATCATTATGGCGGATACTGCTGAAATCAAGAATGCTTTAGCGGCCTTATTAGCGAAGATGAAGACCATGTCCGAAGAAAGGAAAACTGATAAAGAGGAAAATAAAGCCTGTCAAGAGGAGGTGAAAATGAGTATACAGAAGCTTTCAGCAGAGATGAAAGCCAGTAAAGAAGAAATTAAATCTGGTAAAATAGAAGCCGGGAAACAAAACAAGTCACTCCATGATGAGAACAAGAAATTATACGCGGCTGTGCAGGAGCAATCTAAACAAAGCAAACAAATGATAGAAGCGGCAGAAAAGCGTATTAGCGAGACCGTGGAAGCTATGAAAGCTGATATAGAGGCGAGTTTGGAGGTTAATAAGTCACGACTTAATGAGTATGGTGAGAAACTCGCTGGAATGGAGGAGCAGGTAATACAACACAGATCCACGGTGAGTGAATTAATGGCCGAGCAAGACGTGCGGATTCAAGAGCTGCAACAGCAAGTGTCACGATTGCAAAGTACCTCGTCACCACTAAACTGTACTACGTATGTATATAAGACTTTGGATGACGTAAATTCACAGCAAAGATTTTATGGACGGCAGAATGAAAACCCCATGGATTTCATTCAAATTTGCCAGCGGGATCTGGAGCAAATTGGTGATACCTTAAGTGAAGCGGATAGAATTAATTTCATAGTGCGGCGACTTAAGGGTACCGCTGCGGAGTGGTTTAGTATCGTCCAGGATAAAATCAACACGTTGGAAGACCTGGTAAGACATTTCAGAGCTAGATACTGGAATGAGGAGATCCAGCGGAAGATACGTACGCAGCTGGAGTTTGGAAAATATTCCAATACCAGAGGTCCTAAAGATGAATATGTGATGCAGTTGATATCCAGAGCTAGATATCTTGAGCCTAGCTTAACCGAACCTGACATGGTAAGTAAACTTGCGCACCACTTTGGACGCGGGATACAGGTGGCCGTCCTTACGCAAGGAGTTAAGTCGTGGAATGAGCTATTCACATTACTTGCAAAATGGGAAGGTATCGACAACCCGATTACCAATGGTAACAGTAATGAAACACCGCATAAAAGTTTTCAATATCAAAATCAAACTAAGCAAACACAGTCGCAACAACAACAAAGACCTAAGATGTCGAATAGAAATACCAATCAAAAATTTAGTGCCAATAAAGTAGCAGTAGTAGAGGAAGAGGATTCCGATATAGAACAGTCAAAAAACGTGTAAGGCTGCACGGCGTGAGTCCGTGCAACAGAATAACTAGTACACGTAAAGGTAGGAATGAAGTTTCAAAAGCCCGGTGTAAATATAAAAAGCAGTTCAATAAATCAAATGTGAAAGATGTTAATTATAAGAAAAACTTTGTAGTGTCCGGCCTATATCCTGCCGTAATTAGAGATAGTTTAATTTGCAATAACCATAGTAAGGAAAATGAGAAAGGTATTAGCGTTGAAAATGACACTGACCTCATTGTCAACGCGAAAATTAACGGATGTGTCGGCGAAGTTTTATTTGACAGCGGCGCAGAAATTTCGTTGATGGATGAGCGATTCCTAGAGAGGCACAGGAAAAAAATCCCGATTCTGCCAGCAGCCCACAAAATCATAAAATCAGCGACGGGTGAATCTCAGAGGGTTGACCGTCAAGCTATGATAACAGTATCCATTCAGGGAATGGAAATAGAGGTCACTGTGCTTATGGTCAAGAAACTCGTGTATAATGTTATTTTGGGAGTGGACACATTAAATAAACTGCACGCGACCATTGATTTTCCAAATAAAATACTAAAATGTACAATAAATAATAGTAAACACAATATCAGGTTAGGACGCAGGAGGGGTAAGACGGGGTCTGATTGTGAACCTATTACTATAACTCGCCCAGCGGTTCAACTTGCCGATAAGATAACACATAATCTGCGGACTCACAGCAGGCAGATAACGAGCAATGAGCAAGATAAGCTGCAAAGTATGCTTGATAAATTTGAATCTGTGTTTTCCAAAAATCCTACCGTCACGAATGTTTATGAACACAGTATTCAGGTCACGGATGAAAATAAATTTGTACGGAAGACGTACCCCATCCCCCTTCACTATCAACAACAGGTTGATGCCGAAGTTAAGAGTATGCTTCAGAATGGTGTGATTGAACGAACTGATAGCAATTTTTTAAATCCTATGGTTGTTGTTAAAAAGAAAAATAACGACATTCGATTATGTCTCGACATGAGAAATCTAAATTCTATTACAAAAAAATGCTACGACTGTGCTCCGAATGCGGAGAACTTATTCATAAAATGTCAAGGGGTTAAATACATGTCTCGCCTTGATCTCAAAAGTGGATTCTGGCAGATTCCCCTTGCCAAGGAGTCGAGAAGATACACAGCATTTCTATATCGAAATAAATGCTATCAGTTTAAAGTAGTTCCATTTGGTTTGGTTACCAGTTTAGCGGCCATGGTCAGATGTTTGGAGTTAGCTCTGGGACCCGAGGTGGAGGACTTCGTCAGCATATTTGTTGATGATATTTTGGTCATATCCAAATCATTTGAAGAACATCTTGCACATCTCAAGATTGTATTTCAGAAATTGCAAGCCGCTAACCTGACTCTCAATCTTGAAAAGTGTGAATTCGGGAAATCGCAAATTAAATTTTTGGGGCATATTATCTCAGCGGAAGGTATAACAACGGACCCGGAAAAAATACATGCGATCATGGAGTTCCCGAAACCCACAAAACCCAGGGATATCAGAGCGTTCCTCGGATTGACTGGTTACTTCAGACGTTTTACTCCAGAATATTCTGGGACAATTGAGCCGTTGTTAGAACTACTTCGTAAGAGTAATAAATGGAGATGGGAGGAGCGTCATCAGCATGCTTTCGACGCGACTAAAAATTTGTATAGTAGAAACCTGCACGTGTTCCATCCTGAGAAAAGGGGCACATATGTCCTGAATTGC
This sequence comes from Magicicada septendecula, assembly GCA_034769895.1. NCBI lineage: Eukaryota > Metazoa > Arthropoda > Insecta > Hemiptera > Cicadidae > Magicicada > Magicicada septendecula. Next base: position 184,707,599 of record CM068371.1, on the reverse strand, counting down.
GATGCTTCTGATTATGCCATTGGGGAGGTACTCTACCAACGGAATGAGAAGGGCGAAAACAAAATAATTGCGCACAGTAGTAGGTCACTAAAAGGGGCCGAACGTAACTATTTCACATCGGAGAAAGAAATATTGGCTATTGTGTACTGCATTAGTAAATTTCGTTATTACCTGGTTGGACAACACTTCGAAATCCTTTCGGACAACCAGGCCTTATCGTTCATGTTCGCTGCAAGTTAGCGAACGCTCGCATATCCCGTTGGATCATGGCCATCCAAGAGTACGACTTTACCATTAAGTACTGTAAGGCAAGCGAGAACCAAGCAGCTGACACGTTAAGCCGATACCCTCCAATGGTGGAAGAACGTCATGCGTCTAATAACCAGGAGGTTCAAATTCTAGCTGTCAAATATAAATTAGAAGACAGTCTCAAAAATAAGCTAAGAAATATTGGTATGGAACAGCAGCGTGACACAAAGTTGAAGCGGATATGTGACGCTATCCGGATACAAGAAAACCCTAAGTACAGAATATATAAAGACGTAGTGTATAAAATTATCAATGGCGGATGGAAGATTATGGTACCGGACGCCATGGTGGAAGACCTCACTTGGATGTGTCATGAGAGTCTGGCTCATGCGGGGCCTTATAAATGTTACCTGGCAATGCGGGAGGATTTTGTGTGGCTAAATATGACCAGGAAAATAAAGGCCATACTCCGCTCATGCCACATCTGCCAAACAGCGAAATATCCGAACCAACATACACAGGTTGAAATGGGTAACATTGTCGTCCGTAATAAAAATGACCTTGTATGCATTGATTTTTTGGGTCCACTTCCTCGGGCGGCACGTGGAATGAAGAACCTGGTGGTTGTTACGGATGCCTTTACCAAACATGTTAGCCTATATGCTATTGGTAGACCTACTACGTCGGCTGTCATAAACATTATGCTAAATAAATACATGCCGAAAAATGGTCCCGTAAGGAAGATACTCTCAGATCAAGGTAAGCAATTTACGAACACCAAGTGGCACTCCGAGCTTGAGAAACACGGGGTCCAGACGGTCTTGACAGCGATCCGGAGACCGCAAGGTAACTTGGCCGAGCGGGTCAACAAGGAGTTGGGACGGTTGTTCCGTACGTACTGTAATACTAACCAGAGTAAGTGGCCGGAATTCCTAGAATTTTTTGAGTATGCCATAAATGGAAATTATAATTCTACTACTGGGTATACTCCGAATGAACTCCAAACCGGAGAAATGCCAGGCCGGGTCTGGGGTAAACACATTGAAAGGATAGCGACGCATAATATGCCTATACCAGTTGAGATAAAGAAAATCGAAGCTAGAAGACGCATTAAAAAGTGCGCCGAGGAGCGCACGGAAAAATTTAATGCGGAACATAAACTAGTCAAGTTCAAGACTGGAGAGAGTGTGCTTTTACGAGCATTAAATGTTGGTAGAAGGGAGGACAACACAGCTGCGAAGTTTTTTAGGCTGTATAATGGTCCGTATACCCTGTCGGAGCAAGTTGGGAAAAATACTTTTATCTTAACCAACCCAAATACCAACCGTGCGATTGGTAAATTCCATGCGTCCTCATTGAGGAAGTATTATACAAAGGATCCGTAAACTCAGAAATAAATGTCAGGATATAGGGGTAAGAATGTGTAGTGATTTTAAATATGTCAAGTTCAGGTTTAAATGTTGTATGTAAGATGACTCTGAGAGTGAACAATAATTTAGTTTAGATAAGGAATGTTGTCTGTGTACGCTATGACCCTGCATTAGATGTCGTTATCTGTGTGTCAAGAACATGTGTGTTTGTTTTGGTTTGAAGGTTACCACGTGTCTTGTGAATTGATGCTTCTGTCAAAGTGACAGTTGGAATTGTTAGTATTAATTGAGGATGTTTATTTGATTTTAGTTCGAGGGTATTATTATTATTTCAGGATTAGGAAGTTGTTTTAGGTATATTAAAAAAAAAAAATTTTTATTTTTTGTTAGTTAACTAAAAAAAAAAAAAAATTTTTTTTTTATGCGGGAGGGAGTTAATCCTGCAACGAATCACAGGATCATGATAGGCGGGGCAAGTCATATATTACACAGACAATGGACATTCTTATTATATTCGTAGATGGTTAAGTTTGGTTGTTATCAATTGTATTTAGTAAGGTTATGGGTTTAGTTTAGTAAAACTGTGCATTATTATTTATGGTGATTCATGTACTGTGTTAGTGGAATTGTGCGCGCGTGCGCGATTGGGAAACGTTTCCCGTGCGGTGCGTGAAGTATTATCGTTGTTTTGACATTAGCTGAACTGAGACGTGTGTATCACTACAATCCCTATACCTGTCGGACTATTGTTTACGTTCATGTATATTATTAATATGTAGGCAGCATGCATGAGATACGAGTAGTCTGATTACCGCTATGCATGCTGTTACAAGGTAAATGCACTCTAATGCATGAAAAGTGCATTGTCACTTTTACTAACCATGTGACTTCCATCCACCAATAGAATGCTGACTGGTGGTTGGAAATTTTCTTATGCCTGTCGTTACACAGGCAGTTCTTCTACGCCATCTACCGCGAACGGGTCGTGCATTCCTTGTACAAGAATTCTACCGCTTGCAAGGTGTTGTAAAGACTATTCGTCGATAGTGAAACGAGAAGGCTCAGAACTGTGTATGTAGTACATCTGCACACAGGTGTGTTTAAACGCATTACGCGTATAATTACGTAGTTCTTCTACGCCATCTACCGCGAACGGAACGTGCACTCCTTGTACAAGAATTCTACCGCTTGCAAGGTGTTGTAAAAACTATTCGTCGTTAGTGAAACGGGAAGGCTCAGAACTGTGTGTGTAGTACATTTGCACACATCATTGTTTTAACTCATTGTGCGTAAAATTACAAGCAGTTCTTCACTGCTGCTACCGCGAACGGTACATACAATCCTTGTACAAGACTCTACCGCTTGCAAGGATCTGTTAAGACTTTTCGGGGATAGTAATGCGTGTGACGCATAACAATTGATTTTATATCTTTACAGACGATATTAATATTGTAGTATTACGTGTGTAAGAAGTGAGTGTAACTGTATCACTGTGCGAGATTTTCCGCAGTGACAGTATCATTAATTGTTACGCAATTGTTCCATCAAGACGTTTCCGTGATAGTGCAAGATTTCCTCATAGGGTGGTCTGCTGATCGCGGTAGACCTTGATATTCGCGAGAACACTTGAAGAAGCCGGAGAGGTATAAGCTCAATATACCGTTATTGATTAAACTCACTGTCACCTGAGATATTACTTGGTCTTAAACTCTATATAAGTTTTGCGAGTGATAAAATCCGTAGTACCGTTGTGTGTGCGAAGTGTCGGATTCATCGTGGGAATTGCAGGACATCAGCCCAGCTGTTACAGGACATCAGCCCAGCTGTTACAGGACATCAGCCCAGCTGTTACAGGACATCAGCCCAGCTGTTACAGGACATCAGCCCAGCTGTTATAGGACATCAGCCCAGCTGTTATAGGACCAGCCCAGCTATTACAGGACATCAGCCAAGCTGTTACAGGACGCCAGCCCAGCTGTAAACGTTTCTGGTGAAACGTCTGTCATTTGTAAGCCACACCTGACGATCCATCTATACCGCAAAGACCGGCCCTTCTCTTCAACAACATCATCGTGGGAGTCTTCTTATGTAACGTATCACGTCTTGCGTATGAACATTATTTAACACTTTAAAAGAAAGACTCTATATCAAACATTACATTCTGTACATTTCAAATATACCATATAAACTATAACTTGTGTTTGTACAATAAATAATCTTAAACCCTCCAATATAGACTTGTAATTTGAAATACACATACTATCATATCCTATGCGCCAATAGTTTAGTAATTTGTGTTGTCGCAATATATTTTTATGTTTTGTATAAAGTTCTTTGTGTGTGTGTGCGCGCGCGCGTGTGTGCGTGTGGAGCAAAGTATTTAAGATTTTTATTCATATTAAACATAAACTCGTTCAACTCATTAAAACATATAATCAGTTTAGTTATTAAAAATATTTTAATTGAATAGTGATCAACAAATATTAAGTAACAACAAAGTATAAGGATAAATTATTATTTTCTATTTTGTTTTTTAAATATTTACTGATACAGAACAGAATCAAATTAATAAAATGCCACTGAGGTGTCTCCAGTCCTCTCCTAATTGCTCTCTTTAGTGTAATCTAAGCGTTGTCTGTTCGTTTTATACATATTTATAAAACATTCTTCTAATACATATGAAATTGTATTATTTGTTATGTTCATCAAATTTTGTTTACTTAATTTTGGGAGAAATTGATTTGTCAGTGGTAGTTCTGAATTAACTTCATTCTTCCTCTACAATACAATTTTATTTTTAAGGCCTCCACGAAGTCGTCTCGTCCTCAGCAGTAGTCACATCAGATTTCCAGACAAATCTCTTTCGCTATTACGACATTTTTTTTTCTCGCATCACTCCACGGTTTACAGTTTACAGCCCTATATTTCATCATTCAACGATTTTGTTACGGGTGTCGCCGCTTGTCGCATCCTAGCTTCCAACGACACCGGTCCAAACAGACCTCTCGCACTCACGACGTCTTCAACTTCTTTTCTCCATGAACGTCTAGCCCTTCCTATTGGCTGATGTCGATTCTCATGCCTTCTCTGGATTTCTCTCCCTGACATGCGCTTTAGATGACCGAACCAATTTCACCCTACCGCTTCTAATATGTCTACGCCAAACCCCATTTCCTCTCTTATATCTACATTCTTAGTTCTATTCAACCCATTTCAACTACAGCATCGTCTCCAATAATCCATCTCCATAGCTCTGATTATGGATTTAATTTTTTTTTATTTACCTTCCACAATTCTACCTCATATAAAAGGCTATGGTTTTATACATCCTAATCTTATTACGCTTTGTAATCTGTGGAGTATCTAGAATTTGGCCTTGTGGTATTTATATTTGGTCGTGTCGGCTTTATATTAAAGAAAAAAATGTTAAAAATAATCAATATTATAATATTAAAATGGCTAAAAACTGCTGACATCCTGCGATAACATCTTCAAATCAATTCTATTAAAGTAAACTGTATTAACAGAATACAAAATTCGTGCTAACGAAACATTGTTTAGAAGTATAAAATAGGTTATTTACCTTCTGTCGACGTTTCTTAAGAAAACGTTAGGTTTCTTAAGAACCTATTTTATAGTCTTAATCGTTTCTGGAGGCAAGAAAAATGTTTAAATTGTTTAGAAGACACTTATTGACATTTTACATTTAAAAATGGTAACTACAGTTTTAATAATAAAAAATGGTAAACCAAGAAAGTGTTATACACAAAAAAAATGCACTGTCTGAAAATGTTTTAGAGTTTAATCGCATTTTTGGTCATTCATTTACAACTTCTTCCGGGGTCACTGAATTGATTTTCCTAAATTACATATTTCAAACTTATACGCAATGTTGTGTTATAGGTCTGTTTGTATATTTAAAAAGGAGTTACTCCTATATGAGCTACACATCTGAACAAATAATTTTAAAAAGTCAAAATCAAGGGATTAATAAAATTCCTTGTCAACTTTTTCGATCCTCGGGGGGGGGGGACTGTCCCGTTCACCTCCCCCGTAAATACGCCCCTGTTTGTAATTCGGGTACTCTATAGCAGATTATTCAGTTATCTCGTAGCTATTTTTATACGTGCTCTATTTCTTCTTGGTTTTATTTCTTGATTCTGTCACCATCAGATGTTGTCACTCCTAAATACTTGAAGTTACTCGTAGCTCTTATAATTGTTTTCCCAACTCTAGGTCTTGGCCTGGACCGCCTACTACCACGTACTCTATTTTGGATGCATTTATTTCGAGCCCCTATTTCATATATTCTTCTGCAAGCTTCCTAAGCATATAATTTATATCTATCTCAGCCTTGGCCAATATAGCCTGTTTTTCAGCAAAATATAACGTGAAAAGCGTCGTATCTCCAATCAGCATACCCATATTACAACATTCCTTCTTATATAGGGTCAGGGCTTCATTCAAATAGATTTTAAACAGCTCTGGACTTATGCAACAGCCTTGTTTCAAACCTTTACAAACAGTATACATTTCCCCCGTTTTAATACAAGCTGTCATACCTGTATATAGGTTAGTTGCTTAATTGCATTTATATATCTTCCACTTATTCCTTGGTTTCGTATACCTCTTCGTAGTATCTATATTTATTTTTGAAATCCGTTAGCAGAGTTCTCGCTTATTATATTCGTAAACACATTTTTCTGTTCTTTTCCTTGTTTCAGTTTTTTAAATACTCGCATCCCCTCTAGTTTGTCCGTTATATGTATAATGTGTAATGTGTATGACGTGTAGCATGTTATGTGTAATGTATAAGGTGACAGTTGGCCGTCACCTTGAATGCGTTCGCCGCATTCTGGTGTTCTGGTGGTACATTTGATAAGACAGCTTATGAGCCAAACGGCGTGTTTGTCATGCTTCCTGAAATAACATCGAGTTCCTCTCTGTCAGCATTTAATGCATTTACAGTTGGGGAAGTACCTTTATTCACTAATGTCATTCTAATAAAACGTCTCAAGATTTATGATACCGATTCCTGATATTCCGCCTAAGGAAAATAAAAGAGCGTTTTCGCAGACGCCAGTCTGCTCGCCTTCATCGTCACCTCTCCCAAGCAATCTCACTACAAGCACACCTTTGTTAATAGTAAAATTCCAGTTGTATATGTAGTCACCACGGATGGGTAAAATAAAACGTCTCTATATTCCTGTACTTTACTTGCCTGAGTATTGCTGTTAGTCATCGTGTAGTCAAATGGAAATCGTTCTCTTCGGTCAGGATTACTTCAATTCCTTTTTTTCACATTTTCAAGGATGCACTCAAAATTTACCTCACTTAGAAAGAAAACACACAAAGTGGCCTATTTGCACACTAGTGCAGTCCATATATCATTTATACAATGATAAAAATTACTTTTCTTTCTAAGCTGTTTGTTGACAATATGAACGCTGAAACATCGCAATTTTCTTTGTTTCGTTAGCCGTCAATCAACATTTTACTGCTAACTAACCACCGGTACCACCACTACTGATTCCAGAATACTGACGGAACCTGAAGCCGACGAGTACTCTTACCTACTACGGAAAGGGCAAATGATGTTATCAGGGATACCGATAACTACTGAAGTCATGAGATTACTGAATGTACCCATCAGCCCTAAAAGAACTTTGATTTGACGTCGCGGCGTCCTAAGACACGTTTGTATGAATGACAGTGGCACGTGTCTAAAGTATTCCAGAGACAGACGAAAGGCAGGTCGTCAGCAGGCATGTATCCAAAAAAGAAAAGGAAAACCCTTAGACACGTGTAGTGACGGACAAGGGAATGACGGGGACGTTCGCCCCGGATTCCTTCAACTTGATATCTCCCTTATAAGTTCCAACTATTACTAGAATCCTTTATCTCCATTTTATACCCTACAACTTACATTTTTTATGTTCGCTTTTCGGAATGAGGAAACTATTCCGAATTCGCCTCGTACATTGTACAATCGCAAACTATCTCGAATTGAATGAATATTGTGCTGTTAAAATTCTTGACGCAACCCTCTGATAATAATCTAGAATCGGCAGCAGAAAAGCTTAAGCGCGTGTATGGTGACTCTGACAAATGACAAGGGCGCAACAAGTAATGAAATTTCAACAACGTGTACTCACAATGCCAGCGCTGTAGCTGCACGTACAGCCAAGAAAGTTCTTCAGTTTATTCTTCAGTCAAATGGGTTTGTACTGAATCCATTCCCAACCTACGTGTCATTCTACATTATTTTTTAACAATTTGCATGCCAGTGGCCTTATGTAAAAATCTTTCTGAAAACTTTATAAAAATTTATTTTATATTCAACAATGGTTGAGGAAAGACTGATAACTTATTTCTAAGAAAAAAGTAACTTAACTGTAATTGCATACCGTTTTGTGGGTAATTTTGATTTTCTCGTCTTATAGGATACGTCTTCTATAAAATATATACTCGCTCAAAAAGAACCACATAGCTGAGGTCTCAAAGTGAAACCCCCTCACCATGGTCGTTGGTAACGCTTTGACCGAAATCCAAAGTCCATGTCTATATAATCTACCCTCGCCTACCTTTAATTAAAAATAAAGGAAAGGATGATTATGCTCCATGATATTTATTAGGTTATATTTTTATTATTGAGCATAGATAAATTAATATTGCCTTTCACCATACCATATCATCAGATATCATATTTCTGATGCCCGTTGTTCAATAAATTGCTAAACCACTACTATTCGTATTCGACCATATTATAAAAGAATTCTTTCAGAAGTGTAATGTTTTACAGCCAGACAGTGAAGAGATTAAAGGCTTGCCACTGAACGTGTGTGATTATTTAGTGCAAAGCAGAGATACGAATACTGTGACAGCTAACTACGTACACTGTATACGTGACAGATGATCTAGTGGTCTCACTTAATGCGTCGGCTTAAATTATTTCCGCTTTTATTCCTAATAGTTTTATTTCACGTCACTAGAGGCGCTTACTAAACGAAGCCATATTTCAAACTCCACTACTCATTTGTGACCTCATTTTTATATGCTGCCACACACAGATACAAACTCTTCAGTAGCCAATCCGACGATTGGTGACAGCAGTTCTTCATTCATCTCTTATTTCTGCCACTTCTTTGTCTTGTTTAAGTGATTATGCGATGTCACAATGGCGGTCTTTAGGTGCAGCTTCCTTCAGTATTTCCCTCTTTCAATGGTTTAATCAGATTATTATGGTTTTTTTTCTCTCGATATGTAGGTAGAGTCGTTCCGATTACTGCCAGACTGTACGCTTATTCAGCAACAATCAACATTTGCTTCCTCTTACTCGATATGTAGATAGTATAACTTTAATTTTAACTGCGTGTTAATTAACCCTACGTTTGTTAGCCAATTATAACACCAGTTAACCGCTTGCTATTAATTATACAGTGTTAATTAATAGATTATATTCTTTCAACCTAGCAACTGTAATTAAAGTTACAATGAAGTCTACTGATGTTAATTGTACTTGTATTAAGTTTACTTATGCGTGATGAGTACAAATAATCTTTTATGTTCAAGAATACTAATTGTTGTATCATCCCTCAGGTGGTTATTAAATAATGAAACGCATACACATTTATCAGTATAATTGTTGCATTTATTATTTTTACGTTACTTGTCATTCATATTAATTCCATATGATTTTAACATTTTATGATCATTCGTTAATTTAAAATATGATCTATCTCAATAGACATTCATTCTAAGATCTCTATCTCAAGGTTCGATTTAAATTTTAACACTTATCTCTATTAAATATCATATTACACATATTTTATTTAGAAATGGATTCATGTTTAATATATGAAGTTTATCTTTAATAAGACATACGTGAGTTTTTTAAGTAAGCCATATTTTATACATAGGTTCTTTGAGTAGGACAGACAGGTGTTTTAACAAAATATTAACTAATGCATAAAAGTTACTGTTGGTACGTTATCTAATCTGCGGCGTGAGGATCTGCGCTGATATCATCTCCACTCCTTAGATCTGCCATGAAAGTGTAGATGCGCTAATCATATCTTGGTTTACTCTCGTATTGCATGATAGTTGAACACTTTTTTGATCACTCCACTTTGACTAATACACTCCGGCATCTTCCGACGTTCCAATAGAACAATTACCGGTTACTAGTTGTAACGTTATTCTTGTTACACGAGTTATAGTTTTCACACGACTGTTTTCGAACACATGCTGCGATCCTAATTGTTTTACAAGTTATATATTACTACAACCTTAGTTATCGTTTGTTAACTTTGATTCTACGAAATATAATATAAGTTACAAATCTTCACAACTATTTACACATGTTAAATCCTCGTACGTTTTAAGTCAACTCGCGGGACTTTCGCTACCGACTAATTCTGAATTTCCGTAAAGACTCTGAACTGTTAAGTTAAGACTCCACGAAACTTATAACATACTCTCGTCAACACTTACGACCGACTCCCCCGAAAGATTATTATTAGACTCCTTGATCGCGCTCTCGGCTTATTTTATATACTGAATACACCTAATTCCCCCTTAAGATTCTCTTAGTCCACCATCTTTGTTACCATTGGTTATCGTTCTTCTTTTCTACGAAAATTCCCTCCTATTTCTCTTACACGTTCCCCCGCTACGTTTCCATTGGTTTTGCGTTCTAGTCTTCTAAGAACTTTACTCCTGGAAACCCGCTTACGTTGAACTCTGGTTTCTGATAGAATATCTTACTTCCCTACTCTATTTTCCTTGCTTTTGGTTCCACCCTCAGTCTGTCACGATAGTTCGATTTCACACGCGTCAATCATCCTGTCATTTTTTCTTATGTCCCTTTCAGATAAATTCTCTTTCAGACAAATTCTCTTAATTGCCTTCTAACGCACAGCTGCATCTGGTTAATGAGTGTACTCCACTTTGCTATAGATTTCTCAGTATCTCCTTGTCTTGCCCCGCTGATTTTTTCTATACCCAAGCGAGACCAATTCCTTCATTGTCTTACAATGTCCAGCTGCATCCTCTGTTAGAGTTCACACCCTTGGTGTGGCCTTTCTTGGTATTATTCCGCCATCCCTTTACTGCTGTTTTTCTATGTCTTAGCCAGAACAACCCTTAGTTCGCTACGCTTTCAGCTGTCCTGTTAATTGTTTCAACCGCCTTAGTCGTATATTTCTGGGTATGTCCTCTTTCATACTTACATCTGGTAGTTTTCCATTCCTTTCAGTGAGAACACATCTAGCTGCCTCGTTGATGAACTTTTTCTGTTGTTTTGTTGGTAACACGTTCTGCCACCCGTCACTGTATCTTTCTTAGTAATACACCCGTGATTCTTCTTCTGTCGTTTTCTTAGCATTTAGCTCGACACCCTTAATTTCTTTAAGTGACCAGCTGCTATGTTGGATTTATGGTCTGTCCCTTACCATGCCTGTCGTCGCTAAAGGATTTTACGCTCCTTTGTCCTAACCTAACTTCCTCTGGTAATGTCCCCTCATCCTTCAATGTCCATCCAACAGCTGCCACCTGCTTCATCTTTCCTTTTTTTTTGCGTTTTGGCGTTACAATAGAGTCGTTCCGAATACTGCCAGACTGTACGCTTATTCAGCAACAATCAACATTTGCTTCCTCTTACTCGATATGTAGATAGAGTCGTTCCGATTACTGCCAGACTGTACGCTTATTCAGCAACAATCAACATTTGCTTCCTCTTACTCGATATGTAGATAGAATCGTTCCGATTACTGCCAGACTGTACGCTTATTCAGCAACAATCAACATTTACTTCCTCTTACTCGATATATAGATAAAGTCGTTCCGATTACTGCCAGACTGTACGCTTATTCAGCAACAATCATTTGCTTCCTTTTACTCGATATGTAGATAGAGTCGTTCCGATTACTGCCAGACTGTACGCTTATTCAGCAACAATCAACATTTACTTCCTCTTACTCGATATATAGATAAAGTCGTTCCGATTACTGCCAGACTGTACGCTTATTCAGCAACAATCATTTGCTTCCTTTTACTCGATATGTAGATAGAGTCGTTCCGATTACTGCCAGACTGTACGCTTATTCAGCAACAATCAACATTTACTTCCTCTTACTCGATATGTAGATAGAGTCGTTCCGATTACTGCCAGACTGTGCACTTACTCAGCGTCAATTAACATTTGCTCCCTCTTACTCGATGCGCAGATCGAGTCGTTCCGATTACTGCGAGATGTTCACTTATTCAGCGACATTCAACATTTGCTTCCACGATCATGAACATTCCGTCGAAGCCAAAGAGGAGTGGATTCGACGACTTATTATTTCGAATGTTTCGAACGTTAAATTAGTGTGTAACGTGTCTTAATAACAAAACAATGTTTGTCCGTAGTTCTGTGTCTTATCTGAATCGTAAACACTGCTCATTTGCAAATTTCGCACTGGAAACAGGCCCAATACGCTATAAAACAGGCTCTGAAGAGAGAGTACAAGCCTTTTATTGAATTAAAAACCAAAGTAGTAAATTAATTGGTATATACAATGTGCTTTCCAAAAAAAAAGATGTGTTAATGATAGAATACATGGTGCAAGAAAAGAACTTCCAGCTTTTTATCGTAAGAACATATAACCGTACATCTACACGTTCAGATATACACACCTAACGCTTCCACATCTACAGAAGATATGGCAGAACGTCTTTGCTGAAAGGAAATGCTAATACTAAGAGGAATTAAAACTAGGTTTATTGACAAGCAGTTTAACAGCAAGTCAATTACATCGGACTCCGGACGTATAGGGCCTATTGCTGGACGGTAACGATGCAGCGTACAAACTCCAATGGCGTTCCCGTTGATGTAATTATTTGGTGTAAAATAAAGTCCATAAAATCTGTTTGCAAAAACAATGCTGAGGTCTCGAAAGCATGACCGTTAAATTGTGATATAATGGCTGGATACGTTCTTGTACGACCGTTTACGATTGTTTCCAGAGCTTCATCCCTGCTTTGTAATAATAATAAAATCGTTCCAGCATAATGGTCTTACAAGTTGTAAAAGTAACATCTCTGTTTTATAGATATATATTATACTTTGTTTGCCAATACCTAACTAACTACGGGTAGTTAACTGGTAATTGCAGGTTACGTCGAGAGAATATGTGGACGCCCGTAAAGTCATTCGTGATTTAAAGGTGTGTAATGAAGTTATTAAAAGAAAAAAGCAACACCGATAATTGGAAGTTATATTTGTCCATGTAATAGGTTCGATTCATGTTGTGTATAGTCTGTTAAACTGTAATTACCTATTCAACCCAACCAGCCAATTTCATTCTCTTTAAAAGGATATCATCGTACTAGCATTTATAATGCCTAGTTAATGGGCGTTTCCTATTCTCTGACCGTCCTACTTCCGTTAGATCTACACGATCTTATCTCTACCCGAACAAGGTGAGACAGTATTATTTAAAATTATTATTATTAGTAGTGTACTTTTTATAAAAAACGTAATCGTTGGATCTTTCTTGATCACGTCCATTATCGAGTTTCGTAGAAACTGATGTACACCTACATAGTAAATATGGAGATAATAATACTAATTTTTAAAAAGTAGGAGCCAATTGTAACCTACGACCCTGTTATTTTCACCTGTATGTAAATGTGTTTGATTATGTTTACATTGGTTTAACAGACTTTAATTTTTACAGGCCACAAAAAGGAGTACCTTACTAATATTCGAGTAATTTTTGTTTACAGGAGTTTCAAGTGTCGTACGTGATCGTAAAGTCAGGAATTTCGCCGCGTCCGGGAAACTGGATTCTAGAACGGTCTGTAGACGGTGTCAACTACCAGGCGTGGCAGTACTTCGCCGTGTCAGATGACGAGTGTTGGTCCAAGTACGGAGTCCGTCCAGCGCCACCTAACCCTAACTACCAGACAGACAGCGAGGTCGTGTGTACCTCGTACTTTTCTAAGCTGAAGCCCCTAGAGGGCGGAGAGGTGAGTACCCAATGCTTATCTTGTGTCCATGTGTTCGCTTTGAGATTGAATTTATTCAACATTGTGTGAGTGCGTGTGCACACACACACACACACACACACATGTGCAAACCCACGTACAAAAGTCTCCTAGTAAAATCATATTTGTTTAGAAAAAACTGAAACACACTAAGAAAATATATACCTGACTACTTGCGCTTCCACACTTATGAGTCTGGTTTTGTGTATGCGTGTGTTGTGTCAGCAAGATGCCTATTTTTGATCACATAAAGCTAAATTTATGTCCATATAAAGTTACGTAGTAGCTAATTCAATTAAAATTGTAGGACTTTTACTTGTACAAATTTATATTTTCGCGTAAGAACTACCTTGACAACGACGGACATAATTTTTATTTTATTAAAAAAAAGACGAAAAAGCGTTTGCTGACTTTAGAAAAACTAGTAGTCTCGATATCACTGAAACAAACACAGGCCTGAAGTAAATAATATGAATGGCAGGAACCATCACGAGTTTGGTGGTCATCATATTACGTTCGTAAAAGTCTGAAAAAAGATAAGTAAAGAGGAATCAAGGAATAAAGAAATAAAAAAGGAAGAGGAGTAGTCCGCTAAGTCACGACACCTCGTCTGGTCGCAAACAAATGTCAGCATGTGAACTTTAATAAGACTTCGCCGTGTCCTCACACTAATGTTTATAATTACGTATTGTGAGGATTCTCGTAAATCATCGTAATTCATCTATGTATCGAAACAGTTTCAAGCCTTACTATCACGAAATAAATCAAATCTAGAGCTAACACAAAATTGAAAAAGAAATATATCTGTATCAAACGCAAGTAGTATTTTGAACTGACTCGTATTTTGCAATTCGCAAGAAAATAATGCTGTGTGTGTGTGTGTGTGTGTGTGTGTGTGTAAAGGTCAGACGAGTCACACCGAGACCGCATTTCAAGTCCGTCAGCTCCTTCTCCTTCATTAAGGCAACCAAGATACCACAGTCACGTCGTGGCCCGCGCAAACTGATTGCGGTAGTTACGTTCGAATCCTGTTACTTAAAACTGTAGTGACTCAGCGAGGGAAACTTTAACTTCAAAGGAAGCTTTATTCGTTAATAAAATATATTTTTTCTTGCTCGCGTTTTTTTTTTCATTATCTCCTTTACAGCCTATAGGCGAGTTGCCGTTTTTCATTCTGTTCGTCTGGGATCAGTGTCCCTGTATTCCTGCTTCTAAATTCACAGAACTTGCAACCGATCCTTGTGAAACGTTTAACTTCAACGGTCTACGAAGTTTTCATGAATACAATGTCTGTCGCACCCTAACATTTTGATTTTCTTTTTTTTTCAGTACCATATATACATGTAACGCAAAGAAGCAGAACATAAAGTTTTTAATCGCCGTAAGAAATACATATAGGCCTATGTTGTAGATTACTATATATTACTTCACACAGTACTTATACTAATTTGAAAGATTCCAAGTAATCCAAGATCCCATCCAAAAAAGTGACAGAAGCACGAAATTGCTCTATGTAAGAAATTTATAAATTTATGAATAAGGTTTAAGAAATTATAAGCACAACTAAATCTCTTCTTGTACTTTCAAACGGTATCATATTAATTCAGTGACTAATGGATGTGTGTATCTCACATCAATAATACCTCTTCTCTTCCCTGGTTACTCACGGCGTGTTTCGACCGCTCTGAACATTCAGTCTAATTGCAAAATATCTCACTTAGCTAACATCTCCGATGTACGTATTATGTATTAATTTGTGTATCAGCTGTTTGTTTATAATGTTTATGATACTGAGTAAACAAGTGTACAAAGTCCCTTCCTTCGGATTCTGTATTTTCTTCTGTGTTAAGTCATTTGTGTTTTCCACGTACTAGATAAATACGTAACAGGATCTAGTAAATTTGTTGCTCATGAGGGTCTAGTAGGGTTCTGTACTTACTAAAATCTGACAGAAATTCCATTTCTCACTTATCTAATTGTTTTATTTTTGTTAAAACTACTTTATTTTACTTTTTTTATAATTATATACAGTTTATAATTGCATGAGTAGTCCAGAATCGTGAGTGTCGTTTTCATCCCCCCAACGTCCAGTCCATAATTGGCATCCATACCTTGAGTACTCTCGGAGACATAAATATCACACCGGTTCTGTACGCACATAAAGTACTGCATTCCGATCGTACATTCCCGCTGCTGCCGTCTCGAGGTAAACTGTTTGCTCACACCTTGGTGCTTTATACTCCTCACTATTGTGAAAAACTCGCCACATAAATTCGCTTCCCGATGGCAGTGATACAGTTCATTTCGGTGCAATTAAAATATCTTGGTCAAAAACACGAAGAGAACAGTGAAAACGTTTGGTAAAATACAGTAAAGCTTTATTTATACGTTTGTCACGGGACTTCGGAGAAAAAAACATATGAGTGTGAAAATCGTGTAACTGAAAGAGAACACAAATAGATGGTATTGTACTGACAAGAAATTACGTACAATTTACAATTTAGAATAATGCAATATAAACTTATGAAACATCAGAAAAACTATAGAGAAACTACACAAACACAGACAAAACTACACAGAAATAATTAATCTCCTCTCCCCCCAAACCCATTCTATTCGTGACTTTTTTCTTTTCCGCGGCTACAGCATAAACTATGTCCTTAAGTCTTGACAACTGGGTCATAATTTCGTCCGATACATTACGTACAAAGCATTTAATTGTCTCTAGGGCATTAAAGGCATCACTGAAACACACTGGGGTCTGCGTCGGGTCTTCGTCACCTTCTTCGCCCATTTCCTGGTGAATGTGATCAGCTGTCTCCTGTATGGTGGTCATGGCTTCCTCTTTCTTTCACTCATTTTGCACTCACAGTATTATCTTTAATAGACAGTAACGAATTGATGCCGATGTAGCTTTACGAGCAGTGAATAAATATAGTACGTTTCTAGGAATCTTAAGCTAGCTCAAAGGTCGAATGGCACTAATAATTGATGGCTTCCTAGAAATATTTGCGTTCAAACCTTCATTTTTCCGATATACGCGACGTAAATCAGCATTAATATTTAAACGTATAAGTGATGTGTTCAGGGACTTAATAATATGATCGTATAAGTGTAAAAAACGAATAAACGGAAAACGTATAATCGAAATAAGCGACACGGGAAGTACTGTACACGCATTTCGCCGGGACCTTGGAGAAAAAACGAAAAAATGTGAAAACGTACAAGTGCGAAACGTATAAAAGAAGTTTTACTGTAATTCGGTTCTTAGCCGCATATAACAAAATACATGACGCTTTTAGCAAACATATATTTATTGCTCTTGACGGTGAAATATATTTGTTCAAAAATATAACATGTATGTTTCTTATGGTTTTGGGCTCATCGCGGTAAATTTTAAAAATGTTAGAAACAGAAAATTATTGAAAATCCGATAATTTCAACAGCTGAAGATAACACAAACCAGTTGTGAAGTTTTCAATTAGAAATGAGCCGTGGTCAACAATGACCCCACAACATACTAACGTTGTGACGTCGTTACAATTATGACTGACGCTGGAAAACAATATTACATCAATGGCACGAACAGAATCTCTGACGAAGCCGAGTTACTCCAGAGTCTGTGTATGGCATGTATCGTACTCAGTATTACAAGCGGAAGACGTTTTTTGAAAAAGTTATATTTCGAGAACTCTCAATAATTTACACGTAAAGCTGGAAGACTTTGCAAAGTTTACGCGTCAAAACACAATTATCGATACTCGCCACATTACAATAGTGACAATTCACGTATTGTGAAGCGGTTGGTGCATAAGCACTTTTTTGGTAAGTATAAGAAAATTTGGTTTGGCTGAAAACGTAAAAAGTAACGTTGTATGTAGTGTTAGTGAATATTACATTTATTGTTTGCCATACGTGACGAAAATAATTAAATATAGGCCTCTTGTCAACGATATTTCACGGCAAAAGTAGAAATATCCCGTCGACAACGTTTTGAAAATTTGAGTAAACTGTTCAAAACTTTCGGAAAACCCTAGGCCTGCGTAAATAAATAAAACTATATTTTTGTTAGATTTTCCTTATAATGCTAAAATACGGATGAGCAATAAAGCAGCAAGGGCCATCCAGTACATTATCATGGAGTAGACCTATCTTATACTGAACCTTTCACTACGATTCGCAAGATATTTAATTTTTGGAAGAAACGCAGTCAGACAAAAAGTTTTTATATTATTAACATCAGGCCGCAAAAAAAAAAAAACATGTAATAATGTAAAAAAAAGTTGTTCTTCACCTTTCAATATTATTTAATAAATTAGCGTCTAAGATACACCAGCTAAGTTCATTTCATAAGTAATAATAATGACTGCTTTTTCACCGCCTAAGCAATCTTCAAGTTAGTGAGGGTAGGCTGCCTTATGTGAGTTGTTCGGTATACAAAAAAAAGCAGTGGTGTGGCCAGTACTACGCTTCAGCCGAGCATTATTATCGTAGGATGCTGTCCCTAGTACTCATTTCCTCAGGCTCAGTCGATATGGGGGTTTAAAAAGGTAACTCGATTTTATGGTGCTCCCAGGATTCGAATCCGGGACTTCTAGATTGGTAACCAGGTGCCATACTAAGTAGTCTATTAAGCCTGTCATTTTATAATTGCAAGCCTTAATGTGGAACTGTGTGTGTGTGTGTGTGTGTGTGTGTGTGTGTGTGTGTGTGTGTGTTACAATTAAATTAAATATATTTAAATTATTAAGTACAGTGCACTCCCGATTATTTATCCGCGGAAAATGGGTGGCGCGATCGCCGCGGACAATCGAATTTCTCGGATAATCCACAATGTGTACAAAAAAGGGCAGAATGTAATGAAAATTCTTTATTAAGGTTAGCTGTTTTTATTTAAAGTAAAGCAATACCGGTACAATAAAACCCAGTTAAGACGCTCGTCAAGGGACCTCGTGAAAACCGCGTATTAAGCGGGAAATTTATCAAGTAGCAATATATGTATACTTAAACTGTGTAACTAATAATCACATTTTGTATGCTGTTTAAACACTAATTAACACGACCTGACGTTTCGTCAGAAGAAGAAATACTGATAAGTTGTATTACGTGTATCATCTACTTTGAGTATTTCTGAAGTTGCTACGTATATACGAACAAACATTATATAGGCCTACAAACAATCCACGTGAACGTCTCCCTCGCAGCAGTGGTCAGATTCAGGAATGACTTACCGCAAACGTATGAATTAAAAAATGTCAGAAAAATACATGTCAGTGAAATCACTTCTGGAGCTGTCGACAAACATCACAGGTAGCGTTCAACGTCAATATCTAGTATTTCACACCCGTTAACTTAGCTAGTAGAGTACAACGGCTTTCAATTATACTGCGTAAACATAAAGACAAACATACTGAGAAAATGTATAGATCGGTATAGACCGTTTTACTCAATTCAAGATAAAAATTACTTCCACGAACCAACGGTAGAAGTGAACGTAAAACTGAGGAAGCTGCATTGGGCTGGCCATGTCGTAAGAATGAACGACAAATGAACACCTAAAAGAGGCCTTATAGGGAGTATGGATGGCAAAAGACCAAAAAACCGTCCAAGGAAAAGATGGGAAGATGCAGTCACTGTGGATGCAAGAGAGCTTTTGGGAGTGCGAGGATGGAAGTCTTTTGTTACTGATAGAGAGAGGTGGAGGGTCAGGATAGAGGAGGCCAAGGCTCGACATCGGGCTGTAGTGCCATAGGAGGAGGAGGATGATAAAAATGAGTATAAATTATGATGTCTAAAATACCCTCAGTATAAAAAAAAAAATGATATCTGATTTTGTCCATTTTTGTGGTAACGCTCAACACGGAGATGTTGATGAAGTTGCTGAACGTGCGTGCACAAGGCTCAACATGTATATTGTATAAATAACTGTCTCGCATAGTGTATTACTCGGAACGGCAGTTGCAAAGGTCAGCCCCAGAGGGTTTACGCTCGGCCGTGATACGCTTGCTCTGTCCATTTGTACAAATGAAAAATGACGCTGTAAATTAAGTTATTTTTAGTGTTCGTTGAAGCTAAAAGAGAGATACGTTCGTTCATAGCTTGCAGTCAGGTGCGTACGAACGGTGTAATATTTTTTAATGAGATTTTAAAGCGTTTTTAATGATTTCTCGCCATGCACCATTAACTTTGTTAGAAAGGAGGTCTGCGTTATTATTAATATCTACCTTTATAAAACGCGAAATATAAAGTAGATTTTTTGCACGTTTGAACTGTAAAATGTTCATTCTGTTTAGAAGTGGATTGTCCTTTAAATGTTTGTAGAGTTCAGAGGTAACGTGATCGATAGCTTTGCCTTACGCTCTCTTTTAACAAAAAACCATGACACAGCGTTTCGTACAATTATTTCCCTGTTTTCTCTACACATACTTCCCTCCTTTCTCTGGGTTTAGTAACAAAGACATTTAAGTACTTACGTAGCCCATACACTTTTGCAGTGGCGTATCTAGAATAATTTGGTCTTGACGGGGGGGGGGGGTCCGATCTAGTCAGTTTCATACAAAAGAATAAACAAGTGACGACTATAATCAACATAACTATCCTTAAAGTTGTTGTAAAAATGTGTGATAATATCGTGAAATTAATCCCATTAAAATAAACGGTAATAACTCAATAAAAATACGCGTTATTAAAATATTGTTTAGAAGATACTACTCATTGACTGGATTATTTTTCTATATTTCATATTTCAAGCGTATACGCAAATGCTGTGTAATAAACCTGTTTGTATACTTAAAAATGAGTTACTACTATATTAGCGTATACAGCTGAAAAAATAATAAGATAGTCTACAGATTAACCCTCTGGGGGGTCCGGTCCCCCCCCCCGTAAATACGCCCCTGAACTTTGGAACCGTTAGGACTTTTTGACATAGTCTGAACGGTAGTTTTATTTTATTTTTCACGTACTCGCGTTTCATTATTCGTATAACATGAATGTCATGGCGTTTTTAATCGCGATGTCCTTTGCAGTTTAATAACTAGTGAATTATTTTTAGAGCGTAGAATACGAGTAAATCAAAGAAAGTTACTCTGAGTCTAGTTTATTTTGTATTAAAATAGACTCCAGACATTTAAAGCCATCATTTTGCTTGAAAAAATTATGTTGTTTACTTGAAACGTAGTTACTGATAGTTTTAAATCGCAAAAATAATGTGTTTATCTATGACGTCGCTCGTATAGGCCTAATGTGCGTCCCTATCACTTCAGATTTGTTGGATGCTGAGGTCCCTTTAGGCTGTTGCTTCTAACTTCGTAGTTTACGTAATGATATTATCATTTTTCTCTGTCTTCATTCAATATTTTATAAATTCAACAAATTTGTGGCAACACTAGCCTCTCGGCTGAAAAAGGCAAACACGACGGGGTACCAGTCTCGGGTTAAACTGGTAACTCTAATTTGATGTTTTGCGGAGAAGAAAAAGAGAGAGTGATTCCAACACAAACATTATCTTGCTTGCTCGTAATCATTTTGTTACGGAGGACGTATGTGATCCATCGTATGAAAATTCAACAGCCGTGGGTAACGGAGCCGTAATTCACCCAAACGTTATTACTGTGTTTTGAATACATAATGCAGATACGATCACGAAATATTTATTTTATACCCACAATGTCTTGTCGAAGCAATAATTTCAGACAAGCTAATTATCCTGTCTGGCCGTGCAAACAGTAAGCTACATGACGGCCATTTGATCTGTACACATTATCTGCGATCCCATTAAAGCAATTTTCTCCGCAAATTTATGTGCAGTAGTGCATAAACGTGTAGTGAACGGTTAAACTTAATGACGAGAACGTCTACCGGACACACACGCGCGCGAACGCGCCCCTCACTATGTTTAGTCTGTACAAATAGAGCGACTGGGGGAAGTGAGAGAGCGACGGGGAGAGACTGCTTTGTTTCACGAGTCCCCGGTACCACAATTCAGTGTCGGGTACTTGTGTCACTTCTAATGACTCACGTTAGGCCAAAATATACATTCCTCCCGGTCTTTTTGTTGGGTTATTTTTCTCTGTTGAGATGCACGTACCGCAAGTACGACTCATCCATTTCTACATCTTTTCCAGCGATTCTTTTCTACCATTCCGCAACATGACCTTTTCTTTCTTCTGTGTTAATAGCTTGGTTTCCCTACCTCGATCTGTCAGTATGCGTGGACTGGATCCCTACGGACGGCCAACGACTCATGTATTAACACATCTTTCACAGCAATTCCTTTCTACCATTCTGCTACCGTGATGTTCTCTTCTCTTTCTTGTCTTAGTAGCTGGGAAGTTGGCTTTCCTACCTCGAATTGTTCAGTATTCGCGGACTGGATCCCTTACCTCTCCGTGCACAAACTGGTTACAACAGACACTTTCAGATTTTACTATCCCCTTAATAAGGTGTTTTTGAAGTTTTCTTCACTTCTGTAGGACTAGAAATTATGAAACAATATACAGTATTTCAAATATTAGTATTTCTACTCGATGATCGTTATCAGTTTTCTTGTTTACCACTATACGAATGTATGAAAAGAAAACGAAAATCGATTGATCGTTGATATACTCAGGCGCTGATGATAGAGATACGAGTCTGTGAATCTTGCCTCAGGAGAATAATTATATATTTGCCGAAAGAAATTAATTATAAATTTAATTTGTACATATTACGTATTATGAATTGCAAGTTGTAAATATATAATGCATAATCACTTACCATTTTCTACAATAAGGTATAAAGGCTCATTTAATCTAGTGTTTTTAATTCTCAATAATCTTGTTCCAGTCCATTCGAATTATGTTCATAATATTATCTATTATTATTTTGTCTGTATGTTATTATTTACAGTTTTAATATAATTTGACCTTAACACGAACTGTACGATGAACCATACGTAATTCCTCTTATGGCGTTTCAAATACAGGCTCGAATTGAGTACACTAGCTGTAAATTTAATAAAAGCTTAATTAACAGTTTAATTGATACGAGCTTGCTTAACATGCTTACGACTACTACTGTGCTTACGCTAGCCGATAAAGAGACGATAAGCTTACGTTTTTGAACAGTATACTTGTAAATTAAATAGTTTAAGGTCATCGTTTAAAATAATATAGTACGACGATCAGTAGACCGTCTTAACAATAGCTTCAAATATTTTGTTGTATATGAAAATGTTCAAACCGTTCGTAATTGTAACATCAACGTGTGTGAGTAACACATGAAAGCCTACGTGTGTTCTTGGATGGGTGTTTGGGGCATTCGTGTGGTTTTCAGTATTCACTCTATTTTCGTAAACGAAGAAATGTATCGGGCCTACATTTCTATTCTTTCTTTTATATGTGTATATAAAAATTCAAGTCGAAAATGTACACATTCTTGATATTTAACCTCAAAACAAAATACCCCCCCCCTCTCTCTCTCTCTCTCTCTCTCTCTCTCTCTCTCTCTCTCTCTCTCTCTCTCTCTCTCTCTCTCTCTCTCTCGTTCTCTCTTCCCCCCCCCATGAGAGAGTATTATGTATTATGTTAGTCTTTTATTCTTATCACGTTTCTTGTTACAGTTTCTTGTTGGTAGCCTCTTTCCTTACAGTAGCCTCTTTCGTTTAGATTACGTTATGTGAAAATCATTATGAGACATCCAACGCACGTTTTACCTATCCTGAAATTCATTCACGTATGAATTTGAAGTTTTCGTTTAACACTCCATTCAGATAGGACAGAGATAGTTTACCCATTCTCATTAGTAAGATAGTAAGTGAATGTTCTAATTTAAAGTAAACGTTTGAATAAGACGACGACAAAGGGAGGGAGAGAACAGAGAGAATCTGAACTTCGATTGTGTAGGAAGATGGCTCGTAGTAGGCTTACCTTTACCTTGCCCTGAAAACAGCGAACTCATAACGGACAAAGAGCAGCACACATTTATTAAGCGAAACCCGTACAGTTTCCGCGTTTTCTATTCATATTTTAAATTAAATCTGCACAGAGAATCAAACAAAACCACGAGTCAGAAAGGAAATAACGTATTACGAAAGGAAGGAAATAAAATTATCTGTCCGCTGACCCGACCTTGTTTAACATGACACAGCTCGGTGTTATCGTCCACTTGATAGTAGAATGTATTGTATCCCCCCATAACTGTTGTAGTAATACCGTTACACGTATTCTAAGTATTCTCTGTGTCCCTCGTTATCTCTGATGCGGTTTTTATTCACAAAATAAAGTAACGTTAAACGTTACACAATACGTATCCGCTGTTTGTGAATTTTCCACGTTACGTCACTTCCGTTCTGACGTCTTGAATCTGTTGGTAAGAAGATCGATAGGAAGTTTTCTGAAACATCGTTTTCGACGGGAGTGTTTTCTTTTTGAGTACCATGTTGTTTGTGTCTTCGTCGAGGCAGAGGTACAGCTTCCCTTTTGGATCAACCGACCCGATTATGTTACAATCGCGCGCGCAAAAGACACCGTCTCGACAGCAACGTCTAATTACTCTGGTAGAAGCCTGATTCATTGATTAATCAATAAACAGTAAATTACATTTTATTGTCTTCCTTCCTTCTCATCCGTTGATTTGCTACGTTTATTGATAACGGCCGAAAGAATAAATCGTACTCTGGAGAGGTGTTTTAAAAGCTGTAGTCCGTTGTAGCTTTCTTCAGTGTAGGGGATTCAAAATGAATCACGAGTTATACAAATATAGAAATACAAGCAAATTTATGTCTGTATATTATAGTTGTGTAGAGTAACTTCCGGTGTGCACAAGTCTCTGTGTTGATAACAAGGTTTGCTTTAACCACTAAAATCAAGTGGATTTTATTGTGACCTATGATCTAACACAGTCAACAAATTATTTCGCTCTTAAAGTTATGTATCAGGTATAAATGCTCTTTTTTTAAGTACGATGGCTGTATGAAGCGAAGAATGTATACGACGCGAATTAATACATTTTATATGGCTATTCTTTATTACTACTTTGATAGAAAACACTATTTCGAAGACCGTTTACTTTTCAATTCTGCTGAACGCTTTCGGAGACTGGTAGTATCTCCTTCTTTAGTGATTGGCAAACTCTGCTCTTCTTGCTTTTCTGGTTCACGTTTGTCGTTCTTGGGCGCCCGCGTGTGGAATTGTTAATTTATTATTATCAGATTATTAGTTTATTATGTCATCAGATATAATGTTGTGTTTGGTGTTTATTTGTGTCTATTCAGGGATTAGTCTATCGTTTTTATGATTTTGTATACATAAAGGTTTTCAAATATGTCTAAATTGTTACACCTTTTGCTGTTAATTTACTATTGTATTTTTTTTTTGTCTGGTAAGGTGCATATAATCTCTTTATGACTGACGAGCATCCATAGACTACCAATTGCTATTATCATCATCATCATACAAGAATTAGGTTTAACATCTGTTCGGACGCCGATAATGATGAATTTTTTTTTCATGGTTTCAAATATTCTATTCACTCATAACCCATAATTTGGTTTGTCGATCTTGCGCATTTGCTACTTAAGACTGCCAGTTTAATCTACACTCAGCTGCCTATATCAAGAACAGATAAAACTTGTGTTCGTACTGTAATACTGGTTATCTCGCTGCTTATTCATATTGTAACGAGGGAACGTTCTCGAACAATGGAGAGTGTCGCTCTGAACGTTTCTCGGCTAGCCGATCAGGTGGGTGTTGCTGCCAACGCCGCACTCAAGTATCCTCTAGCTAGAGTTTCCCAGTGCTTGTTAAGGTCGCATATTATGGAACATTAGTCTGGGACCCTGCAGGCTATAAATAGGCAACAGCTACTGCTTAGTTAGTCAGTTATAAGTGGTGATTTATTGAAGTGGGGTTCGAAGCATTGTGGCGAAGTGATAATTAGTGTGGAACTGTAATAGTTGACTTTATTATTGCGTATGGACAAATTTAACTAAAATTGCTGTACGGTAGTATGTTGTTGACTATCAAATTATTATTCGTGCCTAATTAAAGCTGGTTATTAGTGACTTCATTGGTGTCAGTATTTTGTTTCCACTGTACCATACGACTATACGACTATACCGTCATAACAATATACTTTTGAGACACATTTAAACAAGTACTTTTCTATTTCGCACCATTCACCTACAGGCACACCCCATGCACCCTGTAACCGAATTATTTTTGTTCACTTTCTCATATCAAAAAGAAATATCACAATCTGTAAGAAGTGGAAATTGCCAGCATGTTACAGGATACGATCAATAAGCTTTTAGGTCAAATCGGTTAATTCTCTTGTCAGCCATTATTACAGTTTTTTCAACAAAGGTAGTCATGCTGTTCTTCACAGTACTTCACAGACCGCATATTGGTCTTTCAAGTCCTTTGAACTCTCCTGATTTACACTATCAGTAGCATGTAACAGCAATTAACTGCTACTTTAACAGCAATCCAGACTATATTTTCATATTCTCTTGTTCCAGACTGTCTTTATAAACATTAAACAAAGCAGATTAAAGTCTAAGATTGCATTAAACTCTGAACAGATCCTACGTCTCCAGATCGATGTTATCCGTCATAGAATCTTACCTGAAATTATTTCACATAAAATTTGCTAAGGACGTTATGCCAATAGCAGACTATTGAGAAACAAACTCATTAGTCGAAACACAAAAATAAAAATATATAAAACACTTATCAGACCAGTTGTTACTTATGGAGGTGAGACATGGGCATTGACAAAAAAAAAAAAACACTAAGAAGGTTTGAAAGAAATATCGTAAGACGTGTTTATGGCCCGGTTATAGAATATGACGAATGGAGAATAAGAAATAACCAAGATATAGATGAGCTATTGACTCATGAGGACATCGTAAGATTCATAAAAGCTCAACGAATACAGTGGCTAGGTCACATAGAGCGGATGGATGATCAGCGTATGCCAAAGAAAATCTTGAAGGCGAAAGTCTATAAAAGCAGATGACGGTTGGCTGATGCGCTAGAAGACCTCAGAAGAATGGACGCTAGGGGTTAAAACGAGATGGCAATGGACAGGAGACTTTGGAGAAGATTGCTGTTGGAAGCCAGGGCTCACGTTGGACTGTAGTGCTGAAGAAGAAGAAATCTCCGTTGTCTGAGAAATCCCCGTTTCTTTGTCTATAACTTATCAAAAGCGTTCGAGTAATTTACAAACACCAACTGTCGTTCCACCTTATAGCCTACGTGTACTGAATGCACAATTTTATATTTTCCATCTGTTTCTATACTTGCCAAAGGTCTAATTGAACAGGCGTAATGCCAGTTATCAAGATTTTGATTCACTTACGATTTTTCTGTTTATTTTTTAAATTCTTCATCCGTTAGTTTCGTTGGGCGTTTGTTACAATATTTATAGCGTGTCAGCTAATACACACAGACTCCTCTGCGTTTTGCTAGCCGGAGGTTTATTCTAATCATGCGAAAGTCTGCAAGAGGTACCGTATACATGCGCGGCAGGGAATACGTAATGAATCCGCGGTGGGTTGAGGAGTCTGGGAATATGCCGGGAGTTCGTTGTATGAACTGTGAACTGTGAGTACCTGGACGTGTCCCCGTGCTCCGGCCGTGTTTCAGCATCTCTCGCATGTAATAAAACTGCTGTTTTCATTTCATTTCTGCTCTCGTACACTCCTTTATTTACATAAAATATTGCTCTCTGTATTCGTTTTTCTTCAGTTTGCGTACATCGTACGGCTCGATAAAAAAAGAGCACAGCAAACGGACACGCGTCTCCCGCGTGCCCGCACGCACTCACACATGCTCCCGCTCACACGCATAAGTGGAAATGGAGGCATGATAATAAGTAATGCCGTTTTTTGGCGACAGTTCGCTCGTGTTACGTCTGAAATACAAATTTCTGGCTACGTATGAAAACAAACGTCTGCTACGCGTGTAAAGTTTACATTAGTAAGCGTGGCGTGGCGCGCACGCGTGCCTGGAGAGAAGACGACGACAAAATTACGGCGTCCCGAGTACGACGTGGAATACGTGACACTTGTAATCGCCTCCACGCCATCTGACGTAATAAATGGAAGCGTTTTCTTTATACACATACACCCACGCACGCACGCTGCTGTTTCTGTAAGTCAAATACTCCAGCATATTCGAAACTTTCTGACATAGATTCACTTTACTATTCAAACAAAAACTTCCTGCACACTGTTTTAAACTTGAAGTGTTGAATGTTCTCAGTGATCTAACGCACAGAATCAACATGTCAACTGCACGTAAATTTATTAATTAAATAAGTAAGAATTTTCTGAAAGTGTGAAGTTGTTTTGTCTAACGCCCATTTTATAGAATTGTATCTGCATCATTAGAGATACAGATACAGATCGTTGACGAATAATCGATTTTAATTTCGATTTTTGTAATAATTGTTGTCGCCTTCTAGGCAGCGACTGAAATAAAACACTCGTAGTCGACACCTTGTTTATTTAACGATATCACAAATGATTTTTTTACAAGTAAAAATATAACAGAAAATATAATTACGATTCACATCTGTGGTATCGATTATTAACACAATCGTAATTTATACAAAAAAAGATAACACACAAATATAACATTGACCTACAAATACGGTATCAAACACACATACTACCTCTTAACCCACTTAACCGAACTCACAATGAGTACTGACTTTCGACTCCGTCTACTACTGTTTCTGTATATTACTTTGAAAGTGGGCTAGGGGTTCTCCAGTATATAACATTGTTTACGTAATAAACTGTGTTTATTTTACAAATTTTATTGGATGAATATGATGAACACATTGCTACGACGATAGCGAGAATCGTCGTCTTTGAGCAGTGGAAATCAAATGGTTGAACACCAGAGAAATGGTTAATTACAATTTTAATGACAAATGAAAAACCAAAAATAAAAATCGTCTACAATAATTCTTCGAATTTATAATTGCTCAAAACGTCGAAGGGGCGTAGAAAGCACTGGTAAATTCCATACTACGTCGATTACCGACTTTGTACACATGCTGCCAGAACGGATGACAGAGACTACATTCATCAGTAATTTTTGAAGAGCATTAGTTGTAAACAATAAGTGTATCTGGAATGAGAGGTAACGACTCTTCGAAATAGCTTTATCTTTGTACACGATTTATTCTCGTGGGCTGAATTACTTGTAACCTAATAAAACTCCCTGACCTGCATAACTCGCTCACTTTTTTGAACGAAGGACATTTATTATTGGGTAAATTGGGTCCATATTAGATGATTTTTCAATTAGCGGAAAAATTATAAAAATCCCGATTACGCTACTATCTTATAGTAAAATAACAACTGTAGAGAAGACAATCATAGAGAAAACACTAAAAATTGCAAACATTTCGATTTGTGTCAATTTTGTTTTAGTCTGACATCCGGCTGAATTTTTACAATTTTTGTAAATTTTTTATCCTTTTTTTGGGCCTTGGGATCCATTTTTTTTTTTTTAATTTCCAAAGCTGTACACTATATTCAGATTTCTGTTAAAATTCCCTATAATTTGATACTACATATGAATTTTTCCGATGTTATCAAAATTTTCGTCTACTTTTTATGCCCTGGCATAAAATCTTAAAATTTTGAAATGTCTATAACTTAACACTAAATTCAGAGTGTGGTAAAAATTACCTTTAATCTGATATCCGACATGGCTTTTTGTGATTTTTCACAATTTTGACGCCCTCAAATTTTTTCCACCCCCCCCTATTTTTGGGGTGATCAATCTTAAAAACAATAGGGTTCTGTAAGGGTACAGGTATGGACATTCATGCAAAGTTTCACTAAATTCGATTGATGCATTGAGAAGTTATCGTGAGACATACGCCAGATAGATATATACCCTACTACAGACAGACAAAATTCCAAACGGTCGAGTTAAATCTGTGAACTCGCTTCGCTCGTTCAATTATAAGTCCTTAAAAGCTCCAGTTCTTGCTAAGTATACATTCTATAATTAATGAAAGCATCCACATTCCACTCAAATTCTTAAGTACGCCCGCTTTTAACTACACGAATAGTTGTCATAAAGAAATTTACGATATTTTGTGGATTACACATAGGAATTTTGCGACTGGGCTTTAAATCGGGCTGCGTGGATTTTTTGTGCGGAAGCGTTTAACAAACAATTTAACGTTTTAAAACTGAGATGGCGTTAAGTTCTTGTTTAGTGCGAACCAAGACATTCACACTGTTTTTGTTTAGCTCGGTAGTTTACCTGTTTCTTTGTAGGAGAACAATTTTAGTCACATTAGTGAAAAAAGGTTAGACTTAGGACACTCCAGTTCTAATTAAACTGTCTGTCCGTAGAGTCGCGACCGCTGTTTGTTCTGATGGTGAAGAATATCTTTTAACAGTATCATCATGCTTACAAAAAATGAATTTTTCAGCCAATTCTCTTAAACCAGTATATTAAAGAGAATATTACGTCCATTTATAGGCTTTGTAAACTTTAATTAAATAGTGTTTTCCATTCCTACACAATAAATTACGTATGTATAGAATCGCTGTCGTGTCGACAGTTTCTATACTGTAGTATTAAGGTTTATTTCGTCATCAATCTCTTTAATTGATTTATTTAAGGATCCTCCAGATTCGTCTGTCGTCTAATGATCTCTTCACTCTAGCCATAACGTACTCCTACAGTCAGTGCGTGAACCAATCCTGTATCTTTCATGATCTGTCTTATAAGTGCATATTATCACCTTCTTGTAATGACGTTTCTCTCAAAAGTCTCTTTTCTCTCAGATTTTTGAAACACCGCTTTTTTATTTATCCTTTTATATCTAATTCGTTTAGGTCCTCATAATTTAAAAAAAAGACCTGTTACGGCTTCATCTTCACCTTTATAGTCCCCAATTGTTCATTTCTCTCTCTTGTAGAATGGTGCATTCCATATATATAATGTAGGACTTTTGTATCTCCAAATCAACACCTCTCATCCGAAAGAAAATTTTCGTACCAATAGGCTACATATTCTGTTCGTGTTATCTCCTTGCACTGCCAATTAATTTACTTTCAGAGTAACAAATTACGACATGAGGTTACTCTCTTAACTTTTATTTTCTTCTATCGTGATGTTTATGTCATACTTGTTATAGGCCTATTTGTACTGCTTCTCATTACTTTGACTCTTAGGTTGGTCTTAGTTAAATTACGTTACAGTAGTTAAATTAGTTACATTATCTGGATTCCTCTCTCGGTAGAATTCCTTACAAAATATTCTCCAACTCTTCTTTTTCAACTAAGAGAACAATTACATCCTGAACACGCTAAATTAACGTGTGAATGCAAGTTTTATTGACGCGTTCTCGGGACCTTAAATTATTTCAAAGGTTCTATCGAAGTAATAAATCTTTCAGTTATCAGGAGTCTTGTTTATGTTGCAGATACACACATCGCTGATCCGAGGCCGACCAGGAGCCAACAGGTCCAGCGCAGAGTTAGCTCAGTTCACGCGAGCCAGATACGTTCGTCTGCGGTTTCAGAAGCTCAGAGCGTTCAGCGCCGACCGATCTCGCATCGAACTAGCAACCAACGCCAAACGACTGTTTTATTCCATCAAAGACATCACGATCGGTGGTCAGTGCATATGTTCGGGACACGCCTCCAAGTGCCGGCACAGCGCCTTGACAGGGGTAAGGTTTCTACAGATACGTACAATACATTATACTCGTAAGCTCCCCCGTACATTCCATTTATTAAAATGAATTACAAATTGGTCACACTCACATCTAATATTGTTCACGGAAGTTGTACAGATGGATATATTGTAATAATGATCACTTAATATTATGAATACAATAAGAACGATTTGTTCTTTTGTACCGGTAATTGTCTTCGTATGCTTTTGGTCACTCACAGCAGAGAATGGTTGCCCTTTTATTATCCTTTTTTTTTAATACATTAATATTCAGTATATTTTCATGAAAGAGTACGGAACAGTCACTGATACAATACTTGCAAATTATATAAATGGCCCTACTGGAAAATTAAAATTGTTTTCTTGTACAATGTTTTCATGAATTCAGTTGTTTCGACTGAAAAGTGAGAGACTTGTTTGGCTTTATTATTATTATCAAGTTGAAATTCTACTCTCGGAAATAGTGGACGTCAATTATTACAAGCTCAAAATTCCACTGGTCCTCCATCTCTGTCATTCTCTATGACATTAACCATTCTGTTCATGTCACTGTGCATTCCAAGTGTTTTTAGCAGTTTATTTTATGTCTTTTCCTGTAGCCAAGTTGATAGGCTGTCATTTCCTGTGGTGTACAACTTGATACAACAATCAAATAGTTTTACAGATTACCTGACTAGCAGCAGTGATACAACTTCAATATTGTATGTATTTGTTACTAAAAGGGAGAATAACGTTTAATGGATTACTTTACTTATGAATAATTGTTGGTTTAAATGTATTGTTATAAAATAAAATTTGTGATTGTTTCAGTTTGTTTTTACCATTAAGACACACTCACCACCCGTACTTCACCCATGAATTGATGCCGTATTGTTTAATTAATACATACATACATATTCGGCACTACATTTCAGGATGGACCTTGGCCTCCCTAGTGATCTGCCTCCAGATAGTCCAATCATGAGCCTTGGTCTTCCACAAGCTGACACTCATCCTAGTCAGGTCTTCTTCCACGTCGTCTTGCCATCGTTTTCTTGGCCTGCCTCATCTTCTGCGCCCATCTATGTGCCCATTCATTATCCTTTTGGAGAATCTTTGGTTGTTCCATTCTTTTTACATATCCTATCAAGCTGATTCTTCTGGATTTTATAAATCGGACAATATCTCCCTGTTTCAGAATGCAGTCTATTTCTTGATTATATCTGACCCTCCATTCTCCATTATAACATACAGGTCTGAAGATTCTTCTAATAATTTTCCTTTCAAAAGTCCTCAGAGCCTTCTCATCAGCTGCTCTGATTAATTAATATAATTAAACTAAAAGCAATCAATTTCAGTTTCTGTGTACTGTAAGCTCAATTCGACATTTAAATCCTGTGTGTCAAAATTAATAATTTCGTGTTGTTTATGCATAGGAATCCATATGCGACTGTGAGCATAACACATGCGGAACACACTGCGAAACATGTTGTCCCTTGTACAATCAGGAACCATGGCAACAAGGTACTGTGTACAGGAGTGCACCCTGCCAGAGGTGTCAGTGCTTTGGTCATGCTACATCTTGTAAGTACGACCCTGAAGTCGCTGCTGCTCGACTCAGCCTCAACATCTTTGGGTATTTTTCTGGTGGCGGAGTCTGCATCAATTGTACTGTAAGTCATTAAATGCATACCGTATATAGTGTATATAACTACAGAATCTTTAAATAATTTACTGTTTATTTATTCAAACTTATGAAAATGGGTAGATTTGAAATATATTTGTAAGCATCATTTTGTTTTAACTTTTTCTACTTCCAAATGATATGAATGTTATTGACAAGCTTATTTATTTAAAAAAATGTTGTTACAGAAAATGTTAGAAATTTATATTTTTATCTATATGCTTTACTGAAACAACACTGTTTATTTAAATAGCCCATTGTTTAATTAACAGCCTATGGAAAGAACTCCTTCTTTCACATCATAAATAAAAGTCAAAATTGATTGCATTCATGGCAAAAATTACAGTTTCTCATGCCTACAGCATTTTAGGGCAACATAATTATTTTATTAGAAGCACTGTAACTACTGATTTACGGATTTGTAGATTCCAGTAACACACTATGATTTTATGATCCCAATTTAATACTTGTATACGACTTAATGAGACATTCAGCTTCCATGTGAGTTATATCAATTTTGTCTGCCCATGTAACAAAAGTATTGTACAATTGTAAACATTTGTTTTGTATTTGATTCAATGATTCAAGGTTTCATTTTCTTGTGTGTCATGTCACAGTAAGTGATAGACTGCATGCATTTGTTCTTTTCCATCAAAAAATAACTATTAGATTTTTAAAAATTTGTAATGAATTTGATTAAAGTAATTTTTGTTATTGTTGACTAAAACTTAACACAAAACTTTTGAACGCCTTTGTTACTTGAAATTCTTGAAATTATACTAAGTAATAATTCTAACTTCTACCCATTCTGTTACATGATATTTCAAGAGCAGTTGTAATGGTACTGATCAGTCATCATCTAGCATAAATGAGTTTGGCAAAACTTTGTGAATAAAACAAAGTTTTCAGATAGTAGACATATAATACTGAACAACAAAATTTTATATAACAATAATGCAGAATATGTTTCCACAAATCTATTATACTTTGTACTTCACCAGCAATTTTTTCATTGATGAGAAAAAATGTTAAATGATTGACTTATCTCGACTAAAAATCTTGAGTCATTAACACTGAAATGGAATATAGATTCTTCATGTCCTTCATAAACTTTCTTATTGGAACCAAAAATAACAGACTAACTCTACCGAAATTATAACAAAGTAATGAAGGATGGTTATTTATAATTTTTATTCAAGTTTTTCATTTTATACCTTCAAGATGGTCAACACTGTTATATTGCTATATTCATATGGAAAGTATATTAAGTGATTTGCACAATGTAAGTAGTCTTGAGTTATTTGAGCTGTTTTTCTTAACATTCAGTAAAATCCCACACCTTACTGGTATCTAAAATCTAATACTATAAACAAAATACTCATAATCCACTGTCACGGAATATAGGCTAATTAAGGATAGACATAACTGTGAAAGTGTGATAATGTCTTTATAACAAAACTGAAATCTTGTAATTACATAAGAAGTTACATAATTCTTTTTGTAAAAAAAGGCAGCAGCAAGTGATAAGATGTCAAAGTTCAAAAGGAAATGAATAAAATTTCACCAAACCTTATCAGAGACATAAAAACATGTGAAATTAGTAAAAACTTTATTTAAATGTTTAGACTCTTGTAATAAAAACAGTCAAATGAATGACTGTAAAGTAAGTAAAGTTATGATATTTTATAACCAAAATTCAATATAATAATAAAGTTGAATATTTGTGGGCTAAAAACATTTTATTTCTTGCACGTGGTTTTGTTAAACCATGTTTTTTACATTTAGGTGAATGAGCACTTTCATTCTATCAGCATTTGTTATTCTTTCATAGTCTTGTTAAGTCAAGTTAAGTGATATTTGTAGCAGCTAACAAAAATATTTTATTGCAGCTTTAATTATAAAATGGCATGAACTGTTACACTACAAATGACTTATACAGATCTGTTTGTTTAGTCCAGTGACTAACTGTACACATTGAAAATAAATATTTCACAATCCTTTTATGTTTCTTTACATTGGTAACTTTTTTCTCGTGGTTATTAATAATTGTTAACTTTTGAGTGAACTCATCTTAGTGACTATGTGCTAAACTATGACTAAAATATTCTAATGGCCTGAAAAATGTTTAAAGTGATAGAAGAGCTTACACGCACAGACTTAATCATTGAAGTCTATAAAAATTTTTATTAATGTTAGCAATTTTCTCCGATCAACATTTTTTAATAATTTTTAAATATAGTCAGTTCTTCAAGAATTTACCTTAAATAATTATTATTCAATCTGCAGAATATATTTCAAAATGAGACTTTGGCTTTGTACTCAACATGAATCAATTAGGGTTCAGGGTTGATTTCCAAGTCAGTTGACAGTAGTTACAAATCTATAGCAGAGTTCAGTGAAACATTGTGAATAAAATGGTGTCGCTTGATCGGAGACCATAATACAAGGATGCTACAGCTAATGTTGACGTTAAAGTCAAAACTGTACTCTTAAAATTTCTTTATACCACCGTATGCTCAAAGCAAACAAAACACACACACACTCATTCTCATCATTCCAGTAGGTTTCTGTAGAACACAAAATTCACTAATTCTCATAAAATTCTCATAGTCTTTGTTAACTATACAAGGGAGTAATTATACTTGTTTGTACGATATAGGTGTTTCATTAAGCATTATAGTCTTCAGATATTATCAGGTACAAATGTTGTTATATCAGTCCTTACTGTTATTTGTGGATTAACATTCCTCCTATACTTGGGAGGACATATAAAGGCAAAAAGTGAGAGCGCATTGCGCAGAGAGAGACAGAGTGTAACACTGTGACAGCCAGTAAGTGAAACGATTGACTGGCTCTTATTGGCTGATACATCACGTGATACTATGCTCTTGCCTCTGTGCAGCTGGCAGCTCTCGATTTCATATGTGCTCCCGAGTCTAATTGTATGTGTATACAAGTTGGCTGGTAATCGATATTTTGCTGTATTTTTTAGCTGGACTTGTTTCAGATTGTTACTATTATAAAGTAGTTTTAAAAATTTAGAATGTGTTTTTTTATGTTTTTTTTTTAATTTATTGGTATCTAAAGGTATGATATTTATATAACTGAAACTCAATATATTAGATTGATAAATAATGCTGTATTACTAATAATTTATTCTGCTTGAATATTAAAATTTTTCCGAAATGTTAAAAACTTTTTTCATTGTATGTAATGTTAAAAACTTTACATAACTTTTGTTTGAACAACATAAATTATTAAAATATATAAAGCTGCAGAGTTCATGTCATGCTTACATAAACCAGATATCCAATATCAAGTTTAGCTGTTCATACATTATTAAACTTTGTATTATTCTCAGACTCAGTAACACCAATCCCTTCAAATAGGTAGCCTATGGTAGAAAATATACAATTTTTTACTATAACAATCCTAATTTATTCATAGCTGATCAATATAAATTGATTTAAACATGATTATTTATTTGAAGTAGCAAATTTAATATTTAACAGAGTCACTTAAAGTAAAAAAGTATTTATTGTATTTATTATAAAAATATGAATATGTAATAATATTATTTATACATATTCACACTTGAGTAGTGAATTGCATCTGATTTAAGTAAACAAAATGTTTAACAATTTAATTTACCAGATATTGGAACATATTTTGTATTAATTATATAATGTCCTCATGATATAAGTCTGTGTGTGTGTGTGTGTGTGTGTGTGTGTGTGTGTGTGTGTGTGTGTGTGTGTGTGTGTGTGTGTGTGTGTGTGTGTGTGTGTGTGTGTGTGTGTGGACGCATGCGCACGAGAGAGAGAGAGAGAGAGAGAGAGAGAGAGAGAGAGAGAGAGAGAGAGAGAGAGAGAGAGAGAGAGAAATGTTAATACTATAAGAGAAACTATATAAACCCATGTTACCAATTATTGTAGTATAGGTCAGGAGACGTAATGCTAAATATTTAGTAACCAATTTACAGAAGCACACAACAGGAGTGAACTGTGAGCATTGTGAAGCAGGGTGGTACCGACCCTTGGGTGTCAGGCCAGATGCTGCAGAACCCTGTTTGCCATGTAACTGTCATCGACAGGGATCTACAGGAAACTGTGCTCGAGATGACTCCCAAGCAGATATAGGCAAGGTTTGTTTTTTTATAATACAGTAGTCGCAGTATGTATGCCTGTTATAATATAATAATTATTATTATAGTAATTATAATGCTGACTTATAATACTAGGGACAATTTCACTCTTCTTCAATAACATTGTCTAATAAAGGCTTTAATAATAATAATAATAATAATAATAATTTTTTTTAATTTCCTTTATTTTTACTTTTGTTGTTACATAGTTGCCAAGGTTTACATTTTTATAGTACCCAAGACAAATAGTGTACTTACAGAAACTAAAAACAAACGTTATGTCACTATTGAACTGAAAGAACTTTCCTGAAAAAAATTTAGATTACCTATGTATAAATAATGCAGATTACCTCTGCAAAATATATGTAATGTGCATATATAGTGATATAAAATATATTTGCAGACAAAAATTTATTTATCTTGTAAATTATGGCTCCTAGAAATCTTATTAAAAAATGAGACTCAGCACAAGAATTAAATTTTATAAAACAATTGCCATACCTACATTGACATATCCGAGGAGGTATGGGTCATGACAAAAAAGGAATGTGGGGGGATTCAGAGTGCTGATTCGAAATGCAGTTTTTTCGAAGTACTTTACACTATACTTTGTAAGTTAGAAAAAGGAATGAGGATAAGAGCAGAACTAAGTGTAAAAAATATAAATACAGTTACTTCAAACTATAGAATATAATGGTGTAATGGATGGGTCATCGAGGATGAGATTGGTGCTGGAACAGGTTTATATAACCTAGACCATGAAGCGAAGAATAAGAGAAAATGAAATTTATTGTTTGCTAATATCATATATAACATTCAGTTGCTACAATAAACTCAAAACATCAAGAGTTTCAAAGACAATATAGAAGAAAGTACAGTTCCATTAGTCTTTGGTCAGATAATGACATACATTGGCTGCTAAAACCTTGCATATGAAAACACAAGAAGTTAGAATACTTTGTTGAAACTATGAATAGGTTAATTTTCATAATTATAAATATACTGTTAAATTTATCATTGAAAATATGATAAATTGTATGGACCATCAGATTTTTATGTCAGAGGTCTTTCATAGCGCACACACTATCTTTTCCTGAGCAGCTTAATTAATTGTTTAACCAAAAAGATAGTAATAATAAAACTAGCATTAAAAAAAATTGTATACTCCTAATGATTTATTGCCATCACCAAGATACATTAGGAGTACATAAAGTCAATCTCATTCTTTTACTATATGTTTCTGTGTAATGTTAGCACATGCGCACACATGCGGGCGCATACATGTGTGTGCGCGCGCGTGCTATTGATTTCATGTATGAACACAGAAAGTATAATGTACCTGTTTATTAACAGATTTTTTGTTAGAAAAGAAATAATCTCACATTTATTCCTGTCTTGTGTGATATTCGAACATAGGCATATAAAAATCATTGTAGTTTATTGTGGGACAACCCAATTTTTAAAGCCTCTGTAAATTTGTAAAGGTTTAAATTGCATAAAGATATACAGATTTTACACATTAATATGAATAAGATATAATCTCACACCATAAAAGACACTCATTAAAACTACTTATTAATGTATTCAGTTCTATCAGAATAGGTGAAGGTATAAATTAACAGAGATGCATTTATCATTACAGATAGCAGTAGGCCTATATTTCTTTCATCATTATTTCAGGGCATTTTTTCAGATATTTTGTATATCACAAAATTTACCCACTGAGATTTATCTTAAACGTCTAAAAGTGTCCCCTGTCAAATTATCATTATTATGTCAGTGCCATTAGTGCCTTCAAATACCTTACTACTCCTGGGTTCATTGAGTCCATATTGTCTCAAGTTATATCCAAAAATGTTTCCTGTTAATACTGTTGCCTGTGTGCATTAAGTAAATTGTATGTTCATTCCTTCTCAAGTTTGAAAAATTCTTATCTTGAAAAAATGTTGCACATCTAAATTTTGTCATCTCTAACAGATTAGATTATTATATGCATTGGTTATAATAATAAAAAATTTAATATATTTTTAAAATATCAGACAGTCAGGGTAATATACAGCATATTAAACTGTACACAAGTTGGTTAATTTATACTCCAACAAGCTGAGCATTAACACTGCTGTTGCTCCTTTTAAATCATGGAATGTACACATAGAGTTTCATAAGTCAGTCACCAAAGAGGTATAAAGAAGATTTATTTCATTTATCTCGTAGCTAGTACACCTGACACTGCTGTTAGCTGTTTGGTCTCCAGTTTCTTCCAGTAACTGCAACAGTTGCTCTCTGTATTTATAGGACAACTTTGCTGCCACTAAAGTCTCTGGTGGACAAGAAACTGGTCATACAAGACAAACAACTGTCGTACAGCAACAAACATGAGTTTCAATTAAGCTTAAGCGTAGTTTATAATAACACACACACACACACACACACACACACACACACACACACACACACACACACACACACACACACACACACACACACACACACACACACGTTTAATGCAAACTGCATTAGTGTGCTAAGTAGAATACTTTTAAAAACATTTCAATAAAAACATTCTGCCATGATTATGTGGTGAATTATGAAGTCAAGAGTGTAATGTGTAGCAACATTTTTACTCTTGTATTTACTTGAACACATTCTAAGTTCATTTATATTTAGTTGTAACAGTACTATAAACTGGATATTTTAGTGTGGTTTTAATGGTACATTTGAGCATTCTTAACAAGTCTTAAAGTAGTATGAAAGTAACGAGTTCTTACACTCAAGGTAACCTGCATTTTTATATAATGTATAACAAGTTCATACATATGCATGCACAAGCACACATACACTTTAATATATCATATAGCGTTTATTTATAGTATTTTGACTGTGAAAATTAATTTTTGATTTTTAATCCTATGTCACCCACTTTTGGATGCAGCAAATATAATTTTTATCTTAAGGTCTCTTATTTTTGATGTCGATTATAATGATTTATTTTATTTATGATTTAATTTTTTAATATCTGTTACTAAATACGTCTACTCATTATTATGTAATTCATTAATTCGGTTGGGCGCCAGAGCAGAGTATCCCAGGGTTTATTAAGAAATAAAAACTCGTTCAGTTCAGATACCAATATACTATATTATTCCATTTTCTTACAACTAAGGCATTTGACATTTTATCATAACATTATGATATTTAACAGAACATTATTAATACGTTTAATATACTTTTACTACTAGCTTCAACGTATTATGATTCTTTACTATTACTATTATTATGTATTCTTCAGTTAACAAGCTGCAGTATTATATTCTATTCATCTGACATCTATAGATGACTCATATCAAATTACTATTACTACGATATTCAATTATTCCCTTAATTATACAGTGACTAATAATAATACCTTTCTAGTATGTCATATTACATAAATTGCATTGTTAGTATCTGAACTCGCGTGGGTTTTTTGAAAATGAGATGAGTTATACTATGGTAGATATTAATTTTTTCTATGTTTATATATATTAGAATTCTGAATTGTTAAGATTTTTAGATGTTACTTGTTTGCAGGATTCCAGACTTTGATTAGCTGCTCTACGCCGCTTATTGCACTTCACTTTCACTACACATACTTGATTAGCACTTCTTAAACTTGAATATACGCTCGCGTTGTACTTACGTCACACACATAAATAAATATACTTTCAATTCAACTTCTTACGCACATCTGAAATATCTTCCGAACACGTACTTTACGTGCACTTATGACATATTCTTCCTTCACGTACTTTACACGCACTAACTAAATACTCTTCTTGATACTTTAACGTTTTACTTCGTGATTATTATTAATGACCTAATTTATACGTTTAAATAACAAACTATTATGACGTTCCGCTAGATTACTAAAAGTTTGTATAGAGCTACGCAGGTTTCGCGTGCTCGTCTTGGAATTTACTTAAAAAGAACCTCTCTTTTTATAGTTTTGCTATTGATTCTATCACCACAACTCTGGTTGAAGACACTTTCATTGGCCAGAGTTTGAAATATTTCCTGGTTTATTTGAAATTCTCCATTCTTGTCTCGTTATTTTCACGCACGCAGAACTGACGCTTTTTCTTATTGGTTAACCAGTGCGGGCACGTTATTTTTTACCGCGTGGTCGCTTAGCTGTTAAAAACGACGCTACTTTCTAAAATTGTAATAAATATTGGGCTGTCATCTTTTGTCTCCTGAAGGACATCGACCGGCTTTTTCTAACGGTACATGTCGTTTTTTTTTGCTGTTTTCATACACAAAACAATTTATGCATTTATGACATACTAGGTACAACCGCCTATTGTATTTTTATTTCGCTGGCGACAGACTGTCGGCACACAAGCCTCGCCATTTTCATTCTTTACTCTACGTATTACATTTATGTGTATTACAATTGCATATCTTATCATACATCTATAACTATGATTAATAATTGAAGTTTTTATCTATATATTACACATATTGCATTGATTTATAATGTTCCACAGTAACGTTACATCTGTCCCCCGAAATGATTTCTCTATAATTGTCTTAGAGAATTTGAGACATCATTTTGTATGCCTCTTACAGCATAACCATTCAATGAAGGGTTTGTTTACAAATTTGGTGTGACACACTTTAACAATATGGTCAAAACCGGTCCCCTTAGCTCGTCACTCTCGCTTTTGCTCGGGGGGGTTTGGCGCGGTCATTCACATCTTACCACCCTAACTTCTACCTTACATAATACTACTTTTTCACACCCTTGCTTACCCGCTACGTTAACATACATTTCGAACAATCACTATCTCCTTTAAATTACATTATTCTTAGTACATTACATGGATTTACACACACACAAAAAATATATATATATTTTTTTCATTAGATTTGTTACGTACAAAATTTTTCATATTAAGTTAAGTTACATATAAATTTTCATGTTAAGTACGTACAATTTTATTTTATGTTAAGGAATTTTAATATTATTTATTTTCAAATTCCCTATTAATTATAATGACTCATCCATGGTAGTATGTATGGCTTCATCTGCCTGACGTTGAAAATGCCACGCACCGATTCAAGGTCGTCGACCTCAGCTACCACGTATGTTGCACCCCCTTTGACCTCCTTGACCTTGTATGGGCCTTCGTAGAGCTCACAAAATTTTGCAGTGATTTTATTTGTTAACTCAGAGATCGGGTTGGTTCTGATCAGCACCAGGTCTCCAATATTGAACTTCAGCTGCATTTTCCCTTCATTTTGTTTCCTCGCTCTCTTCTCACCCTTTCTTTTCAAATTTTGGTAGAGTTCACCTGGGTTTACCTTCCTTTCGTCCTTCATCAGTTCTTTGTCAACGTACATCTCCCACACTCTTTTTGGTTTCCGACCCCAATGAGCCTGATGTGGTGTCATCTCGATGGTGTCGTGATATGTTTCATTGATACTCTTTTCTACCAATCGAATATATTTAGCCCACTTTGTGTGGTGTCCACCCACCAGTATTCGAAACATATTCCCTAGCTGTCTGTTTACCCTTTCCGCTAGGTTCGTACATGGGTTCCGAATAGCAGTGTACTTTGGTTTAATCCCAAGGTGGATTAAGTTCTTCACCCACGATTTACTGGTGAATTGGGCTCCATTATCAGTTAATATAGCATTTGGTTTACCTACCTCCTGTATATATACCTTTAACTTATTAATTGTTGTGGCAGTCGTTGCTCTCTTCATGGGATATAATCTTACATATTTAGTAAAGTTATCTATAATTATTAATAAATATTTTCCACCACCCGTTGATGTTGGTAGTGGTCCATAGAAATCCATGCTGACCAGCTCTCCTTGGGCCTTTGGTAATATTGGTTTGGTCTCACCAATTCCCTTTCTGTGGTGATCCTTACATTTTTGGCATCTTTCGCAGTTTCGGATCAATCGTTTTGTAAATTTAGACAAGTGGTCCTCTGTGAAGTATTCTTTGGCTAGTTCATATGTTCTTTTTATACCAATATGACCATATATTGTGTGGATCTCCTTAATTAAATCTTCACCCAGCTCTTTCGTCAGTACCAGTCTCCATCTCCGCTTCTCCTGATGGTATAATTTTTGGTTGTACCACGTATATATCTTGTGTAGTTTACTGCACAGATCACTCTGTAATTGATTTATGATTTTATTCAGTTTCTCATCGTTTTTCTGTAACTGTGATATGTTTTGTAATTGTTTCCTTAGCTTTGGGTTGATCTTTATTTCCATCGCATTTATTTCTAATTCCTCATCATAATCCATGGGCCTGTCCATCTGTGAATCTTCGGGATATCTACTGAGTATGTCCGCTATGATGTTCTCACTACCCTTACAGTGTAGGATCTCGAAGTCGTGAAGTCGTACTCCTGGATAGCGAGTATCCATCGCGTAATTCTTGAATTCGTTAACTGACATTTTTGCATGAAAGTTAGGGTCTTGTTGTCCGTTATTATTGTTAGTGGACGCCCTAACACATAGGTTCGGAATTTCTTTAAGCAGTGTACTACACTTAATAATTCTAACTCTGTGGTAAAATAATTGAGTTCTGCTCCCCTGAAAATGCGGCTAGTAAATGCAACAACTCCTATCTGATTATCGTCGTTAATTTGATACAACTGCCCTCCTAACGCATATTTACTTGCATCTGTTTGTAGGTAAAATCTTTTGTTAGGATTTGGATGTCTGAGCATTACCATGTTTACGAACAATTGTTTTACCTTCTCGAACTGTTCGTCCTGCTCCTTTGACCATTTAAACCTTACTCCTTTCTTGCAGTTGTAGCAGTGGCTGAGTCTCTTCGGCATAACAACTCGTAAATTTATTATAAAAATTTGTTAATCCTAGGAATCCGTTTAGCTGTTTTGGATTCCTTGGTCTAGGGAAGTTCATTATTGCAGCTACCTTTTCTGGTGATGCACTGATGCCTTTAGTAGATAGTTCGTACCCTAGATAATCTATCTTTTGTCTGAAGAACTTTGATTTCCATAGATTCACGGTGAGGTTAGCTTTTTTCAAGTTTTCGAGTAGCAATCGCAGGTGGACTATGTGTTCTTCGATGCTCCGGGATACGCATAAGCAATCATCCCCATATATAATTGTGAATCGCTTCACCTCGTCAGTCAGTACATGGTCCAATCCACTGGTCAGGCTCGCCAAGCTGGTTTTTAGTCCAAACGGAGTAACAGTGTAGCGGTAGCATCGCCCCTTATATAAAAACCCTGTGTAGTCACGGCATTCTTTAGCTAATGGCATCTGCCAGAAACTACTAGTCAGATCAATACTGCTCATTACCCTTATGTCACCGCAGTTCGCTAATACCTCATTAATTGGTACTGCCCCTTCATAATCTGGTACAGTCACCGAATTAATTCGCCGAGTGTCCAGACATAGCCGTACCGACTGGTCCTTCTTGATGACAGTCACGATAGGGTTTATATATGGGCTGGCAGCTCGCTCTATCACTCCGCATTCCTCCATTTTTCTTATTTCTTGGTCAACGGCACTTTGATATTTTATTGGTATAGCCCAACCCCTTATGCAATATGGCGTGTTATCCGTTACAACG
Organism: Magicicada septendecula; assembly: GCA_034769895.1. Taxonomy (NCBI): domain Eukaryota; kingdom Metazoa; phylum Arthropoda; class Insecta; order Hemiptera; family Cicadidae; genus Magicicada; species Magicicada septendecula. The sequence continues at coordinate 184,662,838 of CM068371.1, read as the reverse complement.
AACTTGTGCTCATATCAATTTACTCTACCTGGTTGCTCCCGAAATATTCTATGGTTATTTAATAATACCTCTTCCAGCTCCTTCTTCGTTTGCTTGCTCATCCCAGTCACCTCCTCCAGTTTTTCCCGGATCATTGTAGTGGTATGTTCCTCTCCCTGGTTCACTTGCAGTGTTAGCATTTCTAAACTTTCAGGTACACCTATTTCCGTGACGTGATTCTTAAATGTTATCTGGTTGTTATTGAAATTGATGATACAGCCACATTCTTGTAACAGCTCGATCCCCATTATACAATCTCTTATTAGATCGGGTACTACAATAAACACACTATCAATCACGCATGCCCCGAAATTTACTTCTACTAGTATTTGTTGGGTAATTTGCTTCGATTTTTTACCAACCGCTCCTTTCACTATTGTATTTGTTAGTCTTAGTATATTCAATTTTCCCATTTTATTTCTGTTTTTATTAAACCATTCTCTGGAAATTGCATTAATCTGGCTCCCAGTGTCAAGTAAAGAAATAACCGGTACCCCATTTAGATGTAACTCCACTTCCGGACATTTCAATCTTCGTGTTCTTACCGTCTCCTTATCCTCTTCTAATAGGTCATCCCTTATGTCTATAAATGTTGTGCTAATTTCCTTATAACTACGTACTAAATCTACCTTATCACTACGTGGAACCCTACTCAGTTTTTTGAATTAGGATATTGTGTATTTGGGCTTGATGTTTGTCCTTGAGCTTGACTAGTACTTGCGACGGCGTTGACCTGCGCCTCGTATACGTGCTTTTGTGGACCCTTGTTTACGTCCCGTCGACCGTGCTCATTATTATTCTGCACCTGGTTCCGCCATGAGTTATTACCGTTATCCGCCGGCCTTTCTGCTCTCCTATTCTGCCACGGGCGATTTGTACTCTCTTCTTCTCATTTTACCTGCAGTCGTTCTACTGTATTCATACTTCCCATTGCTGTAAACTCCATCAATAACATTTGGAATTCGGCAATGTTACTGACTCCTCTAGTGATAGTAGCGACAGCTATATCGTGGTGGTAATGGCGTGCTAACTTCCTTATTAGGTGTTGATCAGATATGGGTGGAATCAGTTGGCGATTTTGTAATATACATCTTTCCATGTATTGAACCATGCTCAATCCACTCTCATATCTGTATTTCCCGAATTCCAGCCGATCACGCACCTCTTCTTGTACCATTTGGTCCAATACTTCGCAATGAATGCGTTCTGGAACTCTTGAAATGTATTAATATCATTTCGTATTAACCCCCACCATATCGCTGCTTCACCTTCTAGATGTCTTGCGACCCAGTTTACCCCCTCATTCGCGTAATACTCCTTCCGGATCTCCTCCAACTCCTTTATGAATTCCATGGCGTATTCCCCTTCCCCGTTGAACGACACACTCTTCAGATGCTCCACCGTGATACTGCGTTGCACTGGTACCGCTCCCAACTGCGCAAATCTCGCTCTCACGTCTTCCTTTACCTGAGTTAATCGTCCATCCACTTCTACACAATTGTTTTCGTATCGTTCTGTGAGTCTTTGTATCTGCTCTGTAGTTACTTCTCTTACCTCATTTATTTCACGGTTAACTTCTTGTCTGTGTTGCTGAATTTGGTCTTCTTGTTTCTTATTATTTCGATCTACCTTTTTAGTTAGCTTGTTAATTTCTAGTGCGACTTCTTCTCGCGTGTGCCGGATTACCTGTTCTTTTCTCTCCAGTTGTTCGTTCACGTGTATTTGAAATGTTTTCATCTCTTCATTTACCACTTCCTTTGCTTCCGATCTCACTTTTGTTGATAATTCTTGGTTCTCGTGCCTAATCTCACTAAGTTGTTGTTCTACTTGCAATCTGTGCTCGTTTAACTGTTGTGTCATGTACTGTTCAAGATCCTTCTTTAATTGTATATTGTTTTCATGCATGCTCTCTTTAACATCTTCAATTCTTTTTTCTAGCTGCTTGGTATTTTCTGCCAGTTTTTCCGTCATGTGTTGCGTTAATTTTTCTTCCAATTTTTCCGTCCGTTTATTGTTTTCTGTTGTTTGTTTAGTGATTTCTGTCATTTGTTTTGTTAGTTTTTCTGTTGTCTGTTTATTGGTTTCCGTCATCTGTTGATTTAATCGCTTATTATCTTCTGTTATTTGTTGTTTTAATTGTTGTAGTATTGTGACTATGTCTATGTTTGTTATTGTATGTTGTGTTGCGCTGGTTACGTTTTCTTCTGCCCATCCCCTTGCCTCTGAAGGAACCGGTGCGGTTTCGTTGTCGGTTAGTTCATCAAGTATTCCCGTATCTCCCATCTGGTTATTAACTTCGAACTCCCCTTCATCACTATCATTGGTATTATAGTAACTTGCCATTTTTACTTCACTATTTATATTTCTATTAAAATTCCTTAATTCTCTAGTTTTACTTCTAGTTAACATTAATTTTAAATTTTTATATTCTATTTCTTATTCTCTACTCATCTCATTTTACCGAGCTTACTTAATTTTATAATCAAGCTCCACTAGTTGGGCGGCAAATAAGACTTTTATTTATTAAAGCTCCACTTTTGGATGCGGCAAATATAATTTTTATCTTAAGGTCTCTTATTTTTGATGTCGATTGTAATGATTTATTTTATTTATGATTTAATTTTTTAATATCTGTTACTAAATACGTCTACTCATTATTATGTAATTCATTAATTCGGTTGGGTGCCAGAGCAGAGTATCCCAGGGTTTATTAAGAAATAAAAACTCGTTCAGTTCAGATACCAATATACTATATTATTCCATTTTCTTACAACTAAGGCATTTGACATTTTATCATAACATTATGATATTTAACAGAACATTATTAATACGTTTAATATACTTTTACTACTAGCTTCAACGTATTATGATTCTTTACTATTACTATTATTATGTATTCTTCAGTTAACAAGCTGCAGTATTATATTCTGTTCATCTGACATCTATAGATGACTCATATCAAATTACTATTACTACGATATTCAATTCATTCCCTTAATTATACAGTGACTAATAATAATACCTTTCTAGTATGTCATATTACATAAATTGCATTGTTAGTATCTGAACTCGCGTGGGTTTTTTGAAAATGAAATGAGTTATACTATGGTAGATATTAATTTTTTCTATGTTTATATATATTAGAATTCTGAATTGTTAAGATTTTTAGATGTTACTTGTTTGCAGGATTCCAGACTTTGATTAGCTGCTCTACGCCGCTTATTGCACTTCACTTTCACTACACATACTTGATTAGCACTTCTTAAACTTGAATATACGCTCGCGTTGTACTTACATCACACACATAAATAAATATACTTTCAATTCAACTTCTTACGCACATCTGAAATATCTTCCGAACACGTACTTTACGTGCACTTATGACATATTCTTCCTTCACGTACTTTACACGCACTAACTAAATACTCTTCTTGATACTTTAACGTTTTACTTCGTGATTATTATTAATGACCTAATTTATACGTTTAAATAACAAACTATTATGACGTTCCGCTAGATTACTAAAAGTTTGTATAGAGCTACGCAGGTTTCGCGTGCTCGTCTTGGAATTTACTTAAAAAGAACCTCTCTTTTTATAGTTTTGCTATTGATTCTATCACCACAACTCTGGTTGAAGACACTTTCATTGGCCAGAGTTTGAAATATTTCCTGGTTTATTTGAAATTCTCCATTCTTGTCTCGTTATTTTCACGCACGCAGAACTGACGCTTTTTCTTATTGGTTAACCAGTGCGGGCACGTTATTTTTTACCGCGTGGTCGCTTAGCTGTTAAAAACGACGCTACTTTCTAAAATTGTAATAAATATTGGGCTGTCATCTTTTGTCTCCTGAAGGACATCGACCGGCTTTTTCTAACGGTACATGTCGTTTTTTTTTGCTGTTTTCATACACAAAACAATTTATGCATTTATGACATACTAGGTACAACCGCCTATTGTATTTTTATTTCGCTGGCGACAGACTGTCGGCACACAAGCCTCGCCATTTTCATTCTTTACTCTACGTATTACATTTATGTGTATTACAATTGCATATCTTATCATACATCTATAACTATGATTAATAATTGAAGTTTTTATCTATATATTACACATATTGCATTAATTTATAATGTTCCACAGTAACGTTACAAATGTTCCCTTAAATTTGCATGTAGCTTGTGAATTTTGGTAATCTCAGTATAAGCACTGCACATATTGTGCATGGTATGTGGAATAAAGTTTTTACTTCACTTTGAGCACACAACATTTGCTTTAATCAAAGATCTGTTGATTGGTTTAGTTAGGGCTACCATATTTTTCAGATCCAGAACAATGACACCTTGGTAAAATTTGTGGTGTTGAACTAGGTCATTTGAGGACACCTTGGTAAAGTTCTTGGTGTTGTCTTAGGGGGAGTGGGGTATTATTATCTGTGTATGTTCTAAGTAAAACCAATATTTTTGTCTGGGGGGAAGGCCCTGCACCGTATAAATTGTATTTCTCACTCATGCAGCTACATTAATAATAATATTATTATTATTATTATTTTCAATAATTTTGTAAAATTCACTTCATCTATAGACTACTTTGAATTGTACTTGGTGTTGAAGATTTTTCTTTCCTGTAGCTGTACTTCCTCTTTCTGAATACCACCTATTCTTCATTAATGAAAAACCCCTTTTGACAGCTGTTGAAGTCTAAGGTAAACAAAAAATAATCTCATTCAATTGAGCAGGCTGATAAGCTTTTCTTCTACAGACTTCAAATGTTTGAAATTTTCCATCATATCTATGACAACTCGTTATCCATAAAATTTTTATTTTCACTAACGGTATATAAATACAAAAATTTATTAACTTCAGAAACTTCATAAAATAAGTATCAATATTAACTGCATTGTCCTTATACACTAAACTGCTGACAAATGCACATCTGATTTTTCAAAATTAGTTCATAGTAATTTGTTATCCAATAAGACAACCTATTTAAATTTAGTTACATCATTAAATGTATTTTCTTGACATGTCTTTTTAAATTAATATGTTCCTGGAATATATGCTTTCCCCTTATGAGCACTGGAAACTCTGATCGGCAAATTGAACACCTAAGTTTATCTGAAACACTAATCTACACAATAAATCTATACTGTTCTTTAAAATGCTGACTGAATGCACATTTTCATTTCAGTACTATTAAAATATAAATAAATAATTGAAATTAAATTTGACGCCTTTTTCACTAATACAACTAAAATAACACAAATACCATAAGCCACGATTCAGTTTGCCAAAATACAGTGTATCAATCATACATGATTATGATTTTATTATGTGTACCAAAATACAGTATACCAATCATACATGATTATGATTTTATTATGTGTACATAGATTTATGCCAGTCTCCCCAATGATGAGTTAAAACAAATAATTCTGAAAATTAAATTAATTCAGAATTAAAATTAAATGTGGTGGAAATGGGGAAAAAATCGTGTTTTGGCTGAACTGCACCCGAACATGGCCTAAAATTGAGGATAATCCGGGGCAAACTAGGATGAATGGTAGCTCTTGTTTAGAATATATTCTAGAGTTCAGTCTAGAGCTGCTCACTCATTTCTCTGCCAAAATGAGTAGACCTGCTTAATTTGCTATAAATAATTACAGACATGTATACTCACGAAGGCCAAGTTTTATAAAATCACACAAGACCTTTAACACTCTCAGAATTTAGAGAAGATGGGAGAAAATTCTTGCCAGTTCTTGGTATTGTTTATTTTATTTATATTAAAGTGTAAGATGCCATCTTCGTTGTTTCGTGACTTAAATTTTAGGTATCTATTAATGTATCCCTTACGTTTCTAAAAATACCAAAAATTAGTAATACTGAAATTGTATTTGAATAAAGTACCTGTGATACTAGAGTATAGAACTTGTAGCTCCACTGAAAATTCTGAATCTAAGTAATATAAGTGATGTTCATATAAGTAATTAATCCAACAAACCAACCCCCTGCATTCCTTTCTCTGGCAACTGAAAATATAATGTCAGTGTCAATTTGGATGATGCAAGGGTCCAGTTTTGTAAGACTTTTTAAATTACAAGTAAAGAAACTACACTGCTCAGAAAAGTAATAATCATGAGCCTTAATTGAGTAATGTCTGGTAATAGTTAAATTTGAATAATTTTTTCAATTGTACTGGAGGATGTTATAAAATACCTGAACTCCAGTTTCATAGGTCAAAAACCCACTTTTCCTAACTCCATTTTTATCCAAAATGATCCTGTACAAATTTTTAATAAAAATTGAATTAATTTTGATCAAAGCCTTGTCTCATCTTTTGATCAAAATTAATAAAAACTTTTAAGAAGCAGTTTCTGCAGGCAGAGATATTATTACTGATGAAAGTCTCCTATTGTACAATGGACTTATTCACTGGATACAATATGAACCAATCCAAATAAAAGGCTGGGTAATAACTAACCAAAATGAAACCAAATCAAAGGCTTGATTTGGCATAAAAGCTACATGCTTTGTGATTGAAGGTTGTGCATGTTTTGTTATGTAACTACATACTGTATGTTAGAAATAGAAAACTATTATATTTTATGAAGAGGTTCCAGTGTAACCACAAATTGTTATGACACTTGTTGGGAAGTAACTATTGCCTTATAACAGACAATTTTATAATTCACCATAGTTAGCAGATATTTTCCACTATAGTTTCCAATCAAACTGATATTTTTAATACTATGAAAAGTAAGCAGTAAAAATGTTACACCAGTCCCCTAAAAAAAAGTTAAAATATGCAAAATCAAAGTCTTTGAAGTGGGAAAATAAAAGAGAAATTGACTTTTTATCAACAGTCTACACAACAAAAATGGTAAATACTAAAAAATATGAAGAGCTGAAGTAGTAGTCATAGACTGTAATAATAAATTGGAGCTGTCGTCAAGTAGTTCAATATCTGTCTAGACCACTCCACTCTCAACAAACTTCAAAAAATACTATTAAAAAATATTTTTTTTCATTTATTATGCCTTGCTGTATGGAATTTGTTTGTTTTGTAAGAATGGTACAAAATCATGTTTCGACTTTCATTTAGAAATTTTACACAATATTTCTGAAAATAGTACATTCAAGTACATTTTATAACCACATTTTTTACCTAGAGTGGCAAGAATTTATGTTTTCGTTAATGCCTTGTAGATTATATTAAAATTAACTTTTAAAAATAGTAACTTTTTTATATGATTATGTGAAAAAATTAATTAAACGGTCAATGTACATCACCACCGGCAACTACTATTATTTTACTCTGAAAAAAATGTTTTATTTTATTATTTTCACTGCTTGTATTATATATTTCTTATGCTCCATGAAATTTGTGATAGCTTTATTTTAGATTAGTGTAATAATATGTTTTGGTAGATAAGAAATCAAATAAGTTTTAGTGTATTAGATATATTGGGAAACAATTACATATGTCATATTGATAATTTTTAAAAAGAATCTTTCAAAATGGAGTACACTACAATATTTACCCTGTGTATGTGTAGATGTATGTGTGAGTGATTGAGTGAGTGTGTTCCCTCATATCCAAATGCCTGCTTTAAAACTTATAAATTAGTAAAAATGTTTTGTACATGTTTTTTAAACACAAACAAATCATCTCTGCGTCTAGAGAACACACTACCAATTGCAGAAACGTGTATTAATCTGACAAGAAAAAACATATAAGTGAGAACAAAACTGTATAAATCTATAAATATAACTAACCAGTGAATCTCAGATACTGCACAAGAAAATAAGCTAACAAGATCATGCCTTAAGTGAAAAATTATTTAACTGTTGTTTTCTACCTGTCAGTTCCCTTTCCCTCCATCTTCCTTCATATCAGAAATTTCTGATTTCTCTTACTCAGTATATACATTTGTTTCATTGTTTCTATTGTTACTTATATAGTTAAAATATTTTTAAAGCCTGCAGGAACATGTGAGTGCCTTGTGGGATATGCAGGTGCCAAGTGTGATAGTTGTGCTCCAGGGTTCTTCAATTTCCCGTATTGTGAGACATGTCCTTGTGATACAGATGGTTCCAAGCCTTCAGTCAACTGTGACAGAAGCTGTACATGTAAGGTAAGGTACAAATAACTGTGCATTCTACAGCTTTTGGTATCCTAGTCAGTGTAGTATCATTACTATACAAAACCTACTATATTGGTACCTAATTAATTAGGTAAAAAATGTCTAGTAAAAATTAAACAAAAATATTTTTGCAAAGTAGGCCTATATTTAACATGTAAAATTCAGTATAGTATGTACTTAAATGTAACAATTTGTTTATACCCCAACACAATGGTAGTATTCAGTAATACTTAAGGGCTGCCAATCATAATTTTGTTATTATATTGTCAGATACTTTACTGAGATATGGGTTCAAAGGCATATCTACATAATGTATATTTTTAAAAAATTAACATTAAAGTAATTTAAAAGTCTGAAAAAAGTAACATCATTTTAATTTATTTTTGAATGAACTGAATGTTAATGTCACACTTATTCTTTTTATTTAAGGAAACATTCATATAAGTTGGTCATAAGTAATTTGAATTTTCTCATTCATATGCCTGACACAGCTTTAGGTTTTTATACCAAACACATGTGTGTACAATTTTTATCATTTATAATTCCTTAAATAATGAACATAACCTGTAAACACATCTAAAAATTTCTAATCACTTAAAAACAAACATTAATATTGTATGGGGCAGTGGTTAGAACGTATATTTCAGGTTACTTTTCTTGAAAATTGTGGTCCCAATACAGCAGAAGGTATTTGGGGAAGAACATTTTATGGTGAAGGTGTGAATACGGGAAGAAGAAAATGTTTCTCTCTTGAAGAGAAATCAGGTTTTCTCTTTGAAATGTAAAATTGTTTACTATTTAGTTAGTTTTTAATCAGCATTTTGAATATTTTGTAAATAAAACTAAGCTTGCAAGATAAAATTTAGTAATTTTCTCTCAATAGAGTTGTTGAAAATGTTTTTTCAAGATTTGATGGGAAGAAATTCCATTAACTTTGTCCTCATAAAATAGTAGAAACTGAAAGCTTGTACTAAACACTTGGTCCCTGCCTACAAAAATTATGGCACTATTCATTTTCATAATAAATGCATTTATTATTTATCTAAAGAGTATAACAACCCATAAAATTGAAACTATGTGATCTGCAGTAACATAATAAATTTATGTAGGCCAGGGATGTCTACAGCATGGTGCAATGGTGCAAGTTGTACCACTGGAATTTTGAAGGGGGGGATTTTTCATTTATCAAGTCTTGTGGTTCTATCGTGTGAGAGAAACATCTTAGAACATATAAAGAACAATGAGATAATTGATTCATTTGCTAAAACAACCAAAAATAGACAATCTCTGTTAGTGTTTAGTGACTATAGAACCAGTGTAAACTAAATTTTACTGTATACATGCAAAAAATAAATCGTGTTTCAAAATTTAGTAGATTTATTTTATTACTAAACCTTTCCTGCCATTAATAATCATCTTTTTCCTTTCATAATTCCTTATTGGAAATAGAAGTTAAATGAATTGAAACCAGTTGCGAAAACAGGGGCTCAATTACCTCCATTATAAGTGACGTAAATCAAACAAATCAGTGAAGGAAAAGAATGCAACTACAAAATCAAGTTAGATTATCTTGATAAGGCCTAACACTACTAATTATATTAGGCCAGGTTTTACCAATCTTTTACATTTCTCATAATTTAGTTATTGATTAGGAATACTATAAAAATATTTTGGGATTGATAAAAAGAATAACATTAGTTTTTTGATTCCAATAATTGCTTAAATGGCTTTAGTTTTTAAAAAATTTTTGGATAAAGCCCCAAGATCCACCGTTAACTGGGGGTTATTCCATACTCCTGTATTGTGATCCCCCTCTATCCACGAAATCAAATGGGAGGGGAATTGCACAATGCCCTTGGGGGGGGGGGGGGGACACACACATCTGATATAGGCTATCCCATAGTATATAATAAATTTAACTATAATAGATGTCTGATGTTATACAATTTTTCAATTTGTGGAAACTTTATTTGGTGTCAGATAAATAATTCCATAATATAAGAACTTTTCCTCTTCTTGAATAAATGAAGCATCTGATGCTCACAACACACCCAGCATTACTGAATTGTTTAATTGTGTAAACAGTATTAAAGTGGTGAGTACTTATCTTTAACGTTTGCACTGTGAAAGGTGTATTGTGTAGCTGAAAGTATTTAACACTAAATAAATCAGTATGAGAGCTATTATCCAGTCAACACAATACATTTCATGAGCATACTTCAGACTTGATTCACAATTGTGGTTTGCATCGTAGAAATAATTAATTTAACCTCTTCAGTGCAAAGTGGCATTAAACATGAATGGGACGTCCATATTACATTTCGACATGTAAGTGTACTTAACTAGGTTCATTGAACTTGGCTGTCTAGTAACTAGACACAAAAGCATTTTAGATCAGTACAAGAGAATTTTTTAACAGTAAACCATTAAGCACTAAATGAAATGTTTGTGTGAATAGTTGATAACTAAAGTTGTCTAATTGAGTTTTTTTTTTTGTACTCTTGAAGTGTGTTGAACACAAAAATTACTCAACATTTTTGTTATTAGTTTATAATTCTTGGTAGTAAGTGATAAATTACTGAAGAGGTACTATTAATTTAAAACAGAAACTAGTCTCCATATATAGTTTCTTAGCAAACTTAACTAATTTTAATATATAATTATAACGTAACCAAGATTATATAATTTTTCGAGTTAAAAATATGTAATCAATTGAAGCAGAGATGTGGTATTTCTGATTTGTATTAAGTGACTAACATTTTGGTCTAAATGGACTACTACATGTTTATTATACATTTACAAAAGATACATATGTTTTCATGGCTCAGGTCATCACCTTCAGCAAACGCAGAAGAAGAACTGACTGAAGTGTGAGCAGATGCCAAAAAAACATGTACCTTTTATAAGTGTATAAGTAAGTGGTGTTGACCAAAATGTTCTTTGCTTAATTAAAAATAGATATTTCAAATGCATATACAGAAATTATCTTTTAACCTGTGGGCATAGTGGGGAGCTAATAAAAGTGCACTTTTTTACTGCTAGAAAATTTTAACTTGAGTTATCAATTGTGCTATCTTTCCACTTCTTAAGTCAAAAAATTAAATGAGTTTATATAATAGAGCTGGAAACCTAGATAGGACAGGCCTAGTATAAAAAGAAAGATGAGGACATCAGGTATAAAGACTTTCAGTCTAAACAAGGAAATAAAGAGGTACAGAAAAAACTGAAAAAATAATATGATTGGTGAGAACTAGACTACCAAAAATACTCCTAAAATGTAAATAGGAGTATGGAGGAAGAATTCACCATCAGAAAAGAAAAAGAAAGATGTAGTAGAAAAAGGGCTTCAAAAAGAAATGTGAAGATAGAACAGACCGAATATTGGTTTAAACCTTGATGTTATTGTTGTTAAGATGATATCTTTGAATACGCATTTCCTATCCCCCCACTCTCTCTTTCCATATATCATTATCCCAAAAGTCTTTCTTTAATCTTTCTATTAATCCCCTCTTCATATCTTTTTTGAATTTTACCATTTTCCCCCTTTTGCATCCAGTTCAAGATTTGTTGTAGAATTCATAACTACAGTAAACTAATTACGTTTTACTATGCAATTTGTTTTTTCTTCTGTAGATTGTAATATTTTTTGTACCCTTATATAATACTGTACTTTTAGATCAGGAAAATTTGGAAATAGATATTATAGACAAATTTCGTATGAAGTGAACATGTTAAATTACTCTTTTAAACTAAGCCTACGGGGGTATTATTACATCTAAATAATTTATACGTTCTGTTTAATAGGGAGACTTGTAGACTGGTTTACTTCACTCATAGCTTTATTTCAATTCTATTGTTTACTATCTAAATAATTTATACGTTCTGTTTAATAGGGAGACTTTTAGACTGGTTTACTTCACGCATAGCTTTATTTCAATTCTATTGTTTACTGCAGGTTTCACAATAGTTAGATGATCATTTCTTAACCTGATAAATATGTTTAGCTCCATTTTGCAGTTCACTGCCTACAACGTACTTGCTAACACCAATGGTGTATTGGATTTTAACAGCTAGATAGTTGGAAATATGTTGAAAAGTTAGGTGTTGACACGTCCCTTGTATTCCTTAAAGTTCAAGTAATCTTTTTTGACCATACATTATTTCCAGATTAGAGATGAAAATGAGAAGCTTGAATGTATTTTCCTACAACTTTTGTATTCTATAATAAGTATAATTGTATGATTACAATTCGGACAGGTAATTCCTGAACCTTGAAGCAAATCAGCCAATTGTTTGTACTCAGTGTGAATTATTTTCTTCCATACTAATTGTGATGGAATGCAATACTCTGGAAAAAGGGAGGTACAGTTTCTTTGCTAATTAACCAATTTACTGGTTAATTGAAAACTCACTGATTTGGATAGGATTAAACTTCTATTTTCAAATCATAGTGCAAAACAACCTATAAATGCAATTTCCCTTATAGATTGCTATTCCTATCAAGAGCTATCTTAGCTTTGTATGCGAGATTTTATAATTAGGTCTAACACTACCTATTTTGCTGATATCTGTATAAAGATTTTTAAACTTCTTTTTCTGGTAATGTTTTATAATCTCAGGACTATCTTATGTCCAGTAATCAGATAGCTGTTATCCTATTTTGTCTTTCAAGGCAGAGATTTTTTAATACTAAATATAATTATTTCACTACTGACTTGGAACAAAAAGTTTTTTATGTGTAAAAACGTAAAAGTTTTACCTTATAACCTGAACCGGTTTTCGCTTTTAAAAAGCTTCATCAGAGGCTGCCGCTGGGAGCACTGTCTATCTTGTTGTTGGCGACGGTATCGATTTTCGAAAGATCGATGTGTGTGTGGGGTGTGATATGTTCGAATAATGCGTGTGATCTGAATTGTGTCTGTTCATTTAGGATGTCGTTTTTATTTGTTTTCGTGTGTTTGTATATAGATATAGTGATGACATTCTAATACTATACAGGGGAAACAAAAGACAATGTGAACAATTACCAACGCACATAAACAAAATACATAAAATCATAACCTTTACTGCCAAATACGAACACAACAATAGCATAAACTTCTTAGACCTCTTCATCACAAAACTTGAACACAGGCACAAATTCAGTATATACAGAAAACCGACTACAACTGACACACTAATACACAACTCCTCCAATCACCCAATACAACACAAACTAGCTGCCTTCAGAACCATGATACATAGACTTAACAATATCCCCCTATATGTAGTTCATCTTTAACGACTACAAAGACGAACTAAACACGATAAAATATCTAGCAGAATCCAACAGATACGACAGAACAATAGTCAATAAACTCCTACACAAAACACAAAACAAACAACAGACAAAGACAGAAAACAACAAATTCATAACACCAACATACATCAACAAACAAACTGAAAAAATAGCCCACAAATTCAAAAAAGCAGGATACAGAATCGCTTACAAAACTACTAACAAAACAGAACACACACTGTCAAAACACACACACAAAGCACAAAACAAATTCGATCTACCTGGTGTTTACAAACTAAATTGCTCAGATTGCAACAAATTCTACATAGGTCAGACAGGACATAGCTTCAAACAAAGATACATTGAACACACAAAGGCACTCCAATCCACTACAGAATTCACCTTTGCAAACCACCTCATTGAAGCAAACCACACATACAAAAACATCGACAATAACATGGACATTCTACACGTACACACAAAAGGCCAAAAACTAGACACTCTAGAACAATTGGAAATATACAAATACACGAAAACCAATAAAAACGACATCCTAAATGAACAGACACAATTCAGATCACATGCATTATTCGAACATATCACACCTCACACACACAACATCGATCTTTTGAAAATCGATACCGTCGCCAACAACAAGATGGACAGTGCTCCCAGCAGCAGCCTCTGAAGAAGCTTTTTAAAAGCGAAAACCAGTTCAGGTTATAAGGTAAAACTTTTACGTTTTTACCCATAAAAAACTTTGTTTCCGAGTCGGTAGTGAAATAATTATATTTAGTTAAGTAACGGACACGTCATGGACAACGAAATCCAAGAATTTTTTAACACCTTTCCAGACGAATTTTGTAATTATTTTGTGAGCACTTGTATGCTGGTAGCAAGGGCGTATTTTCAGGGGGGAGGATGAACAGGACCAGACTCCTCCCCCAGAGGATTAAAGAAGTTTGTTGAAGTTTATTAATCTCTTAATTTTTAGGATAGTTTATTATTTTTCATTTGTGTATAATAATATAGTAGTATCTCTTTTCTAAATATACAACAGGTTTATTACACAACACTTACCTATAGGAAATATATAGGAAAACTGATTCAGTCAATAAGAATACCCCTGGTTCAATAGCACATATTTTTATTGTGTTGCTATCATTTACTTTAACGGGATTGAGTTCAGGATGTTATCACACATTTTTCAACCACTTTAAGGGTAATAATGTTATTAGTCTTAACTGTTTTTTCTTTTGTATGAAGCCAACTTGACCTGACCCCCCCCCCCCCCCCGACCAAATTCTAGATACACCACTGGTAGATAGAAAAAGGCAACTGGTTGACAAGTAGAAGATTATAGGCTGTGCAAGCAGAAGTATAACTAATGGACCCTCAGGTCCAACAACATGAGTGGTCCACAAATAACTCATACCAACTTCTCTTATAACTTTCCAAATTATATGGTCTTGTTCTTATAGCGCCTTTCAGTTATTATCAGCTGCAGTTACTTCGTACTGGGTTACAGAAACTTCACTTTAATATATGATATTGTGTTTAGTACAAGTATACTACATTTGTATATAAAATAATTCAGCCAATATATTTTTGGAATATGTACCACAAGCTTCCTTACTACATAGTTTTTTTAATTATCAGAATAAGTGTTTTATCTTCTTATCTTTCAAAGCCATAGTTCAATCTTCTCTTTTTATATGAAACTTTCCAGATGTATACCGTGAACCATTATCTGATATTACTGAAGTGAGAACTTCATATATGGTACTATGGTGCTCAGCTCACTCCTGTACACTTCACACCTGATGCAAAGCTGAAGTGAAAAATAATGTTGCCAGGTCAATCAAACTTCTTTTCCTCACATAGCTACCCAAAATTTCCTCATTACCACAAATTTGTGTACTTTAAGCAAAGCATAATGTTTTAAAGAATGTGAGCATATTCTGAATGTTGAAATACTATTACAAGAATAATGTAAGTATTAAAAATAATTTTATTTGGGATCAAAGAAAATGTACTTACATGCTGAGAGATTGAGCTCAATACATTTGAAATCTTTTCCTTGTCCTTAGTTTATTATTAGCTTAATATATTTAGACAATTTTCCAATTGTTTAATTCATAAAAACAATTTACAATCAGTGATGCCTATTTTTTATTATAATATTTGTAGTATCATCAATAAGAATGTTTGGTTACATGTTTGAAATGTCGGAAGAGTATAATTTTGTATCTTTCTTTACTTCATAGATTTTCTAGTTGATCCATGAGTATGAGTTTGGTTTTATGTTGTATTTGGCTGGAAGGTTTTTTATGTTTCAAAATTTAATTTAGTAATTTACCTACTTTATAATTTGTAAAAACTGAATTATTATACTGCGCATATCACATTCTACTTATCAACTAAATATTTTGTAAATCGTATTGTTACATTGAAAAAAATTATTTGTTACATACTGTCTATATGCAGGCCCGTATTTTGGATGTATAACGCCCCTGTGCAGTCATTAATTTTACGCCCCCTATTCCCTGAGCTAAACTTCAGTGTCGCTATTCATTTACAGACTATTGACAATAAATTGTTTAATTACTTACTTCAATTTTAAACTGTATTATAGACAGTATTTAAACTTAACTGAATACACAATATATGAAACAAAGGTGCAAGTTAAACATTTATACATTATTCTGAAGACGATATATGGTAAACACATAGAAAATAATCACTTCAGTTTAATAACCTCAGTTAAAAATATCACTGAAACATCCAATTTGGTCAGTCAAACGTATATGGTAGAAACACTGCAATTTGATACTAACCATTTTGTGAAACTTACCGAACTTAGAGAAATGGCTTTCTTCTGACTTTTGCATTTGCAAATGCATTTATCACTTCCTCAAAATCCAGACTGACAGTGATGTCTGATTCTATGGCGAGCACTCCAAGACTGACCAGTCGTTCTTGATTCTGTGCTGTCCGTAGATAGTTCTTGATTTGTTTTAAAACTGAAAATGACCTTTCAGCAGAACAGTTTGTTGCTGGAGTACAGTTGTAGATCTTGAGTGCAGTGTATACATTTGGGTAGACATCACTAATTTTCTTCGAAGCCAACATAATGCAGAGACGATAATTTGTTACCATCTTCTGTCTTCATAGATAACAGATAGCTTTTCAAATGGATGCATTCTTCACCAAAGCTGCTTTCTATGTCGGAATCATAAATGGCTCGTAGTTTCTCTGCAGCATCATAAATTTGAGGAGCTTCTAGTTTGGTGATATTTGAGAGAAATGAAAATATTAAATTATATTCTTTGTAGACATTAACTCTCTTCTGTAACTCAGTCTGGAGAGTTTGTATGATCTTGGAATATGAAATTTCCATTCGTCTCCAGATCTTGTCATGTTCCAAGTCATCTGATCCTAGTTCTTCTTCAGGACTTTCTGGTTCCGCTTCTGATTCAGATGATTCATCAAAAAATCGCCTACGTTTAATTTGACGTTTTGGTCTTGAAATCTCAACAGCTGAAGAAGAAGGAACTGATTCCAGACTCCTCATCTGATTAAGTTTCTTTTCACCTGAATCTCTGTGCTTGGGGAAACAGGTCTGAAGCTCAGTTAAATACACTGTAAGAGAGTCGTACATTTCAATAACAGTGGAAATGTCCATTTCCTGAGCTTGCAATTTTTTCATGACTTTGCCAAATTGTTGAAGAATAGAACCCCACACTGATGTCATGAATGCTACCTCAATGCTATTTAATTTCCTAAGAAGACCCTCAGCTTCACATCTACCTTTACCCGTTTCATTTTCTGAAATAGTTCTTAATGCAGAAATCACTGCTTTCCAATCTGCATCCAAGCTCTTGCAAGCATCCTCATGTGCACACCATCGAGTTGTTGACAGTGATTTCAATGTCATGATTACAGAATGAAAAAATGTTTCCAAGATATTCCATCTCCCTGTAGAATCTGCGAAGTAATTATATAAACTTTGCAATAACTCAAAAAACCATACTGCAGCAATACAGCATTTCACTGCTTGTGAACCAACTAGATTCAGTGAGTGAGCTGCACATGGAATGAAGAAAACAAGAGGATTTCTTTCCTTGAGTCTTGCTTGGAAGCCAGAATATATTCCAGACATGTTGGCCGCATTGTCATATGATTGACCTCTACAGTTATCAGCTTTCAGACCATGTTGTTCTAAAGAATTCATTAGTGCTTCAAAAAGCTTTTCTCCAGTATGGCCTGTATTTTTCATAAAACACAGAAATCTTTCAACTGAGAACCCACAATCCGTTACATATCTAACAACTACACTTAACTGGTCATTATGAGATAAATCTGGTGTAGAATCTATTATGACTGAAAAATATTTAGAAGAAATAACTTCATTGCCTATTTTTTCACTCACTGACTTTCCCATAAGATGTATTAATTCTTCATAAGTTGCTGGTGACAAGTATGATGTAGATCCTTTTCCAGGATTACCGAACCGTGCAATATGGTCAGCCAGAAAAGAATGGTACTCTGCAATTAATTCCAAACACATCATGAAATTTCCATTTTTCACAGAGCCAAACTTCTCTTCGTCTCCACGAAATGCTAAACCCCTAGAAGCTAGTTTTTTAACTACAGAAACAACTCTTTTTAGTACATTTCTCCAATATGTAACTTCATGTTCATACTGGCTGAGCAATCTTTTGTCAATTCTGTTCATCTCATTTCCTCTACTTTTCAATTTTAACAACCAGTCTCTGTGAGAAGCAGAAATTTCATGTTCGGCTATTCTTATGCCAGCATGGCTCCAATCATTGAAACCAGATGTTGCAAACTGAGATGTACCACCGAATAATTTGCATGGGGCACAGAACAGTGATCCTTGGCTGGGAGAATAAACAAGATATTCACGGTTCATAATTTCCCCATTTACTAAAATCCTATGGAATAGTTTCTTGCTGCAAAACCGTTGTGTTCCATCAGCATATCACCGCGAGGACTGTGAAAAGTCAGCGTCTTTGTTTTGATTAATACCATTTTTTATCAAATAATCCCGAGTGTGGTCAGTGTTTTCCCAATAGAATGGATCATTACTAGGAATAGACACTGCAAAATCCACTTCTGTAGAGAGCGTAGCTTGTTCCTGTACTTCGAGATTTTCGACTTCCACATTGTCTTTACTGTTTTCCACTATAATTTCACCCGAATTTTCAGGCCTACACTGTTCACGTTTGTTTTCACCACTGAAATATGAGTCCAGTCGAGGTATTTTCTGAAAAATTTTACTCTCCCTCTGTCTTTTTTCCTCAGCTTTCTTGCGATATGCAGCACCACTTAACCTAGATCGCCCATCCATACCGTCCCTAAGCTATTATATCTTAATGGAAAACCCTATAGAAATACTGTTTTGTAGAACATTTAAAACTGAATAATTCACTGTCAACAGTTAAAATACTCGGCGTATCGTATAAAATGCCTTGATTTTGAAAGTTAATAACAAGTTGGAACCACGTGGAACGATGAAACGCCAACTTAACTCTGAACTAATAACAACATACACACCAAAGAATGTGCACACTACTGCATCCGCGTAGGTGTACAAGCCACAAGCGTCTAGCCAGAGTAATTTCAATATAGGTGCTTCCATCTCGAAGAGAAGTGGTGCACTAATAGTACCATACTACTTTAATGCCAGAGCCAGAACCCTAATCTACTTCGGGCTTTATAATGATATGAAGCGATGTTTTTTTTAACCAGCTATATTTTGCCACCCTCAAAATTTTGCACATGCCTAAATACGGCCCTGTCTATATGTATGTATACTGAAAATAATATGATGTGTGATGTGATTCTATTTATGTTCTCTGTAAATATTGATTTTTTTAATAATAATAAAATACATATACACACTATTATGCCCTCATCTCATTTAATTATCCATTCGCTCTTATTTGAATCTTAATTCTTTATAGGAAATCTCTGTTACTCCAAATACATACAGATAACATTTAACATATTGAATCAGTTCTCCTGCCATTTGACATTGAAGTTATTGCTCCTGGTGTGTGTTCCACGACACACCTACTTCTTTTTAATCTTCAAC
Source organism: Magicicada septendecula (assembly GCA_034769895.1). NCBI lineage: Eukaryota > Metazoa > Arthropoda > Insecta > Hemiptera > Cicadidae > Magicicada > Magicicada septendecula. The sequence goes on along the minus strand of CM068371.1, from coordinate 184,643,255 downwards.
TAAACGTTTAAGTTATATCTGCAGCACCCTTCTCTTGAACATTCTACTGTCATTGGTTCCAATTATTTGTGCTACTGCTGATATAGTTTAAGAAGAATCTGTTAGACATTTTTAAACTTTCAAACAAAGTGAAGAGTAATATATTGTTTCTGAAGAAATCTTGTGCTCTAGTTCTATAGATTGAATAACGAATCTGCCAAACCTTCTGAAATATGAATCTGAACTTAACCTTAACACTATTTTATGCTTCACACAATTAAATTTATTGCAAAAGCTATTAGCTTTATGTTCTGTCTATATTTAGTTTTGCCACAATGTTATTATATATTTTATTTTCAGGCAAATGTAGAAGGTGAAAGATGTGACCGATGTAAACCAGGCTACTTTTTCTTAGACAGGGACAATCCTGATGGCTGTACTGAGTGTTACTGTTCGGGAGTGTCACATAATTGTGTTGAAGCATCTGGCTATAGATTGCATGAGGTATGTTTTATTTTAAATATATATGTATCGTTTTTCCTTGATATTTTATTTCATGTTTAAATACTTACACATTTTTACAAACCAAAGACAGCCATACAGCTCTGAACATGAGGGACAGATTTTGATACTGTTAGCAAAAAACAAAACCTATACACTCCACTTTTGTCCACAAAACTCTGTCCACTTTTGTCTTTAATTTTTAACATTGCTAGTACAGTTAAAATAATTAGACATGACATGGCCATCTGGATGGGCAGAGTCAAAAGATCTCATTGTGTATGCGTAGCTTTGATATGTTGTTTTCAATGCAGTCATTTTGTGTTCAGACCAGCCGTATGTTGGTGTGTCACATGATTGTGTGTCATGCGTGGCCACCTCACACCCCCTTCCTGCATGCCTTCTCTGCTGCCCCCACTACGATCTGCATGAACTGTTTCATGTCTTACTATTTCATCTGTACTGCTGAGAATTTTGACAACTGACTTCAGTCGCCTCTAGGCTTTGTCTGCGTGAGGGTGTTTGTGCGCCGAAAATTTCTAAATTGCTCCACTAAAACTTAAATATCTCGGGAACTACAAGTCCGATCGTGAAAATACAAAGTGCGTTGTGATCCTCAGAACTAAATCTCTCCAATAACACCAATTCCGAGTACCAGAAGCACTCACAGAAAATAATAACAACATTTGAACTCAAAAATTTGAAATGCCTCGACCTAAAAATCGCGATAAAACTCAAACCAAACCGAAAACCGGCAAATCCTATGCAGAGCATCAACAGGCCTATCGTTTGAGACTAAAATCAAAGAAATCGGCCAAGAACTTAGAAAATGGCAACCATTTGAAGATTGACGAAACCCCGTCAGCGCCCAAGCGGCCCGCATCTCCGATACCTGGGTCATCCGGCGTGCCCCCAAAGCGACTCAGATCGAGCATACGGCTAGCTAGCAAGAAGACAGACGATGAGAACATTAATACCTTGTGCTTCGACAACATTGGACCCTCGATGCTCTGCGCAGAACAGCCTGGTCCAAGTCGCCGCTTCAAAGGAGTCGACGAGGAATTCGCTAAGCACTTTATTAACAATCCGTTCGGCTCGGTGTGTGGGATCTGCAATCGCTTGTGGTTCAAGAGTGATCTAAGACCGTGCGTACCATCATACATAAGTCTCTTGGCCACAGTGTTCGGAGCGGACGAGTACTCAAGTGCGAGTAATATGGAAGGCGTGTGCTCTACGTGTGTTGCAAGTCTCAAACAAGGCAACATACCGCCGCTGTGCAAATCATACGGCTTCCAATATCCACTGATCCCGCCAAACCTGCCGCCTCTGAATCCCGTTGAAGAGAGATTTATATGCCCGCGGTTACCGTTCATGCAGATTCGTCGGCTCCGCTATGTAGACGGTATGTATGGGATCGTGGGCCAAGTCATAAATGTGCCAGTGAAGGTAGACAACATGGTTAACGTGCTGCCTTGCACTCTCGAAGACGATTACGCCATCAACGTTAACATCAAGAGGCAGATAATTCACAAGTCCTCATATCTCTCCGGGACTGTGCGCAAGTCAGTACTGACTCCTTGGTTGAAGTATCTAGTCGAGACACCGCTGTACAAGCGATACAATGTAACCGCTAACTTGCAACTCGTAGACGGGATCGCCTCGTTCGGTCAGCCACGGGCATCCACAAGGAAAGCACCCGACGACGAGGACGACAGCTACGTGGAAGATCCGCCGCTGTTGGACTGTGAGGAAGGAGTCGCGAGGCAGCACACGCTCATGTGGGACGAGAGTAAAGTACTAAACATCGCCCCGGGTGAGCGCGAGCGTCCGCTGTCGCTTCTGTACGTCGTGCACGCCGAGGAGCTCTCGTTCCCCACTATATACTACGGACAACCCAGGACCTTTCCATTCAGTTCAGCCAAAGTCACTCCGTATATGATGACTACCAGCGAGCTCAGACGATCCGATCGACGGGGAGTGTCACCGCACCACGTACTCTACATGGGAATGAAGATCATGCGCATGAGAGTGGCCGATGGAATGTATAAGACTTTCAGGCAGTCGGTCATCTCAAGTATCACCAGAGCACAAGTGGAGGATCAACAGTACGTAACGAGTATGGCGGAGAACAATTTTGCGATGTTCCGATCTGTGCCCAACAGTATGACTTACTGGGCTGAGAAGAAACACGAGCTCTTCGCTATGATATGGCAGCTAGGCAAGCCGACGTTCTTCCTATCAAAGAGCGCTAACGAAGTCAACTGGCCCGTGCTACTGCGAGTTCTACAGAGGTACGGGGATCCCAATTCGACTCAAGACATAAGTAGCATGACTCGTGTGCTCAAGAATAAATTAGTGAGCGAGGATCCCGTGATGTGCTGCATACTCTTCAACAGACTGGTACATGTGATCATGAACATACTATGCTCCAAGAGGCCCAGCCGTAACCCGCTGCATCCGCATCGGGTAGTCAATTACTACAAGCGCATAGAGTTTCAACATCGCGGCACCCCGCACTCTCACATACTTCTGTGGCTGGATAACATTCCCAACGAGGCAGTCACGGAGGCCATGCCTGCGTCTTGTGCGATGGTCGATCGACTCAGCATGGTGTCCCGTAGCGATGTCCCCGAAGATGTATACTCCGGTCAGATCCACAGGCACACGTTCACTTGTACGAAGCGCGGAGAGAATCAGTGTTGATTCGGAATTCCTTACTGGCCGCTCAGAGAGACTGCAGTGCTAGTACCTCTGCCCACAGACGATAGCCGGCGCTCACCGCTGCGCAAGCGAGCTACGGAATTGAGAAAGAACCTAGAGACCAAAGTGTATGACGGTATAGATGAGTTCTTGGTGGATCACAGCTTGAGTTACGAGCAGTACTTAAATGTGATCCGATCTTATATCAAACGTCCCATGATGCTCTTCAAACGTAACATGAGCGAGATATACACGAACACTTTCAATCCGTGGGTGGCTCGAGTCTTAGGATCCAACACCGATCTGCAGTTCATACTCGACGAATACAGCTGCGCCGCCTACGTAGTGGAGTACGTTAACAAATCCAACAGAGGCATCAGTAACTTGCAGAAAGAATTGGCCGCGCTGAGAGACAAGTACCCCGAGTCCGACAGCAGCGATCTAATGAAGAAGCTCGGCGTACAGCTACTCAACAACGTGGAGCTCAGTTCTCAAGAGGCTGCTTGGTATCTGCTGCGACAGCCGATGAGCAAGAGCACTCGAAAGGTAACGTTCATCCCGACCGTGTGGCCGTCCGAGAGGCAGCGAGCTCACAAGCAATTGAAACAAATGGACGAGGAGGGCCTAGATGCCGATAGTATGGATATATGGACTCTCTCTGTGATAGAGAAATACGAGCAGCTACCACGCGAGTTGGAAGCCGTGACTCTAGCCGAGTTCATGGCTTGGTACTACAAGAGCAGTAAGAAATCTAAGCCAGCAAAGGACATAGACGCAGCGCCGGCCGCGAGTGACAGCGAAGACGACAACGGGAGGCCACCTCTGATCTACCCATCGTTGCCAGTTACAAGCTCCGCAAAGAAAAGATCGTCATTCGATATCGTTCCTACGACATGGACTCAGACGTTAAGAATTACAAGCGCGAGATGGTCTTGCTGTATGTGCCCTTCTGAAACGAGACTACCGAGTTACTGGACAGAGAGCTGTATATGCAACTCTACGATCAACATCAAGAATCCATACTGCTCAAGCGTAAGATGTTTGAGTATCGGCTAGACATCGCCAGAGTTATGGAGAGACTAGCGACCATGTACATGGAGGAGCAAGACGCCCGCGAACCGTCGGCTCCGTTCGATCCGTTGGCCCCCGAGCGCATCGTGCGGAACAACGACGATGACATCGAGCTGAGAGACACCGAGTCGAGGCCCGTGGTAGCCGTGAGCAAGCGCAGCGACATCCTAACCAGTCAACAGTACTGCGAGGCTGTGAACGCGACCAACGCCCGACAGAGGGAACTCATACTCGAGTGCATACATCGCCTCCACACGCCCGGCTCCGATCCGATACAGATATTCTTCACCGGCCCGGCGGGCTCCGGCAAGACTTTCGTTCTCAAGCTGCTGATGGAGACTTACAATCGCCACTACAAGGAAGGCGAGGGAGCCAACAACGCCTATGTTGCCTGCGCATCCACGGGCAAGGCGGCCTCACAGATTGACGGCACCACCATCCACGCAGCCTTCTCATTGGCTCTGCAGAAACAAAGGAACGACGGTGACGGCCGCCTCAAACTCAATAGACTGTACGACTACAAGAGATCGTTCTGTAAAGTGAAGGCGATCATCATCGACGAGGTGAGCATGGTCGGCCACAACCTCCTCAACTTGGTTAACGCGTGGCTAGCGGAGATCACGGACGAATGCGACATACCGTTCGGCGGTTTCGACTTGGTGTGCTGCGGCGACTTCAGGCAGCTAGAGCCCGTGATGGCCAGCCCCGTCTACAGGGCCCCCCGCTCGGCTCTCGTGGACCCGGTGCTATGGCACGGCGTCAGCTACTACCCGCTCACCGATGTGATGCGGCAGTCCGACGTAGTGTTCTCCAATATCTTGAATAGCATAGGCAATGGTCTCAAGCTCACCGAGCAACAGATCGCCGTCGTAGAGTCGAGGTTAAGAAATCGCAACTGGTGCAAGGAGAATCTACCGGGAGTCATACGTCTGTACCACGGCAACATAAACGTAGACGCTTACAACTCCGAGGCAGTATCAGATGAGATCTGCTCCATAGCCCAGGACGAATTCACTGGTTACAGCGGCAAGCAACAGCTAACCACCGTCCGCACCAAGCTCCACAAGTTACCGGCCACCAACACCGCCGGTCTGCCGTACAGGCTCAACCTCGAGGTGGGCAAGCCGTATATGATCACGGCGAACGTGGATACTCTCGACAAGCTCACAAACGGGACCATCGGAGTTCTCAAGCACGTAGAGACGGACATCGTAGACTCGGATAAGATAACCAGGCTCTGGTTCGACTTCACATCGGAGGGCAAGTCAGTAGGTGCAGTGGCCAGAGTGAAGGTGGTGCCCATGGTGGTGTCCAGCGGAGGAGTCCTCCATCGCACGTGGACCCCGATTGAGAAGCGCAGCGGAACGATCAACCTAGACGGTCACGTTAGGTGCCGCAGAATAAATTTCTCTTGCATGCCGTCCTGCGCGATAACTATTCACAAATCGCAAGGCGCTACGTTCGACACCGTGGCGATCGAGTACACAAAGAAAATGTCTCAACAGTTACTGTACGTGGCTATGAGTAGATGCCGATCGCTAGAAGGTTTGTACATAATAGCCGACGAGGTCAAGTGTTTTGTCATGGGTCCGGATGTAACTCCCCCACCATGAGCGACATACGCAACGAGTACAAGCGATTGGAGAATCATCCGTTGCCCACTGTGTCCGATAGATTGCGCCAGTTCATCGCGGAGGCCAAGCTAGCCGCACGGCTCTTAGTTACAAATTTAAACGTTCAGAGTATCGTGGCTCATCGTCTCGACATTGAAAGTGATTCGCTACAGCCTAACTGCGATTACTTCGTAGCTTCCGAGACTTGGATGGCCGAGGATCGCCCGGTACAGTTGAACAATTTCGTCTTGGTAGCTCAAGAGAACACTGCCATGCCTCGCCACTCTAAGAAAACAAAACGAAAGGCCTCCGGCGTGGCCATCTACCGCAGCGTTGAGAGCACGAGCACTTGTAACCCTCTAACTATCCAACCTCCTGACAAGACACGAGACATCGCCGGCGACATCACAGCTGTGGAGATCACTTACCAGAACATGTACAAATTCGTTCTAGTCGGAGTCTACATACACCCTGGATCGCCCGACACCGAAGTCTTGTATCTTGTACATCGCGGGCTCGGCAGATACGGCAAGTCCATCAGTAAAGTGATCCCTAAGATGATCGCCGACATGACTACACCAATAATGCTCTGCGGCGACTTCAACAAGCATGCACCCGATCACGAGAACCTACTACAGGACATCAACGACGAGTACGGCCTACAATTCCATAGCTTACCATCAACTACACTCGGAAACACGAGCATAGACCTGACGTTCAGTAGCAACATGCAACTCTTCGCCCAGATATTCGTATCGTACTTCAGCTACCATCGCTCCATATTCCATCAACTAGCATTAGGTGACTCTGTAAATTCTGAAAATTCTGAATAAATAAAATACATTGAAACTTATGTAGCTGTTTATTTAACCAACCCTTCATTCCTCCCCAAAGCACAAGTCTGCCCGGTAGACTTTGTAGATTCCATGTCTACCAGTAGTCCCACGACTACCAGGTTTAAATTTTTTTTACTCTGACCAACCTATCCCCCCCCCAAGTGATCATTTTAGTATCTGCATACATTTGATCTCCTGTAAGTCCTGTTTCCATGCTTGTTACCCAAAATGTATTTGTGTATATAATTGTGTATGTTGTAATATAAATTACAAATATAAATAAATAAATAAATATAAATAATATGATGTTATGTGTAGATTTGCCCTGACTGTAAGCCCCACTGTTTAGGCTAGTCAATTTGTAATATAATTTCAAATATAATAATAAATAAAATATAAAGATATTGATGATAAGAATTGTGTATGTTGTCTGGATCTCGGTATTGAACTCACCGATGATACAGCTCCACTTTGGATTCACCAAATACAAAGAATAGATTTAATATAAATATGTTATAACTAGGTGTGATTGATTGATAAATAACAAATAAATCAAACTTTATAAATTGTGAAAATATTTTTTTTTTCTTGTATTGAGTTTTGATTTAATTATTTAATTTAATTAATTAATAATTAATTAATTAATTGAGTGTGTAATTTCCTTAGATATCTATTCTCTCACTGTAAATTATTATTTTTTTTTGTTTAAAAAAATAATAGTAACATTAATTATAGAAATAAAAACAATTCTGGTAACTGAGTAATGATTTGCGTTTATTAACATTCAAAATTATGCGCCAGTCAAACTGCGCATGACCAAGGCATTGGCTATTATTTGCTCCAGTCGGTAGCGAAAAAATCAACAAATATATTTTTACAAGGTTAAATTTGTGGTTCTTTTAACGAGTCGAAATGGTCAGAGGGCAAGGAACAAGATACATTCTTAACAGGTATTCTTAAACTAAATGGTAATAGCTGAAATAGAACAAAATTATTATTGCAATTGTCAATTAGAAAAAATTGAATTGCAAACCAAGTCGAAGAAATGACGTCACTCCTTTCAAGCTGGCATTGCACCGTGCTGGTGAGAAATCCAGTATGGCCGACGTCTCCTCGATTTTAACTGCGATGCTGTTGGAATTGGCTGAGCTTCTCCCGCAGAAATAAAATGATATTCCCTTTTCTGCGAAGTGGTGTTGGTCCAGGAATATAGTGTAGAGTGTCCTCTCGTCTTCTGCGATGTCGTTTTCGTGATGGGTTTCTTGTGAAGTGTCCGGTGTTCAGATATGTGTATTGGTGTTCTGTGAATCTTGTCCCAAAATTGTTCAAAATGGCTGTTGATTTCTTGTGTTGAGTTTTATGGTGTTATTACTGTGTTTTGGAAATTTGTGAAGTGTTAGAAATTGATAGTTAAGGTGATTTTCACTTTTTAGATCATCTCCGTTACACGCCGTATAACCACACTTGGTTTTACACAAATTATTCTGTTTTCAGTACTCTCCTAACACATTTCCAACTATTCGACTTTACGATTAACAATAGACTAATAGACGCAACGTCGTCGTTTTAGGGTAATTTGTGCTATGTCTTTTTCCTCTTTATATTGTTTAACTATAAAAATATCTGTCTAAGACTTGGTTCACCATCTAAATATACATAATAAGTTTTCTTAATTTTTACTGTATTTCAAATATTTCTTAATTTTACATAAATCTAACTACTCAATAATATTGATTAGTTAATTTTACATCTTTTGATATATAGCTGGGTTTGTTTCAAGCTCATTTAAGCCCAAAAATTACAATTTTATATAATGATTGTATGCCTCATATTTTGTACAAATTCGGTGTTTTAATGGTTTTTATTTGTTTTTTCTTATAATATTTCCATGGAATATACTTAATAACTCCGTGATTACTTTGTTGTTAATAATTTGGTTGTTAAAACATTTCAATATTGATTAATTTACTGTTTAGTCTGATTTGATTACTATTATAGGCCTATTATTATCTGTTTCCAAAAGAAGTTAATTTCCTTTCCTTTGTCATTCTATTTGCTATTAACTGTATCTGTATTAATTATATTTTCAATTTCTGTATTGTATATATTGAATTCTATTCCTATTACATAGATTGATTCTCTGATAGATAATTTTTTGGTTTATATGCCAGTCTGTGTTTACTAAAATGGTGTCTTAGCTGGTCTGTTTGTACATTATATATGGTTTACTGTTTTGAATAAAATTATTACATTTTTATGTCCTACTTGCCTCTCTGACTTACACAATGGAAAATTAAATGACATGATCTTAAAATACAATGAAATATCTTGTATCTACTAAACTTTCTTTATAATAATAACATCATTGAACCATAACATAAACATCTTATGCCTAATTTTCTCTATACTTAGAATTATAATGAGAACATATTATTATCAGTCTTTGGCTGTCCTTTGTTTTTATGTTTCATTTTATCACAACCTTATTCTATTAAAATATCTTATTCTTAGTAACAATTTCAGTTATTCACTGTCTCTTTTTATTTACTATAACTATTTTGCTAAAATATTAACATAAAAACACCTTAGAACTACTGACACTTTCAGTGATTAACTGTCTCTTGTGTTACCTATACCTAAATTGTTCATACAATAAAATAAAAACATCTTATAACTACTGACACTTGCAGTTATTGACTGTCTTTCGTGTTCCCTATACTTAATTTGTTCATACAATAAAATAAAAACATCTTATACCTATCATATTGTTATTATGCCTAAACACTAAAACACTTTTATTATCTAAATTACACTCAGTCATTAGACTGTCTCTTTAGTTTTTATCCAGTATTTCCTACACTAATGGTAGTCTGTTTTAATATACTTTTTATATCACACTTTATTATAAGGTGTCCTTTATTTTGGCTACCCTAATAGTAGTCTGTTTTAATAGTTTTTTGACATATTATTCTTACAACTAGTATACAATTTGGTTTTCTGGGATTGTATCTTGTAACTTGTTCTGGGTCTACATATATCATTTTTAATTTTGTTCCATGGTATGTATTACATGACTATCATTTTTTGAAATATCTCTTCCTGGTTCTGGTCTCTTTGTGGGAATCTTGATATATTTTGTCCCTTCTTCGATATTACATTAGTAGTTTCTGGTCTTGTGGTTTCTCTGCATCTTGACCTTATTATTATTCCCTTATTAATATGGTTTCATCCTTTTATTTCCTTTTTTATGGTCCTTCCCTTTTTACTGCTTCCCCAATCTACTGGGTATACTGCTGGTTTAACTGGTTTTTACATAGTAAGTTATTTTAATCAATGGTTTTCTTTGTTATTTTTCATTTTTATTAACATTTTATTGACTTAATATACAGTTTCTAGTGTAATCCTTAAAACAATTTATTCTTCTCACTCACTATGGAACTTTTTCCTTTATTTATGTTGCATTAAGTCAAATGTTTAGCGTGATAATTTTGTTATGTTACATATGCTCTCCTGTAAAAGTGATTAGTTCAGATCATACTCTTAGTATGGATGAAATAATTACTACTAATTCTTTTGTATTTACATTTTCTTCGTGATTACATGTTTTCACTTTATATACCTTCTTTTCCCACCGTTGCTTCCTCTCAGATGATGTGTATCTCCTTCATTAGTTTCTTTCTTCATTAATAAGTGATCTTCAATCTTGTGTATAACATTATCATTTTATATTCTTTCTTATTTGGTGCTTCCTCACCAGTATGTTTACTCCCTAACATTCCCTAACAAATTAATTGGAACAGTTCAGAGTGGCACTTTTGGCTTCAGTCCCTGCTGTCCAACACTTCAATTGAGTCCAGAGGTATTATCATCTCTGCTCAAAATATAAGACTGATGGCATTTTCTACATCCAGTCATAAAAATAAATAAACAGTAAAATTAGTCATTTTTGACTAAAATAAACATCTTTAGATTCTTCACTTCATAATACGTTATATTAATTAATACTTTTATACACTTGACTCTTCTTCTCTCTTAAAGCTTATTCCATATTAGGTGGTTTAGGTATGTGGTATAATATACATTTCATCATGTTTACATAGTAAGTAGTATTTATATTTACTCTTTCTACCATCTGGTATCCATTGAGTTATTTTTATTGCTCATGGTATAACATGAATTAATTCTTTATCACTTTCACTATAACAGTGGTTATTGCAACAACATTACCATTATTAGTATCAGGGTTTTTTGGTTTCTGGTCTCACTATTTGGTCTTTACTGAGTTGGTCCTTCTTCATTGTTCCATTTTTATTAAATTATTTTCTTTGTGAGTTTGGTTAAGTTGTTTCGATTAAGTCATATGATATTCTGGTTTCCTTTCTCCTTTAGAATTTTGTTTCTCTTTCTTACAAAATCTTTTTTCATATTTCAGAGTTATTTCTCATCATTTGTATGAGTAATGATATGAGCTTAATATTTTTTAATTTTAGATATTTTTATTCAACTACATTCTTTCTTATTCATAGTTGTTTTTTAAATATTTTGGTGTAAGTTGTACTTATTATTGTTTTGAATTTTGAAAATCTTTATTCATCAAAATTCTTTTCTCATTCATAATAATCTTTGAATGTTTGGTGTAAGTGGTACATACTAAGTTTTTGAATTTGGAAAATTATTATCTCCATCCAAATTCTTTTTACTTTCATAATAATCTTTCAAATGATTTGTGTAAGTTGTAATTACTAACTTTTGGAATTTTGTAATTTATTATGTTCAAAATTCTTTTTTTTTTTTCATTCATAATAATCTTTCAAATGTTTTGTTGTAAGTTGTACTTACTAATGTTTTTGAATTTTGAAATTTATTATGTTCAAAATTCTTTTTTTTTTTCATTCATAATAATCTTTCAAATGTTTTGTTGTAAGTTGTACTTACTAATGTTTTTGAATTTTGAAGTTTTATTATTCCTCCTCCAAATATTTTTTAATGGATAACTGATTATAAGTTCCTTTTACTTTATTTGAAATGATATCCTTTAGTACATACGTATTGTTATTATTGTTTTTAATAATCAGGTATGGGCCGGTATACAGCAATAACAACTTTTTGGTAATGCCTTCCAAAGTACTGGGTAATTCCCTGTTTTTTAGCAGTACCTTTTCTCCGACTTCATAGCTTATTATTTTCTTAACAGCCTTTTGATATTTGTTCTTGCGCCTTTCCTGGTCTTCTGCCAATTTATTGTAGAATCTGATTCGATTGAATTTGTATTCTTGACTCCTGGGGAACTCTATTATGTCTTGTATTTCTCTCGGAGGCGGTTTTTCATACATTGCCGTGTATGGCGTGGTACCTATAGCGGGGTGATATGACAAATTAAGGAATTCTTCAGTAGCTAATAAATATTCTTGCCACTTCTTTTGTTGGTTATAGCAATAAGTCCGTAATATTCTTCCGACTTCTCGCAGTACCCTCTCCGCTGGATTGCTGCTGGGGTGGTAGACAGATGTCTTGTAAGTCTTAATGCCCAACGTATTCAGAGTGTTTCTCCACCTCGAACCCTTAAATTGCGTTCCATGGTCTGTGATTATGGATGTCGGGCTCCCTATCTCTGGAATGTAATGATTTGTTATTATTCCTAGAGTCTTCAGAGTGGTGGCTCTGTTCACAGGGTATAGTTTTGTGAATTTTGTAAAATGATCCATCATAATAATAATATATTTGTATCGATGGCGTCCGCCACTGCGGGGAAATGGACCACATATGTCCAGAAAGACCTTTTCCAGTTTGGCTTGTGAGGTAATTGGTATCATCATACCCTCCTTTCTCTCATTGTTGGTTTTCACCAATTGACATATCAGACAGGTTTTGAGGTAGTTTCTCGTTTTTCTATTGATACTTTTTATATGACAATTCTCTTCTATTGCCTTGATCACCTTCATGGCTCCCATGTGACCGTATCGTAGATGATAGTCCAGGATGATATCCTTTTCGATTGTAGTAGGGATCATGATCTTCCATATCTCTTCATCAAGGGATGTCTTGATGAATAAAATTCCATTATGTATACAATAAAATTTGTTCATTGTGTCATCTTGGTTGGAGAGACGAAGTTTAATATGGTTTAACTTCGGATCGGACTGCTGGTGTTTGCTGATGTCCTGCACTATCTTCTCTAAATCGGATCTGTCCTTAATAATATTACAGATTTTCAAGATGCTCTCCTTTTCGCCTTCGAACGTTTGTTCTTCCAGATTCACTCTCGACAATACGTCGGCTACTACATTTTTACTTCCAGGAACATACTCCCACTGTATATCGTATTCCTGCAGGGCGAGTACCCATCTGGTCAATCTACCATGGCTTAACTTGCATCTTCTCAGAAATGATATTGATTTGTGATCTGTTCGAACGGTCACTGGATATCCGAGGATATACGTCCGAAACTTCCCGCAGGCAAAGACTACACTTAGCAGTTCTTTTTCCGTCACATTATAGTTCTTTTCACACTGGTTAAGGGTTCTGCTAGCAAAGCTCACTACTAGATGGTTTCCACTTTCATCTTCTTGGTACAGTGTTGATCCCAAGCTAATGTTACTAGCGTCACAGTTTAGAAAGAAGGGTCGGTTAAAATCTGGATGGTTGAGCATTACTGCATCTAAGAACTTCTCCTTAATTGATTTGAAAGTCTCGTCTTGTTCTTGACCCCATCGCCATTTATTCTTGGATGATAACTGGTACTGAAACTGGGCCGTCAGTTCGGAATAATTATTCTGGAACTTCCTATAATAGTTACACAGGCCCAAAAATGATTGTAGTTGCCTTCTGTTTTTTGGTGTAGGGAATCGTTGTATGGCGTCTACCTTTTCTGTTGATGGTGTTATTCCTTGACTGTTTAGCTGGAAACCCAGGAATTGTACTTCTTTAGCTATAAGCTTGGACTTGTCTAGTTTAAGGGTGACATTATTTTCAGCAAGCTTCTTCAAGACATACTCCACACGGTAACAGTGTTCTTCCCAGTTGGTTGATGTTATTAGGAGATCATCAACATAGACAGTCGTGAATTGGAGCGCTTCTGGTCCTAGTATATGATCCATACAGGCGACAAAAACAGCTACTGAATTCACCAACCCGAAGGGCAACCTCTTAAACTGATAATTGCGCCCTTCGAAGATGAACGCCATGTATTGCCGGCTTGCTGGGTGCAACTCCACTTGCCAATAGCCGCATACGGTATCCCAAGTGGTAATGAATCGTGTTCCGTGGAACCTCTTCAAAATCTCATCAATTTCGCCAGGTGAGGTACGATCGTTAATTATCATTTTATTTATCTCACGTGCGTCAAGGCAAAGCCTTACCTTCCCATTTTTCTTTTGTATGGCCACAATTGGGCTAGTGTATGGCGATTGACTGCTCTCGATGATATCTCTACTGATCATATTCTGGATCTCTGTGCGTACGGCTTCTTTCAAAGATTGTGCTATTGGATACGACTTTCGGTTAAATTCCACCGGTTCTCTGAATCGTATGGAACATTGGTAGTTCCGGATCTTTCCAGGTTCGTCCGAAAATACAGCTCGATATTTTTCATATATTTCGACCAATTGATTCAGCTGGTTTTCCTTTAATTGCTCGTTAGTATTGTGGCACTGCAAGTTACGTATCTCCTGAATCTTTTGTTGCCATAGGTCATCCTCCGAATACTGATGTACTGGCTTGTTGTTTGTTGAGTAGTTGGACAAGTAATTCACCTTATTTTGGTGGTCGAGAAGTTGTCTGGAGTCTAAAGTCTTGTTATTAGTTAAATTGGCTACCCAGGTTGAACCTTCAGCAAAGAGTGATACCTTTCCTCGGCACAAGTCGATAACTGCTGAGTTTCTGCGCAATATGTCACATCCTATCATGATGTTGAAAGGTAATCCGGCTGCAACAAGAAATATCATATCCACACTAATGCCCTGACTGTTGACACTGAGGGATACCTGGTTTCTTATGGTCTTGTTCTGTCGGCCGGTAGCTCCTACAAGTACAATATTATTAATAGGTAGTACCGGTAAGTTTTTGTGGCATTCCTGCTGTATCCGGTCCAACTCATTTCGATTTATTATGGAGACATTGGCTCCAGTGTCTATCATTATAGGAACAGAAATACCCTCAAATTCTGCAATTATGTATATTATTTCATTATCATTATTATTAATATTAATCTCGCTTTCTTCTAGTAGGTCCTTACGGATATCCTTCAAATAATTGCTGTATATTATGATAAAATTTTTTCCGTTTTTCTTCGAATTTATTCCTTCTTGGTTAAACCCAGCAGATTGGAGCAGTAAAGGGTTATTGGAGTTTATTACTGCCTCCGTTCGTTTAAATGTTCCGCTTCATTACGGATTAGGCCGTTGGAAGCATCAGCTTGGAGTCCTGAGACTGCTTCGTTTGGTTCTGCTCGATCGTCCTGTTGGGCTTCTATTACCGGTAGTCTTCGCTGATTGTCCAGGCTGGAACTACGTCTGGGCTCGTACTCTCTGTACCTATTACTTCCCTGACTTCCTTGAAAGGTCTCGTACTCGTAGTATCGGCTCCTTCGTTGAGGCTGGTACCTCCTCTGTCCACTGCCTTCCGCTCTGATGTAGTTAATATTGGGTCGATATGTCCTGTAATTATTGTTATTACCTCCATTCGGGTAATTCCGGTTATAATTACCATGATAATTGTTATTAGAAAGGTTGGGGTTCCTCTGACCATTTGGAACATAGTTACGATTATTATTATAATAACCGTTGTTATTTTGTGGATGGTTATTATTATTATTATTATTATTATTATTGTTGTGGTTGTTGTCATTATTATTAATGCGAGGAATATTATTATTATTATTATTGTTGTTAAATCTCGGTAAATTATTGTTATTTCGGGTGTTATAATTGTATTCGGCATTATTCCGATTTGCGGAATTATAATTATTATTGTTACCCACATTCTGCCGATTATTATTATTCAAATTATTGTTGTTACTTCTTGGTTCCGGCTTTTCATATCTCCTGTGACTTTGACGGTAATAGTCTTCATGCTCATACATTTCTAAAAGCTCGGTCATGGCTTGCACAGTCTTTATTTGACTGTTTCTTCTGGCTCTTATAATATCCTCCTCATAATGGTATGAGAGTTTGCTGACCAGGCATTCTTCCGGTATTCGGGGCTCTAGATGTTTGGCCACGCACACCTTTCCCAAAAAGTACGCCGTTAAAGTCTGGTTTCCATACGGGTTGTACTTTCCATTACAGATCCCGTCTCTGGCGATGTTTTGTGTTGATTCAGACCAATATTTGGCTTTGAATAGCCTTCTGAATTGTTGATAATCGGTCACTTCGTCTCTTATCGCCATCCACCAATTATCTGCTATCTCCTTGAACGATTCGCCAAGCACCTCTTTATTCTCCCTCCAGCGATTACCTCTGTGTTTGGTGAAGTATTCTTCGATTCTGGCTAGGAACTCCATTGGTTTGTTTTTATAAAACCTGAAGTTAATTCCTTCACGATTCTCGCTGTTAGGACAACTGGTAATGCTTGTCGGTCGACTATGGAATAGGTCTATATCTGTCTGGTTCTGTCGCACCTGACTGTTGATACTGGTTACAGTAGCTTCAATGCCGTCACATTTTTCTGTGAATCGGTCCTGCACTCGCTCCCAGTCTTCCCGTGTTTCCTTTAGTCTTTCCTCCAATGTCTTCCTAGTCGTTTCTTCAATGTTGTTAACCTTCGTATTTATTTCGGTCTTGATACTCTGTACTTCTCGTTCGGTTTGACTCCATTTTTCGTCAGCTCTGGTAACCTTTTGTTCGATTACCGTTATTTCCTCTTCTACCTTCTTGCTGATTGTCTCATTGTTTTCAGCTATCTTCTGGCTCAATTCTTCCTTCAATATTTCCATTCTTCCGTCTAACCGGTTCATGTTCTCTTGGTTCGTCTCCTTCAATTC
Source organism: Magicicada septendecula (assembly GCA_034769895.1). Lineage (NCBI taxonomy): Eukaryota > Metazoa > Arthropoda > Insecta > Hemiptera > Cicadidae > Magicicada > Magicicada septendecula. The sequence continues at coordinate 184,626,576 of CM068371.1, read as the reverse complement.
TTCTCTCAATTGCTGACTATTATTCTCCATCTTTTTATTGGTTTCTTCCAGTTTCTGGCTTATCTGGGTCAATTCCTCCTTCGATTGTTTATTGTCAGTTTTTATTTCCTCCATTTTCTCCTCCATCTTCTGGATATTTTCCTCCATCTTCTCCTCGATCTTCTTAATATTTTCCTCCATTAATAATTTATTTTCGTTTTTTATTTCGTCCACCTTCTCCTCCATCTTCTTACTGTTTTCTTCCATTTTCTCCTCCATCTTCTTACTATTTTCTTCCATTTTTTCCTCCATCTTCTTACTGTTTTCTTCCATTTTCTCCTCCATCTTCTTACTATTTTCTTCCATTTTTTCCTCCACCTTCTTACTGTTTTCTTCCATTTTATTACCCAACTCTTCCTTTGTCGTTTTAAATTCTTTGAGTAACATCTCCATCATTCTATCCAATTTTGTCTCTTCCTTTGTGGTGGCTTTCTCTGGCTGTTCCTTCTGTGGTGCAGGCTTGTTCGGTTCTGCTGGCGGTAACATCGACTCCACATCTTCCACTGGTGTCGCCTCTTTATCTTCCATGTCTACCTCCTGCTCGGCCTCCATAGCCCTTTTCCTCGATGTAGCTCTCCTGTGCATCTCGCTCCCTCTTCCGACCTATTGACCGCTGCCAAGCTAAAAATAGGAAATTGGACACTCGTCCTTATTTTATAACACTATTACCTCCTATTTAAAGCCCCTTAAGTTGGACGCCAATTTGTAATATAAATTACAAATATAAATAAATAAATAAATATAAATAATATGATGTTATGTGTAGATTTGCCCTGACTGTAAGCCCCACTGTTTAGGCTAGTCAATTTGTAATATAATTTCAAATATAATAATAAATAAAATATAAAGATATTGATGATAAGAATTGTGTATGTTGTCTGGATCTCGGTATTGAACTCACCGATGATACAGCTCCACTTTGGATTCACCAAATACAAAGAATAGATTTAATATAAATATGTTATAACTAGGTGTGATTGATTGATAAATAACAAATAAATCAAACTTTATAAATTGTGAAAATATTTTTTTTTTCTTGTATTGAGTTTTGATTTAATTATTTAATTTAATTAATTAATAATTAATTAATTAATTGAGTGTGTAATTTCCTTAGATATCTATTCTCTCACTGTAAATTATTATTTTTTTTTGTTTAAAAAAATAATAGTAACATTAATTATAGAAATAAAAACAATTCTGGTAACTGAGTAATGATTTGCGTTTATTAACATTCAAAATTATGCGCCAGTCAAACTGCGCATGACCAAGGCATTGGCTATTATTTGCTCCAGTCGGTAGCGAAAAAATCAACAAATATATTTTTACAAGGTTAAATTTGTGGTTCTTTTAACGAGTCGAAATGGTCAGAGGGCAAGGAACAAGATACATTCTTAACAGGTATTCTTAAACTAAATGGTAATAGCTGAAATAGAACAAAATTATTATTGCAATTGTCAATTAGAAAAAATTGAATTGCGAACCAAGTCGAAGAAATGACGTCACTCCTTTCAAGCTGGCATTGCACCGTGCTGGTGAGAAATCCAGTATGGCCGACGTCTCCTCGATTTTAACTGCGATGCTGTTGGAATTGGCTGAGCTTCTCCCGCAGAAATAAAATGATATTCCCTTTTCTGCGAAGTGGTGTTGGTCCAGGAATATAGTGTAGAGTGTCCTCTCGTCTTCTGCGATGTCGTTTTCGTGATGGGTTTCTTGTGAAGTGTCCGGTGTTCAGATATGTGTATTGGTGTTCTGTGAATCTTGTCCCAAAATTGTTCAAAATGGCTGTTGATTTCTTGTGTTGAGTTTTATGGTGTTATTACTGTGTTTTGGAAATTTGTGAAGTGTTAGAAATTGATAGTTAGGTGATTTTCACTTTTTAGATCATCTCCGTTACACGCCGTATAACCACACTTGGTTTTACACAAATTATTCTGCTTTCAGTACTCTCCTAACACATTTCCAACTATTCGACTTTACGATTAACAATAGACTAATAGACGCAACGTCGTCGTTTTAGGGTAATTTGTGCTATGTCTTTTTCCTCTTTATATTGTTTAACTATAAAAATATCTGTCTAAGACTTGGTTCACCATCTAAATATACATAATAAGTTTTCTTAATTTTTACTGTATTTCAAATATTTCTTAATTTTACATAAATCTAACTACTCAATAATATTGATTAGTTAATTTTACATCTTTTGATATACAGCTGGGTTTGTTTCAAGCTCATTTAAGCCCAAAAATTACAATTTTATATAATGATTGTATGCCTCATATTTTGTACAAATTCGGTGTTTTAATGGTTTTTATTTGTTTTTTCTTATAATATTTCCATGGAATACACTTAATAACTCCGTGATTACTTTGTTGTTAATAATTTGGTTGTTAAAACATTTCAATATTGATTAATTTACTGTTTAGTCTGATTTGATTACTATTATAGGCCTATTATTATCTGTTTCTAAAAGAAGTTAATTTCCTTTCCTTTGTCATTCTATTTGCTATTAACTGTATCTGTATTAATTATATTTTCAATTTCTGTATTGTATATATTGAATTCTATTCCTATTACATAGATTGATTCTCTGATAGATAATTTTTTGGTTTATATGCCAGTCTGTGTTTACTAAAATGGTGTCTTAGCTGGTCTGTTTGTACATTATATATGGTTTACTGTTTTGAATAAAATTATTACATTTTTATGTCCTACTTGCCTCTCTGACTTACACAATGGAAAATTAAATGACATGATCTTAAAATACAATAAAATATCTTGTATCTACTAAACTTTCTTTATAATAATAACATCATTGAACCATAACATAAACATCTTATGCCTAATTTTCTCTATACTTAGAATTATAATGAGAACATATTATTATCAGTCTTTGGCTGTCCTTTGTTTTTATGTTTCATTTTATCACAACCTTATTCTATTAAAATATCTTATTCTTAGTAACAATTTCAGTTATTCACTGTCTCTTTTTATTTACTATAACTATTTTGCTAAAATATTAACATAAAAACACCTTAGAACTACTGACACTTTCAGTGATTAACTGTCTCTTGTGTTACCTATACCTAAATTGTTCATACAATAAAATAAAAACATCTTATAACTACTGACACTTGCAGTTATTGACTGTCTTTCGTGTTCCCTATACTTAATTTGTTCATACAATAAAATAAAAACATCTTATACCTATCATATTGTTATTATGCCTAAACACTAAAACACTTTTATTATCTAAATTACACTCAGTCATTAGACTGTCTCTTTAGTTTTTATCCAGTATTTCCTACACTAATGGTAGTCTGTTTTAATATACTTTTTATATCACACTTTATTATAAGGTGTCCTTTATTTTGGCTACCCTAATAGTAGTCTGTTTTAATAGTTTTTTGACATATTATTCTTACAACTAGTATACAATTTGGTTTTCTGGGATTGTATCTTGTAACTTGTTCTGGGTCTACATATATCATTTTTAATTTTGTTCCATGGTATGTATTACATGACTATCATTTTTTGAAATATCTCTTCCTGGTTCTGGTCTCTTTGTGGGAATCTTGATATATTTTGTCCCTTCTTCGATATTACATTAGTAGTTTCTGGTCTTGTGGTTTCTCTGCATCTTGACCTTATTATTATTCCCTTATTAATATGGTTTCATCCTTTTATTTCCTTTTTTATGGTCCTTCCCTTTTTACTGCTTCCCCAATCTACTGGGTATACTGCTGGTTTAACTGGTTTTTACATAGTAAGTTATTTTAATCAATGGTTTTCTTTGTTATTTTTCATTTTTATTAACATTTTATTGACTTAATATACAGTTTCTAGTGTAATCCTTAAAACAATTTATTCTTCTCACTCGCTATGGAACTTTTTCCTTTATTTATGTTGCATTAAGTCAAATGTTTAGCGTGATAATTTTGTTATGTTACAATGTGTATGCTTAAAAAATAATGTATAAATATTCTGTAATTTATTTTCTCTTTTTAGTTGTTAATATTTTACTATTATCTACATTACAAAACTAGTAGTAACGACACTTTTGGTAAGTTCCTAATAATCATTTTAATGTCTAAAATGTGTTTTGTGATACAATCCAATGCGGTTCTTTGCCACAATTAACAACAGAAATTTTTATTATTAGGTGAACACGTTATCTGACTGGCTAGTTAGTGATTTATCAGTGAGTCGAACAGTTCTACCATCAGTTGATCCAGACACCAAACTGCTATCCATTGGTAACTACGAACTACCAGGTGCTGAAAGCTACTATTGGTTAGCTCCAGAAAGCTATAGGGGAAACAGGCTAACAAGTTATGGTGCCACATTGACATTTCAAGTTGGATGGGTTGTAATGAGAGGTGACACTAGTGGCAAGCCAACAACTGGGCCTGATGTCATTCTTGTGGTAAGGCAGTTTTCTTCTTAATATTTTTTTAATGTTCTAAATGTACTACAATATACTTCAGTTATCTATTAATTACATGTTTACTTTTAACATACACTATCAAGTACATTTGTCTTGTTTTTTTTTTATGTAGTACCTTTACTACCTTTTTTAAAAGTACAGTAGAACCCGTTAGTCCGAACCCCGCTAGTCCAAAATTCCGGATAATCCGAACCACCTCCAGGAACCAAATAGGCAAGGAAAGCTATAAAAACAACTGCAGATTTCATGAAGTGACAAATGATTTCATTACATTTCTAATAAAATGGTTACATTTTGCAAAATCAGTAGAAAATAATACTAACCACTGTAATACTACTACTGTAATCAGTAGGCCTACAATTACTGGAATAAAATTCTTAAACAAAACTACAAAAACTACAAACTACAAAAACAGAATTCAATTATTGTACTGTACAGTACTTAGATTACAGTTTCTATACTTTATTAACAGAATTTCCAAATAAACACTTCAATATTAACACTTCACTTATTCACTGGTTGCACAAAATCAGTTATTCTCTGCTGGCGTAAAGACGTGAATCTAGCAGACGACGCAATATTCCACCAGCGTCTCATGAACATGATGTCCGCCGCTGTAGCATTGGCATGCTGCTCCACATACTGCAGGGATATTTCCAGCGCCTTTGCTGCTTCTGAATGTGAAATGAGATGTTCTGAATCATCGGCTTCATCCATCACATCAGAATCTTCATCGAAGTCTTGTCTGATCAGGGAAACGATTTCCGTATCTGTCAAAACTTGGTGGTCTTCTGTGTCAGCTGCCACCCACTCGTTCACATCTGTTTCGTCTACTTCTTCACAGCCTGGAATTTGATGCATGAGCTGTAAAACTTCAGTCCTGTCATCAGCTTGTTCCGGACTATCGATGTAAGAGAGACTTGGCCATAATTTTTTCCACGACTTTCTCAGCAGCTGTTCTTTGAGATTGTCCCATGCTTCACCTAACCAATAGATAACATCTTTGATGTTGATTTTCTTAAGACTTTGGAGAATGGTTTGTGAACTGTCTTCATTTTCAAGAAGAGACCTTAGAAGAATTTTTTTATACACACATTTCATGTTTTGTAGCACCTCTTGGTCCATGGGTTGTAACAAAGGTGTTACATTCGGAGGGAGAAAAATAGCTTTTATATCTCCATTAACAAGTTCTTCTGTCGAAGCATGTGATGGAGCGTTGTCAATGACAAGTAACGCCCGGGGTGGCAGACCATTTTTTTCACTGAACTTTTTTACTGAAGGAATAAACTGGACATGAAACCATTCTTTAAATAAAGCACTGGTCATCCATGCCTTTTTTTTGGTGCCTGTAGAATACAGGAAGCGAGTTCACATTGATGTTCTTAAATGCTCTTGGGTTTTTTGATTTGCCAATAACCATTAGTGGCAACTTATTAGTCCCAGCTGCATTACTGCATGCTAAAACAGTCACACATTCCTTGCACATTTTGAAACCAGGTGCATTAAGTTCTTGTTTGGCAATGCCTTAAAATTTAACCCAGTTTCATCGCAATTGTATATTTCTTGAGGCGAGTAATTTTGCGATGAAACTATGTCTGCAAATTCAGTGATGTACTCTTGTGCAACCTGGTGATTCACTGATAGTGATTCACTGGTAATGGATAACTGTCGTATTCCGTGTCTTTTTTTCCACTGGTCCAGCCAGCCGTTACTTGCAATGAATTTAGGATCACCATTCATCAGTTTATTGAGATGAACTGCTTTTTCTTGGATTAGGGGACTACTCAGTGGAGTACCTCTCTGCCTTTCTTGTGAAAACCATATGAAAAGGGCTTCATCAATTTTGTCAAATTGTGACACTTTTGATGTACGACGCTCCTTGAGAGTCTTCTCGGATGTTGTCACACAAAACTGTTCAATCTTGGACCTGTTTTTCTTCCAGTCACTTATTGTTGCTTTACCCACACCAAATTCGACTGCTAATTTCATTCCACTTTCACCCTTGTCCAAACGTTTCATAACTTCAAGTTTATCTTTTAGTGCACATGAACTATGTTTCAGCTTACCAACCATTTTTATACAATACGTACTTAAAAAACAACATTGAAAACGTATGTAAGTTGGAATGCACAGACAATGTCTCAGACTGACAGGTGTCTCACTACTGAAAGCAAGGCCACGAGAAGAAACAAACAAGAGTGGGGGAAGTGGGATTACTAAGAAACTGGCATGAGTCATTGACGCCCTGGCGCGCCCGTGATAGTACACAACAATACCGCACTAGAAAGCCACCGAACGTCAGTGTCAATACTGTTCACCTTATCTGTCCTGTATTACAGTACTGTACTATGTAATATTTTATGAAATATTCAACTCTTATAAACCGTAAAATGCATTCGTTGAATAAAAAACAGGCATATATGAGTTACATATAAGTTAAAGACCATATTTAAATCAAATAATTAATTATAATTATTTAATAATAATTATTTCGGATAATCCGAATTTTTGCCAATCCGAACCGGCCCCGGTCCCAATTAGTTCGGACTAGCGGGGTTCTACTGTAATTTAATCAGCATGTCAATACACTTGGTTATGAATCAACAGAAAAATTATAATCAAAGTAACTGTAAGTTTAAAATAAATTTTTCATGCACTATATATATATATTCCTGAACATATATAACATCTATACTCAAGTTGATGTGTACTGCAGTGGCGCCGGGTTTTAAAAATCAGTGGGGGTGCTCTAACTCACAGTCCACAACTTGAGGGGGGGGTCCGGTTGAATTTAGAAAAATTGACCCTCCTGAAAATGCAGTTTTAGGTCTTTTTGAATGAACAACACTTTATGGTAAAATTAAACTATCGTTTCATTTGGTGCTTTTTTCCCTAATAATTAATGAGTACAAAAGCTAATCCACATAAAAGGTATAGGCATTCAGTTGTTTTATTTTTTAAATCTTTAAATCATACAAATAGTGAAAGTAATGATAAAAAAAGTAAGAAATATTACATTTTACATATATGTGAATTAAAAGGGGGGAAGCTAAACAAATAAAAATTGTGTAGCCTCTATTTAGTCTTAAGTAAAAAATATAATAGTCTTTATGAGAATGTTCTTTCTTCTCTTGTGAAATGATGCCAAACTGAGTAAAAAGGAAAAAAATAGTTCATTTAAATTAATAAATGATAGCCTCAAATTTGGCGCTTATTATTAGTTTAAAAATAAAAGAGAAACTGCAAGTCTTTAGTTCAAAAATTAAAGTCTTTGCGGAATTTATAATTCTCACTACTCACTCATAACGAAAGTGTTCCTACGAACAATCGATCATTTGATGAAAATGTTCGCCACAGTTTCGAGGTTCAATTTATTTTTCGCTTCTTGCTTATGGACATGCATGATTGCGTTGTCGTTCAATTTTCCTTGCATCATGGTGTTGCGCAGGTAAGTTTTTAATCTTCTCGGGCGGAGAAAGAACGTTCTGCTGTACGTGTAGAAACGGGTATAGTTAAAGCGATCTTTATCAACTTAACCACCTCTGGAATCAATTAGTCGACGTGTTTGTTTGAGGAAAATAAGCGCACTAAGTCTTCTGTACTTTCAACGACAAAATTTTTAAATTCACACACATCTAACATCATATTTCTGTGCAAAATTAATCTTTCAGGGCCAAAGTCATCCTTACAAAATTCTACTACAGAACTCCAATCTTTAGCTTTGGAAAGAAGAAATGTTTCAATTTCTTTGAAGTGAGTCATAGCAGCTTTAGGAAATCGATCATCGAAACAGTTGATCACAATATCTAAAACCTCGAAATAAATTTTCCGGTAATAATCACGGGGGTTGGCAAAAGGAAAGGGTTGAGTGCCGTCATCAAGTCTTTGAGAAATTGTTCGAACTTTTGGAAGTTTCGGGTCTTCTACATCAAATTTTTTGGTCAATCCCAAGCAAGAGCTCCAAACTGCATCGAAACGTTCATCAGTTCGAGATAACTTCAAAACCTCTCGGACAGTATGAATATTGTCCATGGCTTTTTGCAGCTGTAAGAAGGAATTTTGCAGAAAGGCATTCAAAATTTCAACTGGCTCTAACATTTGCGTAAAAAGAGTAGTGACAAATACAAAGTCAAAAGAGCACAGAAATTTTAAGAAGAAACCTTTAGTTTTAGCACCGGCATCAGATTTTTTGACCTCGATTTCATCAAAGAACGATATTAACTCTTCGTAATTCTGCAAAAACGTTTTCAATGAACTTATTCTGCAACACCACTGGTAGGGCAAAAAGGCCAAAGAGCTACAGGGTGAATGGAGCTACCATCTTGGGCAGCTTGCAAAGACTCAAATATTGCTAGTCGGTTGGGGGACCCGCATACAAAATTGATAATTTCTTTGATATTTGCAAGACAGTCTCTCACCACGGTCTCATTTTGCATTGCCTCTTGGGTCACAAGGTTCAAAGAATGTGCCAAACAGTGAACATGCATAACTCGCGGCTCAGTTTCTCTGATTTTTGCTTGCAACCCTGAAAAAGCGCCTGTCATATTTGCCGCTCCGTCAGTAGCAATACCTCTGCATGACTTGATATCCAGAGAAAAACGAGTGAGAACATCCATAAAATTTTCATCAAGACTTCAGCTGTAGTAGATTCAGTTTTATAGAACCAAAAAATAATTCATTAATTTGAAAATCCTTACCACTGACAAATACAAAGCATGATAATTAGAATTTTCATCTGTGTGACCATGGGTTGCTAACCCCTGAACCATGAGGTAACACAGTGAAGATAACATTCTTAAGAGAGCTACTCTTGCAGATTTCATATCTCTCTCCTTACTTTTAGACATCAAAGATTGAACGTTCACACCTTTATCCATTGCACTTTTCCTAATACAGCAGGACACATGAAAATCCGATTTTTCATGAGAAGCGAACCTTTGTAAGCCTTTGTTCCAAGAAGAAAACCCGACTTCCACAAATGCTTTTATCACATCTTCGTCTTGTTTAGTTTTTTCGCACACAGAACAAAACACTTATCACACTTCTCGTCGTATAAGATCTACTTATATTTGTCTTTCCACTGTTTTTGAAAAGAATGCCCACCAACACCAGTTTTGTTTGATTCTTTAGATGCAGTAGTTGAATCCAAGCCACCTGAAGCACTATCTGCTGATGACGTCGTAGCCGAATCACTCTTTTTCATTGACAAGCGAACAATGAGTTTATCCATTCTAATAAAACGAGTAGAGCAAACAAAAAATTAAACTACTGGTAACGAGATATGAGAATAGCCCGCTTTTTGCGGGTGAAAGAGGGGAGTGACGTCACACGTAATGTGCACTGTCTGTTCCGAGAATATTGGCTGTAGAATTTTTGACTGTGGTCTGCATTAAGTTTTTTATTATAAGCCATTAATGAAATATTTATATTGAATTGTGTATGTTAACAAAAGAAACATTAAACGATGTAGTCGTTTACTGATGAAACGGCTCAAAATTTGTTACTGCCTTAAAAAGTAAAACAATACGAACAGAAATTTCTACTAACCTGTTACGAAGAAACGCCATTAAAAAAGAAAGAATATGCGTGTTATTACACGAAATAAAATAGTTCCAGTAGGCCTAGGTGTAAGGGAATAATTGTATAGTTTTTACTTAGAGCTTAAGAAAAAAACACTTTCACTCAATTGTCTTTAAAAGAACTCACGATTTTACTCCAGTGGCCGCACTAAATCACTATCACTGACAGATTCGTCACTTCCATCACTGCTCAGATTGGTGTCATCTTCATCACAACCCCCAACACTTACAATGATACGATCAATCGCGTCTTCCAGTATTCCATCCTTTTGCCAATATTCACTTTCTATGTTAATTACATGCCTACTGTAACTAGACCAGTCTTCTGGTGTTATAGCAGCTAATCCTTCAGAAAGTATTTGTTGTAGTCTCGTTAAAGAAAAGTCCCCAGCTGTATTATGTGACCTTATAAAATATTTAAGTTTTGACCACGCCAGCTCTATAGCACTCAGATCACACATGTATGGTGGAGTTCTCAGCACCTCATGGCCATTAAGTTGAAGTAACGTATCGACCGCATACATTTTATTTTTTGGTCTCACTTTTTCTATTTTTTCGTGGAGATCAGATTTCCTCATAGATGCATCGCTGTGACGATTTAAATTGTACAAATAATCAAGAAAATAAAAATTTTAAAAAATTAAGGTTGCGAGCTCTTAAGCCATTTAAATCTCACTGTATTAATATAAAATACCTGTATGTACTCAGTATGAGAGGAAGCAGTAATTAATTAGTTATAAGATGCTCTAATAAAAAGATAAATTGTAAAGAGTTATTAATATCGTATTTAAGCCTTTGCTTGTAAGCAGGCGCTGTCCTGTAGATTCCAGACTCGACATGCTTTCAGAGTCTTGTGTGAGTTAGAATAAGATAAAAAAAACTAATGTTAATAATAAAAAATCTGAAGGCATAAATAGTCGCTAAAACAACTGATTTAAATTGTGTATATTTGTTTAGGGATAGTTTGTATAAATAAAAATGTTAACTTAAATATAGTTAGGAACTATATTCTCGCGCGGAAATTGTCCCACTAACTTTTGCCCAGTACCAGGCGAAGGGAGCGGAATTTCTCTCTCTTGCAATGGTGACTTCGTACAGTATAGACGTAGGAGCTGTGCGCTTAAAATATGTTAACTACATTTTGTCTCGTCTTAAGATGGTGTACCAGATGTCGCTGTTCAAAGCATCTGGATGTAGTAATTAATGTAGTCATGTGAATAGACAATAAGTTTAAAGTAATGTAAAACAAAAGGTATCGAAACGTAACAAAGAGTGTAACACAAGATGACATCGTGCTTGAACAAATAACAACAATTCCAAAGTCATACCCGGACATGTGAATCATCAGAAGCCACAAATTCTACTGCACGTGACAGAAGATGCAGATCGGGACTTCCGATAATCTACAAGATCATCTGAGATATCTACTCTGCATATTGTTCAACCTGCGAACTTTTGGAGCCCTTTACAGAGGAAGGCCAGAGCGAGATGACGAAGTAGCTGTTCCTGTTTCCCAAGACGGATACACCAGGACGAGTCTTCAGTATACCAATTAAAAGGTGACTCGATAGCCTGTCTATCGAGGGTTACTAATATTTGTTACACAACACTTCTTGAAAGAGACTTTTCAGAAAATATTAATTTTGTAAAGACTTATAAATTAAATCTAAGAATTTCATGTAACTATTCTAACTTCATACGTTGTAACAGTTTATATGCTAATGTAGAGTAATATAATTCAAGCCATAATACCATTCTTCCAATGGTTGAATAAAAGAAAGTCTTGCAAGCTAATATCATGAAATGAGTATAATTAAAAGTTTTAATTGCAGAAATACAGTAAGTTGACCCGGATCCGAGGTGTAGCTATGTAAAATCAAGTTGATCTCAAAGTTAAAGAAACCTTTCAAATAACTTAATAATTGAATTAGTAATGTCATGGGATCTGTCAGTATATGTTTTTAAATGTTAAATAAAAGAGAAGTCTTCTTGTTACACACATATGAGGAGTGCTTAAATCAATTGTATACCTTGCCATTGTTTCCTTACACAGTTAGTAAGTAATTTGTTACATTAATTATTTGTGATCAATTCTGTTACAACGTAGGCAGCCCATCTAATTAACGGAGTTTAATTACGAGGGGTTCCCTGGATTTGTAACGCGGCGAAAAGGCGTTACAGAAATGGGCAGTCTGCTTACTTGTAAAAAAAATAAAAGGGTAATTGTTTACAGAGTGTCACAAAAGTGTGCCACTATGCTAATTTTTATAAAAGGTGTTTTAAGCAAACAAAATTGCATTCACTATGCGTGGATAAATTGTAAGATCAATAACTAAATATATAATATTGATATATGCACTCAGAAAGTTACTTTAATAAATGTAATGTTCAAAACATATTTAATAGTGTATTAATACGTAACTTAATACGTAGATGGTAGTATGTATAAGTAAAATATCCTTAGCGTCATACAATGCATGTAGCTTTTGCATTCTATAGGCCAGTAGGAACATAATTCGATGTAAGTACTTCCATACATGAATTGTGACCAAGCATAACAATTTTGGTCAACCGAACAATCTGTAACAGGTTTGTTTACGACAATCTATAACCTGTTGTTTCCTGAATCATTCTGCACAGTGTATGTCCAACTATCTAGCTTACATACACTAGTATGTGTTATAAAAAATCTGATTAAAAATAACTTTGTTAATAATAATAAAGTAATTAAGTAGAAGTTCGTGATTTAAAACTTGTGAACAAAATAAGTAATTATTTAATTGAGAAAAGTTTATGAATGAACGGAGCCAAAGTGTTGTCTAAGCGGAATAATAATAAATGTGTTGCATAAGATTGCGCTCCCCTTTTCTCGTGTTTATACCGGTCGTTGGTGTTATTCACTCGCATTGTGTAGACAATAATATGTAAAAGCAAACACCCCATTGTCACACACGCTCAACCCTCCTTTGTTAACTAAATATGTAGGCCACCCTCTGACCTACATTCCAGTAAACAGCTGATCGGCTATTTAATCTTGAAAGATATGTGTGTGTGATTTCTGTCTCTCCCTTAGAAGAGAAGTTGTTCTTTTCTAATTTGTGTAAATTGATTACTGATGAATTTATTATATGTATATGTAATATATGTGTAATATGCTAGTATTAATTTTAAGTACGTGCTAATGTGTTAGAACAAAATGGCCCAATTTAACCCGGATTGGTTATTAAAAGACGAGCTGTCTTACGAAGCTCTTTTGCGTGGACTACCCCATGTTGATGTAACAGTCGCGGAATTACGAAGTTCAATTCGCGAATGTGGATTTGATGCGCCCGTGCAATTACACAATCTAAGCCAACTCGATTATGAAAGCGAGAAAGAAATTTGTAATGCCAAGTATAGTGAACTATACTTATTGTCTCAAACACTCCAAGACGAGAAATCTCCGGCAAAAATTTTGCGGACTACCCAGAGAATAGAGCATTTAACCAGGCGAATAAAAAATTTGTCGATCTGGCCGAATCTCACAGAAATACCCGTTGATGTACAAAAGCTAGCAGACGAAGCTCTACGCCGCTTACCTTCAATTATCAACGATTTAAGACGAAAATCCGACTCATTCAGGATGGACGAAATAGAGAAATCATTAATGAAATTACACATCTCCCCAGTACAATCTCCCACCACTGGTTTACCTCCGCCTAACTCGGATCGGAACTCACCTATCGTATCGCAAGTGCAAGCGAACCCAGAACAAAATACTGATACAGATGTAAATGTCCCTCCTCCCGAGCATTTTCAGTTTCGTCCCGGAAATAATGAATTGACCAACACCCCCAATGAATCTAATCACCCTCATCGAGGAATTACCCCTATGAACTATAACGCAGATCTATACGGAAAAATGACTCACCCTGTGGAGAAGATTTTATCCGAAATCCCTTATACAGATGGTTTAAATGTTTCCAAGTTACTAACATTTATTAGTTATCTTCTTCAGATAAAGGATCTACAGCAGCTGAATGACTGGCAAATTTTACAAGTTCTGTTACCAAAGTGTAAACCCCCGTTAAAAAATCGTGTGCTAGAAGCCCTAACCTCTACTTTCCCAGTAGAAGAGCTACATAGCTCTTTAATAAAATACTTTATTCCCACCGGCATCTATGAGGAAATAAAAAGGAAGACAGTACTCCGAGTACAAGGACATCAGGAGAGATTAGCTCACTACATCTCCGATATTAGGGAATCCTCTCGACTACTACGTGTAAGCTGGAATGAAACACAACTGGTGGACACCATTTTAATAGGCGTGTCACCTGAAGAAAGATCTCGACTATCATTGATGAATAGACCCAATACTATTGCTGATCTAGAACAGTGCAGTATCCATTCTTCAAATGTATGGTACTCAGATCAAAATAGAGAAGCAATGAAAACCTCTGGAACTAATAGACATCAATTGCGAGCACTACTGCCTGATGTAACAACCTCGTATGAACGACAAGTTTCTAGTAGACCTCACCATGTGCGCAAAGCTGGTAAGTTAACTGTAAACCCAGATAAAGCGGAAACCAAGTACCCACCTCGCAGAAAACCCACCTGTTATAATTGTGGCAAATATGGGCACATAAGAAGAGAGTGCAAAAGTAAGCCATTGGAATGGAATAACTCCAATTCAAAAAACATGTAAGGCAGGGAGACCCGAAAACCTGTGTCTTCCGCAGCTACTCAAAATTGGGTAAACTAAAAGAAACCAGTAATAATAATAAGAATGAATTATTCTGTAACCAAGTGAAAAACAAAAAAGGTGCGAAGATATCGACCCCTATGTGCGAGAATTTCGTGAAAAGTGTAATGCGATTAATAGATGTAAATGGAAAAAAAATCTACTACCATTAATACAAGTCGACTTAGGCGTTACATCCCCCATCGCCTTAATTGATTTGGGATCTAGTAGAACTTTAATCAGCCAAGAATTAGCGGACATGTTAGCTAAACATCATCTAGTAAAACGGAACCAACCTGTGAATATAAAGTGTGCTACCGCTGATAAACGTAAAATAAATATAAACCTGAGCATTACCGTTAAGGTTAAAATAAAAAACCTAAGTTGGATATTTACAATGTTAGTATGTAAAGAATTAGGACCTGATTTAATATTAGGTGCAGATTTTATTAGTAAGACAGGAATGATTCTTGACATCTACGAGCGAGAATTTTATTTCAGATTTGACCGTGCAAGAAAACATAAATTTGATAGTAATGAAGATAAACGTTGTTCATCTACTGCACATGTAATACACCAAGATTCAGATTTATCTCACCTAGAACGAAGAGATAGAGTCAAAATAGTAAAACTAATAAAAGAATTTTCCTCGGTTCTTACACCAAAACTAGGACTTACGGACCTAATAGAGTATAAAATTAATCTGAGTGATCAGAAAGTAATACGACTACCCCCGTACAAGTTGTCGCCTCCCAAGATGGAAGTCATGCGAAACCATATCAATAAGTTATTGGATCAAGGAGTCATAGAACCCTCTACGTCCCCATATTCTTCACCCTCCTTTTTAGTACCTAAAGGACCCGATAAACACCGACTAGTTGTAGACTACAGGCAATTAAATAAAAGAATAGAATTTGAATCAATCCCTCTTCCAGACATCCATAGTGCGTTTCATTACTTTACTAAAGCAATGGTTTTTACGGTAATGGATCTAAATCAAGCTTTTCACCAAATACCTCTTTCAGAAGAATCCAAACGTCTAACCGCGTTTGCAGTTCCTTTTAACTTGTACCAATTTACTAGGGTACCCTTTGGAATATCTCAAGGAAGTTCCGTATGTAGTAGACTATTGGAGAAGATATTTCACGACATTAAATTTAAATATGTGTACCACTATTTGGACGACATCGTAATATACAGTGAATCAATGGAACAACATCTCAGACATTTGCGTGAAGTGTTATCTCGTTTACAAAGAGCAGGATTAACGGTGAACCCAAATAAGGTAAGTTTTGCTGTCCCTCAGTTTTCTTTCTTAGGACACATAGTGAAAGCGAATGGAAAGGTAAGCATTGGCCCCGAACGTCCCCGTGCTATTAGAGAATTTGCACCCCCACGAGATGCAAAAGGTATAGCCCGATTTTTAGGTATGGTGAATTATTTCCACAAATACATTCCCCATCTTGCCGAAATAGCAGCACCCCTAAACTCCTTACGAAAGAAGGGAACAAAGTTCGAATGGAGCTCAATACATCAAAACGCGTTTGAGCAACTTAAAGAAAGCATTATATCTCCCCCAGTTTTGCAATTAGCTGATTTCACAAAACCATTCGTCGTGCAAACCGACAGTTCCAGTGCAGCGTTAGGTGCAGTGATATACCAAGAGATAGATAACTGTAGACTACCAATTAGTTATGCATCACGAACACTGAGCGATCAAGAAAGAAAGTATTCTGCATATGAATTGGAATGTTTAGCAATTGTTTTTGCATTCGAAAAGTTTAAACCCTTCCTAGAACATAAAGAATTTCTTTTAGAAACCGACAATCAGGCGTTATCATGGTTATTGAATCACCCTAAACAATTAGGACGAATTGGCAGATGGATATTGAAATTAAACTGCTACAAATTCAGAGTGCAGCATATTAAAGGTACTCAAAATGTAGTCGCCGATACCCTGTCCCGTATGTTCCAGTCACCCACTAAAATTTCCGAAAACGTAGTGAAGCCTGAAATAGCAAGTGCGAACGCCGTAATTACTGAATTCCCCCTTGCCTTTACTAACATTGCCCTATATCAACAACAAGACCCCTTACTGAAGCCTATTATAGAACAACTTACCCAAGGTATTAAATCCGAGAAGTACGTATTGAGTAAGAATGTACTGTGTCTCAAAATAAGAGACGGAAAGGAATTAAGAATAATAGCCCCGGATGTAATTAAGCCCATGCTAATGGAATACTTCCATTCATCTACCATAGGAGCCCATATGGGAATCAATAAGACGATACATCGTATTCGAAAGGAATATCATTGGAACAATATGAACTGCGAAATAGCTACCTTCGTAAAGAAATGTTCATTATGCGCCCTTAGCAAACCCGCCAGAAATACTCAAGTAAGCCAATTGATATCAGAAATCCCAAAGACCCCTTTTTCGAAACTTTATCTAGATTTCTCAGGTCCGTATCCACGATCCAAATCAGGAAATACCATGTTACTGATATGTGTAGATTCGTTCACCAAATTTGTTTGGATGTATCCCATGCGACGAGCATTAGCGTCGACAACAGTTAAAATACTACAGGAAAGATTATTTAAAGATTACGGTACTCCAGTACGTATAGTATCTGATAACGGCCCGCAGTTTAAAGCAAAAGAATTTAGGAATATGTGTTTCAAGTTAGGGATAGACCATATAACCACTACAGAGTATCGACCGCAAGGCAATATTGCTGAAAGGTATCTACGAAACCTCAAATCTGCGCTAATAGCCTATCATGCGAACGATCACACGTCGTGGGACCAAAATCTATCCTGGATTCAATACGCTTTTAATTCAGCTTACCACGAAGGTCACAAGTCGACTCCGTTCGAGTTACTATACAAGTATCGACCAAACCACCCTTTGTCCACAAGATGGAATATACACGATCTGCTGCCTCCGCAAATAACGGATAAGCAGATAAAGCGAATTTGGAACAAAACCCGCTCTAACTTGAGAGCAAGCTTGGAAAAATCCAGAAGATACCACGAGAAAGGTAATCATAGCAACTCAGTCAGGTACCAAGTAGGTGACTTAGTAATGTACAAGACTCACCCCATTAGTAGTGCGATTGATAAGACCACCTCGAAACTATCATTCAGATGGTGTGGCCCTTACCAAATCCAAAAGTACCTAACTCCAGTTACAGTAGCCCTGTGCGAACCTGCAACTCAGAAATATGTGCGGAGAACGCATATTTCGCAACTAAAGTTGTATAAGAAGAAGTGACGGTATAGTATAACCCAAAAAGAAAAAGGAATACTAGGTAGTAAAGAAAATTATATTTCTGAATCCACGTAAAAAAATGTAAAACGTAGAGTTTGGAAACGAGGCCTGATCAACCTGAGTTCCAGTTCTGCGAAGCATGCATTAATGAATAATCATTAATTAGATGGGTACTAACACTCATTAACTACATGAGTTATATAGGACTCACAGAAGAAAAGATAGAATTCTAAATAGTAAAGATTTAGAAAGTTACTCTATAGAAGAGAGAGTAAGACAAACAAAAAACCGGTAGTAAAATTAAGTGATAGAGATAAGAAAGAGTTTTGTGTTTTAATTGTGTAAATATTTAGTGTAAATAGTATGTAAAAAAAAGGGTAGTTCATAAGAATATAAAGTGTACTGTGTTGTAACTATAGGTAATAACTATGTGGACAACGTTGTAAAGTGTACAACAACTATGTGAAAGAAATTACACACACTAACCCATTCAACACTCCCAGTGGTGGCCAGTAAGAGAAAATTAAAGCGTGTTCAGTAAGGTAGTAAGCAGCCACCCACCCTCTCTATTGTGATAAACCGGTGCTAGCCTGAACAATGAAAAACCACTCCTAGTGTGTATGACAATGCGTTGTATGACAAAGTGTCTCCCCTCCCGCATAGTTTGTTTAAGTATTGTAAAAAGAGATAAAAGAGAATCATATTCGTGAGATTCCGCTTCTCTCAAACCAGTGATCTAAAGTGGAGTATGGGATCCTCTTTAGATCACATTAGAAATAAGTTTATGAGATATAATCAAGTGGTGATTATAAATGTAACGTAACAGGTCACAACGGCGCCGACTGGAAAGGGAAATGATAGGGCAGACAGGTGCCAAAGATCATTAATAAATGCTGAAAGCTAACTTGATCAGTTAGAGTAAGCTGGTGTCAGTCGGGCCGGGATGTTGTGAGTTACGGCTAAGTAGGGATCATTCCAATCTATGGTTTGGAAATTAGTATTAAGATTAAAATGTAAGTTAGTACTTAAGAAGTAAGAAAAAGGGAATTTCACGAAGGCGATCATTTAAATGAACAATGTCATTTAAAGAGAATAAAAAAAAAAAAAAAACTGTGCACTAATAATAAATAACTTCACACACTGACACTAATCGTACTCCCAGTCCCCAATTGTGAGTTAGACTCAAAAAACCGTAGCGTGCAATTTAAGCGGTGGAGTCTGTGACGATTTAAATTGTACAAATAATCAAGAAAATAAAAATTTTAAAAAATTAAGGTTGCGAGCTCTTAAGCCATTTAAATCTCACTGTATTAATATAAAATACCTGTATGTACTCAGTATGAGAGGAAGCAGTAATTAATTAGTTATAAGATGCTCTAATAAAAAGATAAATTGTAAAGAGTTATTAATATCATATTTAAGCCTTTGCTTGTAAGCAGGCGCTGTCCTGTAGATTCCAGACTCGACATGCTTTCAGAGTCTTGTGTGAGTTAGAATAAGATAAAAAAAACTAATGTTAATAATAAAAAATCTGAAGGCATAAATAGTCGCTAAAACAACTGATTTAAATTGTGTATATTTGTTTAGGGATAGTTTGTATAAATAAAAATGTTAACTTAAATATAGTTAGGAACTATATTCTCGCGCGGAAATTGTCCCACTAACTTTTGCCCAGTACCAGGCGAAGGGAGCGGAATTTCTCTCTCTTGCAATGGTGACTTCGTACAGTATAGACGTAGGAGCTGTGCGCTTAAAATATGTTAACTACATTTTGTCTCGTCTTAAGATGGTGTACCAGATGCCGCTGTTCAAAGCATCTGGATGTAGTAATTAATGTAGTCATGTGAATAGACAATAAGTTTAAAGTAATGTAAAACAAAAGGTATCGAAATGTAACAAAGAGTGTAACACAAGATGACATCGTGCTTGAACAAATAACAACAATTCCAAAGTCATACCCGGACATGTGAATCATCAGAAGCCACAAATTCTACTGCACGTGACAGAAGATGCAGATCGGGACTTCCGATAATCTACAAGATCATCTGAGATATCTACTCTGCATATTGTTCAACCTGCGAACTTTTGGAGCCCTTTACAGAGGAAGGCCAGAGCGAGATGACGAAGTAGCTGTTCCTGTTTCCCAAGACGGATACACCAGGACGAGTCTTCAGTATACCAATTAAAAGGTGACTCGATAGCCTGTCTATCGAGGGTTACTAATATTTGTTACACAACACTTCTTGAAAGAGACTTTTCAGAAAATATTAATTTTGTAAAGACTTATAAATTAAATCTAAGAATTTCATGTAACTATTCTAACTTCATACGTTGTAACAGTTTATATGCTAATGTAGAGTAATATAATTCAAGCCATAATACCATTCTTCCAATGGTTGAATAAAAGAAAGTCTTGCAAGCTAATATCATGAAATGAGTATAATTAAAAGTTTTAATTGCAGAAATACAGTAAGTTGACCCGGATCCGAGGTGTAGCTATGTAAAATCAAGTTGATCTCAAAGTTAAAGAAACCTTTCAAATAACTTAATAATTGAATTAGTAATGTCATGGGATCTGTCAGTATATGTTTTTAAATGTTAAATAAAAGAGAAGTCTTCTTGTTACACACATATGAGGAGTGCTTAAATCAATTGTATACCTTGCCATTGTTTCCTTACACAGTTAGTAAGTAATTTGTTACATTAATTATTTGTGATCAATTCTGTTACAACGTAGCCATTTCGTTTACATCTAGGCAAATTCTGTTACATCTAATTAACGGAGTTTAATTACGAGGGGTTCCCTGGATTTGTAACGCGGCGAAAAGGCGTTACATCGCATTCAATGCCTTGCTTCCATAACCAAGTTAACATGTCACTTTTCAACGAGTACTGAGATGGTGGTTTATCTTCTTGCCGGCAATTATACGGTGCATTGTCGCGGGGCATTTTTGGGCATACCTGGGGTAATAACAGGATTTGTATTTTTTAATAATAAATAACTTGTCGAGTGATAGAAAAATGTTATGACCGAACGGTAAATTTCTTATTGGGAGCGATCGAGACGATGGCAGCATTGTTTGAGACGGTGAAGACCATATGATTCAACAATATTCATATAAACAGTTTTAATAACCGGCAACTGTACCAAACTCAGTTCAAGGACAATGACGAACACGTTATGTAACAGTAAACACGTTACACAACCAGACATCAGGCGATGTGTTGCGTCAGCGCATTACATAACAGGAATGCTGGGTGTGTCACGCCAGCAACATTTGGACACAACAGAACAAAGTAGTCGCAAAACAACATCTGAGTGGTACCGACGCTAACCACTGTGCGTCTGCCCGGCTCTCGCCGGTTTTCGGCGAAGTTTTGGTGTTGCGCCGGCCGTGCGTAATTATCGCCTGCACGTATACAGATCTTAAATGTAAAATAGCAGCTGTCAACTTAATTAGATTGAACTAACAGTTAAATGGTTTTAAAAGAAAAAAAACATGTAAATTCAGTGATCTACGTAGTGCGCGTAGTATAAGGCGATGTCATCTGGACTCACATGTCAGTTAAGTAACTTTCAATTTTCGTCTAACATCGACAAAGTCAGATATAAATTTTATAACGAAACAAAATTTTAAGCACTAAACAAATGAGATCTCATATGGGTATGGGGGAATGTAACATGAGAGCTCTCAAATCATAAAATCATTGTGTGTGTGTGTGCTTGAGTAAGCGGGTAGACAAAGAAGGCTGGTTTGCGTTGTTTGTATTTTAATTTAATTCATACTTAATTTCTTAAAATTTATTTGGAATTTGTATACCATGTTTTCATTCTCATTGTAGCAGAATGATTATATAATTAATAACTTTCGTAAATGTGAATTTCCAGTAGAGAGAGGATGGCAGGAGGTAGTTTGTCAATAATAAAATTATAGTAAAAAATGTTAATAAATTTTAATTATGTGTAAACGTATAAAGTTTCTTTGTTTGATTAAACAACCATCTGTTCTCCTGTTCGCCTAAAAAGAACCCTCATAAATTATTTTCTTACAGTTGATAAGTAGCTTCACATTTGGCTTCCGAACGTAGGGACGATTTATATAATAATATTATATAAATATAGGCCCACTGGGAAAGCAGAATGGTTGTTTAAGGTAAAATAAATTTTTTTTTTTTTCGTACGTAAAATAGACGCAAGTATGGGGTTATGTTTTGATAGGGTTATGTATGTAGTGCATTATTTGTTTATGTGTTTATGAGTATTGTGAGGGTAATTAGTGTGTATGAGATGAATTATATTATATAAAGGGTATTATAATAAATTTTTTTAATATGGCTAAGATACAAGAAAATGATAGTGGTTTCGTATGGAACGAGTGGGAAAGCGAATTTAGAGGGGTTGTAGGTGAAATGACGGACGAGGAATGGGGGAGTTTAGAAGATAGTTTAACACGAATGGAAGAAATGGAAGAGGGAATATTTGCAGAAATTAAGAAGCACAGTGATGATATTGATAGTGAGGTGCCAAGCAATAAAGGTAAGATCGTTGAAGCGACAGTGGTAGAGATTAAGACGGAAAATAGGCCTAATGATAACGGTAGTTTAGGGGTAGAAGAAAAAGAATATACAGTATATGACCTATTTAACCTACTAAATGAGTTAAATGCAAAAATGGATAAGAATTTTGATATGATGAATAAATGGCTTGATGAGAGGGGGGAAATGATGAGTAAACATTTTGATAATATGAACAAGGGTTTTGATGAGTTACATATAGGATTAAACGAAACAAAGGAAATAATGAGTAAGGGTTGTGATACAATAAAAAATGCTTTTGATAAACCAGACGAGAAGTGGGAGGGAGATAGATGTCAGGTAAAAAAGAATACAGAAGTTGAGTTAACACAGGTAAGTGGTGTCTTTGATAATAGTGAAGAAATAAGTAACCAGGTGAGTGACAATTCGAATAATGAGTTAATAGCTAACAGTGATCAAATAGTGGGAGAAATAGTGTTGACTAGTGATGATAATGGTATTAATTACAATTCCGAGGTAAGTAGGAATGATAATTATGACAATATAAGTGAAAATATAGTGTTAAAAAATAATGGAGTAAATATAGAGAGTACTGATGAAGTTTTAGAATGTAATCATGAGATGTTGAGATGTATTGATGAAGGAGAAAGAGAGTTATATACTGAGAGTGAAATGGAAATATATAAGTTAGAGAGAAAGTATGATGAATTGAGAAAATTACTAGAAGGGGTGATGATGAATCATGTGAAATACGTACCGGTTGAAAGAGAGATAGAAAATAATTTTGATAATATCTTACCTGACTATAATGACTTACCTGACGTAGTAGTTGAGGAACACAAAGATGAGAAAATTTACCTGACATTAACAAATAACCCTGATATAGACGGGACAATCCTAACCTATGGTGACAAGATTTATAGTGGTACAATGGATGAAATAGAGTTGATAGATTATTGTGATAGTATGTATGATAATTTGTGTGTTGATAAAAATGATGAATGTTACAAATACACTAGATATATATATGACGATGGTGGGTGAGCTAAAAGATCAGTGTTGGGACAATTGTAAATTTTTGGTAATGACCTTGCTGATTTGGACATCTGAAGTGAGATACACTTGAACAGTTTTGACGCATATTTTGTAAATAATATTGAATTCATGTGTGTATTGTGAAATGTTAGATAAGTAATGTGTATA
Organism: Magicicada septendecula; assembly: GCA_034769895.1. Taxonomy (NCBI): domain Eukaryota; kingdom Metazoa; phylum Arthropoda; class Insecta; order Hemiptera; family Cicadidae; genus Magicicada; species Magicicada septendecula. Next base: position 184,602,781 of record CM068371.1, on the reverse strand, counting down.
TGTTTTGGAAAATGTTGTGTTAATAATAATAATATTATTAATATTTTAGCACTCTAATTAAATAACGAAATAATTATGAAGACAATAGTTAATGATTTGTAGAATGTTGATAATTGAAATATGTTTTAATAATCAAATGAATATTCAATTTTAATAATAAATTGAATTAAATAAGTGGAGATGTTTAGATAGTGTGATTGAATATTATGTGTTTTAATTTTATAAGGAATTTAAATTGTGTAATGAGATTCTGATTTAATAATAATTAATAAATAAATGAATGTTAAATGGTTTATTTTGTGGAATTTTGTGGAACATAATGATTAAAAATATATGTTAATAATAAATTTTAAGCAATTTTTGAAAAGCTGATTGCAACACAGGATAAGTCATCATGATGATAAATAAAAACAGTTAATGAAAAATTTTAAATAATAATGTTTATAAATTTTATATAAATTATTTAAAAGAGAATTGTTTGTTTGATGTATACTAAGAATCCAGGTTAATGTCTATTTGTGTATTATGTTATGTAATGTATTATAATAGTGTGTGTGGCTGGGAGGTTATCCAAGGGGATAACGTATTAAAAATTTGATATATTTTAATTAATAATGATGATTTGCTACTCAATAATTTTGTTGGAATTTAAAAATTAGATGCACTAAATACTTCTTATATTGTGTTATTATGTCTTATTGTGTTGATTGCATTAGTATGTTAGGAATAAGTATTATAAAAATATAATAATATGTTTTCAATGTGTTTACAGATTTTAAAATAAAATGAAAAATAGTTGTAATAAGTAAAATTTTCAATAGGTTGTAAAAGATAGAAGTGGGTGATAGTAATGGTTTGAATAAAATGTTTGAGTCAATTCAAGTTGAATTTTGTGGGACATAGATTTGTCCAAATCGAAGTAAAAGTTAAAGTAATAGTGGAAATGAAAATAATGCAATGTCGTTTTGAGTTAATGTTATGTATGAATTTTGAGAAATAAGTGGAGACACAGTAGAAATGGAGATTTTATGTAGAGTTTGGAACGATATATTGTTTATTTTGTTGATGTTAATTTGTTGTAGTTGTAGTGAAGTTATGAGAGTGAGATTTTTTGGGGATGGCAATTTTGTAGTAGTGGTAGTGTAATGGGGAGTCCGCAACAAGGGTTGGGACGGGATAGGGACCGATTGGCGCCGGAAAGGGTTACCTAGGGTGAGTCCAGGGACCAACATAAGGGAATGAGTTTTGGGAAGGAAACACGTATCCTATGTACAAAGGGTTAGAGAGTATTTTTTTTTATATAAGAGTAGAAGGTGGCGATTGGAGTTAAAATAGTAAGTAGTTAGAGGTAGAGAAGGGTTAGTAAAATTTTGATAGAGGGGTGTCATACTAGTTAAAGATTTTGTAAGGGAGCGTTAGAGTAATAAAGGGGTAAGATTATGAGTAAATGCCAAATGGATGAAGTAAATTATAATGAAATAATGAATAACGTAGAATCACCCAAAGTAATGAAACGGAATAATGATGGCCATAATTGAGAAAAAAAAAAAAAATAAATAAAATAAAATAAATAAATTTTGTAATTTTGAGAAACGCATTAATAAGAGTAAATCAAGTTTGAAAGTAATTTTTTGATTTTATATGTCAATTTAATGATGTAAAGTGTGTAACATTTTAATTGTAAGTTTATTTTAAAATGAATTATTAATGTACTGTGTTTTCTTATGTTAAGTTATGTTAGGTATTCTGATATATACATGTTAGTAATAAGTGAGTAAAAACAAAACCAGTGCTTCTTAGCGCAAACCAGCACAGCTAGGGGGGAATAGATCAGTTGGGGATATGGTGTTGTATAAGGCCACTATTTAATATTTTGATTTGTTGTTTCAGTGTTTGGTGATGCTGTGGCGGCGGACCTGAGCTGGCCTGCGCGTCAGAGCAGGGGCGTTGAGTATCTGTCTGACTCTACGGTGTTGGGATCTCGAGAGAGAAGTCCAGTATTGTCATGCAGATGCAGTCACAGTCACCGGACCAAGGGTGAGTTGATTATTCTTGTTTGTAAACCGTACAGGGGGTTGTGGCGACATATCCTGGCTGATCCCTTTAGCAAGTATGAATGTGTCAATGAGATTTTTTATGCTTCGGCATAAAATATCTCATTGAGGGGGTATTGTAGCGGGGCATTTTTGGGCATACCTGGGGTAATAACAGGATTTGTATTTTTTAATAATAAATAACTTGTCGAGTGATAGAAAAATGTTATGACCGAACGGTAAATTTCTTATTGGGAGCGATCGAGACGATGGCAGCATTGTTTGAGACGGTGAAGACCATATGATTCAACAATATTCATATAAACAGTTTTAATAACCGGCAACTGTACCAAACTCAGTTCAAGGACAATGACGAACACGTTATGTAACAGTAAACACGTTACACAACCAGACATCAGGCGATGTGTTGCGTCAGCGCATTACATAACAGGAATGCTGGGTGTGTCACGCCAGCAACATTGGGACACAACAGAACAAAGTAGTCGCAAAACAACATCTGAGTGGTACCGACGCTAACCACTGTGCGTCTGCCCGGCTCTCGCCGGTTTTCGGCGAAGTTTTGGTGTTGCGCCGGCCGTGCGTAATTATCGCCTGCACGTATACAGATCTTAAATGTAAAATAGCAGCTGTCAACTTAATTAGATTGAACTAACAGTTAAATGGTTTTAAAAGAAAAAAAACATGTAAATTCAGTGATCTACGTAGTGCGCGTAGTATAAGGCGATGTCATCTGGACTCACATGTCAGTTAAGTAACTTTCAATTTTCGTCTAACATCGACAAAGTCAGATATAAATTTTATAACGAAACAAAATTTTAAGCACTAAACAAATGAGATCTCATATGGGTATGGGGGAATGTAACATGAGAGCTCTCAAATCATAAAATCATTGTGTGTGTGTGTGCGTGAGTAAGCGGGTAGACAAAGAAGGCTGGTTTGCGTTGTTTGTATTTTAATTTAATTCATACTTAATTTCTTAAAATTTATTTGGAATTTGTATACCATGTTTTCATTCTCATTGTAGCAGAATGATTATATAATTAATAACTTTCGTAAATGTGAATTTCCAGTAGAGAGAGGATGGCAGGAGGTAGTTTGTCAATAATAAAATTATAGTAAAAAATGTTAATAAATTTTAATTATGTGTAAACGTATAAAGTTTCTTTGTTTGATTAAACAACCATCTGTTCTCCTGTTCGCCTAAAAAGAACCCTCATAAATTATTTTCTTACAGTTGATAAGTAGCTTCACACAATATAACAACCGAATTCGCTGAGAGATTAGGAATGACCTTTTCACAGACCCACTTCTCAAAGTTTGTACTATTCATTTGGCCATGATAGTCACCTGTCGAATTACCTGCCTTAAAAATTAATTCCGCATTATTTAAAAATCCGTTTTCTGATCCTAAATGCGCTACTATTAAACGGTTTGATGCACTTATTGTCGTCATTGTACCGTCAACTTCTTGGTGTTGCCAGCACTTGTGAAACGTTAAATTGGCATCAACCCACGTTTCGTCTAAATAAAATATACATCTTCCTTGTTCCCTGTATTTTTTTAATTTTTGCAGGTAATTACATCGCCAATTGATAATGTCAGGCCTCTCAATGAGAATTTTTCTCTTGGACATGCACCTCTTCCACACAAACCCCATCTCTTTCATAAGTTTTCTTAAAGTCCATTCACTCCACTGAAAGTTAATCCGTTCTTTTAAGATCGGGAGCAATTTTTTACAAGTTGGTACAGTTTTTTTATTTACATAAAAGTCGTGTATTATATTCAAAATGACACGACGGTCAAAGTTATTGACCGAAGCTGTCCGTTTCTCCGCACAACGTTTCTTACCAGGTGTTCCTAGTGTTTCACTTGTACGATCTTTTCCTTCTTTTCTTATAATTTTTATTGTACAAACTGACACGTTACAGTATAATGCAGCTCTTTTAGTAGCTTTGTTTATTGGGATTGTTAACGATTTTGCGTCTTTCTCACGGTCACACTGTTTTATAACATTCCTAATCACTTGTCTTTCTTTGCTTCGAATTGTTTCACCTCGTTTACGTTCAACACTCATGATAAAATCAGTCTAAGATAAAAAAAAATGGAATTGTTGCTATAGACTATTTATACACACGCACACAATTAACAAAAAAAAGATCACGGTACGAAAAAAGAAACAATTTAAAACATATATAACAAAATATTTACAACTACGACAATACACATTACAGGAACACGTACGTGCTGGATAAAAGAAACAAGTATGAGTAACTGTGCTGCGGGCTGCGGGTTGATATATTTCAGACAGCGTTGTTATTCACTTTGCAAGCAGTGACCTTCACATTCTTTACACAGTGGACAGGATTGCGGGTCTATTCATATGTCTCGTAGACAGTAGCTTACACTTTTCTGTGTATTTAAACGTATCTGTGATATGTGGTTTCTGGAGGGGAGGAGTCACGAGGCTGTGCTTGCATGGGCCGACGCGTGAGCGCGCCGTCAAAATTGGCATAATCTTTTTTAACACTTTGAAGAGTATGGAAAAATACGCAAAAGGAGTAAGGCCGTACTGATACGTCATATGTAATGTTTTGCAACAGCTGTTGTTTTTTTTAAAATATATTTGCTCTGCGATCTCACTCAGCTGTTTATGATGACGGACAAGTGTTGTGGGGAGGATGGTCAGAGCCTGGAATGGCTTTGTGGGGCGAGCGACCTGCCACAGCTGTCTCATCGCGGGAAACGCAAGTCCTGGTAAAGTCTCTGCCCAAACCAAACTTTATATCCCCCCTCTACGCTCTATGAAAAAATCGGACCCTACTATCATTTAAGAAATATGACGAAAGATTAGAATTTTCCCCCAATTTTTCTTTCTTTCCTTTTCTTTTCTTCTTTTTGTTTTCTTATTTTCCATTTTTTATTTTTCTTCTCCCTTTTATGTGTGGGTACTGAGCACCCACACAAAAATTCTGGGGGGTGCTCGAGCACCGGAGCACCCCGGAGTCGGCGCCCCTGGTATACTGGATACAAAATGATAATTAAACATGTTTTTTCTGGGTTTTTTATATAGGCATACAGTATAACGGTTGTAAATAGGCATACACACACGTGTATATGGAAAGCAGATGATCTTACAAGCTAGTATATAGAAAATTTCTGAACTCTTAAGATCCCAGAATCACTTTCTATAAACATTACAATCCACATTTCTTAGTAAAATTAACAAAAATTTCAGTTTACATTTTGGAATCGAATAGTCAAAATTTAATCCTATTTAACAAATATTGATACTGTAAATTATATTTCAGGGGTATAATGGTATTCGTATTGGTTATGGTGAAAGTTACTACCATCAGAATAACATCAGTATGACAGTACAGCTGGTCGAAAATGGATGGTACCATGTAGAGGATGACCATAATACATCTGGTGGAACAGCAGTAAACCGGGCACAGCTCCTTTCTGTACTTGCAGACATCAAACATCTTCTTATCAGAGCAAAGTTTCACACAGATCAAGTTGAAGGCAGGTTAGCAAATATCTCAAAAATTATATTATGTCTCTGGTGTCTAACGTTGCCTATAAATTTGGTTTAAATTGTTAGATTAACAATGTGCTGCATTTTGAAGCACATAGTAAACCTGCTACTATTAAAGAAACAATTTTAATTAAATTGTTTAAACAAATAAAATTATTTATAAATTGTCATTTTTAATAATACTACATGGCATGAGACTGATAAATATTGTAAAAGTACATTATGAGACTCTAACAGTAATTTACAATGTTGTAACAGGGATAATAATATACAACAAGAGTAAAAAGATATAAAGTTAGCAGTAATAGTGATTTGCAAGATGTGTTATAATATTTTCAAAAGTACTATATTGGTGACTAAATTGTAATTCATATATTATAAATAATTACAATGGCATGTGGTTGGAAATTACTACTTAACATGACAGAAAATGTATTATATGCAATGACAGAAATAACCTTTGTAAAACCTATTCTAGAAAGTAAATCGTTCTATGTATGAAGAGTGTTTTATGGGCAGGAATCCCATAAACGTGTTTATAACAAGTTATTCAGTTATTCCTATGGAATAATAGAGAATCTATTTATGATATCCACTGGTTGATGCAGAGATAGTGTGAGATTTGTGGTGTTTCTCCATCATAGAATGAAAAATACTACTTGGAAGGTGTAATCAGTTACAAACTATTTATAATTGATTTACTAGAACAGTGTGGGCTATTTCTTACAAACATGAATATCTTAATGCTTAGCGCATAGAAATAAAAATGGTCCCATTAAATTGTTTTAATATTAATGTTGTTCCTGAAAACATGCAAATCTATTTCTTCCATCCATTTTTTACATCTATGTAATTCGTTCACTTATTAATTTAATAATATATATATAAAACTTTCACTTATGAACTTACTATTCGTTGTCACTTTCCCAAACGTTTCAAGGTGATGTACCTCTTCTTTAGTGGGAGTATACTGAATGTCGATTACAGAATAACCGTTACGGAATTAGTTGTGTGTGGTGGGGGTTGTTGGTGGGAAGGGATTGGCGCTGAGGTTCGAATTGTGTGTATGGATCAGTGTATCGAATAGTGTATGTGATTTATAATGCAATTGTTCATTTAATATGTTGTTTGGTTGTAGTGTGTGATATCTGTATATTTAAAATTGTTCAGCTGTGTTTAGTTTTCTACTTTTAGGTAAGTAGTGTAATATTTCCATGTTGTGTTCTATGTTTGTGTAACTGTGGTTTTTACACACCATAGAACAGAAACGCATACTGAACAACAACAAATACACCGATAAAATAATATATTGGCATAGGTATGTTGATGACATTTTACTCCTTTACAACGGCAACAAAAGACAAATAGAAAATTTCCACAACAAATACATTAACACTATACACCATAAATTAAAATTCACACTTGAAATAGAACAAAATAATAGCATAAACTTCTTAGACCTTACAATCACCAAAACTAACAACACACACACATACAAAATATACAGAAAACCCACCACATCAGACATGGTCATACATAACACATCTAACCACCCAAATCAACACAAACATGCAGCTTTCAACTACATGCTCCATAGGCTCACTTCAATACCCCTAAACACACATGACTACCAAGATGAATTAAACACAATCAAATACATAGCAGTCAAAAATGGATACAACCCCGGATTAATAAATAAACTACACAAACGAATCCTAAACACAAAAAGTAAAACACATCAGACCAACACCACACAACCCAGCAAATACATAACACTTACATACTACAATTCCAATACACACAAAATTGCAAACACATTTAGGAAACACAATTATAAAGTAGCCTACAGAACCAATAACACCATTAGAAAACACATAAATAATACTAACAAACACAATGACACATACAGCAAAACAGGGGTTTATAAATTAAATTGTAATGATTGTCAACGGCCAGACGGGAAGATCTTTTTCTTCCAGATTTTCTGAACATTTAAAAGCCCTCACCACAAACTACATACATTCCACATTTGCCACACATTTACATAACGAAAACCACAGTTACACAAACATAGAACACAACATGGAAATATTACACTACTTACCTAAAAGTAGAAAACTAAACACAGCTGAACAATTTTAAATATACAGATATCACACACTACAACCAAACAACATATTAAATGAACAATTACATTATAAATCACATACACTATTCGATACACTGATCCATACACACAATTCGAACCTCAGCGCCAATCCCTTCCCACCAACAACCCCCACCACACACAACTAATTCCGTAACGGTTATTCTGTAATTGACATTCAGTATACTCCCACTGAAGAAGAGGTACATCACCTTGAAACGTTTGGGAAAGTGACAACGAATAGTAAGTTCTGTATATAAATGTTCAGTGGCTGGTAACATAATACTACATTTATAAATGTACTAGCTGTTACCCATGGCTTTGCACCCAAATATTTGATTTTTAATATGCATTTTAATATAATTTTAATTGCCTGTGTCTGTATTTAATCTGTGATTAATACTAAGAAATCAGTTAATTTTTTTCAATTTCAAATGAAATACTTGTGCTGCTAAGTCGTGTTGATCTTGAGATGAGTGACACTGATGCAACTCTCAAAGAATCTGTTTCCATTTAGGATTTGTAATGAACATTATAAATAAATCAGGACAGGAATAAATGTAACAAGAAATGACGTGAGTTCATTTGTGCATATTTCACAGTCCACTAGTAAAGCTCAATGGTAGAATAACCAAACAGCCTGAGTTCTCACTGCCTTCATTGTTTCTCAGTGCAAATTTATGTATTTTTAACCTCTTATGTTACTTTGATTGTATGAATTAATATGAGGCTTTCTATTTTAGCATACATGCCTACAATATAGGCTACTGATTCAACAGATGGTTGAAATAACTCAAATGTTTATACTTATCTTTTCTAACCATGAGCCTATACAAATAAAACTGTAAACTGAAACTTTCTTATTTGTTTCTCTTCCACTATTAGCAACCCTTAGACTCAATATAAAGTGATACCCATCGTCTCCTCAACAGAACATTAAAGGGTAGGCCTACTGCAAAGCATCATAAGCCTGGTTTGTTTCTGCAATAAGATATAGTCTATCATATCTAGCACAAATTACTATATCACGTTTGTCACAATCTTGATTAACTATAACTACTGTGACTTCATTCATTGTAGGTGTCTTATAGTGGCCTCTGTACTCCATATTACTCGCTTTTTGATCAGCATGAATTATAATATTATAGCCATTACCTTCCAAAGAGATTACAAATTCAAAAATGCTTTTCAGTTCATGAACATACAGCTATACTTTGTGAAATAAATTATGAAGTTCTGTTACTAATGTTTGATCTGAATTCTCATTTGAGCCTGTTGCAAATAATCTGCAATGAAATACACTTCAAAAAATTTAGGAACATTGTTGTTTACCAGTTGTAATGACCCTATAACATGATATACTTGTCCTTAAATTTTTAAAGTGGGAATGAAATTTCCTTCAACAATTTCATTGGCTCCAAATGATGAAAATTGAAAAGCTGAATTATAAGACTGTAATACATTTAAAAACTGCTTTGATAAAGGATGTTCTCTATTCAACAATGATTTTAAAGATTCTGGAGTTGGAAGTATGGATGATCTAATCCTACGTTTCCAGAAGAGCAACATAAACCAGTCGATTTGCCTTCCACTTCAAAGCTTTACAGTGAGGACAAACACTATTCATCAATCCTATGTCAGTTTCATTTACATAGTTGATGAGTAGATTATAAATAAAAGCATTATTTAATTTATTTTTCCACTTCAAAGAATTTTGTCCAACCCTTGCAGTAACTCAAACATTTGTTTGCCTTCTTCATTGGGCTGAAGCCTTTCATTATATTATTGTTGCATTTCCAATGTTATGGGAAGCCTTTCTTGTTTTGGCTTTATCGTTGACCTTCCTAAAGATGAGTTTCTCTTTACCATTGTGAAGTATGAATAACTGAAAATCAAAACAATTCCTGCAAACACATTAATCAATCTTATAGATTAGTATTTCTAATGTTATTTAGACATTAATAACTCTGATACTGACAAAAGTAATGAAAATCAAGCAAAGAAGAAATACTTTGAGAATAAACATTAAAATCAGCTCTCCCTGTTAGCACTAAGCTCCCCTTTGCTCATAATAAAGTACTCCCTTCTCCTAATAACTTGAGTAATTGGTAAGGATGGGATAGAGGATCAAAAATGTGGCGTCGATTAGATTGCATATCAAAACAATGCACATGATTTTATGTTAACAACAGTGAATATTTTACTGGGACTTAAACTCATGACCATTTCTGGTGAGATACATGATTTGTTTACTTTGCTAACTTGGCTCCTTTTTGAGATATAAAAATGAACACAATCTAAAACTTCTACAAAACAGCTGTTATAATCTTGCAAACTTTCATTCAGATCATCCCAGTAGTTTGTAAGATTAGCTTCGCCAAACATTTTCCCCCTTAAAGATTTATAAATATAGAAATATTATAAGACTTTTTAATATACCATATTTTAGTATATAAGAATACCAAAATTAAAATTCTTTCATTTAAACTGAATAAGAGAAGCAATCATTCATTAATATAAAAATACCTAACATTTTATTGTGCCAAACTATTTGGACTGAGGGACTGAGAACCACCGTGTCAGATTGGAACCATCGGGGAAAACTTTTGGAAGAGGTGAAGACTCAGCAATAAGTTGTAGCACCAATGAAGATGATGATGATGGTGATGAACATTTTATTGCGTTCATGCTAACATTACTTCTTTGTGATATATTTTTCATTACTCTGTAGTACTAAAGATCTAGGTTTGTTTTATATCATATGTAATCAAACTGTTGATGATTTTTCTTGAATAATTAAATTAGTTTAATTACTTTAAAATGTTTAGTACTAGTTTTAACATAATATTGCTCTTAAATACAAAATATCTTTACGCTGTAATGCTGTATAATTTTAGTTTTATTTACCAGTGTCTGGTTACTAGTTTGGTTGTAGTATCTCTGGAAACAGGCGTTGAAGGAACAAGCGGTACAGCAGTTGGTTATATTGAACAGTGTACCTGCCCAGCTGGTTATACAGGTCTTTCTTGTGAGTCTTGTGACTTTGGTTATGCCCGTATACTTCCTGACAGTTCTGATGCCAACCAACATGCCATTTGTTCCAAATGTAACTGTCATGGTCATGCAGCCACATGCCATCCAATTACAGGACAGTGTGGGGTCAGTATACACAGAATAAAATAATTTGACTTAGGCTTAAATGTAAAGGAAAGACCAGCACTTGTAAGAAGTTAATTATGTCAGAAGCAATAAAATTCTTGGTTCTCTGGGTCAATTCTGTTGAGACAAATAACATTTTCCAAACAAGATAATGGGAACTGGGTCCAATAATAGGTTATTAAGTTCAAAAAACCTACTCACAACTGCTAGGTACACAATACAGTGAGTCTTTGACTTCTGGAACATAATTAGCTCCAGAAAATATGTACAGTCTACAAATTGTATAAAAAAAAGCATTTATTTATATAGATGTAACGTCTGTTGGGTTAATTCCAGCAAAATGTTTTACTATATGCAAGGGAACGATTTTTCTTGTCAAATTTTGCTATTCAAATACAGTTATTAACAATTTATTAACACCAGATGATATTAATTAACAGAAAACAGAATTATTAACACCAGATGAAATCACTATTTAGAACTTTAATTATAGTTTAATTAATAAATAAAACAACAATAAATATTTGTATACAACAATTCTTCAAGCTTACAATTGTCTAGCACACAGTATGTAACAAGTCACAGTATTGTCACAGTACTTACCACTCACAGTACTTCACAAGTCATAATAACAAGACCTCTGAACTGAATATGTACAGCAAATCATAGATCTAAAAAGAAAAATTCCATTTCTGAATCCTGTATTTATATACTGGGTGTGGTGAGTATATGAAAAAAATGCCGCAGATCCCCATAGAATTATCTAACATAATCTGAAAAAGTGGAGAAGGTGCACAAACATTGCATAGTACTACTGCTCATACAACGTGTGCAACGCATGTAATGTAGCTACACATGCATTTTATCATCTCAGCATAGCAATATGTATGGTATACACTTTTCTAACATGGAACATTTAGATATTTTTTAGATACTTTTCTAAGTAGATAATTTTTGTTTAATGTTTACCTCTTCCTTAGCCAGTTTTTGCTCATTGTGAGTTTAATCAGACACTTTGATACTTGGACATGCCATGTACAACAAAATCCAAGAATTCATGGTTAATTCAAAAGTTTAATAAAATTATAAATAATCTAAAACCTATTTTAGCAAACTTCAGTTCCCAACAAATAATTCCATTATCTTGCTATACAGTGTAATTTTAAGGCGATTCTTCAATATGATATCACTGTTTGTTATTGTATACACAATATAGAAAAGCAAGAAGTAAGCAATAATTTGTCTTTCTGACGTCAAAACTCATATTTATTTCTGCTGATGCCAAAATGTTATTTTGTTCTAAACTGTAAAAAACCGTTATTCATGTTCATACTACTAGTAGTTTTTAATTCTGGACACTGTACAGTACAGTATAAATGAATAAAATAAAAAAGGAAGTCACAAAAGTACCAGTTCCAGCTACATAACACATTTCTGTTCTTGTTGTCTAGTTGCTGGAGTATAGATTATGGCATCAGTCCCATAGTTTCCCAGGAGAGATATTACATTTCATTTCTTAATAGATTGATTACCACTGTAGACAATAACAAAAGTCAAGATTCTCGGAGAGACATATGTTTTTGTGTTTTATGTTGCATGTAATACAATACAATAATGAATAATAATAATAATAATAATAATAATAATAATAATAAATACCACATAAAATACGTTATTGTTTAAGAATGCTTGTGTGTTAATGTATATTTCAGTTGATCATTGGACAACGAAAGCCAAGAATAATTATTTTTATTAACACATTCTCTGCGGAATTCCTCACTGATGGGGATGTTGCATAGCATAGGGAGTGTGTCATACTCCAGTGGGAAACAATAATAAAAGTTTTCAACCATAATCATTTTTCAGATTTTAAGGAAATGCCGTAGGTTAAGGCTCAGCAGTGAATAAGTTGAAATAAAATATTTTCATTCTATCAATTTAGTGTTGAATTGCCATAATAAGTTGGTTGAATTAAATAATGTACACCAAACAGTAACCTTGTTTAATTTGTTTGCTACTTTTGTATGTTATCAGGAGTGTCAACACCATACAGTTGGGCTGAACTGTGAAAGATGTGCCCATGGCTACTATGGAGATGCCCAAAGAGAAACACCAACTGACTGTAAGCATTGTGCCTGTCCTTTAGAAATTGCAAGCAACAACTTTAGTCCCAGCTGTGAACCAGACGGAGACAACTATGTCTGCACACAGTGTCCACAAGGCTACCAAGGCAGGCATTGTGAAGAGTTAGTAGCGACAATAAGATGTTGCATTTAAACAAAGTCCTGTTTGCAGTTTTTATCTGTTTCAAAATGTGATTTGTAAACGTTAAATATTGTAAAATGAGTACACAACTTTAAAGTACACTCCACATTTCACTTTTGAGGTTACTGATTATATATTTGCAATCAGATAAAGCTGCTGTTGCATAATTTGTGACACATGACAGAGTATTATTTAAACTTTTTTTAAATTGATGTGTATCAAATTTTATTATATTATATTTTATTTTATTTTATTCTTGTGTAGTGTTTAGAAAACACTGTTAGACCAGGGTCACATGGTAATGAATAAAATAAAAAGCATTCAAAGAATTTCAACGAAACCGAAACATCGAAGCATGATAATGTTTTTAGGCTTTTGGAAACGTATAATGTGGATTACGTTTGGTGGATTACGTAAATCATTTCCAAACCACAGACGATCACAAACAGAGCATGTAAAACCAAATTTATTCTCACTAAAACATTTGCTAAACTCAATGTCAGCAGCGATTATTTCTGTCTTGATGCGTTTACATATCAAATTTCTAGACTGTGGGGAATCAGAAGTGTGGAAGCGTTACATTTTTTGATGACAATTTTTGAGGAATGACCCCCAGCCTAAAAACATTATCATGTTAAAATGTCCAACTCCTAGCATCAACTAAGATCTGACCTTGTCAATGTAGCAACTATTCACTTACATGTACTGTTCTTGTTCCCATGTGCAAGTGTGTTCCCAGGGAAATTTATTTTTCTACTTAATACACATGTTGCAAAGGAAATCAATGTGACATCTAACACGAGCCATAGTTAAAAGTTAACTAATAAATTTAATGAATATATTTTTGTGTCTATATTATGACAGATTTTAAAAGACAAGAGACTTTCCAAATGGACATGTTATTTTCCAAACTTTTGAATTATTTTTATAGTCAAAGAGAGTAACTCTTTTTTGGATAGAGTATGTTAAACAAAACAGGTGTCTAATTCCTCATATTATGGATGTGATGTGTACCCCTTACAAGCACTTAGTTTTCACAGTTCAGTTATGGAATTATATCAAAATGAAATATAAGATTAGCAACAACAGTTTTCTCATAATTTCTTTATAAATCAAACTGCACTTAAATACATTTCCATGGCTATGCTTATGTGTTCGCACATGTACAAAAATACACAGTAATTGTTTTATTGTATACAATAATTGTATATCATATTTACTCAGGTACCCACTTTTTTCTCACTTTTTTCTGTTTCCTTTAAAAGTGGGTTTAAAAGTAATAGTGCAGAGTTTTTCGATTCATATGTCTGATGGCTCATCAGAAGATGTATACTCCAAAGCTAGCATTGTTCACAACAATCTTCCCTTGATGAATCATACAAACACATTCACTAATTTTAAAAGATTTTAAAGTTACACATCATTCGTTAAATTGACATCAGTGTTTTTGGTACTTAGTGTTAGTGATTTTAAGTTAATAATTTTTCTTTTGTTTTATTTTTATTTATTATGTATTTTATTGTCCTGTATACTTTTGATGTCATAATATTTGCTTCTTAAAATGGGTGCAAAAGATTTGCATTTACGATTATTTACTGTGGCCCAAAAACTATGTGTTATCAATAATTCAGAAAAAGTTGGTAATTGTGCAGCTGACAGAAAACAGGATATCATGAGGTCCCTTTCTAGATTGCTGTACAGGTTTACATGCTGAAAGCAAAACGATTTTTTATTTTATAATGAGTATAAATATTGTTAATGAATAAACAAATTTTATTAAATAGTATAGTATCAGTTACTTAGTCCTTAACGTATCTCAAGTACACAGTAATGTAAAACCTTTTTTTTTTGGAGGGGGGGATATTTTGACCTAAAAATTCTAATTCCGGGTTTATTGTGGGTGGAATTGGGTTCCCTAGTAAATCCTAAAAATGTTATACAATATAGTACACAGTGTAAGACAGTTTACATAACCTGTCTTCTTTCATTATCAACATTAAACATAAAATAATTAGAAAGAGAGGGGGCAGGTAGGTAGGCATAGTGAGTTAACAGAGACCGCACGTGCGCGCGTGTGTGCGCACGTGTGTGTGATGGTACCAATAACATTAGTACACCAGTGTTCCCTGATTATCTTTAAGGTTAGTGGTATAATTTGGTCATAAAATTAGTAGAGTTTTATGATAAATTACTTTGTTAGGTGAAGTTTATAAAAATATACTGTCGTGTGTGTTTAATTTATTTATCATATGTATAATACACGGATAGTAATATTAAATAAATAATTAATTATATTTAACAATTTTAATTAGTTATATAATTTATTTAAATTTACTGTTAAGGTGCACACCAGGTTATTTTGGGAACCCTTTGGAACCAGGTTCTAAATGTAAGCCTTGTGAATGTAATGATGGCCCTTGTGATTCTATCACTGGACAATGCCTTAGCTGCCGAGGGAATACAGAAGGCTGGCGTTGTGAAAGATGTAAACCTGCACACTATGGAAATGCACAGCTAGGTGATTGTAAACGTAAGAACTTTTTATGATTATAATTATTGTCTAAATTTTGGATTTTTAATGAAGAAAGTTGTGTTAGTGGTTAAAATCATGAACAGAATTATCGCTGTTGCACACCACTGTAGAAAGTTATTCCGATTAGCACTTTCAAGCTTCTCAGCTCATCGTCAGCTGACGATGAGCTGAGAAGCTTGAAAGCGCTAATCGGAATAATTTTTCTATAGTGGTGTGCAACAGTGATAATTCTGTTTGTAAATTTTGGATATTCAATTGTGTATGTTGTATAAAAAATGTCTCAGAAACAATTATTCTGGCTTTGAGATATAAATAAATTATTTAATTCAATAAGTCTGGCTGAAACAGGATATAATTTTAAACCAAATTAACACATTATTGTATATATATAAACTTTCACAATTGAACTTACTTTCATTTATCTTTCCCAAATGTTTCGAGGTGATGTTCCTCTTCCTCAGTGGGATTAAATACTGAATGTCATTTTAACAGTATAACGGTTATGGACTGGTGTGTGTGGTGGGCCAATCTGAGGAAGAGGAACATCACCTCGAAACGTTTGGGAAAGATAAATGAAAGTAAGTTCAATTGTGAAAGTTTATATATATAATAATATTTATAAAGTGAATGAAGAGGATGAATCAACAAGATAATTACAAATTAACACAGTACATTCTTGCATTCTGCTAAACTAACTCTAATTTGAATTAACAACATACACATGATATATTGCGACAGTACAATCATATGCTGTACTGTGGATGTAATAGATTATATAAATATTTAAATTAAATTAATAAATAAGCAGGTCTGATATTGAAAGAGGAGTTGATGTTAAAAATACTGCATGTAGAGATGCAGGAACCGACCTGCACGATCATGCGATTGTTGCTGAGAGTGTGTACAGTAGTAAATAATGTGTGTGTGTGAGGACGGTTCAAGCCTGAAAGTTTGCAATATCACCCCAAATAGATATTAAATTATAGTTTTTATTTAATTATAAGAAAACCATAAATGGTAGAAAAATTGCAAAGACTTCTAAATATATATAAAAATAATACACATGCGCAGTGCAAAAACGGTGTGAATAGGACGTGCAGTGCCAATTCAGTGCGATTTTAAGAGCGTAGAAATTACACAAATTATGCGATTACGATAGTAATTACACTGAACATGTGTAATTAAATCAGACACCGTTAGAGCACCTTATAATCCATATTAGACATTGCAATTGGCAGAAATGTGTGAAAGTATGAAATTGGATGATAGTGGGGGAACTGATGCCACCAAGCAATTCCTGACATGCTGACGTCTGTCCCAACAGGTGTGGTAAGATGCTCGAATATAAATAAGGGCACGAATGAAGCCAAATTACTCTCAATCAGTCTTCAGAAGCGGCGGGACGCTATGCCCAGTATCAACGCGATTTTTAAATTTTGTTAATTGAACTGTAAAGTCGGATGGACGATATGTTCATCTAAGTATCAACAGTAACTTACTACAACAGTAATTATTATTAACAGTACTTATTACAACAGTTTGGTTACTAATACGATTATATAACATACTCTACGATGTCTACACCCACAAACGTCTGTCATTCAAAACAAGCAACAAGGTTACATCAGGCAGAGGAACGCTATGCAGAACAATAGAGGCGTCTACTAGAACAACAGCAGCAAGTGCAGAGCAACATATCACTCTACACTACAGCCAGCAGATGGGACCATAAGGAACGAATAACTGGAGGACGACGAGTGGAACCGAGGAACAGACAGGGAACTCCATCAGAAGAGGACCTACGGATCAACGGGGGACATGGGTATGAGCTACAGAATCAAGGTGACAAATAATCAATTTATAAATTTTATGTGAAAGACTAAAGACATTTAAAAGACACTTTGAAATTTAGAAAAATAAATAAGAGATGTAAAATGTAGATATAGAGATTCAGAGAATCAAATTTAAATTTAATAAATATTTTAAAACGTTACGAGTTAAGAAAAAATTAATATAGAATTTTGTATTACCTTCCTTTCGTGAAACTTCCAGGGTCTCGTCTGGTGTACTCATTAGCAGAGAGAAATAGGTAAACGCAATAACCAATACATCTTGATATGTGAAATTAACCCCGTTTTATTATATCTACTTCAACATCTAAATAGTATCAAACAATTTATTTTATGTATCACTGTAATACTCATTGAATATGGTTGACTTTACTTACGTTATACAGAAAACCAAATTTGTTGCGCCATTTAACACTAATGCTTATACCCTAACCAAACTAACAAAAGTTATTAAACTAATTAGGCCGCCCAGCCTGCTCTCGCACACAAACATTCATACTAATTTTAATTCCCCATTTTGTTTTAATTAATTGAACATTTTTAATAGATAAAGTTATTTGGATGGAAGTGGATTACCCAACCGGCGTCACTCCTCTCGTTGCAATGTGCCGCATGTTTTTTGATGTCCGAAAGTTTACAATTCACATTTTACTTTGGCCCGTTCACTTCACTGATTGTAGTTTGCAATGTTAAATCATTTTTCAATTTTGGTTACCACTTTCTACATAATAAATTTAGTTTTGTGTGCACACGTTTTACTCCGCACCCGGCCGGGCTGAGAAATTTATTCAACTGGGCTGAGCGACGCCAACAAAGTCTCCCACCAAGTTAGGCATAGCGGAACTTACAATGCCTTATGATCGGATCATCCGTCACTGTTCATTCAACACATGGGTTTCTCGTGTATTTGACGCCGACGATATTGTGTTTACTGGTCGGGTCGACGTCACTAAAGAGGCAGGACTTCGTCAAAGACTTCCTTCGTCACAAAACCATGTGCGAACAAAACTTTCGCCTTCAAGCCATGTTGAGTTTGCTTCTTGGCGTGGGTCTGCGCACATGCTGGTGTAGTGCGTTTGGGCGTCGATGCCACACAGCCACAAAGTTCTAAGAATTTTGTCACCCGCACATTCCTTTCCAATTGTTTCACCACAGTTCCTTTGTTAGAAACTACGCTTTAGATTCAACCGGGGACTGGCCACACAGATGGAAATTAATTCGAAATATTTAATAAAATAAAACCCCACATTTTAAATAAAATAAAAAATCCCTTTACTTTGCCCCGTTACAATTTTCTTTGATGATTAACAATTAATTGAGTCAATTTAAATTTTATCAATAAGTAACATGTATGATCAATGTATAATCAATGAGTAATATGTATGCAATGCATAAAGTAACGTAGTAAAAGTTATGTAAAAAAATAAAACAAAACTGTAGTAAAGCACACAAATCAGACTGAGCAGTCGAAATTTTAAGATTAACAAATAAAGACTTAGAATATAATTTTGTTACTGTAGGATATAAGATTTATTTATGATAAATGTACTGCAACAATTGAACGTTAAGCAAACAATAATGAAGGTTTATGACGAAGTAAATGAGATTTTCTAAAAATGCTTTTGTTTTTTTTTGAATAAATTGATGAAAACTTGTTAAAATTCAATCAATGACTACTCTTATTACTATTACACCCAAACCACAGTAATTGGTACATATTAACAGTAATGTTAGTTACATTTTGGCACAGCACAAATTAATTTATATTTGTTTTGCTCCCAACGTGGGGCTACACAATTTAAAAATGTTATAATTTGTTGCCCGTTACATGTGGCATGACACGCCTACATTTAATAAATAAATGTATGCTCTATTGTTAAAAGTGTGCATAGGATTGTATGTATAATAATTGATGTGTATGTATAAATACTTTTGTATGTTATTTTGTTGTGTTTAATGACACAACTGGCGCCCACCAATACATTGATTTTCTATTATAACAGGTGTAATTGTAATAAGAGTAATAATAATAATCACTAATAAAAATAAACAAATAAAATCAGTAAAAGTAGAGAACGGTTGTACAATAATAATAATTTTAAAAATAAATTTAAATACATCATATTCGACATGGCAGCACCAGGAAGTATTAGTATGGAAGAGGCGATCGCAAATATGATGTGACCCATATTAGAAGAATATTGTAGAAAACAGACAGACAATTTGAATGCGAGAATAGACGAATTAAAAGAATTTAATAAGAACCAAACAGAAAGTTTGGAAAATAAATTAGAACAACAGCCTGAAAATTTTAAACAGGGCCCATAAAAATAACGAAGAGTTTAGAAAAATTAACAGGAAAGATTGTTGATACCAACTCATGTATTGACACTCTTACAGAAAATATATGTGAAGTAATTGATAAACAAACAGAAAAAGTATGTGATACAATGCTATGGGAAAAAACCATAATAATTAAAAGTAAGAAAGAACAGATGTTCGTAAGTAATAAGGATAATTCGGGAGAGGTAATTAACACTAGGGAAGAATGCAAAATAAAAATTAAGCAATCGTACCTAGGTAGTAAGAATATCCAATTAGCAGGGTACACACACAGTATTACAACACGTAAGAAAACAATACGTGTAACGCAATTAAAACACTACATTTACGGCAAGAAAACGCACAGTAAGTATCAAGCGAACGTTAATTATAATAACAATAATTGTGAATATAATTATAAAAACTACAGCGATTATCATAAACTACGCGCAAATACACGCACAGCTGTTCAGATAGGTTCACTAAACCAAACTAATGAGAGAGAGCGAAGCATTTGTAAAAAGAAATGAATGGGAGATTCTGTGTGGCTGACAGGCAGAACGAAATTTTTACCCTATAAACAGGTGAGTTATGCAGTCACATCAGGTGATCGCACTGTCACAGCGATACAATGGAATGTTGACACGAGGGTAAGAACAATAACGGCAACTATGCTACAAAGGAACAATGAATTTCCTGTATACGACAAACAATTGTTAACTTAGAGACGGGTGTGAATTAAACCACACTCAATGCCTGAATGTGAATAATTATTTTAAAAATATTACTGTTAGTTATTAATAAGAAAAGGAATTAAATAATAAGGAATAAAAATATGTTTAAAAAAGATAGAAGTTATATTTAAGGAAATGTTATGATTGCAGAAAAATGGTAAGGAATTAAATAAAAAAAAAAAAATGTTTATGCTAAATAAATATAAGAAATAAAAGGAATGTTACTGTTTAAAGAAATGTAAGGAAAGTAAGGAATATTATTGTTAATGTTAAGAAAGGGTTAGAAATGAGAAAGAAATGTTATAATTGTCAGACGGCTGATCAAGCAAAAACTTCATACTTATGTGGAAATGCAAGGAAACAGAAGAAAGCGAAAGTGGAAGTCGAAGAGTGGAGGCTACTTAAGACTCAGAACTACGATTAAAACATCAAGCGGGTTAAAAACTAAGGCAGTTCATCTGTATCCGATCATGTGACCCACTACAAAGCTAAAAAAAAGTATTCTGTTACGGAAGTGTATTTCAGCACATGGTAAGTGTTGAATGCTTAACGCTCTCGAAAATTTCTAGAGTTGGTGTTGCACTCTGAAGATTGCTGGTATAGGAGTCAGAAAGTGTTTGAAAGAATAAGTGGACTGTATGATCTGAGTTAAGTTGCGTTCATTGTGACATTATAAGAAGAAGCGCAGGCCCAAGCAATTACATATGGCGTTACATCGCCGAAATACAATTACGTGTGGCGTAAACTGCCGTAATACATAACGTATGGTATAGAAAAATAAACTGTATGTGAAATTACATGATAAAATTTTACATTGCCGCGGCTAGCAAAAATGGAAGAATGTAGTGTATGGATGAAGAGTTGAGTCTTAACTAACTAACGCAGCGGCGAGCCAGCGAGAGCTACACCGCAACGTATGACGTAAGTGAGTTGGGCTGATTGCGCGTGAGCAAGTAAGCAGTTACAATGTATTAACAGTAAGAATGAAGAAAATTATGAGCGATCAGAAAAGAAATGTAAGAAATGTTAAGACATGTAAAGAATGTTCATGTTAAGAAAAGGTTAAAGAATATAAGGAATGTTATGATTAAGGAAAGGTAAAATTCCAGATTGAAGAATGACATAAAATGTTAAGATGCAAAATATTTACCAGTGTTCGAGAGAGCAACTCATTTAGGAAGTTCTACACATAAAATAAATAGGTCAGTGGAACTAGTTTAAAGGAGAACAATTGTTAAAGCGGAGCTACGACTAACTTGTTCAGCAACACCTGTGTGGGGAGGGAAAACATTTCTTGCTCAATTCTCCAACTAAGGGTGAATTGAAACAATTACTGTCCAGTATTATTGTTTGTATTGTATGAATAAATACAGAAATAAATAATATGAAATATAAAAGTACGATATGTCTAATGATAAGAGAAAAAAAATTTAAAAAATCAATTTATTAAATTTTTTTACCAAGCAGAGGAATAATGCGACAGTACAATCATATGCTGTACTGTGCATGTAATAGATTATATAAATATTTAAATTAAATTAATAAATAAGCAGGTCTGAGATTGAAAGCTGAGTTGATGTTAAACATACTGCATGTAGAGATGCAGGAACCGACCTGCACGATCATGCGATTGTCGCTGAGAGTGTGTACAGTAGTATAATTTGTGTGTGTGTGTGTGTGTGAGGCCGGTTCAAGCCTGAAAGTTTGCAATCTCACCCCAAATAGATATTAAATTATAGTTTTTATTTAATTATAAGAAAACCATAAATGGTAGAAAAATTGCAAAGACTTCTAAATATATATAAAAATAATACACATGTGCAGTGCGAAAACGGCGTGAATAGGACGTGCAGTGCCAATTCAGTGCGATTTTAAGAGCGTAGTAATTACACGAATTATGTGATTACAATGGTAATGACACTGAACATGTATAATTAAATCAGATACCGTTAGAGCACCTTGTAATCCACATTAGACATTGCAATTGGCAGAAATGTGCGAAAGTATGAAATTGGACGATAGTGGGGGAACTGATGCCACCAAGCAATTCCTGACATGCTGAAGTCTGTCCCAACAGGTGCGGTAAGATGCTCGAATATAAATAAGAGCATGAATGAAGCCAAATTACTCTCAATCAGTCTTCAGAAGCAGCGGGACGCTATGCCCAGTATCAACGCGATTTTTAAATTTTGTTAATTGAACTGTAAAGTCGGATGGACGACATGTTCATATAAAATCAACAGTAACTCTTGGTTTGGTTACTAATACGATTATAGAACATACTCTACGATGTCTACACCCACAAACGTCCGTCACTCAAGACAAGCAACAAGGTTACATCAGGCAGGGGAACGCTATGCAGAACAATAGAGGCGTCTACTAGAACAACAGCAGCAAGTGCAGAGCAACATATCACTCTACACTACAGCAACCAGATGGGACCATAAGGAAAGAATAACTGGAGGATGACGAGTGGAACCAAGGAACGGACAGGGAACTCCATCAGAAGAGGATCTACGGATCAATGGAGGACATGGGTATGAGCTACAGAATCAAGGTGACAAATAATCAATTTATAAATTTTATGTGAAAGACTAAAGACACTTTGAAATTTAGAAAAATAAGTAAGAGATGTAAAATGTAGATATAGAGATTCAGAGAATCAAATTTAAATTTAATAAATATTTTCTTTGATGATTAACAATTAATTGAGTCAATTTAAATTTTATCAATAATTAACATGTATGATCAATGTATAATCAATAGGGTGGAACGAAAAAATCAAGTTTGGATTTTTAATTTGTAATAGCGCGGAAAAGTTGCCTTTTGGTGTAGATAAGATAAAAAAAAAGTATGAAAAATATGGAGCACGTCTTGAGGTGCTGCAAGGACGATAAATTTTCATAAAATTGCAATTTTCGCTAAATTTTTAAGTTTTTTAAAGAAGTTGTCAAAAATTATTTTGTTATTTCAAATACTGTCAAAAAAGCAGTTTTTATATCAAAAAAGACACAATTTTTTTTTAACTTTTTGGATTATGTCTTGAGGTGCCGCAAGAGCGGTAAAGTTTTATAAAAACACACTTTTTGTAACTTTTTCAAAGAATTTTACGTGTCTCGATTATGCAATAAAAAGTTTCAAATAGGCGTTTTAATATGAATAGAAAGATAAAAACGTTATCCCAGCGGATGTTGGGAGGGGGAAGGGGGCGGAAGGCGGAGATTTGTTTGCGATTGTTAGGCCACGTTACACCTAAATCTGGCACTGGAAAGACATAGCAGACAGTATACTGGAGTTTCTTGAAGATAGAGAACACAACGAACAACTTTTGAACTTTACTGCTATTGGGTGTGATGGAACCGTTGTAAACACTGGACATAATAATGGTGTGATTTCTTTGATGGAAAATGAAATAGGAAGACCTTTACAATGGTTAGTTTGTTTGTTCCATGGAAATGAGCTACCTTTGCGACATCTTTTTTGTCATTTAGATGGTAAAACGAAGGGACCCAATGAGTTTAAAGGCGAAATAGGTCAGCAGCTGGAAAACTCTGCTAATCTTCCTGTGGTTACTTTCTTGCCAATTGAAAATAACCTTCCTCTTTTGGAGAACATAAATGATTTAAGTACAGATCAGAAGTATTTATTGGATATGTGTATCGCTGTATCAAGTGGGAATTGCTCACTAGATTTATCTTTAAGGAACCCTGGAAAACTTGCTCACTCCAGGTGGCTTACATTAGTAAACCGTATACTTAGATTGTATGTGGCAACTGAAAATCCAACTGAAAACCTTAAGACTCTGGCTGAGTACATTGTGAAAGTGTATGCACCTGTGTGGTTTAACATTAAGTTAAAACCTTCATGTACTTATGGTTCCAAACATCTGTTTAAGCTTATCTCATATTCACGCTATCTCTCTGATGATTTCAAGAACGTTCTAGACCCGGTTATTCAAAGAAATGGGTACTTTGCTGCTGCAGAAAATCTCCTTTTGTCCATGCTATGTGATGAGCGCAAAAATGTAAGAGAACTTGGTTTACGACATGTTTTAAAAGCAAGAACAGAAAGTAGAGGCGGAGTCAGGAAGTTTAAAGTTCCAAAGATAAACTTTGACACAAAGGATTACATCGACATGATCTCATGGGCTGAAAATGACGTAACTGAACCCCCCTTGGTAAAACATGTTTCCATTGACTCTTTCAAAGACTTTATACGGAAGACATCTGAAGCTCAACCAAATAGTAAAGTGGACCCGCTTATCGACTTTCCCTGGCTTCCTTGTCATACGCAAGCAGTGGAAAGAGCTGTGAAACTGGTGACCGAATCGGCTCAAAATGTCTGTGGTTCAATCGCAAGAGAAGGATATATAAGAGCAAAAATTGACTCACGTGAGTACATGCCAAAATTTGATACAAAAAAACAGTTTAATGTGTCAATGAAGTAGAAACAAACATTTTGCAGCTGTAACATTTGTAATTATTAAGGGTTTTTTAAATCATAAAAAATGAACTTTCAATGTCTTTAAAAGTGTATTATGATATTTTTTTACGTGTGCTCTAATAAAAAAAATATATAATTGATTTGACGAGCTTTTATTTCAACCTTATTTACTACTATTTGTAACAACCAAAATGTTCGCAAAAGTTTCAAAATTAGCAAAAATACAAACTTTTTGACATTAAAAAATATATTTTTATTATTACAGTAGAACTTGGCTAATTCGAACGTGCATAATTCGAATTCGTGGATAATTCGAACTTTTACCGTGGTCCCTTGAATATCCTATGTAAAACCATGCAAAAACATCGTCTGTAATTCGAACTTATTTTGGTTAATTCGAAATAAAAATTTTGCTCAAACTACAAAAAATCGCCTGCTGTATGGGCTAGACCACGTAACAATAGAGACACAACTGGAAACAGACAAGCAGGCATCGCCCTTTGTGAACAGACGCTTGTCCTTTGTGTCAAATTCGTGGAATTGCCGTCAGTATCTGGCGATGACACATGACTGGCTCGTGTAACGGTACCGTCCGCCATTGTCCCTGGTTCCACGCCTCGTCAGTCAGCCACCCTCACTGTTGCTTTCAGTTCAGTCTGCCTGCATTCATGGAAGTGTTAAGTCTTTTTGAGTTTCTACTGTGCGAGCTGTCTCCTGTAGTGAGAGACCGTTCCTTTCTTTATACAGTACTGTATATACAGACTGGTGTGTTTTAGTGACGCTTATTGTGCAGTTTTATTGTGTTGTGTGTTCATCATGGCCCTTTCAAAACCAACACGGACCCAATACAAATCATTGACATTTGCTGAAAAAGTTGCCGTTATACGGAAAGTGGAAAAGGGACAAAAAAAGAAATCTGAAATTGCCAAGGAATTCGCGATACCGCCAAATACGCTGTCAACGTATCTAAAAAATAAAGAGAAGATTTTGAATAGTGTGTGTAAAGCCAGCGACAAAGATAGGAAAAGAGCGCGAGGACCAGAAAATCCTAACGTGGATGAATGTGTAGTGAAGTGGTTTAAGCAAGCAAGGGACAAAAAAATTCCAGTCAGTGGGCCCCTCGTCAGAGCCAAAGCTGAGGAATTCGCAGCTAGCTTAGGGAAAAATGATTTTAAGGCCAGCACTGGTTGGCTCGATGGTTTTAAAGAAAGGAATTTCTTTCAAAACTGTTTGTGGGTAAAGTGGATCTGTTGACGTTGAAGCTGCAAATTCATGGAAAGATGATTTGTTGCAAATGATTTCTGATAGAGACGCTAAAGACATTTTTAACGTAGACGAGACGGGCTTATTCTTCAAATGTACCCCCGACAAAACACTTGCTTTTAAAGGAAAAAATTGTAGTGGCGGCAAACACAGCAAGGAGAGCATAACACTTTTATTCGGAGCAAACATGGATGGCTCGGAAAAACTGTCTTTGCTAATGATAGGGAAGTCAGCCAACCCACGTTGTTTCAAAAATGTAAAAACGAAACCAGTTGAATACAAATCAAACAATAAAGCTTGGATGACAGGTGAAATTTTCAAAAGATGGCTTTTGAAAATCAACAGGAAATTTTGAAATAAAAACAGAAGAATTGTCTTGTTTATTGACAACTGTACAGCGCACAACACTATTCCTCTGATGGAAAATGTGAAGGATGTGTTTTTCCCTCCAAACATGACTTCAGTAGTTCAACCTATGGACCAAGGTGTAATAAAAAATTTTAAGCATTTTTACAGACGGCTCGTCGTCCAAAACATTCTGTCAGGTGCTTATTTAGATGAGCACGAAAATATCAAGATTAACATCCTTCAAGCTGCTCGCATGTGCAACAGTGCTTGGGACTAAGTTACGCAAAAAACAATTGCTAATTGTTTTTGTAAAGGTGGTTCCTGCCACATTGAAGGTGAAGAGGAGAATAAAGCTGCTAGAGAAGTCGTACCCACTACGGATAACTGGGAAGATGTTGGACATGATGCAGGCATTCGTTACGAAGAGTTTGTAAACATGGATGAAGACTTGGCGGTGTGCGGTGAACAGACAGATGCGGAGATCGTGGCTGATGTTATGAACATAAGAAATTATGGTACATCTTCAGATGAAGAAGGGGACCAGCTAGAACTTCCAGAGATAGCGATTCCAACGGCTTCACAGGCATCAAATTACATTCAAGACTTGAGACGGTTTGTTGAAGGACAGCAGAACGTAAGTGACGCTATTTTCCAAGCACTTAATAAACTTGAAGAGTTTACTACAACTCAGTGTATTAACTGCAAAATGCAATCAAAAGTTTCTAGGTTTTTTAAAAAACTGTGAATGCTGTATTTTGTACTGAAACGTGTTTATATGTTTGTAATACATATGTATAAGGAAATTGTTTAATAAAATAACATATTGCTTTACTGAATTTCGGTTTTTGATTTGATTTTTCTACCCTTATTAAAAGTTTTCCTAATTCGAATTTTTGGATAATTCGAATTTTTTACTGGTCCCTTCAGCTTCGAATTAGCCAAGTTCTACTGTATTATATTTTGTAATTAATAATTTTTTCCAATTCTAATGCTAATATATGTATTTACAACTATCTTTTGTAACATTATATGTACGAGAAAACCATAAAAAATAATTTATCAAAGTTTATATTTTTTTTATTTTTTTACAAACTTTAAGCTCTTTGCGGCACCTCAGGATGTTGTAGTATAGCAACCAAATTTTTTTTTCTTCTTTTTGAACCTAAAAGGCAACTTTTCCCCACTATTACAAAACTAAAAAAAAAAAAAAATTAAAAAAAGGCCATTTTCGTTCCACATTAATAATCAATGAGTAATATGTATGCAATGCATAAAGTAACGTAGTAAAAGTTATATAAATAAAATAAAACAAAACTGTAGTAAAGCACACAAATCAGACTGAGCAGTTGAAATTTTAAGATTAACAAATAAAGACTTAGAATATAATTTTGTTACTGTAGGATATAAGATTTATTTATGATAAATGTACTGCAACACTTGAACATTAAGCAAACAATAATGAAGGTTTATGATGAAATAAATGAGTTTTTTAAAAATGCTTTTGTTTTTTTTTTTAATAAATTGATGAAAACTTGTTAAAATTTAATCAATGACTACTATAACGAAAAATTTGAATACGATGCAATTTTATGGTGATTAATTCATATATCATAGATATCAAATGTCAATCTGTAAAAAACGATGTTAAGTAAATACAGTTAGAAGGTACCAGAGCGGTATTTGTTCAAAAGGAACAACGCTTTGAGTTGGCGCCTGCCAGATGCCCAGATAGTACAAAAAGTCACGTAGAGGGTCGGCTATCATAAAAATGCATTGTAAGTAGAAACTAACAGAAAATGTGTGAAGGTTGGTAAATTTTAAGTGCTTTCAACAATAAAGTACCGTTATGTAAGACAGAGAGCATAAACAGACAAATGCATGTAACGCATTTTTCCCACCACGTGTACACGCGCCGTTGGGTTGACGAATAGAAAAAAGCGTCATTTTTTTAGCAGGTGAATTCTCGGGGGAGATTGGGTAAATTTGTATTTCACAATACATGAAACCAATCAGAGTGTATTCTGTAAATATTTGGTGAGGGTAGTTTTAAGTCGAGTATAAAAAACGGAGTTGGAAAAAGTTCAGGCAGTCTTAAGAGGTACTACATTTATTTAGACTCGTAACCGGTGTGTTAAAGAATTACTATTTAGTTGATAAATTAAACAAATCATATTCGTAAAAGTAGTAAGTTGTATACAGTGAAGTCATCAAAGCGATAAAACTAACAATCGTATTTGTATTTGATCACTAAAATAATAGAATTCATGAAAGTAACTTGTTGATGAAGTTTCGAACAGTAAACAATCTATATATATAAAAGAGAAATACCACTGACTCACTGACTCACTGATTCATCACGAAATCTCCGAAACTATAACACCTAGAAACTTGAAATTTGGCATGTAGGTTCCTTATGTGATGTAGGTATCCGCTAAGAAGGGATTTTTGGAAATTCGACCTTTAAAGGGGGAAAAGGGGGGGTTTGCCTGACTAACTGACATAGAATCAACGTAGAGCAAAAACTACTGAATGAATATCAATGAAACTTTGAACATAGCTTCATCATAGGTCTTAGGTGCTCACTAAGAAACAGTTTTAAAAACTTTCACTCCTAAGGGGCAACCCCCCCCCCTATTGTATGTATGTATCTATGTATGTATGTTCCACATCTCCTCCTAAACCACTGGACCGATTTCAACAAAACTTGGCACAAATATTTTACGCGACGGGAGAACCAACATAGGTGAGGTGCTTTTTTCGATGGGGTCCTTTGGGGGGTTCTTTGGGGTCTTCCACATTTCCTCCTAAACCACTGGACCGATTTCAACCAAACTTGGCACAAATATTTTACGCAACGGGAGAGCCAACATAGGATAGGTGTTTTTTCGATGGAGTCCTTTGGGGTCTTCCACATCTCCTCCTAAACCAATGGACCGATTTTAACCAAACTTGGCACAAATATTTTACGCAACGGGAGAACCAACATAGGATAGGTGTTTTCTTCAATGGGGTCCTTTGGGGTCTTCCACATCTCCTCCTAAACCACTGGACCGATTCAACCAAACTTGGCACAAATATTTTACTCAACGGGAGAACCAACATAGGGTAGGTGTTTTTTCAATACGATCCTTCTGGGGGTCCTTTGGGGTGTTCCACATCTCCTCCTAAACCACTGGACCGATTTCAACCAAACTTGGCACAAATATTTTACGCAACGGGAGAACCAACATAGGACAAGTGTTTTTTCGATACGATCCTTTGGGGGGTCCTTTGGGTCTTAAAAACTATTAGATCTGGTTACTATGGCAACCCAATAGAATAGATTCTGGTTACCATAGCATCGGTGGAAGTCTCCCGCGTAGGAAATAGCGCGGGAGTCGTCCGACGGGCCTTCCCCGGAGTTCATCCACGGAACCCGGGGAGTCTTAGGTCAGATCCCGCGAAAGACGGCGGGGCCAGAGTCCACGGTTCTTATAAATAAAGATATAGGTTATGATATCAAAGGTGGTGTATGCATCTTAAGAAACTTCTTAATAGTGTGTGAATTCAGAGTTGTTTCAGTTTGAATTTAAAAGTGGATAAGTTAAGATCGAAGTAAGTTATAAGCGAGTATAAAAAACAAAGTTTTGATAGCAAATGTATTCAGATCATAGTGTTCAGACAATATAAATGCACTTGCTTCAGTTTGAATTTAAAAATTGATAAGCTGAAATCTGTAGAGGTATTTTATTGTTAGAATAAGTTTAGGAGACACTAATTTAACAAATGCCTTATTTCAACATTAACACAATGAATTATAAAAGACAGTAAATACGCAGCACGTGCAAGTACTGTAGACATTTTATTGAAAACTAATTTAGCTGTTCGCCCTCTCCCAGAGTTAGAAATCGAGCAGGAGCATCACGTGCAACAGAATTCTTCTCCAGATATAAGAATACAGTTTATGACATGTTCTTAAACAGGTGCGCTACAGAGTATTCCTCCAGTGAGATGCGAATGTAAAAATATAAGGAATATTATACAATATACAAGTAATATAACGTTAGAACAAGAATAGGTGCCTATGAGCCTATGAATAAATTATGAACCCGAGCAACGCTGGGTAAATCGGCTAGATATAGATATCTATATAAGCCAAATACCACTGACTGACTCACTGATCACTATATCTTTGAAACCACTGAATGGATATCAATGAAACTTTGAACGTAGCTTCATCATAGGTCTTAGGTGCTCACTAAGAAACGGTTTTAAAAACTTTCACTCCTAAGGGGCAAAAAACCAAATAATGAAATTTATCGCGGGAATTGCATACTTTGTAAATGAAGTGGTTGACATCTCAGTTTACTGGAAACCCCGAATACATTTAGTTCTGAGTTTTTAATCATTGTTTTAAATTGAAAAACTTCGTTGTTTGCAGGTTCTTACAGTCAAGAAAATTTCGAAGTTCAATTAATTAATAAATGTGTTCTTTTTTTTTCTCGGAAACGGCTCTAACGATTTTCTCGAAATAAATAATAAATAGCTGTTGCTATGAATGTAAATAAACAAACTAAGAGTTGAGAATTTGTACAATCTATCTAATGCTATACTATTAAGCGAACAATAATTGTACAATTACGTACAACGTGAAACTCCATAGCGAAGCACGGGTATTTTGCTAGTATTCAAATAAAGTATCAAGTATTTATTAAAGCAATCGTAATTGGCCTGAGATTAAATCGGAGTTCGAAGTGTAAAGTTACGGTGAGCTGAGAAATTCTATAGCGGAACTTGTCGTGTACGAATTAATCCGACGGTATCAGCATATCGTGTCCGTGTTGGAAGCACTTACATCCAATCACTTATATACTAGGTGTAAGAAAATATTGTGTAACACGTCACCGTTATATCGCACTAAATTATAAAAAGTGAATTGTGCCTGGTTTATATGAAACAAGTGTATATAGAGTTAACGAATGAACGAGTGCGACTGACGGGATATACTTAGCAGCAGTGGACCAGAGGATCACAGGACCGACGACGTTTGAGGAGACACTCCGCACCGTAATGACAGAATTCGACCATCAAGTAAAATTTATATGAACATTCATTTTAACATTGTTGATGCGTCTTAGACGCTCTTGAAGTAATCTTAAGTTAGTCTTAGAACGCAAGTTGTTGAGGTAGCTGGTAAGAAATGAAATAATGAAGTGGACTGTATATGTTCTTGAGCTAATTGTTTATTGAAAATTATTTAGAAAATAGTTGCATGGCGCGTGCAGTAAGCGCAGCATAAATGCCTGATAAATAATGGTAGAATTAAATATTGAAAGACATAATCGTGTGTAGAGGCTGAGATCGCCTAAGTAATTAGCGCATGATGATCATGCTAAAATTTAGAAATATTGAAAATAATTATGTAGCCGCGGCTGGCGAACTGAGGCGAGTTGCCCGTCCGGAATCTTGCAATTAACTAACTAAATTTGACTGCTGCGAGGCTGCTACAAGCTGGCAGCAGATTAGCGGGGGAGAAAATGACATCACTGCACGCGCGTCGCAATGCGGATGTTACAGTACAAAGTTTAAACAAGTACAAAGTTTAACCATACTGCCTGCACAAAATCGGGCGATTTTGCAAATTAAGTCATTGTGTGAATAGTACATAATAATTTACATTACATAACACCAAAATTCAATAATACATAACAAATGATGATACAATAACAAAGACATAATAATTGACATGCATAACAATAGAGTAATGACACCAAAAGAAATTCAATAGTACATAACAATATGATTGATATACCAAATTCATGTAAGAATACATAATACATAATGATTTACGTTACATAGTAATAGAATAATGATACTAAAAAATTCCATAACGCATAATAACATAATAATGATGCATAATAATACAATAATCAGACAGACATAATAGTTGACAGTACATAATAATATAATGATAATCCCAAAAAATTCAATAATGTATGACAGATGATAGTACAATGATAAAGACATAATACTTTACATGCATAATATCAGAACAATAATCCCCAAAAATTCAAAAATGTGTAACAGTAGAACAATACAATACTAAAAGACATATAATTCATATGCAAAATATTAGAATAATAAATCCCAAAATTCAATAATCCCTAATATCACAATAGTGATACATAATAGTACAATAGACATAATAATAATATAATAAGAATAACAATGCAAAGCATGTGATCGCCCGGGGAATGTCCCGGGCATGAAGCACGATAATGCTATAAAGTTCACATCACTGAAACATGTCGCATAAACGCTCATGCAATTAGTCTGAGGCCACAGGAAGTGGACATAATTTGTGAATGGGCCGACGTAGGATACCGTTTGTGATGCGAACATCCGCGACGCGCACTATTGAATCCTGACCCGAATAGACATTATTGACTACCCTGCGTTTCCACTGCAGTGGGGGGGGGGGAATTGTCTTCCAGAATAAGGACGAGTTGTCCGGGAGCCAAATTTTTTGACGGGATGCGCCATCTGTTGCGTTGTTGCAACTGGTGCAAATAATCCTTCGACCACCTTTTCCATATAGACTGGGTGAATCTTTGGAGCAGCTGCCATCTGCCCAGACGACCAATATTGACCTTGGAATAGTCAGGTTCCGGGAGTGCAGTGAGCGGAGAACCAACCAGGAAGTGCGCTGGAGTTAAAGGTTCGGGATCCCTAGAGTCATTTAAGATGGCGAACAAGGGGCGTGAGTTAAGGCAGGACTCTATTTGAGTTAGGATAGTGTAATACTCCTTAAACGTAAGAATGGTTCCGCCGACACGCGCCGCAAATGAAACTTGACGCTCTTGACTCCACTTTCCCACAGGCCACCGAAATGAGGTGCTGAGGGGGGAATAAAGGACCATTTGATGCCTTGGGCACTGGTAAAATCCTGGGTGGTCTGTTCAAATCCGTTAGATTGAAAAAGTTTGTATAATTCGTGAAGTGTACCACTAGCACGACGAAAATTTGTACCATTGTTGGAGAATATCTGAGCAGGGATACGAGCTATAAACCGTTTTAAGGCTGCTATGAAAGCGTCTGAGTTAAGATCTGAGACTAGTTCAAGGTGAATGGCGTTAGTGGCCATACATATGAATAGAGCAATATAAGCCTTTGACGTAGATTTGGAACGCTGCCTGCCATGACGTATAAGTACAGGACCGGCATAGTCGACTGCAGATTGAGAAAATGGCGTAGCAGGAGTAACCCGGGAAGAGGGTAATTGTCCTAATAATTGGCTTGAGCCCCTAGCATGGAATCGAGAGCAAGTGATACATTTGTGTATTACTGATCGGATGTATGATTTATCATTAATTATCCAGTATTTCTGCCGTAGAGAGTACTGAGTCAATTGTACCCCAGCGTGTAGTAGACGAAGATGCTCGCCTTCTATGATTAATTTGCTGAGATGAGAATGCAGGTGGAGTATGATTTGGTGTTTGCTGTCATAGGTAAGCTGGGAGTGCTGAAGGCGTCCGCCTACGCGCAATATCCCCGCGCTGTCCAGAAAGGGGTTAAGCGAAAGAATTTTACTATTATTAGGGATGCAGTGTTGTGCCTCAAGTTCCTTGATTTCGATGCTAAAGTGCGATTGCTGGGACTGGCGAATAAAAACCAAAAGTGTACCATATAGCTCATGGGAAGTTAAAAAAGAGGTGTCTCTATCAGCTATGGGGAGCCTAGAGTTCCGAATAAATCGAAGGCAGTAAGAAAATACACGAAGGAGTTTTGAAAGTGAAGAGTAGTTCTCAAAATAACTCGACGTAGATGAAGCGGCAATCAGTGAGGTTTGGACCTGCTTACGTTGTTCTTGCTCAAGATTGCAGTGTGAATAGGCATCGAAAGCACTGATAGGCCATGATGATGACTCATGGTACAACCAGGATGGACCATACCACCATTGTGGGTGACCGTGTAAAAACCGAGGGAGACAACCACGCGATAGAATGTCGGCAGGGTTGTCAGGTGACGAGAATTGATGCCAGGTACCCTTTGCAGTGAGACGCTGTATTTCCGCAACGTGGTTGGCGACAAATACCTTCCACCTGGAAGACTGCTGGTGGATCCAGTGTAAGGCGATCATTGAGTCAGAGTAAAAATATAAGTCGTCGAATTTGTAACTCACGGCGTTTGTAACCTTGGAAACCAACTGAGTTTTTTTACTTAGATTTAGTCAGTTTTAGACCCATGCGTCATGCGAAACTCATGGTACAGAAGTTAGCTTGCGATCCTGAGTCCAATAAAATCCTTACTGGGTGCTTCCTACCGGCATGGTCAGTTGTCATGCAGACAGCGGTGGACAGTAGAATGGATTTGTTTGTTTGCAGTTTCAGTGAAAATTGATTGTTGCCTCTACCCGAGGGGTTATTGCCTGACATGTGGATCATTGTGTGGTGGCATTTAGCACATTTCCTACAAGCAAATTTGGAAGGACAGTGTGCGAGATCATGGCCTGGACGTATGCAATTTAAGCAGAGTTTATATTTAATTAAAATATTTTTTCGTTCAAGGGGAGATATAGCCACGAATTGTGGGCATTCAGGGAGGCGGTGTCTACCTCGACGCAGCTGACAAATGTTGTTGCTGATATGAGAATGGAATGTTGACCTAGTAAGATCAACCGGTTTAATAGTTTTGCGATAGGGAGTCTTATCGCTAACTTGTATTCTATTTACTGAATTGGTCGCGGCACCGACATTCTGCATTAATTGCCTTCTACTATTTAAAAATTTAATAAAATTATTGAATTTAGGAAATCGCTCGTCGGATAGGCTTTCCTTCCATAGTCGGCATGTCTGGTTATCGAGTTTTTGCGTTAAACATTGAACGAAAATGATTTCAAAGGTATTTAACCAGTAAATTTAATGAATTTAAAGCATTTATATTCGCTGTGATTTCGTCAATGAATTTTGAGATGCCAACCATGGACTCCTGCTGAATGGACTTCATGCCCAAGACATTCCCTATATGATAGGCTGAGACAATTAATTTGCTGTCATATTTGGCCCTCAATAGATCAATGGCTACCGCATAATTTTCATGGGTGATTGGGAGAGATTTTATTACATTTAACGCTTCGTCCCTTAATGAAGAGTGTAAATAGTGTAATTTCTGAATGTACGTCAGGTCAGTTCTGACGTATACTAGTTCCAAAAACATATTATAATAATGCTGCCAATCAATAATGTTGCCTGAGAAGCAGGGCGATTTAATTGGCTCTAACTGTATAGGGGAGGTTTCAATTGTTGTAACTTCAGCTTGAATCAATGGTTTTTTTGTTCACCTCCTCTACTTGCTCTAATAAATGGTATAGCTTGTACTCAATATTTCAGAGATCATCCTCTGTTTGAACCCTGTCACTTACTGATGTGAAATCGGAATCATCAGCCTCAATTTGGGTCTGAATTTCATCATACTTCACGGACAATTTCATCAAATGGCGGAGTTTAATTTTTAAGGCATGGTGATCGCTTATGTCCGGATCAAAATTGTCAGCGAAAGTATTTACACGGGATATAGAAGCCTTAATTGTGCCCCATTTTTTAATTAATGCCTTCACATCAGCCATGACTGAAATGCAAAATGTGATTTGAAAACGATAGCTAAATATAGAGCAGGTGAACAATTTTATTGTTGTAATTTGAATAATTTACTAAATCCTGATATGATGTGGGAGCCAGTGATCGGTATGCAACTTAATCTATTACTTATTATAATAGGTACTTATTTCTTAAAAAAATAGTTATGGAAGTTATTGAAAATATGAATGACAATATACATATAGTTTCATCACATTACTTAAGTTTCTGAATGCATTATTGTACAGCTGCGTAAATGAAAATTTAGGTAAAAATACAAGTTTATGGCCACTTGACACTAATCTCTGTTTATGTAAAAATTATTAATGATTTTATATTAAATGCTATTAAATATGTGCTAAAATATTACTGACTTTGCTGTATGTAAAAATGATAAATGAAAAATTATAAGGAACGCAAGTTCATAGTCACGTGGATTGTGAATCCCGGCGTGTTCAAGATGGCTCCGATCCTGTTCGGCAGTCCTTAGATGTTGGCGCAACTCTTGTTTCTGCTGGTCAGGTGACACTTGAAGTTGTAGCTCTCCATTAATTTTGAAGTTCTAGAATGTCGTTGCTGTACGACAAATGATGATGACTTGTAGTGTCTTGTTGTCTCAAGAGATGATGCTCTGCAGAATCTTGCAATGTCAAGTATGAAGTATTTCGAAAACAGTGAAGACATGCAACGGCCAACAATCTAAAGTTTGAAGATATTCGGGCTTGAACCAAACGTTGTTTGGGCCCATTAAATGAAATATAACTGAGAATCTTCGTCCGAATCACGATCCATATCCGGCCGTGGTGGACCAAAAATGATGTGTCTTAGGCGCTCTCGAAGTAATCTTAAGTTAGTCTTAGAATGCTAGTTGTTGAGGTAGCTGGTAAGAAATGAAATAATAAAGTGGACTGTATATGTTCTTGAGCTAATTGTTTATTGAAAATTATTTAGAAAATAGTTGCATGGCGCGTGCAGTAAGCGCGGCATAAATGCCTGATAAATAATGGTAAATTAAGTATTGAAAGACATAATCGTGCGTAGAGGCTGAGATCGCCTAAGTAATTAGCGCATGATGATCATGCTAAAATTTAGAAATATTGAAAATTATTATGTAGCCACGGCTGGCGAACTGAGGCGAGTTGCCCGTCCAGAATCTTGCAATTAACTAACTAAATTTGACTGCTGCGAGGCTGCTACAAGCTGGCAGCAGATTAGCGGGGGAGAAAATGATGTCACTGCACGCGCGTTGCAATGTGGATGTTACAGTAAAAAGTTTAAACAAGTACAAAGTTTAACCAATTGTTATTAAAGTCAATTCTTTTGGTAATTCAAACAGTTTAAAAAGAATCCACAATTAAAAAGAGAATAATCATAAGAAACTAAATATTGATATAGTAATGTAATCTTTAAATTCACGAAAATCATTAAACGTATAATTTGTTATATTTATATTTGTTTTATTAATTATTAAACCCTGAGATTGATTATAAGAGTCGCTACCCCAAAGTAAGAGCTAAATTCAATAGTTGAATATCAACAGTTAGAAATAACCCTTGTTTTGAGAGTTTAGCTGTAGAAATTGACCATACAATGAACAAATTAATATTAATGAATATTCAACATTTAGTCTTGCTTTGCGTGGTGTAGTATTTTGGTTCCCAAGACTTTGGAGCTTATAAAAACCAAAATCCTACGTGAAGGTAGTCTACTCTTATTACGATTACACCCAAACCCCAGTAATTGGTACATATTAACAGTAATGTTAGTTACATTTTGGCACAGCACAAATTAATTTACATTTGTTTTGCAATTTGTTGTGTTATAATATGTACGAATGTTTCATTCACATACAACTTAATTAACAAGTTTCTTGTATTCAATCTAGTGTTCTAATACTTCACTTCAAAGTCATAAAACTATATTTTTAAAATGTACAGTTTTTACCTTAGATGATACCCACAGGCAGATTTATTTTGAAAGTAATGATGAAACTAGGCTTCACAAGACATAATTAGGTTGAGACTTAAGTTGTAACTTCCATTTTACAGCCATCAAGTGTATATAATGTTTTATAAATTTGCAGCATTTTAAACCTGAAATTTTGTTAATGGGCTTTCTAGGATAACTTTTTTAAATTCTTTCATTTTGTTTTTTAATTATAATTAACTTCTTATCTTAGTTTATTTTGTGAAAACTTACATATGACTTGAAACTTTTTCGAATCCATAATTCTATCTGCTCACTTTTATCCTGAGCCTGTCAAAAGAATGTTTTGTAAGCCAAAACATTAAGACATAAATTGTAACTCTTGTGAACAGAATGAAATTGTTTTCTCACTCAGAAATATTTCTTAAGTAATAGAGGCTACAAGAATGCTTCATTTAGATGTTCTTTCTGTGTTTACCAGCTAACAAATGCTGTATATTAGGAACTAAAATAGTTCATGTACTCAAATATTACACCATTTAGTAGTAAAAGTTATTGAGAATGGAGAATTTGTCAGTGTTCATATTCATGAATTCATTTACTTTTCCTTTTTTCAACCAATAGAGGATAGTAAATTTAAAATTGGAAAGTTATTAATATTCATCATCATCATCTTCAAGGATTAAACCAAGGATGGTTTGTTCCAGTCTCAAATAGGCAAAGATTAGAGCTGGTCACTCCAGCGCTTCCTCAGACATCCCACACCTCTCCATCCCCTCGGCTTATAGTTTCATAGTTGTTTGGGGATGCGGCAGTCATCCATTAGGCAAAGATGTTCCCACCAATTCAGCTGATACTGGGTGATCCTGTCGAGTATACTCATAATATTCAGTTCCTGCCATATATCTGTGTTTCTCCTATGATCATGGAGAGTATACCCTGCCGTGTGCCTGAGAAATCTCATTTCAGCTGCTTGGAGCAACTGGCCTGGCCTTTCGTTAAAGTCCAATTCTCAGACCCATAAAGAAGTGTGGGAAGAGCCATCACCTTGTAGAATTTTAGGTGTGTTCCTTTACTTGCTGACTTAAGAGTGCGCCTGTAGTCCCGCACATAATGTTGAACTTATGCAACTTATTCACAATGTCGTTTGCTTGCATTATAAGACACACTGTAGCCCAGGTATTCAAAATTGCTAACTTGTTCCAGGACGGTACCATCTATAACAATTTTTGCCCGTACATGATCAGTTCCACGAAAAACTATCACCTAGGACTTAAGTGTGAATATTTGCAATCCAGAGTCTTTGCAGATTCGATGTGACAAATGTATACCCATCTGCAATCTCTTTTCAGAGTCCAACCTAATAGCCTGATTATCTGTAAACAACAAAGTGTCAATTGTAGAATGACCAATCATAAAATGTTCTGAAGACACATCTGCCAGTTTTGTTTGACATCGTCAACATATAAATTAAAAAGAGAAGGTGATAGTGGACACTCTTGTCGTACTCCACAATTGATCAGGCCAACTCTAGGAGCTGTTCTTGTTCTCCACATAAATACTCTGTATTGCTCTAATTAGATGTTGTGGGATATCTTTCCTTGCCATTACTGCCCATAGTTTTAAGGTATCATATAGAATCATAACAACTACCAGAGTATGCCCGGACACATTTGTAGCCCCCAGGTATCAAGTGTAACTGTATTTCTGCAGCTGAAGTCTTCTTCTGGTATGGACTGTGTGGAATATGTCTTTTCGATGCAGTCCATACCAGAAGAAAACTTAACTACAGAATGGACACTGGCCCCGCAGAAGCCTACATAAAAATATATAACTATTTTTGTTTGTTTCAGCATGTGACTGCAGTGAAATTGGCTCAGTAAACACCAGTGAATGTGATTCTGTATCTGGCCAATGTCAATGTAAAGACAAGTTTTCAGGCAGGACCTGTGACAGATGTCAGGTAAATATATTCCAATTTGGCTAGTAATTTATCAAGTCAGAATTTATTTACCTTTAAGCATCATGTGTGGTACTTTTACTCTTTTACAAAGATAGACTTTTGTGGAATTGAAAACTAATACTTTTCTAGCTCAGACATACAGTTCTTAAATAATATGAATTAATGAACCTGATGAATACAGATAGTATCATATTGTTACAATGATCACAAGGATTGTTGTGTTGGAACAGTGTAAACAGAATGATTGACACCAGATGAAATCACTATTAAAAACTTTAATTAAAAATAAAACAACAATAAACACTTGTATACAACAATTCCTCAATTTTACAATTGCCCAGCACTCAGTAATGTAATGCACAATAAACACCATTTATTTAACTGTGTTGTGCTAAATAATAGAAGTCCTACTTACAGACGTCCACACATAAGTCGCAATAACAAGAACTCAAGAACCAATCGCAGATCTAAAACTAAACTAACTATATATCTGAATCCCTGTATTTATAGCCTGGCATGTGGCATGATATGTGACAAAAATGGCCTGGTTGATGGAAGAATAATCTATTAGCACCTGGAAGGTGCATCTGTAATCATCTAGAGCAGTAGTTCCCAAACTTTTCAGTCCGTGGACCCCAACAAAAAATAAAAAATTTCAGGGACCCCGTCTGAGTTCTGAAATAAGACAAACAGTAAATATGATACAAACTCTTATATTTTAATTAAAATGTATTAAAATCAAAATTCTCTTAACTTGCAAAATTATAATATTAATGAAATCAAACATAGTTTAATGTGAATAATGATGCTGCTTTTGAACAATTAGCTCTGCAATATTGGATTTAATGTCTGACAATTTCAATATTAAGTCACTCGACAGCAAGTTTATTTCTTAACTTTGATTTTAAGTACATGAGCTGGGAGACTGCGGTTTCACACAGATAAGTAGAAAAACAAAATTAAACATTTTGCAAGTTCAGGATAGTCAGTCATTACATGTAACCAGAAGTCAGCTAGCTGTAATTGCGAAAACTGTAATTTTAATTAACTGTCAGTTGAAAGTTCTGCCAATGAATCTTTTTCTTGTAGAATAAGAAAGAGGTTAGTTGACAGCCTATCAGCAAATGGATTCCTTATCCACGTGTCAGTATCATCCGTCATTGGAAAATATTCCCTTAGCTGGAAGTGCAGTTGCTCCAAATGAGACTTAATAATGTTGAGGATCTCCTTTGGAACATTTTCTCCTGACATCTGGATGAAATCTGCCATGGAAGAGAATTATTCTTATTCAACATGACTTAATAATGTTGGGGATCTCCTTTGGAACATTTTCTCCTGACATCTGGATGAAATCTGCCATGGAAGAGAATTATTCAAAGATTTCAGAGTATTAATCTCTAAATCCACAGCTTCAATTTTTTTATCATCCCCTTGATCTTACCTCAAACCTCGAAATTGGCTTATAAGCAAGATACAGTCTTAAACGTGGACTAAAAAAACAGTGCGATCAGTTCTGCGTTGATGCGGTGCTCTAGTCAATTTGGCTGACAAACAGATCTCCTACATGACATGATTTAAAGACATTATTAAAGCCAGCCCATTGTTTGAAAGTTACAAAAATTCCAAATGCGTTTCAGGATTTTTAAACGACAGTTCCCGTTTATTGTTCGGATCGTCACGAATCATCCTTTCTGTAACGCCGGTAAACTTTTCCATTTTCCTACGACGAACATACTTTTTATACAAATGATCAACGCACTGTTTGCGCAATATTTTGTATTCGTAACGGTCTTCTTTGTTCTTCGTACAAGTGACTATCGGAGTTTTAGCGCCGGAATCCACCGCAATGATCCGTTCAAAATCGTTACCGTTTACGGATATATCATCTTCCTCGGTTTTTTGTTTCTTCTTTTTTTGTACTACCCGCACCACGGACTTAGATACTGACACTCCGTCCGTGGCTATAGAGTATCCGAAATTTTTCGGTAACGCAAAGTATCTAGACCAATACTTTTGAGGATCCTCTCGAATTTCCAAAGCTGATGGTTTATCCGGAACACACAACGAAGCCAAGAGTTCGTAAAGTCCCATCGTTGTGTAAGTAACGTGTTTTACGTTTTGCTTGTACACGGGAAAAATAGTAAACATGCGTTCGTTCGATTCTATACGTTTTTTCTGCATTTCAAACAGAAAAGGAATGTAGGCGAAAGGATTAGATCGTACGGACGTTTTGCGTAGAACGTAATCCTTGAAAAGTTCAGAGACAAGGTTATCCTCGTTTGCGTACTCGCCTCGAAAGTAATATCGAAAACATTGCTCATGAATTTCTTTAGCTGTAGCGGACGTCAACGAACGAACGTATTTTTTCACGCGTCGAAACATGTATGTTGTAACGTTGGTGCAAAATTCTGTCTCGTATTTCTTACACGCTTCCAGCAACAGAAACGATCGATAACTACCATTCTCAATCGTACACATTTCACAGAAGCTCTCGATTATTCCGTCAGGATCGTAAAAACTCTTCTTCTTTCTAGCGTTACCTTTAAGAAAGTAAATTAGGTTCAAATTTTTTAAAAGAGTTTTTCACTTCCAACGGACGTTTCGTAAAATAATGCGTGTAAAAAGTGGAAATCAACCACGAGGCTTTGATCATAATCCGCGAAACGACTTTACAATCATCACGAATTTTGTACAAAATAGAATCCCGCGTAGTAGGGTCCAAAAGCGGACAAAAGAAACGTCGTTATCCGTGTTTTATGACATAATTCGCGAGTTCTCCATCGTCGTCCGTTTCGTTCATACGTTTTCGTACGCTCGGTCGGTGATTTCCGCATTTCGAACTGCTGGACCACGCGTGATCCGTACCCCCACAACTCTTGCATCCCATCACTCTTATTTAATTTTATCTGGAATTCAGGTTACCTTTTATAGAAAAAGGTTGTGAAAACATTCTTTATTTATTTAAAAAAAGTACAACTCTAAGGTTCAAATTCCCTTACAACAAACTGTGTTAGTTGGGTCTGAAAGGCATAAAAATGTTGGTTGAACACTAACATATGCTCTAAGCACAGACTAGGAAGTTACATTAACAATAAATATTTTATGTATATATATATAACAGAAAAATAAGATTATTTTAAAAGTCTATGTTATATATGTATATATATATAATGAGTTAATTAATTTAAATAGGTAATGAAAAACTGTGTTTGATGATGAGACATATGTGGTACATATAATGTTTTTTTAAATAATTTAATTGTTCCACCAGGCAAGTTTTTGTTCTATACAGAACAAACTTCCGTTCTCTTCTTCACGCTTCCTTCTGGTAATCTAGATCACTCTGATAAGCAGATCATCCAAAGCTGAATGCAACGCATACTATTAAAATACTCACTACTATTACCAGGCAGATTATTATCAAAACTTTTTTCTGTGAACAAATAAAACAAAGAATTACATAAGCTCATGTCAGTTCTTATCAATACATGATAGACTTTTTTTAGTGTCACTAAGGATAGAAAAGATTCAGTCCTACTTTATAATTTCTATTACACTAAACGAAAGTGCAGCAGTATTGTAACAAACAACATAGATTACCCTTATGGGATAGTCTATATATCATTAACATGGTCAGAAGACATTATAAAATGTTTTTATAACTTTTTTTTTTTTAATATAAACAATTAATTTATAATTTAAAATCCAGCACACATATTTCCTGTTGTTCCCCTCTCTGGTCTGGCGTA
Organism: Magicicada septendecula; assembly: GCA_034769895.1. Lineage (NCBI taxonomy): Eukaryota > Metazoa > Arthropoda > Insecta > Hemiptera > Cicadidae > Magicicada > Magicicada septendecula. The sequence goes on along the minus strand of CM068371.1, from coordinate 184,558,874 downwards.
CTACTTTTGTCTTGTTGTTAGTTTAAAAGTTTTGTGATGTTAAAAAATACGCCGAAATATATTAACACATAAAATCCACTGCCAGAACTTACCTGTACGCAATCACAACTACTTACCTGTTATTTGAATTTTATCAGAAGATCAAGGTCGCCACGATTATTTTTTATAGGTAAAATCAGTGGCGTATGCTGAGTTCGAGACCTGGGCTAGCTCACCTTAGAATTGAAGAAAATGCACTGGAGGGGGTCCCCCTCGTTCATATTTCAAGCTTTTTGAAGTGATGTGTTGTTGTGACACCATGCCAATGCATTCTAACTTATATAATAATGACTGATACTTCAACAATAATTATGAAATGGCATCATTAGAAAGACAAAAGCAAGCAAAGAACTTCAGTACTTCATTTATTTATTTATAGCATACATTTGTTCTGCAGAAGCCACTAGGGCCGGACGGCGGTAGTGAAACAAATAAAAGATTACAGAAAGCAAGAACTATATCATTACATCATGAGGAAATAATATATAATTATACTGAAGAAAGTTTGACTTACTTCGACGACGGCTCTGTGTAGACTTATTTGAACAAGAACTCCATTCTTCTCTCCTTTTGTGTGAATTTCAGGATTACACTTTCATAAAATGTTTCTTCTGACCACTTTTTCATATTAAGAAGAATGTTTTTCTCAATAGATATAACAGCCAAGTTGCTTAACCGGACTTGTCCTTGTGTGGCTCTGAGGTAAGTCTTAATCCTCTTTAGAGCGGAGAAACTTCTTTCAACAGTTGCAGTTGTAGATGGAAATGTCAATGTTAATTCTGCTAGTTTGTACACTTCACTAAACACTGTGTCCAAATTATTGAGTTTCATATAAATAGTAATCTCATTCACTGATTTTTTCTTATACTCATCTAGAGTATAAAGCACATTTAGTTCATTTTTGAGGTGAACAATGTCAAAGTATGAACTATATGGTTCTTTAAGTTCTGTCATCAGATTTTGTGGGAAACTTTTACAAAATGTATCAAAATTGTTTGAATCCAATAAAGATACGAATTTAAGATCCTTTTGGGACTCAAACCTGAATTTTATCTGGGACATCACTGTGTCCAGAATTTCGTTAAAAATACGCTGCCATTTGGAACGGTCATCATTTCTCTGTCTTTTGTGTCTTGGTTCATATTCTTTATCTTCATTATCTTCATATTCAGAATTACTTGTAGCTTCTGTCCATACAAGATCAAAATCCTCATCTCTAATTTTCTGCAGAGTATCATAGAATTCATTGAGTTCATGCAGTAAGAAATGTCCAAACATTTTTTTTGCATTATGTCAAAAAGAACATCAGAAATTGCAAATATTTTGCTGAAACTAAGAAGAAATCTAGTGTCGAATTTATGTAAAAAACAAACAAAGCCTGAAGCAGTATTCACTTCTTCACCTGTCCAGTCACCAGGTTCATCTTCTATTGATGAAAAGAACATGATAAGAGGCCTTCTATATTCTTTGACAGTATTTACAAGCCTTGATGAGAAATTCCACCTTGTTGGTGCCACTCTCGGTAGTTTCTTCTCCATAAAGTTTTTTAGAGCAGTTGTGCGGACTGTAGAATGTGAAAAAAAGCTAGGTATTCCTGATAAAGTGATGAAAAACCGTTTACATTCTGCTACAAAATTTGTAGACTTTGACAAAACCAAATTCAGCCTGTGACTACAGCAATGAATAAAAGTTGCTGATTGGTACTTATTTTTCACCAAGGTTTGAAGTCCAGACACATGGCTGGCCATAACCGCTGCTCCATCGAAAGTTTGGGCTATAAGTTTTTTTGAACATTCTAAAACATCCACAACCTTGGTGACATGTTGGAACAATCCTTGTGCAGTTCGGTCTAAACTGACATCAGTGAAGTGCAAAAATCGTTCCTGACAGTTTCCTTCATTATCGACAAATCGTAAAACTGTTGATAATTGACTTTTATTGGTTACGTCAGTTGTCTCGTCAAGTAATATTGCAACGAATGTTGCATTAGATATTTCTGATTTGATTTTGTCTGTAATTACGCTACCTACTGCGTCAATTAAATCATTTTGTATTACCGGTGACGTTCCTCTAAAAATTGTTGCGGTTTTTAAATGGTTCGCTATTGTTTGCTCATACGTTGATAAAAATTCCAAAAGTTCTATGTACATGCCTTTATTTGTTGAATCGCTAGACTCACTGTGGCCCCTAAATGGACATTCTTGCTTCCCTAGGAATATTACTGCGTCAATCAGTCTTCTTAAAATAATTCTATTTTCCTTTACTTTTTCATTATGTAGACTGTCAGCAATCTTTTTCTGTAAATTAAGGGAATAATCGATTCTTTGAAAACCGAATGTCTGTAACGTATTGAATGCTCGTATATGAGTAAGTGATTTTTGATGTTTATCACAAGCCGTTACCAAATAATTTAAATTACTAAATCCTGTCTTATTCCAAGGACTTGTATCGGTGCAAAAAAACAAACACGCCCAGCAGTACAATTTATTAGTTGTACTCGATCCAGTTAACCAAGGGTATTTTTTGTAGTTGGCCTCACTAAACCATCTAGTATACACTCTGTTCTTTTCTTTATGTTCACTTTTAAGTTCTAGAAGGGATGGCTGAGGCCTACCTATCTTTACAAATTGAAGCTAATCCTCATACGGAAGCTGAGCAAATTGTGTCTTTGTCAATAGTTTATTAACTATATCACTCATCTTAATTTATTATTCAAACTGCACAGCACAAAATATCATTCACAAAATTATAACTAATTTTAAAATGAATCACTGCTTTGCGTGCCACACGGCCTACTGTCTCACACTGTTGGCTAGCTCTCCAAGGAGCGAAGCCTAGCCTACGATAAACGTCACTGCCCCCACCAAGTCCCTCACCGTTGTCATAGCAACGCCATTGAATCGTGACGAGGAAAGGCTTCGCAAGTTACTTGCGAAGCCTGAGTAAAACAAGTTGCAGCGATTCAGGCGCCGTTATATGCGAAGTTGTATTGTCTATAATTAGTAATTACGCTACTACGAAACAGAAGTAAACATGTGAGGGAAATACGTCTGACTTCGATAAAATGAACAATTTTATGCAAATTCCTAATAGATTTTTGTGTGCTTTAATCTTTGGGCTTCGCAGCTAGCCTAGCTAGCCTAGAATATACGCCCCTGGGTAAAATATCGAAAACCTTTACACTCCACCTTAAATAAAAAGGACAATTTCGCTATCTGACCACACCCAATTAATAACTCAGAAAGATCCTGGAACGTTAGACGAATTTTTGCAACACAGAAATGAGAAAATGGTAATGACGAAATAACTTAGGCTAACACATGTTTAAAGTAAACTAAATAATTTTAATGAGTTAAACACAAACACTGAAGAGCGAGTTTATAAAATATACATTTATCGTTCATATTTACGTACTAATTAAGGTAGCCCATTCTGCATCACTCATACACACATGCCATTTTATACTTTACCCCTCATTTTTATTAAATTTTACACATTCCGTTATTGTTACGATATAACAGTCCATTACCGCGTTGCCGGCCGAACACGTGCATTCACCGACTTGGTTAGTTGCCCGTTATTTCAGTTCCATTGTCAGTCGTTCTTCACTAGTTGTACACTGGTTCCACTACGTTAATTCCGCGGCTCCCGGTCGGTACTAAAACAGTATTATTTCGAAGTGATCACATTTTGGAAAGTTCAACCGACCGGGACCGAGTCGCACTAACTACGTCTGATGCCCGTAGGAGGTTTTCGTGGACTGCCCAATATAGACTGTGTTGAGGCAGGAGGAAACTGCCACCTGATTTCGTCGCTGTGCATAGCTGATTTGCTGTGTTCTATCGACTTTATGCATGAAACATAGTGGTTATATCAGCAAAGTGTGTCGACGATCTCTAGACACTGCTAGTCTGATGTCACTAGCAGTAGGCGGTCCCTAACTATGTTTCCTGTAAGTCGTCTGGCTGATCTCACAAACTGTTCATTCATACGCCATTTTTTACAGCGCCGTTTGAGTTTCTTGGCGTCCCTGCAGCGCGCATACTCGAGTTGTGGCGTGCGTGCACCGTCACACTCACGCACAGTTCTGAGAATTCGAGGGTGGTACGAATTCTTTGCTTGGTTTCGCAACTGATTACTACATCTTGCTGCTTTGTTTCAACACTGTTTTCTAATTCGGTTATTTATTTAAATTACAAATGTTATTATTATTATTGCAACAATTACACACACTTGTTTACTTAACATTCTACAATGCACACAAATAAATTTACTACATTTTATTTACAAACTTTTGTTATTAACTGTTCAGTTTTTCCGCACTTCATTGTCCAAATCTGCCATGTCAAAACCACAAAACAAAATGTTTATAACTGTCTTTTATTGTTTTATAGCTTAGCCTCCATCGTCATAGATTAACCTTGGTTTTATATAACATTGTTCAATTTCATTCACACACAAATTACTGTTTTGTGTGTTATAATAATAAAAACTAAATTCATTCATTTCACCAAAATAATCATAAAACCAGTCAACGTTAAGTACATCTGTTAAGTCTCCATCAATAATCATATTCATTATCGGGTTATTTACTTTTGTATTATCCCTTAAATCATTATTATTTCGACACACTTCTAACCTCAGTTTCCACTCATCATACTCTCTATTCAATACATACAATTCTGTTTCTTTATTAACATGCAATTCTCTACTTAAATCTCTCTCCTTATAACACCATATCACACTCTCACAATTACTCCAGACAGAGGGTACAAAATTACACAACAAAAATAAACACTTCAATTCATCTACCAATACGGGACTCTTGCCCTTCTTAAACAACACTTGTGAACACATTAAATAATCATCATAAATAATAAAGGGAAAATCTACCCTCTGTCCCCACTCTACCACAACATTATTTTTCCTCTCTCTCTCTAACTCATAAATACACATTAACCTTTCATTATCACATTCCACAAACTCATCAGTACTTTCATTATTTATTTTCACCGTTTCGATCTCCGATACTAATTCTTCAAATACATTACTATACTCAATATTATTATTCTCATTGTTTTCGACATTATTGTTATTATTTGTTAACTCTTTATCTGGTATCATATTTTTACACTTGTCACTACAATTTTCATTTGTTTTATTTTTTTCTGTCCTCATCACATGTACTCCCATTCGCTCAACACTCTGTTCTAATTTATTCAAACTGGTTCTTATTGTTTCACTATTATTCTCAAAACATTTATTCATTTCTTGGATCTCATTTTTTAATTCATTAAATTTGTTATTCTGGATATTAAATTTAGCATCAGAATCACTCTTCTGTTCACTGAATTTATTTAACATAGCTATTCTGTCCATATCTAGCATTGTTTGTATCATTTTAAACATCTCGTAACTTTCGTCAGGCTTTTTGCCTTGGACCGGTGTCGACTGACTTTCTGTTTTATCGTCAGTGAAGCTGACTTCGGTATTATCTGCCATTTTTTATCTTGTACTTACACAACTGTAAATCATAACACAAACATAACCTACGTGCGTAATTATATACAATAAATCATTTTTATAAATTCGACATTACCACATCCTATTTTATGTGCATTAAAATAGGTCTATCACGTATAAATAAAATTAAACGAAAATCCTGGCAGGGTCGCCAGTGTGATGTTAAAAAATACGCCGAAATATATTAATACATAAAATCCACTGCCAGAACTTACCTGTATGCAATCACAACTACTTACCTGTTATTTGAATTTTATCAGAAGATCAAGGTCACCACGATTATTTTTTATAGGTAAAATATCGAAAACCTTTACACTCCACCTTAAATAAAAAGGACAATTTCGCTATCTGACCACACCCAATTAATAATTCAGAAAGATCCCGGAACGTTAGACGAATTTTTGCAACACAGAAATGAGAAAATGGTAATGACAAAATAACTTAGGCTAACACATGTTTAAAGTAAACTAAATAATTGTAATGAGTTAAACACAAACACTGAAGAGCGAGTTTATAAAATATACATTTATCGTTCATATTTACGTACTAATTAAGGTAGCCCATTCTGCATCACTCACACACACATGCCATTTTATACTTTACCCCTCATTTTTATTAAATTTTACACATTCCTTTATTGTTACGATATAACCGTCCATTACCGCGTTGCCGGCCGAACACGTGCATTCACCGACTTGGTTAGTTGCCCGTTATTTCAGTTCCATTGTCAGTCATTCGTCACTATTTGTACACTGGTTCCACTATGTTAATTCCGCGGCTCCCGGTCGGTACTAAAACAGTATTATTTCGAAGTGATCACATTTTGGAAAGTTCAACCGACTGGGACCGAGTCGCACTAACTACGTCTGATGCCCGTAGGAGGTTTTCGTGGACTGCCCAATATAGACTGTGTTGAGGCGGGAGGAAACTGCCACCTGATTTCGTCGCCGTGCATAGCTGATTTGCTGTGTTCTATCGACTTTATGCATGAAACATAGTGGTTATATCAGCAAAGTGTGTCGACGATCTCTAGACACTGCTAGTCTGATGTCACTGCTAGTCTGATGTCACTAGCAGTAGGCGGTCCCTAACTATGTTTCCTGTAAGTCGTCTGGCTGATCTCACAAACTGTTCATTCATACGCCATTTTTTACAGCGCCGTTTGAGTTTCTTGGCGTCCCTGCAGCGCGCATACTCGAGTCGTGGCGTGCGTGCACCGTCACACTCACGCACAGTTCTGAGAATTCGAGGGTGGTACGAATTCTTTGCTTGGTTTCGCAACTGATTACTGCGTCTTGCTGCTTTGTTTCAACACTGTTTTCTACACTTGGTCTGTTACAATGGAATTAATGTTTGTCGGAAAATAAAACTTTCACAATATTTTTTCCAAAACCCCAAAAAATGAAATAAATGAAATACAAATACCCTATAACTGTAATAAATGAAATTACCCCATTTTGACGCGTTACAGTTTTAAATAAAATTTTAAATATTACAATTACTTTACCCTAAACAGTTCAACAGTGTACTACTTTAATACATTATTATAAAGTACAACATTATTACGACAGAATAGTTTATTGTTTCACTTAAGTTCTTGCCAAAATGTGTAAAGTGCAGTTTTGAGGTTATCAATTTGTGGTTGAAGAATAATTCAGTGTATGTTTGGTGTTTTAATTAGTTTTCATTACCTGAGGTTTATCATCAATGCCATATTTAGATTATTCTGGCTTACTACTTTCTTCTTAAATTTTTTGGTAAATTTGTTTTACTAATAATTCATTTTCATTTATGTTTTCCTTAATACACTAAGTTATGCTTGCTATAAACTTCTTCTTTCACTGATTTTTTCTCAATATTTCTACTAGTCTTCTTATATTTAGTTGTAAAATTATTATTTCTCTCTATGAGATGCTGTCTTTTTGATTGTACAGGAAGGTGTAACCAAATTAATTGCTGTATTGTTGAAAGAGTCCTTTTCTTCTTCTCCCTGGTTTGGTTTTACATTATACAATTTTTATAATTTTTAATTTCCTGCATTATACAGTTATTTTATGTTGACAGCTAATTTAAATACACTTCTCTCTCAATAATTTACAATATTTTGAGGTTTTACAATAATAGTGGCTTATACAATTTATTATATTACCTAGTTTTACACAAAGACTGTGACAACTTGATTACTCTGTGTTGTTTTCAATTCTGTTTTTCTGTTTTACTAACTTACTTTCACATTTACTTTACAGCATTTTGAGTTTTATAATTTGTACATATAGTTTGAAAGGATTAATCTACAGTTTTTTAAATTCATTTGTTTCTTTTAAACATTACCAATGCTATTACTTTAAATATAATTTTACAAATTTCTAATTACATTTCAATTTGACACCTTTCAAAATCCAATATGGTTACCACTCTTGTTACTTTTGTAAAATTTTTACAAATTAGCTTATTTTGGGAGGGTCTATGTACTGTTGAGTTTACCAGTGCAATATATAACATCAGCAGTACTAACTTGGACTTAATGACTTTATAGTACCCACAAAGTGCAAAGTTTTCTTTCACAAACCTATGTCTTATTTCCTATGCAATGCCGTTACCATCAAAACCTTACATGACATGTATATGAAGTCCTTGACAACTTTTATCAGATCACATACACACACTATGAGATGGGATTCTCATATTTAACTCATGTGTTGCCCACAACAGACTTGACATCAAAAACCCTACATGACAAAGTTACTCCATTCTCCTTCTGTCAACTTGTCTGTTAGTATCCCGATTCATAAAATAAGACAAATATACAGCAGTAGCTATACATAATGTTTACAACTGAGAGCAAACTGGGAGCAAAGTATAGGATGCAATACTGGGCTGAGCCATATTCGACATAACGGGAGTTGGAAGAACTTTATAATGAGATGAACATTGTAGGAATTATGTGTAGCAGGAGACTCCAATGGGCTGTAGCAAGGCTTACTGATGGTTTGTGAAGCTGTTGGATTTCATTCCTGGTGGAAGAAGACTTTCTGATTACATTTCAATTTGACACCTTTCAAATATCGAATATGGTTACCACTCTTGTTTGCTTAAGCACTAACCTAAAATTCCAAGATGTTAAGGCTTGTACTATTGCTCTTTATTTTCCTACACAGTACACCTTAATGTACCATATATTCTCCTTCAACAGTCTGCTTGTATCAAGTAGAAAAAATATGATACTATATTTTCTAACGTGCCAGAACTAACAATAAAAGGTTAAAATACATCAGATTGATGTAAACATCAGATTTTTGTATTTAATCTGCAAAATATATTATCTGAATTAATTATTGTCATAATTGTTATAAAATAAAATGAATGACTTATATATATATTACAACGGTCCCTTTCATCTAACACAATTATCTAATATTTGTGATGTTAGATAAAAAGTTACTTACCCGTGATATTACTTTACCTGGGCGCCAGAACAAATCCCAGATACAAATGACACGGTTTCAGCTTAGCTCAGCGCATGGAGACACTCTTTCTCAGGATTCGTTCAGTGATTGTGGTTTTCAAGGGGAATCGTTACAAATAACACTTTAAGATTTGCTTGATTATTATATTTAATGTTTAATCAATGATTTTTAAACTTTAAATTGTTAATGGTAGGACTTAATTCTACCCTAACACTTATAATTATTAAGTGAGTGTGAAAAGTAATGATTAAGACGTTCAAACGACCTATAGCTCTTATCTGGTTTGATTAAGAGATTGCTATCTCCCAAACCAGTGCTAAAGAACAGGTCTGCAATAATTTTTACGTCCAATACTACACACCACTTTCCATTCAACACTCCTATACTATGTTAGAGCTAATCTTATAGTTAAAATACAAAGTGTGCTTTTCTTAGTGTCCTTTTTAAAATTGTTTATTGTTTTATTATTTGTTTAGTGCTTATTTCATTGATCAATGAATCTATTTCTTACTGTTTGATGTGTTGACCGAAGACAGGAATCCTTACAGGTCCTCCTTTTGATGGTGTTGCACAGAAGAATTGATATTGATCAATGCTGTTGAAGATGCCCTGGCAATTACAGATGCTGTAGCCTTCTGTAGCACAGGTCCTTCACGGCTGATGCTTAATTAATTAATTATTTAATTAATTAATGGTTGTTTTATGCAGCGAGTGTTATTGGACGATATTAATTCATCTACACTGCAGACTACTTCTCGAATTAGATGATTAAATTGCACTTTTGCGTGATTTAAAAATTTCTGTATGTGAATTATACACGTCTAGTTTGTTTAAGTACCGAACGAAGAGTGATGCTACCCCTCGCTTTTAGCTGGCGTCAGTTTTAAATACGGGCTGCTGATTGGTTGTACAAATAAATCATGCGTTTTTCCAGTTTTGACAATTTCGAACAGGTCGGTCAAACACTCCGTGACAGGTTCCAAATGGCAGAGAATTTCTTGTCAAAATCGTACTTCCTGTATTTGCAAATCAATTGATTACAGGTATTTGCAAATGTGTTTCCAAAGATCTGACCACAGAATATTGTTGCTTAGGTCTTTATCTATGTGTGTGTGAAAACACCTTATTCCTACGTAGCATAATTCTCTCGTTATTCCTGTTGGCGTGCGTCATCCGTATAACTTCTTCAATTGTTAATTATATTAATTGAGATTGCGGCTACTTATAAAGCTTTTCTTGCTGAATACAATGCTGTTTTCAGAATTGCCGTATATTTATAACTTTTGAAGTTATCGCAGGTTGAACTGATAATTTGCTTTGAGTAAAATAACATGTTTGAACTGGATTCTGATGTAGTGGTGACGTGGTTAGAGTGAGATGGCTGCGATTATATGCTCTCTCTCTTTCTTACGGCGTTACACTCGTACCGTCTATAGCTTTCATATAACGCTCTGATAGGACACTATTATGAATCATTATAATATATATATATATATATATATATATATATATATATATATATATAAAGAAATATAACCACTAAAACAAAGATCAGTCTCACAACACATACAGATATTAATCAGTTCGAGCTTTACAACAGCATGGCCAAAGAAATATCATAGCAATGTACACAATGCACCAACAATTTTTTTGAAAGTAATTTTAAAAAGAATAAGGCCGTACACACACACACACACACACACACACACACTTCTTACACTAAAACTTTAGAAAAAAATTTGTGTTATTTCACACGGGATAGATGGACTCCTACTGAACATTACATGGATTTGTATAATTAACTGGTATAACATCCCATATTACAAATTTACAAAATTAATTCCAAATCCAATGTATAGTTTATAAATAGTTTATAAGTATATAAGGTATAAGTATATACTCTGTGTAAAGTTATATTCATTTGTTTAAAACAATTATATTTATAATAACTGTGATTCCTATTTTCTAATACATTTGAACTGAAAAATACCATATTTCTAGAATACTATAGAATTTCTTATTTCCTGTTTTTTCATTTTGTGAAATTCATTCATCATTTGGTCTTTAAAAATAAAATGAATTAGAATGTTAAGCTTAAGTTCCAAATTAAATTTTTGTTCTTTGTTCTTATATTAAACTTGAACACAACATATATTAAAGATTGTCATAATTATAAACACGAATAACAAAATGATATATATTTTTATCAATCAAGCTATTATACTAGCACACTTTCTATTACAGCAATATGTAGCGGGTCGAATTTTGGGTGTTTTTATTTTAACCGTTTGGGGTATATATATATTTTTAGTCATTTCGGTTTCGGGCGGGTTTGTATAAAATAATGTAAAAATGTATTATTGTGCAACGTATTTGTCCGTATAACAGACCAGTGTTGAGAAACAGTTGGAAACAAAGCGAAACGCAATCAGTGGTGTAACACGGCTGAAGAATTTACCTCCACCAAAATTCTAAGAACTCTGTGCATGTGTTTTGACGCCCGTATGCAACTCAGCCGGGCGGGGATCGGCACTGACGCCGTGAAAGACACGACAGTTGAGACAAACATGGCGCTGGGACGAACAGTTAGTAGTTCCAATCGACCGACTACCGGAAAACGGCGTCAAACTCCGCCTACTGTGAGCGACATCAGCAGAGCAGATGCCAATATCGGCCTCTGGACACACACACATGCCCGTTATAATCCATGCATAAAATGGTTATGCCACCGCAATTAATCACCAACGGCGACTAAAACCGGATGGCCGTGACTGCTCATTTCCCGTGACTCGAGGAAAGCACATTGTCCAGTTCGTCACTGACTGTGTCGGCGCCGACACGCGAGCTAAATATGCTCATATAATTTTATTAGTATTTGATAATGAAAGTGAAGTAGTCATTTTCTAAAACCAGTGACAGGATGGGAGGATAGTTGTAGAACAATAATAGCCAAATTTGTGATTCAGTTTCGTCCTTTTCGAGACGTTTTCGACCTACCGCGGGCTGGCCACGAGGTCACAGAAGAACGCGTTGCCGGTAGTGATCTAAAATCATGTATTCAATTGGGTAATTGGGGTTTTATAATGGAATGGGAGTAGTGAGTGTGCAATGCTGGGCTGAATTAAGTGTATATGTGTGTGAATGAAGTTATATAATTGTCCATGATAAGGTAAGCCATAGTTAGTAAGTTCAGTTACAAGCAAGGTGCAATAGCGCACAACATGTGACACATGTAAAACCTATATATGGAAAACGTATAAATTCAATATTGCTGATCAATAAAAGAAAAATAATTTCTCTTCCAAAAAATTGAGATTTAAATTCTTTCAAAACCTTATTTCGTTTTATGTACTGTCAGAGTTCGTCGAACGAAATGGGTTCGTCCACACTACACGATCCGGCCAGATCAAGTCGTAAGGTAAGTGGAAGTGTTAACTTAATTTGAATAAAATAATTTTACACAAAAAATTAAAAAAGTTACAATTGGTGCCGTGACCAGGATTTAATATAACTGAAGAGGGGTTATTTTAACACCGGCCTACATCTGACGATGCATAGCGAAGTAGGGTTATGAAAGCAAATTGATTTGGTAAAATATCAGTTTTGAAATAAAATTACTAATTGACAGTTGTTACGTAAGAAAAAATAGATAAAGTAAAAATGTCCGAGAATACAGAAAAAAGTAGTATAATAAATTCAATTATGAGTGAAAGTGGCCTTGAGTCGCAATCGCTGGATGAAAGTGGTATGTTGAGGGGGGAGACGGGTGCTGTTACAGAAACAGCTGGCGGCAGTAATGTAATAGTTCATTCCACTCCGATTGCGTCTCAACCACAACCAAACGAAATATATGTTGATTCGGGGATTCAATTGACCCCCGTTTCAATTAATAAAAGTAAACAATCAGAGGAACTAGATATAATGAGTTTCTTACGAAAAATGGACAACAAATTTGACATGCAGAATAATGAATTAAACAAGCGTCTTGATAGAATTGACGAAAAATTTGAGAGTCGTTTTAATACTAATGACGAGAAATTTGAGATTTTAAGTAACGAATTCAAAGAACAGAAAATAAAATGCGAACAGCAGAATATTAAAAATGATATTATTTTTAATGAAATTAAAAAACAGAATATTCAGTTTCAGCAAAATATAAATATAAAATTTGACGAGTTGATAAATAACATACAAGACAAGAGTGTATGTCTTGGAAATGCCAATGAAATGACAAAAATTAGTTCGAATAAAGTAGAACAGAGTAAGAATAATACAAACGAAAGTTGTAATGACAGTGTTGTGTTAGGCAATGAATTAATAAATAATAATGATGATAATAATAACGAGAATAATAATGTGTTTGAGAAATTGGTATCAGAAAGTGATACGGTAAAAATAAATAATGAAAGTATAGAATGCAGTGATTATGAGATGTTAATGTGTGTCAGTGAGTTAGAGAGAGAGAGAAAAAATAATGTTGTAGTAGAGTGGGGACAGAGGGGAAATTTTCCTTTTATTATTTACGATGATTTAATGTGGTCACAAGAGTTTTTGAAGGGCAAGAGTCCCGTGTTAGTAGAAGATTTGAGTTTAGTTTATTTGTATAAGTTTATACCCTCTGTGCGGAATGATTTTATAAGTATGAGATGGTGTTATGATGAGAGTGATTTAAATAGAGAATTGTGTGTTGAGAGAGAGATAGAGTTATATGAATTAAAGAGAGATTATGAGGAGTTGAAAGAAATATTAGAAGTATATTTAAACCCGAATGATGTAATTGATAATACAAAAGTAACTAACCCGATATTGGAAATATTTACTGACGGAGAGTTAACAGAAATACTTAACGCAGACTTGGTGAATGATTATTATGGTATAACAGATAAATTTAAATTGTTTGGTTATGACACACAAGACAACAATATGTGTGTCAATACAATTGAAAAGTGTTATTTAGAACCAAGATTAATTTTTGACGATGGTGGCTGAACTAGAATATCAGTGTATAGACCTTGTTAGATACTGTAAATTCTGGTAATGACCTTGCTGATTTGGACATCTGAAGTGAGATACACTTGAACAATTTTGACGTATATTTTGTAAATAATATTGAATTCATTTGTGTGTATTGTGAAATGTAATGTGTATATGTTTTAGAAAATGTTGTATTAATAATAATAATATTATTAATATTTTTGCACTCTAATTAAATAACAAAATAATTACGAAGACAATAGTTAATGATTTGTAGAATGTTGATAATAATGGAGATATGTTATTTTAATAATCAAATGAATATTTAATTTTAATAATAAATTGAATTAAATAAGTGGAGATGTGTAGATAGTGTGATTGAATATTATGTGTTTGAATTTTATAAGGTAATTAAATTGTTTGGTGAGATTTTGATTTAATAATAATTAATAAGTAAATAAATGTTAAATGGTTTATTTTGTGGAACATAATGATTAAAAATATGTATTAATAATAAATTTAGAATTTTTGAAAATCTGATTACAACACAGGATAAATTCATCATGATGATAAATAAAAAGAGTTAATGAAAAATTTTAAATAATAATGTTTATAAATTTTTATATAAATTATTTAAAAGAGAATTGTTTGTTTGATGTATGCTAATAATCCAGGTTTATTGCTATTTGTGTATTGTGTTATGTGATGTATTATAACAGTGTAGTGTGGAACTGCTATGGGGGGAGGTTGTTGATTTTGTATTTAATATTTTATGTTAATAATGGTTAAGCTTCCATATAAAGTGGGTTAAAACCCCATCTAAATTAATATTGTCATTTAAATGTAAATTCGTAAATTTAATATTACGAAAGATATTTTACTTGTGATTCCCCAAATTTTCGGGCGGTCACGGCCTCACCGAACCCTGACCGTGGAATTGGTTTAGCTTTAACAGCTATGGTTGGGGCACATTACGATTACGCGCTGACCATAACTGGCCATAGCTGTTATCGTTGTAAAGGTGTATTTTGAAATTGATGGGGGGTAATAAAAAGGGGAATCACCAAACTATGGAACAGCGGCTGCCACTCTGTTCGAGAAGGAACAGCAGAGCCAGGTGGTAGATCCGTTTAAGGGTGCATGATTTTATAACAAGAACATGATGATGTTCACCAATTTTAACTTAACAGCGGAAGCAGAGACACGGAGAGGAAAAAACCTGCTCCAAAATATACCGTCTCTGTGGAAGCGAAAGGGCGAGACAGTCCTCCATAATCTGAAATAGAGTGTGTGGCTGGGAGGTGACGCAAAGGAGTCACGGATTTTAAAATCTTATGACGTAACAGTTTTGCTTATTCAAGGTTTAATCCAATCAAAAATGCTTGTGCTCTGTCCACATAATTATATGCTCAGACTCGTAAAATAAGGTTCATACTATAATTTTAAAGGTATCATTTTATTGTTGTGTGTTAGATATAGTTGTTGATAAAATGTATTTTCATTATGTGTGTAATTTTTTTCTAAGCCAATCATTAGACGCCTGGCAGGCAATCAACATAATAGAAGTAAGTGTTGATAATGTATTACATATAATTGTTCAATTTTGAAAGGTATCCATGGTGTTTTAATTATGTTAGGATATCAGCTGATCAACAATACCATGTCACTGGTATATTGGTTTATAAATGTTACAAGTAATTAATGTTTAGTGTACTACAGATATTTTGAAGTAAAGATAAAAAGAGTATGCAGATTAATAAAAGATAATTCATGGGTGATAAGTGTTTTATGGGACATGTAGACCTGTCCAAATTGAATTAAACGTTAAATGTGAAATGATGAAGATGAATATAATGTAATGCTGTTTTTGAGTTGATGTGATATAACAGGATTTTGTGAAATATAGATGTTGACACAGTGGTAATGGAGACTTTATGTAGATTTTGCATGATATATTGTTGTTTTTATAGTTAATGAGGTTATTTTGTGTATTTGTAGTAATGTAATGAGATTGAGATTTTTGGGGAAGGTAATTTTGTATTAGAGGGTAGTGTAATGTAGGAGTCCGCAACAAGGGTTGGGACGGGATAGGGACCGATTGGCGCCGGAAAGGGTTACCTAGGGGGAGTCCAGGGACCAACATAAGGGAATGAGTTTTGGGAAGGAAACACGTATCCTATGTACAAAGGGTTAGAGAGTATTTTTTCATATATGTAGAGAAGGTGGCGTTTTGTGTTAAATGATAAGTTGGGGTTTAGGGTGTTCTGATTAGTAGAGATTTTGGTAGAGATGGGTGTCATGATAATTGAGTTGATGAATATTAGAGTCAGAGGGAGAAAGTTTATATAGGTATAGAAATCTAATACAGAAAAACGAGAATAAAGAATTTACATCACCCACAGTATATTAAAGTAAGATTGTTGAAAAGAAAGAGAGATTCATGATAAAGAATATGCAATTGTTTATTTTTTTCACCAGTGACAGAATTTTTATAAAATTTGAAAATAATGTAAAGTCAAGAATTGTTTGTTTTAAATAATTTAAATGTCAATCTGTTTATTATTTATAATAATATTTTGTTTGTTTTAAATATTTTGTTTTATTATGTTTTGTATTTCAAGGTAGGATATTACAGATGTCAATGTGTTTTCAGAAATCATATATAACATATGTAGGTCAAGGATTTTGGACTTGACCTAGTTACGATCAGCTGATGAGATCATACACCTACTAAGCTTGTATAGTAGGAATCCAATTTTAACTTGCTTATTTAATTAATTCAAACCAATATTTGAATAGTTTTAATAAATATTTAATAAATAAATTTAATAAAAATTTTAATGAATAAATTTAAATTTTTTTTGAATTTTAAAATTTTTGAAAATTTTAAATTTTTTTTTTGAAAAAAAAAAAAAAAATGATTTTTCGCCTGCCAGCGAATGAATATTTTTGAGTAATGATTTTTTTATTATGTGTGCATTAACCATGTTTATTTTATTGTATTATATTTTATTGGTAGACTATAAGTGATTCTCCATGTTAGAATAGAAATGTTTATATTATTAGAAATGTCTAGATTAAGTCATTCGAAACAAAAATTAGAAAAAAGAGGAAGAGAATTTTTGATAAAAGATCATTTTTTTTTATTTTGAATTTTTTTAAAATTTTAGTAAATTTAAAAAAAAAAAAAAAAATTTTTATTTTTTTATGTGTTATGGTAATATGTAATGTTAGAGTGTGTGAGCCCAGTATTTGCTAAAGGCAGCCCAGCTTGCAAAAAAGGGGATCCATATCGGCGTAGGAGCTGGAATGATTTTCGCCAGGGATTGAGGACTTTTGGGGGTAGTATGTTGAAGGGCGAGGTGGGCCGTGGTACGAGTCTGATCAATTTCTCGGTGTTGGGATCTCTTACGGAGAAGTCCAGTGATCTCGTTCAGATGAGTCCATGGTCGCTGAGCCAGGGGGGTCGTGTACCCATGCAGATTAAGAACCAGGGGGTTGTTGGCACCAGTTCCTCACCGGTCCTCTTCGGGGTTTATCGATGAGATTTCTTCTGTCGTGGACAGCAGAATTCTCATCGAGGGGGTATTGTAGCGGGTCGAATTTTGGGTGTTTTTATTTTAACCGTTTGGGGTATATATATATTTTTAGTCATTTCGGTTTCGGGCGGGTTTGTATAAAATAATGTAAAAATGTATTATTGTGCAACGTATTTGTCCGTATAACAGACCAGTGTTGAGAAACAGTTGGAAACAAAGCGAAACGCAATCAGTGGTGTAACACGGCTGAAGAATTTACCTCCACCAAAATTCTAAGAACTCTGTGCATGTGTTTTGACGCCCGTATGCAACTCAGCCGGGCGGGGATCGGCACTGACGCCGTGAAAGACACGACAGTTGAGACAAACATGGCGCTGGGACGAACAGTTAGTAGTTCCAATCGACCGACTACCGGAAAACGGCGTCAAACTCCGCCTACTGTGAGCGACATCAGCAGAGCAGATGCCAATATCGGCCTCTGGACACACACACATGCCCGTTATAATCCATGCATAAAATGGTTATGCCACCGCAATTAATCACCAACGGCGACTAAAACCGGATGGCCGTGACTGCTCATTTCCCGTGACTCGAGGAAAGCACATTGTCCAGTTCGTCACTGACTGTGTCGGCGCCGACACGCGAGCTAAATATGCTCATATAATTTTATTAGTATTTGATAATGAAAGTGAAGTAGTCATTTTCTAAAACCAGTGACAGGATGGGAGGATAGTTGTAGAACAATAATAGCCAAATTTGTGATTCAGTTTCGTCCTTTTCGAGACGTTTTCGACCTACCGCGGGCTGGCCACGAGGTCACAGAAGAACGCGTTGCCGGTAGTGATCTAAAATCATGTATTCAATTGGGTAATTGGGGTTTTATAATGGAATGGGAGTAGTGAGTGTGCAATGCTGGGCTAAATTAAGTGTATATGTGTGTGAATGAAGTTATATAATTGTCCATGATAAGGTAAGCCATAGTTAGTAAGTTCAGTTACAAGCAAGGTGCAATAGCGCACAACATGTGACACATGTAAAACCTATATATGGAAAACGTATAAATTCAATATTGCTGATCAATAAAAGAAAAATAATTTCTCTTCCAAAAAATTGAGATTTAAATTCTTTCAAAACCTTATTTCGTTTTATGTACTGTCAGAGTTCGTCGAACGAAATGGGTTCGTCCACACTACACGATCCGGCCAGATCAAGTCGTAAGGTAAGTGGAAGTGTTAACTTAATTTGAATAAAATAATTTTACACAAAAAATTAAAAACGTTACAAATATTGTCATAGTTGCTGAGCTAATAATTGCTTTCCGTTAAATGAGGCGTTTGCTGTCTTCACTGTTATCAGGGAAAAATTTATTCTTGTTTATACCCTATGATAATAAACAAAGCTACATTAATAAACATTAACCTTAAAATTCTAGTCTTATAACGCTTAGTATACTCTAATGAACACTGAACTGAAGAGTATATAAAATTCTTAGGTTGACCCCGTAAAATGTCATTTTATCAAGTATCTACTGTTTAAGAGAGACATTCATTTTATACTGGTGTTTTACTTTGTTAAATGTGGTTGGGTCACTTGTTCTTGGTTGGAATCATTATAGGGTATTCAGTGTACATACTTGCATATTAATTCTGAAACTTTATATTATATATAAAACTACTTATTACATTAATTACTCTTGTTTGTGTGTAACTGTCACAGGCTGGTCTGGGCAATGTAACAGCTGGGTGTGTGCCATGCCAATGCAGTCCTGTTGGATCAAGTTCCAGTACCTGTGACCCTGTAACTGGTCACTGCTCGTGCCATCCTGGAGTAGAAGGACCTCACTGTAATGACTGCTTGCCCCATTATTATGGATACTCAAATGTAGGATGCAAACGTGAGTGCAATACAAATATGTACATTGACAGAATTCTGCTAACATAAATAAATATAATTGGAACAAGTTAGTAACAGAAAACAGTGGTGGCAGGTAACACTGTTACTAGAACCTTTTGGTAAGTTTATGGCAGTGGTCATTAGAGTGCTCAAAAATTGGCCAAAAAATGTGGTACTCACCTAACTTTACACAAAATATAAACTGAAAAAATATACTAGAATGATAATAAATAACTCTGGACTCAGTTTTATTGAATGAGTGACTGAAATAAGTGGCTTGCAAAAACAATATGCTATTGTAAATGGCCAGGATTGACAGTATGACCATTCATAATGTGATACCTTCTGTTTTTAAATACAGCAATGCTATATGGATATCAACACACATTGTTTTTATAGCATACTTGGAAGAATACTTTACAGACAAAGGGTAGGTGAAGGACACTCTGATAGGAAACCATGGGCAGATCAAGTTCTGGAATAGGTGAGGAAATCAACTGATCTAGGGGACGGAAACCCCAAAATCAAATGACCTGATATTCCAGATTAGGAGCTGGGGGCAATTGACTTGCTCCCCGTCACTCAGAAAAAGTTTGTATTCCAAAATGCCCTGGAAAGAAAAAAGTGGATGGTAATAATTGAATGAATTCACTTATGCAGAAGAAAAAGAGACATACCAAGGAAAAGTTGGAATTCAAAAATAAATATCACCATGGCAGAAATGGGACTGGAACAGGGAAAGTGGATGTAAGAGGCAAGGGCAGCCGTAAAAAAAACTTATTTATTTGTTTATTTTTTCTAGACAATTTGTACATACTTTAGAGTATACCTGTAACAGTCAGTCATTAAGTCACTAATACTCCTTAACATCGTGTACCTTATTTAATATTCGAGGTGGTATCAAAAAGTTCCAAGAATAGTTCTGTAGCACCAACAAAATTACAGCACAGCATTGTGCAGGCAGCAGTTGTGAACCCTTCCTTAGTTAGTGTGTCAAGTGGCATCATTATTTGAAGATGGAAAGCTGTACTACAAACGTTTTTGTGACCACATGCAGGGGCACATTTCAAATTTCAAAATGTTACTGCAAACTAGAGAAGGGAGTAAAAGGGTCGCCATTTTGAAACCATTGACAAGATCAATGGCAACTGCTCCCCCATTAGAAAATGTGTTGGGAGCAGTGTATTGCAGCACAAGGGGATTATTTTGAAGGCAAAGGTAACAAAACTAAGTAAAGTAAGTTCTCTTGAATATTGACATAGTCTCACAACTTTTTGATACCACCACATAAATTTCCTTATAAGCGCACATCATACAATTGTTATTTCGTGTTTTGGTGAACTATTTTCAATAAAATTGAAAATAAACATAAATGTTATTATCAGTGTTACTATCCAAAGGAAAACGAGACCCAAAAAGGGGCTCCTGCTGTTTCGGAGGAAGAAGTGCCTAAGAACAGTGCAAAACTGAAGCAAACTTGGAGTAGCGTGGTTAAGCAAAATAATAAGTTACAATCCAGTAATATCGAAGAAATGCTGTTGAATATCATGGCACACCTCGACAGGCAAGAGAAAAGCCTGGAGAACTTTAAAAAAGATGTCATGGTTAGACTGTCGAAATTGGAGAGCAGTACTAAAAAAGCTGCATCAGGGTGAAGAGATGGTTCAAGATATTAAAATAGTAACGTGGAATGCCAATGGGCATCGTAACGAACTGCAGATGTTCCTGGACATTAAAAAAATAGACATATGTCTTGTCTCAGAAACACATTTCACTAATGAAAGTTATATTAAGTTGAAGGGTTATTGTGTGTATCATACAATACACCCTTCCAATACTGCTAGAGGAGGAAGTGCAGTAATAATAAGAAAAAATATACAACACTTTGAAGATATTTCGATCAATACAGAAAAAATACAAGTCACTGCAGTCACTATTAAATGCAAAACTCAAACTCGAAAAGTAGCAGCCGTATACTTTCCACCAAGGTATAATCTCAAGCAAGATGACTACACATTCCTCCTACAGAGTCTTGGAGAGAGGTTTATACTTGGAGGCAATTTTAATGCTAAACATACCTACTGGGGATGCAGACTAATTACCTCCAAGGGGAGAGAGCTATTCTTAGCAGCTAAAAAATTCAACTGCGAATTCCATACAACTGGAAAACCAACTTACTGGCTGACAGATGTTAATAAAATACCTGATCTCCTGGATTTTTTCATCACCAGGAAAATCTCACAAAATTACATTAAAATAGAAGAAGGATTGGAACTAGCTGCTGACCACTCTTCAGTAATACTGACCATGAGCGACAAAGTAATAATGAAAGAAGACAATCCTACTCTAGTCAATAGAACTACTAATTGGATAGGCTTCCAAGACGATCTGAGTTCAAAAATACAATTGAACGTCAAACTGAGAACAACGGAGGAGCTAGATACAGAAGCTGAAGCATTTATAAAAGATATTCAGCATGCCGCCTGGGCAAATACAAGAATAATTACAAGGAGAACAGCTGGAAATAATTATCCAACTGAAATAAGAGAAATGGTTTCAGAAAAACAAAGAATACGAAAAAGATGGCAACAATATAGAGTACCTAGAGACAAAACTAGACTGAATCAAATATCCCAGCATTTGAAAAGAGAAATACAAAAAATAAAAACCGAGTCAATTAACTCATACTTAAGGGAGCTTTCATATGGGAGTGACACGGATTATTCTCTGTGGAAGGCTGCAAAAGGGTTAAAAAGGCCAAAGATGCAGAATCCGCCACTCAGACAGCTTGATGGCACATCGGTCAGAAGCAACCAGGAAAAAGCCAACCTCTTTGCAGATCATTTGGAAAATACCTTTCAGCCATATGATATGAACACTGACGAGGATTTTTCAGTGATTGGAGAAAGCCCATCAATTGAAATAAGTGCTGAAACACCAAAAGAGGTTGAATTAGAAATTAAAATAAATTTAAACAAAAAAAAAGCTCTGGGATATGATCTCATAACAGGAGAAATCTTGAAAAAATTGCCTAGAAAAGGAATAGTAAAATTAACTAACTTGGTGAATGCATCCTTTCGACTCAAGTATGTCCCAATGTGCTGGAAGGTAGCGGAAGTTATTATGATTCCTAAACTGGGCAAACAAGTGAATGTAGTAACATCATATAGACTGATTTCACTATTACCGGTGATATCCAAACTGTACGAAAAGCTCCTGTTGAAGAGATTGAAACCTATCATAGAAGAAAAATGCATAATTCCACTACGCCAATTTGGCTTTAGAAATAAGCACGGGACTATAGATCAGGTGCATAGATAATAGAGATATATTCTCTTAATAGAGAAGGCGTTAGAAGAAAAAAAAATTTGTTCGGCTGTATTCCTGGATGTTGCACAGGCTTTTGATAAAGTTTGGCACCAAGGACCGGAATACAAACTAAAGCAACTCCTTCCAAAACAGTATAGCTCACTTCTAAAGTCATACATTAGCGGAAGAATGTTCAGAGTGAAAAGTGAAGATCAGTACTCACAATTGAGGCTGGTGTCCCACAGGGCAGTGTTCTGGGTCCGCTGCTGTATTTGATATACACCTGTGATATACCACAAACAGAAGAAACAACAATTGCTACATTTGCGGATGACACAGGTGTCTTGGCAGTCGGGAGTAATGAGCTGGAGGCTAATAATAATTTGCAGGAAGCAACAGAAAAGATTAGTGCATGGACAAAACGCTGGCGCATTAAACTTAATGAGAATAAATCAGTTCATGTTAACCTTTCCAATAGAAGAACTGAACAAATACCAATCGTTTTAAATAATCATACTATTCCGTATGCAAACATAGCAAAGTATCTAGGCATGAACCTAGATGCTAAGCTTAGATGGAAAGAGCACATAAAAAAAAACGTGAGGAACTGAATCTCAAATTTAAAAAAATGTATTGGATCCTTGGTGCAAACTCCGAGCTTGCAATACATAATAAAATTATGCTGTATAAGCAGGTGCTCAAACCAGTTTGGACCTATGGAATCCAGCTGTGGGGGTGTGCCAGTGCGAGTAACGTCGAAATCGTACAACGATTTCAAAATAAAGTACTGAGAAATATTGTTAATGCCCCTTGGTACATAAGGAATAGTGACCTGCACAGAGACCTGGGTGTGGAAATGGTTGCTGACGAGATTAGGAAATTTGCACAGAAGCATGAAGACCGGCTTCATAACCACGTTAATGTAGAGGCAATTCAGCTGCTTGACCACTTGACCAACATGGGATATTGAGAAGGCTCAAGAGGACCAAACCTTTTGACCTGGTTTAGTGTGGTGTGTGCAAAACAGACTACAGTGTGAAGTGTTGTGTATGTGTATGTTTTCACCATTAGAGTAATCTGAGGGATACCAGTGGGTAAACCCAGTAAATAGACATTTAGTTTTAAGATATTGATAGAGTCAAATTGCTCGTTAATCTATCTAAGATTAGTTGCAATGTAAAAAAAAAAAAATTTTATTATCGAGTGGGTTGAGAGGATGATTTCTTATGTGGCAAATTGAAGGAATCATTGTGTGTGTGTGTGTGTGTGTGTGTGTGTGTGTGTTGAACTCCTTGCTGAAGCAACCCTACATGTAAGTAAAAAATGTATTATATATCCAGTTCATGTTAATGCAAAAACTATTATTATTGTGTAATAGTAATATCACTACTAATATTATTGTGTAGTTATTATTAATGACAACATTTTTTGTCAGTAGATATAATATTTTGTGATCAATTGCTTATTTGCTTCTGGTAAAAGGTCTGCAAATAAAATAATGATCAATGTTTACAGAAAAATGCACCTTAAACACTTCCATGAATCTTTCCAATAAACACAAGTAATGGTACATTTTATTGAGCGTAATGTAAAGACAGATTTTCGTGAGTGTGAAACAGAATTTGAAAAATAATTGTCAGGGTTACTACTCTTTAATCATAAATGTGATAAGAACTATTAAAAATTTTATAAAAACCAATAAATACAGCTCTAGCACATTCTTTACAAAGCAATATGATAAGAGGAAGAAATATTTTGCCACATTTTTGTAATAAATTCTAAGACAATTAGGCTTACATGTTCATATAGATTTTAAAATGCAACAACAGATAAGACATTGTGAATGTATTGTACTTCAGGATGTGAGTGCAGTGAGCTGGGAGCAATGAGTGAAGAATGCGACATCGACACAGGCCAGTGTGACTGTCGAGAATTTGTTATTGGCCGCACTTGCAACACTTGTCAGGTAATATGTGTTTGTTTTAGTAGCAAACAATTATTTTATTCTGTTTTTACAAAAACAGTATCTCTTAAATTAACTGTAAGGATAAAAATGTTATATAAAAATTTCTGTGTACTCCATACTAATGCAACATTATATAAATGTTGGTCTGTATGTATTGTATTGTAATATAGTAACAGTAACATAATTCTTCTAAAGTCAATATAAATTTTAAAAAATAATTATAGTTCTTATTAATTACATTTACATCTTCTCACAATTATTCTTGTGTGATTATTATTATTATTATTAAAATAAATAATACTTCTTTTTTTACAAGAATATATTTTTGTATATATTTACACTGTTTCAACAATATTAACTGTCATCTTCAGGATATACAAATATACAAAATGAATTATATTTCTCATTAAATTTATTGTATATTAAATATATTGTTAACATATGTTTACATGTGAACATTTAAAGATGGCAATATTTTAAATTGTACTGTCATAAGTTGGTGTGTGTGTGTATGTGTGTGTGTGTGTGTTTGAGTTTAAATTAATCAGGAGCATCTATATTAACTGTTTTGAACAGAGTGGCTGGTGGGGCCTTGGTGTATCAGGCTGTAGACAATGTAACTGCGATCCCATTGGGTCAGTCAACAGTAGCTGTGATATGTATACAGGAGAGTGTACATGTAAGCCTGGTGTTGGAGGTCTCCTCTGTGACCAGTGTCTGCCACATTATTATGGCCTTTCTGTCTACGGGTGTTCAGGTAACAGTTCTTTAAAGTAAAATTATTAATGAATTGTGATAACAAGACAATTATTATTAACTTACTTATATTACTGATACAAGAGTTGTTATTACAGTTCTGTGGAAAATAAGTTTACACATAGACCTTGTAACAAGTAGAATATTGTGCTATGTGATAATGAATATCTGAGATGTTTCTTTACAAATTCTGTGGTGTGCCATTTTTAGGTCAGAACGAAATAGAAACAGATCAACTAATTAAATTAAGTATTTCTACTTTTTAACAGTGTTGTATAAAATGAATAAAGTTTACTTTCATCAGTGATAAATTTTACTATAAGTTAATTATTCTATACTAAATACTTTAGCAGTACTCATTTTATTGTTTATTTATTCTTGTTTTAACTTCCAAGTAGTCTACATAGTACTGTAATAATTTTGCACAAATTGAAAACATTTTCTACTCATAATTTGGACTGGTTTTAAATTATCTAAAACATCTTGTTTTCAGCCATGTTACAGAGTTGTTAATAACTGATTTATAATTGAATAAACTGTTACAGAATGCGAAATCTGTGATAAACCTGGACATGTATGTGATCCAGATACGGGTCAATGTGTGTGTCCTCCATTCACTCAGGGACCCAATTGTCAGTACTGCCAGCCTAATACTTGGGGGTTTCAACTAGCTAAAGGGTGTAAGGTAACCTAAGTTGTTTATTGAGTACCAGTACTTTTATGTCCATTGTAAAGCCTAAAATAACAAAACTGAAAATGATAATTTTAAATATATTTGGTAATTATTTACGATACTACTTAAGCTCAAATTGCGGTGAAATATTTCTTTTCCTATTCTTCTATACTATATAAACACGAGAAAAATAATTTTAAACGGCGGCCGAACCTATTTACGGAGAAAAAAAATTAAATAATTACTCCCATAAGCGCGCATGTAAAGTGAATGACCGCCATGTTTACTCAGCAACATGATACACAGCGAATGACGAGTTATAATGTCATTGCGCGGAGTACTCAGCGCTGTACTTCCTAAGTTTACGTGGCAAATAACGTGGCGTTTTTTGCCGTCTTATGGGAGAAATTATTTAATTTTTTTCTCCGTAAATAGGTTCGACCGCCGTTTAAAATTATTTTTCTCGTGTTTATATAGTATAGAAGAATAGGAAAAGAAATATTTCACACCAATTTGAATATTTCACACACACGCACATACACACACACACACACACACTCACACGGTGACATGGAATCCATGCATATAATTATGAATGAAAACCTTACCTTAGTGTACCGCGGGATACAACTCCGCTGCGGCTCTGAAAAAGGTGTGCACGCGATGGCCGTCGTATAGCGGGTACCGGCGCTTGAACATGAATTCCGCCAGGTATCCAACGAAATGATCTTCTCTCCGGCCGAATCGTGGGATACCATGGCGGACTTCTCTCCATGCCCTCTCCACGGTGTTAGTATGAGCGCCGGTTGCAGAGTCCACGAAGTTTAGCTGGTGATTCACACGTTGGTGAATGAACCCCGCTTCTTCCAGGCAATCATATGATTTCCAGCAATCGCTCATGATAGTTGTGCCTGGAAGAATCCACTCCTCAATGATCTCGAGCAGAGTAGTGGAATCCCGGCACTCCACCGGTACCATAAAACACTTTCCAGAACCGCGTTCCACTCCCCCGAACACCCACTGCCCTTTAATGAGCCTGCCCCGATTATACTTCCGGCGCCCAAATTTGGCCTCGTCGACTTCTACAGTCTTTCCAGGGCCCCCCAGTTTGGCTGAGGAGCGCTGGGCGTCGAAAACAAATACCTCCCGACAAAAACTGTACCAGTCGACGATGAAGCGGGAGGTCACACCACAGTTCCACATGAGAAAGCGTTGGCGAGGCGGTTTGGTATGTAGGAAATGGCAGACCAGGTTGAAGTAGGTTGAGACAGGATGGCGGGTATTTGAAAGGAAACTCCCTTTTCGTGCGGAATACGTGATGTTACACCTCCTTTTTTTTTTTTTAGCTACCACTTCTCGCAAATTATGACACCGAAATAATAATGTCTGTCTATTCAATTCAAGCAAGGAGCCACACGAAGGACAATTTATTGACCCTTTAATAACCTCGTCGGCTATTAAAAATCAATAACCTCGGATTCACTCATCCGAATGCAATCGTCTGGCTTCTTCTCGCAAGGAATAGCTGAGCAGGCCATTGTGTGAATAAAAATGTTAGGTATCACCTCAAATTTATAATGTTACAGCTATAGTAAATAACCCTAAACAACAGAAATAATTAAACCATAATTAATAACACGACACAATTACACAAACACAAACTAAAGCACTAAAAATCACAAAAACATCCACGCACCAGACTACCTAACGCGGCAACAGTACACAATATTAATAATTAGAAATACCAATTAGAAATAAGAGATTACAAAATTTTGAACTCAGCTGTAGATTGTTTTCTAAGCACCAATCATAAGTCAGCATTACATCAGCCTTTGGTAATTTTTGGCGTTTGGGAAAATTTGTCCGGATTTCAGCAATACAGCCCAATTTTTGCAAGAATTATCTTCGGGCCGCCCCTCCGAACCTAACCGGCAGGTATCGGCTCAACTCGCTTGTAAATGTTTGGAAAATGGTTCGCCTTAATTTTTGCAAGAATTATCTGGAACAATGAACTATATCCCGCGGCCCTTCGGGCCGCCCATCCGAACCTAACCGGCAGGTATCGGCTCAACTCGCTTTTCATCCAACTCGCTTGTAAATATTTGGAAAATGGTTCGCCTTCATTTTTGCAAGAATTATATACATCCCAAAGTCCAATTTGGAGCGACAGCTGATGTGCAAGCGGTGACGTCACGCGCCGTCCTGTACCGGTGTACACATTACATAGTCTGAAAATGGCGTTCACCGGCTGTTGCATGCGTTCTTTGGTGAGTAATTATTTAATTTTTTTTCTCCGTAAATAGGTTCGACCGCCGTTTAAAATTATTTTTCTCGTGTTTATATAGTATAGAAGAATATGAAAAGAAATATTTCACCGCAATTTGAACTTACATAGTATCGTAAACAATTACCATATATTTATTTTATTTATAATACCTTGCAAACGATATGAAGAACATATACCTGTAATGTTTAGAACATGTGTAATATGAAATTGTTCTCTTTATCTTAAAAAAAAAGACATTGATACTTCTTAATGGAGACTCCATAGTTTGTAAGTGATAATATTCAACTCTCAAATCAGTTCATTTTATAGTCATATTTTTTTAAATTTTACAGATAATTTATACATTCATATTAATCTGTACACATTCATTTCTCCTCAATATTCTTTATTTCACAAAACAAAAACAACATATGCATTCATAATGATGCCTATCTACAATATTTAACACCACTGAAATATGTTATACAAAAAACAAAACCAATCATTCCAAAAGATACACTACATGAACAATAATTAGCCAATACAGAGAACTCACTTTGTACTGACAAAAAAAAAAGAGAAAACTATAAAGCATACCTAAATGCACTTAGTTAGCAAACTAAGCTATTCTTCATAAAAAGGAAAGCTATAGGGCAAAAATAGTGGTCAGAAAGTATAATGTTGGAATAGGCCAATGGCCTATTTGGAAAAAAATTTGTCACATATTAGTTTGCTTCCTGCCATTTTTTATACTTGCATGCGATAAAAAACAAACAATGTTATCATGAACTTGTGCATGACTTGTGAAAATGTCAAGCTGGAATTCATTTTCACTTATGTTTTCTTTAATACACTATGTTATGCTTGCTATAAACTTCTTCTTTCACTGATTTTTTTCTCAATATTTCTACTAGTCTTCTTATATTTACGTAGTTGTAAAATTATTATTTCTCTCTATGAGATGCTGTCTTTTTGATTGTACAGGAAGGAGTAACCAAATTAATTGCTGTATTGTTGAAAGAGTCCTTTTCTTCTTCTCCCTGGTTTGGTTTTACATTATAAAATTTTTATAATTTTTAATTTCCTGCATTATACAGTTATTTTATGTTGACAGCTAATTTAAATACACTTCTTTCTCAATAATTTACAATATTTTGAGGTTTTACAATAATAGTGCCTTATACAATTTATTATATTACCTAGTTTTACACAAAGACTGTGACAACTTGATTACTCTGTGTTGTTTTCAATTCTATGTTTTACTAACTTACTTTCATATTTACTTTACAGCATTTTGAGTTTTATAATTTGTACATATAGTTTGAAAGGATTAATCTACAGTTTTTTAAATTCATTTGTTTTTTTTAAACTTTACCAATGCTATTACTTTATATATAATTTTACAAATTTCTGATTACATTTCAATTTGACACCTTTCAAAAATTAAGCACTAACCTAAAATTCCAAGATGTTAAGGCTTGTACTATTGCTCTTTATTTTCCTACACAGTACACCTTAATGTACCATATATTCTCCTTCAACAGTCTGCTTGTATCAAGTAGAAAAAATATGATACTATATTTTCTAACGTGCCCGAACTAACAATAAAAGGTTAAAATACATCAGATTGATGTAAACATCAGATTTGTGTACTTAATCTGCAAAATATGTTATCTGAATAAATTATTGTCATAATTGTTATAAAATAAAATGAATGACATATATATATATATATATATATATATATATATATATATATATATATATAAAGAAATATAACCACTGAAAGAAAGATCAGTCTCACAACACATACAGATATTAATCAGTTCGAGCTTTACAACTGCATAGCCAAAGAAATATCATAGCAATGTACACAATGCACCAACAATTTTTTTTAAACAAATTTTAAAAAGAATAAGGCTTGTTAAAATTTTGTAGAAGTAATATTATGTATAAAAAAACTCTCAAGCATCATAAATTATGACCATACATATTCATTAAAATAAATGTAGCTCAATAGGCAGTAACTATCTATTTAATAAACACACACAACTGAAAAATCATAATAATCAATTATGACTCGCTGAAATTACAGATTTTTGCCTCTTATAGTTGCTAGCTTCAAGAGGAGAGAGAAATGAAGAATGTATAATACTCTGAAAAATATATTTTTGGGAATACAGAAACATCAGACATGTAAAATCTGAAGGAATACTTTACGTACAGAAGAAATAGAATTATGTACAGTAGCAAACAGTGGAGGCTATCAGAATACTTTACGTACAGCAGCAAACAGTGGAGGCTTTCATAAACGCATAAACAAAAAATCCTGTCCAGTTTTGTTACTTTGATTAGCAGCCATCTTAACACCAACTTTGTCCCTACTTATTGACACACTTACTTCGAAGTATTTAGCAGTGTGGCAATAAGTAGGGACAAAGTTGGTGAAAAATCCTGTATTTTGGTTCTCCACACATGAAAGAGAACCAAGGTGGACTGGACGTAAATATCTTATGACAGAGGAGCACAAGAAGAGTACACAAAAGTGCAAGG
The DNA here is from genome assembly GCA_034769895.1 of Magicicada septendecula. NCBI lineage: Eukaryota > Metazoa > Arthropoda > Insecta > Hemiptera > Cicadidae > Magicicada > Magicicada septendecula. Next base: position 184,527,916 of record CM068371.1, on the reverse strand, counting down.
CAGGAATAAATGAGAAAAGCCAAGGAGAACATGGATAAAAGAAGCTGAAAACAGAGGCATTATTATGGAAGAAAAGGATTCCATTAAGTAACCCACTAAGGAAATTAAGTATTCCATTATACTATATACTACAACAATACTATATACTATAATGGAATACCAACAAAACTGGTTAACCTAATAAAACTGACCTAGATAGGAACATCTGGACACATGAGAAAAAAACCAAATTCATCAACCATCGAGCCCACCTAGGGTCTAGAAGAGGGTGACAGGCTAGATCCTCTCTGTCTCTAGAATATAGAATAAGAAAAATGAGTGCAGGTTGGTCAGGAATACTTACAAAAATAATTCAGTACACAGTACAGGAAGCTTTGTACGTTTTGTTACACTTACTAATTTTTTCCCCAAGGTCCTGGTTAAATTCCTGCAATTCCCACATTATTACATTCTAGCTACATGTTTTTCATTTACTCATTCATTTACATGGCTGAATATAAAGCAGTTGGGTCTTGTTAAATTAACTCTTTGAATGGATTTTTATAATAATAGTTTTCTTTATATTCTGCTACAAATATTTTGCTGTGGAAAACAGAATTAGATTAGCTCACCTACATTGCAGCAATCAAGAAACACATAATATCAATAATAATTCTGTATAAATATTTTAATGCTTAAACAAAATATACCAGTATTGAATATAATGATAAAAACAAGATAAACATTAATATGCTATGTTTTATTTCAGCCTTGCAACTGTGATGCAACTGGATCAATAGGAGGCCAGTGTGATTCACAAACAGGCCAGTGTCCATGTAGGCAAGGGTACACTCGATTACAGTGTTCAAGCTGTGCTCATGGCCATTACAGTTTCCCCCGTTGCCGACCCTGTGACTGTGATAAAGCTGGTACTAAACCACAGCATTGTTCTGGAGGAGTATGCATTTGTGATGACACTGGCCAATGCCCATGCAAGGTGAACTAGAGTGATTATGCTCTCTTTTGTTGTCAGAACAATTTTAAGTATTGTTTTACCCCTACAATTTAAAAATTCAGTGTATACACTTATAAGTGTAAAAAAAGTTTTCCATTTTTCCATGTTTTCTGCCAACAATTATTTCTGTTGTTTGTTTTTTAATTTATTATTTTGTAATATCAACTATATTAGTTGACACATTTTTTTTCTTCTAAAGACTTTTGTTGCTTGTTTTGATTCATTGGATTGAACAATTGTTTAATTATCATTTTGTCTATTTGTTTTATGTTTTTATGATCATATATCATATTCTTAATCATGTTTCATTTATAAATAATTGCAAAATTACTATTAGAAACATTAATAACACTCATTCGCCTATGCAAAATTGCAAAAGCAATATCAAATTTACCTTACAATGCAATTACTGTAGCACAATACTCACTGTTTGTCATTATTTGTTAAGTATATTTTCTCTCCTTCATCAGTGATTATAATCAGAATCATGTGTTATAATCAAAAATGTGTTAAACCTTAGCAAAAATTATGTACAGTAACAAGTTTAATAAAAGACAGTCATAAACATCACTATCCACAAGTCTCATCTACTTACATAACTATAAACAAACATGCATACTAAACTCACAAATAACATGTCAAGTTACTTACATGTCACTTAACTAATGGCCATCTAATGACCAGTATACATTCAGTTTGTTGTGCACTTAATCATCTAGGCACAGCCAGGACAAGTTTTCATGAAAATATAGAAAAAATTTTCTACTTATTTGACTACAAATCAGTGTAATGGTAAGAAGTATAAGGCCCTGAAACTTTCTGTACAAAAGTTATAAAAACAAAGCACAGAGTCACCAACCGCATTTGGTAACTGGTCATTCTTCCCCACTGTTCAGTTACAAATCTCCCTTAATATGAAGCTCCTCATCCCAAGTATGAACCTGCTGAGCACATAGTGGATTACAATTAAGTGAAATTGAAATAAATTAAATCATAATGACACTTCTATTGTGTATTGAAGTGAAAACTTTTATACGCGGGCCTGGAGAAACACTTTTTATTTTATGGAGAAAAACATAGAGTTTAGCGTCAGCATCTCATCAGTTACGCTTTTTTCGTTACGGAGAGTCATCAGCTTATACATATACAGAGAGTATAGGCGGTCCCCTCTCTCTTTGAATTTATGCGGTATAGAAAGTGAAAGAACGAAAGAGAGGGAGAAGAGGGGAGTGAGAGACAGAGAGAGTATTATGAAAAAGAACAGGCCAAGATGAGATGACTATGAAGTGAAAACTTTTATATGCGGGCCTGGAGAAACACTTTTTGTATGGAGAAAAACATAGAGTTTCGCATCAGCATCTCATCCGTTACGCTTTTTAAAGTGAAAACTTTTATACGGGGGCCTGGAGAAACCCTTTTGAAGTGAAAACTTTTATACGCGGGCCTGGAGAAACACTTTTTATTGTATGGAGAAAAACATAGAGTTTCGCGTCAGCATCTCATCGGTTTTTTCATTACGGTAAGTCATCAGCTTATACATATACAGAGAGTATAGGCGGTTCCCTCTCTCTTTGAATTTATATCGCTATCAAGTACAGTAAGTCCTTGATTAACGTCGTAGTTACGTTCCGGAAAACCGCGATGTTAACCGAAACGACGTTAATCGAAACATTTTTCCCCATAAGAATTCATAATTTTCAGTTGTAGATATTTCATAGCAATTTTGTAATACCACTAAATTAAATGTTTTTTCCATGCACAAAGCGTTTCTCCAGTCCTGAGTATAAAATTTTTCACTTCTGTCGGCACTCCCCCGAGTGCTAACATTCTTTTTTTTTTATTAAACTATTCACATATGTTAGAATGAGCTGTATCAAATCAAACAAATACAAATAGATAGAGCTCCAGTCCAAGCTTAAAATTTTAGTTAATTCCCTTTAAATATCTATTCACTGTACCAATTACCTTTACAGTTAATATTGATTGAATATTTACAGAAGTTACAGTAAGCTTATATGCATTTAATATGAAATATCAGGGTGACCGAGCTTTGCTCAGTTTTCACATTTATTTATAAATATACAGATTTTTAAAAAACATTATTTATTATTAATTATTTATTTATTTTTATTAATTATTTATTTTTTGATATTTATTTTCATATATAAACATATCGATACTACGCCGTTTGCGTTTATCGACGTTTCTGTTATTGGAATCACAATTATTTAATACTTCTTTCCATACAACGATTCTTGTATGGCGAGGATTTTCTGGTGGTAAAAGAACTTTTAAGCCACTTCGCCTTTTGACTCTGGAAAATGCTACATACAACATGCTGTGCATAAACACAGGAATTGATAAGTGAATTCCCACCACTTCAGATGTTTGACCTTGAGCCTTGTGAATAGTAATAGCAAAAGCTGCTCTGACGGGAAATTGATGCCTTTGCATAGTGCACCCAAGCTGACTTTTGCTGGAATCTATTGTAATCCTCGGAATATGAACTTCTCGGCCTGAATATTCACCCGTGATAATCTTGGCTTTAATAATGTTATTACATAATTCAGTCACGACCAATCTCGTTCCATTGCACAGCCCTTCAGAGACGTCCACGTTTCATAAAAGCATTATTTACAACAGCGTATAGAGAACACTTAATAGTTTAGATTATGTATATCAGATAGAGTGTACAAAAATCATTGCGCAGAAACCCACAATTGTATGTCTCAACTCTTAGTTTGTTTATTTACAGTCATAGCAACATCTGTTTATATTATTTATAAACATCGATACTGCGCCATTTAGGCCGCAGGTTAAAGACCTATAAAGACCCTACGGTATCGTTAGAACCATTTCCGAGAAAAAAAGGACATACATAGATTAGATTGTATGTCTCAACTCTTAGTTTGTTTATTTACATTTATAACAACAGCTATTTATATTTATTTATAAACATTGATACTGGGATTGTATGTCTCAACTCTTAGTTTGTTTATTTACATTCACTGTGACAGCTATTTTATATTATTTATAAACATCGATAAGATCTATTCTTTATGAACAGAATTAAAATTAACGTTTTAATTTCAAATAAAAAATATTTTTTTAAAATATTTGTTGCTGGGTGACAGAGTTATAACAATAGCAATTGTTGTGTGAATATTTTAAACCTACATGAATTAAAATGTATACTTAAAAGACCCTACGGTTTAGGCCTTAGGCGATTTTTGCGGAAAATGAGACCTAGCCCAATCAATTTTTAGTGTCCAAATACGCTTAAGTACCAAATTTCGAGAAAATCGTTAGAGCCGTTTCCGAGAAAAAAAGGACATACATACAAAGATTGCTCACTTAATAGTATAAGATAATGTGGTTATAATACAAAACATTTCTAAACTTAATAGTATTTTTTATTGCCTTCTCTCCTTTTTTTTTTCTAGTGGTGAAATCTTAAATTACATGTTAAATCTTTTCAAATTACATGTTACAGTTTACTGCAATGGTACCTACATAGAAGTGAACTTTTAAATTAAATAAATCAAATGAAAGTTGAATTTAAATCTGTAACAGCCAAATTACTAATATTTCTGTAACGTCTGATAAACAGTGTATACTGAATTGCCTCCAACCTAGTATTGCACCCTAGTAAATGATACAGCTTGAACAAATTATTATAGCATGTAACAGAAATATTAAAAACAAATACTACACAACATTAAATTATATAGAATCTGAATCAAAACAAATCAGTGCTAGTGCTTTACATATATACTTGTGTGCGTGCGCGCATGCGTGCATGCGCGCGCGCGCGCGCGTGTGTGTGTGTGTGTGTGTGTGTGATATACCCATGATATCTTCACATGTTTGTGTGCTGATTAATTTTGTGTCACAAATTTAGTACTTGCAAATTTGGGCCATGAGAGTCTGTTGTAGAGACAAAAAGCCAGAAATGTTGAAACATGGATACTAATTTGTCTCCATGGGGCAGCAAGAGTCGTCCATTTCCTGATGCCTAAACTAAGCCATGACATATGTACAGAGTTTCATTTCCGACTAACTGTGCCATACAAACTGTACTGCACCCCACTGATGACTAAAACTCAGTCACTCACTTTCTTTGTTTTTCATTCATACCTCTGTGTACACTCCACGTTTATTATATTTTATTTATAAATAACTACACTCAATTTTACTTGTATATTAGGATGTGCATGTCTTGCAGGTGTGTAAATATTGTCTGCTATGATTGTTGTCATAGTAATCATATATTTTTATAGTGTGTAATTCACTTCTGTCAAAGGCATTTACACTGTCAATGTCACCTTTCTGATGAACCAATATTCAAAATGTAATGTTGTAAAATAACAACTGAATAAGCGCCCCAAGAAAACATCGCATTCCTCATATTAAAATATACAGATTATTATTATATTAATAAAAAGCAATTTATCTACTAACAAAACCAGTATAATACAAGTTTTAACTACAGTTTTAAATTATTCACTATGTAAATAAATGTGTTTTAATAGTAGTGATAATACTAATTCATTATTTATTAATTTACTCAAATAGGCCTATTACTCCAACAGTTATTATTAATATTGTTACTAGCACCAGTATTTCATAAAATTAATAGAATTATATATTGTTTATGTTCCATTTCAGCCTACAAAGTTTTTCTCATAATGTATATTAATTACTGTTTGAATACTGTTCGTGGAACTGATCCCTACGGGCAAAAATTGTTAAAGATGGTACTGTCCTGGAACAAGTTAGCAATTTTGAATACCTGGGCTACAGTGTCTTATAATAAAAGCAACAACGTTGTGAATAAGTTGCATAAGTTCAACATTATGTGCGGTACCATTAGGCGAACCCTTAAGTCAGCAAGTAAAGAAACGCGCCTAAAATTCTACAAGGTGATGGCTCTTCCCACACTTCTTTATGGGTCTGAGAATAGGACTTTAACAAAAGGCCAGGCCAGTCGCATCCAAGCGACTGAAATGAGATTTCTCAGCCACATGGCAGGGTATACTCTCCATGATCATACAAGAAACACAGATATACAGCAGGAACTGAATATTATGAGTATACTCAACAGGATCGCCCAGTATCGGCTGAATTTGTGTGAACATCTTTGCCGAATGGATGATCGGTGCATCCCCAAACAACTATGGAACTATAAGCCGAGGGGTTAGAGAGGTGTGGGACGTCCGAGGAAGCACTGGAGTTACCAGATCTAATCTTTGCCTATTTGAGACTGGAACAGACCATCCTTGGTTTAATCCTTGAAGATGATGATTTTGATGAATTACTGTTTATCAGCATAACTATTTCCTTTTATTATCCAAATGAACTTAGAGGAGACATTACATACAATCAAATTTTACTCTGCAACAAAAAGCCCTCATTGAAGAAAGTTTATTGAAAATCTTATAAATGTACCAGTACTGTACATTATTTTTATTAAAAAAGAGACTTATGAATTTCTTGAAGATGTCTCATAGATGTGTTCTACATATAACATGTGCAAGAGAGAGTGTGTGCGCGCGCTTGTGTGTGTGTGTGTGTGTGTGTGTGTGTGTGTGTGTGTGTGTGTGTGTGTGTGTGTGTGTGTGTGTGTGTGTGTGTGTGTGTGTGTGTGAAATACATGGGTATGCAATTTGGTATTTTTTTATTACACCTGAAAAATAGTTTTAAAATATTTTATCTAAAAATGAAACTTTTAATTGTGAACTTACTGTTTTTTCTTCTAGTTGAACGCGTTTCGGCGTCGTATTCGCCTTCTTCAGCTTAGAGACAGACTGCCAGTATTTAGTAACGGTTGTTGTATGGAAGGTGTAGTGGGGGCAGTGCGTGGAGGAAGGGGATTGGCGCGGGGATTCAAATTAATGTTTGTTTTTTGTATAATTGTGTCAAAAAGTGTATGTGATTTATATTGTAATTGGTCGTTAAGTATGTTGTTTGGTTGTGTTGTGTGGTGTTTGTATATTTCGTATTGTTCAGCTGTGTTGAGTTTTTGACCATTTGGTATTACTAGCAGAAATATATATATACACAACATAGAACAGAACCACATAATAAACAACAACAAATACACCAACAAAATTATATACTGGCACAGGTATGTAGATGATATATTACTTTTATTCAAAGGCAACACAAGACAAGTTGAAAACTTCCACAAATACATAAACACTATACACCACAAATTAAAATTTACACTGGAAATTGAACAAAACAATAGTATAAATTTTCTAGACCTAACAATTAACAAAACTAACAATACACACACGTACAAAATATACAGGAAACCAACCACAACTGACATGGTTATACACAACACATCAAACCACCCAACACAACATAAACGTGCGGCCTTCAACCATATGCTCCATAGACTAACTAAAATACCCTTAAATAAACAAGATTACACCGACGAACTCAACACAATAAAATACATAGCAATCAAAAACGGTTACAACCCTAATTTAATAAACACACTACACAAACGCATCAAAAACAAAAACAACAAAACACAAAATACCATCAACACACAGCACAATAAATACATCACACTCACATACCACAACTCCTACACACACAAAATCGCCAACACATTCAGAAAACACAAATACAAAATAGCATACAGAACAACCAATACCATCAAAAAACATATCAATAATACAAACACAGACTTAGACAAATATAACAAAACAGGTGTTTACAAATTAAATTGTAATAACTGCAATAGTTTCTACATAGGCCAGACGGGAAAATCTTTTTCATCCCGTTACTCTGAACACTTAAAAGCTTTAACCTACAACAATATGCACTCCGTGTTTGCCACACACATACACACACAAAACCACAGTTACACCAACATAGACACTAATCTTGAAATTTTACATTACTTACCCAAAGGTCGAAAACTCAACACAGCTGAACAATACGAAATATACAAACACCACACAACACAACCAAACAACATACTTAACGACCAATTACAATATAAATCACATACACTTTTTGACACAATTATACAAAAAACAAACATTAATTTGAATCCCCGTGCCAATCCCCTTCCTCCACGCACTGCCCCCACTACACCATCCATACAACAACCGTTACTAAATACTGGCAGTCTGTCTCTAAGCTGAAGAAGGCGAATACGACGCCGAAACGCGTTCGACTAGAAGAAAAAACAGTAAGTTTACAATTAAAAGTTTCATTTTTAGATAAAGTGTAGTGCTGTGAAAGAAGATGATGAACAATCAAGACAACTTTTAAAATATTGTTTGTTACAGGCTAATGTTGCTGGAAAAAGGTGTAATGAGTGCAAAAATGGAACTTTTGGACTGAATGCTGATCAGCCAGATGGATGTTTGCATTGCTTCTGTTTTGGGCGCACAACCCATTGTACAGAAGCAGGGTTGACATGGAGTCAAATTCGAATGCCTCGACCTCGAACTCTCACTATAAATTATGACAATGACACTGATGTTGAAGACACGTTCCCTGTTAACACACAGGAAATATGTTATATAAATGTAAGTATGCATAAGTATGTAAGTATACAAGTTTGTGCTTTAAAGCTTTTTTTTTTGTATTTATGAACTTTTTTGTTTCTTGGAACATTATGATAGTCTTTGTACTACCAAATTTTGTTACAGAAAGTTATATGACAATATTTAAGTTAAAATAAACTTTGATAAAATCGTGTGGAATATTTATTACTAAACAATCAACATGAACTATTTTAAGTTTTATTATTTTCATGAAGTACTGATAAAACTTAGTACTTAATGTGTGCCAGTACGCCATTTATTATGTGATAACTTTACTATCATTATTTAAATACACTTGCTATTTAAAAATTATAAAATAATTTTAAAGTAAAATTATAAAGTAAAATTATAAAATAAAATTATAAAGTAATTCTCATTTAATAATTTTCATAAGCTGTGTATGTATGTATCTTAAATGTTAATAAAAAGTGTATATAACAGTAAATATTTAAATATAATTATTTCACTACCAACTTGGAACACAAAATTTTTTATTGGTAAAAACATAAAATTTACCTTATAACCTGAACCGGTTTTCGCTTTTATAAAGCTTCTTCAGAGGCTCCGGAGGCTTTCGTTTTTAAAAGCGAAAACTGGTTCAGGTTATAAGGTAAAACTTTTACGTTTTTACCCATAAAAAACTTTGTGTTCCGAGTCGGTAGTGAAATAATTATGTTTAGTTAAGTAACGGACACGTCATGGACAACGAAATCCAAGAAGTAAATATTTTGAAGAATTTTTTAAAACTTTTGTGCTATACTTATTTTTATTAATTTGAAAAGTCAATATTAACTGGGTATAAATAAAATAGAAACATAAATATGTGTTGCTTATAAAAGATATTGGTACCTGTTTTTATGTGTTTCTCATATAATGTACTGATTCTATTTAATTAAGTGGTAAAAAACATTATTATTAACGAAAACACTATGAAGGCAAAAAACTGTCATGTATTTAGCAAATGTTTGTCACTACTTAACTGTAAAATATCATGTTATTTTGTAAGCTAACCAAACTGGAAACTAATGAAAACAAATATTTATAAGAACATTCAGAAATTTTGATAAAAGTGGCTTGAGCAAGTGTAATTATGATGTAATTATGAGGTACGCAGACCTTGGAACTCATTACTTACTGTTTTGCAATCTGATTCCTGTACACTGAGAATTGTCTCAGATATATAACAAGATACATATTCTCCTTTTCTTCATAAACATAGTGGCAAGGATCCTTTATAATTCACAATTTCCTTCATAATTTACAGGAATATTATATTCACTATAATATTCTACAGATGTAGATTTTCTGTAAAGTGAAAAACCCTTCCTCATTACATCGTTAAAACTACTCTGCAAAGGCATCACTGACACCAGATGTGGGTCTAGAGAAACTATAAATTGGTACTACAGTAAAATCTCTCCATGACAAAACACTCTGGAACAAAAATATTGACTGGTTCCTTCATAGTTCTATACAAGTTAATGTATTTTAGACATTCTGTAAAAAAAAAAACTTCAAATTTTCTCTATAATAAAAGAAAAATGACAATGCTATATAAAATTAAAATAGGAATTTTTAGTTATAAAGTGTAGGTACCAAAATTTTATGAATAGAACAAAGTCAGTAACTGAATAGAAACAGACGTTTACAGGTGTTTATGAAAACACCTATTAGACATGACAATTCCTTACATATTAAAATAATTTGTCAGTATTGTGAATCCTACAGCTTTTATTATCATTGTCCTTTGTGCTGTAGTTGTTGACGACTACATGTACAAAGTGCATGTACATGTGCTCATTGAATAAACTGTAAAGATTTCTATACCTGGAACACACCATGAGGTCATGTGTTCAGTACTGCAATCTTATTTGAAATTTTCAGTAAGAGACAATAAAAACATAGACAGTCGTATTTTGTGGTGCTATCAGTGCGTAATTAATTATACAGTGCATTATAAAGTGTTGTACTCATGGGCACCCATGTAAAATTTTTCAGGGGGGGGGGGCGAAAATTATTTTTTGATATATATATATAAGAAGAAAACACAGAGCACCAAAAGGGTTAGCTTCTAGTAGTGTAATTTTTCGAGGCTTATTATTTGTAGCTTTTAACAATTTTACTGATAAATAATTATTAGTGAAGAAACATGCATATTGGTCAGGGATAACAAAAAGAGGTAGTATTATATTTTAACAATTTATTTTAATATTATCATCGTGATTTGCAAAAATAATATCTATCATTATAAATATTATAGAATAGTAGCTATCATTATAAATATTATCTAGAATTGGCAGAACTTTTTATTCAACTGAATAAAAATAGGACTAAGTGTTAAACATATTTTTCATTGCACTAATATTTCTCAGAAAATACAAATTGTAGGTTTCTTTTGCTTTCAGTGAATCTGTTTAAAGTTTTCTCCTCTAAGTTCAGTCCTTTCACTCTTTCTCTATGAACACTAAGAAGACAGAGATTTGAAAGACGATCCTCTGACATTGTACAGTATACTTCTAAGCCAAGTTTTTACATGGCAAAGTGTACTAAAAGACCTCTCCACTGTGCAGGTCGTTGGAGGTATTGTCTGGTAGTAGACGAGCATCTTTCTTACTGCTGGAAAAAATATAGTTTCATGAAGAAGATCAGAAATTTTCACATTTTCCAGAATTTTTGTTAAATCAACTAAAATATTTTCTCAGTGTATCTATAAATAAAACAGAAAAATTCTTGCTTGATATCTTGAAAGGTTAAGGTTTATGCCTTTCTGTGAAATATGCATAATTGATAAAATGAAAAGTATTTATGTGCACTATGAAGAGTACATCAAGTTAAAATTTTAAATGTTGGCATATTTTAATAATATTGTATGCAAAATTAAACATTCTTGTGTTAAAAATCATTGTGTTAGGGTTAGGTCTATTGCCCCGTATTATTTATATCTAGGAGCTCGGCAGAACTCTGGTGTTCTATCTGTTAACCGATTAGTAACTATACTATTATAAATTTGCTAATTGCTGTGTCTGTTGAATGAAAAAACCAGTACTTACTTTCAACCTGCGGCGTTGAAATGCTCTGTACAGCAAAATGTTCATCGAATTAACTTAAAAAGCTCACAATTTTGGCACTCGATATACTCAGGAAATAACGCTAGAATCTCGTTTAGTTTACACCTGACGAGCTTCGGCTGAGACAGCATATATGGCCAAATACTTAAATTATCTAAATGCGTAAATACAATACTCAGACTAGTGGATCCAACGATCAAGTGAGTAACCGAGTAAATAACACACACAGACCAAGGTTGGTTTCAGACGGCGCTACGCTCACATTCTATGACTGTTCGACAGCTAGAGACGCCTAGGACGCAAAGCGCGAAGTTGCCTCACAGTAGAGCGCGGATTCAAATTTCAAATATACTAAATATTAAAAAATAAAAGAAATCATATGTTTTTAAAGCGTATAATTTAATTAACTAATCTAATATAATAAATTTTGGTAACTATAAAACCAAAATTGTAATTCAATTTTATTAAATTTTGTATCGATCGATCGGTTGCTAATTAAATTAATTGCAATACAAAATAAAATTTTAATATACATTTTACATTAAATAGTATTTTATATTACTATACTATCTTACCGATAACAATTAATTATTCATAGAAAATGGACACTTTTTTACACTTAATTACACGTAACTATGCAAAATTCAGGCATTAAGATTAATTCACAAAAAAATAGGTAAATATGTTAGAAAATATTATTCAGTTACGCGGATTACTTAATTATATTATACGCTTTAGAAACATTTGATTTCTTTTATTTTTTAATATTTAGTATATTTAAAATTTTATTCCGCACTCTACTGTGAGGCAATTTTGCGGTTTGCGTTCTAGGCATCTCTAGCTGTCGAATAGTCATAGACTGTGAGCGTAGTGCCGTGTGAAACTAACCCCGGCTTCCAGCATATTTACTCGGTCGCCAGTAAAGTTATATTTCAAGAACGACTTTGGACACATCTGTAGCATTTGCGGCAGATATTCTTTTGAGCCGAGAGGGGGGACGAGCGCCCCCTTGCCCCCACGTATGAGCGCCCATGGTTGTACTGTATTTTTTTTATTCAATCTGTCCTTAACGCTAACACGAAAATAAACTGTTTCTGTTTTAGTGTACTTAGCCTATATTGTTGAGAAAGAACGTTTATTCACATGTAGTGGTTTAATTTACACTATTTTTAATTGTGTATTGTGGTGCAAGTCTAACTTCATCAATGGCCAGCAAACATAAAATTCTTTTAATAGAAGAAAAAGTTGAAATTATTCAACTACTAGAGAAGGGTAGTAAGATAATGAATATTTGCTGTGACTTTAAACTGGTTCCATCAACATTAGCAACAATATGGAGCAATAAAGAAAATTACTGAAGGTACACAACGAAGGAAACAGATGAAAAAAATTCGACCACTAGTCTATGAACAATTAGGTGAAGCAGAACTATAGTCAGAACATATTTACGGGAGGGACTGGACTGACTCCCCCTCCCCAGAGGGTCAAAAAAGTTGATGAATTTTGTTTTACTGTTGAGGCTGTTTTAGTTGTTTTACAGTTGAACTTTTAGTTGAGGCTGTTTTACTGTTTTTTCAACTGTGTACACTAATATAGTAGTAACTCTTTTTTAAATATTGTAACGTGACGTTTCCCTCCACATAAAGATTGTCATAAATATACTGAAGTAAAAAAACAATAAAAAAGTAATAATCCTTATAACGTTGCAGAACTCAGACCCTATAGGGGATCCACAAATATAATATAGCTGAAGAAAAGTAAACTAATTTAGAGAATAATGATCAAAAATATACAATGGTAATGAAAAAATAAAAAAAAAATAGTAGACAAAAATAATAAATGGAGTGAATAGACTAGACTGACAGACAAATGACTATGACCCAACCCCAGTGATTGGCCAGATAAAGACTATAAAATAAACAAATGTAAACTAATAAAAAACACAATTAATATATCAAATTTAGTAACAAGTATTATATAAGTTATGTAAAAGAAAGTACACCACCAGTAATAAAAAGGTAAACCCATTGATAGTATATAATAATGACAGAAATACTACCAAGAAAGGCTAGGATAAACTCAAATTGTAAAGACTGGATGAAGGAATTCAAGGGACTAATGTCAATAGCCCAAAACACTAAATTCATACAAAGTTTTAGTACTAACTTTGTGAGATAGTATAATACGTGTGTAAAAAATAACATTACTGATATAAAAAGTAAACATAAGATGTTAAAAAACTGACTTTAAGATTAGGTTTTAAAAAATAATATAAACCAAGAGTGAGAGGTAGGTAGGAAGTGTTAATGATAAGCAGTGAAAGTGATAGAGAGGATAGGAAGTAATTAAGATAAACAATTAATAATCTTAATCAAAGAAATGAACCATGGTAATAAACCAGAAACAATAATCAAAATGTTGATAGCAGTGGCGAAGCTAGTAGTTAATGAATGGGTAGGCAAAAATCGTACCTTAAATTTTTTTTAATTAATCACTAAAAGAACGGTGGTTCAAATTGGACGCTGAGGTAGAGTTTGCTGTTAGCGAATGGTTCGCAAACAGCCTTAAAATTTTACTAGCAGGGAATCTACAGATTAGTATAACAGTGGGACTCATGTCTTAATGTTAATGGAGACTTCTTTTAAAATCGCTGAATAAAAAATGCTTTACAGCTCTAAACGTGTTTTTATTGAACAATCCTTGTATAAGTCATACACAATAATACAACTGATTGAACTTCAAATTTTTAAACTTGGTTAGTTTCTACATATATATTTAATGTTACAAATAATTCAAATAACAAACTTGATCATCTGTTAGTTCAGCGGAATAACAGGCACACTTTTAATAACCGCATAAAATAAACACACTTATAAACAACACAGCGCGCTTTAACTTAACTGTTTGGACCACAGAAGTGAGACATGCCTCAACGCTCTATGTGTACAGCGCGGGACAATCCCCCCTCCCCCGCACTTCCCGTTCTCGCCAGCACACTGCTTACATACGATGTATACAAAAAACGCTGAGGCAAGTTCACTACCTCATTCCTTTAAACGAGCTATGCCGAACTCACCTGTTACCATCTAGCAGTCGCTCAGTAAAGCATGTTTCGGCTTAATAAATTCGACAGTCACAGTAACAATATATAATCTTTACGTTACGTAGTTCATATGTATTTATAATTTTTATTCTACAAAATTTTTTAGGGTAGGCAGTGCCTCAATTGCCTCCATGTAACTTCGCCACTGGTTGATAGACAACCAATAAGAAGCATTAGTAGTGTGTAGAACCTATGTTATAGGGATTATGTCAGATACGTTTATAAGATTAAAAGATAAGTTTTGTTTGGAATTAAGCTCAAGTTAAAGACAATATTGTTAGAATTAATTCAAGGAATTCTTTTATTAGGTAAACTAAAAATTAAGATTAAATGTTCAGACAAATGGTAGACAACCAAATAAGAATGTCAACCAATTTCATTGTGTTAGCAATTAAGAAACAAAATAGTTATGAGTTCAATAAGAAGAAAACACTATTTTGTTACCAAAATAGTCACAAGGAAGATAATCACAATATAATAAATTGTGTCAAGCCACCATGCACCAAAGTTGTTATTAGTTTATTTAAAGGAGTTGTGTTTTATAAGAAGGAATATGGCTGGATCATGAACAGACCATAAACCATTTTTAATGTTATATGTTATCATAGTAGGATTAAGTGATAATAAAGTGTGTAAGAGATAGTAGAAGGTATAACCAAGCAATTGTATAAGTTTAACAATCCCAATATTACTCATCATTGTAAAGATAGAAAAAAGAATATTAGACAAGAAATGATTTTGTAAAATTATAATAACATTCATTTATTGTAAAATGGCCAAAGTAATTCAAAATTAAACAATGACTAAGTGACAGTAAGCAGAACATATGTAAGTAATAAATAATGTGTAAATTGTATAAAATAAGAAATTCTAGACATTTACAGCTTAGGCCTATAAAATGCCTAACTGTCAAAATTCAGAAAAAGCAATTTGTAAGCAATTAACCATTGTATTTGAAAATTAAGACCAAGTAACTTATTAATTTCAATTATCTAACCATAATAAAATGTCAGAAATAGAATAAACATAAAAAATAAGTGAAATATTTAATAAAATAATATTAGCAAATTGGCCAAAACATTAATACATGACCAAACTCAGTATTGTGGGATATCAAATTAATCTTTGAAAGAAAATAGAGACATTTATGATAATATCTCACACATTGGTAATAACACCAAGGAATAATAGCAATTATAAAATATTTATTCATTTTGAGCAAAAACCCAAGCTTTATAACAATGAGTACAATGGTTTTCAACCAATAAGATAGGAGCTGGTTACCATAACAATGAAACTTTGTTAAAAAAAAAAAACCGTTAATAAATTGTATCAGTCCATTATTAACGATCAAGAGAGACGGATGCTAAACTGAAATCGACCCAATTAAAAGTTAAAAAAGAGGGAAATGCAATCAAAATTAAAATAATATGAACTCAAGAAGTTGAATCTGGATCCATTAAACCCAGGACGAAACTACAAAACAAATTTCAATAATTAAAATTAGAGAAAACTTTGAATAAATAATATAGAAACCAGAAAAAGGAGGAAATCCGAATGATGAAGAATTAATTAATATATCAACACAATCTGGAAGAATTACCTGACTCAACACAAGAAACGACAAGGTTTTGTTAAGTATAAATTAATTATCAGTAATTGCGAATAAAAATAGTTAACTTTTTCACAACACAATAACTCTCACTCCGAACTTGGTATACTAAATTCTTTCAAGGATTAATTGAAAATATTTATTAAAACTGTATGTGAACCGTAGTATAACCTATGTGCGAGGCCTAAAAGGTTGACACACTTTTTAAACACTAAGAACCAAATTGTATGTAAACCTGCATAGTATTTAAGTAACATTGATGTAAGGTTGTGTACTTTAATAACATCTTGTTTATTTTTTCGTAATCAAAAGAACTCTTTGACTGAATGAATTGTGTAAAAAATTAATGTCAGCATCCATGCTGTTTTAGTCAAACTGCCCAGTCTACATAGCCAACCGCTGAGTTATAATTTATTTATAGCCGGAGCAAACATTTTTATGATGACAACATTTTGTACTTAAATAATAAATAATCAGTGAAGCTGGACACTAATAAATTAGTACTGAACATTAATAACCGTTCTTTGTTTTATTTAATAGATGTCTTAATATTTATGTATTTTAGCAGTGAAGAAAATTTTTACCAGAATTATAGGTTGGCAACACGTCGGACGACACGCGGGATTTGAATTCACGCCCGTCCGTGTGAGTAAGTTGAATTTATTATCATAGAAAAGAAGACGACACAGATCGAAACTTTTAATTATTTTTCTGTAAAACAATTTGGCGCCTATCGGGAAGTAAGTACATTCAATTAAGGACAGGTAAGGAGAAGAACAATACACTTCGGTACTGGTTATTAGTGTGTTTGCGACAGTCATCGTCAGCGTGAGATATGTTATAAGTTGACAACAACATAGTAAGACTTTCAGAGTACGTACAAAGCGATTCTTTATAAATTGGCGCACCAACTAGTGAGGCTAGAAGTAGAAGAAGGACAACATTCTAGCGGCGACTACAACAAATAGACAAGACGAAATGAAGAACAACTCAATGGAGACACACGGAGGGAGAATAAGACCAAATAGATATAGACAACAAGGAAGCGACACTGGCGGAAGATAACGAAACAATACTACCTCCGGCAGAACGGAAAAAAACCACAGAAGAAACAAAATTAGATAGCTTAATAATGATCTTACAGAAACAGAACAAGAAATCGGAAGAAGACGACAGAAAGCGGGAAGAGCAAAGAAAAGAGGACAGAGAAAATTTAAAACAAATGAATGATGAAAGTTTAAAACAAATGAACGAAAAATTCGACAGGAATGACGAGAGTTTAAAACAAATAAGGGAAGAATTGAAGAAACAAATCAAGGAGGACATAGAAACGTTGAATAGTAAGATTGAAAGCAACCATGAAACCTTGAAGAGGAACCAAGAAATATTAGAAGGGAAGAGTGAAGAGCTAAAGAGACAGATCAAGAAGGATCTGGAAACACTGAACAACAAGATCGAAAATAATAATGAAACACTCCAACAACAATTGAAGGAAAATAATGAGAAGAATAAGGAAGAGATGAAGCAGCAAGTGATACACCAATTAATGGAGTACCGTGAAGAAATCAAACAGACAGTCACGGAAACCAACGATAGATTAGAAAAGACCAATGAGAAATTAGAAGAGACGCTTGATAAAATAGATAAAACCAATGAAACAGTCACAGAAGTCCGTAAAGAAGTGATAAGTAAAATGAACGACCTCAAAGGTGAAAGTAAAAGGAAACTAGAAAAAACACGAGAAGAGTTGGAGATGATGAAGAATGGACTAATTAAGGTGCTTAATCTACCAATTACCGACCAGACTGAAATAATGAATTTTAAGGATTGTAGGAGAACTTTTAAAGATATTCTAGAAGGGGCTCTCAACAAACCAGTGAGAAAAAACTTAAGAAAATCTATATTTAAATGGAATATACCAAAAATAGAAAGGCATAATAAAATGTCAATGAGATCATCAATAATGAATGTGCCATTAAAGTATGCATTTAGTAAATTAGATGCTAAAGTGATTGATGTAGGCATGGATACTAATGAACATGTAGTATTAGAAGAAATGCTGTACAAGGTAGCAGAAACCTATATCACAAGGACGGAAATAGTTCTGTACACCAGAGTGATCCGAACGACAAGTGCAGATGAAATCATGGACCATGGGTAAACTAAGTGTAGATGAACGCCGAGAAATGGGACTGATTTCCTAATTACCGACCAAGCAAACCAGTAGCACTAAATTAATTAAACCAGTTAATAATGATCAAATGAAAAACATAGATGAATACTTAAGACAAATTGATGAACAATGACTAAACGGATGGTTTTTATATAAATGGAACCAACCACCAGTTTTTAAATATTGCGGGTTTTGTACTAAAACCAATAGAAAATTATCACTAATTCTTAATATAAAAAGAATTAACTGATATCTGTACAGTAGTGCTATCTGTGGGTAGTTGAACCAACTACTTGCACCTCATAATCATTTCTGTTTTTATATAAAGAGATCCATGAGGCAGTGAATCCATGTGGTGGTTTTGTCGTATAATATTGTTTTTATAACGGTTATTTTAATATAGAGTTACGATAATTTTGTTGTTTTAAATGAGTTTTTCAAGAGGGCGGCTGATGGTTGACTTGGTCAAAAAAGCCATTAACGGAAAAGAGCAAGACTACAATGATCTTGTTCCTGCAATTTACATTGAGGTTAATATTTTTATTTTTAATGTTTAGTTTTAAAACTGTATAAATTTCCTACATGGGTTATCTTTAAGAAACTTAAAAAAATATTAATTTAATTAATGCTGTAAGCTGATGATGCACTGTACTTAAAATTAGTGTTTATGAGAGATTGCAAAAATCGTTTTGTTGTCTACATCTGAAGTGGCTCTTGGTTCCTTTTATATTAATGCCCCAGTTCACATATAGTAATATTTCCTATATTTCTCTATCTTTGTAGGAAGAATCTTCCACTTCAAAATGTACTGATTTTCCACTGGATGATAGTAACCTTACTGATGCCACTGATATTGATCCAACATATGAACCTAGTAGTTCAGATAGTACTGATGACTGTGAGAGTGAAAGAAATGGTGGTGATAAAGTCCGACCAAAAAAAGGAAGAAAAAGGAAGCATAATGTGCAGACATTTGCTTCTCGCAAAAAATGAAGAGACTCTAATAAAGCCCATTACACTATAAAAGGGACCTTTAAGAACCCCAAGACATTTGATGATTTTGAATGTCTGTGCACAAACAAATGCCATGAAAAAATATCAGCCGAATCGAGAAGAAAAATATTTGAAAAGTTTTGGGAGTTAGGATCATATAACTGCCAGACATGTTTCATTGCTGCTTGCTTAAAAGAAACTGATGTAAAACGGAAAAGAGAAAAATTATCTGAGAAAAGAAAATATTCAAGAACCTATTTTTTAGACAAGGTCACAGTATGCCGTCAAATGTTCACAAAAACATTATCTATATCAACAAAGAGAGTGAACACTGCATTGTGTAAGATGCGGTCAGACAAAGTAACAGATAATCGTGGTATCCACAGAAAAGGAAAGCGTCGTATTCCTCTTGATGTTATTAAAAATGTCAAGAAACACATCAGCAATTTTCCACGATATAAGTCACATTATTGCCGTAAAGAAAGTGGCAACGAGGAATATTTGCCTGCAGAAATGACTGTAGCTAAAATGTTTGAATTATATGAGCAAGAATATGCCAGTGGAATAAAAGTCAGTAAATCTTGGTATAGACATATTTTACGCACGCATTTCAATTTACGTCGAAAAAACTGAAAAAAGATACATGCAAGAAATACGATGAATTTAACGTAAAAATGAAAATGACTTCAGTTAGCGAAGAAGACAAACAAGCATTTGAAAATGACTGTAATCTGCATCAGTCTGAAGCACAAAACGCCAGAAATCAAATGACACAAGACATCAAGATGGCGAAAGAGGTCAACAATATCGACACGTTAACTTACGACTTGCAAAAAACTCTGCCTCTACCCCGTATTCCTACCATATTATTTATTATAAAAGACAATTATGTGTGTACAATAGTGGGGTATATTCAGCTAAAAAAAATAGAGGTTACTTTTATGTTTGGGTGGAAGGGACTGCTGGACGAGGTGCCCAAGAAGTCGGGTCTTGTTTGCGGAAACACCTTTTAAGTGATATTTCACATGATATCACAGAACTTAATTTGTGGTCAGATTCTTGTGGTCGGCAAAACCGCAATATAAAAATAGTATTGCTGTTGAACACACTATTTGATGACTTGCCCCATTTGAATACCATTAGATTAAAATACCTAGTATCTGACCATAGCTATCTTGAAAATGATTCTCATTTTGGAGACGTTGAGTCAGCTCTGAAATATCAGCAATACTTATATACTTTGGAATATTATATTCATGTGATGGAAACCTGTAGAAAGAAAAAAGAAAAGTTTTGTGTTTCTGTCATGGATAAGGAAGATTTTAAAGGCACGTCAAAAATAGAAGATGGTATTACTAATAGAAAAAAGGATTTAGATGGTCAGAAAGTGAATTGGCTGAAAGTGAGAGAAATAAGGTTGGGTAGGAGTAAGCCAATGATTCTGCAAATGAGAATGACCTTTGATGAAAATAGCCCATACAGTTCAGTAGATATTAAAAAAAAAGAAGAAAGGAAGGCCAAGCCAGCAGTTTTTTTATTCATCAAACCTTGTTCCTCTTTGGCCTGATGGTAAACCCATCTCCACTGAGGAACTTAACGACATTCAATCAATAATGGGTCTTATACCAGAGACCTACCAAGACTTTTACAAAAGCCTGTATTCCAGAGATGGTGTTGAAGATGACTTGGAAGGAATAGGAGAAGTCGATTTCGACACTGAAGATAATAATAATATTTTCGAGGAAGCAGTTTAGTCCAGCATAATACAATTTTTTTCTAAACATAGTATTTAAATCATTTAATAAATTGTGTTTCATTCTTTTTTTATTCTAAAATCTTAAATTTTAATACTTTGTACAGTTATATGCAAGCAAATAAAGTATGTTTAAACTAATTATTTGTTGGGTCTGTTTATATACCTTATATTCTAGTGATTATCTTTTAAAATAAAAGGAACCAAGTGCCATTTTGATCCATAATAGGCCTATTTTTAAGGAACAGATTTAAATTTTCATTCAATAAACTAAATAAAAATGTTTTTTAGCAATTAACAACAATCTATGAACATAAACGTAATTAGTTTATTATATACACCACGAATACTTTGATCGCTTTTTTCTCTGGTTGATGAAGACTGTGAATGGTTCCATTTATATAAAAACCATCCAATTAAACGACCAAGACAAATTGAATGAGAAGATATACGAAAGGAAATAAATAAGTTTACAAGGAAAATAGAATCAAAGAAGAATAGTCGATGAGGAAAGTTATAAACCAACAGAAATAACAAGAAAAGAACCATAACAAATCAAATGATCAAGAATAAAGTAAGAAAATAATTATTTTAAAAAGTATAAAAGGTGAAATGAATAAAGGAAAAAATGAAAAAGAATAAAAATGTTAATTGTATCAATAAACAGCAACGCTTCAAGTATTGTCAAATGATATCAACAGGAAGAAGTGAGAAATAAATATGACTCGATCAGAGTATTAATGAAATAAGAAATAAAAAATTCCCTTCAAATTATTAAGATTATTGTTATTATTAATAGTCACGAGATGACAGCATCGAAGAATTATTAATTAAGATTGACTGTTGAATAGGTCCAGCAATCATTTAACTGAGCAGAGATGATGTTCCTCTGACCTCAGAAAAAGTGTAGTTTTTGAACGACGGAGTTAGGTTAGCCAATAGAGCCCATCTGAATCGATGTTAGCTACAAAATAGGGACAGTTAGGGAAAATAGAATTTACAGGGAATAATTTATAATGAAAAATCAATAAGCCAGATCGTAAAAGGAAATAATAATGAAGAAGAGATTCAGAATTAAAAGAAGTAAAAGTAAAGGTTGAACTTGAAAATTAACATGAAGCAGGAGAATCCAATAAGGAAAAAATACAATACAATTGATAATTTCATTAAATCTTAGAATCACGTTTTATAAAATGATCAATTTTGATGGAAGGGCATTATATCACATTGCAGAACTCAGACCCTATAGGAGATCCACAAATATAATATAGCTGAAGAAAAGTAAACTAATTTAGAGAATAATGATCAAAAATATACAATGGTAATGAAAAAAAAAAAAAATAGACAAAAATAATAAATGGAGTGAATAGACTAGACTGACAGACAAATGACTATAACCCAACCCCAGTGATTGGCCAGATAAAGACTATAAAATAAAAAAATGTAAACTAATAAAAAACACAATTAATATATCAAATTTAGTAACAAGTATTATATAAGTTATGTAAAAGAAAGTACACCACCAGTAATAAAAAGGTAAACCCATTGATAGTATATAATAATGACAGAAATACTACCAAGAAAGGCTAGGATAAACTCAAATTGTAAAGACTGGATGAAGGAATTCAAGGGACTAATGTCAATAGCCCAAAACACTAAATTCATACAAAGTTTTAGTACTAATTTTGTGAGATAGTATAATACGTGTGTAAAAAATAACATTACTGATATAAAAAGTAAACATAAGATGTTAAAAAACTGACTTTAAGATTAGGTTTTAAAAAATAATATAAACCAAGAGTGAGAGGTAGGTAGGAAGTGTTAATGATAAGCAGTGAAAGTGATAGAGAGGATAGGAAGTAATTAAGATAAACAATTAATAATCTTAATCAAAGAAATGAACCATGGTAATAAACCAGAAACAATAATCAAAATGTTGATAGCAGTGGCGAAGCTAGTAGTTAATGAATGGGTAGGCAAAAATCGTACCTTAAATTTTTTTTAATTAATCACTAAAAGAACGGTGGTTCAAATTGGACGCTGAGGTAGAGTTTGCTGTTAGCGAATGGTTCGCAGACAGCCTTAAAATTTTACTAGCAGGGAATCTACAGATTAGTATAACAGTGGGACTCATGTCTTAATGTTAATGGAGACTTCTTTTAAAATCGCTGAATAAAAAATGCTTTACAGCTCTAAACGTGTTTTTATTGAACAATCCTTGTATAAGTCATACACAATAATACAACTGATTGAACTTCAAATTTTTAAACTTGGTTAGTTTCTACATATATATTTAATGTTACAAATAATTCAAATAACAAACTTGATCATCTGTTAGTTCAGCGGAATAACAGGCACACTTTTAATAACCGCATAAAATAAACACACTTATAAACAACACAGCGCGCTTTAACTTAACTGTTTGGACCACAGAAGTGAGACATGCCTCAACGCTCTATGTGTACAGCGCGGGACAATCCCCCCTCCCCCGCACTTCCCGTTCTCGCCAGCACACTGCTTACATACGATGTATACAAAAAACGCTGAGGCAAGTTCACTACCTCATTCCTTTAAACGAGCTATGCCGAACTCACCTGTTACCATCTAGCAGTCGCTCAGTAAAGCATGTTTCGGCTTAATAAATTCGACAGTCACAGTAACAATATATAATCTTTACGTTACGTAGTTCATATGTATTTATAATTTTTATTCTACAGAATTTTTTAGGGTAGGCAGTGCCTCAATTGCCTCCATGTAACTTCGCCACTGGTTGATAGACAACCAATAAGAAGCATTAGTAGTGTGTAGAACCTATGTTATAGGGATTATGTCAGATACGTTTATAAGATTAAAAGATAAGTTTTGTTTGGAATTAAGCTCAAGTTAAAGACAATATTGTTAGAATTAATTCAAGGAATTCTTTTATTAGGTAAACTAAAAATTAAGATTAAATGTTCAGACAAATGGTAGACAACCAAATAAGAATAAATAATTGCTTATCTAATCCGTCGAGTGACTTACTTGTAATTCCGCTTGACGCGTTTCAGGGCATATGCCCCATCTTCAGAATAATTCCTCTTCACAGAACGTCAGACATTAAGATTAAAATGTAATAAATTAAAATTAAAATCCATGGTTAAAATATTAACTCGTCAAAATATTAAAATATATGAATGCACAGAGAAGCACGCACTATCACAACATGAGTTCACTTCGCGTTATAGCCGGTGTACACCGCCGCGATGTTAATCGCGCACTTAACTGTGGGTGCGCGATTAACATCGCGGCGGTGTACACCGGCTATAACGCGAAGTGAACTCATGTTGTGATAGTGCGTGCTTCTCTGTGCATTCATATATTTTAATATTTTGACGAGTTAATATTTTAACCATGGATTTTAATTTTAATTTATTACATTTTAATCTTAATGTCTGACGTTCTGTGAAGAGGAATTATTCTGAAGATGGGGCATATGCCCTGAAACGCGTCAAGCGGAATTACAAGTAAGTCACTCGACGGATTAGATAAGCAATTATTTATTTAATACAGTGACTTGGATACTTTAAAAATGAATATCAAATAAGAATGTCAACCAATTTCATT
This sequence comes from Magicicada septendecula, assembly GCA_034769895.1. Lineage (NCBI taxonomy): Eukaryota > Metazoa > Arthropoda > Insecta > Hemiptera > Cicadidae > Magicicada > Magicicada septendecula. The sequence continues at coordinate 184,503,046 of CM068371.1, read as the reverse complement.
GTGTTAGCAATTAAGAAACAAAATAGTTATGAGTTCAATAAGAAGAAAACACTATTTTGTTACCAAAATAGTCACAAGGAAGATAATCACAATATAATAAATTGTGTCAAGCCACCATGCACCAAAGTTGTTATTAGTTTATTTAAAGGAGTTGTGTTTTATAAGAAGGAATATGGCTGGATCATGAACAGACCATAAACCATTTTTAATGTTATATGTTATCATAGTAGGATTAAGTGATAATAAAGTGTGTAAGAGATAGTAGAAGGTATAACCAAGCAATTGTATAAGTTTAACAATCCCAATATTACTCATCATTGTAAAGATAGAAAAAAGAATATTAGACAAGAAATGATTTTGTAAAATTATAATAACATTCATTTATTGTAAAATGGCCAAAGTAATTCAAAATTAAACAATGACTAAGTGACAGTAAGCAGAACATATGTAAGTAATAAATAATGTTTAAATTGTATAAAATAAGAAATTCTAGACATTTACAGCTTAGGCCTATAAAATGCCTAACTGTCAAAATTCAGAAAAAGCAATTTGTAAGCAATTAACCATTGTATTTGAAAATTAAGACCAAGTAACTTATTAATTTCAATTATCTAACCATAATAAAATGTCAGAAATAGAATAAACATAAAAAATAAGTGAAATATTTAATAAAATAATATTAGCAAATTGGCCAAAACATTAATACATAACCAAACTCAGTATTGTGGGATATCAAATTAATCTTTGAAAGAAAATAGAGACATTTATGGTAATATCTCACACATTGGTAATAACACCAAGGAATAATAGCAATTATAAAATATTTATTCATTTTGAGCAAAAACCCAAGCTTTATAACAATGAGTACAATGGTTTTCAACCAATAAGATAGGAGCTGGTTACCATAACAATGAAACCTTGTTAAAAAAAAAAAACCGTTAATAAATTGTATCAGTCCATTATTAACGATCAAGAGAGACGGATGCTAAACTGAAATCGACCCAATTAAAAGTTAAAAAAGAGGGAAATGCAATCAAAATTAAAATAATATGAACTCAAGAAGTTGAATCTGGATCCATTAAACCCAGGACGAAACTACAAAACAAATTTCAATAATTAAAATTAGAGAAAACTTTGAATAAATAATATAGAAACCAGAAAAAGGAGGAAATCCGAATGATGAAGAATTAATTAATATATCAACACAATCTGGAAGAATTACCTGACTCAACACAAGAAACGACAAGGTTTTGTTAAGTATAAATTAATTATCAGTAATTGCGAATAAAAATAGTTAACTTTTTCACAACACAATAACTCTCACTCCGAACTTGGTATACTAAATTCTTTCAAGGATTAATTGAAAATATTTATTAAAACTGTATGTGAACCGTAGTATAACCTATGTGCGAGGCCTAAAAGGTTGACACACTTTTTAAACACTAAGAACCAAATTGTATGTAAACCTGCATAGTATTTAAGTAACATTGATGTAAGGTTGTGTACTTTAATAACATCTTGTTTATTTTTTCGTAATCAAAAGAACTCTTTGACTGAATGAATTGTGTAAAAAATTAATGTCAGCATCCATGCTGTTTTAGTCAAACTGCCCAGTCTACATAGCCAACCGCTGAGTTATAATTTATTTATAGCCGGAGCAAACATTTTTATGATGACAACATTTTGTACTTAAATAATAAATAATCAGTGAAGCTGGACACTAATAAATTAGTACTGAACATTAATAACCGTTCTTTGTTTTATTTAATAGATGTCTTAATATTTATGTATTTTAGCAGTGAAGAAAATTTTTACCAGAATTATAGGTTGGCAACATGTCGGACGACACGCGGGATTTGAATTCACGCCAGTCCGTGTGAGTAAGTTGAATTTATTATCATAGAAAAGAAGACGACACAGATCGAAACTTTTAATTATTTTTCTGTAAAACAATTTGGCGCCTATCGGGAAGTAAGTACATTCAATTAAGGACAGGTAAGGAGAAGAACAATACACTTCGGTACTGGTTATTAGTGTGTTTGCGACAGTCATCGTCAGCGTGAGATATGTTATAAGTTGACAACAACATAGTAAGACTTTCAGAGTACGTACAAAGCGATTCTTTATAAATTGGCGCACCAACTAGTGAGGCTAGAAGTAGAAGAAGGACAACATTCTAGCGGCGACTACAACAAATAGACAAGACGAAATGAAGAACAACTCAATGGAGACACACGGAGGGAGAATAAGACCAAATAGATATAGACAACAAGGAAGCGACACTGGCGGAAGATATCGAAACAATACTACCTCCGGCAGAACGGAAAAAAACCACAGAAGAAACAAAATTAGATAGCTTAATAATGATCATACAGAAACAGAACAAGAAATCGGAAGAAGACGACAGAAAGCGGGAAGAGCAAAGAAAAGAGGACAGAGAAAATTTAAAACAAATGAATGATGAAAGTTTAAAACAAATGAACAAAAAATTCGACAGGAATGATGAGAGTTTAAAACAAATAAGGGAAGAATTGAAGAAACAAATCAAGGAGGACATAGAAACGTTGAACAGTAAGATTGAAAGCAACCATGAAACCTTGAAGAGGAACCAAGAAATATTAGAAGGGAAGAGTGAAGAGCTAAAGAGACAGATCAAGAAGGATCTGGAAACACTGAACAACAAGATCGAAAATAATAATGAAACACTCCAACAACAATTGAAGGAAAATAATGAGAAGAATAAGGAAGAGATGAAGCAGCAAGTGATACACCAATTAATGGAGTACCGTGAAGAAATCAAACAGACAGTCACGGAAACCAACGATAGATTAGAAAAGACCAATGAGAAATTAGAAGAGACGCTTGATAAAATAGATAAAACCAATGAAACAGTCACAGAAGTCCGTAAAGAAGTGATAAGTAAAATGAACGACCTCAAAGGTGAAAGTAAAAGAAAACTAGAAAAAACACGAGAAGAGTTGGAGATGATGAAGAATGGACTAATTAAGGTGCTTAATCTACCAATTACCGACCAGACTGAAATAATGAATTTTAAGGATTGTAGGAGAACTTTTAAAGATATTCTAGAAGGGGCTCTCAACAAACCAGTGAGAAAAAACTTAAGAAAATCTATATTTAAATGGAATATACCAAAAATAGAAAGGCATAATAAAATGTCAATGAGATCATCAATAATGAATGTGCCATTAAAGTATGCATTTAGTAAATTAGATGCTAAAGTGATTGATGTAGGCATGGATACTAATGAACATGTAGTATTAGAAGAAATGCTGTACAAGGTAGCAGAAACCTATATCACAAGGACGGAAATAGTTCTGTACACCAGAGTGATCCGAATGACAAGTGCAGATGAAATCATGGACCATGGGTAAACTAAGTGTAGATAAACGCCGAGAAATGGGACTGATTTCCTAATTACCGACCAAGCAAACCAGTAGCACTAAATTAATTTAACCAGTTAATAATGATCAAATGAAAAACATAGATGAATACTTAAGACAAATTGATGAACAATGACTAAACGGATGGTTTTTATATAAATGGAACCAACCACCAATTTTTAAATATTGCGGGTTTTGTACTAAAACCAATAGAAAATTATCACTAATTCTTAATATAAAAAGAATTAACTGATATCTGTACAGTAGTGCTATCTGTGGGTAGTTGAACCAACTACTTGCACCTCATAATCATTTCTGTTTTTATATAAAGAGATCCATGAGGCAGTGAATCCATGTGGTGGTTTTGTCGTATAATATTGTTTTTATAACGGTTATTTTAATGTAGAGTTACGATAATTTTGTTGTTTTAAATGAGTTTTTCAAGAGGGCGGCTGATGGTTGACTTGGTCAAAAAAGCCATTAACGGAAAAGAGCAAGACTACAATGATCTTGTTCCTGCAATTTACATTGAGGTTAATATTTTTATTTTTAATGTTTAGTTTTAAAACTGAATAAATTTCCTACATGGGTTATCTTTAAGAAACTTAAAAAAATATTAATTTAATTAATGCTGTAAGCTGATGATGCACTGTACTTAAAATTAGTGTTTATGAGAGATTGCAAAAATCGTTTTGTTGTCTACATCTGAAGTGGCTCTTGGTTCCTTTTATATTAATGCCCCAGTTCACATATAGTAATATTTCCTATATTTCTCTATCTTTGTAGGAAGAAGATAAGGAAGATTTTAAAGGCACGTCAAAAATAGAAGATGGTATTACTAATAGAAAAAAGGATTTAGATGGTCAGAAAGTGAATTGGCTGAAAGTGAGGGAAATAAGGTTGGGTAGGAGTAAGCCAATGATTCTGCAAATGAGAATGACCTTTGATGAAAATAGCCCATACAGTTCAGTAGATATTAAAAAAAAAGAAGAAAGGAAGGCCAAGCCAGCAGTTTTTTTATTCATCAAACCTTGTTCCTCTTTGGCCTGATGGTAAACCCATCTCCACTGAGAAACTTAACGACATTCAATCAATAATGGGTCTTATACCAGAGACCTACCAAGACTTTTACAAAAGCCTGTATTCCAGAGATGGTGTTGAAGATGACTTGGAAGGAATAGGAGAAGTCGATTTCGACACTGAAGATAATAATAATATTTTCGAGGAAGCAGTTTAGTCCAGCATAATACAATTTTTTTCTAAACATAGTATTTAAATCATTTAATAAATTGTGTTTCATTCTTTTTTTATTCTAAAATCTTAAATTTTAATACTTTGTACAGTTATATGCAAGCAAATAAAGTATGTTTAAACTAATTATTTGTTGGGTCTGTTTATATACCTTATATTCTAGTGATTATCTTTTAAAATAAAAGGAACCAAGTGCCATTTTGATCCATAATAGGCCTATTTTTAAGGAACAGATTTAAATTTTCATTCAATAAACTAAATAAAAATGTTTTTTAGCAATTAACAACAATCTATGAACATAAACGTAATTAGTTTATTATATACACCACGAAAACTTTGATCGCTTTTTTCTCTGGTTGATGAAGACTGTGAATGGTTCCATTTATATAAAAACCATCCAATTAAACGACCAAGACAAATTGAATGAGAAGATATACGAAAGGAAATAAATAAGTTTACAAGGAAAATAGAATCAAAGAAGAATAGTCGATGAGGAAAGTTATAAACCAACAGAAATAACAAGAAAAGAACCATAACAAACCAAATGATCAAGAATAAAGTGAGAAAATAATTATTTTAAAAAGTATAAAAGGTGAAATGAATAAAGGAAAAAATGAAAAAGAATAAAAATGTTAATTGTATCAATAAACAGCAACGCTTCAAGTATTGTCAAATGATATCAACAGGAAGAAGTGAGAAATACATATGACTCGATCAGAGTATTAATGAAATAAGAAATAAAAAATTCCCTTCAAATTATTAAGATTATTGTTATTATTAATAGTCACGAGATGACAGCATCGAAGAATTATTAATTAAGATTGACTGTTGAATAGGTCCAGCAATCATTTAACTGAGCAGAGATGATGTTCCTCTGACCTCAGAAAAAGTGTAGTTTTTGAACGACGGAGTTAGGTTAGCCAATAGAGCCCATCTGAATCGATGTTAGCTACAAAATAGGGACAGTTAGGGAAAATAGAATTTACAGGGAATAATTTATAATGAAAAATCAATAAGCCAGATCGTAAAAGGAAATAATAATGAAGAAGAGATTCAGAATTAAAAGAAGTAAAAGTAAAGGTTGAACTTGAAAATTAACATGAAGCAGGAGAATCCAATAAGGAAAAAATACAATACAATTGATAATTTCATTAAATCTTAGAATCACGTTTTATAAAATGATCAATTTTGATGGAAGGGCATTATATCACATTGCAGAACTCAGACCCTATAGGAGATCCACAAATATAATATAGCTGAAGAAAAGTAAACTAATTTAGAGAATAATGATCAAAAATATACAATGGTAATGAAAAAAAAAAAAATAGACAAAAATAATAAATGGAGTGAATAGACTAGACTGACAGACAAATGACTATAACCCAACCCCAGTGATTGGCCAGATAAAGACTATAAAATAAAAAAATGTAAACTAATAAAAAACACAATTAATATATCAAATTTAGTAACAAGTATTATATAAGTTATGTAAAAGAAAGTACACCACCAGTAATAAAAAGGTAAACCCATTGATAGTATATAATAATGACAGAAATACTACCAAGAAAGGCTAGGATAAACTCAAATTGTAAAGACTGGATGAAGGAATTCAAGGGACTAATGTCAATAGCCCAAAACACTAAATTCATACAAAGTTTTAGTACTAATTTTGTGAGATAGTATAATACGTGTGTAAAAAATAACATTACTGATATAAAAAGTAAACATAAGATGTTAAAAAACTGACTTTAAGATTAGGTTTTAAAAAATAATATAAACCAAGAGTGAGAGGTAGGTAGGAAGTGTTAATGATAAGCAGTGAAAGTGATAGAGAGGATAGGAAGTAATTAAGATAAACAATTAATAATCTTAATCAAAGAAATGAACCATGGTAATAAACCAGAAACAATAATCAAAATGTTGATAGCAGTGGCGAAGCTAGTAGTTAATGAATGGGTAGGCAAAAATCGTACCTTAAATTTTTTTTAATTAATCACTAAAAGAACGGTGGTTCAAATTGGACGCTGAGGTAGAGTTTGCTGTTAGCGAATGGTTCGCAGACAGCCTTAAAATTTTACTAGCAGGGAATCTACAGATTAGTATAACAGTGGGACTCATGTCTTAATGTTAATGGAGACTTCTTTTAAAATCGCTGAATAAAAAATGCTTTACAGCTCTAAACGTGTTTTTATTGAACAATCCTTGTATAAGTCATACACAATAATACAACTGATTGAACTTCAAATTTTTAAACTTGGTTAGTTTCTACATATATATTTAATGTTACAAATAATTCAAATAACAAACTTGATCATCTGTTAGTTCAGCGGAATAACAGGCACACTTTTAATAACCGCATAAAATAAACACACTTATAAACAACACAGCGCGCTTTAACTTAACTGTTTGGACCACAGAAGTGAGACATGCCTCAACGCTCTATGTGTACAGCGCGGGACAATCCCCCCTCCCCCGCACTTCCCGTTCTCGCCAGCACACTGCTTACATACGATGTATACAAAAAACGCTGAGGCAAGTTCACTACCTCAATCCTTTAAACGAGCTATGCCGAACTCACCTGTTACCATCTAGCAGTCGCTCAGTAAAGCATGTTTCGGCTTAATAAATTCGACAGTCACAGTAACAATATATAATCTTTACGTTACGTAGTTCATATGTATTTATAATTTTTATTCTACAGAATTTTTTAGGGTAGGCAGTGCCTCAATTGCCTCCATGTAACTTCGCCACTGGTTGATAGACAACCAATAAGAAGCATTAGTAGTGTGTAGAACCTATGTTATAGGGATTATGTCAGATACGTTTATAAGATTAAAAGATAAGTTTTGTTTGGAATTAAGCTCAAGTTAAAGACAATATTGTTAGAATTAATTCAAGGAATTCTTTTATTAGGTAAACTAAAAATTAAGATTAAATGTTCAGACAAATGGTAGACAACCAAATAAGAATGTCAACCAATTTCATTGTGTTAGCAATTAAGAAACAAAATAGTTATGAGTTCAATAAGAAGAAAACACTATTTTGTTACCAAAATAGTCACAAGGAAGATAATCACAATATAATAAATTGTGTCAAGCCACCATGCACCAAAGTTGTTATTAGTTTATTTAAAGGAGTTGTGTTTTATAAGAAGGAATATGGCTGGATCATGAACAGACCATAAACCATTTTTAATGTTATATGTTATCATAGTAGGATTAAGTGATAATAAAGTGTGTAAGAGATAGTAGAAGGTATAACCAAGCAATTGTATAAGTTTAACAATCCCAATATTACTCATCATTGTAAAGATAGAAAAAAGAATATTAGACAAGAAATGATTTTGTAAAATTATAATAACATTCATTTATTGTAAAATGGCCAAAGTAATTCAAAATTAAACAATGACTAAGTGACAGTAAGCAGAACATATGTAAGTAATAAATAATGTTTAAATTGTATAAAATAAGAAATTCTAGACATTTACAGCTTAGGCCTATAAAATGCCTAACTGTCAAAATTCAGAAAAAGCAATTTGTAAGCAATTAACCATTGTATTTGAAAATTAAGACCAAGTAACTTATTAATTTCAATTATCTAACCATAATAAAATGTCAGAAATAGAATAAACATAAAAAATAAGTGAAATATTTAATAAAATAATATTAGCAAATTGGCCAAAACATTAATACATGACCAAACTCAGTATTGTGGGATATCAAATTAATCTTTGAAAGAAAATAGAGACATTTATGATAATATCTCACACATTGGTAATAACACCAAGGAATAATAGCAATTATAAAATATTTATTCATTTTGAGCAAAAACCCAAGCTTTATAACAATGAGTACAATGGTTTTCAACCAATAAGATAGGAGCTGGTTACCATAACAATGAAACCTTGTTAAAAAAAAAAACCGTTAATAAATTGTATCAGTCCATTATTAACGATCAAGAGAGACGGATGCTAAACTGAAATCGACCCAATTAAAAGTTAAAAAAGAGGGAAATGCAATCAAAATTAAAATAATATGAACTCAAGAAGTTGAATCTGGATCCATTAAACCCAGGACGAAACTACAAAACAAATTTCAATAATTAAAATTAGAGAAAACTTTGAATAAATAATATAGAAACCAGAAAAAGGAGGAAATCCGAATGATGAAGAATTAATTAATATATCAACACAATCTGGAAGAATTACCTGACTCAACACAAGAAACGACAAGGTTTTGTTAAGTATAAATTAATTATCAGTAATTGCGAATAAAAATAGTTAACTTTTTCACAACACAATAACTCTCACTCCGAACTTGGTATACTAAATTCTTTCAAGGATTAATTGAAAATATTTATTAAAACTGTATGTGAACCGTAGTATAACCTATGTGCGAGGCCTAAAAGGTTGACACACTTTTTAAACACTAAGAACCAAATTGTATGTAAACCTGCATAGTATTTAAGTAACATTGATGTAAGGTTGTGTACTTTAATAACATCTTGTTTATTTTTTCGTAATCAAAAGAACTCTTTGACTGAATGAATTGTGTAAAAAATTAATGTCAGCATCCATGCTGTTTTAGTCAAACTGCCCAGTCTACATAGCCAACCGCTGAGTTATAATTTATTTATAGCCGGAGCAAACATTTTTATGATGACAACATTTTGTACTTAAATAATAAATAATCAGTGAAGCTGGACACTAATAAATTAGTACTGAACATTAATAACCGTTCTTTGTTTTATTTAATAGATGTCTTAATATTTATGTATTTTAGCAGTGAAGAAAATTTTTACCAGAATTATAGGTTGGCAACACGTCGGACGACACGCGGGATTTGAATTCACGCCAGTCCGTGTGAGTAAGTTGAATTTATTATCATAGAAAAGAAGACGACACAGATCGAAACTTTTAATTATTTTTCTGTAAAACAATTTGGCGCCTATCGGGAAGTAAGTACATTCAATTAAGGACAGGTAAGGAGAAGAACAATACACTTCGGTACTGGTTATTAGTGTGTTTGCGACAGTCATCGTCAGCGTGAGATATGTTATAAGTTGACAACAACATAGTAAGACTTTCAGAGTACGTACAAAGCGATTCTTTATAAATTGGCGCACCAACTAGTGAGGCTAGAAGTAGAAGAAGGACAACATTCTAGCGGCGACTACAACAAATAGACAAGACGAAATGAAGAACAACTCAATGGAGACACACGGAGGGAGAATAAGACCAAATAGATATAGACAACAAGGAAGCGACACTGGCGGAAGATATCGAAACAATACTACCTCCGGCAGAACGGAAAAAAACCACAGAAGAAACAAAATTAGATAGCTTAATAATGATCATACAGAAACAGAACAAGAAATCGGAAGAAGACGACAGAAAGCGGGAAGAGCAAAGAAAAGAGGACAGAGAAAATTTAAAACAAATGAATGATGAAAGTTTAAAACAAATGAACGAAAAATTCGACAGGAATGACGAGAGTTTAAAACAAATAAGGGAAGAATTGAAGAAACAAATCAAGGACATAGAAACGTTGAATAGTAAGATTGAAAGCAACCATGAAACCTTGAAGAGGAACCAAGAAATATTAGAAGGGAAGAGTGAAGAGCTAAAGAGACAGATCAAGAAGGATCTGGAAACACTGAACAACAAGATCGAAAATAATAATGAAACACTCCAACAACAATTGAAGGAAAATAATGAGAAGAATAAGGAAGAGATGAAGCAGCAAGTGATACACCAATTAATGGAGTACCGTGAAGAAATCAAACAGACAGTCACGGAAACCAACGATAGATTAGAAAAGACCAATGAGAAATTAGAAGAGACGCTTGATAAAATAGATAAAACCAATGAAACAGTCACAGAAGTCCGTAAAGAAGTGATAAGTAAAATGAACGACCTCAAAGGTGAAAGTAAAAGGAAACTAGAAAAAACACGAGAAGAGTTGGAGATGATGAAGAATGGACTAATTAAGGTGCTTAATCTACCAATTACCGACCAGACTGAAATAATGAATTTTAAGGATTGTAGGAGAACTTTTAAAGATATTCTAGAAGGGGCTCTCAACAAACCAGTGAGAAAAAACTTAAGAAAATCTATATTTAAATGGAATATACCAAAAATAGAAAGGCATAATAAAATGTCAATGAGATCATCAATAATGAATGTGCCATTAAAGTATGCATTTAGTAAATTAGATGCTAAAGTGATTGATGTAGGCATGGATACTAATGAACATGTAGTATTAGAAGAAATGCTGTACAAGGTAGCAGAAACCTATATCACAAGGACGGAAATAGTTCTGTACACCAGAGTGATCCGAACGACAAGTGCAGATGAAATCATGGACCATGGGTAAACTAAGTGTAGATGAACGCCGAGAAATGGGACTGATTTCCTAATTACCGACCAAGCAAACCAGTAGCACTAAATTAATTAAACCAGTTAATAATGATCAAATGAAAAACATAGATGAATACTTAAGACAAATTGATGAACAATGACTAAACGGATGGTTTTTATATAAATGGAACCAACCACCAATTTTTAAATATTGCGGGTTTTGTACTAAAACCAATAGAAAATTATCACTAATTCTTAATATAAAAAGAATTAACTGATATCTGTACAGTAGTGCTATCTGTGGGTAGTTGAACCAACTACTTGCACCTCATAATCATTTCTGTTTTTATATAAAGAGATCCATGAGGCAGTGAATCCATGTGGTGGTTTTGTCGTATAATATTGTTTTTATAACGGTTATTTTAATATAGAGTTACGATAATTTTGTTGTTTTAAGTGAGTTTTTCAAGAGGGCGGCTGATGGTTGACTTGGTCAAAAAAGCCATTAACAGAAAAGAGCAAGACTACAATGATCTTGTTCCTGCAATTTACATTGAGGTTAATATTTTTATTTTTAATGTTTAGTTTTAAAACTGTATAAATTTCCTACATGGGTTATCTTTAAGAAACTTAAAAAAATATTAATTTAATTAATGCTGTAAGCTGATGATGCACTGTACTTAAAATTAGTGTTTATGAGAGATTCCAACAATCGTTTTGTTGTCTACATCTGAAGTGGCTCTTGGTTCCTTTTATATTAATGCCCCAGTTCACATATAGTAATATTTCCTATATTTCTCTATCTTTGTAGGAAGAATCTTCCACTTCAAAATGTACTGATTTTCCACTGGATGATAGTAACCTTACTGATGCCACTGATATTGATCCAACATATGAACCTAGTAGTTCAGATAGTACTGATGACTGTGAGAGTGAAAGAAATGGTGGTGATAAAGTCCGACCAAAAAAAGGAAGAAAAAGGAAGCATAATGTGCAGACATTTGCTTCTCGCAAAAAATGAAGAGACTCTAATAAAGCCCATTACACTATAAAAGGGACCTTTAAGAACCCCAAGACATTTGATGATTTTGAATGTCTGTGCACAAACAAATGCCATGAAAAAATATCAGCCGAATCGAGAAGAAAAATATTTGAAAAGTTTTGGGAGTTAGGATCATATAACTGCCAGACATGTTTCATTGCTGCTTGCTTAAAAGAAACTGATGTAAAACGGAAAAGAGAAAAATTATCTGAGAAAAGAAAATATTCAAGAACCTATTTTTTAGACAAGGTCACAGTATGCCGTTAAATGTTCACAAAAACATTATCTATATCAACAAAGAGAGTGAACACTGCATTGTGTAAGATGCGGTCAGACAAAGTAACAGATAATCGTGGTATCCACAGAAAAGGAAAGCGTCGTATTCCTCTTGATGTTATTAAAAATGTCAAGAAACACATCAGCAATTTTCCACGATATAAGTCACATTATTGCCGTAAAGAAAGTGGCAACGAGGAATATTTGCCCGCAGAAATGACTGTAGCTAAAATATTTGAATTATATGAGCAAGAATATGCCAGTGGAATAAAAGTCAGTAAATCTTGGTATAGACATATTTTACGCACGCATTTCAATTTACGTCGAAAAAACTGAAAAAAGATACATGCAAGAAATACGATGAATTTAACGTAAAAATGAAAATGACTTCAGTTAGCGAAGAAGACAAACAAGCATTTGAAAATGACTGTAATCTGCATCAGTCTGAAGCACAAAACGCCAGAAATCAAATGACACAAGACATCAAGATGGCGAAAGAGGTCAACAATATCGACACGTTAACTTATGACTTGCAAAAAACTCTGCCTCTACCCCGTATTCCTACCATATTATTTATTATAAAAGACAATTATGTGTGTACAATAGTGGGGTATATTCAGCTAAAAAAAATAGAGGTTACTTTTATGTTTGGGTAGAAGGGACTGCTGGACGAGGTGCCCAAGAAGTCGGGTCTTGTTTGCGGAAACACCTTTTAAGTGATATTTCACATGATATCACAGAACTTAATTTGTGGTCAGATTCTTGTGGTGGGCAAAACCGCAATATAAAAATAGTATTGCTGTTGAACACACTATTTGATGACTTGCCCCATTTGAATACCATTAGATTAAAATACCTAGTATCTGACCATAGCTATCTTGAAAATGATTCTCATTTTGGAGACGTTGAGTCAGCTCTGAAATATCAGCAATACTTATATACTTTGGAATATTATATTCATGTGATGGAAACCTGTAGAAAGAAAAAAGAAAAGTTCTGTGTTTCTGTCATGGATAAGGAAGATTTTAAAGGCACGTCAAAAATAGAAGATGGTATTACTAATAGAAAAAAGGATTTAGATGGTCAGAAAGTGAATTGGCTGAAAGTGAGGGAAATAAGGTTGGGTAGGAGTAAGCCAATGATTCTGCAAATGAGAATGACCTTTGATGAAAATAGCCCATACAGTTCAGTAGATATTAAAAAAAAAAGAAGAAAGGAAGGCCAAGCCAGCAGTTTTTTTATTCATCAAACCTTGTTCCTCTTTGGCCTGATGGTAAACCCATCTCCACTGAGAAACTTAACGACATTCAATCAATAATGGGTCTTATACCAGAGACCTACCAAGACTTTTACAAAAGCCTGTATTCCAGAGATGGTGTTGAAGATGACTTGGAAGGAATAGGAGAAGTCGATTTCGACACTGAAGATAATAATAATATTTTCGAGGAAGCAGTTTAGTCCAGCATAATACAATTTTTTTCTAAACATAGTATTTAAATCATTTAATAAATTGTGTTTCATTCTTTTTTTATTCTAAAATCTTAAATTTTAATACTTTGTACAGTTATATGCAAGCAAATAAAGTATGTTTAAACTAATTATTTGTTGGGTCTGTTTATATACCTTATATTCTAGTGATTATCTTTTAAAATAAAAGGAACCAAGTGCCATTTTGATCCATAATAGGCCTATTTTTAAGGAACAGATTTAAATTTTCATTCAATAAACTAAATAAAAATGTTTTTTAGCAATTAACAACAATCTATGAACATAAACGTAATTAGTTTATTATATACACCACGAAAACTTTGATCGCTTTTTTCTCTGGTTGATGAAGACTGTGAATGGTTCCATTTATATAAAAACCATCCAATTAAACGACCAAGACAAATTGAATGAGAAGATATACGAAAGGAAATAAATAAGTTTACAAGGAAAATAGAATCAAAGAAGAATAGTCGATGAGGAAAGTTATAAACCAACAGAAATAACAAGAAAAGAACCATAACAAACCAAATGATCAAGAATAAAGTGAGAAAATAATTATTTTAAAAAGTATAAAAGGTGAAATGAATAAAGGAAAAAATGAAAAAGAATAAAAATGTTAATTGTATCAATAAACAGCAACGCTTCAAGTATTGTCAAATGATATCAACAGGAAGAGGTGAGAAATACATATGACTCGATCAGAGTATTAATGAAATAAGAAATAAAAAATTCCCTTCAAATTATTAAGATTATTGTTATTATTAATAGTCACGAGATGACAGCATCGAAGAATTATTAATTAAGATTGACTGTTGAATAGGTCCAGCAATCATTTAACTGAGCAGAGATGATGTTCCTCTGACCTCAGAAAAAGTGTAGTTTTTGAACGACGGAGTTAGGTTAGCCAATAGAGCCCATCTGAATCGATGTTAGCTACAAAATAGGGACAGTTAGGGAAAATAGAATTTACAGGGAATAATTTATAATGAAAAATCAATAAGCCAGATCGTAAAAGGAAATAATAATAAAGAAGAGATTCAGAATTAAAAGAAGTAAAAGTAAAGGTTGAACTTGAAAATTAACATGAAGCAGGAGAATCCAATAAGGAAAAAATACAATACAATTGATAATTTCATTAAATCTTAGAATCACGTTTTATAAAATGATCAATTTTGATGGAAGGGCATTATATAACATTGCAGAACTCAGACCCTATAGGAGATCCACAAATATAATATAGCTGAAGAAAAGTAAACTAATTTAGAGAATAATGATCAAAAATATACAATGGTAATGAAAAAAAAAAAAATAGTAGACAAAAATAATAAATGGAGTGAATAGACTAGACTGACAGACAAATGACTATGACCCAACCCCAGTGATTGGCCAGATAAAGACTATAAAATAAACAAATGTAAACTAATAAAAAACACAATTAATATATCAAATTTAGTAACAAGTATTATATAAGTTATGTAAAAGAAAGTACACCACCAGTAATAAAAAGGTAAACCCATTGATAGTATATAATAATGACAGAAATACTACCAAGAAAGGCTAGGATAAACTCAAATTGTAAAGACTGGATGAAGGAATTCAAGGGACTAATGTCAATAGCCCAAAACACTAAATTCATACAAAGTTTTAGTACTAATTTTGTGAGATAGTATAATACGTGTGTAAAAAATAACATTACTGATATAAAAAGTAAACATAAGATGTTAAAAAACTGACTTTAAGATTAGGTTTTAAAAAATAATATAAACCAAGAGTGAGAGGTAGGTAGGAAGTGTTAATGATAAGCAGTGAAAGTGATAGAGAGGATAGGAAGTAATTAAGATAAACAATTAATAATCTTAATCAAAGAAATGAACCATGGTAATAAACCAGAAACAATAATCAAAATGTTGATAGACAACCAATAAGAAGCATTAGTAGTGCGTAGAACCTATGTTATAGGGATTATGTCAGATACGTTTATAAGATTAAAAGATAAGTTTTATTAGGAATTAAGCTCAAGTTAAAGACAATATTGTTAGAATTAATTCAAGGAATTATTTTATTAGGTAAACTAAAAATTAAGATTAAATGTTCAGACAAATGGTAGACAACCAAATAAGAATGTCAACCAATTTCATTGTGTTAGCAATTAAGAAACAAAGTAGTTATGAGTTCAATAAGAAGAAAACACTATTTTGTTACCAAAATAGTCACAAGGAAGATAATCACAATATAATAAATTGTGTCAAGCCACCATGCACCAAAGTTGTTATTAGTTTATTTAAAGGAGTTGTGTTTTATAAGAAGGAATATGGCTGGATCATGAACAGACCATAAACCATTTTTAATGTTATATGTTATCATAGTAGGATTAAGTGATAATAAAGTGTGTAAGAGATAGTAGAAGGTATAACCAAGCAATTGTATAAGTTTAACAATCCCAATATTACTCATCATTGTAAAGATAGAAAAAAGAATATTAGACAAGAAATGATTTTGTAAAATTATAATAACATTCATTTATTGTAAAATGGCCCAAAGTAATTCAAAATTAAACAATGACTAAGTGACAGTAAGCAGAACATATGTAAGTAATAAATAATGTTTAAATTGTATAAAATAAGAAATTCTAGACATTTACAGCTTGGGCCTATAAAATGCCTAACTGTCAAAATTCAGAAAAAGCAATTTGTAAGCAATTAACCATTGTATTTGAAAATTAAGACCAAGTAACTTATTAATTTCAATTATCTAACCATAATAAAATGTCAGAAATAGAATAAACATAAAAAATAAGTGAAATATTTAATAAAATAATATTAGCAAATTGGCCAAAACATTAATACATGACCAAACTCAGTATTGTGGGATATCAAATTAATCTTTGAAAGAAAATAGAGGCATTTATGATAATATCTCACACATTGGTAATAACACCAAGGAATAATAGCAATTATAAAATATTTATTCATTTTGAGCAAAAACCCAAGCTTTATAACAATGAGTACAATGGTTTTCAACCAATAAGATAGGAGCTGGTTACCATAACAATGAAACCTTGTTAAAAAAAAAAACCGTTAATAAATTGTATCAGTCCATTATTAACGATCAAGAGAGACGGATGCTAAACTGAAATCGACCCAATTAAAAGTTAAAAAAGAGGGAAATGCAATCAAAATTAAAATAATATGAACTCAAGAAATTGAATCTGGATCCATTAAACCCAGGACGAAACTACAAAACAAATTTCAATAATTAAAATTAGAGAAAACTTTGAATAAATAATAGAGAAACCAGAAAAAGGAGGAAATCCGAATGATGAAGAATTAATTAATATATCAACACAATCTGGAAGAATTACCTGACTCAACACAAAAACGACAAGGTTTTGTTAAGTATAAATTAATTATCAGTAATTGCGAATAAAAATAGTTAACTTTTTCACAACACAATAACTCTCACTCCGAACTTGGTATACTAAATTCTTTCAAGGATTAATTGAAAATATTTGTTAAAACTGTATGTGAACCGTAGTATAACCTATGTGCGAGGCCTAAAATGTTGACACACTTTTTAAACACTAAGAACCAAATTGTATGTAAACCTGCATAGTATTTAAGTAACATTGATGTAAGGTTGTGTACTTTAATAACATCTTGTTTATTTTTTCGTAATCAAAAGAACTCTGTGACTGAATGAATTGTGTAAAAAATTAATGTCAGCATCCATGCTGTTTTAGTCAAACTGCCCAGTTAACATAGCCAACTGCTGAGTTGTAATTTATTTATAGCCGGAGCAAACATTTTTATGATGACAACATTTTGTACTTAAATAATAAATAATCAGTGAAGCTGGACACTAATAAATTAGTACTGAACATTAATAACCGTTCTTTGTTTTATTTAATAGATGTCTTAATATTTATGTATTTTAGCAGTGAAGAAAATTTTTACCAGAATTATAGGTTGGCAACACGTCGGACGACACGCGGGATTTGAATTCATGCCAGTCCGTGTGAGTAAGTTGAATTTATTATCATAGAAAAGAAGACGACACAGATCGAAACTTTTAATTGTTTTTCTGTAAAACAATTTGGTGCCTATCAGGAAGTAAGTACATTCAATTAAGGAAAGTTAAGGAGAAGAACGATACACTTTGGTACTGGTTATTAGTGTTGATCGCGACAGTCATCGTCAGCGTGAGATACGTTATAAGTTGACGACAACATAGTCAGACTTTCAGAGTATGTACAAAGCGTTTCTTTATAACCTGTGTTGTGAAATAGATGTATTAACAAGTAAATTTTAAGACCATTGTAAAGTAGAATAAGGAAAAAAATGAAAGATCAAACATGTATAGATGGAACTAAATAACAACAATTCCAGTAGACTGCTTAAGAAATAATGTACAAAATAGGTAAAAAGCTATAACGCAGAGCCTAGCTGGATAAGCAGTAACTGGAAACAGGGTAACATAACCTAAATAAAATGTAAGATAAAAAACTATAAAACTAGATTAAATAGTTAGATCTGATTGTGGCTGATAGTCACATAGACTATTCAGATAGATATTATTATGATATAAATGGGTAATAAAAGTTTTATTTTTGTATAAAAATGTAATAATGTGTGGTAGGAAAAAAGGATCTACTATTGTATGTTTGAAGAATGCTAAAGATGCAAAGAAGAATGTGATGTAAATAATTTAGTAATAGAAAGTGTAACAGATAAACTGACTAGCAGATTATGAAATAAGAATTAACTATTGTTTGTTATGGACAAGATAATAATTTAGTTAGTAAGTGATTAATGTTACACCAAACTTACATCTACTTGGTAGGTAAAAAGAGATAATTTTGTATATAAAACGTGTGCTAGACAATGCCATATATAATCAGGAATGGACTGTGTTTTATTAGATTAAGGTATAAGTAGACATAAATGTTTGTAATGTACAAGTAATAATGTAATTAACAAGATGTTAACTTGGGCAAAAAACCTACATCTACTGTAGAAGGTGGACAGGGACATTACAATGTATAAATGTAATATTAGCTCATGATGTCCACTAATAGATCATATTAGCTATAATGAATAAAGAATAAATGTTAACTTGGATTAGAATTAAGTAATTTTACTGTAAGAAACAAATAATAGTCCAATGTGCCCAAGACTATTAGGCCTATTGTACCAGCCTGTTTTTATAAAAAGTTAAGATTTACAATTGTAATCACTAGTATTAGAATACATGTTAGTAACATAAAATCTTATGTACAAACAAGAAAACTAATAAGGTAACAAAAAAGATAACTTTTAAACATAACTTATTAGAATAGGCCAAACCTTATATTTGTTATTTTGTAATTACTGCATAGAAACATATCTTGTGAGATCTTAAAGTGATCAGGAGAATACAAGCAGTTCATTTGTAATAATATCTTTACAATTGTACATAGCATAAGGAAAAAATGTTAAATTTAAGAATTTTTAGTAATTTTGATCTCAGAAAAGAGAGACCATCCACGACAATGAGTGAGATTTTGACCAATGGGAATTTTTTACTTTTGTGTGTATCAACCCAAAGACTAACACCAAGTAACCCAAAGACTGACGCCAATCCAGGGAGTCTCTTGTTGGAATTCGTAGAGTAAAGAACGGCTCCCCTGTGACACGATAGCCATGAAGTTACCATCAGAATCGAACCTTGGCTAGGTTAGGTGTACAATGATAAATGCAACATAACCAAAAAAGTGTTGTGGATTGTATATACAATCATAAGGGAGTTAAAGTGCATTAATAATTTAACAATGAATAATAAAGTGTGTGCAAAAGTAAAGGAAAGTATAGTGTGCATACTTAAAATTATAAACGACTTATAACGGATTATGATAATACAACTGTAACACTTTATGTACACTTGAAAACTATTTATTCCACTACCATTAAACAGAAACACTAACACTTTTGTAATTTTTTTCATATTTCAACTATTATTTCTTTGTTTTTAATGTTTAAAACTGTATAACCTATTGAGATAGGTTAACCTCAAAATAGACACTGTTCGGCACATACGAACGAATTGTTATTTTAGAGATAAGATATTGTTTTGTTCTATTGAAGTCAACTTTGTATTGTGATGTTTTGTACTTCACAAAAGACATTTTTGTAATTAATTATTGTAGTCACAAGAACCCGAGTTTATTGTATATTGTAACGACGAAACTCTTATCGTCTCTTTTAAGCCACACATTGTTGCGTCAATTTGTAACGATATGACCTTGTATGGTCTGAAAGCCACACATTGTTGCCAATTTGTAACGAGTCGTCGTCCGCCTGTCTTAAAGCCACATGTTGTTGGCGTCAATTTGTAACGACAAGACTCAGTCGTATTCTGTAAAAGTTCTTTATAAGTGTGTTTTGTGTGTTAGCCCCACACGTTGTAGTCATTACTTTATGTTTACTTACTTTGTTTAACTTTCCACGCTGACGATGCTATCTTGCGAGTGTAAACCTTACCTGTCCTTTAATGAATAAATTTAATTCCCGGGTGGCGTCAAATTGTTTATGAAAACAATTAAAAATGTGAAATTGAGCGGTTGTTCTAGACAGTGTTGACTGATTCAAATTACCCTCGCAATTGGCTGGCGTATGAATCTCGCTAGTAGTTCGCCGTGCTGCCGACGTCTAACGCTGGCTGACAATTTCGCTCGTCGCTAAAGTACACAAACTTTGTAATGCAATTTACAATGAAAAAAGGACAGTTATTCCTACTCAGTACTAGTTTATTGAAGTGAAATAGTTAATATTTGTTCATTTGAATACAAAATTATATACTGTTATTAAATAAAGTTGCTCCGGCAATAAATAGACAATTTTCTCAGGTTGGCTAAAGTTGATTAAACGTTTCTAAATTGACATGGCTGTCGTTTTGTGTATATTTTCTTACTGTTCGTTTAATCTGAGTGCTTTCGGTTACGAAAAAATATTAATAAGATGATAATAAAGTACACTACCTTACATCAATGGTACTTATATACTATTATAGTTAATTACAATTCATTTTTGAAGTGTTAAAAAGTGTGTGTTAAAAGTTCATAATTTGTACACAGGTTATTTTCTGGTTACATACAAGTTTATTTTTTATTTTCAATTAATCCTTGAAAGAAATTTAGTTATCAGTTCATAGTGAGAGTTATTTGTGTTGTGAGAAAAGCTAATCAGAATTTATTCCATAAATTCGGGTATTTCAGATATACTTAACAAATCTGTTGAGTTCGGGTGTAGAGTCATTCAGTTCTTCGTTAGGTTGGGTCTATTACGGTCATCAATCTTCCATCATTTGTAATTTGGAGTACGTCTGGCTTCTTTTTTGGATAATGTGGATTAAATAATTAATTTAGACTGCTATAATTTTTTATTGTTCGAGATGTCAGTAATGACGAAAAGCTTAGTCGAACAATAAAAAATTATAGCAGTTAGCAAATTCATAAAAGAAATAGTAAGGATGGCTGCTAATTTAAACAATACGAAGAATTAATTTAGAATATGAAAATCTGGTCTATTGTCTCTGTTGATTGGACTAGTTCTTCATCAGACTTCTTGGATCTTCATTTTATTAAATTTTGACTTATTTTCGATTATTTTAAGTTAAAATTGAGTCGAATATGGTTTGGGCTTCTGTATGTCTTGAGCGTCAATAATGAACTAATTCTATTTATATTTATCGAATATTTCCGATTATAGTACCAAGCCACGTATTTGATAATCAAAATAGTAATGTATAACTTACCGTCTGTGACTTACAGCAATGTATTTTCATTTAAAATTTACATGTTTCGGGACCTTGTCCCATCATCAGAATTTTAAAATCGTTATCTTGTCCCATCATGCGATGGCATAATCGTCGAATATTTCCAAAAATATTAAAACACATTTAAACAAAACAAATAAGAATACACATACAGTAGAGTCTCGGTAACTCGAGCCCCGGTATTTCGAGGTTCCATGTAATTCGAGCTGGAAAAAAAATAATAAATACAGTCAGTAAATGTAAACAACATTCCCGCCATATCGTGACTCATGCCAGACCAAGTGTCTACAGCATGAAACGCTAAAAATAAATATGTAAATAAATCAGTAGCGGACTGACCGCCTCAGCTGATACAAGTGTTGTACCTGTACATTACTACTAAGCTTCGTTACTAGTGTTTGCTTGTTGTTTTAGTTATTTTAGTGTACAGTATATTCAACGTTTAGTTTTTCACTACAGTAAATTGTTATTTATACTGTATATAATGAGTTACAAGAGTAGGCCTAAGAAGAAGTTTGTGCTGCTAAGTGTTAAATTGGAAGCCTTAAAAAGATTAGACAGAGGTGAAACGCTAAAAAAACTTGTTGCTGAATATGGAGTCGGCGAAGTGACTGTTGGTGACTGGTGTAGGAACAGAGACAAGATTGAAAACTATTCTTCTAAAAAGTGTATGGGGATTTTAACCTGTGAACGCAAATCGATGAAGAAATCTGATTATGAAAAAACGAGTGCAGCTTTGTTCACTTGGTGTAGTCAACAGAGGCAAAAAGGAAGTCCTATTTCAGGCCCAATGTTGCAAGAAAAAGCAATGTTTTTCAGGAACCAGTTTAAGGAAGGCGAGGATGATTTTACAGCAAGTTCAGGATGGTTGGATAGATGGAAAGAACGATACGGCGTAAGACAGCTTGAAATGTGTGGTGAAAAGCTATCTGCGGATTCTGAGGCTGTCACACAGTTCTGTGAGAGATTTAAAAAATTATAGAAGAAGAAAAACTTACTCTCGATCAGTTGTACAACTGTGATGAGACAGGACTAAATTTTAAAATGCTGCCTACTAAAACTTTAGCTTCAAGGGAAGAAAATGCTGCGCCAGGCCACACAAAATCTAAAGGAAGGGTGACAGTTCTTGCTGCATCGAATGCAAGTGGAGAACATAAACTGAAGGTAATGTTAATAGGCAAGTCTGGAAAGCCTAGAGCTTTAAAAAACATCACTCCGTCTGCGCTTCCTGTTACACACATTAACCAGAAATCTGCTTGGATGGATAAAAATATTTTTAAGAAGTGGTTTTTTGAAAGTTTCGTTCCTGAGACCAAAAAGTACCTAAAGGAAAAGAACTTGCCTCCCAAAGCAATATTAACCCTTGACAACGCTGGATCACACCCTGACGAAGAAGAACTGAAATGTGGCAAAATTAGAGCATTGTTCTTACCCCCAAACGTGACGAGTTTAATACAGCCGATGGACCAAGGCGTTTTTGAGTGCTTGAAAAAGAAATATCGTCGTCGTCTGCTGCAGAGGCTCCTACAAACTACAGAAGGCGAGGGAACCATAGTGGAATTTCTAAAGAATACTACAATGAAAGACGTAGTTTACTGGGTGGCGGAATCATGGGATGACATAAAGACAGAAACACTAAAGAAGTCTTGGAACAAGATTTTAAAAGAAGAAAATAACAGTTGTAACACCACAGACGAACATGACTTGGTCTTAGCACGACTGATAAAAAAACTTCCTGGTTGTGAACAGTCAAATAAAAATGATGTTTCAGAATGGTTGAATAGTGATGAACAGTTTGAAGTGACCGATGATTCAATCGTTGAAATGCTGAATGAAGCGGCAGAAGAAAATAGTGATGAAGACGTGACTGCAGAGTCTGTACCCGTGATGACTCACGCCGAGGGGTTGGCAGCGCTAGACACTGCATTGCGTTGTCGAACAGCAAGCAGAAGCTACACCGACCGACACGATGCTGCTTAGAAGATGGCGTGACATTGCTGCTAAAAAACGAGGCTCTATTTTAAAACAAAAGACTCTGGACAATTTCTTTAAAAAATAAATTTGTGTGCCTTTTATCTTTTGAGTTTAAACTAGTTCAGGTATGTACTACATTGTTTGTGTTTTCTTATCCGTAAGCAATAAACGTTTGTTTATACATTACTCTTTGTTTTTTTCTTCATCCGTATAATCCGAGTTTTTCCAAATTCGAGGTTGCCTCAGCCCCAATTAACTCGAATTACCGAGACTCTACTGTATACAAATAGCGCGCACAATGGTTTCAAGTGTACACCGTACGGTGACAGACCGCGCACTGGTTCATATCTGCCTCGTATCATAGCAGATGCCGCAAAGCAGTATCGTACAGGATGTTTGATTTAAAATGCAGCTGATCATTCAAAATATGTGGCTTGGTATCGGCATTATTGTATGCTTTATATATTTCGAATTCTTCGAGGGCGTTCATATAACGCCCTTTATTGCAAATGTGAAGGGGTTTTAGGTTAGTATTAAACTTGTGATTCTCTGTGATAAGATGCTTAGCAAATTTAGATCTGATGTTTTCAACGTTGTGAAAGTATGTAGGTGGCTTGTGTTCAGCGAATCTTTTTAGAAAATTTCGGCCCGTTTGGCCCACATAGAAGGCATCACAATCATCACATACCAATTTATAAATCCCTGTTTTAGTTTCAAGGGCTGTTGATTCATGAACACGAAGATTATTTAAAATGTTTGTAGTTTTATACGTGATAATAATATTATTAGTCTTATTTAAAATATAAGTTAGAATTCTAGGCATAAAGGCCGTGTATGGCGTTGAGATGTATTTATATGTATGGTCCACAGGTGTCCTATGTATGTCTGTGTTTTTTCGTCTCTTATGTCTTTTGAGGATACTATTTATTATTGTTTCTTTGTAACCATTTGTGATTGCAATATGTTTAATGGTATTAAGTTCATCATAGTAGTCCTCATTACTGAGGGGCAATGACAGAAGGCGGTTAATCATGCTGTGGAAAGCGGCCATTTTTTGGGACAGTGGATGATAAGATGTGGCATGTATAACAGTATCAGTTGCTGTAGGTTTCCTGTAAATATTAAACTGCAATTTATTATTGTTCCTAGTGACAGTCAAATCCAGAAAATTTAATTTCCCATTGTCCTCGTTCTCCAGCGTAAACTGTATATTACTATTAATACTGTTCAAATATTTGTGTAACTGGTCTATTTGTCGACGTGTGCCTTTATAAATTAAAAAGGTATCGTCAACATATCGGCCATAAAAAATTATGTTATCATTATATTTATTATTGGTAAAAATGAAAGAATTTTCGAAATGGTTTAGATATATATCAGCAAGAAGGCCAGAAAGTGGAGAACCCATTGCTACACCGTCATGCTGGGTAAAAAATTGTTTATCATGAGTGAAATAATTCTGGTCAAGAACCAACTTCAAAAGGTCCATCAATTCATTTGTACTATCGATATCCAACTTATTAGTGTTGACAAGGTTACTTCTTAATATTCGTAATGTGTCGGCCACCAGTATGTTTGTGTACAAGTTAACAATATCAAAAGGAGCCAGTTTGTATTGAGGTTCAATCATTAAATCCTTCACTTTATTAACAAAATCAACATTATTGATTATGCTATGACTATTTGTTATGTTTATATTATGTTTTATTATATTTACCAATTTTTTAGCAGTTTTATATCCAGGAGTGGTAGTGAAGTTTACTAATGGTCTTATTGGAATACCATTCTTATGAAGTTTTGGTAAACCTGTCAATGTAGGTGCTTTTGAGTTAATGGGCTTTAATGATCTTTTGGTCCGTTCATCAAACAAATGTACACATTTATTTATGCCTTGATTTAAACATTTTACATACTGTTCAGTGGGATCTGAATTTAATTTGTTGATGTTATTATTTGCAATCAAGTCTTGTATCTTATCATTGTAATCATTAGTGTCCATAATGACAACCATGTTGCCCTTATCTGCTTTGGTGGTGAGAGCATGATTGTCTAATTGTTTGTGTTTTAACTTCGTTAAAATTTGTCGTTCTTTATTATATTTGTTATATGTATTTGGAACAGAGGAATAAATATTGGTATTATGAATCTTCATGATATTATTGAATTTATTATTTATTAAAAATAATTATTATTATTTATTATTTATGAGGCACGGTTTTTAATGTATGGGTTCAGTGTTAATGTATTATTGTTCAGTAGGGTCCGAGTTTAATTTTTCAATGTTGTTGTTAGCGATAAAGTTCCGTATCTTATCAGTATAATCATTGAAAAATTAAACTCGGACCCTACTGAACAATACGTCAAGTGTCTAAATCGGGGCATAAATAAGAGTGTACATTTGTTTGATGAGCGAACTAGACGATCGTTAAAGCCCATCAATTCAAGGGCACCCACATTGACAGGGTTACCAAAACTACATAAGACTGGTGTTCCGATAAGACCGTTAATTAACTTCACTACTGCACCAGGTTATAAAACAGCTAAGAAATTGGTAAACGTCATTAAATGCAACATAAACATAGTTAATAGTCACAGTATAACCAATAATATTGATTTTGTCAATAAAGTGAAGGATCTAAAGATCGAACCTCATCATAAGCTGGTTTCGTTTGATATTGTTAATTTATATACGAATATACCGGTTGCTGATACCTTACAAATTTTGAGAAATAACCTCGTCAATACTAATAAATTGAATGTTGAAAGTATTAATGAATTGATGGATCTTTTGGAGTTGATTATTAACCAGAATTATTTCACGCATGACAAGCAATTCTTTAGCCAACATGATGGTGGGCAATGGGTTCTCCACTCTCTGGCCTCCTAGCTGAAGTGTACTTAAACCATTTTGAAAACTCCTTTATTTTTTCCAATAGTGTATACAATGATAACATAATATTTTATGGCCGGTATGTTGACGACACCTTTTTGATCTATAAAGGCACACATAGACAAATAGATAGGCTACACACATATTTAAACAGTATTAATAACAATATACAGTTTACACTGGAGCACGAGGACAGTGGAAAATTAAATTTTCTAGATTTGAAACCATTTGTCACCAGAAACATTAATAAATTGGAGTTTAATATTTATAGGAAACCAACTACAACTGACACTGTAATACACGCCACATCTATCATCCGGTATCGCAGAAAATGGCTGCTTTTCACAGCATGGTTAACCGCCTCTTATCATTGCCCCTCAGCGACAAGGATTATCAAGATAAACTAAATACAATTAAACACATTGCGGTCACCAATGGCTACAAAAAAGCAGTAGTAAATAATATCCTTAAAAAACATATGAGACGAAAAAATGCAAACATGCTAAGGGCACCTGGGGACAGTGTGTATAAATACATTTCTATACCATACATGAGCTTTCTACCTAGAATTCTGTCTTCTATTTTAAAAAAGTCAAACGTTGTTGTCACATATAAGACTACAAATAACATTTTAAATAGCCTTCGTACTTGGGAACCAACCGTCCTTGAAAAGAAAACAGGGATCTATAAATTAATATGTAATAGTTGTGATGCTTTTTATGTGGGCCAAACGGGCCATGGTTTTCTCAAGAGGTTTGTTGAACATAAGCCACCCACTTATTTTCACAACACAGAAAATGTAAAATCTAAATTCGCTAAACATCTTACTGATGAAAATCACAACTATACTAATTTTCACACCAACTTGATACCCCTTCACTTTTATAATAAAGGACGTTACATGAACGCCCTTGAAGAGTTTGAAATATGTAGAGCATATAATAATCCTGTTACCAGGCCACATGTTTTAAATGATCAGCTGAACTTTAAATCTAATGTCCTGTATGATACTGTGTTGCGATATTGTCGCGACACGAGTCAAATATGAATCAGTGCGCTGTCGGTTACCGTGCGGTGTACACCGTAAAACTGTTGTGCGCGAACTTTGTGTAATGTGATTGTGTTTTGTGTTATGTGGATTTTAATACTTTAATATATTAACGACTGTGCCATCGTATGATGGTATGAGGAGACATTTTAAAAATTTCTGAGGATGGGACAAGTGTCCCGAAACATGTCAATTGTATAAAAAGACATTTACTAAAGCCACAGACGGTGAGTTGCATAGCGTTTAGTTGATTATAAAATGCGTGGTTTGGACTATAAGCGGATTTATTCCATTAACAATCTTAATATGGTTCACTAATTGTACTTAATTAGTTACTTGCCTTGAATTTTCTAATACAATAGTTAATTTCTTACAATTTGTTTATTTTGGATTTATACAGTTAGGCATTTTATAGACCTAAGTAGTAATTGGCTATATCTTCTTATTTTATACAAATTAAAGATTATTTTACCTTTACATATGTTTTGCTTGGTGTCACTTATGACTTGTTTACATTTTGAATTAATTTGGGCTGTTTTACAATAATTGTATGTTCTTATTACTTTACAAAATCATTGCCTGTCTGTTATTCTCTAATTTCTTTTCCTGTCTTTACTCTAAAGATTATTAATGTGTTTGTAAAATTTTATCTCCTTACTCATATCTATTGCCATTTCTTATAACTTGTTTATCATTTAATATTACTTATAAAACATAACACAAAAATTAGGTTTATGGTCTGTTTACTTTTTTCAGCCATATTCCTTCTTATAAACTTAATTGAACAAATAACTGTCTTGGTGAATAACATTATAACACCATTTATTTTATCTAGCTAATTATCCCTTTGAACATTTTGATTAACATAGGATGTTTTATTTATTTTGCACTCATATTATTTAGTTTATTCTTTTTTTAACTTTACTCTATATTTTTTACTACTTAACCTTTGTAACAATAACGTTCTTAATCATTATGGGATTTTTATCCTGAATACCACTGTATTCCTAATCTACTATCACTATTAATTATAATAACAATATTCTGGTTATTATTATTTTTTGGTATTTATCACCCTTAAACTATAGTGTTAATCACTGGTTTTGGTGTCTTTACCTATATGTTGTGTTTTCTATTTATTTTGGGTTATACTGGCACTTTGCACTTTTTTTTACTGGACTTTAGTGTTACTAGTGGTTATTCCCTAATATTGATTTCTTTTACTCACTTAATCGCCTTCACTTCCTACCTATCTCTCACTTCTGGGTTTTTTATTGTTTTATTCACAATTGTTAGTTAGTATGTTAACAAATTTCATGTTCTGATTCACTTATCATTATAGAGTTATTCATAATATATACTATCTATTTCTCTGGTTAGTGTACTTTAATTGAGATTACTTTGTTTGATTTTAATACTTGTCATTTACATTTATTATTTGTTTGTGCCTTTTTCATCATCATTTGAGTTTAATATTTCTCATTTTATTTTCTTTTTAATTTGTTTGTGTCTTTTTCATATACCTTCTCATTTTATTTTCCTTTTATTGGGTCAATCACTTGGGTTGGGTCATAGTCATTTGTCGCGTCATAGTCATTTTATTTTCATTAGTTTAATATATTTGATTCATAGTTTTTTCCCTGGTAGTGGGGTGGCTTTTTGTGTTGTAACAATATTAACATAACGTAACCAGACATAGGCCTGATTAAGAAGATCATATTGCCAACTTCTGATCTAAAATTTTAACAAGCCTGGACAAATAAAATAAGAAAAATGTTATTCAGTTTAATTTAAAAAGAAAAGTACAGACTTTAAAAATAAAATAAAAGAATATTGAAAGGAATTAATTGTGTTTGAACAATTATTTGTAATACTTAACCTTTTTTGTCAGTTTCTGAATATTAGGTGGTCATACACCTTCAAAGAATAAGTTGGTAGTACCTATTGCTAGTGTACCACGTATAATTTGAATTATTTAAATAGGTAAGTGAATTCAAATGGAATAAAGGAAGGAATTAATTGGAATTAAATAATTTTAATTAGTCCAAACATTAATTATTTTAATTAATGAAAAATAACCTAAAAACCTAGATCCCTATATGTACTTATCTGCAGATACAGGTTAGAAATATGAGCCTATTCCAATTTACTATTACCTATTTTGGCGCCCAAAAGTGAAACTCAATCAGTTCATAAACCAATACTCAATTATCATTGAACATATACTCAATAAGAAAATCTACATATTTATTTGAAAATATCTCGACACAAGCAAAACACACCACGATAAAAGGTTGTGTGTTTTAATATATGTTGTCGTCCTCGTCACTTCACGATGTAGGTTTATAGGCTGCTCCATCTTCACTGCAGCCGTCTCTTCCAGGGCCTACCCACAGATCTTCTGCCAACTGGTCTGCAGTCTACAGCATGTTTTACTAGCCTCTGGTGGTCCATTCTGTAGACGTGCTCCATCCACTTCTGCTTTCGTTCTCTTTTCTTATCACTGATGAAGAATATGTTCAGTTAGGTCCATATATGTTCATTATGCATTAACTGAACAATAACCTTAGTCGATAACCACTCATGTGCTTTAAAAAATTCATTTCAGTAGTTTTTAAATGTACAAACAGGCTTATTACACAGCATTAATGTATATGTTTTGAAATATAAAATATAGGAAAATCAATTCAAACAATAAGTCTCCTGCAAACAATGTTTCAATAATGTGTTTTTTTATTGTGTTATTACCATTTACTTTAATGGGACTGATTTCAGCCACTTTAAAGACAGTAATGTTGATTAGTCTTCACTTGTTTTTCTTTTGTATGAGGCCCCCCCCCCCAAGACCAAATTCAAGATATGCCATTGACTACAGTGGTTCCAAAATCAATGAAACTTGTAATTCCCAACTGAAGGTAATGAAAACTTCCCTAGCAATAGCCTATAACAAATCCTGCCAAAAACATAACATTATACCACCACATCCAAACATTACAATAAAACAAAACACACACGCAGCACGTTTAACAAAACAAAGAGCTGAAAACATATATTTACGCAATATAATAAACAACCTATACTACAAGAAAGACATACTTAACAAAGAAGCATATAATTTACACGTAAAACTAACACAAATGGTACACCACATAGAACTTGAAAACATAATACAACACACACAAAACAGAACTGACAAACTCAAAATGATAATAAAAGATAGACATAACAAAAAATTATCAAACATTATAACACGCAAAATAGAACCAATCCCCACGCCGACACACAAATTCCACACACGTACGGTTAACACAACAGACATCATATTCAATGAAGAAGAAATAAATTTATTAAACAAAGGCCTCAAACACAATTTAAAACACAATAACTCCAACAACAACAACAACAACAACAACAACAACAACAACAACAACAACAACAAACATACACTTGACGTAATCATTGACACAGAAACAGCCATTCAAAACACACACAACAACGACCAAGAACTCCTATGCCATGACATAAAACGAAGATTAAAACACATAATAAAACAACAACCAAAACAACAAAATAACGAAACTAAAACGTTGAAAAATATACAACAAAAACTAAATGAACATAACCTAACTATAGTAAAAGCTGACAAAGGAAACATAACAGTCATCATGAACAAACAAGAACGCAACAGTAAAACAGAAATATTCTTTTCCGAAAACAATATAACACAATTAACTAAAGACCCCACAATAAAATACCAAAAACAAATTAACAAATTCATAAATAATGCAAAATACATAATTCAAACAGACAACATTAAAACAAATTAAACCTAACCCCCCAAAACTAAATGTATTACCTAAAATACACAAACCCAATATACCCATTAGACCATTGATAAATAACACACAAGCACCCTCTCACAAAATCGCCAGACACCTAGATAAACTAATCAGAAAACACATAAATTTAACCAACAACACATCTGTTAAAAACAACATAGATCTAGTCAAAAAACTAGAACATATCCATATACCACACAACTCAACATTAGCATCATTTGATATCACGAATCTATACACCAATGTAACAGTCAAAGAAACCATACAAACACTTGAACACCTACTCAGACAAAACAACACACCTGAAACACACATACAAGAAATCATCACACTCACTAAAATAATCACAGATAAAAATTACTTCACATACAATAACAAGATATACACTCAAACAGAGGGGCTCCCTATGGACTCCCCCATCTCAGGTATACTAGCTGAAATATTTATACACCATATAGAACAAGAACATCTCATACATAACAACAAATATACCAACAAAATCATATATTGGCATAGATATGTAGATGAAATAATATTATTATTCAGAGGTAATAAAAAACAAGTAGAACAGTTCCACAAATTAAATACAACTATTACATTAACGACTCAGAACACAAAGTTTTTTATAAGTAAAAACATAAAGTTTTACCTTACAACCTGAACCGGTTTTCCCCTTTAAAAGGCTTCTGAAAACTGGTTCAGGTTCTAAGGTAAAACTTTATGTTTTTACTTATAAAAAACTTTGTGTTCCGAGTCGTTAATGTAACAGTTGTATTTAGTTAAGTAACGGACACGTCATGGACAACGAAATCCAAGAATTCCACAAATACTTCAACACGATACAACCCAAACTCAAATTTACCATAGAAATAGAAAAAGACAACAGCATAAACTTTCTAGACCTAACCATCACCAAATCAAACAATACACACACATATAAAATCTACAGAAAACCAACCACAACTGACATGGTCATCCACAATACATCAAATCATCCAACACAACATAAACAGGCAGCCTTCAATCATATGCTACAAAGACTCACTAGAATACCAATGAATAAACAAGACTATAAAGTGTAACATTAATTACATTTTAATACATACAAATATAAATACATAAAATTGAAATTATTTTTATCTTCCACCTACCTTTGAATCTTCCTCCAACCCAGAGTTCGGCACACGAACATTAAGATGCAAGTGTGATTATCAGGTTACCCAACAAACGTACGCTACACTCATTTGGTTGATGGAATTCAAAATTTTATTATCTAATTATTTCCTTTTAAATAAAATGTCAATTGGAACTCAACTTTCTCTCCTTTTAAGACAGATACAACATTTATTTAAACATTTTTCTTATTCTAATATGCTTTTAATTAATTTAATTAATGCTGTTCCAAAATTTGGTAGTTCCCCAAAAAATAACCCCCCTACTAAGTCTAACAAACCACCGGGTTAGCAAAATAAAACAAACCACAAGCCGGTTATATCAGGTAAAATTTATGATTTGCCACCATTAACTACTTTCACGGTCATGATCCGGTGAGGTCATGACCGCACTTAGGTGGGGAATCTACAGCTAAAACATAAAACGTAGATTGACATTAATAAAATTTACGTGAACAGAAATATGCACATCTTATTTTCCAAACGCTATCTCAGCTTGAACATTCTTTCAATTTTCAAGTTTAGATGAATATTTAAATCCTTGTTTACATCAGTTAGTATTTAATTTATAATTCCAGTTGAAAGTAAAGTTAAATTCATTATTACAAGTTCATTAATAAAATCATCTTTTCAATTAATTTAATTACCAAATTAATTTAATTATATTTATTTCTCAAACTCTAAGTTGCAGTAATTACCTCATTATTATTTTGTCTGAAAAAAAATTAACTTAAATTCTTTTATGTCACAATAAGATTTTGCTCAAGATACTGATTCATCAAGCTACCACAGTTATCAGCTTCCACACCTGGCTATACACATTAGTCAAAACATCAACACACCTGTTTACATTAACAGTTGTCTGCCAGACTGGTGTTATAAACACTCTGTTTCAACATTCATGGTTACGTCATATACTGACACATATACTTACTTCAACTGTTAATTTCTCTGAGTCTTGTAGTTAACATATTTATCAAAATCTATTTATTACAGTTCAAACCAAATAAAATTTTAAATTCACCTTTCAGTTATTATTACTTTTCAATTACAGTTTCTATTTAATACCCTTATCTCAATTCATTTTGATTATTGAATCCCAATCTTTTCACACCTGTAAACATTTTATTCTATCTGATTGGTATTATAAACTTTATACTTACAGTACATTATACACCTATTGACATGAACACAAAATACACACCACACACACACACACACCAATATCTCCACGTAACCTCTGAAACATTTAACAACAATGTTATTTCATATCAAACAATTTAACATTTATTGGTTAGTATCAAATTCACATCTCATAGAATAATTCCAACTCATTAGAAAAAATTCAATTATACAACATTTAAATCAATCAAAATATTAAAACATCTCAAATTCATTATTGAAAATACAAGTTCAATTGCTATCAAAACAATTACAATTCGCTAATTACTGTCTTCAAAATTAATTTTGTTATTTATTTAGATTGCAAATATTAATATTATTATTATCATCACAACAATTTCCATTACATACACATATACCTAACATTTTACAATATACACAATTAATTTCACTATCAGTTTATTTACAATTCTTCATCATTCATTATTCAGTTATATCACACTTCATTGTCCAAGGTTGCGAGGTCTGAACTATAAAACAAAATATTTAAAATTGTCCATTTATGAATTTCAGCCTCCATCATCAAAAATTAGTCTGGGTTTCACATAACGATTTTCAATTTTATTTACACACATCTGGCTATCTTGTGTGTAATAACCATAAAATTTCAGTTTATTCATTTTACCACAATAATCATAAATTAAGTCAACATTATTTATTTCTGTCCAGTCTCCATTAGTAATTACATTCAATATCGGGTCAGTTATTTTCTCATTCATTACCACATAAGGTAAATTATTATTATTCAAACATGTATCAAAATAATTCTCATTCTCTACTTTAACAGGTAAGTATTTCATATCATTTAACATCTCTTTCAACTCATTATAATTTCTCTGCAACTTATATAATTCTATCTCTCTGTCAACACACAATTCTCTATCTAAATCTCTCTCATCATAACACCATCTCTCGCTTTCAACACCATTCCACACAGAGGGTACAAACTTATACAAAAAAGGGAAACAACTTAAATCTTTCATTAAATAGGGTCTCTTGCCCTCCAATAATAACATTTTGAACACCTTGGTTCATCACAAATAAGGGGAAAATTTACCCTCTGCCCTCCATATTCATCTACTCTTTCTTTCCATTCTTTTTCTAATTCATCAACGCTAATTACTACCTCTTTACAATATATCACTCTCTCTCACTCACTATTTCACTATCTATTTTCAACGTATCACTCTCTGATACCACCCTTTCAATCACATTACCATTTTCAATATCATTGTTAACATTTGTTACCTTACTCTCTAATACCACATTTTTAATTATATTCTCATTTTCGACATTATTGTCATCATTTGTTAATTTTTTATTATCATTATTATTTTTACTTTTCTCTCAATATCTTGTTTCAGTTCGTTACAACTATTTTCGCATTTCATTTTTACTTCATTAATATTAAATTTAATTACATAAAATTTGCTGTCAAAACTATTCTTTTGTTCATTGAATTTCTCATTAAAATCACTACTTTGTCTGTCGAATTTGTCATTCATTTTAGTGTCACTAACATCAAATCTAGCATTTATCATGCTATATAAACGTGTTAACATCTCATCTATATCAGATCTTTTACTTTGGACTGGCGTTGAATGAATTCCTTCATCCATAATTTTTGACTCAGTCCCACTCAATTCAATATTCATGTGGCTTTCGTTTTCAATGTCAGTTAAGCTGACATTCTCGTTATTATCTGCCATTTTTATATTGTAAATTTATTAATTTTGTTTCACTACTCTTTAACTTACATCTACAACATCTTATATTTAATCTAATCTTAACTCATTGTCTTGCGTACTTTACGTAATTTTTTACGTACCGTTACTTAACCTTCAACTCAAACTTGCATCTATCGTAGGTGTGGAATTTTAATTATTCAAATTCGAGTCCCTGTTCGGGCGCCATTTGTAACGTTAATTACATTTTAATACATACAAATATAAATACATAAAATTGAAATTATTTTTATCTTCCACCTACCTTTGAATCTTCCTCCAACCCAGAGTTCGGCACACGAACGTTAAGATGCAAGTGTGATTATCAGGTTACCCAACAAACATACGCTACACTCATTTGGTTGATGGAATTCAAAATTTTATTATCTAATTATTTCCTTTTAAATAAAATTTCAATTAGAACTCAACTTTCTCTCCTTTTAAGACAGATACAACATGCACATTTATTTAAACATTTTTCTTATTCTAGTATGCTTTTAATTAATCAAGGCGAACCCAGTTTGCCACACTCTCACATTCAGACCTTTAAAACCCCTTTTTATAGAACATAAGAATACGTATAAAGGAATAGTGTTACTTTCTGAAACAGCGTCGCTGTCGACCACATGGCGCGTCCTGTAAATTTCTTGCACTATGTCCCAACTGTTATTAGTTCATTTTTTACTCCGAACTCACTTGATTTTATGGCGTTACCTGTCAATCTCACTTTTTTATACTGCTTTTACAACTCCGATATAAACTTGGTTAGTCGGTTATAATTTCAGGCCCCACAGCCGGCTGTATTCATCCGGCTGCGGCCACGGAGGTTAGTTGACTGGGGAGAAAACTTTATGTGACGATGTTACTTGCGGGCGGGCATCACTGCCTTGCCGGCGAACAAATTTCGTCGCCGCACACAGCCTTCATTGTCAATGTCTTGGTAGTTGTTCACCTGACACATAGGATTTTTGAGTGTTAACCGTCGACGATATTTCACTGCCTTTACTTTCGTTTATGTAAAGTTAGGCACTCCGCATATGTGGGTGCTTGTGCATTTGTGAGTGGATGTCACACAACCGCAAAGTTCTAGGAAGTGTGCTACAGTTGACAACACATTCTTTTCAAATATTTCAACACAGTTACTGCGTACCTTTGCATTGTTTAGACTGCGAGTTAGATTCAAACTGGGGACTGGCCACATATATGAAGTGAATTATGCAATTTTAATAACATCAAAACCAAAATTAATAAAGTAAAAAACCCTTCTAATTCGCCCCATTACAAAAGATGAACTTAACATCATAAAATACATAGCCCTACAAAATGGATACAACCAGTATTTAATAAACAAATTACATAGGCAGATCCAAAACAAAAACAACAAAATAAATATCGGTATGGAGAACCATACATGACTTCCATATTCTAAGATTTATATTTAAAATCATTTTCAGCCAAACAGCCAGGCTGTGTCTTACCTGCCTTTTTATTGCTGTATTAAATGAAAAATATTATATTACATTAAAATGAAAAAATTATAATTTTGTTGCCAGGCAATAATTTTGTTTTTAACAATTACCATTGTTTCAAAAAGTTTAAATAAATTTTCAAGTACTTTACTCTTGTTAAAACGTAAAAGGTTGCCGGTAAACTACCCCTTCCCCTTAACCGATCTTCACCAAAATCGAAAGTCATTGAGACCTCTACAATTCAGGGACGTATGCAAAAAATTATTTGATTCTGTTTGAATTTGCGGCTGTTATCGTTTGCCATAGAAAATACGCTTGATAAAAAAACGTTGCAGGTAAACTACCCCTTCCCCTTAACCGATCTTCACCAAAAACAATAGGTCTTGAGTACTCTACAAATCAGGGCTGTATGCAAAACATTATTTGATTCTGTTTGAATTTGCGGCTGTTATCGTTTGCCATAGAAAATACCCTTGTTAAAAAAACGTTGCTGGTAAACTACCCCTTTCCCTCAACCGATCTTCACCAAAAACAATAGGTCTTGAGAACTCTACAATTTAGGGCTGTATGCAAATAATCTTTTGATTCTGTTTGAATTTGCGGCTGTTATCGTTTGCCATAGGAAATACCCTTGTTCAAACATAAAACGTTACAGGTAAACTACCCCTTTCCCTTAACCGATCTTCACCAAAAACAACAGGTCTTGAGTACTCTACAAATCAGGGCTGTATGCAAAACATTATTTGATTCTGTTTGAATTTGCGGCTGTTATCGTTTGCCATAGAAAATACCCTTGTTAAAAAAACGTTGCAGGTAAACTACCCCTTTCCCTCAACCGAACTTCACCAAAAACAATAGGTCTTGAGAACTCTACAATTTAGGGCTGTATGCAAATAATCTTTTGATTCTGTTTGAATTTGCGGCTGTTATCGTTTGCCATAGGAAATACCCTAGTTAAAACATAAAACGTTACCGGTAAACTACCCCTTTCCCTTAACTGATCTTCACCAAAATCAACAGATCTTGAGAACTCTACAATTCAGGGCTGTATGCGAAACATTATTTGATTCTGTTTGAATTTGCGGCTGTTATCGTTTGCCAAACAAACAAAATTACCCTTGCTAAAAAAAAACCGTTGCAGGTAAACTACCCCTTTCCCTCAACCGATCTTCACCAAAAACAATAGGTCGCGAGTACTCTGCAAATCAGGGCTGCATGCAAAAAATTATTTGATTCTGTTTGAATTTGCGGCAGTTATCGTTTGCCATAGAAAAAAAATCTACAGACAGACACACAGACACACAGACAGACAGACAGACAGACAGACAGACACACACACACACACTTTTCGGAAAACGACTTTTTTTCATGTTTTGAGTGTAGTAGAATCAGAATCTGCAATAATCTCGAACAGGATTTTTTTTGCCATCACCATACTTCCATTCCTTAAGGAATATGGAAGTAAAATATCGGTATGGAGAACCATACATGACTTCCATATTCTAAGATTTATATTTAAAATCATTTTCGAAATGAAATATTACCATAGAAACTACTTCTTTCTACTTAGTGCTTCAGCCTTAACCACAGTACTGTGGTCACTAACGTATACCACCTCACGTTATCGCACTCGATTTTCACTGATGATGGAAGTCGATGGCATTGCTGAAATGTCTGGTTTTGTAGAAAACATTTGACTACGGCCAAATATGCCGGGAAGGAATTTTAACAAAAACTACTTCTTTGTTGCCGATAACGTTGTACACATATATATCAGTGGCGAAGTTACATGGAGGCAATTGAGGCAATGTCTACTCTAAAAAATTCTGTAGAATAAAAATTATAAATACGTATGAACTACATAACGTAAAGATTATACATTGTTACTGCGACTGTCAAATTTATTAAACCGAAACGTGCTTTATTGAGCGACCGCTAGATGGTGACAGGTGAGATTCGGCATAGTTCGTTTAAAGCGAATGAGGCAACCTGAACTTGCCTCAGCGTTTTTTGTATACATCGTATGTAAGCAATGTAGTGGTATGATAGGGAAGTGTAGGGAGGGGGGATTGTCCCGCGCTGTACACATAGAGCGTTGAGGCATACCTCACTTCTGTGGTCCAAACAGTTAAGTTAAAGCGCCTGTGTTGTTTCTAAGTGTTTATTTTATGCGGTTATTAAAAGTGTCACTGTTATTCCGCTGAACTAACAGATGATCAAGATTGTTATTTGAATTATTTGTAACATTAAACATATATATATAGAAACTAATCAAGTTTAAAAATTTGAAGTTCAATCAGTTGTATTATTGTGTATGACTAATACAAGGATTGTTCAATAGAAACACGTATAGAGCTGTAAAGCATTTTTTATTCAACGATTTTAAAAGAAGTCTCCAATAACATTAAGACATGAGTTCCACTGTTGCGCTAACCTGTAGATTCCCTGCTAGTAAAATTCTTACGGCTGTTTGTGGAACCATTCGGTTACAGCAAACTCTACCTCAGCGTCCGATTTGAACCACCGTCCTTTTAGTGATTCCTTAAAAAAAATTTAAGATAAGATTTTTGCCTACCCATTCATTAACTACTAGCTTCGCCAGTAAGCAAATTAATGTCCATTTTTTCGGCTTGCACGCGTTATGTTGGTGTGGGTTTCGGCACTTTCCATTTAAAAATCGTGCAAATGTAAGAAAATAAACATGAGTGAGGCCAGAAATCAGGGCTGTATGCAGAAAATTATTTTATTCTGTTTGAATTTGCGGCTGTTATCGTTTGCCATAGAAAATACCCTTGTCAAAAAAACGTTGTAGGTAAACTACCCCTTTCCCTTAACTGATCTTCACCAAAAACAATAGGTCTTGAGAACTCTACAATTCAGGGCTGTATGCGAAACATTATTTGATTCTGTTTGAAATTCAGTTTAATTTATATGATGTAGTGTGCCTTTTGTCAAAGCATGGGTCTTTGTTATGCCTTCAACTGTAAAGCATGTGCTTAGGCTTGTATTACAAAGTAATTTTTCTGATGATGTAGATTATGGTAAAGAAACCATCTCTATCTCTAAGTGACACCTCTAAGATAAAACAGTTTAATGTTCCTTTGTTTCTTCAGTCTGCACTATCTAATATCGACAAGAACAAAATGGCTGATGATGAGTTAACCACACAGAAGCACATTCTGACAACAATATCATTGAAAATATTCTTACCCAAAGGGGAAGAAGAAAAGGTAAATCTTACCCCCTAATTCAAAAGAGTCTTGGGATGCATTGAGGCTGGTATCAACCTATTTTATATGTCATTATATCAACACTTCAGTACAGCAACAAGTAATAAATATAGAAAGTAAGATTGAAAATTATTAGTACAAAACAAAATGCAGACAATAACAGATTTTAAACAGTGATTAGCATGAAATTTAACTGACATTATTATGAAAAAAAACTGTAAAATAACCGCTTGTAAAAAAACAGGTTATTATTGAAAGTTTGTTTAGTATAGTATAATTGAGATGTGTTTTTAAATTTAATCTTAATAAAGTGAGTGGAATTATATAGTAGTGTACATAATTTTCATTTTTTCTCTCCAAAAGATCTGGAGTCTATTTACTTTTATTTTTATATAGTTTTTATATATACATTTTAAGTATGCTCCAATTGTGCTTTCTTTATTTTAATTATTTTTATGCCATAATTTGACAGCAGATACAAAAATAAAAAAATGGTCATTTTGCTAACCTTCCCAGTAACATAATTTCTCTATAACAAAAATGTGTAGTGGTTTCTTGAATTTCATTATACGTAGCTTTTACTGTATTAAATTGTCTTCTACTGTTAATTGTAAAAAGAATGTTAGATTAATGGTCCACAAAATGGAATATTAAACTCCAAAGTAAGGTCATTTACAACACTACCTGATTAGACAAGTTTTTTTTTTACCATTGTATTTTACATTTCAAGTTGAATTAATTATAAACGTTCTCAATAAAATAAATAGGCAGATTATGGTTACAGTTAGCTGTTCCTGGTTCTAAAGGTATGAGCCTGAATGGAGATGACAGTCGACTCAACGTGACAAACAATTTACGTATTATCCCTGGAGATGCTTGGGATGTGGAGATAGGTGTCAGCTATTTGTTTGATTCACCTGTTTATTGGCAGCTTCCTGCTCAGTTTCTTGGAGACAAAGTAAGTCACTGTGCCTCATTAATTTGAAAGTTGGAATAACAAATGTAGAGAAACTGCTAGTGTAGAGCTCAAATCAAAATTATTTCATAAGATTTAGTTGGTAAAAATTAATACTGGTACGTGTTTTAATACTTTATCTTTTCTTCACGACCTCCATATCAGTTTCTTTAAATCATCAAATTGCTGGGAGTCATAAGTGCTTGTGTGTGTGTGTTTGTGTGTGTAGAGTACACTACATAGTGTATTCAGGACTAACTTCAGACAAATAGTTATATAGTCATGGCATAGAGGTAGCAGCTTGTATGAAATCAAGTAACTACATGAATGGAGTCAGTTGAAAGGTAGTAGCTTCTCCTTTCCATTGCCTGACCACTGCGTAATCTTCTGACAGTATGTGTATAATGTTGTACAATCAAAACTATATTCTCATTCTTAATACATTTTACCAAGACAAACACTGTTAATGTTTTTTGTCTGCTTACTCTGTATGTCCTGTAGGTATTGTCATATGGAGGCTACTTAAGATTCACTGTAGAGACAGAAGGGGAAAATACTTTATTACCACCTCAAGTTTTGTCTTCATACCCTCTAATCCAGATGCAAGGTAACGGGCGCATCATTTTGGAACACTTTCCCATTTTAACTACCCAACCTCCCCGGCAAGAAGTCAGGTAATTTATACTTTTATTATTTTCTCTGTGTGTGTGTGTGTGTGTGTGTGTGTGTGCGTGTGTGCGTGTGTGTGCGTGTGTGTTTTCACAAACATGTGTTTCAGTCTGAGGGGAAGAATATCTAATAATTATTTTAGTTGCCTGTAATAATATTGTGATGAATAATTGTTTTAATTGAATATAAACATAATGAAAGCAGTAAAGAACAGATTGAGTTCATACTTGTACATGAAAATAATTGCATTTCATTTTGAAGAGAGTATCAGTTTCATTCCTCAGGTTAGTGAGAACAAATACTAAAACATAATAATATAAGAAGTATTATTTTAATATAATACAAAAGCATATTTAACATGAGTAGAGCGTATTATTAAAATAATAACTGCCTGGTTCATGTGCAGTTAACATTTAATTTTTACACTAGCATTCATAAAAATTATTTAAAAATTAATAAAACGTTAAAATCCGTTTGCTTTAGCACTAAGGAAAATTAAACACACAAATTGAAGGAATAAGAACCTGCCAAGAAATATGAGTTGCAAAAATACCCATTACTTCCTTTTTGAAGTATTCCAAACAATTTGCCAGGTCAATCCATCTGTGTAATTGTCTGCCTTTTCAAATCTGGGTATTGTTGCCTGTTTTGAACTTCCTCAGAGTACCTTTGGTTGATTAAATTTGTTCTTCAATTTATTACAGTATTTTGTATGAAGACAAACATAACAAATTCTCTGTCACCTTTATATCAATGAATTGCGTTTCCAAGCTTTCCACCTTTAACACCACATCCACATGATCATTACACACCTTATTGTATCTTAAATTTCCCTATTCAGTTTGAAAGAATTTCTACTGCCTTTGTTTTCTCATTCTTATTATATTGCTAAAAGTATCTTAATTGCACAATAAAATTTATGTGGTAATTCAAAACAATTGTAGATAAAAATCTAAATCTAGGAAGTGTGATAAAACAGTATTGAGACTGATTAAATTAAAATGTACGGTATGTATATCGTTTACATATACAAGCCATTAATCTCCTTCAAAGTAGACTCCTTCTGAATCCACACAGTGCCTCCAGCATTCTTGTTTTATGATCATCTGTAGCTGCAGATGAAATCTTGAAAACATCTTGATTCTTGAAAACATCATGAATTCTTGACATCTTGAAAACATTTATTCTTGAGCACTGTTTTTATCTTTGGGAGTAGAAAGAATGGAGGCTGGTGAGTATGAAGGTTATTGGACTACTGGGATGATGTATTTGGATAGAAACTGTTGCACATCATGGGCTAAGTGTGCTGCAGCATTGTCACGATACAGTTTCCATCTGAGCTCTTTTTCTCTGCATAGATCCCGCAAACATCAAAGAACTCCAGGGCAGTACTCCTTGCTTACAATTTGTCCTATTGGAGTATACTCGTGAG
Organism: Magicicada septendecula; assembly: GCA_034769895.1. Lineage (NCBI taxonomy): Eukaryota > Metazoa > Arthropoda > Insecta > Hemiptera > Cicadidae > Magicicada > Magicicada septendecula. The sequence goes on along the minus strand of CM068371.1, from coordinate 184,459,837 downwards.
TAACAATGCTCTTGTAATCTAAAACATTGTCAGTGTCGCCATCACCTGGCTGTGAACTTGCCGAGCCTTATTGGTTCATGGAGAATCAGGCATCTTCTACCACAAAGATTGAATTTTGTCTCCAGATTGTGCTATAAACCCACATTTCATTGGCAGTAATTATTGATTTGGCACATTCTAGCAAATCAAGGGTGATATTCCTTTTGCTCATCTGTCAGCAGTTTTGGAACCAACTCTGCTGCCACTCTCACCTTGACCAAATCAACAGTCAAAATGGTTTGGACTGATCCAAACGAGATGTTGAAGTCAATGTTAAGCTGTCTGATTGTCAGGCAATGATTAATTAAGATGGATTTGTGGATGTTTTTCACCATTACAGCTTTTTAAAAGGTTACAGCTTCATGTTCGTCACTTCCAACACTCATTCTTGTGTCTTTAAACCTTTAAAGATACTAAAAAATCCATGTTTATGACATTGTTTCACTTCTGTAAGTTGCAAGTAACATTTGGTAAGTTTCTGTAGTGGTTTTCCCATTCTTTTGACATAAATGATACGCACACAGTTTCCATAATTTCAGCAGATGGTGATGACGAAGATGTCAATTTAAAAGGTCATAATTATATTTGATATGAGATAAAATGTTTGCTTAAAATTTATGACTAGTGGAAATGTGACATTGCTTTATGTCTATTAACATTCGTTTACAAAAATATGTATGTTTTACAGTCTACACAGTTGTTTAAAAAGGTGTTTAACTGAACAGTTTTGAGACAGTGAATGAAATTTTTATAATTATTGGTTACTTTAATTAGTTACTATTTCATTTAAAGTATTCAAATATTTTGTTTGTCTTTTAAAGTGATTAATATCACTTCAGTTATTTTAGTTTAACAAATTTTATAAAATTACTGAATCTTCCACAGATTTCATGAATCTTTCTGGCGAATGAAAAACAACCCAACAGACAAAGTGAGTCGTGAGACACTCATGGTTGCTCTGCAAAATTTACAGCATATTCTTATCCGTGCAACTGATTCTGTCGATTTTACACAAGCTATGTAAGTTACAGTTTAAGGTCATAATGTTTAACATAAAACTTCTGCATGTGTTGAAAATCTGACATATTATATTAAATTAGCATGGCATGTTGGAAACATGAAGTAATTTTTAAACTGATTGTTAGAATACTTGTAATTTTGAAACAATCAGAAGTCAATCATCTGACAGTAAACAAGAATATGTAAGTAAGATTAAGAATTAGAAATCAAGACAAAAGAATGGAAGAAATGTAAACTTAGTTAAAGGATATCCAAGTTCCTTTTTTCATTACTTTCGTAGCTTCTCTAGTTTTTCTATTTCATTCAAATTGATTGTGTGAAATGGTTAGGATTTAAGAAAGGCCTCCAAAAATCTGCTGCGCAAAACTCTCCCCCCCCCCCAAAAAAAAACAAAACCCCAGAGATGATATCTGAATTTATAAGCAAGTAAGAAAAACCCAAACATATGACTCACTGATCTATATAGTACACACAGCTTCACTTCCTTGTGGTAGTTTCAATTCAAATAAGAACATCTATAATATAACGCGCTAGGTAGTGTGTCCGTTATCGGTATGTTACCATAGTAACAAGTAAATAAACAAATGATATTTACCAGCATCGAATCCGTTCCTATAGTTTTTAATGTTTTTACTATGCGATTGTGTTGACATGTTTTGTAATTTTGTATACAGGTACATCTATATATTTTGTAATTGTCCTATATTTCTGTATATGTTTTAATTGTGATATTTATGTTTATACGTATTTCTGATTATCCAATGAATAAGTAATGAAATACGATCAAATATGCCTCCTAAACGCCAGCAACCACCAACTGCTGAAGAAATTGCAGCAAAAAAAGCGCGTAATGCTGAAGCTCAAAGACGCCGTAGAGCAGCCATGTCAGAAGAGCAGCTTCAAGCAGAATGTGAAGCTAATGCTGTAAGTCATCGGCAACACAGAGAAAACATGCCACAAAATCAACTTCAACAAGAGCGCGAGGCAAATGCTGAAACACAAAGGGTTGCACGCCAACATCAAAGAGGACGTCTGAGTAGATATGTCCGATCCCGCAACACCGCTTTGCTTCCCGAAAACTTCAATGAAGACGAAATTGAAGAAAGTTATCTTGGCCCAATGGACGCTAAATGTCCATTTTGCAATGCCACGCATTTCAAAAATGAATTAATGTCAAATTGCTGCCATAAAGGGACCATTGCATTAGATGAAATACGAATGCATCCCTTCATTACAAATTACATGAATGGATCTGATCCAAATTCCAAAAGTTTCATGGAAAACATAAGATCCTACAACAGTGCAATGGCCTTTGCCTCAATGGGAGCACAAGTTGACCAATCAGTGACCAGACGTTCAGGCCTTTTTGTTACAGAATCCATGGGAAAATTTATCACGCTACATCTGCATTACACCCAAATCAAGGTGAATTACCAAAGTATGCCCAACTGTACATTTTGGATTCGGCCCAAGCCTTGACAGAAACAATGAACAATCAAGCAAACAATGGATGCATTCGTGTCGTAATGGAAAACCTCCAAAAACTTCTTGGAGATATCAATCCGTTCTCTAGAGAATACAAGAACATGCTCAGATTTGAACAAGACGAAATGCTAAAGGCAAATCGGGAAAACCGAACGCCAATTGAATATAGCATGACTTTCTTGAGAGAAAGAGTAAATAATGTGCTCCCCGGCAGAACCAACGCTCCCACTGCCAGAGGAGAAATTGTTGCCGTTTTTCACAGTGCAGATGGTGCACCCCCAGAAAATCGGGATATTACAATTTATCCGAAAAGCGGAATTTTACAAAATATATCCATCCTGAGTAGACTCTGTGACCAAATGTGCTACCCTTTGCTTTTCCCATATGGGGATTCAGGGTGGACCACAGATCTGAAGAAAGCTGTTCAAGGAAATGTGCCCCAGCTTCAGTGGTATTCATACCATTTTGCCATTCGTGATGGAAACTTTAACAAGTTCCTCAACGCAGGAAAGCTGACTCACCAATTCATGGTTGATGCCTATTGCAAGACCGAGGCAAACCGTTTGAATTGGTTTCGAAAAAATCAAAACACAGTAAGAGCTGAAGACTATGATGTCCTTCACCGATTTGTGAACAACCACAATTTTGATGACGTTAACATATTGCCTGGAAAGAAAGTTATATTGCCTTCAACCTTCCAAAGGAGTCCAAGAAATATGGCTCAAAATTACCAAGATGCTATGGCCATGGTCAGGAAATGTGGCAAACCTGACTTATTTGTAACATTCACGTGAAATCCTAAATGGAGGGAAATCAGGGAAAACTTACTTCCCGGTCAGCAACCATGCGACCGGCCTGATTTAGTAGCAAGAGTGTTTGAGTTGAAACTGAAATTGCTACTTGAAGACTTAAGCAAACATCATAGATTTGGATGTGTTAGGGCTATGCTCCACGTGATCGAGTTCCAAAAACGTGGTATACCACATGGGCACATATTGCTATTCATGGCCCCGGAAGACAAAGCCTGGGAGAATGAAAGAATTGACAAAATTGTCTGTGCAGGACTCGCTGATAAAGATGCCCACCTGAGGCTACATGAAATTGTAAAATCCTGTATGATACACGGCCCATGTGGTCCATTAAATCCAAACGCACCGTGTATGGAAAACGGCAAATGCTCAAAAGAATTCCCAAAAGATTTCTGTGCCGAGACCAACAGCAATGTCAATGGTTACCCAAAATATCAACGCCGAGATGATGGTAACTTTGTTGAACTTGGGGAAACAAAGTGGATAACAGATGGGTGGTGCCATACAACCCATACCTGTCTCTGAAATACAACGCCCACATTAACGTAGAGATTTGTAGCTCAATTCAAAGAGTTAAATACCTGTTCAAATACGTTTACAAGGGGCATGACTGTGCAAATATTCAACTCGTTACTGTTCCCACAGAACAGGAAGCTACTAATGAATGAGACGAAGTAAAAAATTACTTGGAGACTCGGTATGTAAGTGCACCTGAAGCATGCTGGAGGCTCAGGGAATACAAAATGCACCACCAAACTGATAATGTGGAAAGATTAAATGTCCACCTTGAGGACAAGCATACAATATGTTTTATACCAGGCAAGGAAGCTGAAGCTGTACAGCAAAAACCCAGCAAGTCTAAACTTCTGGCTTGGTTTAAACTTAATCAGGAAGACCCTAATGCCCGAGAGTATTTATATATTGAAATTCCCGAACACTATACCTGGGATGACAAAAATTCTAAATGGAAACCACGTCTTAGGGGACATGAAACTACAATTGGCAGAATGTTTGCTGTAAGTCCCACGGATAGAAAAAAATGGTTCCTCCGAATTCTCCTTCTCAATGTTAGAGGAGCAACATCTTTCGAGGACCTAAGAACGGTCGAAGGAAATCCTATCCCCTTTGCAACTTTCCAAGAAGCATGCATTGCAAGGGGATTAACTGATGATGACTCAGAATGGGATACTTGCCTAACAGAAGCTGCAACCCATCAAATGCCAGTAAAACGTAGGCAGTTGTTTGCATTTATTTGTATCATGTGTGAGCCGTCAAGGATGCAGCAGCATTATTCGACAGACATAAGGACAATCTTATGCAAGACTATAAGAGACGCTTTCCTGATGGAGAAAAAGCTCTCTATTTGACGGTGACCCTGACCTTCCCTTTACATTAAGACGAAAACAGTTTCCATTTAGACTTGCTTTTGCTATGACCATCAACAAAAGCCAAGGGCAAACACTGGATTCAGTTGGTATTTATTTGCCATCTCCAGTATTCAGTCATGGACAACTTTATGTTGCATTTTCAAGAACAAAGTCCTTTCAGCAAGTCAAGGTAAAAGTCTTAGGAACCAGGGCCGGACTGGGACCCCTAAAAGGGCGCGGCCCTTGACTTGGCAAAAGGCGCATTCTGTGGGGTCTGGGGGGGGGGTATGGAATAATAATGAAAAATTTTTAAATTGTGACCTTGAAAACCCATTTATATACCTTTTTTGACTGAAAAATGCCAAAAATTAGTATTTTTTAAATGAAAAAATTAAAAGTTTATTTTTTTGAAATTTGCAAAGTAAAGTTTTATAGAGATGTAAATAAAAACCACATTATACCTTTAAAAAAGTATTAAATGGATTAATCTAATATGTAGTATACTAACTACTAACAAACAAGAATCCTCAAGGTATAGTACATTTTGTCTTGACTGATTGGCTTTTATTCTAAACAAAAATTTTTTTTTAAGAAAAGAAACGTCTAATGTTCTTCTAATTATTTATATTACTAATTAATTGACAAATCAGAGATTTATATGCATTATCAAAGATATGAATGGTAATTATTGCATTCTTTATTAAGAAAGAGGAAGTGAGGAAGGCCAGTAATTGTTAGTAGAAGGACAGCCTTTCTAATTATTATTAGAAGGACAGTAAGCATTTCATTTCTTAGCTTTGGCAACAAAGTTCATTTATAATAGTTTCATTGTTAATCACAGTGAGTAGTTCTCTTTCTGACTGCATCAGGAGAAGAGCCTCTAGGTTGTCGTTGCTCATGGACGAACGAATTCTTGATTTGACAAGTTTGAGTTTAGAAAAAGCACACTCGCAACTCACTTGGGTCAGTGGTATTGTCAATAGGTACTTATAAGCCTTGTTAAGCTGTGGATACATTATACAGTACATGTTGTATTCATATATCAGCTTATAAGCGCACTTGACACAAGACTGACAAGGTTTTTTGTCACGTCACTACACATGATTGCTTGTTCACATTCATCATCCGATGCTGAACTGGAATAAATGTGGAAGTCTTCTTCATCTTGAGTTTTCTTAGGGTCCTGATAGTGGTCTTTTAATGACAAGTTAATACTTGGCCACTGTTCAACAAACGATTCGAGTTCTTCTAAGAGCTTCCCTCTGTCAATGGTTGGGATCAGAGAGCATATTTTCTCTAATGCTTGTTCTGGTATTCCATGAGTTTTTAACTCAGAGAATCTTTGAGAATCAAAGCATGAAAGATCCTGATAAAATCTGTTTTGATCAGAGAACCTTGTTGCTATGCTGTGGTTAATTTGGTCAACCACAACATAGAACACATTAACTTTGAAACTCTCTCCACCACTAAATGAAGTTTCTTCGACTTCGTCGCTTGTTTCATCTGGCATCTTTTTTATTTTCTTCTGTCTTTTGGCAGGCAGTTCACTCTCGATGTTAATGTTATTGCAGTATTCATCCAAGGACGGAGTCTCTTTAACTTTACGAATCAGAACATTTGTCATGAACTTGACAAAATTTTTTGCAGCATTAAGAATGTCCGGGAATTTATTTCTGGCATTCTTCAGACTGTCTTGAGCTGATGAAATCAAGTTCCAGGCCTGTGCATAGTTAAGATTCTTCATTTGAAGATAGTCTGACAAAGGTGTTGTCGACTTGAAAATTAACAAAAACATCATAGGCGTAAGGATAGTTTCGAATGACAGAAACTTTTGAAGAAGGCTGTTTGCTTCGTTTCTTGTTTTGGGGCTGAAACCTTGTGAGTTAGCCACGATAGAAAGAGAAATAACCAATTCAATGTACACGGTTTTTGCCTGTTTTCCTTCATCGCACGGCAACTTCATCCAGTTATTATAACGCCCAAAAATTTTAGAAGTGGCATCACTTTTGGACCTCCATCTGGTTGCTCCAATCGCACCTAACCTGAAACTTGGATTTTGCTCCAAATAAATATCCAGTCTCTTGTGGGAATCTCTGATAAACACTTGAGTTTGCTGTAACAAACCAAAAAACGATATCAAAGCAGTTACATTCTGGGCCATATCTGTCATAACAAGATTCAGAGAATGAGCATAGCACCACGTGTGGATGTGGTTTGGGACCTGCTCTTGAAGCCTGGCTGAAACACTTTTGTACTGACCACTCATGTTTGCAGCCCCATCAAACGAGTTGGCAATGCAGTTGTTGATATCAAGTCCTGTTCTATTTAACATTTCAATGAACGCAGTGAACAAACTTTCTCCTGATGATGACTGCACACACTTTAAGCCAATAATCCTCTATTTCACTTCTGTTTCTAAAACGTATCTTAGTACAATCACGCACTGACCGAAACCAGAGACGTGTGTTGTTGTGTCCATGAGAACTGAGTATGATCTAGCTTCCTTTACTTCATTAGCAATATTTATCTGGATCAAACTTTTTATAATCTTCATTATTTTATTCATGGTGGTTTTGCTTAGAAATGTTATTTGACTTCCTCTTCCTCTTGCTTTAGAATTCACATCTGCAGATTTCAATGTCGCTTTACTCATTTCAGTAACCTTTTTGACATGCTTATTCAAATTGCTGTCATAGTTACATAGAAGGAGAATTATTTCCAAAAAGTTTCCATGGTTTAGTGAAGGGTCATCAAGACTACAGGCACTTTCTTCTGATGCCCTGTAAGCAAGACCTTGTTTGCCTATTAGTTTAATAACATTGATAACAGCAGACACAACTTGCCTTCGATCAAGTACATCTTTTTCCCGTTTTTTAAGCTGTTTCTCATACACCAGCTTATCAATGGTCGATCCGTTGTCATACGCAATTTTCGCCTTAACTGAGTCTCTATGAGCTACTGACACTTCATGCTCTTCTAGAGTTTGTGTTAAATGTCTGTAGCGGTCAAACCCCTGACAGAAAACCGACGAACCATCTGTGAAGACCAAGCAAGTAGTGCAAAATAACTTCCTGTTACTAGTGTTGTAGATAAGCCAATTGCGTTTGAATATTTTGCCATCAATATCTACACTGAATATATTTTCACTAAAAGGCAGTCGTTTAGAAGATTTGTCACGTTGAACAGGATGATATTGGAAGAAAGACATAATGTCTGAGTCTGTCTGGCTTGGTTTTTTAAAGTACTTGTCATTGTCATGGTCCAAGTTTAACACTTCATTTTTTTTAAAAAGAGAATCATTTTGAGTATTGTCTTGAGTTACTAGTGTGCGTGCGTGATGTTCATAATCAACGTTCTCAGTATCGTTTGCTGCTGGACTTGAATTTGGTTGTAGAACATAAAAACTGGTTATCTTGGGCAAGTTCTGAGCGGCCTTTTCCCTCTGTCTAGCGACTTTTTCTTTTCTGAATTCATTTCCTGACTTCCGTTTTTTTGGCATACCCCCTTCCATTGCGCCCTAAAAAAAAAAAAAAAAAAAAAAAAAACAGTCTTAACCTTTTGACTATACAAACTATATACGGACGGGACAACTTGTTAAATGCTTTTAAACGCAAATGCTTTCACTTTATAATCTGGTGGAAAAGTCACATTAATTTTATGATTTAAACTATTTTTTGAATCATACAGTCAGCAGACAAGAAAATTCAAAGAACTATCAAAGAAAGTTATAAATTTTTAAAATTTGTAAAAATAAACTAAGTCTGATTCTGACACCGTTGTAGCCACCAGGTTTTGTTATACGAATATGTTGTTTTCCAGCATGTACGTAATTTTGTTAAAAAAAAATAGCAGGTTTTTACTTACAAATTAAAAATCACGCAAGCAATTACACGGTATCGGCGGCGCGCGAGCGACTTCTAGACTAAATAATAAAATTCTTACCTGAATAGGTGCGACTTTAGGAATGAAAGGTGTCTGTAGAGTTGTAACTGGTTGTGGTTGAATAGACTAGAGACACTATAAACTAAAACTATAAACAAACAAACCATGACTCGAGGGTGAATGCACTGCACCTGACTGTGAGCTAATTGATATTGTCTTTTGCGGAGAACTGAAGAGGTGGGGACGCCAGTGTTTTGTTTTGTCAGCTGGTTTACCACCGACCACGTCACCGAGAGCATTTCCTCCTCTGGCACAGCGCCGTGATCGCCTGTCGCTGTCGCATTCAGAACAGAACCGGTATAATATCTTTAATCTCATTAATTAAATTAGGTTACCTTCACATTTTTTAACATATTATGCTTCTTAACAACTAAGGGTGCACCGGCCCGCTGGCCGGCGGGCCGGCGGGCCAGTCCGGGCCTGTTAGGAACTGACCAACAAGGCAACTTAAAGAAAGATCACAGAGTTTACACCAAAAATGTGGTCTACAAAGACGTTTTCGCCCAATAATAAAATTTCATAGCCAATATGTAATTAAATGTATATTAAATGTATATGTAATTAAATGTATTTAATATATGCCAATAAATAATTAAATATGTGCTAATAAAAATGCTCGCCACCCGGGCGTAGAACGGGTACTTCAGCTAGTATTTAAATACTGCTTTACTAAAAATTACATATGAATTTTATACGAAATACCAGATTTTGTAAATATCAGTATTTGCATACTAATACCAGATTGGTATGTTAATATATAAATCTTTACCCATGCTTTATACATGGATACACTTGCATAACTTCATGGATACATTGTTTACAGTTTACGTGATGTGACACTAGACACAGCGGTGCTAATTCCAGGCAAACCACCTCCTATAGTACATGGAGTAGCATTGTGCAGTGTCCACAGGAATATATCACTGTTCCTATTATTTACAAATTCTGAATTACACATGACATAAAACGTCCCATAATGTGCGGTTACAACTGCGTATAATTGTAAACAATTTTCCTTGTCAAAAGTATGTATAGAAATCAAAACCTTTCCAACACAGTTCTTTCTTTAATAAAATTCAAAATCTACTAAAGTCAGCTGCATGGAACTAGTATCGTCAAGGTCACACCGCTTACTTACAGCGTTGCCACTAAGCAACAGTTTCCCTTTCTTCCGAAAAATGCTACACTAGTAAGTAAGCCTACTTAATGTAAAGAATATAACAAAGTGAGAAAGTTTGTAATACATGCATTAGAGTACATTGTTACATTGTCAATAATTCTTAATAATAATTACATCACAATTAATATATTGTTAATAATTAATTAACAATTAATTTCCGTATCTTATACATAACATTCAATTCGACGCGTCAGCTATAGTTTGTTTGAACGAATTTTATACGCATCCTGTGTCTTAAGCTTGCCCCATTTAATTATTGAAGACACCGCACTATTCGTGACTCAGAAAAATATTCTATTTTTATTTCCTGCGCTGCTTATTAATAATTAAGTAAAAAAATTAGAACTATACTATAAGATGTTACATGCACAAGTAGCATAAAAATAATGGTATGTATAAACGTGAAACGAATTGGATTTCTTAAGAAAATAAGGATAATTTTATAAACAACAAATACAAATGTCTCATGAAATAAATTTAAAATTCCTTATTTATTTATATATATATATATATATATATATTTTAACTTAAATCTTTAAATATAGAATTTAAATTTATAATTCTATATTTTATGCATTGTCCTTACTAATTTTATAATTAAAATTTTCCTTATTTTATGAACTATAGAATTCCTTATGACTATTATAAATAAGCAGTATGTTGAAAAACTCACCTTAAATAGGGTTAGTCACACAATTATCACTTTGCAAAGTGATAGCACAGAGCACATTCATAACACTCCTGAAGAAAACACGCACGCACGGTTTTTTATGTTTCAATAAAAATAGAAAATACTACGCTTCGCTATAGACACGTTTACCACCTATATACACTTTTTAACACTCCTGCAGTATTCGTCTTCGGATTCAGTGGACTCAGGTTCGCTGTCACTACTCACACGTAAGTGTATGATGAAGGGCTCCACTGTGGTGTCTCTCGTGCACTGCTTTGAGTAATCGGCTTCTTGTAGTGCCTCCGCATGTCTTACGCACTTCTCCCAGTCTTCCTGAGTTATCCTGTCCAAAGCTTCGTGTGCAAGTTGTTCAATATCGGCCAATCTGAAAGTCGTATTCTTGTTTGCAACATACCGTTTAACTTGGGCCCATATCAGCTCGATCGGATTATACTGACAATGATATGGTGGCAGGCGCACTACTGTATGTCCCATTTCATTTGCCAGTTGATCCAATTCGTACGTCTTCTTGGCCGTTCGGATCTCTTCTTTAGAAAGAAGTTCATCCCTGGTTTCAGCTGTGGAAAATGAAATTCTCTTCTTACGCAGCCACTCCATGATATCCGCTTTACGCCAGTTTGAACATGGTGGTTTATCTATTTGTACAGAATGATAGCTGGCATATCCATCACGATGACAGAGCCTTCTTCCAAGGAGCGCAACATACCAACAAACCAGGTCTTAAAAACTTCAGCATTCATTTCTGTGTGGTAGTCAGATGCAGCTGAATGCTTACTGCCACGAAAGACAAGTTTGGCACCTGCTATGAAACCTGTACTTGCGGATCCAGCATGTGCAATAATCAGCCGGCCACCTCTACCAGTAGGTACTTTCAGCCCACCGTTCCCTCTGGAGTCTTGCCAGATGTATTTATTCGTATGATTCTGTGATATCCAGGTTTCATCCAAATAAATTATAGGCCTGTTGTCCTCCGTACGATGTATATGCATGGTTCTCAAAAACTTCGCTCTCAAGGCAGCAATGTCTCTGCGCTCCATTAAAAATTTTCGTCCATCGTTGCACTTCTTAAATTTAAAACCAAGCACTTTCAGAAGGCGAAGAACGGAGGCTTCTGAACCAGAATAATTGATTTTCTGACAGAGATCAGCTCGAATTTTGCTTGCAGTGGGGTATTCCCCTCGGTCGTAATATTCTAGTACGGTCCTGCGGACTATTTGTTTATTAAAATCGTCCAGTTCAGTGTTTTTGTGTTCCCGTTTATACCCTTTCCTTGGAGAACTGAACACAACACTCACGCCTTGATCATCTGCCGAAGCAACGGTATTGCTAATACGTTGCACCGACTGTTCAGAAATGCCACAAGCTTCCGCTGTCAATTTTCGAACTTGTGCAAAGTTTATGTTCCTCCTGGCTTCTTCATTATACTCAAGATTTTTAAAAAACTTGTAAACGTTTGCTATGATGACTTTACTTTGTTTTCTAATGTCCTCTCGGCCCGCACGTACACCACCGCTGCTTCTACTCGAACTAAATGTAGGATACTGTTCCTCAATATCACTCATAATAAATACAAATTATTGAAATAAACTAATACACACACTGTCTACAATAAAGACGTCAACTGTTCACATGAAACGCACAAAATGTCTGTCAACAATACTAAGGACGATAAATATTTTGGATGTTTGTTGCTAATTCGTCTCTTCCTCACCTCGTCCACCCAACCTACTTGGAATGGGGTACTGTAACTGAAATGGGATTGGCTTTTGTCACAACAGCGACAATTTTGTTTACAGAAATTGCTCAGTCCTATTTATCTTTGTGCAACGGAAGAAAGGTAGTAGCGCGGGCAGTAAACATACACATTTTTGAGGGGATTGTAAAATGACAAAGGCATTCATAAAAGTGTCAGACAGCAATATTTACCGAAAAGACATGCCGACAGGGTATATGCAATGTGCATACCAAATGTGTACATATACCTAACAGAACTTCCGAACCATATGCCTTAGGAATGACCGTGTAGAGAACAAAAACAGATTCATTTACAAAAGGGAAAAGACCGTGAGTATGAAAAAATTAAAGCGACAACAGCAGGCAAGGTCAGCGTTCTCAGACAACTGTCAGTCTGTAGGATAACCGCCCATGAAGAAAACAGTAAAACTTTAATAAGTAAGTGCACTGTACGGAAATCACAAAATAACTGACCTAATGGTACTTCGTAAAGTTAGGGTGTGTATTGCTAAAAGGTTTAGATTCTAACATAAGAAAAACCAGCGCAGTATAAATAGTAGTTTCAGAGAACTGCAAATCGTAACAAAAAAAAAGCCAAAGAAACAGAAGAAACGCAAAGATAGAAATTCTGTAGATATTTACGCGACAACAAAAAATATGTTGCCGACTCACACAAATTTTTAGAGCTCAAATACTGGCGCCCAGAATTTAACTGAGTAATGTTACCCACAACTAATTATTCCTGATAAAACAAATTCATTTACGCGATACGCATAAATAAATTTGAAACGAAGAATATAATGTGGATGTATGAAATTTGTTTTCGTAACACTGCTAAAACGCTACACACTGTACTAGCCGGCAACAACGCTGGGCGAGGGGCGTGGAGGTGACAGGGAGAAGCAGTGAAAGTGAGTGACCTTGACGATACTACTTCCATGCAGCTGACTCTAACAAGTTGTTAGGCTCATCAAAATTTATGAAACAATAAAATTTTGTGCAAAATTTTTCAAATACACCTATAACTTTGCTATAACTCTTATTTTAAAATATAATTTTAACTCACTGATCAGGTTGCTTCACTTCCTTGTGTTAGTTACAATTCAAATAAGAATATATTTAAATACTGCTTTACTAAAAATTACATATGAATTTTGTATACAAATACCAGATTAGTATGTTAATATCTAAAGCTTTACACATGCTTCATACATTGATACACTTGCATAACTTCATGTATACATTGTTTACAGTTTGCGTGATGTGACATTAGACACAGCGGTGCTAACTCCAGGCAAACCACCTCCTATAGCACATGGAGTAGAATTGTGTGAGTGTCCACCAGAATATAGTTCATCATCCTGCCAAGATCCTAGCATTGGATTTTACAGATACCGTGGCAAGGAAACTGTACATTCTACAATTGTCATACAGTTGATCGGTGAAGCAAGACCTTGTCAGTGCAGTGGTCGTTCAACGGTCTGTGATATTGAAACTGGTCATTGTATTGTAAGTTCAGTTATTTAAAATTAGTTTCTTCTATTGTATCCATATGCCGTTATTATATGGCATAAAGTATTAACAATATGGGCATTAATAATAAATACAATATTTGTTAATATATAATAATTACTATTTTAATAAGAACTTTCACTGCACAAACATACTTGAATTACTAACTATAGTTATTATTATTTTTATAAAAATAATAATAACTATTACTAACTATATTACTAACTGCATATAATTATATTCAAATTTCTTTACGTTATGAACATTTCACAAGTTCATATAAGGTTATGCTTAAAACATGAATCACTGGAGGCATAACAGCAGCTACTTTTGTATGATTATATTGTGGTGGGTATTCCAGGACCCTACAGTAACTGCTAACTACCCTAACTACTATACCGGTTTACTGTATAATTTCTAGTTTTTAACAATAGTGTGCAGGTTGCATATGGGTCTAAACACGAGAACATAGTTCAAGTACAAGTACTTAGTAATATTTATTAAGAGTACTTAGTAACATCCACTGTGCAAAAATTATTAAATTAACTGAGGCAAACTAGTGGTTATATTTCCATTGAATAAAGACATTTTTTAATTACTTACTTCTTACTTCTTCCTGCAGGCGTCCAGCTTCATTTTTTAATTAAACAGAGAAACAAATTCTAATGAAAATCTTTATTATTGAAACAAAATAAAAATAAGTTTAAAAGTATATGCTACTTGATTGGCAGAGATTAAAGTTGAAGGAATTATATTATAGTTAGTATTAAATTATAGTTTATTTTATATTTATAATAACTTTACCTCAAGATGTTTTTTTCCTTATTTGGAACATGTTTCGGGACACTTAGTGTTCACATCCTCAGCCTTCCTAATTTTGAATCTTGTGAAGTACTTGTGTGTTGTTTAGTTATTGTTATAGTTTCCTGTTGGCCTTTGGTGGCACTGTAAATTGGTATTATTGTGTGTGATTGTGTTGTATATATTAGTAAAGTATATATACTTTATATAAAGTATATATATTGCAATAGTACACAGGATATGAAGTTCATTTAAGTGGAATACTAATGCTATTTAACATTTTCTGATGGCCATAGACATGTTTTAAATTGATTTTGTTCTTGCTTTGTAAAGTAGTCATAAGTTGTGAACCAAGCTATGTTTAAAAAAGTATGTTATGTCAAAATGTTCACAATTTTTATTCTCTTTTATGTCATGTGAAATATTTGTGTGTGTAAGTGCATGGGTGTGATTTACATTTTATTTAATAACTTTGAGGAAAATTAACATTTTGTTCTGAAACTTGGACAGAGTATACTCATGGTTATAAGCTACATGTTCCATATATTCAATTCTCCATAACTATAATTTTATATATTTTTTTTTAATAAAATCCGTCGTCTTTTATTCTCATTATCTCCTAGAAAGTAATACAATTTGTAGATTAAATCTAGACAGGCCTTTGCAGAATCGGACAGAGTTTAAGCATGATTTCAGTCTATCTGTGTTTTCATCTGTGACATTGCTAAAATTTCAACCAATCAGAGGGTTTAAAAATTATTTGAGTTGGTCCTCTGTCGCGAGCAGTTCGCTCAGAAATACGTACTCACTGTCACGAGTTTTTCGGGACAAGACAGGTCATTTTCATTTAAACTTAGAAGTTGGTTCACGGTTTGAGTTCTTCGTAACCATTACCACTTAGAGAACTCAAATAAAAAATAGAGCATTCTAGTGCTTTTCACGTATAGTAGAAGATTTTCCGGAGTAGGGGCAAAATATCTGCCGAGATATTTTGACAGTTACATGAGAACACTTCAAGAAACCGGATTTTGTGTAAGATCTATTTTACCCAGTTATATTTATCCCTGAGATTAAGTGAAATTAAAGTATAAACAATAACAGATCATATCACAGTGTGCGTGGGTGCAAAGACATAAATTGTCAGCGTTAGTGATCTTCGAACGGTCGACGAGCAGAGTTGCAGCGGTCCAGTCGAACTGCATGCGCGGAGCATCGAGTGGCTATGCAAACCGTGGAATTCAACGCAACAAGTAACATAGTTGTAAAACCAGCAAATAGACTCAATTATTGAAAGACAAATTTTAAATAAACAATTTAATATTATAAAGTAATAAGACAATAGTAAATTTTAATGTTTTAATTTAATAAATTTTCCTACCTCCAGATATAGACTCTGTTGTAATAATTTCAATATTACCTATCTATGCAGTTTTTAATTTGTATCGTTGCAATATACATTACAATATTTGAGTTTTCCACATTGGCAATTATGCTGAACAATATGTTCCAGAACTGTTCCCACAACACAGGAGGCCCACACTGTGAGCAATGTGCTGTAGGCTTCTATGGAAATCCCTCTGCTGGAGAATGTTTACCATGCCCATGTCCTTCAACAAACCAGAACTTCGCTGTAAGCTGTGATGTACAATATGATAGGGAAACAGTCTGTTATTGTAAAACAGGATATACAGGAAACTACTGTGACAGGTAGCATAATCATCACTACAAACTCTCTAGCATTTGCTGACATTTTTACCACAGGGTATTTCTTTTGTAAGTCACATAATTAGTAGGACTAACTGTGGGTTCTCAACAGTTTTATCAAGGTCTTAGTTTGACAGTTCATTCAAAGACAGTAACTTTTTCAGTTTTCTACATTGTTTCAATTTTACGAATATATCAGTTATATAATTTTTAAATTCACTGATAATCAGTTAATTGTAGATATCAAATGAAATTCACAGAAAAACTATGAAGATTACATATCCTATACATAATTATTGTTGTAGTTCTGAGTAAAACCAAACAGCTTCTGTGAACTGAAAGTGTGTGTGTGTGTGTGTGTGTGTGTGTGTGTGTGAGAGAGAGAGAGAGAGAGAGAGAGAGCGAGAGAGAGAGAGAGAGAGAGAGAGAGAGAGAGAGAGAGAGAGAGAGAGAGAGAGAGAGAGAGAGAGATTAAATGGTTTTCAACTGATATCTGATATTTGTACTTATTATTAAGTAAAGAGATATTACTGTAAATTATATTATATGTCAATATGTAAATAAATTATATGTCAGAGGAAGTGAAAATTATCTTAAAGTCTATGAACTGGAAGTAACATTTTAATCTTACAGAACCTCCCTTTCAAGTTGTTCAAATTCTTTATTTTACTTGTTTTTTAACAGTATGTTTCAAATTACACACAAACTTATAAGTGTCCAATACCTTATGTAGTTTATTATGTTACAGTCATAAAACGTACTGAAGAAAGCCATAAATCCTGATTAAACCATTTTGTATTACGTTGCCTGAATAAACTTTGCCTACTTAACATTTATACATATCTGACAGCCACTATAAGTTAAAAATATTTGTGGTAATTTCTAAATTAATGTATACCCAGATGTCATAGAGAAATATTATTTTAACAGATGCAGCTATGGTTGGTTTGGATTCCCACAGCGGTCTGGAGGATCATGTGTACAATGTGAATGTAATCCTTATGGCAGTGTCAGCGATGAATGCCATGAGCAGACAGGACAGTGTAATTGCCGACCTGGTATAACAGGACGTGACTGCTCACAATGTCAAGCTAGACACATTCTTACAGTCCGTGGCTGCACATGTAAGTCATGTTTAGTTCTTTATTTTAAGTTAGGATTTAAGTTTGTCATTGCAGCTTGTGTTTTCTGCATGACATGTTGCCAACTTTTGTGACATTTATTCAGTATTTTTAACAAAGTATTTATTTCTTCATATGCTTCTGTGTGCTTGCTTACCTTGAAAATTTGGTTTCTAAACATATTTTATTTTGAGTATAAATTATAAATGTTTCTGTTTTAATGGTTATTTTTATAGTTTAAAACATAGGCTGCATGTTATAATATGAAGTAAGTAAGACTGTAGTGCACCAACCCATTCCAGGTTTAGCCTTTCAGTAGGTCTTTCTTGTAGTGTGTAAGGGTACGTGCATAGCACGGAATAGTAGCATAGAATATTCACATAGATGATCGCATGTAGCATATCACACACATATGACTGGTGCGTATACCAAGGAAATAGTGTCTGATCAATGAGAATTGTGAACAGTGTCAGTTTGAACAATATTGTCAAGCAGAACATACTTGTCTATAATTTCTCATTGTTATTATTGTGGCTGTTACTTAAATTTTTAAATATGTGCAGTGTAACCATGATTCATAATAGCAGTGGCGACAGTGACGATATGAGTGTGTCGGTAGTCACAAAATTTACCTACTTTCAAATGCCTTCAACATGTGATGGTTTAGTTCTCATCCCATCAATCAGAGAGGACAAGTGTTCTCATCCCATTTTCAGAATTCAAGTGCTGTTTTACTTCCATGTTCCATAAGGAAATGGAAGTATGGTGATGGCAAAAAAATCGTGGTCGAGGTTATTACAGATTCTGATTGTACTACCCTCAAAACATGAAAAAAAGTCATTTTTCGAAAAGTGTCTGTCTGTCTTACTGTCTGTGTGTCTATCTGTAGGCTTTTTCTATGGCAAACGATAACAGCCGCAAATTCAAACAGAATTAAATAATTTTTTGGATACCGCACTGATTTGTAGAGTACTCGAGACCTATTGTTTTTGGTGAAGATCGGTTAAGGGAAAGGGGTAGTTTACTGGCAACATTTTATGTTTTAACAAAGATAAGTTTTTATATGACGTACGATAATTGCCATAAATTCAAACAGAATCAACTACATTTTTGCATACCTTTTTGAAATAAAGAGAACTCAAGGTCTGTTGATTTTGTTGAAGATCGGTTAAGGGAAAGGGGTAGTTTATCAGCAACGTTTTATGTTTTAAAAAGGGTAATTTTTTTATGACAAACAATAACTGCCGAAAATTCAAAGAGAATCAACTAATTTTTTGCACACTTTCCTGAGTTGTAGAGAACTCGAGGTCTGTTGATTTTGGTGAAGATCGGTTAAGGGAAAGGGGTGGTTTACCGGCAACATTTTATGTTGTAACAAGAGAAATGTTTCCATTACGAACTATAACTGCCGCACATTCAAACAGAATCAAATATTTTTTCCATGCATCCCTGAATTGTAGAGAACTCAAGGCCTTTTGTTTTTGGTGAAGATCGGTTGAGGGAAAGGGGTAGTTTACCTGCAACGGTTTTTTTTATCAAGGGTAATTTTTTTGTTTGGCAAACGATAACAGCCGCAAATTCAAACAGAATCAAATAATGTTTTGCATACAGCCCTAAATTATGGAGTTCTCAAGACCTATTGTTTTTGGTGATGATCGGTTAACGGAAAGGGGTAGTTTACCAGCAACTTTTTATGTTTTAACAGGGGTATTTTCTATGGCAAACGATAACAGCCGCAAATTCAAACAGAATCAAATAATTTTTTGCATGCAACTCTGAATTGTAGAGTTTTCAAGACCTGTTGTTTTTGATGAAGATCGGTTAAGGGAAAGGGGTAGTTTCCCAGCAACGTTTTACGTTTTAACAAGGGTAATTTCTATGGCATACGATAACAGCCGCAAATTCAAACAGAATCAAAAGATTATTTGCATACAGCCCTAAATTGTAGAGTTCTCAAGACCTATTGTTTTTGGTGAAGATTGGTTAAGGGAAAGGGGTAGTTTACCAGCAACATTTTATGTTTTAACAAGGGCATTACTTTTTTTTATGGCAAACGATAACCCCGCAAACTCAAACAGAATCAAATAATGTTTTGCATACAGCCCTGATTTGTAGAGTTCTCAAGACCTATTGTTTTTGGTGAAGATCGGTTAAGGGAAAGGGGTAGTTTACCGGCAACGTTTTATGTTTTAACAAGGGTAATTTTTCTATGACTAACGATAACTGCCGCAAATTCAAACAGAATCAAATAATGTTCCGCATACGTCCCTGAATTGTAGAGAACCTTTTGATTTTGGTGAAGATCGGTTAAGGGGAAGGAGTAGTTTACCTGCAACCTTTTACGTTTTAACAAGAGTAAAGTACTTGAAAATTCATTTAAACTTTTTCAAACAATGGTAATTGTTAAAAATAAAATAATTTTGTTGCCAGGCAATAAAATTATAATTTTTTCATTTTAATGTAAATCATGTATGAGAGAAAATATGTCGTTCGTGGCAGACAAGCATATCTCAGTTATGTAATGTTTACGTTTCCATTTTATTATTATGACTACTGCAATAAAAAGGCAGGGAAAACACACACACACGAAATTCGCGTTATTTCTGGCCTCATTCATGTTTATTTTCTTACATTTCCACGCTTTTTAAATGGAAAGTGCCGAAACCCATGCCAACATAATGCGTGCAAGCCGAAAAAGTGTCCAGCGTGGATAGCGATTTGCTTCCTGTGGATCGCTGGACAGTGTAACTGCACGTGTTTACAGAGGAACGATCATAGACAGACTTTTCGTCTTTAGGGAATGAACCCTCTGCAAGATGCTTAGAGTCCATGAGTGACTTCGGAGCGCTCCCTCTTTTCCGCGTGTTTGTTCTGTGAAACGTACACTGTAGATTCGCAGCTTTACTCTAAGCATCGCTCAATAGGAAATGTTGAAAATTTTTGTCCACGGTGTACCCTCATACACACTAAACCTGCTCTGATGTTTTAATTACGGACATCATAATATTCAAACTTTGGAAACTTGAGCACTACTTAATGGAGATCAATCATTAACTTATACAAGCCATTAATTTTATGCATATTTTTTATATATATGTGTACAACGTTATCAGCAACAAAGAAGAAGTTTTTGTTAAAATTCCTTCCCAGGTATTTGGCCGTAGTCCAATGTTTTCTACAAAACCAGACGTTTCAGCAATGCCATCAACTTCCATCATCAGTGAAAATCGAGTGAGATAACGTGAGGTGGTATACGTTAGTGACCACAGTACTGTGGTTAAGGCTGAAGCAGTAAGTAGAAAGAAGTAGTTTCTATGGCATTTCATTTCGAAAATGATTTTAAATATAAATCTTAGAATATGGAAGTCATGTATGGTTCTCCATACCGATATTTTTCTATGGCAAATGATAACAGCCGCAAATTCAAACAGAATAAAATAATGTTTTACATACAGCCCTCAATTTTAGTGTTCTCAAGACCTGTTGGTTTTGGTGAAGATCGGTCAAGGTAAAGGGGTAGTTTACCTGCAACTTTTTTTTTTATCAAGGGTAATTTTACATCCATGTTCCTTAAGGAAATGGAAGTATGGTGATGGCAAAAAAAATTGTGTTCAAGATTTTGAAGATTCTGATTGTACTACACTCAAAACATGAAAAAAAGTCATTTTTCGAAAAGTGTCTGTGCGTATGTCTGTATGTCTGTGTGTCTGTCTGTCTATCTGTGTGTCTGTAGATTTTTTTCTATAGCAAACGATAACAGCCGCAAATTCAAACAGAATCAAATAATTTTTGTATACAGCCCTGATTTGTAGAGTACTCAAGACCTATTGTTATTGGTGAAGATCGGTTAAGGGAAAGGGGTAGTTTACCATCAACGGTTTTTTTTTTAATCAAGGGTAATTTTTACTTCCATATTCCTTAAGGAAATGGAAGTATGGTGATGGCAAAAAAATCGTGTTCGAGATTATTGCAAATTCTGATTGTACTACACTCAAAACATGAAAAAAAGTCGTTTTTCGAAAAGTGTCTGTGTGTGTGTCTGTCTGTCTGTCGTGTGTCTGTCTGTCTGTCATGTGTCTGTCTGTCTGTCAGTCTGTGTGTCTGTCTAGATTTTTTTTCTATGGCAAACGGTAACAGCCGCAAATTCAAACAGAATCAAATAATTTTTCCATACAGACCTGATTTGTAGAGTACTCATGACGTATTGTTTTTGGCGAAGATCGGTTGAGGGAAAGGGGTAGTTTACCTGCAACGGTTTTTTTTATCAAGGGTAATTTTTTTTTTTGGCAAACGATAACATCCGCAAATTCTAACAGAATCAAATAATGTATCGCATACAGCCCTGAATTGTAGAGTTCTCAAGACCTATTGTTTTTGGTGAAGATCGGTTAAGGGAAACGGGTAGTTTACCAGCAACGTTTTATGTTTTAACAACGGTATTTTCTATGGCAAACGATAACAGCCGCAAATTCAAACAGAATCAAAAGATTATTTGCATACAGCCCTGATTTGTAGAGTTCTCAAAACCTATTGTTTTTGGTGAAGATCGGTTAAGGGAAAGGGGTAGTTTACCGGCAACGTTTTATGTTTTAACAAGGGTAATTTTTTTATGATGAACGATAACTGCCGCAAATTCAAACAGAATCAAATAATGTTTCGCATACGTCCCTGAATTGTAGAGAGCTCAAGGACTTTTGATTTTGGTGAAGATCGGTTAAGGGGAAGGGGAAGGGGTATTTTACCTGCAACCTTTTACGTTTTAACAAGAGTAAAGTACTTGAAAATTCATTTAAACTTTTTCAAACAATGGTAATTGTTAAAAATAAAATAATTTTGTTGCCAGGAAATAAAATTATTTTTTTTTCATTTTAATGTAAATCATGTATGAGAGATAATATATCGTTCGGGGCAGGCAAGCATATCTCAGTTATGTAATGTTTACGTTTCCATTTTATTATTATGACTACCGCAATAAAAAGGCAGGGAAAACACACACACACACACACACACACACACACACACACACACACACACACACACACACACACACACACACACACACACACAAAATTCGCGTTATTTCTGGCCTCATTCATGTTTATTTTCTTACATTTCCACGCTTTTTAAATGGAAAGTGCTGAAACCCATGCCAACATAACGCGTACAAGCCGAAAACGTGTCCAGCGTGGATAGCGATTTGCTTCCTGTGGATCGCTGGGCAGTGTAACTGTACGTGTTTACAGAGGAACGATTCATAGACAGACTTTTCGTCTTTAGGGAATGAACCCTCTGCAAGATGCTTAGGGACCCTAAGCATGAGTGACTTCGGAGCGCTCCTTCGTTTCCACGTGTTTGTTCTGTGAAACGTACACTGTAGATTCGCAGCTTTACTCTAAGCAACGCTCAATAGGAAATGTTGAAAATTTTTGTCCACGGTGTACCCTCATACACACTAAACATGCTCTGATGTTTTAATTACGGACATCGTAATATCAAAACTTTGGAAACTTGAGCACTACTTAATGGAGATCAATCATTAACTTATACAAGCCATTAATTTTATGCATATTTTTTATATATATGTGTACAACGTTATCGGCAACAAAGAAGTAGTTTTTGTTAAAATTCCTTCCCGGGATATTTGGCCGTAGTCCAATGTTTTCTACAAAACCAGATGTTCGGCAATGCCATGACTTCCATCATCAGTGTAAATCGAGTGCGATTACGTGAGGTGGTATACGTTAGTGACCACAGTACTGTGGTTAAGGCTGAAGCAGTAAGTAGAAAGAAGTAGTTTCTATGGTAATATTTCATTTTGAAAATGATTTTAAATATAAATCTTAGAATATGGAAGTCATGTATGGTTCTCCATACCGATATTTTTATATGGCAAACGATAACAGCCGCAAATTCAAACAGAATCAACTACTCTTTTGCATACAGCCCAGAATTGTAGAGTTCTCAACACCTATTGTTTTTGGTGAAGATCGGTTAAGGGAAAGGGGTAGTTTACCGGCAACGGTATTTTTTTCAAGGGTAATTTTTTTCGATGGCAAACGATAACAGCCACAATTTCAAACAGAATCAAATGATGTTTTGCATACAGCCCTGTATTGTAGAGTTCTCAATACCTATTGGTGTTGGTGAAGATCAGTTAAGGGAAAGGGGTAGTTTACCGGCAACATTTTATGTTTTAACAAGGGTAAGTTTTTATATGACGTACGATAATTGCCATAAATTCAAACAGAATCAACTACATTTTTGCATACCTTTTTGAACGAAAGAGAACTCAAGGTTTGTTGATTTTGTTGAAGATCGGTTAAGGGAAAGGGGTAGTTTATCAGCAACGTTTTATGTTTTAAAAGGGTAATTTTTTTATGACGAACGATAACTGCTGAAAATTCATAGAGAATCAACTAATTTTTTGCACACTTTCCTGAGTTGTAGAGAACTTAAGGTCTGTTGCTTTTGGTGAAGATCGGTTATGGGAAAGGGGTAGTTTACCTGCAACATTTTATGTTTTACAAGGGTATTTTCTATGGCAAACGATAACAGCCGCAAATTCAAACAGAATCAAATAATTTTTTGCATGCTTCCCTGAATTGTAGAGGACTGAATGTCTGTTGATTTTGGAGAAGATCGGTTATGAGATAGGAGTAGTTTACCTGAAACATTTTTTGATTTAACAAGAGTAAAGAACTTAATTTTTATAAATAAAGTATCCTGATAGAAGCTCATAATAATCCACTGTAGAAATGTAGATGAATTATCTATAAATGAAGAGATTAGGTGAACGTGGTGGGGGTAATTTTCTATTATTAAAAATTATAGTTGAAGGTGGAGGGGGAGAATTTTCTATATGTGTACTACGTTATCGGCAACAAAGAAGTAGTTTTTTGTTAAATTGCTTCCCGGTATGTTTAGCCGTAGACCAATGTTTTCTGCAAAACCAGACTTTTCGGCAGTGCCATCGACTGCCATCATCAGTGAAAATCGAGTGCAAAAACGTGAGGTGGTATACATTAGTGACCACAGTACTGTGGTTAATGCTGACGCAATAAGTAGAAAGACGTTGTTTCTATGGAAATATTTCATTTCGAATATGATTTTAAATATAAATCTTAGAACATGGAAGTCATGTATGGTTCTCCATACTGATATTGGTTTTGAGTGTAGTACAATCAGAATCTGCAATAATCTCGAACACGATTTTTTTTGCCATCACCATACGTCCATTTCCTTAAGGAACATGGAAGTAAAATTACCCTTGATAAAAAAAAGTTGCAGGTAAACTACCACTTTACCTTAACCGCAATCATCAGACTAGGGGGGTAAGTTACCCATTGATTTTAATAAGGATTTACGGGGGGTCAATGGCGCCATATCCTTGCTGGTCCTCTTAGAGTTTTTAGGCAATGAGAGTTTTTCTGTTTCGACAGAAAACCTCACATTGGGGGGGTATTGTAACGGAACAAAGCAAGAGGGTTTTTTATTTTATAATTTTGATTTTTATCTATTTGTATGTAACTTTTTGAAACACCCTATGGTTGAAAACCGTACGAGGCAGAGTCAGGTACTAAAGAAATTATAACGTTGGAATGTGGGTGCGAGCGGCGCGTGTGTGCCGCCTTTTGCGACATGTGCTCGGAGGACACAAAAGGGCATGGGAAAGTATGTAATCTCCGACCCAAAATACATAACGGAAGTAAGGCGAATTATTTCCGCTCGCCACATTTCAACCAATCACAGAATGAGGTGAAACCGCGCGGCCATCGCCTAACGCTTGGCAGGCATGCAACCAAGCGCGCACGAGGTTCGCAGTTGTTCACCACTCGTCAACCAGCATAGTCGGTAGCTCAGTAACAGTATCAGTGAAATAGTGATGGGAGGACGGTGCATGTGAATATGCCCGGCCTACCCCAAAATTATATTCGAACGAAAGAGTGCGAAGAAAATAAAATGAATATTTTAAATACAAAACCTTAAAGCAGTGGTAGCCGTTGTGTGTTAGGGACAGTGTAAGTGAACGTGAAGATGACGGAAAAATTGGAATGGCAAGGAGAAAGTTAAGTAGTGTGAATATGTTGGCCAACAAAGTCTTAAATATTAAATAATTGAAAATTCAGGAAAAGGGGGGTGAAAGAGAAATGTGAAGAGCATGAGTGTGTGTGTGTGAGGAAATTTGAAAAAAGACATCAAAAATAAAAGTACGGTACTGGTTTGTTAGGTAGAATAAAACTTTTTAACTTTTATATGATAGAGGTAAGAATAAATAAGAGATAACGTAATAAATAAGAAATAATAATATTTCATAAAGAAAAGAGAAAGAAAGAAAGTATTTGAAAAGTGTTTGAAATAAAAGAGTTGGTTTAAATAGCATAAAAATGTGTTTATCTAATTATTACATTACACCCGTAACCTGAGTTCTGCATCGAGAATTTGTCTAAACGAAACCTGTTGAATCTTCTGATCTAAGGGCATTACATGATCAAAATTAAGTAAGTGTAAGTATTTTGGTTTCGATGTATATCCTTAAAACATCGTGGCGACCTTGTTAGCGAGTTTGGAATCTTCTGGGGAGTTTTTGTATAAAAGGTAAGTTTAATGGAATCTGGGTAAGTGAATTATGGGGCTTATTTAGGTAGAAAGTTTGTGCCGCAACAATTTGGCGGATATTTCGGTGCCCTCAAGGTTCTTAACTTAACTCTGCAGGGCAAGGACGTTCATATGTTTTTTGTGCAAGACAAAGTAGAAGCAATGATAATCAAACTTCAACGATGGGCTCAAAAAGTGGAACAAGATTCCTTCGACGTATTTCCAGTCCTACATGATTTTCTGGAAACCAATGAAGTCAAAATTGATAAAACAACAGCTACAACCATAAAAGATCACCTCAAATCTTTGGCCTCCAACCTCAGGTAATTTAAAATTATATATTTTTCTAAATTTTATACTAATATTTTTTAATAGGCCTAATTAAAAACACTAATTTTCTTAAAACAGTAACTTTTTTAAAACAGTAAATTTTTCAAACAGTACGATTTTTAAAACTAATAATAATTTATTTTAGTTACTTGTCTTATACTGTGATTATACATTTTATTCTTCATTCATATGAATGAGAAATCTACTAACTAGACTTACTAGAGCAGTAACTAAGCCTTTTCATAATTCTTTTAGGAACTACTTCCCGGAAATTGAAGGTGAAATCCAATGGATCAGAAATCCCTTTGAAGAAGATTACTTAAAAAAATTGAAAATATCATCAAGTGAAGAAGACTCGTTAATTGAACTATCATGTGACCAGACTCTAAAATCGTTTTTTAAAACAACACCATTGGCCCTGTTCTGGATAAATGTTCGGCAAGAGTATCCAGCAATTGCCAAAATTGCACTGAGACACTTGATGGGCTTTTCGACAACCTATCTATGTGAACGAGCCTTTTCAACTTTACTTTTTTTGAAAAATAAAACCAGGAATATATTGAATGTTGATAGTGATTTGAGGCTAAAACTATCCAGTTTTAATCCAGATATTGACTCTCTTGTGGGGGACAAACAATGTCAAAAATCCCATTGAGTTTTTTTTTAACTTTGACCACTTGTTTTTGAGTTTTCTTATAGTTGTGACAACTAAGTGAATATAATAAAGTTCTTTTCTTTATAAAAAATTATTTTTTAATCCTTCTTGTGTTTTACTTGCACATTATAGATATATATTGTAATAAATTGATCTTAACTCAGATGACTGGTGTTTACTTGGTGTGGTTCTCGAGTCTTACTGGTCTGAAACTCATCCTTTAGTTTTGCTGTTGACCTTTCCAAATTTTAACGAATCCTGTTAATAATGTTAAGCTGTTGAAGATATATAGGTGTAGTATTACAAAATGTTAAAAAAAATTTTGTGGCTTGTTGAAGAAATAAAACATTGTGTTTAAAAAAAATATATAATAAAAAAAAATTCCTTTTTATCGTTTAATTAATTACAGTCAATTAATTAATTAAGTTTCGTAGAGTTTTGAAATGTGTCTCACTTCTCTATGAAATTTTATTAATGTTCTTGTATTTTTTAATAACTTCCAACCACTTAGAATATTGTCTCCAGGGACAATCGATATTTGTTTACTTTTTTGTTTTGTAGGTTATCTTCCTTCTGAGGTGGTAAAATTCTGGTAGTTTATTATTAAAATTATATTAATTGTAATTTGTTATATTTAAGAAAGAAAGAACTATTTTGAGGTGAAAAGTATAAATGTTTTATTGAATAATTGATTAATAGACTCTTGTCGATTATAAATCGATTCTCAGGGTATCGAACAATTACAAGTTTTTGATATATAAAATTCAATAAGGTTCTTTTAACAGCCAGTTATGGTTAAAGTCAGAGAAATCGGGCCAATATTAAAAAAGTATAACGTTACAACAAGTAATTACTAATACTAGGTACATACATTGAATAGAAATTGTAATAAAATAATTTGTTGTCGAACCGTACAGCTGATGGAAATTAGGAGGCGTTGCTCTGCGTGATGACGACATAAATTGCAAATGGCTGCCGTGAAGTTGGTCAAAATGTCCTTCGTAAATGCGATGTTCCAAATAAGAGATTTTCTTGTAGTATTTACGTCCTGCTGTCAGCAAATCTTCCTTCTGTGATGTTGTGTAGTGTCTTGAGTGATGTTTCTGTGTTGTATTTTGTATATCGGTGTATGTATAAGTTAGTTCACTTTTTTGTCATTCGGCACTAATTTATGGTTATGGTGTATACTGTTTTCTTGTGTTTAATAGTGTTATTCGGTGTAGTTAGGTGCTGTTCAGTGTTATTTAGTCTTTAGTAATTGTTTCTGTCACTAAGTAGACGTTCCAAAATGGTTTTACTCGCCACTCGCGATTTTCAAAAAAAAATGTCGTTCACTGACTCGCCATTACCGTACGATTAGTTAGGTTAACTTGGTTATAATTCGCTCGTCAAGTGTACCGTACAAATTCCAATAATCAACTCCCTACTTCCTTCAATTTCGACTAAAATCTTAGCCAATACAATATTATTCTTTACATTGTTCAAATATAATTTTGCATCCTGTGCATGTTTTCAATTACATTATATAACTGCCTAAACTTTGGTTATTAATCAATTTTATTTGCTAGATGTAACTTAATTTAATCCTTCAGTTCATTCGGCGTATTTTAATATTGAATAATGCCATTTTATTATGTTTTTTGTCTAAAATTGGTAATTTTACTTTCATTTTGTATTTGGTAAAAGTTCAAAATTAACTTCCTGTCATTATGCAAATTCTGCCATTTTTAAGTTATATTTATGCTTAATAATCTCATATTGTATGAAAAGGTTTATATTCCCTTATTTTCTTGTAATTATTTGAATTGGTTAATTTTTAAAATATTATTTTGGAATATATGACTCCCCTCTCCAAATTTTTAACTTCTGTCATTTCCATTTTTATTTATAATTCTGGTTATAATTTTGTAAAATCTTTCTAAGTGGTATCTGTAATTATATGGCTTCATCTCTGGTTTATTTTATATAAATCCCTTTAGTTTAAATGCATTTAAGTGAGTAATTTCTCTGTTTTGATGAAGTTTGGTTTTCATTCTTTTGCCTAGATTTTTTAATAAGTTTTTTCTTACAAAATTTTTATACAAACAATAAATACTGTGTTATACCCTCTCTGACTTTTAAAACATGGTATTATAAACTAAACATTTTTTAAATCAAACATAACAATAATTAGTATTGGTTTCAATACCATAAACAGTCAAACAAATAAGAAATATTTTCAAAGATGGTTGTCTTCAACCATTCAGACATTTTTTTATAATCAACATTTATTACTAACATAGAAATATTATTTACAACGGAGGTTTTTTCCCAACTAACATCTTATTTACTTATTACTATAAACACAAGTAATAAATATATTTACAGTTATGATGTTATTTGTTCCAAACTTAAATAAATGTCCTTATACCTAATACATTTTTAAAATCCTTATTCTATATTTACAAAACCTTATAACTATATTCTTATTTGTTACCTCTTATATTAAGTTTGATTATGCAGTTTTTTAAACTGTCTTTTAAATATTGTATTGGGTAATAGTACCCTGTCACTGTATAATGAAATCTGTTTTTACTCATTCTATAAAACAAAAATGTCACTTCAAACAGATTTATAGCTTGTTATTATTAAAGGTAACACATTCACATGGTACGAATTTTAAGTCACTTAAAGTTGCATGTTTTATTGTATACACAGTTTGTGGATGCCAAGGATGAAACATAAGGTTTATTTTTTATAATACCCAAACTAGCACTGGTTCACTTTACACTTTTTTGATGTTATTTCTAAATGGTTGTTTAGTCTTATTAACATCAATAAATTGGTTTGTGTGTTACAATGAATACTTGTTCCTTGGGTACTATATTATTGTTTCATCTTGGTTCACTGGCAACTCTTACTCTATACACTTTTCTCTCTTAATTTTATTGTACATGTGGTTACTGTCCAAGAATATTTCGTTATACTTTTATTATTTGTGTTTTATTATTTATTTTGGGATATGGGGATATGGGTGTCATTTATAAGAGCATTCCATCTTCCTCAGGATGCTGCCTTCTTCTTCTTTCTTCAAAGTTGTCTTCTTTTCTTCTGTCTTCTTGGACTGGTATCTTCTCCATCTTCTTCTTGATGCCATCGGGTTTCTTGGGATTTCTTCATCTTCTTCATAAGTTTCTCGAAATACATCACCTTTATTGGTGGATCTTGCCTTATTCAGGGTTTCTTTTCCATTTGGTTACCCTCGTTGTGGGTTTAGTCATATTCTGTTGCTTCTTTATTTACTTCTTACCTTCCTGGGTTATAATTTAAAAACCTTGGGTTATTAGACTGGTTTTGGATGATTCATCACTAGTATCTTCTTTTATTTGAACTTATACTTTTTTTTAATAACAATGATTGTTTTGCACAGTTGCTATGAATTAAATCTTTATATCAAACTTAATGCTTTTTTTTCGGTTTTAAATGTTATAATCTTATTATTCTAATGATCAATGCCATTCACTATTATGCATTTATCTGTCACGTTACAGAATGCTCTCCTCCAGAAGTAATTATTTCAGACATGTTTATGGATGAAATAATTTCTTATGATAATTTCATCATTTCTTATATTTCATTTTCCTCTCCATTTCTATATCGACTTTTTATATTAGAGTTTAATTAATTTTATATATATATAGTTACTTATTTTACTATTGATCCTTTTCGGATAGTTAGTGCCTTCTGAGATATTATTATTATTGTAATACATTTTCTTTCTTTATACACTTCGTGTTGCATCCTTGGGATATTAATTCCCTAACATTCCCTATCACGTGGGCTGGGGCAGTTCAGAGGGGCACTGTACGCTACACAATCTCTGCTGGCCATACACCACTTCTACAGTTTGAGTCCAGAGGCATATTCATCTCTGCTCAAAAAACATAATGCTGCTGGAATTATCTTCAGTCAGTCATCGAATAAATAAATAAAAAGTAGTCTCATTTTCGACTAATAAAAATATCTTTGGATTCTTCACTTCGTAGTTTCTCAGTATATCTCACATTTTCTATCTTAATAAATCTTCATAATTATCATTATACTCATTATATATATATTTTTCTAAACTCTTAACTTGTCTGATATATTTATTTTAATTATGGGTGAAAACTCTTCTTAATAATTCTCGTTATTGGTCATAGTGTAACTCTTTTTCTTCTCCATCTGAATTCTCTTTATACTTCCTTCTGGTTACTTACAGTGTTAGCATGGTCTTTACATATAGTATTTTCTTATTCATTATTTGAATGGTCTTAATATATTATATTTAATTTTTAAATTTGTATCTTTATATTAGATACTCAGGTTGTTATTTTGATCATTTTATTTAAACATTTTGTTCTTTCCTTTCTCTTAGAAAGTTATTAATCCGCCTTCGCATTCATTAACATTAATTCATTTATATTATATTTCATGTGGTATTTCTTCTTTTTGCATTTCATATAGGTCTTATTATTATCATTTGTTCAAAATCATCTTCTCCATATGTTTGGTATGAGTTGTTCTTCTTTGCTCTTAATTAACTGTTTTCATTATCGTTTCATAAGTAATTAGTCTCTTTGCTTCCAAATTTTTTCCTTCTCTTGCATATTACACTCTTTTTGTTTTTCTTCTCTACTCCTTCAAATGCTAGATATTCACATTTATTCTGGATTAAAGTTAATTCTCTTTTCTGAATTAATCATTTTGTTTTCTTCTAAATTCAATTATAAATGGCACATATTTATTTTTAGAACGTTGTTAATTTTATGCAAAATTCAAACTCTTCTTTTTATTTAACGGCATAATATTTCTCATAAATCATTGTAATAAGTTGATCTTATCTTGTTTCAAAGTTTTGATGTTTTATCAACATTCAAATTCTGTTTGATTCATTTATTTCCAGAATTGTTTCCTTCAAAATTGTTTATAGTAAGGTGATCTTACAATTATTTCTTAATGTTTTGGTATTTCTCTAAATTCAAATTCTTCTTAATTATTTACCATAAAGTTTTCTCACAAAATTAGTTATAGTAAGTTGGTCTTACTTCATTTTTAAATTTTTTGTATATTAACTTCAAAATTCCTTTCTTCTATTTTTCCATAAAGTTTCTTCTTAAATATTTGGTAGTAAGATGTGCTTACATTTGTTTTTAAATTTTGTTGGTTATAAAAAAATTCTTCCTTTTAAATTGCCATAAAATTTCTTCTAAGTCATAGGTAGTAAGATGTACTTACATCATTTTAGAATTTACTGGTTAAATTCTAAATTCTTTCTCTTTATTCAGCCAAAAGGTTGTTTCTCATAAATCATTGGTAGTAAGTTGTACTTACTTATTTTTTGAATTTACTGGTATAAAATTCTAAATTCCTTTCTTTTAAATTGCCAAAAAGTTGTTTCTCATAAATCTTGGTAGTAAGTTGTACTTACTTATTTTTAAATTTATTGGTTAATAAATTCTTTCTTTTATAATTCCATAAAGTTTTTCTCCAAAATATTTGTTTGTAAGTTGTACTTACTTATGTTTTTGAATTTTTAGGTTATAAATTCTAAATTACAAACTCATTCTTCATAATACTTTTTCATAGATGCTTGATTGTACACACCTTTGATTCTTCCTGAAACGATTTCCCTCAGTTCATAGGTATTGTTATGCTTATCCTTTACCACCACATATGGTCCTGTATAAAGTAATAATAATTTTTTGGTTATACCTTCTAAGGTGCTGGGCAGCTCTCGATTTTTTAGGAGAACTTTCTCACCCTCTTTGTATGTTATTATACGCTCTATTGCCTTTTGGTATTTGGCTTGCCGTTTTTCTTGGTCTTCAGCCACCTTGTTATAAAATCTCAATTGGTTGAATTTACGATCATTATTTGGTGGAAATTCAATAATTTGTTCAATTTCTCGGGGAGTTGGCTTCTCATACATGGCTGAGTATGGTGTAATTCCTATAGCTGGATGGTGGGCGAAATTTAGGAATGTCTCTGTTGCTGCTAAGTACTCTTGCCACTTTTTCTGTTGGTTGTGACAGTACGTGCGCAAAATCCTACCCACTTCTCTCAGTACTCTCTCAGCCGGATTACTACTTGGGTGGTAGACTGACGTCTTATAAGTTTTGATCCTAAGTGCTAATAATGTGTCTCGCCACCTCCTCCCCTTAAATTGCGTACCATGGTCGGTAATAATGGACTACCGATCTCCGGCACATACAACTCGATGATCACCGCCAGAACCTTTGCTGTTGTTGCCCGATTAACCGGATATAGCTTTATATATTTGGTATAGTGGTCCATGATGATTACCAGGTATTTATACCTGTGTCGACCACCGCTGTGGGGAAATGGCCCGCAGATATCCAAAAACACTTTTTCCAGTTTTGCATTTGAAGTAATCGGTATCATTATACCCTCTTTCTTCTCATTGTTCACCTTGACGCATTGGCAGATATTACAGGACTTGATGTAAGTTCTCACATTTCGGTTGATATTCTTTATCTTGCAATTTTCCTCTAGAGAATGTATCACTTTTAGCGCTCCCATGTGACCATATCTGACATGATAATCGATGATGACCTCTTTTTCGATTTGGTGTGGAATTATCACCTTCCATGTCTCTTCGTCCAATGCCGTTTTTATGAATAAGATCCCTTTGTTTAGATGGTAATACTTGGAAACGGTATCATCATCGGCTTCCAATCGACTCATGATGTTTTTCAGTTTAGGGTCAGACTGCTGGTGGATTCGAATATTTATTAATAGAGCTTGTAGGTCGGCTCTGGTCTTAAAGATGTTATAAATTTTAACCAAGCTCTCCTTCTCTCCCTCGAAAGTCTGATCTTCCAGATTTATTCGTGATAATACATCAGCTACCACGTTCTTTTTTCCTGGAATATATTCCCATTTCAGATCATATTCTTGTAGGGCGAGTACCCACCTAGCCAATCGGCCGTGACTCAATTTGCACCTACGAAGGAATGAGATGGATTTATGATCAGTACGTACCGTGACTTGATATCCGAAAATGTACGTTCGGAACTTGCTGCATGCGAACACCACGCTAAGCAATTCCTTTTCTGTTACACTGTAGTTCTTTTCGCACTGATTCAGCGTGCGACTAGCAAAGCTTATTACCAGATGTTGACCCTCCTCATCTTCCTGGTATAAAGTCATTCCTAAGCTCAGGTCGCTAGCGTCACAGTTTAAAAAGAATGGTTTCTTAAAATCTGGGTGACGAAGTATAACACTCTCCAGAAACTTCTCTTTTATCAAACGGAAAGTAAGATCTTGTTCCTCACCCCAGGTCCATTTGTTCTTAGCAGATAATTGTGGTTGAAACTTGGCTGTCAACTCGGAATATCGGTTCTGAAACTTCCTGTAATAGTTACAGAGTCCGAGGAAAGATTGTAATTGCTTCCTGTTTCTTGGTTGCGGGAACCTCTGAATTGCCTCCACTTTCTCTGCTGACGGAGTAATACCTCTATCGTCTACATTGAAACCCAAGAATTGTACTTCGCGCGCTATGAATTTGGATTTCTCCAACTTCAGAGTTATGTTGTTCTGCGCTAATTTGCTTAGTACATATTCTACTCTATAGCAGTGCTCCTCCCAGGTTTCGGATGTAATGAGTAAGTCGTCTACATAGACGGTGGTAAATTGGAGCGCTTCTTGTCCAAGAATCTGATCCATGCATGCCACAAAGATGGCGACAGATTTTACAAGTCCGAAGGGCAGTCTCTTGAACTGGTAATTGCGCCCTTCGAAAATGAACGCCACGTACTGACGGCTTTGTGGATGCAGCTCCACTTGCCAATAACCACATACAGTGTCCCAGGTACTGATAAACTTCGTGCCATGAAAACGTTTTAATATCTCCTCGATTTCACCGGGTGAGGTTCTGTCATTTACAATCGTTTTGTTCAATTCGCACGCATCTAAACAGAGCCGGACTTGTCCGTCTTTCTTTGGAACAGCAATAATTGGACTAGTGTAAGGTGATTGACTAATCTCAATTATGTCATTTTCTATCATCTTATTTATTTCTGTTCTCACGGCTTCTTTGAGCGACTGCGCGATTGGATATGACCTCCAGTTAAACTCTACGTTTTCTTTGAATTGAAGTTTGCACTGGTAGTTTTTAACCTTCCCTGGTTCATCTGAAAACACTGCCTTGTACTTCTCATATATATTGATTAGACGATCTGCTAGGTGTACAGGTATTTTATTGGTATTGGTTCCGCACTGGAAGTCCCGTATTTCTTGGATTTTTACTGACCATAAATCCTCTCTTCCATGGTTGTATATAATGGGTTTATTAAGAGGGCTGTTCCTAATAATGTTAATTTTACGAAGTTGTTGATGTATAGGGCTGGGAAGTATAGTTGCGCCTCCTACCAAATTTGCGGTCCATGTTATTCCGTCTGGGAAAAGTGATACTCTCTCTAGATTAAGATCGATAATTGCGGAATATCTTCTCAGAATATCGCAACCGACTAGTATGTCAAACGGTGGTCCGGTGGCGATTAAAAATTCCATGTCCAAAGCTATATCGCGGCTAACGACACTCAAGGAAACTTGCTTCCTAATGGTTTTATTCTGGCGGCCAGTTGCACCTATTAACACAATGTTGTTTACTGGTAACATTGGCAAAGTTTTTCCACATTCGCTTTGTATCCTCTCCAATTCATTGGCGTTTATTATTGAAATATTTGCACCTGTGTCAATCATTATTTTAGCGGGAATTCCTTCCACCTCCGCTGTTACATAGAGTATTTCATTATTATTGTTGTTGAGACTCTTTTCGTTCTCTTCCAAAAGTTCAGTTCGAATGTCTTTTAGATAGTGGTTACTTATTATAGTGATGTTTTTACCATTGATTGCTTGTTGCAACTCATCCTTGTCTAACCCAGGAAGTATAAGCAGTAACGGGTCGTTGTCGTTAATTACTGCCTCCTCCCGTTTAAAGCATTATGGTCATCGTTCGTACTTGTATTGACCGAGGCATCGTTCGGGAAACTCTGGGTCGTTTCCTGACGCTCTGTACCCGGTTCGAGGTTTATCGCCCTGTTCTGTTGTCGGCCAAGATCCTCCAGGCTTGTACTTCTTCTTCCCTGTTCGTGTCGTGGACCGTCCCGTTCCGCACTTCTCCATCTTCTGTCGGCGCCGTGGAAGCTGTCCTCCGTGGTTGATAATATCTCCTTGGACCGCGATCCTCTGCTCTTATAAAATTAACCCTAGGGCGCGACACTCTGTTATTATTATTATTACTATAATTATTGTTATAGTAATTTCGGTTGGGTGGGTAGTGTCTATCACCATTATTGCTGGGGTATGGATTTCTCTGACTGTATGGGCTATTATTAGGCTGATAATAATTATTCCTATTATTAGGATAGGGGTTGTTATTCCTAATACCATTAGCATTGCCGTTAAAATTGTTATTACGCGGCGGGGTATTAGGGCCTTCGTAATTACTGGGCTGGTTTCGGTTACCGGGATGGTTATTGCCGTTATTTGGGTATTGATTCGGCCTCGCCTCTGGTCTTTCGTTCCTCCTTCTGCTCTGCCGATAATATTCCTCATTTTCATATCCCTCTAACAATTCGGTCATTGCCTGTATCGTCTTGATCTGGCTACCTCTCCGGGCCCTGACAATGTCTTCGTCATAGTGATACGAGATTTTATTCACTAGGAACTCTTCTGGTATAGCCGGCTCGAGGTGTTTCGCCATGCACACCTTCCCCAAGAAATAGGCTGTCATGCTACTGCCTATTTGTGCCCTGTATCGTCCGTTGGTATGTTGTCACGGATCAGGTTCTGGGTTGTCTCAGACCAGTACTTCGACTTAAACATTCTCCGGAACTGCTGGTAGTCGGTAATCTCACTCCGGTTGGCCATCCAACAATTATCCGTCATCTCCCGGAATGACTCATCTAAGATTTCTCTGTTATGGCTCCATTGCGTGATTTTATGTTTAGTGAAGTATTCTTCTACCCTAGCCAGGAACTCCATCGGTTTACGCTTATACTGTCGGAAGTTAAGCCGTTCTCGGCTTTCATTGATGGGCAATCCGGTGAAATGAGTCGGTCTATTCCTTATTGCTTCCATCTCTTCTCGGATTTGTCGCACCTGACCTGTGATATTGGTCATCGTCTCTTGCATATCATCACACCGTTCAGCGACTTGGTTGCGTACTCTCCCGAATTCTTCTTGAGTTTCCTTCCGCTGTTCTTCTACTTTCCTGCGGCTATGTTCTTCTATATTTGTAAACTTGATGTTCACTACTTCTTTAAACTCTTGTACCTCCTTTTCGGTCTGGTTGCACTTCCCGTCAATCTCTCGAATCTGTCGATTTACCATTATGTTTTCCTCTTCCATCTTCTTATTCATCGCTTTCTTGTTAACATTGATTTCCTTATTCAGTTCTTCTCACAACAATTCCATTCTTTCGTCCAGTTTGTCCAAATTCTCCTGATTGACCTCTCTTAATTCTTCTCTTAAAATTTGGTTGTCCTCTCTCAATTCTTCCAACTTCTCCCCCATCTTCTCTTCCAACTTCTTGTTATCTTCTTTCAACTCTTCCTTCAATTGTCGGTTGTTCTTCTCTATCTTCTTCCTGGTTTCATCGATTCTCTGATTAGTGTTTTCAATTTTATTAATCAATTCTTCTTTAGTTGACTTGAATTCTTCCTTGAAAGATTGGTTGTCTTCCTTCAATTCTTCTAAGTTCTTCCCCATCTCTTCTTCCATCTTCTTGTTATCTTCCTTCAAATCTTCTAACTTTTCTCCCATCCTCTCCTCCATCTTCCTGCTGTTTTCTTCTATCTTCTCTTCCATCTTCTTATTTGTTTCATCAATCTTCTTACTCAGGGACTGGTTGTCTCCCTTCAAATCTTCCACGTTCTTATTTATTCCACTCAAATCTTCTTTCAATCCCTTACTTAGAGATCGGTTGTCTTCCTTCCTGTTCTCGTCCATTTTCTTGTTATTATCCTCCATTTCCTTCTTCAACTCTTCCTTGTTGGATTTCATTTCTTTCATCATCATCCTGAGCATTTCATGTAAGCTCTCATCCTCCGCCGGTTTTGGCTTTTCCAATCGTTCCTCCTGGACATTGACTTCCCCTGTCTGTGTGGGTATCTCCGGTTGTTCCTCTGGTTGTTCAGTTTGTTTGGACAACACCGGCGGTAATGAACTTTCCACATCTACTGGCGTCGCCTCTTTATTTTCCATGTCCATCTCTACTGCTACTTCCTTTTCGGCCTCCGCCGCCCGTTTCTTTGAAGTTGCCCGTCGTTGCATTCTTCCCTTTTTTATTATCTTTCTCTGGCTTTATAGCTGTTGCCGAACTCCAATTAGTGATTGGGCAGATTGTAGTGGCCTTTCAATCGCTAATTAAAGCCCCTCAGTTGTTCGCCAATTTGTAATAAATTCAATAACTCAGATGACTGGTGTTTACTTGGTGTGGTTCTCGAGTCTTACTGGTCTGAAACTCTTCCTTTAGTTTCGCTGTTGACCTTTCCAAATTTTAACGAATCCTGTTAATAATGTTAAGCTGTTGAAGATATATAGGTGTAGTATTACAAAATGTTAAAAAAATTTTGTGGCTTGTTGAAGAAATAAAAAATTGTGTTTAAAAAAATATATAATAAAAAAAAATTCCTTTTTATCGTTTAATTAATTAAAATCAATTAATTAATTAAGTTTCGTAAAGTTTTGAAATGTGTCTCACTTCTCTATGAAATTTTATTAATGTTCTTGTATTTTTTAATAACTTCCAACCACTTATAATATTGTCTCCAGGGACAATCGATATTTGTTTACTTTTTTGTTTTGTAGGTTATCTTCCTTCTGAGGTGGTAAAATTCTGGTAGTTTATTATTAAAATTATATTAATTGTAATTTGTTATATTTAAGAAAGAAAGAACTATTTTGAGGTGAAAAGTATAAATGTTTTATTGAATAATTGATTAATAGACTCTTGTCAATTATAAATCGATTCTCAGGGTATCGAACAATTACAAGTTTTTGATATATAAAATTCAATAAGGTTCTTTTAACAGCCAGTTATGGTTAAAGTCAGAGAAATTGGGCCAATATTAAAAAAGTATAACGTTACAACAAGTAATTACTAATACTAGGTACATACATTGAATAGAAATTGTAATAAAATAATTTGTTGTCGAACCGTACAGCTGATGGAAACTAGGAGGCATTGCTCTGCGTGATGACGACATAAATTGCAAATGGCTGCCATGAAGTTGGTCAAAATGTCCTTCGTAAATGCGATGTTCCAAATAAGAGATTTTCTTGTAGTATTTACGTCCTGCTGTCAGCAAATCTTCCTTCTGATGTTGTGTAGTGTCTTGAGTGATGTTTCTGTGTTGTATTTTGTATATCAGTGTATGTATAAGTTAGTTCACTTTTTTGTCATTCGGCACTAATTTACGGTTATGGTGTATACTGTTTTCTTGTGTTTAATAGTGTTATTCGGTGTAGTTAGGTGCTGTTCAGTGTTATTTAGTCTTTAGTAATTGTTTCTGTCACTATGTAGACGTTCCAAAATGGTTTTACTCGCCACTCGCGATTTTCAAAAAAGAATGTCGTTCACTGACTCGCCATTACCGTTAGGTTAACTTGGTTATAATTCGCTCGTCAAGTGCACCGTACAAATTCTAATAATCAACTCCCTACTTCCTTCACTTTCGACTAAAATCTTAGCCAATACAATATTACTCTTTACATTGTTCAAATATAATTTTGCATCCTGTGCATGTTTTCAATTACATTATATAACTGCCTAAACTTTGGTTATTAATCAATTTTATTTGCTAGATGTAACTTAATTTAATCCTTCAGTTTATTCGGCGTATTTTAATATTGAATAATGCCGTTTTATTATGTTTTTTTGTCTAAAATTGGTAATTTTACTTTCATTTTGTATTTGGTAAAAGTTCTAACATAGAAATATTATTTACAACGGAGGTTTTTTCCCAACTAACATCATATTTACTTATTACTATAAACACAAGTAATAAATATATTTACAGTTATGATGTTATTTGTTCCAAACTTAAATAAATGTCCTTATACCTAATACATTTTTAAAATCCTTATTCTATATTTACAAAACCTTATAACTATATTCTTATTTGTTACCTCTTATATTAAGTTTGATTATGCAGTTTTTTAAACTGTCTTTTAAATATTGTATTGGGTAATAGTACCCTGTCACTGTATAATGAAATCTGTTTTTACTCATTCTATAAAACAAAAATGTCACTTCAAACAGATTTATAGCTTGTTATTATTAAAGGTAACACATTCACATGGTACGAATTTTAAGTCACTTAAAGTTGCATGTTTCATTGTATACACAGTTTGTGGATGCCAAGGATGAAACATAAGGTTTATTTTTTATAATACCCAAACTAGCACTGGTTCACTTTACACTTTTTTGATGTTATTTCTAAATGGTTGTTTAGTCTTATTAACATCAATAAATTGGTTTGTGTGTTACAATGAATACTTGTTCCTTGGGTACTATATTATTGTTTCATCTTGGTTCACTGGCAACTCTTACTCTATACACTTT
Source organism: Magicicada septendecula (assembly GCA_034769895.1). Taxonomy (NCBI): domain Eukaryota; kingdom Metazoa; phylum Arthropoda; class Insecta; order Hemiptera; family Cicadidae; genus Magicicada; species Magicicada septendecula. The sequence goes on along the minus strand of CM068371.1, from coordinate 184,419,237 downwards.
TCTCTCTTAATTTTATTGTACATGTGGTGACTGTCCAAGACTATTTCGTTATACTTTTATTATTTGTGTTTTATTATTTATTTTGGGATATGGGGATATGGGTGTCTTTTATAAGAGCATTCCATCTTCCTCAGGATGCTGCCTTCTTCTTCTTTCTTCAAAGTTGTCTTCTTTTCTTCTGTCTTCTTGGACTGGTATCTTCTCCATCTTCTTCTTGATGCCATCGGGTTTCTTGGGATTTCTTCATCTTCTTCATAAGTTTCTCGAAATACATCACCTTTATTGGTGGATCTTGCCGTATTCAGGGTTTCTTTTCCATTTGGTTACCCTCGTTGTGGGTTTAGTCATATTCTGTTGCTTCTTTATTTACTTCTTACCTTCCTGGGTTATAATTTAAAAACCTTGGGTTATTAGACTGGTTTTGGATGATTCATCACCAGTATCTTCTTTTATTTGAACTTAAACTTTTTTTTTAATAACAATGATTGTTTTGCACAGTTGCTATGAATTAAATCTTTATATCAACCGTAATGCTTTTTTTTCGGATTTAAATGTTATAATCTTATTATTCTACTGATCAATGCCATTCATTATAATGCATTTATCTGTCACGTTACAATATACATACGTCATACGTACATAGGTGTCTGTTTGTGTGTGTGTGTGTGTGTGTGTGTGTGTGTGTGTGTGTGTGTGTATTTATATTTTTTACTTGTATATTTAGTTAGTGGGCCTCAAAGGTGGTGCAGTCAACCACCTTGTTACAAAATAGGTGGTCCGCACAACTAAAAAGGTTGGGAACCACTGTTCCATAGCAAACGATAACAGCCGCAAATTCAAACATAATCAAATAAAGTTTTGCATGCAGCCCTGAATTGTAGAGTTCTCAAGACCTATTGTTTTTGGTGAAGATCGGTTAAGGGAAAGGGGTAGTTTACTGGCAACGTTTTTTTGTTTAACAAGTGTATTTTATATGGCAAATGATAACAGCCGCAAATTCAAACAGAATCAAATGATTATTTGCATACAGGCCTGAATTGTAGAGTTCTCAAGACCTTTTGTTTTTTGTGAAGATCAGTTAAGGGAAAGGGGTAGTTTACCAGCAACAATTTTTCTTTTAACAAGGGTATTTTTTATTTATGTCATGTGTACTACGTTATCGGCAACAAAGAAGTAGTTTGTTGTTAAAATTCCTTCCTGGGCTGTTGGGGCTTGATACAATGTTTTCTACAAAACCAGACTTTTCAGTAGTGCTATCGACTGCCATCGTCAGTGAAAATTGAGTTCACTATCGTGAGGTGATACACGTTAGTGATCACAGTACTGTGTTTAAGGCTGAAGAAAGAAGTAGTTTCTATAGAAATAGTTTATTTCGAAAAGTATTTTAAATATAAATCTTAGAACATGGAAGTAATGTATGGTTCTCCATACCGATATTTTTTCTATGGCAAATGATAACAGCCGCAAATTCAAACAGAATGAAATGATTATTTGCATGTAGCCCTAAATTATAAAGTTCTCAAGGCATATTGTTTTTGGTGAAGATCGGTTAAGGGGAAGGGGTACTTTACCAGCAACGTTTTATGTTTTAAAAGGGTTTTTTCTATGGCAAACGATAACAGCCGCAAATTCAAACAGAATCAAATAAAGTTTTGCATACAGACCTGAATTGTAGAGTTCTCAAGACCTGTTGGTTTTGGCGAAGATCGGTTAAGGGAATAGGGTAGTTTACCAGCAACATTTTATGTTTTAACAAGGGTAATTTTTTTATGACAAAAGATAACTGCCGTAAATTCAAATAGAATCAACTACTCTTTTGCATACCTTTTTGAATTATACAGAACTCAAGGTCTGTTGATTTTGTTGAAGATCGGTTTGAGGAAAAGGGGTAGTTTACCTGCAACATTTTATATTTTAACAAGAGCATTTTCTATGGCAAACGATAAGAGCCGCAAATTCAAACAGAATCAAATAATTTTTTGCATACAGCACTGAATTGTAGAGTACTCAAGACCTATTGTTTTTGGTGAACATCGGTTAAGGGAAAGGGGTAGTGTACCTGCAACTTTTTTTATCAAGGGTAATTTTTTTCTATGGCAAACGATAACAGCCGCAAATTCAAACAGAATCAAATAATGTTTTGCATACAGCCCTGTATTGTAGAGTTCTCAAGACCTGTTGGTGTTGGTGAAGTTCGGTTAAGGGAAAAAGGTAGTTTACCTGCAACATTTATGTTTTAACAAGGGTAATTTTTTATATGACGAATGATAACTGCCGTAAATTCAAACAGAATCATCTATGTTTTTGCATACCTTTTTGAATTATGGTGAACTCAAGGTCTGTTGATTTTGTTGAAGATCGGTTAATGGAAAGGGGTAGTTTACCAGCAACATTTTATGTTTTAACAAGTGTATTTTCTATGGCAAACGCTAACTGCCGCAAATTCAAACATAACCAAATAATTTTTTGCATGCAGCCCTGAATTGTAGAGTTCTCAAGACCTATTGTTTTAGTGAAGATCGGTTAAGGGAAAAGGGTAGTTTACCTGCAACGTTTTTTTATTTTAACAAGTGTATTTTATATGGCAAACGATAACAGCCGCAAATTCAAACAGAATCAAATGATTATTTGCGTACAGGCCTGAATTGTAGAGTTCTCAAGACCTTTTGTTTTTGGTGAAGATCAGTTAAGGGAAAGGGGTAGTTTACCAGCAACGTTTTTTGTTTTAACAAGGGTATTTTTTATTTATGTCATGTGTACTACGTTATCGGCTACAAACAAGTAGTTTGTTGTTAAAATTCCTTTCTGGGCTGTTTGGGCTTGATGCAATGTTTTCTACAAAACCAGACGTTTCAGTAGTGTTATCGACTGCCATCGTCAGTGGAAATTGAGTGCACTATCGTGAGGTGATACACGTTAGTGATCACAGTACTGTGGTTAAGGCTGAAGAAAGAAGTAGTTTCTATAGAAATAGTTTATTTCGAAAAGTATTTTAAATATAAATCTTAGAACATGGAAGTAATGTATGGTTCTCCATACCGATATTTTTTCTATGGCAAATGATAACAGCCACAAATTCAAACAGAATCAAATAATTTTTTGCATACAACCCTGATTCGTAGAGTACTCAACGTCTATTGTTTTTGGTCAATATCGGTTAAGGGAAAAGGGTAGTTTACCTGTAACACATTTTATCAAGGGTAATTTTTTTAATTGCAAATTCAAACAGAATCGAACAATTTTTTGCGTACAGTCCTGAATTGTAGAGTTCTCAAGACCTTTTGTTTTTGGTGAAGATCAGTTAAGGGAAAGGGGTAGTTTACCAGCAACGTTTTATGTTTTAACAACGGTATTTTCTATGGCAAACGATAACTGCCACAAATTCAAACATAATCAAATAATTTTTTGCATGCAACTCTGAATTGTAGAGGTTTCAAGACCTATTGTTTTGGTGAAGATCGGTTAAGGCAAAGGGGTATTTTACCAGCCACGTTTTTTGTTTTAACAAAGGTATTTTTTATTTATGTCATGTGTACTACGTTATCGGCAACAAAGAAGTAGTTTGTTGTTAAAATTCCTTCCTGTGCTGTTTGGGCTTGATACAATGTTTTCTACAAAACCAGACGTTTCAGCAGTGCTATCGACTGCCATCGTCAGTGAAAATTGAGTGCACTATCGTGAGGTGATACACGTTAGTGATCACAGTACTGTGGTTAAGGCTGAAGAAAGAAGTAGTTTCTATAGGAATAGTTCATTTTAAAAGTATCAAAAACAGAATCAAAAAATTTTTTGTATACAGCCCTTATTTGCAGAGTACTCAAGACCTTCAAGACCTATTGTTTTTGGTGAAGATCGGTTAAGGGATAGGGGTAGTTTACTGGCAACATTTTATGTTTTAACAAGGGTAAGTTTTTATATGACGTACGATGATTGCCATAAATACAAACAGAATCAACTACATTTTTGCATACTTTTTTGAACTAAAGAGAACTCAAGGTCTGTTGATATTGTTGAAGATCGGTTAAGGGAAAGGGGTAGTTTATCAGCAACATTTTATGTTTTAAAAACGGTAATTTTAGTTATGACGAACGATAACTGCCGAAAATTCAAATAGAATCAACTAATTTTTTGCACACTTTACTGAGTTGTAGAGAACTCAAGGTCTGTTGATTTTGGTGAAGATCGGTTAAGGGAAAGGGGTAGTTTACCCGCAACATTTATGTTGTAACAAGACAAATGTTTCCATGATGAACTATAACTGCCGCACATTCAAACAGAATCAAATACTATTTTGCATGCATCCCTGAATTGTAGAGAACTCAAGGCCTTTTGTTTTTGGTGAAGATCGGTTGAGGGAAAGGGGTAGTTTACCGACAACGGTTTTTTTTTATTAATGGTAATTTTTTTTTGGCAAACGATAACAGCCGCAAATTCAAACAGAATCAAATAATGTTTTGCATACAGCCCTAAATTATGGAGTTCTCAAGACCTATTGTTTTTGGTTAAGATCGGTTAAGGGGAAGGGGTAGTTTACCAGCAACGTTTTATGTTTTAACAAGGGTATTTTCTATGGCAAACAATAACAGCCGCAAATTCAAACAGAATCAAATAATTTTTTGCATGCAACTCTGAGTTGTAGAGTTTTCAAGACCTATTGTTTTTGGTGAAGATCGGTTGAGGGAAAGGGGTAGTTTACCTGCAACGGTTTTTTTTTATCAAGGGTAATTTTTTTTTTTGGCAAACGATAACAGCCGCAAATTCAAACAGAATCAAATAATGTTTGGCATACGTCACTGAATTGTAGAGATCTCAAGGCCTTTTGATTTTGGTGAAGATCGGTTAAGGGGAAGGGGTAGTTTACCAGCAACCTTTTACGTTTTAACAAGAGTACAGTACTTGAAAATTCATTTAAACTTTTTCAAAAAATGGTAATTGTTAAAAATAAAATAATTTTGTGCCAGGCAATAAAATTATAATTTTTTCATTTTAATGTAAAGCATGTATGAGAGAAAATATATCGTTCGTGGCAGACAAGCATATCTCAGTTATGTAATTTTTACGTTTCCATTTTTTTATTATGACTACCGCAATAAAAAAGCAGGGAAGGCACACACACACACACACACACACACACACACACACACACACACACACACACACACACACACACACACACACACACACACACACACACACACACACACACACACACACACACAATTCGCGTTATTTCTGGCCTCATTCATGTTTATTTTCTTACATTTGCACGCTTTTTAAATGGAAAGTGCCAAAACCCATACCAACATAACGCGCGCAAGCCGAAAAAGTGTCCAGCGTGGATAGCGATTTGCTTCCTGTTGATCGCTGGGCAGAGCAGAGTAACTGCACGTGTTTACAGAGGAACGATTCATAGACAGACTTTTCGTCTTTAGGGAATGAACCCTCTGCAAGATGCTTTGGGTCCATGAGTGACTTCGGAGCGCTCCTTCTTTTCCGCGTGTTTGTTCTGTGAAATGTACACTGTAGATTCGCAGCTTTACTCTAAGCATCGCTCAATAGGAAATGTTGAAAATTTTTGTCCACGGTGTACCCTCATACACACTAAATCTGCTCTGATGTTTTAATTACGGACATCATAATATTCAAACTTTGGAAACTTGAGCACTACTTAATGGAGATCAATTATTAACTTATACAAGCCATTAATTTTATGCATATTTTTTATATACATGTGTACAACATTATCGGCAACAAAGAAGAAGTTGTTGTTAAAATTTCTTCCTGGGATATTTGGCCGTAGTCCAATGTTTTCTACAAAACCAGACGTTTCGGCAATGCCATCAACTTCCATCATCAGTGAAAATCGAGTGCCATAACGTGAGGTGGTATACGTTAGTGACCACAGTACTGTGGTTAAGGCTGAAGCAGTAAGTAGAAAGAAGTAGTTTCTATTGTAATATTTCATTTCGAAAATGATTTGAAATATAGATCTTAGAATTTGGAAGTCATGTATGGTTCTCCATTCCGATATTTTTCTATGGCAAATGATAACAGCCGCAAATTCAAACAGAATCAAATAATGTTTTACATACAGCCTTCAATTTTAGTGTTCTGAAGACCTCTTGGTTTTGGTGAAGATCAGTTAAGGTAAAGGGGTAGTTCACCTGCAACTTTTTTTTATCAAGGGTAATTTTACGTCCATGTTCCTTAAGGAAATGGAAGTATGGTGATGGCAAAAAAAATCGTGTTAGAGATTATTGCAGATTCTGATTGTACTACACTCAAACACGAAAAAAAGTCATTTTTCGAAAAGTGTCTGTGTGTGTGTCTCTGTATGTCTGTCTGTCTGTCTATCTATCTGTGTGTCTGTAGATTTTTTCTATAGCAAACGATAACAGCCGCAAATTCAAACAGAATCAAATAATTTTTTGTATACAGCCCTGATTTGTAGAGTACTCAAGACCTATTGTTTTTGGTGAAGATTGGTTAAGGGAAAGGGGTAGTTTACCATCAACAGTTTTTTTTAAATCAAGGGTAATTTTTACTTCCATATTCCTTAAGGAAATGGAAGTATGGTGATGGCAAAAAAAATCGTGTTCGAGATTATTGCAGATTCTGATTGTACTACACTCAAAACATGAAAAAAAGTCATTTTTCAAAAAGTGTCTCTGTGTGTGTCTGTCTGTCTGTCTGTGTGTCTGTCTGTCTGTCTGTCTATCTGTAAATTTTTTTTCTATGTCAAACGATAACATCTGCAAATTCAAACAGAATCAAATAATGTTTCGCATAAAGCCCTGAATTGTAGAGTTCTCAAGACCTATTGTTTTTGGTGAAGATCGGTTAAGGGAAACGGGTAGTTTACCTGCACCGTTTTATGATTTAACAAGGGTATTTTTTATGGCAAACGATAACAGCCGCAAATTCAAACAGAATCAAATAATGTTTCGCATACGTCCCTGAATTGTAGAGAGCTCAAGGCTTTTTATTTTGGTGAAGATCGGTTAAGGGGAAGGGGTAGTTTACCTGCAACCTTTTACGTTTTAACAACAGTAAAGTACTTGAAAATTCATTTAAACTTTTTCAAAAAATGGTAATTGTTAAAAATAAAATAATTTTGTTGCCACGGAATAAAATTATAATTTTTTCATTTTAACGTAATTCATGTATGAGAGAAAATATATATTTCGTGGCAGGCAAGCATATCTCAGTTATGTAATGTTTACGTTTCCATTTTATTATTATGACTACCGCAATAAAAAGGCAGGGAAGACACACACACACACACACACACACACACACACACACACACACAATTCACATTATTTCTGGCCTCATTCATGTTTATTTTCTTACATTTGCACCCTTTTTAAATGGAAAGTGCTGAAACCCATGCCAACATAACGCGTACAAGCCAAAAACGTGTCCAGCATGGATAGCGATTTGCTTCATGTGGATCGCTGGGCAGGGTAACTGTACGTGTTTACAGAGGAATGATTCATAGACAGACTTTTCGTCTTTAGGGAATGAACCATCTGCAAGATGCTGAGGGTCCATGAGTGACTTCGGAGCGCTCCTTCTTTTCCGCGTGTTTGTTCTGTGAAACGTACACTGTAGATTCGCAGCTTTACTCTAAGCAACGCTCAATAGGAAATGTTGAAAATTTTTGTCCACGGTGTACCCTCATACACACTAAACCTGCTCTGATGTTTTAATTACGGACATCATAATATCAAAAATTTGGAAAATTGAGCACTACTTAATGGAGATCAATCATTAACTTATACAAGCCATTAATTTTATGCATATTTTTTATATATATGTGTACAACGTTATCGGCAACAAAGAAGTAGTTTTTGTTAAAATTCCTTCCCGGGATATTTGGCCGTAGTCCAATGTTTTCTTAGTTTCTATGGTAATATTTCATTTCGAAAATGATTTTTAATATAAATCTTGGAATATGGAAGTCATGGTAATGTATGGTTCTCCATACCGATATTTTTCTATGGCAAACGATAATAGCCGCAAATTCAAACAGAATCAACTACTCTTTTGCATACAGCCCAGAATTGTAGAGTTCTCAAGACCTATTGTTTTTGGTGAAGATTGGTTAAGGGAAAGGGGTAGTTTACCTGCAACGTTTTATGTTTTAACAAGGGTATTTTCTTGGATTTCGTTGTCCATGACGTGTCCGTTACTTAACTAAATATCACTTTAGTATTGACGACTCGGAACACTAAGTTTTTATAAGTAAAAACGTAAAGTTTTACCTTACAGTCTAAAGTAAAACTACTTTACTTATAACAATAAATACTACACACAGAATGATGGCCTACCCATGGGCTCCCCCATATCCAGCATTCTAGCAAAGTCTTCCTCCAACACTTAGAAAAAACAAAAATACTCACAAACAATGACAGACACTCACATAAAATACTATATTGGCACAGATACGTTGATGGCATTCTAATACTATACAGGGGAAACAAAAGACAATGCGAACAGTTACTAACGCACATAAACAAAATACATAAAAACATAACCTTCACTGCCGAATACAAACACAGCAATACCATAAACTTCTTAGACCTCTCCATCACAAAACTAGAACACAGGCACAAATTCAGTATATACAGAAAACCAACTACAACTAACACTAATACACAACACCTCCAATCATCCAATACAACACAAGCTAGCTGCTTTTAGAACCATGATACATAGACTTAACAACATCCCCTTAGATGAAATAGACTACAAAGACGAACTAAACATGATAAAATATCTAGCAGAATCTAACGGTTATGGCAGAACAATAGTCAGTAAACTCCTACACAAAACACAAAACGAACAACAGACAAAGACAGAAAACAACAAATTCATAACACTAACATACATCAACAAACAAACTGAAAAAATTGCCCACAAATTCAAAAAAGCAGGATACAGAATCGCTTACAAAACTACTAACAAAACAGAACACACACTATCAAAATGCATGCCCAAAGCACAAAACAAATTCGATCTACCTGGTGTATACAAGCTAAATTGCTCAAATTGCAATAAATTCTACATAGGCCAGACAGGACGTAGCTTCAAACAGAGATACATTGAACACACAAAAGCACTCCACACCACTACAGAATCTACCTTTGCAAACCACCTCATTGAAGCAAACCACACATAATAAAACATCGACAATAACATGAACATTCTACACGTACACACAAAAGGCCGAAAACTAGACACTCTAGAACAATTAGAAATATACAAACACACAAAAACAAATAAAAACGACATCCTAAACGAACAGACACAATTCAAATCGCACGCATTATTCGAACACATCTCACCACACACACACACACACACACAGCTTCAATCTTTCGAATAACTATCCCGTCGCCAACAACAAGACGGACAACGCTACCTATGGCAGCCTCTGATGAAGCCTTCTAAAGGTGAAAGCCGGTTTAGGCTGTAAGGTAAAACTTTACATTTTTACTTATAAAAAACTTAGTGTTCCGAGTCATCAATACTATAGTGATATTTAGGGTATTTTCTATGGCAAACGATAACAGCCGCAAATTCAAACAGAATCAAATGATTATTTACATATAGCCCTAAATTGTAGAGATCTCAAGACCTATTGTTTTTGGTGAAGATCGGTTAAGGGAAAGGGGTAGTTTACCATCAACGGTATTTTTTTCAAGTGTAATTTTTTTCGATGGCAAACGATAACAGCCACACTTTCAAACAGAATCAAATGATGTTTTGCATACAGCCCTGTATTGTAGAGTTCTCAATACCTATTGGTGTTGGTGAAGATCGGTTAAGGGAAAGGGGTAGTTTACCGGCAACATTTTATCTATAAAATAATTTCTTGCATGCATTCCTGATTTGTAGAGAACTAAATTCCTGTTGATTCTGGTGAAGATCGGTTAAGGCAAAGGAGTAGTTCACCTGCAACTTTTTTTTTATCAAGGGTAATTTTACGTCCATGTTCCTTAAGGAAATGGAAGTATGGTGATGGCAAAAAAAATCGTGTTAGAGATTATTGCAGATTCTGATTGTACTACACTCAAACACGAAAAAAAGTCATTTTTCGAAAAGTGTCTGTGTGTGTGTCTCTGTATGTCTGTCTGTCTGTCTATCTATCTGTGTGTCTGTAGATTTTTTTCTATAGCAAACGATAACAGCCGCAAATTCAAACAGAATCAAATAATTTTTTGTATACAGCCCTGATTTGTAGAGTACTCAAGACCTATTGTTTTTGGTGAAGATTGGTTATGGGAAAGGGGTAGTTTACCATCAACGGTTTTTTTTTAATCAAGGGTAATTTTTACTTCCATATTCCTTAAGGAAATGGAAGTATGGTGATGGCAAAAAAAATCGTGTTCGAGATTATTGCAGATTCTGATTGTACTACACTCAAAACATGAAAAAAAGTCATTTTTCAAAAAGTGTCTCTGTGTGTGTCTGTCTGTCTGTCTGTCTATCTGTAAATTTTTTTTTCTATGGCAAACGATAACATCTGCAAATTCAAACAGAATCAAATAATGTTTCGCATAAAGCCCTGAATTGTAGAGATCTCAAGACCTATTGTTTTTGGTGAAGATCGGTTAAGGGAAACGGGTAGTTTACCTGCACCGTTTTATGATTTAACAAGGGTATTTTTTATGGCAAACGATAACCTTGCAAATTCAAACAGAATCAAATAATGTTTTGCATACAGCCCTGATTTGTAGAGTTCTCAAGACCTATGGTTTTTGGTGAAGATCGGTTAAGGGAAAGGGGTAGTTTACCAGCAACATTTTTTGATTTAACAAGGGTAATTTTTCTATGACGAACGATAACTGCCGCAAATTCAAACAGAATCAAATAATGTTTCGCATACGTCCCTGAATTGTAGAGAGCTCAAGGCCTTTTGATTTTGGTGAAGATCGGTTAAGGGGAAGGGGTAGTTTACCTGCAACCTTTTACGTTTTAACAACAGTAAAGCACTTGAAAATTCATTTAAACTTTTTCAAAAAATGGTAATTGTTAAAAATAAAATAATTTTGTTGAAACGGAATAAAATTATAATTTTTTCATTTTAATGTAATTCATGTATGAGAGAAAATATATCGTTCGTGGCAGGCAAGCATATCTCAGTTATGTAATGTTTACATTTCCATTTTATTATTATGACTACCGCAATAAAAAGGCAGGGAAGACACACACACACACACACACACACACACACACACACACACACACACACACACACACACACACACACACACACACACACACACACACACACACACACACACACACACACACACACACACACACACACACACACACACACATACACACACACACACACACACACACACACACACACACACAATTCACATTATTTCTGGCCTCATTCATGTTTATTTTCTCACATTTGCACCCTTTTTAAATGGAAAGTGCCGAAACCCATGCCAACATAACGCGTACAAGCCGAAAACGTGTCCAGCGTGGATAGCGATTTGCTTCCTGTGGATCACTGGGCAGGGTAACTGTACGTGTTTACAGAGGAATGATTCATAGACAGACTTTTCGTCTTTAGGGAATGAACCATCTGCAAGATGCTGAGGGTCCATGAGTGACTTCGGAGCGCTCCTTGTTTTCCGCGTGTTTGTTCTGTGAAACGTACACTGTAGATTCGCAGCTTTACTCTAAGCAACGCTCAATAGGAAATGTTGAAAATTTTTGTCCACGGTGTACCCTCATACACACTAAACCTGCTCTGATGTTTTAATTACGGACATCATAATATCAAAAATTTGGAAAATTGAGCACTACTTAATGGAGATCAATCATTAACTTATACAAGCCATTAATTTTATGCATATTTTTTATATATATGTGTACAACGTTATAGGCAACAAAGAAGTAGTTTTTGTTAAAATTCCTTCCCAGGATATTTGGCCGTAGTCCAATGTTTTCTACAAAACCAGACGTTTCGGCAATGCCATAGATTTCCATCATCAGTGAAAATCGAGTGCGATAACGTGAGGTGGTATACGTTAGTGACCACAGTACTGTGGTTAAGGCTGAAGCAGTAAGTAGAAAGAAGAAGTTTCTATGGTAATATTTCATTTCGAAAATGATTTTTAATATAAATCTTAGAATATGGAAGTCATGTATGGTTCTCCATACCGATATTTTTCTATGGCAAACGATAACAGCCGCAAATTCAAACAGGATCTACTACTCTTTTGCATACAGCCCAGAATTGTAGAGTTCTAAAGACCTATTGTTTTTGGTGAAGATTGGTTAAGGGAAAGGGGTAGTTTACCTGCAACATTTTATGTTTTAACAAGGGTATTTTCTTGGATTTCGTTGTCCATGACGTGTCCGTTACTTAACTAAATATCACTTTAGTATTGACGACTCGGAACACTAAGTTTTTATAAGTAAAAACGTAAAGTTTTACCTTACAGCCTAAAGTAAAACTACTTTACTTATAACAATAAATACTACACACAGAACGATGGCCTACCCATGGGCTCCCCCATATCCAGCATTCTAGCAAAGTCTTCCTCCAACACTTAGAAAAAACAAAAATACTCACAAACAATGACAGACACTAACATAAAATACTATATTGGCACAGATACGTTGATGACATTCTAATACTATACAGGGGAAACAAAAGACAATGCGAACAGTTACTAACGCACATAAACAAAATACATAAAATCATAACCTTCACTGCCGAATACAAACACAACAATACCATAAACTTCTTAGACCTCTCCATCACAAAACTAGAACACAGGCACAAATTCAGTATATACAGAAAACCAACTACAACTGACACACTAATACACAACACCTCCAATCACCCAATACAACACAAACTAGCTGCTTTTAGAACCATGATACATAGACTTAACAACATCCCCTTAGATGAAATAGACTACAAAGACGAACTAAACATGATACAATATCTAGCAGAATCTAACGGTTATGGCAGAACAATAGTCAGTAAACTCCTACACAAAACACAAAACGAACAACAGACAAAGACAGAAAACAACAAATTCATAACACTAACATACATCAACAAACAAACTGAAAAAATTGCCCACAAATTCAAAAAAGCAGGATACAGAATCGCTTACAAAACTACTAACAAAACAGAACACACACTATCAAAATGCATGCCCAAAGCACAAACAAATTCGATCTACCTGGTGTATACAAGCTAAATTGCTCAAATTGCAATAAATTCTACATAGGCCAGACAGGACGTAGCTTCAAACAGAGATACATTGAACACACAAAAGCACTCCACACCACTACAGAATCTACCTTTGCAAACCACCTCATTGAAGCAAACCACACATAATAAAACATCGACAATAACATGAACATTCTACACGTACACACAAAAGGCTGAAAACTAGACACTCTAGAACAATTAGAAATATACAAACACACAAAAACAAATAAAAACGACATCCTAAACGAACAGACACAATTCAAATCGCACGCATTATTCAAACACATCTCACCACACACAGCTTCAATCTTTCGAATAACTATCCCGTCGCCAACAACAAGACGGACAACGCTACCTATGGCAGCCTCTGAAGAAGCCTTCTAAAGGTGAAAGCTGGTTTAGGATGTAAGGTAAAACTTTACGTTTTTACTTATAAAAAACTTAGTGTTCCGAGTCGTCAATACTATAGTGATATTTAGGGTATTTTCTATGGCAAACGATAACAGCCGCAAATTCAAACAGAATCAAATGATTATTTACATATAGCCCTAAATTGTAGAGATCTCAAGACCTATTGTTTTTGGTGAAGATCGGTTAAGGGAAAGGGGTAGTTTACCAGCAACGTTTTATGTTTTACAAGGGTATTTTCTATGGCAAACGATAACAGCCACAAATTCAAACAGAATCAAATAATTTTTTGCATACAGCCCTGATTTGTAGAGTACTCAAGACCTGTTTTTTTGGTGAAGATCGGTTAAGGGAAAGGGGTAGTTTACCAGCAACGGTATTTTTTTCAAGTGTAATTTTTTTCGATGGCAAACGATAACAGCCACACTTTCAAACAGAATCAAATGATGTTTTGCATACAGCCCTGTATTGTAGAGTTCTCAATACCTATTGGTGTTGGTGAAGATCGGTTAAGGGAAAGGGGTAGTTTACTGGGAACATTTTATGTTTTAACAAGGGTAAGTTTTTATATGACGTACGATAATTTCCATAAATTCAAACAGAATCAACAAAATTTTTGCATACCTTTTTGAACTAAAGAGAACTCAAGGTCTGTTGATTTTGTTGAAGATCGGTTAAGGGAAAGGGGTAGTTTATCAGCAACGTTTTATGTTTTAAAAATGGTAATTTTTTTATGACGAACGATAACTGCCGAGAATTCAAAGAGAATCAACTAATTTTTTGCACACTTTCCTGAGTTGTAGAGAACTTAAGGTCTGTTGATTTTGGTGAAGATCGGTTACGGGAAAGGGGTAGTGTACCTGCAACATTTTATGTTGTAACAAGAGAAATGTTTCCATGACTAACGATAACTGCCGCACATTCAAACAGAATCAAATATTATTTTGCATGCATCCCTGAATTGTAGAGGACTGAAGGTCTATTGATTTTGGAGAAGATCGGTTATGAGAAAGGGGTAGTTTACCTGAAACTTTTTTTGATTTAACTAGAGTAAAGTACTTAATTTTTATAAATAAAGTATCCTGATAGAAGCTCATAATAATCCACTGTAGAAACGTAGATGAAATATCTATAAATGAAGAGGTTAGGTGAACATGGTGGGGGTAATTTTCTATTATTAAAAATTATAGTTGAAGGTGGAGGGGAGAATTTTTTATATGTGTACTACGTTATCGGCAACAAAGAAGTAGTTTTTTGTTAAAATTGCTTCCCGGTATGTTTAGCCGGAGACCAATGTTTTCTGCAAAACCAGACTTTTTTGCAGTGCCATCGACTGCCATCATCAGTGAAAATCGAGTGCAAAAACGTGAGGTGGTATACATTAGTGACCACAGTACTGTGGTTAATGCTGACGCAATAAGTAGAAAGACATTGTTTCTATGGAAATATTTCATTTCGAATATGATTTTAAATATAAATCTTAGAACATGGAAGTCATGTATGGTTCTCCATACCGATATTGGTTTTGAGTGTAGTACAATCAGAATCTGCAATAATCTCGAACACGATTTTTTTTGCCATCACCATACTTCCATTTCCTTAAGGAACATGGAAGTAAAATTACCCTTGATAAAAAAAAAGTTGCAGGTAAACTACCACTTTACCTTAACCGCAATCACCAGACTAGGGGGGTAAGTTACCCATGATTTTAATAAGGATTTACGGGGGGTCAATGGCGCCATATCCTTGCTGGTCCTCTTAGAGTTTTTAGGCAATGAGAGTTTTTCTGTTTCGACAGAAAACCTCACATTGGGGGGGTATTGTAACGGAACAAAGCAAGAGGGTTTTTAATTTTATAATTTTGATTTTAACTATTTGTATGTAACTTTTTGAAACACCCTATGGTTGAAACCGTACGAGGCAGAGTCAGGTACAAAAGAAATTATAACGTTGGAATGTGGGTGTGAGCGCGCGTGTGTGCCGCCTTTTGCGACATGTGCTCAGAGGACACAGAAGGGCATGGGAAAGTATGTAATCTCCGACCCAAAATTCATAACGGAAGTAAGGCGAATTATTCCCGCTCGCCGCATTTCAACCAATCACAGAATGAGGTGAAACCGCGCGGCCATCGCCTAACGCTTGGCAGGCGTGCAACCAAGCACGCACGACGTTCGCAGTTGTTCACCACTCGTCAACCAGCATAGTCGGTAGCTCAGCAACAGTATCAGTGAAATAGTGATGGGAGGCCGGTGCATGTGAATACGCCCGGCCTACCCCAAAATTATATTCGAACGAAAGAGTGCGAAGAAAATAAAATGAATATTTTAAGTACAAAAACTTAAAGCAGTGGTAGCTGTTGTGTGTTAGGGACAGTGTAAGTGAACGTGAAGATGACGGAAATATTGGAATGGCAAGGAGATAGTTAAGTAGTGTGAATATGTTGGCCAACAAAGTCTTAAATATTTAAATAATTGAAAATTCAGGAAAAGGGGGGTGAAAGAGAAATGTGAAGAGCACGAGTGTGTGTGTGTGTGTGTGTGTGTGTGTGTGTGTGTGAGAGAGAGAGAGGAAATTTGAAAAAAGACGTCAAAAATAAAAGTACGGTACTGGTTTGTTAGGTAGAATAAAACTTTTTAACTTTTATATGATAGAGGTAAGAATAAATAAGAGATAACGCAATAAATAAGAAACAAATAATATTTCATAAAGAAAAGAGAAAGAAAGAAAGTATTTGAAAAGTGTTTGAAATAAAAGAGTTGGTTTAAATAGCATAAAAATGTGTTAATCTAATTATTACGTTACACCCGTAACCTGAGTTCTGCATCGAGAATTCGTCTAAACGAAACCTGTTGAATCTTCTGATCTAAGGGCATTACATGATCAAAATTAAGTAAGTGTAAGTATTTTGGTTTCGATGTATATCCTTAAAACATCGTGGTGACCTTGTTAGCGAGTTTGGTATCTTCTGGGGAGTTTTTATATAAAAGGTAAGTTTAATGGAATCTGGGTAAGTGAATTATGGGGCATATTTAGGTAGAAAGTTTGTGCCGCAACAATTTGGCGGATATTTTTGGTGCCCTCAACGTTCTTAACTTAACTCTGCAGGGCAAGGGCGTTCATAAGTTTTTTGTGCAAGACAAAGTAGAAGCAATGATAATCAAACTTCAACGATGGGCTCAAAAAGTGGAGCAAGATTCCTTCGACGTATTTCCAGTCCTACATGATTTTCTGGAAACCAACGAAGTCAAAATTGATAAAACAACAGCTACAACCATAAAAGATCACCTCAAATCTTTGGCCTCCAACCTCAGGTAATTTAAAATTATATATTTTTCTAAATTTTATACTAATATTTTTTTAATAGGCCTAATTAAAAACATTAATTTTCTTAAAACAGTAACTTTTTTAAAACAGTAAATTTTTCAAACAGTACGATTTTTAAAACTAATAATAATTTATTTTAGTTACTTGTCTTATACTGTGATTATACATTTTATTCTTCATTCATATGAATGAGAAATCTACTAACTAGACTTACTAGAGCAGTAACTAAGCCTTTTCATAATTCTTTTAGGAACTACTTCCCGGAAATTGAAGGTGAAATCCAATGGATCAGAAATCCCTTTGAAGAAGATTACTTAAAAAAATTGAAAATATCATCAAGTGAAGAAGACTCGTTAATTGAACTATCATGTGACCAGACTCTAAAATCGTTTTTTAAAACAACACCATTGGTCCCGTTCTGGATAAATATTCGGCAAGAGTATCCAGCAATTGCCAAAATTGCACTGAGACACTTGATGGGCTTTTCGACAACCTATCTATGTGAACGAGCCTTTTCAACTTTACTTTTTTTGAAAAATAAATACAGGAATAAATTGAATGTTGATAGTGATTTGAGGCTAAAACTATCCAGATATTGACTCTCTTGTGGGGGACAAACAATGTCAAAAATCCCATTGAGTTTTTTTTTAACTTTGACCACTTGTTTTTGAGTTTTCTTATAGTTGTGACAACTAAGTGAATATAATAAAGTTCTTTTCTTTATAAAAAATTATTTTTTAATCCTTCTTGTGTTTTACTTGCACATTATAGATATATATACATATTCTTGGATTTCGTTGTCCATGACGTGTCCGTATATGTATATATACATACGTCATACGTACATAGGTGTCTATTTGTGTGTGTGTGTGTGTGTGTGTGTGTGTGTGTGTGTGTGTGTGTGTGTGTGTATGTGTGTTTTACTTGTATATTTAGTTAGTGGGCCTCAAAGTTTTTTTACAAAATAGGTGATCCGCACAACTAAAAAGGTTGGGAACCACTGTTCCATAGCAAACGATAACAGCCGCAAATTCAAATATAATCAAATAATGTTTTGCATGCAGCCCTGAATTGTAGAGTTGTCAAGACCTATTGTTTTTGGTGAAGATCGGTTAAGGGAAAGGGGTAGTTTACTGGCAACGTTTTTTTGTTTTAACAAGTGTATTTTATATGGCAAATGATAACAGCCGCAAATTCAAACAGAATCAAATGATTATTTGCATACAGGCCTGAATTGTAGAGTTCTCAAGACCTTTTGTTTTTGGTGAAGATCAGTTAAGCGAAAGGGGTAGTTTACCAGCATCGTTTTTTGTTTTAACAAGGGTATTTTTTATTTATGTCATGTATACTACGTTATCGGCAACAAAGAAGTAGTTTGTTGTTAAAATTCCTTCCTCGGCTGTTCGGGCTTGATACAATGTTTTCTACAAAACCAGACGTTTCAGTAGTGCTATCGACTGCCATCGTCAGTGAAAATTGAGTGCACTATCGTGAGGTGATACACGTTAGTGATCACAGTACTGTGGTTAAGGCTGAAGAAAGAAGTAGTTTCTATAGAAATAGTTCATTTCGAAAAGTATTTTAAATATAAATCTTAGAACATGGAAGTCATGTATGGTTCTCCATACCGATATTTTTTCTATGGCAAATGATAACAGCCGCAAATTCAAACAGAATCAAAAAATTTTTTGCATACATCCCTTATTTGTAGAGTACTCAAAACCTGTTGTTTTTGGTGAAGATCGGTTAAGGGAAAGGGGTAGTTTACCAGCAACCTTTTATGTTTTAAAAGGGTATTTTCTATGACAAATGATAACAGCCGCAAATTCAAACAGAATCAAATAATTTTTTGCATACAGCCCTGATTTGTAGAGTACTCAAGACCTATTGTTTTTGGTCAATATCGGTCAAGGGAAAAGGGTAGTTTACCTGTAACACATTTTATCAAGGGTAATTTTTTTTATGGCAAACGATAACAGCCGCAAATTCAAACAGAATCAAATAATGTTTTGCATACAGACCTGAATTGTTGAGTTCTCAAGACCTGTTTGTTTTGGCGAAGATCGGTTAAGGGAAAGGGGTAGCTTACCAGCAACATTTTATGTTTTAACAAGGGTATTTTTTTTATGTCGAAAGATAACTGCCGTAGATTCAAAGAGAATAAAATAATTTTTTGCATGCATTCCTGATTTGTAGAGAACTCAATTCCTGTTGATTATGGTGAAGATCGGTTAAGGGAAAGGAGTAGTTTACTTGCAACATTTTATGTTGTAACAAGAGAAATGTTTCCATGACGGACGATAACTTTCGCACATTCAAACAGAATCAAATATTTTTTGCATGCATCCCTGAATTGTAGAGGACTGAAGGTCTGTTGATTTTGGTGAAGATCGGTTAAGATAAAGGGGTAGTTTACCTGCAACGTTTTATGTTTTAACAAGAGTAAAGTACTTAATTTTGATAAATAAAGTATCCTGATAAGAAGCTCAGTAATAATCCACTGTAGTAACGTAGATGAAATATCTATAAATGAAGTGGTTAGGTGAACGGGGTAGGGGTAATTTTCTATTAATGAAATTTATAGTTGAAGTGGGAGGGTTCAATTTTTTATATGTGTACAACCTTATCGGCAACAAAGAAGTAGTTCTTTGTTAAAATTTCTTCCCGGGCTGTTTAGCCGTAGACCGATGTTTTCTGTAAAACCAGACTTTTCTGCAGTCCATCGACTGCCATCATCAGTGAAAATCGAGTGCGAAAACGTGCGGTGGTATACGTTAGTGACCACAGTACTGTGGTTAAGGCTGAAGCAATAAGTAGAAAGAAGTAGTTTCTATGGAAATATTTCATTTTGAATATGATTTTAAATATAAATCTTAGTACATGGAAGTCATGTATGGTTCTCCATACCGATATTTTACTTCGATGTTCCATAAGGAACGGAAGTATGGTGATGGTAAAAAAAATCGTGTTCGAGATAATTGCAGTTTCTGATTGTACTACCCTCAAAACATGAAAAAAAGTCATTTTTCGAAAAGTGTCTTTGTGTCTATAGATTTTGTTTCTATGGCAAATGATAACAGCCGCAAATTCAAACAGAATCAAACAATTTTTTGCGTACAGTCCTGAATTGTAGAGTTCTCAAGATCTTTTGTTTTTGGTGAAGATCAGTTAAGGGAAAGGGGTAGTTTACCAGCAACGTTTTATGTTTTAACAAGGGTATTTTCTATGGCAAACGATAACTGCCGCAAATTCAAACATAATCAAATAATTTTTTGCATGCAACTCTGAATTGTAGAGTTTTCAAGACCTATTGTTTTGGTGAAGATCGGTTAAGGGAAAGGGGTAGTTTACCTGCCACATTTTTTGTTTTAACAAGGGTATTTTTTATTTATGTCATGTGTACTACGTTATCGGCAACAATGAAGTAGTTTGTTGTTAAAATTCCTTCCTGGGCTGTTTGGGCTTGATACAATGTTTTCTACAAAACCAGACGTTTCAGCAGTACTATCGACTGACATCGTCAGTGAAAATTGAGTGCACTATCGTGAGGTGATACATGTTAGTGATCGCAGTACTGTGGTTAAACCTGAAGAAAGAAGTAGTTTCTATAGAAATAGTTCATTTCGAAAAGTATTTTAAATATAAATCTTAGAACATGGAATTCATGTATGATTCTCCATACCGATATTTTTTCTATGGCAAATGATAACAGCCGCAAATTCAAACAGAATCAAAAAATTTTTTGCATACAGCCCTTATTTGTAGAGTACTCAAAACCTGTTGATTTTGGTGAAGATCGGTTAAGGGAAAGGGGTACGGGTTTTTTTTAATCAAGGGTAATTTTTATCTATGACAAATGATAACAGCTGCAAATTCAAAAAGAATGAAATGATTATTTGCATATAGCCCTAAATTATAAAGTTCTCAAGGCCTATTGTTTTGGTGAAGATCGGTTAAGGGAAAGGGGTAGTTTACCTGCCACGTTTTTTATTTTAACAAGGGTATTTTTTATTTATGTCGTGTACTACATTATCGGCAACAAAGAAGTAGCTTGTTGTTAAAATTCCTTCCTGGTCTGTTCGGGCTTGATACAATGTTTTCTACAAAACCAGACGTTTCAGCAGTGCTATCGACTGCCATCGTCAGTGAAAATTGAGTGCACTATCGTGAGGTGATACACGTTAGTGATCACAGTACTGTGGTTAAGGCTGAAGAAAGAAGTAGTTTCTATAGAAATAGGTCATTTCGAAAAGTATTTTAAATATAAATCTTAGAACATGGAAGTCATGTATGGTTCTCCATACCGATATTTTATCTATGGCAAATGATAACAGCCGAAAATTCAAACAGAATCAAAAAATTTTTTGCATACAGCCCTTATTTGTAGAGTACTCAAGACCTATTGTTTTTGGTGAAGATCGGTTAAGGGAAAGGGGTACGGGTTTTTTTTTAATCAAGGGTAATTTTTATCTATGACAAACGATAACAGCCGCAAATTCAAACAGAATGAAATGTTTATTTGCATATAGCCCTAAATTATAAAGTTGTCAAGACGTATTGTTTTTGGTGAAGATCAGTTAAGGGAAAGGGGTAGTTTACCAGCAACGTTTTATGTTTTAATAGTGTATTTTCTATGGCTAACGATAACAGCCGCAAATTCAAACAGAATCAAATAATGTTTTGCATACAGACCTTAATTGTAGAGTTCTCAATACCTGTTGTTTTTGGCGAAGATCGGTTAAGAGAATAGGGTAGTTTACCTGCAACATTTATGTGCTTAACAAGGGTAATTTTTTATATGACGAATGATAACTGCCGTAAATTCAAACAGAATCAACTATGTTTTTGCATACCTTTTTGAATTATGGAGAACTCAAGGTCTGTTGATTTTGTTGAAGATCGGTTAAGGGAAAGGGGTAGCTTACCAGCAACATTTTATGTTTTAACATGGGTAATTTTTTTTATGACGAAAGATAACTGCCATAGATTCAAAGAGAATAAAATAATTTTTTGCATGCATTCCTAATTTGTAGAGAACTATAGTCCTGTTGATTCTGGTGAGGATCGGTTAAGGGAAAGGTGTAGTTTACTTGCAACATTTTATATTGTAACAAGGGAATTTTCCATGACGAACGATAACTTTCGCACATTCAAACAGAATCAAATATTTTTTGCATGCATCCCTGAATTGTAGAGGACTGAAGGTCTGTTGATTTTGGTGAAGATCGGTTAAGATAAAGGGGTAGTTTACATGCAACGTTTTATGTTTTAACAAGAGTAAAGTACTTAATTTTGATAAATAAAGTATCCTGATAAGAAGCTCAGTAATAATCCACTGTAGTAACGTAGATGAAATATCTATAAATGAAGAGGTTAGGTGAACGGGGTGGGGGTAATTTTCTATTAATGAAAATTATAGTTGAAGGGGGAGGGGTGAATTTTTTATATGTGTACAACGTTATCGGCAACAAAGAAGTAGTTCTTTGTTAAAATTCCTTCCCGGGCTGTTTAGCCGTAGACCAATGTTTTCTGCAAAACCAGACTTTTCTGCAGTCCATCGACTGCCATCATCAGTGAAAATCGAGTGCGAAAACATGCGGTGGTATACGTTAGTGACCACAGTACTGTGGTTAAGGCTGAAGCAATAAGTAGAAAGAAGTAGTTTCTATGGAAATATTTCATTTTGAATATGATTTTAAACATAGATCTTAGAACATGGAAGTCATGTCTGGTTCTCCATACCGATATTTTACATATTCTTACATCAATATTTAATCATTTTACTTCTTAGTACACTCAAGTTATGTTGCTACTGTTGTCCAGTTTTTGTTTAAGATATAGCCTACTTGTTGTGGTGATTCTTACGGTGTTTGTTCCATATTTCAGGGCAATTTTCAAATTCCAAATTAGCTTTTATTGTATGGCACCCTTTGTTTTGTACAAGTAAATATACAGTAACTGTATGAAATACATAACAGACCAAACTTTTTACACTTTACCAGGAATGTTATATTCAGTAGTTGTGTGTAGCTATAGTGGGGGATATGTCCTTAAAGCAACCAACCAGAGTTCAAATCTATTTCATGTGCGATGTGAAAAAACAAACTTGTTTGCTTCCCGATGAGAATCAGCAATGATATTCTCTAGTATGCAATGTGCGATCTGCTTCAGTATGCATGGTGCCATACAGATACAAGAGTTTGTTTTCACATCGACTGTAATCTGTGTAAGTATTCTATGCCAGTATTCCATGCTATGCATGTACTCTAAGGGGGACAATCCAGTTATACAGTACCAGCATGAGGAACATGAGCATTTTACAATATGTTAACCTAACATCATGCATTTTATAATCATAATTCTCTTTACATAATAAATATAATGAACTCATAATTAAAACTTGTAGGTAGAAATTATTGATGGAGTTAAATAGTGTTCTGATTTGCTTTAAACTGTCCCAGCATTGGTTTCAGCCTTTGAACCCTACTTAATGTGGCTAAACTTTTCTCATAGACGTAAATCACATCTGTTTGCACTCAGTTTCTTAGTTGCACACAATTCTATAAAGAAATACTGTAAATAATGTTACTATAAAGTTCTTGTATGTCACATACAGTGACATATTGCCGAATTCCACATTTGATGGAACTTGAACCTTAAAGGGGTTTTTATAATTATATGTGAAAATCTTTTAATTCATTATAACATTAAAACTTTCATGGTGGGAGTCAGCTTCAGTAAAATTATCTTCTGGGCTGTTGGAAGCGAGATGTTTAGACTGCAGCTGCGGCTTCCAGTGGCCTTCTGTTTACCATCCTGCTCTTCCTATGACTGATGACATGACATGCCAAAAACACTGCACTTGGCTAGCTATCTGATTGCTTGAGAGCCTGACCAATCTTGTTGCTCACCTGTGTCAGCAACAGCATTGTATAACAGTGCAACGTAGAGAATAGGATTTTCATCTGCTCAGACTTCACCACTTTAACCAGAAGGTGCTCTGCAAGTGCCTACTTTTTTGAATGCTCCTGTCGACAGGTCCACCCATGTTCAGTGATGTGTGTCCTTGTGTTGCACTTCATTGTGCCAATATATTGCATATATATTGCAACTGCATGAACATTGAATAGTGTAGACTCCACCCAAAGCCAATAGCTCCTTAACTGACCTTAGATGTTGCTGGACATGTTTTCATGTTGGCCTAAAGATGGTCTTCGTACCATGTCTGTGCAGTAATGTTTCTATTCTATCAGTTATTCTGTTTCTGTGTGGAAGAAAAGCCTTCCTCGCTTCTGCTTGATCCTCAACACTACTTGACCAGTCAAATGTCCCGAGTTCTTGCTTTTCTAATTTCAGTAACCAAGGATCCATTAGCTTCCAAGGCAGTATCCAGGTGTTACAGTTTATCCTCAAAGTGTGAACAACACTTTCTTGATAATATTATTTATTTCCTGAAAATGTTCTTACTTTCACTTTAAGAGTGAGTATTTTGTGTATTTTTTAAATGACATATACAAAATAAGTTGTAACATTTGTGTCAGTGTTTTGACATGATTGATTGTCACCATCAGGATCTACACGTTGGCAATACAGAAATAATTAATACACATATAATTTTATGTGAATTTATTCGTATGTGTGTCTGTCTGTCTGTCTATCTTAGTTAAATAAAAAATAATAACTTCTTGAATTTCGTTGTCCGTTGATTTACTAAATATAATTATACCACTACTGACTCAGAACACAAAGTCAATGTTTGTGTTCCGAATCGGTAGAAGTATAATTATATTTATTTAAATAATATCTATTACACAAATCTTATTATTTTTGTATTAACAATAAGGTATAATTATAACGTTCCATAAATATTAAACTCATTACATTATGTGTGTATTAATTATTTCACTCTTGCCCACATACTGATGATTACAATAAATTTTGTCAAACATGACACCAATTGTTTAAAACTGTGTCTATGGAATGGCTGAACCTCACAAAACTTCCATATGGCATAATGGCAAACTCTGTATCAAATAGATTATATAGTGTGATTCAAAACTGCATGCCAATCTCTTGGGAGCTGATTCTATTGCTGAAAGTAAGAAAAAAGTCCATATAAACATAGGTCTGAAAACGGTTCGTTAGCAAGTTACAGTTTGCGAAACATTTCACCCTGATCCTGCTCCTATGGAAAATTGAAGCCATACTGAAATTCTTGGGTTATACATTGAAGGGTAAATTTGAGGGTTTCTGGTGGTTTTTGATCTGAAAAACTGAATAAAAGAAGTTCCAGAAATCTATCTCAATTAGTTTCTAATAAAAACTGTGTAAAACACCAAAAAATGGATTTAAAAAAAAAACACATTTT
Organism: Magicicada septendecula; assembly: GCA_034769895.1. NCBI lineage: Eukaryota > Metazoa > Arthropoda > Insecta > Hemiptera > Cicadidae > Magicicada > Magicicada septendecula. Next base: position 184,393,876 of record CM068371.1, on the reverse strand, counting down.
TAGATTTGGAAAAAAATAACTTAATTAATTTGCCAATAAACAAATACAGATTTCTAATTAACTTTGTAGAGAATTTAATTCTGAGAAAATTGATATGTATAATGTCTATTAAAAATGAATACAAATTTGAGAAATTTTATTTTAATTAAAAACAAAACAGACCAAAATGCGCCAGATAAGTGTTACAATTTATATGAAATAGCATTGTAAATTGTCAAAACACCATACTTGGGGGCAGAATAAAACCCATATGAGACTTCTACAAGCCATGACCAACATATTTTTTCATTTAATGTGTGGTGCGATCTTCTTTTTGGTAATCTCTTAGGCATTTTTTCTTGCCACGAAGGCTTAATGGAGAACAATACTTTAATTTCTTGCAAATAAAGCTGATGGAACTCTTGGAAGATATTCCACTTGCAGACAGAGTGCAGATGTGGTTTTGAATGGTGCACCTCCCCAGTACTGTCGTGATGTGCTGAACCATTTAAATAATACATTCGATAAGTTGAACCACTTAAACGGACCAGAAAACACATACATTGGTCGAAATGGACCAGTAAAATTGCCACCTCGATCTCCTGTTCTCACGCCAGCAGACTTTTTCCTTTGGGGTTGGATGAAATCATTAGTTTATTCCGCTCATATTAGCACACAAGAATAATTGAGACATACCATAAAAAAAGCTGAAGCTACTGTTAAAAGTAATCCTGATGTGGACTAGGGGGCTGTGCAGGACGATGGGCATGCCTGTCGCCCACTCATATACTGCATCCCGAGCTTCAAATAGAGCTCCTGCTGCAGGGACCATGGGTGGGGTCTGGATTAAGGGTGTTGCCTGCCACCGGCCGTGGGAGTCAATTAAGTTAGTTAATTGAGGGTAAGAGTATGTCGAGGCCGGGTCCAAGATTCTCCTGGCACAGATTGCTAGCGACCGAGGGCGCTAATCAGGTGGTTGCCCTTGAATTGGGCGGTGCGCGATAAAATGTTCGGGACAGTGTCCATATAGTGGCGTCCAGCCAACGGACACACAGGGAGTCACGGAAGGTTTTGTTAGATGTCAGGTAGTGGGCTTTACACGCCCAGCGCAATCCTCGGTCAAGGAGCTTATGGGTCTTGGCCAAGTAGCCCCAAACGGGCATCACGTAGGTAACCATCGGCACCACATAGGTGGAGACGATAAGCTTCCCTAGGTGGCGGTTCATGGCGTTGCTGCATAACACGGGACGCAGTTGATATAGACGATTGGCGTCTTGCGGGCTACTTGTGCAGAGTGTGTCCGCCAGGTGAGACGTCGGTCGAGGTGAACCCCGAGGTACTTGACCTCTCGTGACCAGGGCAACAGAGTATCGCCTACGTAGAGTCTGTCTGGAAGCCTTAAGCGTCTGGAGAAGACTACTGCTGTGCTCTTGGCTGCGTTGATGGCAACCCTCCATTTCTCTCCCCACTCAACGTTCTCGTCCAATTGTTCCTGGAGCCAGATAACTGCCGTCTCAGCTCGACGATCGACGGCATACACCGCCGTGTCGTCAGTGGACATGCCCAACCTGGTGCCAGGCAACTTGGGCACGTCATTGACGTACACAGAGAAAAGCAGGGGGCCCAAGATGCAAGGTTACCCTGAGGTACACCAGCAGTAATAGCCCTTGCCGAAGAAAGGGTATTATCTACTCTCACGCAAAAGGTTCTGTTCCAAAGAAAGTTAGCAATCAGATGAATGTAGCAATCCGGAAGCAGAATCTCCGTGAGTTTATATAGAAAGCCTGGATGCCAAACACGATCGAAAGGCTTCTCGACATCAAAGAAAACGGCGACGGTCTGCTCTCACGAGCAACCAGACTCGGCCACGGTCTCCATGAAACGCATCAGTTGATGCGTCGAGGAGTGCCCAGCACGAAAACCGAATTGCTCGGGAACCAGAATGTCGAACCGTTGAAGGTAATCCGGTAGTCGTGGCTGGACTAGTCGTTTGAAGACTTTCGAAGTGGACGACAGCAGACTGATAGGATGGAGGTTCTCGGCAAACTTGGGGTCTTTGTCCAGCTTCAGGATCATCGTGACCATAGCCGAACGCCATTTCTTAGGAAAGTAGGCGAATCGGAAGCAGGCATTGAACAAATCGACCAGGAAGCGAACCCGGAAGTCTCTGCTGTAGGACGGTGTTAGTAACACCGTCCAGTCCAGGGCTCTTCCGGGGCCGAAGCGCTAAAAGCCTGTCCGTAACCTCTTCCACCGAAGTGAGTTTGGGTTCGGAGGTGATCGGGCTGCCGAGATAAGCCTCAACTTCGTCTTCAATCTCCTCATCGGAGTCTGGGTCTCCGGACGGGTTATAAGCAAATTGAAGCTCCAGCCGCCCGGCCAGGAACTCAGTTTCTTGTCCGACTAGGCAAGGGGATGTCCCCCAGGTCCGTTGATGGCCGGCGCCTCTTATTGGTTAACACGGAAGGAATCCTGTAAACGGAGCTCTCCGCCGGTGCATTGTCAGCCATTTTGGTGACCGCAAATTCTCAACAGCTTCGTCAGAAGGCCTGCAAGTCACGACGTAACTTGCTGGGCGCCCGATTAAAGGTGGCCTTGTCGGCCAGATCTCACATCCGCTGCCACCGTCTCCGAAGTCTTTTCTTCTCTAAAGCGAGAAGACGGACTTCTTCAGGGATCCGGTGGTAATCGGGCGTTAGATTGGGCTTCATCTGTGAGCACATGCCGACAGAAGATACCACGGCATCATCGAACAAGGCGACCGCCTCGTTGATATGCTGAGTGGTATCGAGCAGAACCTCCTCGGGAAGCCTGCGACAGAAGGCAGGCCCGAATCAGCCCCACTCGACCACCCGTCGTGCTGCTTTCCCAATCGTGTGTCGGGTAGGTACGTGCACCTCCAATGGTTAGAGGACAGCTCCGTTAACACGGAAACCTCAATCTGGGTGACAACGCCCTTGACAACAGCAATGTCAGGTATGTCAAGTCAGGCTCCAGGTCGGTGGGTATAATGCGTCAGTAGTCCGGGTCCATAGGCTCAAAGGTGGTGGTCATGAAGGTTCCTGCTAAGCGCCCTCACGGATGGTGTAGTCAGACGACTACCCCAGTCGGGGTGTTTGCAGTTCAGGTCACTTGCAAGAATAACCTTCCTATGCACCCTGAAAAGAGCAGACAGGTCGGTGTCTAGAACTGGAGCGGTCGGCGGTTTGGAAGCCGAAACCAGGAGGACGCCTCCGACAACTCCGGGGAGTTCAACGGCGGTGGCCTCGATATTTTGGCGAGGAGGCAGGACCACGCGGTGATGCGCAATGCAAAATTTCACCACTATGGCCGTACCTCCCCCCCGCGTTTCACCCAGGTCTATCGTCCCTGTAGAGCGCATAGTTGGGCAACCTCACTGTGTCTTGGGCCCTAAGCCAGGTCTCAGAGAGGAGAAGCACGTTGGGCTTGCGATGGGCTAGGAACTCTCTAAGTTTCTCAATTTTGGGTCGAAGGCTGTCGGCGTTCCACGCTATGATGGTTAGGTCGCATAGGATGGAGGTAATTCTGTTAGCGTGGAACATTACAGAAGACCCATGGCGACTGCAGCTTCTGCGAGCGTCAGAAATTTCTCAGTAGGGTTCGCCATCCGAAGACGCACCCGGATGGAACGATACAATCGGGCCACTTCGATGAGGTCATATTCCTCGAGAAAGGATTTTACCTCGGCTAGAGCTGAGGGGGATGTGCACGATGAAGCAGAGGGGGCAGTGTCGCTGTGGGCGGCAGCAGCATGCTGCGGGCTGGATTCACCCGAGATGAGGTGTCCTTGGGTGGGCGCTTGGTCCTTTCAGCTGCAGGACGGGGCTCTACTTTGGACTGCCAAGCAACCCCAGCACCGGAGCGCTGTGATGGCTTGTTCTTTGGTTTCTGGGCAGGAGCAGCGGGAGCAGAATTTTTCTGTTTCTTCTGCTTCTGCGTCCTACTTTTAGGGGTGTAGCAAGCCTTGGGAGGGGGAATTCTGACCTCTCTGGGACTGGCTCGACTACCTCTGGGGCAGGTTCCTCATCCATAGGAATGGGCTGGTCTTCCAGGGACGATGCTGGTGTAGCATGCTCTTCCCAAGCAGGCGGGGCCGATGCACGTGGCTTAGCATGGGGGCGAGGTCGGGCGGGAGTTTGCGGTTCAGAGGAGCTGGCCTTCCCCGGGAGACGGGGAAAGGCAGCACACTCCGGTACGACTGGAAGTTGCTGGCGGGCAGGAGGGTTAGTCCTGTCTGCAGCCTGCCTCAGTTGCTGCTGGAAAACCCAGCATCCACAGTAATTTGCCGAGTGAGGTTCGCCGCAATTAATACAAAAGCGGCGCCCCTTAGCCAGCAACTTACATCTTTGGTCGGATGCAGTTTCCCGCACCTGATGCAGGCCACTGCGCTATGGCAACTGTCCGAGCCATGCCCGAAGCATTGGCAGCGATGGCACTGAGGGACATGACCAGCCTCACGGCTCCTCTCTACTTTGATCTTCAGACCGCAAAGACTGGTCAGTCCCAGCAGTCTGTCTGCCTGCTCCCCCTTCAGGATGATCACCCAGAGGAGGGGTAACTTTCGCATGGGTCCACTTACTGTATACAACCTAATGCACTCCTTTACAGGGATGCCGAGTTGGCAGAGCTCGTCCGCCACCTCGTCGGGGTCCGTGTCTTCACCCTGGCCGTGGATGATTAGCCGGACGTGAGCCGCCTTCTCATTGGTGAAGGTGTGAAATTGTAGTACATTGGCCTGCAATAAATAGGTAAACGGCTCTGTACTCCTCATCCGTCGCGCAGCAGACGCAAAGACTGTCCCTCCTGTGAAGAGACATCTGCACGTCCGCTGAGAGGCGAACTCTGAGCCAGAGACATCGGGAGAAGTCAACGACGTTCTTGATGCCATTGATAAACAAGGGCGGAGGGCGGCTCCGATGGGATGGAGTTTCCAGTGGCTCCGAGTCTTCGGGGAGCAGAGTTTGCTCTGCTTTCCGTTTCTTCTTTTCAGATGCCACAACAGTAAATTCAGACTCAGGCATGGGCTGGGATGCAGTAAACGACGGGGTGGGAGTAACCCCAGCAACAACGTTGGACTCGGTCGAAACTGATTGGCGGCCCTGAGAAGTACTGCTGCACGATCCGACTGAGTCAGGGACAGGGTCGGGGCCTACAGAAGAAGCATTGGATTGGCCCTGAGCAGGACCAGTCCGCCACCCGGCGGCAACGCAACGGTTGCCCATCGCTTTTTTGCAGAGATACTCGGGCCGAAGCCCTCCTATGGGAATTAAAAACCTGCTCAGCGCTGGAATTGGAGGCCGCACCACACTAGGCGAAGCGACCGACTGCTACCAGCAGGGACCTAACTAAGCCTACGGCAAGCTAAGCGGGTGATGCCACCAAAAGCCGCAGAAAAACAGTAAAGGGCTTACCTCGAAGTGGTCCCCCGACGTAATACCAATTACAGGGCCACCGGTCTGGAGTGTCGTGAAAGCCGGAACACCACACAGCACTAAACACTGGTGGTAAACTGCACTTGCCGCCTTTTGGCTTAGGGAGGCACACTACACTGGTCGCTCACCAGACCGCAAACGGCTACCGCCGTTAAGAGACTCGCACACGAACACTACCGTGCACACAAGCTGAAGCAACCGATCCACCCGGACTATTGTTGTCGTTTGCTGCCACGCGGCCCTAACAAGGAGCATCGATGGTGGTCGCACGACCCACTAGATACTGAAACGCCACCCCAAAATTTTTACAATTTTTTTTTTATTGGGTGTTACTTAATTACAGTAGAGTCCCAGTTATCCGCCATAAATGGGCTGGCGGAAGGGCGGATAAGCTGGAATGGCGGATAATAGGGAGAGTTAAATAAAACGCAAATTTATCATAAAATTACGTTGTAATTTTGTAAATGTAATTAATAAACATCACGTTTTACAACATATCAATAGAGAAAACAATACAGTACTGTACAATTATATTACAAAATTATAGTAAAACATTTTAGAGAACAAGCAACAATATTAAAGTTATACACTTACAAAAAAAGAGAAAACAATTACGCCTACTTTAGTACTTCACGCTTCAAGTTTAAGAATTCAGTAAATTTTAACAAGAAAAATTTACTAAAAACAAATATAGAATCAGGTGGCAAAAACATAGCCTTTATGTCCCCATCTCTAAGTTCGTCTGGATCAGGGTGAGTTGGGGCATTGTCTAGCAGTAAAACTGCTTTTCTGGGTAGGTTGTTATCTTTTAAAAACTTCTCTGTAGAAGGAACAAACTCTTTAAAAAACCATTCCTTAAAAATTTCACTAGTCATCCATGCACTTTTTTGATTGAAATATTTTACTGGAAGAGCATGTTTTGAAATGGTTTTAAAAGCCCTAGGGTTTTTGGACTTTCCAATCATTGCCAGGTCCATTTTATGGTTTGCTGTGGCATTACTGCATGCTAAAATAGTCACTCTCTCTTTACTATGTTTATAGCCAGGGGCTGCAGCTTCAGTTCTAGCTGCAAGGCTCTTACTCGGTAACATTTTGAAATTAAGGCCTGTTTCATCACAATTAAATACTTGATCTCCTGTTAAGCTTTCAGTTTCAACAAAGTCTTGAAATTTTTTCTTAAACTGCTCCACTTCTTGAAAGTTTGATGACAGTTTCTCGCCGCAAATATTCAACTGACGGATTCCATAACGCTTCTTCCATCTATCAAGCCAGCCAACACTTGCTGTAAAATCTGCATCACCTTCATTAAATTCTTTTTGAAACTGCAACGTCTTTTCTTTTAAGATAGGTCCCGAAATAGGCACCCCTTTCTCCCTGAACTGTGTAAACCAAATGTACAATGCTTCGCTAACTTTTTCATAATCACTATTTTTCATAGTTTTTCTATCTTTAAAAGCAGTCTCAGTAACTCATGAGGAACACCATTTTTCTAATTCTAATCGTCTCTTCTTCCAATCTCCAACTGTGCGATGACCGACGCCGTAGTGGTCAGCCACCTTCTGCAGCGTTTCCCCTTTATCCAGTCTTTTTAATGCCTCAAGCTTGTCTTTTATTGATAAAACAATTTTCTTCCTTTTCATAGCCATAATCGCTACACTATTAACAAGACTACACTATGACACTTTCACCAAAACTGCACTAGTCACTCACGGACACACCGCGTAAAAATAGCCTCACTGCTCACTACAGCACACAACAAGAAACTGTAGTCTACTAAGCGATGAGCATGTGAGCGATAGCGTTGGATGTTGGGGGTGGGGTGGGGTGAATGACACATGAGTCACAGCTAGGCTATAATAGGCGATGGGCAGTAGGCCAAATTCCTGCGGTACACTCACGCCCACAAACTATTGGCACACTATTTTCGTTGCAGTAATTAAAGAAAATATTTTTTACGTTTACTTTTTTATGCCACTTGGGCGGTGGATAACATGGAATGGCGGATAATTGAAGGGTGGATAACCAAGACTCTACTGTATTTAAATATTTAAAACTAGATGCGTGGTCTAGATGGAAATAAAATGCGCTGGGCCCATCGTGACAGGTCTTGCAAAGAAACACTTGATTAACAGCAACAAAATTTTATTAATGAATCACTTGATTTTGAGACAAATTTCTTTTACAGTTACAATTCTCTTGGTATTGATTTTTCTTTAAGCTGAACATCAATTAAAAAATTTTATAAGCACCATGGTGGTTGGCTTGCAACAATAACATCTCAAAAATATCTCTCACAATTAAATTACAAATATATAATGACCAGACGCAGATTATTTCACTTTCAATGAACAAAAATTTTTCATTTACATTCACAATGCTTGAGCAATTAATCAGCAATGAAATTATTACAAGTACATAATAATGAGAATCAATTATCCGTAGATAATGATTAAAATTTTGAAAATAATTACTTAAATGTGTTCAACTACTTCCATCTATCTCTCCCCAGCACTTGGATTAATAAAACGAAAGCTAAGTAACCTAAAGATCACACACTATGATCACTGCTATGCAGACATTAAATATTTGTTTGTTTTTAAAGTTATAATTTAAGCAGTACCAATTAATTTCAATTAAAATCAAAAGGAGTTTCAATTTAGACTCATTCGAACTGGAAAAAAATTGAACGCACAAAATCACAAGTCATATGACAGGTAGATGCAAGTACTTCACTGTCTGGATATTGCAAATTTTTAAGTTTAATTTTTTTTATAAGTAAATTTCAAATTGGCTTCCTCTTGCAGGAATTAACAGAAAATATCTACATTGTAACAATTGTAACCCTCAACATCATGAACAATTAATATACTAAACAATTATAACATTTTCGTAATAACAGTCATCACTATGAACACAATTTAGCATGTCTGCACAAACATGTTCAGGCAATCTTAACTCTGAGGTATGAGTCTATTTCATTCAACTGAATTTTTTGTGTGGGTTACATGGTAACCAACGGAGTACTGTGTGTGTGATGAATAAAAAGGAAACTTCCCACCTGATCTCTGAGAACACATAGAAGGAGATTCCTGCCGTGCAAGTCTGAGTGTGGATGATGGTCTAGCGTGGCGTGGCAGCGCTGGGGATCCTTTCGCACTGCTCTGCAGATGGAAAAAGATGTAATGTTCCCATCTTGTCGACCCCTTTCACCTCCCGACTATGCGGGGAACGCTGTAAAAATTTCATTTGTATATTGGAGCCAGACAAAGAGAACATTCCGCCCCCACATCTTTTCGCCACACAATCTCAATCACACACACCACTATAATTTCAATTCACCAAATGCCTGTCATTAACCATAGTAAAAGTCATACTTCAAGTTATTAATTTAAGTATTAAATTTCGATTCATCACAATTAAATCGTCACAATTGCTTAATTCAACCAAGCTCAAATTTTATGTGTTACATGTTAGATTTAAATTCTCATTACCAATAACTTACAGCCACGTGGTCTCGGGCATACCCGAAATAATTACATTTGCAAACTATTTCAATTAACAATGAAACTTCAGTGTAATCACAATTATAATTTTTGACTCATTCAATTCCTCTGCTTTAAGTTTTCATTGCTTTTTAACATTGATTCTTTAAATTTACTCTAAGTCATTTAACCATGTGTCTCAGTCATACCGGAATGAACATGGCCAGTCAGAGCCACACACACACACACACACACACACACACACACACACACACACACACACACACTATTATTATATCTTACACACACAAGCCCCAATTAAATTAACATTAATTTATTATTAAATCATGAATACTGGCTCACCTTAAGCTCTATTAATGAATCATATTAGGTGTTAAGAACTGCACGCCGCCATGATCCTCACTGTACCAATGTTGAAAGAGAAAAAGACGAGCGTTATCACTGCGTAAAATTATAAAACCTAAAAACACTGCTGAATAGATTTTGTTGTCAAAGCACTAGCAGCACGGCCAACCAAATGACGTCACAGATCAAGGTCACGGCGGCTGACTAAATCTCGATATCGCTAGCTGGCAGTCTAACAGGCGGCGATAACGCACCGAACATACCAAAGTACATTGAAAACTTGCCGTGGAGTTTACTTTTAATATTGCCATGGCACAATACATGGCCGCAGCTAGCTTGGCTTCGCTCTTCAGTTGTTACTGTACCAGCACTGCAGGTAGTCCAGTAGTTTTCAACACCTTCAGTCGATGATGACCTTACTGCTGGCGCAAGCTAGGGCGGGAGTTCCTACCTCCAACAACGTTCCATGAAAGAGTCCGCTACCAATGTCAATCTTAGCTTCAGAAGAGCTCCTCAGCTTTGATGTGAAGTAGTCCACAGTCAGACGAAGAATGTCCCCTAATCCTGATGCTATAAGATATGCCTGGCTAGCATGAATCTGATGAGCTGAATTCTGCATTCAACAAAACGGTGGCCACATTGAGCAACTGCTTTGAATGAACATTTGCAGCTTTATCAATTTAACAATTTTGATATTTTGTCAAAGCTATAAGACATGCCTGGCTAGCATGAATTCGACAAGCTGATTCTGCATTCACAAAATGGCGGCCACATTGAACAACTGCTTTGAATGAACATTTGCAGCTTTATCAATTTAACAATTTTGATATTTTGTCATTTGTTGAAAAAATTCAATAATGTAAGTTTTCAATTTGTTTTCAATTCCATTTGTTTTGAAAACATTTACAAACATCCTTGTTCTATTTAAAATTGTAACACTTTTCTGGTCCATTTTGGTCTGTTTTGTTTTAATTAAAGTCAAATTTCTTTAATCTGTAATTATTTTTAATATACATTATACACATCGCTTTCCTCAGAATTAAATTCTCTGCAAAGTTAGTTAAAAATTTGTACTTCGTATTGTTTAAATTAGCAGCCATCCTTACTATTACTTTTATGAAATTGCTAACTGCTACAATTTTTATTGTTTAGACAAAGCTTTTCGTCATCACTGGCATCATCAGGTCTAAAACAACCTGATGACCTGATGATGTCAGTGATGACGAAAAGCTTTGTCTAAACAATAAAAATTGTAGCAGTTAGCTATTCCATAAAAGTAATAGTAAAAATTTGTATTCGTTTATTAGTAAATTAATAAAATTATTTTGTCCCAAATCTAAAAATGTGTGTTTTTTGACTCCAGTTTTTGGTGTTTTACACAGTTTTTCTTAGAAACTAATTGAGATTAGAGATCTGGAACCTATTTTATTCACTTTTTTTTTAGATCAAAAACCATCAGAAACCACCAAATTTACCCTTCAATGTATGCTCCAAGAATTTCTGTATGGTTTCAGTTTATCGTGGGAGCATAAATAAGGGCGAAAAGTTTCACGAGCTGTAACTCACTAACGAACTGTTTTCAAACCTATGTTTATATGGCCTTTTTTCTTATTTTCAGTAATAGAATCAGCTCCTAATAGATTGCCATGCAATTTTGAATCACCCTGTATATTTTTATGTTCTGCATCAAATTGTTACAAGGGTCATCCAAAAAGGAAATAATGTTTAACTTTGGCATACATTGGCATATTAAACTACCCCCTTTCCCCAACACAAGCTCAGCCTGAGCCAAGCTAAAGTGCCTCATACACCTTCGTGCATTGCATGGTACGTGGTGAGCTCACACACTGGAAAAGTAGTCAGACTCATGGCGTGCCAGATACGATCCCAATGTGTACGGTTTGAGGTGTCTATGTATGTAGGGTTTCTTGTTAATAGTGTGTGATTGAATTTATAGCTGAATTTATACAGGAATGTTGCGAAGAGTGCGGACAGTGGTAGTCTGATATCTGAGAAGGGTAAACCATTATGTCACGAACATTTGACATGCGATGAGTGCGGACACCAAGGCACAAAACGTATGTTTTATTGACGTAACATGAAAACAAGTTAATCGTGGCTGGTTTCACACACACACACACACACACACGCGCGCGCACTTGATACGTTTTACCTAGCTCCAAATTACATACAATGCCTGTAGTTACATATACATACAAGACTAAATTTAGTACACGTAGTTTTATAAGACGAAATAAGCATTAAACACAACAGGAAGGGAACAATATGAACATTTCACCGAGTTATAAAATGTTGAGTAGGTGTATGTTATTATTTTGTAAACGGTGACTTAGCAATGTTGTGTCTATAACAAGGAAGTGGGTATTGGTGCTTTGTAAAAGTAATATGTTTCCACTTAACTATATTCAAATATCAACAAACTTGTGTGTTTTGGAGTATGCAATGCTTCGTGTATATGTTACGATTCGTCGAAAACATAGTACTGTAATACATAGTTTTCAGTCCCACTAAATCTGATGATGTACCTTTATGTTTATTGCTGATAATAAAACATATAATATACGATACACGATGTAAACAACGTTTTCAAAACTCGGGCGCCATCTTGATATAAGAATACATATATGTAAATAACTTTGTAATTTTACTTACCTTTCACTATAGGGCAAGAATTCGTTAAGCGAACTTTTGAGTAGCGGAAATTATTTGAAATAATAATACCTGGTTAAAATTGTTACCAATGATATACCCTATTTATTTTAATATAAGTACATCTTACATAATGCTGCATTCAGCGAACTTTAAACCCTCCAAAATCATGAAATATGTAATATAAAAATATGTAATTATGAAATATTATATAATAGATTATTAAACATAGATATATACCTCGCACAACCCAGCACTTAGAAAATATACGACACTCTCTCCCTCTCACTCTCTCTCTCTCACGCTCTGGTACAATTTCTTATTTTTTTTTACTGAGCTCATTTCAAAATTTTAAGTAATATTTGGTTTCATTTTAACAGTGATTGAATTTTGAGTTGGTCATTATGTTGAATTATATTGTTTTACTTGAAACTAAAAAAATGATGTTGGAACGTTCTCACCCAATTTTTTGGATAGGTCTCACCGCATTGTCCGGTCGTGCAATCTGTTCCTTCTTTACATCGTGTTAATGGCCCACACCGTCGTGTCTGCCCTCGAAAACGCTTTGGGCAGATCCTACACGCACAACTCTTTTGGACGATCCATCGGCCGATGACACCTGTTCAAACTCCTTTAACGCCCCAACATTTCCGATATTTGATCTAGTTAATTAACCACTTTTAGTGGTGTAAAAGTTAAAATTCACACTCGGTGAACGGTTTGCCGGCCGGCTGCACTCACACTTTTTGATGAAATGACATGGATTCTTTGTTTCACATTTCGTAGGTGGGGCGAAAACTACGTCATCAAGTTATTGTTCCTCTGTTTACAGCTTCAACAACACATTCCTCATCGCTGGCGTCATCAGGGATAGGCACCTTATCTCAATATGCGACATATGTTTTTTGCTGTGTTTCTTAGTTTTTTGCGATGAAACAGTTAGAATCTTGTCAATTCACTTTTGCATTCACAAAATATTTATATAGTTCACTCACTGTAGCTTTACAGGGATTATTAAAGGTTTAATTAATTGTGACAAAATTGTTAAAAAATGAAGGAATACAATACTTATGGTCTTTTATACCATGGTTTTGTTAATTTAAGATTGTACCAGAATTGTACCATCACAATGAGTAAGTAAAAACAATAACAGGCTTGGATGCGAATGATTGTGTGTGGATGTGTGGGTGCGCGCACGTGTAGAAATAGGCTATTCATCCAGAACAGAAGAAAAATCTCAATGCAACAATTAGACTAAAACTCTTCAAGTAATATACGATTCACTTAATTACATAATTACAAATATTTAGCTGTTGTTCCACCCACTTAGGCAATGTTTTCTTTACTGCTATCAAATAAAATAGTTGAGAATCCCTGGTAACACATTCTTTGTATTTCGATATTCTACATCTCTTTGAGAATAGACTAATCGGCTGAAACAATTGTCAGAATTTAACAATAAATTATGTGAAACTACCAAGCGTTTATAGTTTTTAAATTTTTGTATTAAGGTAAGTCAACACTCTTTACAATGAATAAGCAGTTTTTCATTTTTAACTGAAAATTCTTATTGCTAGGATTTTTTATAGGCACCTGAAACTTTTTTTTCAGGTACTAGTATTTTTAAATTAGTACCTGAAAAACTAGAAATTATAGACAAGCTGGTTAAAGGATACAAGGTTTATCGTTACTGCATGGGTTATTGTTACTGCTTTCATTACAATATGATAAAAAGTGAATATTTATGTCGACCATTATCCTTCTCAAACATTAGTGTGGATAATTGAGAGTTGTTCGTATTCCAATAAATGCTGTAAATAAAATACCACTTCAGCCAGGTTTGTTATGGCGTATAAATAGACATTTTAATTATCCTTTTTTATTCTGTGTCAAAAAATTCTGGATATTATGAGTAATAGAAAACAGCTACAGATTTTTACGAAAATGTAAAATCTTCAGGCTATCTGAACCTAAACAGTTCTGTGTAGGCAGCCTCCTTCATGTTCTTGTTACAATAGTCTTTACTTTTTACCCACCATAAACAATCGTGGTTTCTGTAGGCTTCAATAAACGTCGGGAGAAAGTGAACAGACAGAAAAGATGCCGAGTCACTCATGATTACACTACTACAGTCCACACAGATCACAGCTTACGACTAACTGAAAATAACCTAAAAGCGCCTCACTCCAGCACGTGGCACGTGGGGTGGCAAGCCCACACACTTCGTGCTTTGCACGCTGTGCCAAAAAAAATCAAGCTCGTCTTGATTGCCTTCGTTCCATGCAATGCACGCCGTGCAAAGCACGATGGAGCCCACACACTAGTATTTTTCCTTCGTGCATTGCTGGCGTGCAATGCACAAAGGTGTATGGACACCTTAAGATGCTGTGCAGACATTTGTTTGTTTATCATACACATTCAAAATGTGTGACAAAATATAAAACCTGTGAAGTGCATAGAGTCATTCAGTCTTTGAAGACAAAAAAGATCCAGCTTGTTGAAATTAACAGACAAATATAGGAAATTTATGATGAGACTGTGATGAATGAAGCAGTTAGAAAATGGTTCACCATGTTTAACGAGTGCCAGTCAAGTGTGCACAAAAATTAACATTGTGGTCAGCCATCTCTAATCCACTGATGAACTCAAGAAAAATGTTAACAACAAAATTCAGGAGGACATTTTGCCCTAGAAACAGCTTACTAGTTTCTTTCATGAAATTTTAAGAGGTTTCTTCATGAAACTGGGACAGTCCATCTTGGTTACAATAAAATGTATGCAAGATTGGTACCTCGAGTATTGTCTGATGATTACAAAAAAAAAAAGAATGGGAGCAGCCTTGTTGTTTCTCATTCATTATCATTAAAAAAGGGGAGACAAACTTAAGGACCATTTTGTTACCAGTGATGATACATGGGATTTCTCGTAAAACACCAGAAACAAAGTTGGGAATGGCACTATTCCAAATCATCAACAAACAGAAGAAAACAAAACAACCTCTGAGCACACAGAAAGTGATGATAACCATGTTTTGGGTTCAACAGAGTGTCCTATTGGTTGATTTTATGCGAAGAGGACAGACAATAAACTCAGTGGCATACTTTCAGCAGCTCCAGTGTGCAACACAAAACAAATGGTGTGGTATGTTGTCCAGCGGTGCAATCTTTGTTGATGATAATACTGGTCTACACTCAACTGTAACAATTCAAGGTTTCCTTCATTGTTTTGTCTGGGGCATTTTTCAGCATCCACCATATAGCCCTAACTTAGTGCTTAACGATTTTTATCTATTCCCTAAGTTGAAAGAGTATTTTGGGAGGCAAAGAGATGATGACATCCTGATAGGACTTGTCACTGAATGGTTTAAGAACTTGGTAGTGGAAGTACAATAAGGGAGTAGAAAAAAAGTGGTATCAAGCAATGACAAGTGTTTGAATTTGTATGGAGACTATGTAGAAGAGTAGTTTAAGGGTTCGTATAAGGTAAAAAAAGATTTGTTCAATTACCACTTTTCTTGATTTTTTTAATAACAAAATGTTCTTTACTTCCTAGATGACCTTCATATTTTACTGACAGAAACAAAGAAGTGTTACTTTACCAGAAACAAAGTTCTTCGATTTCGTTGTCCATGACGTGTCTGTTAATTAACTAAATATAATTCTTTCACTACGACTCGGAACACAAATTACAAATAATTAATTTGTGTTCCGAGTCGTAGTGAAATAATTATATTTAGAAACAAAGTGTTACTTTGTTATAGTTTGAAAGTGAAATTTTGAAATATGTTTATCAATAATTTTTTTCAACTAACTGACTTGTGATCAGCTATGCACTATAATATTTGTATTTAAAATTTATTTTAAAAATATTAATTTAATCATTTTAAAAAACCCCATGCCCCAACATGATTCCTTTTTGTTAAGATACATGAACAGACAAAATATAGATCTGTTAATCAACATTCTATAAATAGATTTATATAATTAATATTCTGGCAAATATTAACACATAAAACTACGCTAAATAAATAATTTTCTCATCATTTATAAAGTTGTTACAACTCTGATATGACCCTGTTTCTGTAACAAAGAACAGAACCTGCTTAACAGCATACTTCTTTGTACACACAAATTTATATAACTTAGACTTTCATTTATTTAATAGACATGTATGTTGTTGCAGCCTGTGATGATGGGTGTACAGGGCTGTTGCTGGACAAAGTTGATAATATGAGGAGAACTTTGAAAGAAGGAGCAGGCCATTTAGCCGATGGTGTAATAGCACCACCATGGCAGGATCTGTTGGATATGGAACGTAATGTAACTGAGCTTCAGGAAAGCTTACTCAGGTGGATAAACATTACAGAAACTACACTTGCTAAACTTCCTCCAGATATTTATGATGAACTCAGTAGAAAGGCAAGACAACTTCTAAACAAAGTGAGTAAGCTACATGACTTAAGATTTTATCACAGTTCTTCATCTGTCTGAAAGTTTGATTGTAACACAATAATTTATTAAAACATTTTTCTCCACTCGCTGTGGTGTCTGTCTGTCCGGGTGGAATCTTGCGATTGATTTTTAACTACCTTCCAGACTAGCTAGAGCTTTAAAATTTGGCACAATTATGTATCTCTGATGATAATACAATAATCCATTGAAAAAACTGTGAAAATTGTGAATTTTGCAAAATTGTGAAAATTTAAAATTTTGCACACTTATGTATCTCAGATGACAACAATACATTAATCCATTGATGAAAATGTAAAATCAATTTTAATAAAAAAATCAAGAAAATTGTCAATTTTGCAAAATTATGAAAATTTGAAATTGTGCACACTTTGGCATTTTGAAACCACTTTCAACAAAGTATCAATCTACTCACTGAAAACACAATTCAAAATGTAATATAAAACTTCACACATCAAAACAATTACAGTAAACAATATTTCTGCAGTAGTACGCATGTTTTTCAGCTGTTTAACAAGTGTACCAACATTGGAAAGAAACATTATAGAGGTATAAATAAGCGTGAATGTATAAAAGACACTATTTACATTTTGCATTACTATGGAAACAAAAATCAACGCTATATTGAGTCAAACAAAAAAATATTGAAAATACATATAGTTATCTGATTTTCATGATTTTTATACCATTGTATTCAGAAAAGTGTAAAGAAAAATATAAAAATAAAAACGCAATTTGCTAGCATATAAAAACAAAAGTGTATGCTAGTGTAATATTAACGTATTCTGAAAGATGCCTAACTCACGTGTTCGTGCACTTGTGTGGTTACAAAGGACAGTTGTGCTTTAAGTACTTCTTTGTAAGAGCCGCTTCTTTGTAATGATGAAGGAGACGGCAACTCAAAAGAAGCGACGATTGGAGAAGAAGCGACAACACTATCGGCTCAAGCGTTCGCAAGAAACGGCTGAAGTTAAATTAAAGCGACTTGTAAATCGTAAAAAACGCGTGTCACAAGCTCGTGCTATTGAAACCGATGACCAACATGCTTATCGTCTTGCTAAAGATCGAGAACGCAAATCGCAAGCTCGTGCTATTGAAACTAAAGACCAACGCACTTATCGTCTTGCTAAAGATCGAGAATACACTTCTCAAGCTCGTGCGATGAAAATGACGATCAGCGCGCTTCTCGACACTAAAGAGATAGAGTTTACACCTCTCAAGCACGACTCTATGAGACAGAACAAAAGCGTAAGGATATACAGCAATGTCGCCGCGATGCTCGTGCTCAGCGTGCTGCTGATGCGCAAGAGTTCCATAAGGAAATCAACAACTTCTGTGATAGGACATGTGATATCTGCACAAAGCAGTGTTACGCTAATCAAGTGGTAAAATATCATATGATTGCTGCCAAATCATATCTACCTCCGGAACTCACGAACAAAAATGTATTGGAAGTTTGCCATCAATGTCACTGTCATTTGAAAAACAATCGCAAGACTCCATCAAAGGCGTACTGGAATAATATGGAGCCCGGTGACATTCCAAGTGAAATTAAAGTTCTCACTCAGTTTGAGCAAAAACTCTTGTCTCGCATGATACCTTACGTTAAAATAGTCAAATTCGACGGCAGATATGGCCAATTCGGATTCAAAGGCCAGGCCACGCTGTTCACACTTGACATTTTCGAGGTAAGCGAGAAGCTGCCTTCTATGTTGCCTCACAACAGTGATAATGCGGGAATGGTTGTAGTCACAGAGACTCTCGAAAATTTAAATATCTCTCGTGAATACACAATTTCATGCGAACGGGTGTATGCTGCGCTTAGCCGGCTCTTGGCAAACAATCCGCTTTATAAGGACGTGACAATCAATGAATTTGCAAGACTCGACCGACAAGACATGATTCACGTTGTTCCAGCTGAGCCACAACAGAAGCAAGCTTATTGCAATGAGGCTCATAGCAACGATAATTTTGCCAATGATGATCAGTTGCAAAGTGCATATATGCCAATTTGTGACGCTTCAAGGATTGTTCGCGCTTCCTGGCATCAGGGTCGGAGTGACATTTTCAATTCCAGTTATGCTGGTTCGCAGTGCTTTGCTATGGTCACAGCAAATATTATTAGAGCCACCATTCTTCCTCCTGGTCATTGGATCACTAATACCTTGAACCAGAATATGATTGAAGCAGATGGTTTTTGTGCGCTAATTCACTTTGAGACTGAAACAAGAGGTGGGGGGGCGTTTCCAATACCTCCTGATGGCTACCTGCAACTACGCAATCTGGACGTAGTCAAGAACGATATTCTAATGTTTGACAATTCGTTCGAGCTCGTTTATGATGACAACTGGCTATGCCAGGGCTGCTTGAAGGATCACATGAATGATGGAATCATCGGCCGAACTTTGCAAAATGCTATTAGTCATTTGTTTGCAGAACATCAAGCTGGCGTTCTTGTTGTTGCGTCAAAGTCATTAGGCCTCATGCACTTCAATGACAAGTATTACTTTACCGACTCGCATGCTTGCGGCATCAAAGGTGCAAGCGCACGATGTGGTGACGGTAAAGCATGCATCATTGAATGCGACACGATTGAGGAATTTGTTCGCATTTGTCGACGCACCGTTCACTCGAAAAATGAACCTTTTGTGATTTACTTCATCGACGTGCGTGTGAAGGGTGTTGTCGTTCAGATGGATGAATGTTTGCGACAACATCAGCATGATATACCACAAGCAACTCATGATGATCCCGTGGTTGATGTGCATCCTATGGTTGATACACATCCCACACCCGAAAAGCATATTCATGTTCAGACATCAGTCATGGCTCCTATTGATGTCACTCAACCAGATGTTGACGAAGTATTAGATGATGCATTTGTTGATGGCAAAAATTTAAATGAAATTAAACGTAAGACGAAGGACAATATTGTTAACATAAATCACGAATTAAGAGCAGAAGAGTATTCGTGGTGGATGCTTTTTCCGTATGGAAACAATGGTTTGAAGGAGAACCATGAAGTGATTATTACGCCATTAGATTACTTTCAATCGAGAATCCTTGGTCGCAATACACGGTTCCAGCACAATGACTATCTCTTCTATGCGCTTTCGATGAACGAATATCTCAAAATTCAGTCCACTATTTCTGCTTGCTGCAAGAAGGTAAGAGGACAAGAGGGAGCTGTCGAAGATCTTCACCTCTACATGCGAAACTTACGTGGGTCTGCAGATACTGGCGAATGGCACATAACGAATTGATGGCGCAAATTCGTTGCCTTGGACCACCAACTTGGTTCTTAACATTCAGCTGCAATGACATCAACTGGCCAGACATGCGAAGAGCTCTCTTGATTGCTGACAAACGATCGAATGAGGACCCAACAAATATCAGTGTTGACGAATTGCAGCGTCTTATTGAACTGTACCCAGTTGTAGTCAGCCATCGTTTCATGAGGAGATTTAATGCCTTCATGAAATATATTAATAACACGAAGATGTTAGGTGGCAAAGTTAGAGATTACTAGTGGCGTGTGGAATTTCAAAATCGAGGCAGTCCGCACATCCACGTGGTTGTTTGGATTGAGAATGCACCTTCATTCGAGACCGAAGAAGGAATTGAACTAATCGATGCAGTAATCTCATGCCGACTCCCATCTGAATCTGAAGATCCTGATATGCACAATTTGGTTAAGCGCAATCAAATGCATCACCACACTCATACATGTTACAAAAACAACTCTCAAACATGTCGCTTCGCCTTTCCGCATAAGCCGTGTCAGCACACTCGCATTGTTGCTCAAACTTCAGACGAGTTCATAAGAAATGGCGGACGGTTCTGCATTCTGAAGCGACTAACTGAGGAAAAATTGATAAATAACTACTTCTCCGCGATCCTTCAATTGTGGGATGGCAACATTGACATTCAGCCATGTGGAATGAACGAGGCAATCGCCCATTACATTGCAAAATATATCGCAAAGTCTGAGCCCGTAAACTTGAAACAGGGTATTGCAGAGGCATCAGACGAATTCTTCAAGAAGATTCAAATGTTGCTCGCATGTTGTTTAAAATATTTATGAGAATTATGAAGGAGCGTCAAATTTCTGCATGCGAATGTGTATTCCGGTTGTGTCACCTTCCATTCCGTGGAAGTTCGAGAAAGTGCGTATTCTTGAACACGCGTAAGCCTGAACAACGATATCATGTCCTGAAGTTTGACGGCAATCAGGCAACGGGAGCGTGCTCCAACATCTTTGAGCGATACGAGAAGCGCCCTACAAATCATTCAGAATACAACTTCAAGGATATGAGTTTGGTTGAGTTTGCAATGCAATTTGAGCCATACTACACCAACAAAAGCGACACTGAAGAAAGCCTGGATGAAGACGATGCGGGACAGTCACAACAAAGGCGAAAGCTCATTACTTTCACAGACAAATCAAAAATGGTTGTACGAAATTTCCCAGCAGTCGTATGAGTGCCATTCTTCATGATGCACACGGATCCCGAGAACTACTTCTATAGCCTTCTTCTTCAATATCAGCCTTACGAATCTGAGAGTGCTCTGCTCGGAGAGTTTGATAATGCGCGAGATGCATTCCTTGCCCGTGAACAAGAATTGAAGGAGAAGAGCAAACATATGGAGGCTTTCCGCAAAATAGATCGCCAACTTGAGATCGCTTTCAACCAAGCTCATGCATTCGATATTCTGCAGTGATCCCAAGAGTTTGTTGAAGAAGAGCTCGAGGCAGAAATTCCCGACCAAGGTATGACTGATGAACAATTCCAATCGGCTTGTGCTGCGATGAACATCAAGCAGCGAGAGCTCTTCTCTGCAGTCACTCGCAGCATTCAGGAGCAGTTGAGCGGAAGCAAACAACGCCTCAGGCTGTTTGTGACTGGCGGAGCTGGAGTCGGCAAGACCTTCACTTTTAATGCACTGAAAAATCAAGTCAATCACTGCTTCGGCAAAAATGCAGTGAAAGTTGCAGCTTTAACGGGTGTAGCTGCGAGACTAGTCAGTGGATCAACTCTACATACTATGCTCAAGTTACCGGTTCAATAGGATGGCTTCATTGTCTCCAACATGCCGATGTTGACGGGAAATTATTTAAAGATTATGCGAAAGCAGTGGAAGGATATTGAATACATCTTCATTGATGAAATTTCGATGGTCCCTTACGAGATGCTTTGCATGATCGACTCGCGATTAAGACAGCTCAAGAATAAGGATGATGAAGCATTTGGAGGTCTCAACATCATGCTGTTTGGTGACTTGAGCAGCTTCCACCCGTTAAAGGAGCTCAGGTTTTTGAACAACCAGTACGATTCTTGCCAGCACCACACCTCTGGCGCTACTTCAGATTGGTTGACCTTACCGAGAATATGCGCCAGCAGGGTGACACATGTTTTGCCGATCTGCTCAATGCTCTTCGAATTGGTGAGCTCAAGAGTCCCCACTTTGACTTGCTGCTGTCGAAGACGTTGGTGGATGCAACAGGCGAATTCGCCTTGAACAAGGCGATTCGCATCTATCCATTGAGAGTGCAAGTAGATGCCCACAGTAATGCTGTTCTTGAGTACTACCGATCACAGGGAGAGAGAATATACAAAATAAAGGCGCAAGATCATGTAGCCGGTGCTACGCGCAATGTCGAATATGTCAACTTAGACAATATCATCCCAGCCGACATCAACAAGACTGGGGGCTTGCCCAAGGATTTGGAGATATTTATCGGTGCAAAAGTAATGTTACGATCCAACATCAATGTCGAGAAGGGTCTTGTGAATGGCGCAATTGGCAATATCACCGAGATAATTTGGCCGTATTTCCATCGCGACCAGGTATACGACACAGATGTTCCCTCTGTTCACATAGACTTCGGTAGGGATGGCATTCATCTGATTGAACCTCAGTCTATTCAGTTTCCTGCAAAATTCGACTATGGAACGATCGAGAGACGAATGCTACCCATTGTCTTATGTTGGGCTTCCACAGTTCATAAGATGCTAGGCTGCACCGTCGATTATGCAGTCGTGTACCTTGGAAAATGCTTATTCCAAAAGGGACAAGCATACGTCACTTTAAGTAGAGTGAGATCGCTGGATGGAGTGCGAATCGTGGATATGGAGTGCAGTAAGCTCTCGGGAAAGATACCCTGCAACGAAAAAGCCATTGAGGAGTTGGAGAGACTGCGAAAATATAATCCTCCAGATGATCCTCAACCAAGTTGAAGGAATTGTACTCAGAAGTAATTTCAAGAGATTGTTTAAATTATAATTACTCTGCTCTTTAATCTTGCTTTTGTTTATAACTGATGTACTATTGCGCTACTCATTCAATGTAATTATGTTAAATTTTGTATACTTATGCATTAGCCCTATGGGGTAAATCCCCACGGGTAAATATATAGTCTATCTATCTATCTATCTCTCTCGTTCCAGCACGTTTTTCATTGTAGCTGATATTTGGTCTCAGGTGTTTTAAGTATTTCCAAAATATAATTAAAAGGAACTGTACTCGGAAGTAATTTCGAGAGATTGTTTAAATTATAATTACTCTGCTCTTTAATCTTGCTTTTGTTTATAACTGATTTACCCTACTATTGCGCTACTCATTCTATATAATTATGTTAAATTTTGTATACTTATGCATTAGCCCTATGGGGTAAATCCCCACGGGTAAATATATAGTCTATCTATCTATCTATCTCTCTCTCGTTCCAGCACTCCAGAACATATTTGTCGAGCACATTTGCAGGACTCAGAGACTAAAAATGATAAAATAATATATAGTTAAAAAAAATTTAAAAACAAAACGTTTTTCTAATGGACTAAAAATATCAAAATAATTATATTCTGGAAATACTTAAATCACCTGAGACCAAATATCAGCTACAATGAAAAACGTGGCGCGCATTTCAGAAAATACGATCGTTACTCATATCATAAGGTTTAATGGAATTCAGTAATTGTTTCTCTAATAATATATTCAGAGGTATGAGTCTGAAAATAGAAGTCATTCATGAAAATACTTGAATACATGGTAATACTTGAAACAACTGAGACCAAATAACAGCTAATACAATGAAAAACGTGGGGCGCATACCTCTTAATATACTATTAGAGAAACAATTACTGAATTCCATTAAACCTTATGATATGAGTAACGATCATATTTTCTGAAATGCACACCACGTTTTTCATTGTAGCTGATATTTGGTCTCAGGTGTTTTAAGTATTTCCAAGATATAATTATTTTGATATTTTTAGTCCATTAGAAAAACTTTTTTTTTTTAATTTTTTTTTAACTATATATTATTTAACATATAATCAAACTCATAATAAATAAATAAATACTCCTTGTTAAACTAAAATATTTTCTTCCAATAAATTTTGACATCTGTCAGTTCCAATATAAATAAACACAAGCACGAGGTTGATAATCTGTTATCAAGGGTTAGAGAGATAAGCTAGTATGAACAGTTCATGACGTCATAATACCTACTGTCCAATCGCACACTTCTCAACGTATTTACCCACATGGTTTAAACAAACATGAATTTACACAATTTACTTACTTTAACAATTACCTTATGACACTCATACTTGAATATAGCCAGATATACGTGAACGTTAAATTTTGACATAGTACTTGCATAATGACGATGCATGGAATTTGCCAATAGTCTTGTTAGTATTTTGATTTGTAACAATGTAGGTTTGCTTTCCCACCTGTTCAGTTAACATAAATGGACCATTGTAAAGTCTATTAAACTTAGCCGTGGTATTATCAATACTGCTACTTACATTTAAAGCTTTTAGTAAAATTAACTCGCCTACTCTGAACGATTGCAGCTTATGATCAGCATTAAATTTTTCTGACCGCTGTTCGGCGAATTTCCTTATCCTCTCCTTTGCATCCAAACGCTTAACTTCTCTTGGTGTCAGCAAATTTTGAGTGGCTACCCTTTTTATATAATCACTCCATACACGTTTTGGTTAGACATCTGACTGCAGTTCTGATGGCGTATATCCAGTCGTGGTATTGTAACACCCATTTATGGCGTTCTCGAAAAACTCCAGATATTCTGGCCACCTGCTTTGGTTATTGTTACAATAAGTCCTGAATAAACGACCAAGTTCTCTATTCACCCTCTCAGTGAGATTCCCTTGGGGTCTACGAATGGCTGTTAGAACTGCTTGAATGCCCCTCTTCTCTAATTCGGCTTTCCATTTTTATTCTGGAATTGCGTACCCTGATCAGACAGGATCTTTTTTACATGACCATATTTTGGGATGTACTTTTCCAAAATTATCCTCAGTACCGCATCTGTTGTGGGTCTACCTACCACATAAAGACTAACATTCTTAGTGAAGGCATCTGTACACACCACCAGATTTCTCATCCCCCTCGCCGCACGTGGTAATGGTCCAAGGAAATCAATGCATAGTAATTCATTTTTTCATGCATAACGATGTTTCCCATCTCCACGTATGTGTGTTGGTTAGGATGTTTGGCTGTCTGGCAGGTGTGGCAGGTACGAAGTACTGATTTAACTTTTCTGGCCATGTTCATCCATATAAAATCTTCCCGCAGTGTCAGGTAGCATTTGTAAGCATTTGTATGCCCATGTTAGTTCCGCAATGAGATGGTCGGGAACCATAATTTTCCATTGTCCATCAATCAGCTTGTACAAAATATTGTTAACAATCTGGAACTTTGGACTTTTTGTAATCTGTATGTCATTTATTATTTTTCTAATTTTGTCGTCACGTTGTTCAACATCTACGTTCCTTAAATAAGTTTTAATTTCATTTGGTAAAGTGTACTTTATCACCAATATTTGTATTTCATTCTTATCTGCCAAATGAGTTTCCTGATGAACAGGTGGATAACGACTCAAAGTATCCGCCAACTTGTTGTCCCTAGCTTTGCAGTACTTAATGCTAAAATCATATTCCTGCATAGCCATTATCCATCGGGACATTCGGTCATTTGCAAGTTTACACTTTATAAAAATGACAAAGCTTGGTTATCCGATAAAATTTCAAAATGCTTACCTACTAAATAATACCTAAACTTACTAACACAATATACTATAGCTAAAATTTCTTTTTTGGCAGTAAAATAGTTTCGCTCAGCGCCTTTTACAGACCGATTTACATGGGCGATGACTTTAAGTTCACCATTCTTATTTTTTTGATATAAAATTCCACCAACGGCATAATCCGAAGCATCACAGTTTAGAATATATGTTCCTTCCTTCTCAGGGTGAAACACGTGTAGATTCTCTTTAAACAAGGCCTTCACCGCATTAAATGCCTCGTATGACTTGCTTCCCATTGCCATTTGGTGTTTTTCCGAAGTAGTTCCAACATTGGTTCTATTGTCTTCGCATACGCAGGTGCGAACCTATGGTAATACCCAGTAAGCCCTAGGAACGCTGTAATGTCCTTTGTTTTTTTAGGTGTAGGAAATCCCGTGATGGATTCTATCTTTTCAGGGTCCGTACTAACACCCTGCGCCGATATAATATGTCCTAAAAATTTTATTTCGGACTTACCGAATTCGCATTTCTCATAGTTAAGTACCAAGTTGGCCTGACGGAATTTACTGAAAACAATATCCAGATGCTTCAAATGCTCATCAAACGATTTAGATATGACTAATATGTCGTCGACGAAAACACTCACAAAGTCTTCCACCTCAGGACCCAACGCTAATTCCAGGCATTTCACCATTGCAGCAAGGCTGGTTACCAGACCAAAGGGCACTACCTTGAACTGGTAGCATTTATTTCTATATAAAAATGCCGTGAACTTTCTGCTATCCTGAGCTAATGGGATTTGCCAAAAACCACTTTTTAAATCCAACCGAGACATATATTGGACACCCTGGCACTTGGTAAATAGGTTTTCTGCATTTGGAGCGCAGTCAAAACATTTTTTTGTGATACTGTTTAGATTACGCATATCAAGACATATCCTAATCTGGTTATTTTTTTTTACGATAACCATTGGGTTAAGGGAATTGCTGTTGAACCGTTCGATGATGTTCTCGTCCAACATCTTATCGATTTCCTCATCCACCAATTTCTGATAGTGCAGTGGAATAGGATACGTCTTACGTACGAATTTATTTTCGTCCGTAACTTGGATGTCGTGCGTGTATACATGTGTAGTAGTGTGGGTGTTTTGTAATGTCTCCGTATGTCTCTATCAGCTGGTTTAATTTGTCCCATTGACTCGAGGTTAATTGCTCTGTATTATTCACATTATCTTTGTTATTGTTTACAACCACCTTAGCCACCGGCTTGGTTATGCAAATGTACCTCGCTTCAGATTGCTTATCAACGTTATTTATTATTTCCTAATACTATCTTATATTGATTATTATTAACCGTACATACTAATTCATTTTTACTAAAATCAATGATGGCATTTATTATTTTTAAAGTGTTCTATGATGACATCGTAAATTAAATCCTTAACAACTAATACTGGTGTTTCAAGCTCCATATCTTGCGATGAAATGGTTATGTACGCTTGCTTATTTACTTTTTGAACTTCGTTTGTGGCTGTCTTAATAGTTGTATTATTAATCGGTAATATCGGTACTTTCTTAAACTCTACTATGTTCTTATTGATAAAATTTTCACTGATCAATGAGATCTGAGCACCACTGTCTACTAAAACATTTCCCTTACAGTTATTTATCCTAGCTTTTAATACATTACATCTACTATCTAACTTATCACTATCCCTAGGCATATTAGTTACATCGTCATTACTGTCACTTATAAGTTCATTTTGTACATTATTAGGGTATACACCAGATACACAGTAGGTTCTACTCATGTTATTATTTTCTATGTTTTCATTGAATTTCTGATTCTGACTGGTACTTTGTTTATTATTAATTTTATTATTTGTTTTATCCTTGGCTATGGTCGCGACTATATGACTACCTATCTAATTTGTAAGAATTTTGTTTGCGATCCGGCTTTTTCCACTGCTTATTTCTATATTTATTTTGTTTTGGTGTATTATTGATGTTTATCTTTGTGTGTGTATTGTATGTTTCGGGATTCCCGTCTACATTCTCCCATTTTGATATTAACAACAGCAGGTCTTCTAATGATTTGATTCCTTGTGTAATTACAGCCACTTGTATTCCCCTGTTGAAATGATGTGCTAGCTTGCTGACAATTTCAGCTTCTGATATTACCGGCTCCAGGTGTTTCGCCTTGGCTACAAGCTGGATCAAGTATTTCTCCTTACTTCCCTTACCTGGAGTATACTTACCAAACTCCAGTTGTACGCGTACTTTCCGCTGGATTTCGTTGTTCCAATACCTTGCTTTAAAGTGGTTAACCAGATCTTCATATACCACAATTTTATCTTGGCCAATCGAAAACCATTCAGCCGCTGTCCCCTTTAACTGATGCACCACCCAGTTTATTTTGTCAACATTGCTAAGGTTGTCAGCGATGTGCTCCATGTTACGCTGGCATTGCTTAATGAACTGTATGGGATTTTCATGCTCGAGGCCATAAAATTTCATGTACGTGTTAATGTCGTCCTGTGTTTTGTATACGTAAGTGACCTGGTTTGCGATTGGAGTAGTCTGTTGTATTTGTTTTATTTTCTGTTCTAATACCTCTAATTTGTTTTCATGTGTGTTTATGGACTCATTTACTGCGGCCGTCTGCTCTCACATAGTCTTCTACCCCAATCACCCGCGTCTCACATTCTGTTATGCGTGTGTTGGTTAAGTCTATCGTGGACTCAAACTCCACGCGGTTAGATTCAACTTTCTCCGTGATTTTGCTTTCAGCAGCTTCAATTATGGCTTTATTTTGTTTAGCTTGTTCGTGAATAGCCGCGAAGATTTTTTTATTTTGATTTTTAGCTTCGTCTCTTACAGACTTCAAGTTTTCATTTAATATTTTACTATCTTCATGCATGGATTTTAAATTTTCACATAGCTGTTTATTATCAACCTTTACTGCTTGTATATTTTTATTATTTTTGTTACGCACGGATTTTAAGTTCTCTTGCAATGCTTGGTTATTTTTATTACTTTCATCACGTAACTGCTTATTATCATCATGTACAGATTGAATATTAGCTAAGATTGCATTTAGTGTCGATTGTAAATCGTCTGATAAACCTTCCACCATTTTGAACATGATAACAAACACAACAAAGTTTATCTTAATGTCTTGACTTACGTACGGCACACTTATTCTTATTGATAACGTTTAATGTTCAACTATTCTAAATATTAGCGCAATGCACAGTAAACAGTCAGAAATCATTCAACACAATGTCTACATAAATCCTTAACCTATACATGCACAAGTAAGATAATTCACTCCAGATAACGTTCCAATACTAAATTACAATTCTAACCTAAACACTAGTCTTTCTGAGCATATGCAATATTTAAATGATACACACTCTGAAGACAATTTTAATATATCAAAACACTACAAAATTTTTTTGTAACATACTATTTTGTAATGCCAAAAAGTTGGGTATTGCAATTTAATACTATGAACAGGTTATTTAATATATTTCTTGCATTTTTTCGAGCCCCATCGTTGCAAGTGCCATTTACTATGCGACAAAACATATGTTAGGCATAGTAATAATTGAACAATATAGTCAGTTATCTGGAGCAAGGTTGTATATTTTAAAACAAAATTTTTAAATGATCTGTAATTTACAAAATATTTGTTTTTTTTTATATAATTGTCTCTGAATATCAGACTGATCTGTTTAAACAAAATGTCAACTTGTTACTTGAATGTTGTTTTCGTGGGTTGATTCGTCTCAATGCTGGTCCTGTGATTTGCCGCAATCTGCTCCTTTCTCGTCTCCTCCTTTCTGCACACACCGCTTCGCTGGCACTCCTCTTCTACGCACGCACGCCGACACACCGGTAACCAATCTACTCTTATCTCAGGGCACAGAAACTGGGCTGTAATTTAATATTATTTAATTTTGGTGCTTTAAGCGTGCACCTTCCCGCGTCTTGAGGTGTCCTCGCGATAACACAGGAGTATCCCGGATGGATAAACCTTCCCTATGCGGAAATATTCACTCACGCGATACTAGCACTGTTTACAAATCTTATATAGCTTATTTTTTAATATTGAGTTCGTACCCAGTCAAGGTATCAGCAACGGGTAACTCGTCGCTAAATTGACCCTGATCACTCGTACAAAAGCACGTTTCTGTTTGAAAAACTCGCACAGAGAGCACATCCATAATATTCGAGCTGCTGGATGGAACTAACTAGATATTCGTCGGCGGAGACCCAATCTTAATGGAAATTGGGGGCGCTGATTGGTCGAAACAGCTATCACGCGATTGATGGCTAAAACTGATAGACGATTTCTTGAAACGATTTGCAGATTTCTGCAGAAGCAGGTATAGATTTTATCTATGAATTTTCTGACTTCTAAAAGATAAGGACTTTATAGAAACTGCTTTTTAATAACAAAATCCCTATTAACATACTACGTAGCAAGTCTCTGACACCCAGAAAATATAGAGCTATTTAAGATGCTTGCGCTACCCAAATCTCAGTTCGGTACATCCATTTATACTGGAACTATTCATAAAAATACGAATGACATGCGCACTCGCACCTTTAATTCGCACATGACATGATCACAAATACATTTATGGGCATTTTAATATGTAATAGTCTTTTACCCAATTCTTATTTCAATACTTACATCTAATTTACATACTCAAACAAAAATCAAATTTTATCTTGTCTATAACGTCATAAACCTGTTATAACAGCATGTAGTCCTGGCTACATTTCCCTTACTGCAATGTTCTATTGCAGTACATATGCAAATCAGAATGCAGTGCAAATATTATGTAAATTATAATTTAGTTACATGTACATATGCAAATCAGAATGCAGTGCAAATATGTTGGACTGCGAAGTGTCAACCAATCCAATTAACGTTGCTATCAGGATCCTAATAGGCTGGTATATTTTCATTCACTTTTTCATGATGACAAACAAGGGAATATTACACTTGTGTCATGACTCTGTCTGCAGTCAGCTGCTAGTGCATACCCATCTACCCACAACTCCTCTCTTTCTGCACTTTCAGACATGACAAATTAATTAATTCCCTGCACTTTATAAGTGCATGTGTATGTGTCTGTACATTTGTGTGCACAAACACAAACTTTAGTCTCTCCAAGCTTAACATCTGTGTTGGTATTTTTGTTTCCTTTCTGGGACTTGTGTGAAACTCTTTCTTTACATCCTATACACCTTGAAAAAAAATCCATGTGATCTCTGTGTACTCACTAGTTTTACTATATTTATACATAAGGAAGTTTTCTGATTTCATGTAAACTTCTTCAGCTATTAGACTCAGTACACATAGACTCGACTTATAACACCTATTCTAGAACCAATTGTATACAATGATAATACTGCATATCAAATGTAGAGGTAGTATTTTCAGAGACAGAATTGCAAGTAGTGTAACAATAAAAAGAAGTAAATGTCATTACTACAAGTAAAACTCCAAATGTAGTAGTATTACTATAATAGTAGCTTCTCTGGTAAACAGCTTTCACTAATACTACATAATGCACTACTTCTGACTATGGACATTTATTAAGTAAATAGTAAATGTTGCCTTTGATGAAGGTCACAATAAGCAACAGCTAACTCACTATGAAATTAGTGTTTCTTAGTGCAGTATAGTGCATTACATATTATTAATACTCGGACATGTCATGGAGAACAAAATCCAACCTTCTGCTAAACATTTTCGCTCTGTAAATAAATTATTCTAGTATAGTTAGCAAAAATTTAACATGTATAGTATTATTCAATATTGTGGCAGATGTTTTAAGTATTTTACTCATGACAGAAGAAAACTAAAAATCTTAATGAACATAGAAGCTATACAGTTTCAGCACTTTTCAATCGCTTTCATTTCTTATTGAGTACTGTAAAAGTCTAGTTAAATCAAAATTTTTTAATGATATATTTGATTCTCTATTCCTAAACAAAGTATCATTCTGTTAAACTAAAATATTGTACAAACAGTAAGAGGCAATGCACTAGGGTAAAAAATTTCATCAGTGATAATAACAATTCAAACCTACTCTTCTTCATTATTGGAAAAACCAACCTTCTGTTGTAGTTATAAATATAGTGAACACACAGCCATAGTATTACTGTGTAATATTTTAATTTCTGTCTCAGGCAAAGAAACTTCAGAAACTAAGTAATACAACAAGTTTTAATGCTTTTGACACCAAGACTGAAGCTGATAGTCTTTTTTCAGAAATAAGGGAAATGGAAATGGAAAATATTGGTAAGTAAAAATTCTTACCAAGCATTAAATAATTAATATCTGAATACTTTAAAGTCGTTTATATTGCTTTCCTTGTAAGTAATTTAGCATATTATTGGTTCAGGAATAGTGTCTCAGTTACACAGTTATGGATTTGGGGATGGTGAGAATGTAAATACAGCTTCAGCACTTCAAGAAGCAAAGATTCTACTTGGCAGAGTGCGGGATAATGATTTTGAGCCAGCTGCTAACAGGGCAGAAGAAGTTCTTAGGTAATCAATCATGCTTCTGATAATCATTATCACAATGATATCAGAATTTTGAAGCTTCATTGTACAAGTGTGTAATAAGTTTTTAGAAAGTAATGATAATAAAATTTTAATTTTATTTATGTTGATGATGTTATAATTATATTAAGTATAAGTTGTATGAAAGTGTATGAATTACATTTCATTAAGTATAATTTGTAACTATATTACGTATATCAAGAAAATGTATCTTTTTAATAATTTTTGTTACTGTTATTAGTTATTAGATATGTACTTAGTTATTACACAGGCATATGTTAGATACACATGGTAAGACACTTTATTGTCTGCATTATAATAAAGCATTTAGTCTGTAACATGTTCTCTGCTGGAGTGTTTTGGTGGTTCCGTCCTCCTGCACTAGTTTTTTTTTGTTGCACATCATATAATGATGATTCTTCAGTCGTAATGACTCACGCAACCTGGTTGGTTTGTCCCATTTTTGGTCATTATGAGAGAACATGCTAATGAAAAGTGATAGTGCACACCCAAAAAAACAATTTGTATTTGATAAAATTTGTATATTAAGTATTTTATTAGAAATGAATTCCTTTTGATCCATACTGAAAATGGAATGTTTGTCAAATTATAAGCAGATTCCAATTTTAGTTTTACCTTAACAGTATTAAGTGATTTAGACTTGATATTTCTTTTATAATTTTCTCTTGACAGTATCCTCCAGATTCTTCTTATAGTTGATTTTTGTTGTACAATTAGTTGTGATTGTTTTTATTTTAAAATGTACAAAATTAATCAGTTGTTTCTGAATCATAGGTACTGTAATGAAACTCTAGTGGACCTTCAGGAACAGATTGGTGACAGATCAAAACTGGACAGTTTACAAGAAAGATTAGATAAACTTCTGGAACGTATTAGAGACATAGACAAGCATATCTCAAAAGCAAGAGATAATGCTGCTGAGGTGAGACATAGTTTACTTCTTTACATACCATATCGTGTAGTTCCATGGTATTTGTAAAGACAAACACAGTTTGCTGTGTTCTATAGGTCTTTCATTTGTTTGTACTTTATTCCATTGGATTCGATTAATTTGGGTTTTGTTCTTCCTCCTTTTATTACTTATTTAACCATTTTATACAATACTGTCATTAATAACCATTCACTCTTAACAAGCCAAACCATTCATTCTGTCAAACCAATCACTTTTTTTCTTCATATTGGTTTTGACAGAGAATATAGCCTACTGCATCTTAATTGTGTTAGTTTTTACTAGTGTGTTATTATAACTGCAGTTTCAGATGTCTTAGTATCATTTAATGAGAACCAAATATTACTCCACATTAGTCATGGAGCAGAACATGTTTAAAATCTGATTACTTGTTTAAATAACAATATTAAATGACTAGTTCAAGTAAAGTTAAAGGACTGTTACTGCACTGTAGTATTGAATAATCCATTATCACTAATCATTACTATATTGTAGATACACATTTATTAGTTTTATTGCAGGCTTCTCTTCAGAACTGATCCAATTTTAGCAATTTTCTGAGTTGTTTTATATATAAAATGCAATGGTCTTCCAGGAGGAAAATACTGATCATTTATTCCAGAGTAGCAATTCACATGACTGAGGTGGTCTTAAGAATCGCAGTAAATGTAGTAGTTCAGGATGAATCTATGTTGGCCTGTACATCATGTCAGGTTATAATCACATACACAGTGTTTCGTTAAGTGTTTTATTTTGGAAATTCAACAAGTAGAGTATTATTTTTATAAAATAATTATGTCAGTCATAGGAAAGCTGTAGTTTATAACTTCAGTACCCAATTTAAACCACTGTTTGTACCTCACTTATTACAAAGTGCTTCATTATGATATTTACTTACTTTCTGTAGGTTTTTATTATATTTTTTGTTTTAAAAATGAAGACTTTAAAAAATTGTAACTTTTGATCTGAAGGGTCATATTTTTCTTAAAGGTGGTTATAAATTACTTTTTTTCAGTTATCCAAATCTAAGCGAAATATTTTTCTGCAGTGTTGTGAATTTACGGCAGATAGAGTTCAAAATAATACTATAATATGGAAGGGGTGACAAAATGACTAACTGGAATAAAAAGTAACTGAAAACTTCATTAGTATGTACATAAGACTATAAAATTGCATACCAACAGAAAATTTGTAAAAAGTAAATTTGATTTTGATGTGTGTAAAAATAGTATAGGTTAAGTTAGGTATAAGAAATAAGCCCAATATAGGGTATGATAACTTCAGGTAAGGTATAAGATTAGACATATTAAGGTGGACTGTAGTACTGCACAGCTGCCAGTTATGAATAATAAAACTATAAAGTAAAGTAAGAAACATTAAATTTTGACAAGTGTTATTAGTTTCTTTCAAAAAGTTGTTCGTTTCCTTGAATGGAAGCTTGCTGAGATAGATTCAGATGTTGCCTTATGGACTACAGAATATTCGATCATCACAGCTTTAAGAGAAAATTGCAGAGCTGTCTATACAAGCAACTAATCATTTGTCATACATAAGTTGTTTAACTTATTCTGCATATTATTTTTTATCTAGGACAAATTATTTAATATTGATTTAACTGATAAAAGTTGTGTTCACTTGGATTAATCTTAAATGATCTTAATAATCACTTTAAGTTAAACTCAAACATCTAAACTAGATACGAATTGCTTGATGTTAAAAGTGCACATTTGCATTGCACCAAATTTTTGGTAAAATGAAGAAGAATTTTTCAAACATAGTACATGTTTTATACTGTATTTTCACATCCAGAACATTTTAAGATGAACCATTTTAAGTGAGTGATTTGCTTGATGAGATTCAGACAAAAGTCAGCTTTCTTTTTAGCTCAAGTTAAAATGAATGTAATGAATATCTATAACATATATTTTTTGAAAGGTTAAAGGCAAAATCAAAATGAAAACAATAAAATAATAAGCCAATGATTGAAAATTGATCTTATCACCACTGCTCCTATATTTCCACTAACAGTGCTTTCTCTCTTCCCTTTTTCAAGCTTACATCTCTTGTCCTGCCATTCTTCTCTGCTTGTAGAAGAGTTTTGTCATTTTTGCCCCTTGTCCCTACTACTTTATCTCTAGGAAACTATGATGATATTCACACTGTCATCAGTTTGGTATTTCAGTTATCACATTATCACCATCTTGCAATAAGGACTTGATATGTAGGTCTGTTCTGGCTGCAAAACTAAAGTTTCAAACATTATCTCAGGACTCTTTGTCACCTAAGAATATAATTAGAATTTGTAAAGGTACTCTTTCACATCACTCGTTCTGGAGACATAATCATGAAATTTTTTCCTATAATATTTAACTTCTCAATCAAACTAAATATTTTTAGTTTGAATATCTTCATTACTTTTCATGTCCAAAATTTGTATCCAGACACAAACTCCTAAAATTCCATTTCCATGTCCACATTTCATCTAATAATTATTTTTTAGATAATTCTGAACTATATGGCTAGTAATTTATAAAATTTTATAAGGCTTTCTTTCCTCACTTGCCTGGTCAGTATTCCCTTTACAGTGATACATAAATGTTGGAATACTTCTAACTTCCTACAGTAGACTCCCAATTATCCAGCTACACCTTATCTGAACTATGTTATCTGAATCTATGTATGGAATACTTTTTTAATTAAAAGTGAAATTTAATTATGTATGGTACTGACTCAAAAAGTTTCTCAGAACTAGTATGCTGTAACCAAAAAATGGTAGTATTGTGCAATTGATTCTAGACAGATTACAGGCAAACAAGTTTGAGTTAATCAGCAATTTTTCATCACAAATAAAATAATCTAATAATGCTGTTTCATTGTTAACAATAATAAGCATTCAAACCAATAAGTTTACTATATTCCAGTTAAAAAAAGGTAAACATGTAACGGTACAAACCTATGGGATTTTGTAAATTAAATCTTTTCAATTTTATTCAACCAAGTATATGTTGTGAACCAACTATAGCTTTGAGGCGGGTGTGACTTGATAAAGGAATGCAGGTTATCAGTGAGGGCGCGTTCACCCACAAGAGCGCGCACCATCGGCCAACGTACATACATTCCAACGCCGAACCTGTGATGGGAACAAAGCAATACAGAATATACGTTGACGGCGACACCTAACACCTGGGCGGTTAGGCAACCAATGCACACACACAGTCAGTCGTCACATAGCAGTTCTCTACAACTCATCAAACAGTGCAGACGTAATTTCACAGTACCCTTGGAAAAACTTTGGTAGACCGAAAAAGTTAAAAGTAGGTCTACCAAAGAGTGTATCATAATAAAACAACAGTGGTTCAACCGGAGGAACAGTGTATGAAAAGAGTGGAGTGAATGAAAACTGGGAGTTAAGTAAAGAAGATGGAGTAGACATAGTGCGCAATACCGGGGACTTCATACAGTTAAGTAAAAGTGAAATTTATAATAATTGGCCAAAAGTTTATAGTAAACAGTAAATTCATAATGAGCTCATAAATAAAACGGGGGATGAAACTAAGTAATAGAGTGAGAGAGTGTGTGTGTATGTAAAACAAAAAAATAACAGGGGAAAAAATAACGTAATAGTACTGGTTTATAAGTAGGGGTTATTACAATAAGATATTATATAATAGATGTAAGTAGAAACAAGTATACAAATAAGAGAAAGACAGAAGTAATAATATTGAATTTAATAAATAAGATTTGTTTTAGAGCATATAACCATGTGTTAGCGTAGTTATTTCGTCATTACCATTTCCTAGTGTTCTGTGCTGAAAAATTCGTCTAACGTTTCCGGGAATCTTCTGAATTGGGGGGAAGTCAGATTGCAAAATTATCCCGTTTTAATTAAGGTAGAGTATAAAGGTTTCCATATCTGTCCTGCAAAGATATTGGTGGGGACTCTGAACTTCTGGTTGGAATTTATAAAAAAGGTAAGTCAGTGAGAAAAGATCGCAGGTATGGTTCTCGCAGTTTTTATTTTATTTATTTATTTATAATTTGATTGTTTCTTAACAATTGGCGACTCGCTGCCAGGATCCTGGTATAACTTTATACGAGGTACACCTGTTTTAAGCACAGAAAGTAGGATTTGGGTAACGGCGTAAGTTGTGAAATGACCGTATATTTACGTTGAATAAGGTTATGTTTTGGTAGTGTTATTGTGTTTACTTTTACATTAGGATAGCGATTTTATGTGTTGGGTATTTTGATTTTATGTCTATAATTATTGAGTAATAGAAGGGTTATAGTGGGTGTTATATAAAGGTTCGTTATTTAAATAATTTTGTTTAACATGGTTAAGGCACAAGTAAACGATATAGATTTCGCGTGGGATGAATGGGAAAGCAAATTCAGAGGGATTGTGGATAGAATGACGGACGATGAGTGGGGTAATTTGGACGATAATTTGAGACGGATGGAAGAACAAGAAGAGGGAATATTCGCCGAAATTAAAAAACATAGTGAGGATAAAGGTAAGATAGTTGAAGTGATAGGAGTAGAGAATAAGACAGTGAATAGGCCTAATGATAATGATAATAGTGTAGTGGTGGTAGAAAAAGAGCATTAATTGGATGATGTGATGAATCTTTTGAAAACAATGTATGATAATATGGAGAAGGGTTTTAATGAACTAAGGGGTGTAATTAACAAGGGTTTTGATAGGATGGATAAACATTTTGACGAGATGGACAAAAAGTGGGAAGGAGATAGATGTCAATTAAAGGAGGATACAGGTGAATCAAAACAGGTAAGTGGTAATAATGTTGTTAATAATAATGGGGAGATAATTAACAAGGTAAGTGATAGTTATAAAGAGGAATTAATAAGCAATAGTCATAAGATGATTGAAAACGGGGTATTTAAAGGTGATACGGTGGGTAATAGCGATGATGATGAGAGAGTAAATTTATTAGAAGTGATTGACAGAGTAGTAATTAGTGTTGATGAATTAGAGAAAGAGTGGAAAGAGAAGTTACCGGTAGAAGGGTTGCAGAGGGTAAAATTTTCCCGTGGTGTTGTGGGGGGTGAAGAAAGGTCTTCACGAATGTATTGGGTAGATAAGTGTTCTACCAATAATTGTCCTTTGAATTTTTGTGTTGTTCCTGGAGGAACCAGGAGGTGTCTTAATATAGCAGTACCCTCTGCATGGAGTGAGAGAGACAAAGTGATATGGCGTTATGGTGAGAGATATTAAGAGAGAGAGTTGTGTGTTGATGGGGAGATAGAATTATTTGATGTTGTTAGAAGTTACGAAGAACTACTAGAGAAAATAAAGAGAGAGAGAATTAGTAATATTGTTGACTTACCTTGTTATGAAGATAGTGCAGAAACAGATGATGAAAACGGTGATAATTATATTGAATACTTACCTGTACGTAGGATGGGGATATTAATAGCAGCTGATTCAGAGAGTAAGGAGATAATAAAATGCTTCATTGAGACAGATAATAATACTGACGGTGACAAGACCAGAATTCCGGATGTAGACAGGTTATATGATTTAATAATAATGTGGAGTAAGCCTGTAAAACATTGTTACTGGGTAATGGAACCATTTGAAAAAAACAGATAGTTATTATAATAATAACAATAACAAAATGAAAATAATTAAAAATGAATTTTGTATAAATCAGAAAAGATTATTCTTTGATGATGGGGGTTAGAAACAGTGAATGAACATTTGATTATTTTAGTTTATGGTGATGACATGGCTAACTTATGAAATGAGGTGTGGTAAACAGAAAAATAATGACAAAAAATTGTAAATAAATTTGTAGTGAAATTAATTGTGTTTGTGTTGTAAAAGGTATTTTATGTAAACAAGGTGTGTATGTAGTAGAAATTGATGTAATAATAATAATAACAATGTTTTATCAGACTAAATAAATAATGAGAGTTTGTAGTAAATGAATTGTAATTGTTTTGGAAGAAGGTAATTAAAGTAATGTTGTGTTTTAAATAACTGATTGAATTAAAGGATTTGAGATTAATTATTCATAAATGAAATGTGATGTAAATTGAATGTTGATAATAAATTTGAATTGTAGTAAATGATAAACAATTAAAGGTTGATATAAAAGGAGTTACTAGAAGGTTCAAGTTGTAATGTTTATAATTTTATATGCAAATTTAAAGGTAAATTGTTTATATTAATGTAATGATGTTAATGGTCAATTTGAGTGTCAATTATGTTGTATATTATTATGTATTATGTTAAAGTGTAGGAATCTAAACATGTATTGTGTGTAATATAAACTAAAGTGATTCCCCATTTTCGGGCGGTCACGGCCTCACCGAACCCTGACCATGGAATTGGCTCAGCTTTGACAGCTATGGTCGGGGCTCATTGCGTCATGTTCTGCCTAAACTGGCCATAGCTGTTATCATTGTAAGAGGTGAATTTAGAAATTAACCGGAGGGTAAATCAGGGGAATCACCAGAACTATGGAACAGCGGCTATCCATCGAATAGGACTGTAGACCGTTTAAGGGCATATACCTAAGTTTAGTAGGATTACTGGTGTCCTCGGACATCAGTAATACCGAATGTTTTGTAAGGCCGAAGCAAGAACGGGGTAGGCAGCGCCTACACCCCAAAAAACTTCAGTTCTTGTGGAGGCAACTGGGCGCTACAGCCCGGGGGGAGAATAGAGTGTGTGGAAGGGTGCTGGCCACGTTACAGGCCAGGTCATTAATGTAGTATTTTGCAAGTAATGTTGCAAACGTTTAATTTTGATAATGAATTAAAATTTTTTTTTTTTTTTTGAAGTTTGAATTGAATAACCAATGGTAGATAGAAAAAAGATTGAATGTAAATGCGGAGATGACATAATGATATAACAATTGGAAGATTTAAATTGAAAATTGGAATTAAAAGTTGTGTAATGTTGGTATTTTCATGCAAATTGAGATGTTTATATTAGGTTGAATTGTGTTTGCCATATATGTGAAACTTTAAATGTTTAACTGAATATAAGTATATGTAGTGTATATTGTAAATAGACTACATTGAGATACAACCAGTACTTTGCTAAAAGGCAAACCAGTACGACTAAGGGGAGGCAATCCAGTTGATGATATGGTATGGTGAAAAAGCCAGTAATTGATATTTTTTATTGAATGTTACAGAGTTTGGTGATACTGTGGCGGGTGCCTGTCTGATTTTACGGTGTTGGGATCTTGAACAGAGAAGCCCAGTAGAGTCATGCAGGTGCAGCCGCAGTCGCCAGGCTAGGGGGGGTAAGTTACCCATGATTGTAATAAGGATTAAAGGGGGGTTGTTGGCGCCATAT
Source organism: Magicicada septendecula (assembly GCA_034769895.1). NCBI lineage: Eukaryota > Metazoa > Arthropoda > Insecta > Hemiptera > Cicadidae > Magicicada > Magicicada septendecula. The sequence goes on along the minus strand of CM068371.1, from coordinate 184,353,512 downwards.
CCTCACTGATCCCCTTAGGGTTTAGCAATGAGAGTTTTTCTGTTTCGGCAGAAAACCTCTCATTGGGGGGGGTATTGTAACGGTACAAACCTATGGGATTTTGTAAATTAAATCTTTTCAATTTTATTCAACCAAATATGTGTTGTGAACCAACTATAGCTTTGAGACGGGTGTGACTTGATAAAGGAATGCAGGTTATCAGCGAGGGGGCGCGCTCACCCACAAGAGCGCGCACCATCAGCCAACGTACATACATTCCAACGCCGAACCTGTGATGGGAACAAAGCAATACAGAATATACGATGACGGCGACGCCTAACACCTGGGCGGTTAGGCAACCAACGCACACACACAGTCAGTCATCACATAGCAGTTCTCTACAACTCATCAAACAGTGCAGACGTAATTTCACAGTAGCCTCGAAAAACTTTGGTAGACCGAAAAAGTTAAAAGTAGGTCTACCAAAGAGTGTATCGTAATAAAACAACAGTGGTTCAACCGGAGGAACAGTGTATAAAAAGAGTGGAGTGAATGAAAACTGGGAGTTAAGTAAAGAAGATGGAGTAGACATAGTACGCAATACCGGGGACTTCATATAGTTAAGTAAAAGTGAAATTTATAATAATTGGCCAATAGTTTATAGTAAACAGTAAATTCATAATGAGCTCATAAATAAAACGGGGGATGAAACTAAGTAATAGAGTGAGAGAGTGTGTGTATATGTAAAACAAAAAAATAACAGGGGAAAAAATAACGTAATAGTACTGGTTTATAAGTTGGGGTTATTACAATAAGATATTATGTAATAGAGGTAAGTAGAAACAAGTATAAAAATAAGAGAAAGACGGAAGTAATAATATTGAATTTAATAAATAAGATTTGTTTTACAGTATATAACCATGTGTTAGTGTAGTTATTTCGTCGTTACCATTTCCTAGTGTTCTGTGCTGAAAAATTCGTCTAATGTTTCCGGGAATCTTCTGAATTGGGGGGAAGTCAGATTGCAAAATTATCCCGTTTTAATTAAGGTGTAGTATAAAGGTTTCCATATCTGTCCTGCAAAGATATTGGTGGGGACTCTGAACTTCTGATTGGAATTTATAAAAAAGGTAAGTCAGCGAGAAAAGATCACACGTAAGGTTCTGACAGTTTTTATTTTATTTATTTATTTATAATTTGATTGTTTCTTAACAAACATAACATCCACAATTCAACAACTATGATAATAACATTATTTCTCTTAGTATCTAAATATATATAGTGGAATTCATGAATAATGAGCTGGCTTGTAACGAGAACTCGGATGTAACGAGCAAAAGTACGAGATTTGTTTGGTTTTGTATCTTAGTAATGATAATTAAACTCGCTTTTAAGAATAGGAACGCATTAGAGACTATATTATAATGAGCATTTTATCACAGGCTTGTTCATGGGTTAAGGTCTAACAAAAGTCCGTTACAATACAGCATTTTAAACATTCGTTTAAAATCAATAATGCAATTTAGTGAAACTAATAATATAAAAGATGAATTCGTAGAATATTAAAATAAATTACAAAAGTGTTTTGATATCTACAAAATTACTAAACAAACAAAAATAGATGACTTTTTTAAAGTTAATTAAATTCTGTGTGCGACATATAATTTTGACGATTCCATTTAGAATGAAGAACAAAAAGACAATAAATTGGGGTGAATTTTCTTGTAATTTAAAAATAAATATTGTACATGTGGCATTGAAAGTTTTACGTTTTTTGCCAGATAGCTGGCTGACTTTTTGTAAGTTTTTACTACACGGTTACTTTTACTATATTTCGTGAATGCACTATACGCAAATATTCAGCAAAGAATGATAGCAACTAAGAAATGTTTAAAGCTAAATTTAACTTTTCAGTGTAGAACGTAAAACATGTCAAAATTTTATTCTGTAAAGGCACTTCTATAGTATACTTTTTTGCTGTGTGTTCGATAATCACAGTATAAAAATTTAGGCTTGTGAGTTGACAATTCGGATGTAGCGAGCACCCATTTTAACAAGCACATTTGTCCGTCCCTTGAATTTCGTTATAAGCAAGTTCTATTTTGTGTGTGTGTGTGTGTGTGTGTGTGTGTGTGTGTGTGTGTGTGTGTGTGTGTGTGTGTGTGTGTGTGTGTGTGTGTGTGTGTGTGTGTGTTCATGATAATCTGATCGATTTCAACTTACATATTTAAAAATTTTAATTTTTATAATTTTTTCCAGGCGATAAAGCTAACAGAAAATAACAATAATACTTTACTGGAGGTTAAAAGAACTATAGAACTGGTAACAAAACATGAAGGGGCCATACAAATTTTAGCAAATGATAGTACGAACTTCAACAATTTGGCATCTGTACTCTCTGGTGAAGCTGAAGATGACATTGATGTAATGCTATTTTATTGTATTTTTACTGTTAACGTAATTTTAAGTGTATTATAAAATAAATAAACTGAATAACAAGTAAACATTTTTTTGCTCGCTACTGTTATGATCTAATCAGAAATTAATAAAAATTTAGAATTCAATTTTAATTAACTATTTTTTACGAACAATAAGTAATATTACTCACATATCAGGAGTAGATAATTAATATAACTGCACTGTTCATGCATTAGTGATGAATAGTATTTCCTTATAATATATGTAAAAGCTTTTTGTGACAAATTACTTGTAGCTAAATTTAATTATAGTCTAACAAGGTTAAATTATGTAACTCAGTTTTGTGATACATTAATGTGACTGGTAACAAAAACATAGTAAATTTCAAAGTTGGGTTGGCTCAAAGAAATTTTTAATCTTGCCTTAAAGAAACTAATTTGTAAGATTTAAGATTGATCCTAAAGTATAAGAACTATTGTCTTATAGTATATATAGATGAAGTAAGAAATATATTTTAATGTTTCCCCAAGGATTGTGAAAGTTCTAAGTACATTTTAATACTAGTAAATTATACTCAGTACTATAATTTTACTGAATCAGTTTACTTTATTTATAATCTGATTTGTAACATATAAGATTAATATTACTAAATTGTTAAGATAATGAAAATGTAATATGCAAGATTATACAATTTTGCTTGTAAACAAATTTATTTTGCTTCATACTTCATCTGTCACAAAAAGATGGAATGTTAGCTCCATGCCCTTACCATGTTATAGTAGATAAATATGTATGTTAATAACTGAATATAGTTAATTAATGATCATGAGGTGGGGACCTTTGTATAATTGGATCTAATAACATTAGATGTTACTAAATTTTTAAATATTGTCTCTCATATTGTAATATAATTAATATGGAGAAGTGTTTCTATGCTTCAGGCTCTGATTCTTCTCACCGATCAGTTGAAGAATTTAACCATACTAGCAGAAGAAAAGGGTGGTATACTAGCAAGTCTGAATCCTGAGTACAGAGAAAAATATGTAGAAGTCGCACAGAGGCATGCAGATGATCTAATGAAGAGAGCCCGACAATATGCTGAGTATGCAAGTTTTGTGTACAATTAATTTATAAAGAAGTATCAAAACATAAATTTTCATACACAAGTGTATGAACTCGCACAACATAAAGTTTTGTAATTAATTTAATAACTGAAGATATCTCTTATAACTTGTTTTTACTGCTCTGTCTAATGGATTGTATACTTATGTGAAGACTGTTTGTGGCTACTCGACAAGATGCTGATTTTGCCCTGCGTGCCAGTAAAGCATATCAGGACATTGTAGATGCACTCAACAGTGCCAGAGAGGCAGCCTACAATGCTAGCATAGCAGCGGACATTGCATATGAAAAGGTAAACTTTATACTTCAATGTATTCTTGAGTAAACAAGAGCGAGCAAATTATAAGAACTATAATTGTAACAAACTAAAAATTATAAAATGATGTTGATATAATAATAATTTAAGTCCCACTGTTGAGCTCGCCAATTTGTAATAAAACATGCAAATAGAAGATGATGACGCCCCACTGTTGTGAGCACCAATTTTGTAACAAAATAAAAAATTTCGTTTACAAAATAATAATAATTAGTGGTTTACCAAAATAAAAAAATTTTGGTGTTTTCATAAAATATTGTTTTTGTTGTTTCAGTATTTAGGAAATAAATTTCGTAATTGATTCGTGTAAAAATTTAACTCTTTTATTTATTTTCCAGTGTACTGTATCACTTTGAGTTTTAGAATTAATTTCTGAGTTAATTGTGTTGTCGCCAGCACTAATCGATAGATGGTTCTTCTTCTTAACTAGGTATTCTCCTTCCACTTTGGTAAAAGCCACCTTTCGGATAGTCCGTGATCTCAAATTTAATTTATTTTTTATTTCTATTTATTAAATTTATAAATAAATAGAAACCAATTTGCAGAAATTTTAGATTTATTAACAATTTGTATAATGTATCGAGTGTTAATCGATTATTCAACAGTAGTATCGACTCGTTTCTCAGGGCCATCGATTAATTTTTACATCTGTATTTTATATTAATTATTAGGTTCTTTGAACGGTTATTTTATATAGTCAGAGAAGGGTAAGGTTAGGGAAGTATAACACTTACATGTAAAAAGCTTAATAATTAAAAATTACAACATTATTTAATATATAATGTTTATTAAAGATTAAATTTCGAACCATTGGAGTCTGATGATCGTATAGGCAAAGCTCGCTTTGAATTGTGGGAGTCAAGATGGCTACTGTTCCGGTTTGAATGAAGTCGGCTCGACAAAAATTTCTTCCAATAAATGTTGTCCCTTCAAATTTTCCTCGTCTCCGCAGTTGTGATTATTCCTTCTGGTGTTAGTGGAGTGGTCCTGGTTAAGTGTTTTGTGGTTCACTTCGATAAAATGTGTGTGCTAATGTTTAAATTCACTTCAGTCAATTAGTTCGAAACTCGCACTACTCGTCTCGTTATTAAGAATTATTTGTTTTATCGGTTTAATTTATTATTTCACTCCTTTACTGTTCCGTATTACTTTAGTTTAATTGTTCTCACTGAGTTTAAGGTTTAAGTTCAATTTTTAGAAAATTAAGATTTTTCACCGTAGACTAGGCTTACAGATCGATCGCCATATTTGTCTGCTATATAGGTTAATATAAGCAAAAATCTCATTCAAGTGTGCTCGACAAGGTCCAATAATTAACTATTCTCATTTCCTTTGTTTCCTGAACGTCTTAGCCAATTTAGTATTAGCAATACATTGTTTTAAATCTGTTTGGCTTCCGCTACATGCAGAAAATTTACATTATATTACTGAATATATTTTTGCTATTATTTAATTTTATGAAATACTAAATACATAATCTCTTTCTTTAGTTCATTCTGCTTGATTTGATACCAGATAAGATAGTTTTACAAAGTTTTTTATCTAAAATGCTATATTTCTTTCATTTTGAAAAAGTAGGCTTTAAAATTTACTTCCTGTCCTTCCCCAAATGTTTGCCATTTTATATGTTATATTTATGATTGTACTAAATCTCAGATTGACATAAAATGTTTATCTTCCCTTAATTTCTTGTAATTTTATTAAATGGTTATCTTTTTAATTATTATTCATTCATTTCTGACTCCCCACTCTGAATTTTCATTTAGTACATTTGCATTTTTTCTTCTAATTCTTCCTATCTTTTTACCATCTCCTTCTAAAGTATAATTTACATTATTTTACTCTGTGACTGATTTACCTTACATAAATTTCATCAGTTTAACTAGTTTACTGGACTTCATTCATCAATTATAATGTAGTTGAGATTTACCCTTTGGCCTAGAATTTATCTGTTTTTACATACAAAGTTTTTGAATAATACAGTTTGTTTATACCCCTTCTGACCTTCTATTCTAATACAATATTAATTACCAATTCCTTACTTTACTACAAAAACATTTAGTATTGAATTCATACTATTAATACATAACAATCATTTGACATTAAAAAAGTGGTATTTAAGCTCAGACATTCTAGTCTTGATTATTTCTAGTAACACATAATAAACACTTTATAATAAAAGAATGGTATCCACACTCAGACATTTCATTCTTGATTACCATTATTAAACATAATAAACCTTTTAGAATAATAAAACATTGTACTCTACTTCCAACATTTAGGTATAGAGTCATTTACTTATTTACTAGAAACATAACACATCTGTTACTTCATTTTTTAAACTTCCTTAAAATTACTTTTGTGCAGTCTTATCTGTCTTTATTTTATATTAGGGATGTATCCCTTGTCACCTTACTTATTAACTACCTGCTCTCTATTTATCCTTCTCATTTCAGTGAATGTTTTTAGATAAAGAGTGGCACTTTCTTAGAAATCTTAGTTTTTGCTTTTCATAATACTATTCTATCAAATATTATTTATTAAGTTAAATTAAAACCTTAAAGTTGTTTAAAGGTACACATTTATTAAGTTTAAGCATTTAATACCCCTTCTTGAAGTTTATTTACTATAATATAATAACTTGCACTTGTCCCCTGTTATTTCTTGATACTATCAATAATCAGTTTTATAGTTTTATATTATCAAGATATTTATTTATGGAGGACTCTTAAGATTTGTTTTTATTCATTATAAAATAACTTTTATGGGTGCACTTTTACTTATACCTCTAAACTCTTTTGTTTATATTTATTTTACATGAGTTTCTGTTTTGGGGCGTTATACTTTCATTTGTGACATTTAATTTCTTTTGGGGTTTTTGTTTTCTCCTTACTGGGTCTCTTTTGGGTAATTCTGGTAGCCTTCTTCCTACTATCTTGTATCTTCAAAATCATTCCTGTTTATTTGGTATTTCGGTTTATTCTGGGTTTTGTCTTACTTCATGATTCTCATTCTTGGTTTCTTCACTACAATATTGTTTTATCATGTACGTTGGTTCGTTCTGGGTATCTTCCTTACTTACTCCTATCCTACCTGGGTATTTCCTTACTTTATTTTAGTTTTTTAATTTATTTTTCATTACATATATTTGTTGCATAGTTATTTTTTTCAGTATTTTTACTTCTTCAAGTTATGATTGTATTTTATTGTGATACTTATTTGTTTTCATTTGGATTTTTCTTTGATAGTTATTTTAATTGATATTTATTTATGATCATATTTCATTCATTATTAAGTGGATAATCTGTCATGCTACTATATATATATATATATATATATATATATATATATATATATATATATATATATATCTACAAATTATATTTCTGTGTAGTCTTAATTACCTTCTGGAAATAAACATGTGAAACATACATATACATACATAATCATATATAATCAAAATAATAACTTTAATCTGCAAGTAAATATTTTATATAATTGTTCACCTTGGTTATTTACATAATGTTATAATATTGGTCTACTTGCAGAACAACTTTATTGTTTAGGTAATGTAATATAATATTCAACACTGCAGTAAACTGCAAAAAGCCAAGAGTTACTGGCAAAAAAGAAAATATATATATATATATATATATATATATATTACAACGATACAACGTTGCAAATATAAATTTATTTGTGTTTGCGGAGCTCCACGATCTGGGACGCCATATTATGCAACGATATAACGTTGTAAATATAATATAATTTACATTTGTGATGCTCCACGTTGGAAGCGATAATTAATATGCAACAATACGATATACATAAAATAGGCGTGACTGGTCTCACGTTCAAGATTGACAAATTATGTAACAAATAGCATTTAAATTGGGTTTCAGGTGTATCTGCAATAAGAACTCTATGTAACTTGTAACGGTATTTCAAATTTATTTGATAGTAATAAAATTGTGCACTTAGCACTTACTTCGACTTAAAACATTCGTTATTATTTGTTATTATGCCGTAAGGCTTATGCTATATACATCCTTACTGACTAAATATTCTATTCTACTAATTATTGTATTAAAGAAAAATCTCATTTTCAGACTACTCAGTCAATTAATGTGTTTCAAAATATCAATATTTAAATATCTTTTTATATATTGTAATGTACTCAAAATATTAATAATTTTGAATTTATCTTGTGTTTCTCAGTACTGATTTATATCAAACACTAATTGTTTTCATTTAAATTCTTTGTATTCGTTTTATTTCAATACTAATTTGAGCTCTTGTTACGTTAATCGTATTTCTAAAACATCTATGATTTTAATTCTACTTTAAAATAAACATTGGCTCTTACTTTTAAATAAAACAAGAATGTCTTTAATTGTCTTTGAGTTCATTGTTCGATTAAGAGATAAATAAGTTGTTTATCACCTTATTGTCGTCAATCATACTCGATCATTTGATCCATCTGTAGTCGTCCTCGTCTCGCACTCCAGCGTCCTCTTGTCTAGCGTCGACTCGCTCCTCTTGTCCAGCGTCGACTCGCCTCTTGTCCAGCGTCGACTCTGTCTTCTGTCCAGCGTCGACTCGCTCTTCTTGTCCAGCGTCGACTCGCCTCTTGTCCAGCGTCGACTCTGTCTTCTGTCCAGCGTCGACTCGCTCTTCTTGTCCAGCGTCTTATCACTCTCTGGAACTTCTCCTCGTGCTGTTTCTGACGTCAATGGATCTTCTTATGTAATTTTGTTATTATATTAAAACAGTTGGTTTGACAATCGAGTTACATAACTGTATGTAACTGGAAGGATGAAATTATTTACAAAAATTTAAATATTCTGTGTGGACGGGCAGAAGCTCCCGCTGCACCGTGGATGATTTAAGAAAGAGAACCACTGTAGCTTGTGTGTCCTATTTATACCCATGTCTTGGTCGACACCTGCAGTGGTACGAAATCGACATGTCAGAAACTGTCTCTGGATTCAGTTCCCCCACTCTTTGTCAATTTTGCTATTTCTTATATTTCTGCGAATTGCAGAGTCCTGTAAGTATACTCTTATACTTATAACTATTTTTACAACACATGTTCACTGTAATTTTGGACATTGTAACTTAACCCTTTCGATTTGTACACAGTTATTTCACTATTACACTCGTACGGTGTGGCACTTTCACATGGTTTTCGTACACAGTATTTAGTAAATTTTCTTACATTTTATTGTGTTTTTGGATTTTACTCTTTAATTATAGTTTATGAATAATTACGGAAAAACAGTAATTATGCAATTATTCATCTTGGGGTGGTAAACTCGCCTGCATAGACCTGCGTTCACACACACTAGCAAAATACTGGTGTACACACTTTCAGTTACATTTGTGTGTGTGTGCACATTGATTCAGGTCAAAACACCTGTTCATATTTTTGTCTGAGCCAAGCTTGCAATCCCTGACATGCTTATTTCTAATATATTATTAATTATTTACAGTTTTTTAGGTATATTTAAATTTTTATATTCAATGCTCAGTACATCACTTATTTGTACTGTCGCTATATATATATATATATATATATATATATATATATATATATATATATATATATATATATTATAACTCAATAAATGTATAACGTTTTGCAGCTGCAATGGTTTTCTGTGTTGTTGTGTTTATGCAATGTGTGTAATGAGCACCTACCTGCTGTCCGTTCTTGCGGCTTCTTCCGACTATGGGCGTGTGGATTTGTGATTTGAATTCGCAAGTAGGTTAACTCAAGTGTACAAAAACAAAACGCTAAATTTGTTATAATTATTGTGAAGAGTTTTGTGAGGTTTGTAGGCTCCGTAGTACAGCAATAAAAATACAGTGTTGGGTAATAAAATCGGGGTTTAATATTCTATTCACACATAAGAATGAAAAAACTTATAGTTACAACAATTCTTACGAACTAAAACAGTAAATAGAAACTGGTATGATGTTTTCTGAATGGTTACTACTATTCAGAAAAAGAGCTTGTTATTTCAAATTTATTAATTGTAATTTTCTTGATTTCAAAGAAGTTAGTTTTAAATAATTTAATTTATGGATTTAATTTAATTTAATTTAATTTAATTTGCAATGCTTTTAAAATGATTGTAATTACTCTAAAATGCTTGTAAATATTCTGAAATAAACTAGCCGTGAATCTAGTTCAACGTGCCTTTATTTACCAGTGATTTGACTCAAGTATACTGCAGTATAAGTAATTAATTAATTCTCTAATAAGATTTGTATAGCGCTTTTCTTTTTATCTATATCTAATTCTTAGCTGGGGCTTATTAGTTACTCATACATGCTATACAGATTATCACAATTGAACATTTCTTATTAATTTAGAGTCTCTGATTTTTCGGCATCTGAATTATTTCTTTTACAATAATTTTAAAAAAAGAAAGGAAAAATTGATCTTTTGAGAAGTGAATAATTTGATTTTGACTTCCCTGGTTCAGAAGATGATGTAGAGCTGCTCCAGAAGTCCCTCGCTGTCCTGATCCAATCTGCTAGAGACGACGATCTACTGAGCATCCTGGATTTTGGCAATGAGTTCGGGAATCAGCAACACTCTGCTCCTTTTGCAACTGGTGATGGTTTTACATCTGTAATTTTAGCTGCTAAAACTGCATCAGGCTCCTCGTTCGATTCACGTTTCACTCCAGCGTATGTGTCTCGTTACAGGTTGTCGCTCTGCTCGTCAGTTCTTCAGCTCGTACCCTGGTTATAGACGGCCTCTTCTGTCGTACTCTTGAAGTGATTTCTTGTAGTATATAGTTGATCTCTTGCGTGCATACGCCAACAGTTAATGTATTGCGCGATACGCTTATTTGTTGGTAAGTAAGAGTATCTTGAATAGACGATATTATTACGAGTCGTTACAGTTGATCTGTTGAACAAGACGATCGTAATAATGCGTGTTGACACCTCGAGTCTTCACAGATGGGTCTTCACAATTGTATGTTACTAAGACGATTGAAGATGTACGTGTGTTCCTCTTGAGTACTGGCAGTCGAGTGTTCTATCAGCCGAAAACTCTGCGTTAGTTCCAATTTCTTTGAATGATTTGATTGGCTGACACACTCTCCCTTCTACTTGAATTTTGAGTCACCTCATTCCGTGAGAACGAAACTAATTCCCACAGTCTGAGAATTAATATTATTTTTAATATTCGTAACACACCGGATTTTAATTGTTGGTGCGGATGTCCGGTCGCAATTTATATTGCGATTATCTTGGCCGCAAGCCAAGTTATGCTAATTCTAAAATATACATTTGGTTGTTAATTCTTATGACTATTACATATTAAAAGCTCTTCTGTGTAGCTCAATTACTAAGGAAGTTATTAACATAAAATCAATTATCTCCCTTAATGTTTAATTATATTAAATAAAATTCGCACACCCTATTATTAACATTTCGGCAAACATTTTGGCTATTTTGGATTTTGCCTAAATTTACCGGTTTCCAAAATATTAATAATTGAAAATTTGGGCGTGTCCCTTATTTGTTATAGTGTGTGTAGTTACGTAACGGCAGCTGACGTTGCCGTGTGACCCTGTACAATGCGTTAAGATGCATGCTACATCATAAGAGTTGAGTTTCAACGCTTTAAATTTGTTTAAACATTGATATAGTAAACCTTTTACATATAACTCCAAATCAATAAGATTTGGTCACGTTATAATATATATATATAGGAATGTTAATTATCGACCGTATTATTATACTGTTAATGATTTCGTGATTTCGAGGTTCGGTCATTAATCATGAAAACTCAGTTTTGCGACGTTTCGAGATTTATTCTTCTCATAATCATGCCTACAACATTAAAATATAGTCTTATTACAATTATATTATTTGTAATATAATTGTACACACCTATACACACTTACATATATATATATATATATATATATATATATATATATATATATATATAGTGTAACTAATAAAAAAATCTTCTTGTTGTTTGTAAAAAAAAATTTTATTACTATTTATTTTATTTATTTTTTTGTTTCAAATTAATTTAAAATTAATTATTTTAAAGTGTTTCGTGGTGTTTCGAACTTCTTATTAATTGTTTTTGTCGAATTATATCCTTTGGTGTATTTAGAATTCTTTTATTAGTTAACAGGATTGTCTCCAGGAACAATCGATTGGTGATCTTTCCTTATTTGCAGGTTATCTTCCTTTAAAGTTGTTAAATTCTGGTAGTTATGTCTCAACTAAGGTGATATATTATTCTATTTATAATTTAGGAATAAATAGGATTCAATTTTATAATATTCAAGGAATTTTATTAACAAATAATAAAGTAATCGATTTTATATCGCTTGATGAATCGACTCTCTCAGGGCAAAACAATAGATTTTACTAATTATTTATTCTCGGGTTCTTTGAACAGTTATTTTGTATATAGTCAGAGAAAAGGGCATAGTATAGAAAGTATAACATTACAAAATATAAGCTTATTAATTAAAATACAAACATATCATTCAATATATAATAGTAAGTAAAGAAATTTTTCGAACCGTGAAGATATACTGGCCATGGCGCTTGGAATTGTGGGAAGTCAAAGATGGTTGCTTCGTATTCAGATGTAGTTGACGAAATGCACCTCGATGAATTTGCTTCAAATAAATGCTGCTTTTCCAATGATTTCTCTTTCCTGCAGCTGCGATTATTCCTTCTGGTGTTAGTGGAGTGGTCCTGGTTAAGTGTTTGTGGTTCACTTTGATAAAATGTGTTGGATTAAGTTATATTTCACTTTAGTTAATAAGGTCGACAATTGCACTGTTCGTTTTTTTATTCGGAATTATTGGTTTTAATGATTTAAATTATGTATTCACTTCTTTCCTGTTCTGTGTTAAGTTATTTTAATGTTTGTAAGTTAGTTCCACTGAATTTAATGTTTAAATGAAACTTTATAAAACTCGCGATTTTTGCAGTAGACTAGGTTTATGAGTTGAACGCCATGCTTGTCCTCGCTATTAGGTTACTACTGTATTTAGCCAAACTCTCGTTCAAACATGCTCGACAAAGTCTAATAATCAACTGTTCTAACTTCCTTTGTCTTCTAAAAACGTCTTAGCCAATTTAATATTAGCAATACATTGTTTCAAATCTATTTTGCTTCCGTTACATGTATAAATTTTACATTATATTACTGAATATATTTTTGTTATTATTTAATTTTATTAAAGTCTAAATACATAAACTGTTTCTTTAGTTCATTCTGCTTGATTTGATACCAAATAAGATAGTTTTACAAAGTTTTTTATCTAAAATGCTATATTTACTTCATTTTGAAATTGTAAGTTTTTAAATTTACTTCCTGTCCTTCTCAAAATGTTTGCCATTTTATGTTATATTTATGATTGTACTAAATCTCAGATTGGAATAAAATGTTTATCTTCCCTTAATTTCTTGTAATTTGATTAATTGGTTATCTTTTTAAATATTATTCATTAATTTGTGACTCCCCTCTTTGAATTTTTAGTTATTATATTTGCAATTTTTCCAATAATACTTACTATCTTTTACAGTATCTTTCTTAATTATAATTCCAGTTATATGACTCTATGACTGATTTACCTTATATAAATTTCATCAGTTTAACTATTTTATTGCACTTAATTCATCAGATTTAATGTTGTTTAGATTTACCATTTGGCCTAGATTTTATCTGGTTTTATATACAAAGTTTTTTAATAATACAGCTTGTTTATACCCCTTCTGACTTTCTATTCTAATATTATACTAATTAACATTTTCTTACTTTAACAATAGAACATTTAGTATAGAATTCGAACTATTAATTCATAACAAATAATTGACATTAATAAAGGTATTTTCTCAGACATTTTAGTTTTGATTATCACTAATAACACATAATAAATATTTTATAATAAAAGTTTTATATTAAAAGAATTGTACTCTCAGACATTTCATCCTTGAGCTATTTGAACTTATTCTAAATAAACAAAACATATGTGTCCTTCCATCATGTACACTATTTCTTATAACTAGTTTTATTTTCAGTCTTAGCTGTTTTTGTTTGATTTTTGGGGTAATGATTCTTGGTCACTTTACTGTTTATATGGCCTGCTCTTGTTTTATTTACTGTCATTCTAATGAATGTTGTATATAAAGAGTGGCAGTTATTTAGAGACACTTGTATTATTTGTCATTATAATACTCAATTAAATATTATTTATTGACACAATATAAAAACTTTAAAGTTGTATAAATGCACAATTTACTTAGTTTATGAACTCCAACATTGACACATTAAGTTTATTTAATATAATATAGAAACTTGCACTGGTCCCCTTTTATTCTTTGATTTTATTTCTAATTAGTTTTATAGTCTTTTTCAAATCAAAAAATTTATTTATTGAGGATAATGAAGGTTTGTTTTTTTTCTATTATATTACTAATTCACATTGGTTCACTTTTAATTCTACTTTATACACTTTTGTTTATATTTATTTTACATGGTTTTCTAAATTTGGGTTTTTGTTATACTTTCATTTGGTATTTTTATTTTCTTTTGGGGTTTCGTTTTTATTTCTTTCAAGAGCATTCCTTCTTATCATGGATGATGTCTTGTTCTTGTTTCTTCCTTACTTGCTCCTATCCTACTTGTTTCTTATAAAAGTATTTCCTTATATTGTGGACGTTGTCTTGTTCTGGTTTCTTCCTTACTTACTCCTATCCTACCTGGGTATTTCCTTACTTTATTTTTAGTTTTTTGGTTTATTTTTATTACTCATCATTCATTGTATATCTGGTTTTAATGAAATTCTTACTTCAAACTATGATTGTGCTTTACGGTGGTTCTTAATTAATTTTTAATGTTGCTTTCTTGGATTTAAATTTGTTTTTATTTTATTTTATGATCTTTCTTTCCATTCAGAACTATGGGCATTATCTGTCATGCTTACAGATTGCTCTCCTCCAGAAGTGATTATTTCAGACTTGATTATGGATGAAATAATTGCTTATGATAACTTTTTATTTATTATTCTTTGTCTTCCTCCCCATTTCTATATCGGCTTCTTCATACTTGAGCTTAATAAACTTTATAGTCTCTTATTTGACTTTGATTCTTCCTGGATAGTTAGTGTTTTCTGAGATTTATTATTATTATTATTATATTTTTCCTTTTCTTAACTTTGTGTTTTATCCATGGGATATTGATTCCCTAACCTTCCCTAACATGTGAGCTGGGGCAGTTCAGAGAGGCACTGTTGGCTACTTACTCTGCTGGCCATACTACAATTCTCATTGAGATCAGAGGCAATTCATCTCTGCTCAAAAACATAATGCTGCTGGAATTATCTACAGACAGTCATCAAATAAAAATTATGTATAGAATAGTCTAATTTTCGACTAATAAAAATGTCTTTGGATACTTTACTTCGTTGTTTCTCAGATTATCTCACATTTTCTATCTCATTATTCTTCTTAATATTTATTATTCTCATTATTTATTCTTCTAACTTTTTAGCTCGGCTGATATATTCATTTTATCATGGTTGGAAACTTTGTTAACATGTTTATCATTAGTTATGGTGTAACTTTTTCCTTTTTCATCTGAATTCTCTTTAATTCTTCTTCTGGTTATTTATATTAATAGCATATTTTTATAATTTGTTTTTCTTAGATCTTATTAATTGTTCGAATGGTTTTATTTTATGACAGTTCGTTTTTTCAATGGGTTTCATTATAATTGACATCCAAGTTGTTATTATGATCATATTATATAAACATATTTTTCTTTCTTTTCTTTCTCAGAAAGTTATTATTCCACTTTTGTCTTCATTAAAATTAATTCATTAATATTATATTTTTCATGTGGTCCTTATCTCTCTTTGCCTTTCATAGGTGTTTTATTATTTTCTTGCCAAGACTATTTTCTTCATATGATTGGTATGAGTTGTTCTTCTTTGTTTTTTAGAACTGAGTAATATCATAATCATCCTTCTTGACTATCTGTTTCCATAATCGTTTCATAAATAATTAGTTATAGGTTGATCTTATTATTTTTTTCTTTTTTAAATTTTAATGATTTTACTATAATAACAAATTCTTCTCTTTTTCTTTCATTATTATTGCTTTCTCTTGTATATCACACTCTTTTTTGTTTTTCTACTCTACTCCTTCAAATGTTTGATATTCACATTTATTCTGGATTCTTTCTTATTTTCCTTCTTAATTAATCACATTATTTTCTTCAAATCATTTATAAGTTGATCTCATTATTTTTTATAATTTAGACAACTTTTTATTATAATAAATTCTTCTTTTTATATTTTTAAATTATTTTCTTTTAAATTACTTGTAAGTTGATCTTACTATTAATTAAATTTTGGCAATTTTACTAAATTCTAATTCTATTCTTCTTCTAATTCTAAACTATTTTCTTTTCAAATCGCTGGTAAGTTGATCTTACTTATATTTTAGAATGATGATGATTTGTTTGTAATAATAAATTCTTCTTTTTATAATTCCAAATTATTTTCTTTCAAAATTATTTGTGTAAGTTGGTCTTACTTATATTTTAGAATTTTGACCATTTATTATATTCTAAATTCAATCTTCGTAATATTTTTTTATGGAGGCTTGGTTGTATACTCCTTTGATTTTTCCGGAAACTATTTCTTTCAGTTCATATATATGTTGTTATTATTTTTGGCAACGAGGTATGGTCCAGTATAGAGTAATAATAGTTTCTTCGTTATCCCTTCTAGGGTGCTGGGTAGTTCTCGGTTTTTTAACAGTACTTTTTCTCCCTCTTTATACGTTATTACTCGTCCAATCGCCTTCTGATATCTGGTTTGCTGTTTCTCTTGGTCTTCGGCCACCTTGTTATAAAATTTCACCTTGTCAAACTTATGACCATCATTCATCGGGAACTCTATTATTTCTTCAATCTCTCGAGGGGTTGGTTTCTCATACATGGCGGAGTAAGGGGTAATTCCTATAGCTGGATGGTGAGCGAAATTTAGGAACTTCTCCGTGGCTGCTAGGTATTCCTGCCACTTTCTCTGTTGGTGGTGACAGTACGTTCTCAAGATTCTCCCCACTTCTCTCAATACCCTCTCTGCTGGATTACTACTTGGGTGGTAGACGGAGGTCTTGTATGTTTTAATCCCAAGTGATAATAATGTATCCCGCCATCTTTTCCCTTTAAACTGGGTACCATGGTCAGTGATGATTGAAGTTGGTTTTCCTATTTGGCACATATAATTCCGTTATTACTCCAAGAACTTTTATAGTGGTTGCCCGATTAACTGGGTATAGCTTCACATACTTTGTAAAATGGTCCATAATTATGATGAGGTATTTGTATCTGTGTTGACCGCCACTACGGGGAAATGGTCCGCAGATGTCTAAAAATACTTTCTCCAGTTTCACCTTAGATGTTATGGGTATCATTATCCCTTCCTTCTTCTCGTTATTAACCTTAACACACTGGCAAATATTACAGGATTTTAGGTAATTTCTTACCTTTCGGTTTATGTTTTTGATTTGACAATTCTCCTCTAAGGCCTGTATCACTTTCAGGGCTCCCATATGGCCATACCGTATATGGTAATCGATTATGATTTCTTTTTCAATGCTGTTTGGAATAATTACTTTCCATGTTTCTTTATTTAATGATGTTTTAACAAATAATATACCTTTGTTCATATTGTAATATTTAGAAACTGTGTCATCATCTGCTTCCAATCGAGTAATAATATTTTTCAACTTAGGGTCAGATTGTTGGTGGATGTGGATGTTTACCAATAAAGCCTCTAAATCAGATCTTGTTTTAATAAGGTCTTGACTACGCTCTCCTTTTCTCCCTCAAAAGTCTGGGCTTCCAAATTAATTCGTGATAACACGTCTGCTACGACATTCCTTTTACCCAGGATGTATTCCCATTGTAGCTTGTACTCTTGCAGGGCGAGTACCCATCTAGCCAGTCTGCCGTGACTCAACTTGTACCTACGTAGAAATGAGATAGATTTATGATCAGTGCGGATGGTAACTGGATACCCTAAAATATATGTCCGGAATTTGCTACATGCGAATACTACACTGAGTAATTCTTTCTCGGTCACATTGTAGTTCTTCTCGCATTGATTCAAGGTTCGACTAGCGAAGCTAATCACCAGATGGTGACCCTCCTCATCTTCCTGATATAAAGTCGTTCCTAAACTGATGTTGCTAGCATCACAATTTAAGAAGAAAGGTTCTTTAAAATTCGGGTGATGAAGTATAACGATCTCTAAGAACTTGTCTTTGATGAGTTGGAAAGTAACTGTTCCTGACCCCAGATCCATTTGTTTTTCGAAGATAATTGCGGTTGAAACTTGGCTGTCAGCTCGGAATATTGATGCTGAAACTTTCTGTAATACTTACAGAGTCCGAGAAAAGACTGTAACTGTTTCCTGTTCTTCGGTTTAGGGAACTTCTGAATCGCCTCCACTTTTTCTGATGATGGGGATATACGTTGATCATCTAGATTAAAACCTAAGAACTGTACTTCTCTAGCAATGAATTTGGATTTCTCCAACTTAAGAGTTATGTTATTTTTTGCTAACTTCTCGAGTACATGTTCCACTCTGTAACAGTGTTCCTCCCAGGTTTCTGAGGTAATCAGTAGATCGTCTACATATACAGTGGTAAATTGGAGTGCTTCCTGTACAAGTATCTGGTCCATGCAGTCCACGAAGATGGCTACTGAATTCACAAGTCCGAAGGGCAATCTCTTGAACTGGTAATTGCGCCCTTCGAATATGAACGCCACATACTGACGACTCTGTGGGTGCAACTCCACTTGCCAGTAACCACACAGAGTGTCCCATGTACTAATAAACTTGGTACCGTGGAATCGTTTCAAGATCTCCTCTATCTCACCGGGTGATGTTCTGTCATTAATGATTGTTTTATTTATTTCACGCGCATCCAAACAAAGCCGGACTTGTCCATTTTTCTTGGGAACAGCTATGATTGGACTGGTGAATGGAGATTGACTACTCTCAATTATGTCACTGCTGATCATCTTATTAATTTTCGCTCTCACGGACTCCTTCAAAAGAGTGCACGATGGGATATGACCTTCTGTTAAATTCCACGGTTTCCTTAAATTCAAGTTTACATTGATAATTCTTTATATTACTGGGTTCATCGGAAAATACTGATTTATATTTCTCACATACCCTTATCAGACGATTTGCTTGGTGTATGGGTAATTTTTCGTTGGTGGTTCTGCAAATTTTACGTAGTCGAAAAAGTATAATAATTAACAAAAACAAGCCCCAAAGACTGTTGAAATTAAGGTTATAAAGAATATATTTACATATAAGCATTTGTATAAAAACATGTAAAACCTGTGCAGTTTCTATGCCTAATTTCAACATAATTTAAATACGTATAATTTCAGCTGGTATACATTTGTTTTAGTTTATTAAATTTTCCTAATATACATTAAAATGTGTATTATTACATTTTTTAAAATACATTTGTTATGGAAAGTATTATGCATTTTTATTTGTATGCACAGATTGCCAAGGAACTGCTCCAACTCCATAAAAATAATTAGTGAATTTTCTTCTTGTCTTTTTTGCAATGGAAGTCGAATTTCTGATGCAGTTGGTTGAAGCTCAGTCAATTGCTGGCTGTTCGTTCTCCATGCTCCAAATTGAATTTCACCAGTGTTTGTGTTTTCAATATCTATACTTCCTTTTTAAGTACACAGAAGAGTTTTTTCTTCTTAAATAAGTGTGTAGATAACAAGCGGCTAAGGTGATCATGGCTGCCTTTACAGGGTTCATATTTATTTTATTTAAGAGGACACGAAATCTTGAAGCAAGTATGCCGAAAGCATTTTCAACAATTCGTCTTGCTCTGGATAACCTGTAGTTAAATATTATTTCTTCGCTTGAGAAGTTTTCGCCGCTGTAAGTTTTCATCAGGTTTCTGAGCAAAGGGAACGCATCATCGCCAACAAAAACAAAAGGCATTTCTTCTGCAAAATTGGTTAGTTGCTCAGATTGGGGAATTTTCAATAAATTATCCTTGAATTTGTTATAAAAGCTACTATTTGAAAATATTTCCCCATCTGATATACGACCATTTGCACCGGCTTCTATCATCATAAATTCATAGTTTGCGTTGACTAAGGCTAGTAAAACGATGCTAAATGTCTTCTTATAATTGAAATAGTAAGATCCGGAACCAACAGGTTTTTTATTTCCACATGCTTGCCGTCAATTGCTCCAATGCAATTTGGAAAGTTCCATCTTTTCTCAAACTCCTCCGAGACTACAATCCATTCTTGTTCCGTTTTTGGTACCTATTAATAAAAATAAACAATTTTAAGTTTACAAATTGATAAACTGCTTACGTGTACAGCTTTTTCTATTTATTTATCTTGAGATATTCTTTTAAAACTTTAACTATAGCAGAACAAGTCTCAGTTATTATTATTCCTAGACTTTGTGGTGATATCGCCATAAGAAATTTTAAGTCTTCAAAAGTCTGCCCACTGGCTAAAAACCGGAGAGTTGCTGATAGCCGTTCATTCGCAGAAATCGCATCCCGCATAATGGTGTCCTTCTTTTCTATTAATGGTCGTACTTTCTCTAATAATTCGTCATACGTTTCACTGTTCATTCTTAAAAAGTTATTCAAAATCTGCAGGTGCACTAATGCGTAGTTCCTTCAATAAATTTGAATGTGAAAACTGTGCTCGATTTTGATACCAATCCTTTGACCACATTCTTTTTTTTTCGGATTTGTCACCTCTTCTTCACAAACCTCATCAACAATAACACATAGTAAAGACAGTTTCTCACTCATTTTTAAATACACAAAGCAAACGTCATCAATTGTACACAACATACATTTACGTACTAAACATCTTTTCATGATAAAAGTGATGTCTACGTTAGGGTTGACAACTTAGGTTGTCAGCCAACTGTTTAGTCTGTGGCAAATAGGTTGACAACATGGTTGACAACCAAGTTGGCAGTCTGTGGGCCGCTTTACATCCAGTGTGTAGCCTTGCATACGTAGTCATAACTGTTATGTGATTATAAACACCAGACAGGATGATGAACGAAAGAAGTCATGCTTTACATCCGCGTAGAAACAAGTGATGGTTTAAAATAATATTGCACATTTTAGATAATTCATTTACGTATGCTTCTATACCTTATTTTGATCAGTATATAATACGTACCTGCCTAACAAGTATTTACAGTACTCCTACTTTATTACATATTTACAGAAATACTTCAGAAATGTTTCAATGTTTACGTATATTTTATGAGAACAAAATTAATGGTCTCATAGTTTAGTGTTTATTAGTTTAAACTGCTTTAAGCTTAGGCATTCAATTCACAACAATTATAAATTAAAAAGGAAATTACTTCTTAATTGAATGTGAAGTCCCTATTTCTCAATTGTGCACTTTAACCATTGCAATGTAGTACTAGTTGGGTAATAGGCTAATTGGTAAAAAATGTGTACCTAAATAAGCATGCAAAAATTAGTAAATTAGTATTATTTTTTTTATTTAACTGGCTTAATTCAGTTACATGCTTACAACCTACTACAGACTATTCAACGTAGCATTGCCAGTATACTAGTATAATCAACAGTGGCGGACTAAGCCCGAAGGATTTCCGGGGCGGCGAAACTAAATGAGGCCCCCGGTCTGCTTAGAAATTGATGTATTTGTAGTGTACATTTTGTAAAAAATGAATAATATAGATGTAATGGCTGACAAAAAAAAAATCAAGTATTTATAATGTGTGTACTCTACGCTCTAGTAATTGTAATATACATACTTAAAGATATAGGTGAGAAACTTAGAATACGAATCAGCATTTAGCACAGCAACCATCAGGTAGAGTGCAAAGAAATAATAAAGAATAGAATAAGAAAATTACCTTTTATTTTATATGTCTGGAAACAAAGCTTGTACAATTATAATATCAGTTAGTTTCGTAACCTTAGTACGAGATAGTAGTTATTATCGATATTATTATAGTACATGTTTTCGTGCCTTTATTTTACTGAAATTCTCAATAACGTCATTGAAGTCTATTTCATTTGAAACTTTTCTTTCAATTGATAAAAATGGACAGATTGGCTAGTCGTTCTTGATTCATCGTAGAGTGAAGATAATTTTTTTATTAGTTTCAATTTAGAAAAACTTCTCTCGCATGATGCGACTGAGACACAAATGGTCAAGAAGTGATGTACAAGAAATGGATTATAAGTGATGTACAGGGTAATGATTCACTGAAGTCCCATTTAATTATAAATTGAAGGATTTCTTGGGCTGTCCATCTAGCAGCAACGTCCACACTCGTATCGGTTGCACGTAGATGCCTACGATACCTTTTTATTTCTTGCAGCACCTGCTCCTTATCAAACTCATCGTAAATTTCTACCAGATTCTCCAGTGCTACAGCCAGAGTGTCATCGGAAGCTTCAAGCATAAATTTTGTTTCAACAATTTGGAAAATTTTGGTGATTTCCTTCATGGCCGTGTATCGTTGTGACAATTCTTGTATAAATCGTCTATGCATTCAAACATTGATCGACGAACTTCTTCTTGAATCGATAATCCAGCGTCATGAGCTAGTTCACCCGGCATTGTTTTAATTACCCTCCTTCTTCCTCGTCGGTCAATGTTAATGTCCATATCATTGCATTTTTTAGTGCCAAAAGTAACAGCATTGTCTATAATTGTAGTTCGTTCCGTCACTAAAAACTCACTCAGGGTTTTTAATTTAGCGAGTCCTTTATCCAAAGTCATTTTTGGAGACTGTAGATATTGTTGGACTAAATTTACTTCCTCCAATATCGTGTGCCAAAAGTTGATGTAGGTCAAAAAGGTAAAATCACATATAGCTGGAAGGAGCAAGCTTGCTGCAGATCTAGTATCAAGGTTTGCCTTGGATGGATCTTGCATATCTTCCAAAGTGCTCACAATTGTTTCCACATTTTCTTTTATGACTTTAACTGAATTGTAAAGAGCACTCCAGCGAGTATCAGACAATCGTTTCAAACTTTTTCCTGTTTTTTCTACAAGTAATTCCCATCTATATGAAGAAGACGAGAAGAATGAATATAACTTCTCTACAGTTCCAAAACAGGTGACGCTAGAGGGAACACATGAGAATGCATTAACTCCACAAAGATTTAAGGAATGATTAGCACAGGGACTGAACAGAGCTTTTGGATTGACTTCTCGAATTTTTCGTTGTACTCCTCCATGTACACCTGACATTGATGCGGCATTGTCATAACCTTGAGCCCTGCACAATGCAATATCCAGCCCATCTTTTTCCAGCTGTTGTTGAATATCTTTTGACATATCCTCTGCAGTTTTTCCCAACATAAAAAAAAAAAAAAAAAAGAAGGATTCTCAAACTTCCACAATGTTGTCTTCTATATGGACGTATCTAATTGTTTGACTCATTTGGTCAGTTCTGCTTCCATCGGGAGTGCTGTCAAAAATTATTCCGTAATATTTAGCCTTTTTTATATCTGCAATAATTCTTTCCTTAACATGTTCACCCAAAATAAAAATAAATTCATTTTGTATCCCTTTTGACAAGAAGGTACTCTCTTTGACCCACCAGCAGACTCTTCAAGTTTTAAACAATGCTCTTTCAATACTGGATCATATTTTGCCATCAATTGCACCAATTCTAAGAAATTTCCTCTGTTTTCCGATGAAACGTCTTCACGATGACCACAGAAACCAAGGTTTTGCTGGGCTAAAAATAGTGTAATATCTAAAAGGCAATGTAAAATGTTTCTCCATTTCTTGGTCTCATCATTAACAATCTTCTGATTATCTTTGTCAATGGTTTTATTAAGTTTCAAGCCCATAGAGAGTGTTTTCCATTTTTCTAAATTTGATAGATGTTCAGGCGATGATTCATGCTGTGATATCTTTGGATTCAATTTCCACCACTGACAGAAGCCAGAAATAAATATATTTTTGTTGGTATCGCCCTCAGAGGCAAATAATCGGCAGCAAAAACAGTACAGTTTCTTTGTTGATGGTGAGTATAGCATCCATTTCCTTAAATATTTAGTCTCGTTCAAATGTGAGTAAAACCATGACGAAGTTAAACAACGATGTGTTCCTTTAGTGTGTTCACCTGGTCTTTCTATAGATTCAAAAGGTCCCTCCTTGTTTTGATATACTTCACTACCCTTTTCAATAATCACAATTCTGATATGCTCTGGAACAGGTATTGGCCAATGTGCAGTATCATTGGATGAAGAGGAGTCGAAGTTAGATGCATCAGAAATATGTTCATTCTCAGTAATTTTCTCATCATTACTATCTTTATCATCTTTTTTTTTTAGTGTCACTTACGTCAAAGTCTTCATTAAAATCACATACAGTAGGCTTTTCACCTGTGTTTGTAGTCTCAACATAACCATCTGTACGCCGGAGCCAGATTGAACAGTTTGATTACTCTTTCCTTCGCCATCTTTATTTTCTCCATGAGCGGAAAGGTATTTGGATAAAGATCCAGCGAGTGATTTAGCCTCTTCAGTCTTTGCTTTTCTTAGCTTTCTTTTCTGAGAGCTAGATGGGTGAATTCTTTTCACTAAAAAACAGATTCGCAAGATTATTTCGGTGACAGATCATGGCCTACACGTCCATTAACAGTAATTTTTTCTCTCCGTGTAGCCTGTAGGCTCGTAGTAGAGAGTAGATAGGTAGAGTGGTTGACAAATCAGAAAGGAACACAGCGTCATTGAAATTGATATTGGTCATACGGTTTTGCGACTCCCTCCGTATCATCCCGAACTTGACCCAATTGAAAAAATATGAGCAATCATAAAAAGCTGGGTTGCTACTAAAAACGTTACGTTTAAGATGTCCGACATTAAAAAACTTTTAGAAAAAAAGTTCAGCAATGTTGGCAGTGAAGAATGGAGTAATGTGTGCAATCACGTAAAAAAATATGAAGAAGATTTATTACCTAAGGAACACTTAATAGATGAGTGGACGGAGCACTTCATAATTACATATAATGACAGTGACACAGACAACGACGATGATGACTATCTAACGCATCAAAATGATGATAACCAGTCCTATATCTCCGGAATTCATCGCCTGCCGTCAGATGAAGATGAATAAAAGGTATGTATTCATGGTGATAATGCTACATAGTCGCTTACAAACTAAGCATAATACACATATTTAAGATAACAAAGTAGCATAAAAAACATAACTTACAATAAAATAAAAACATAATATATTAATAGGCTACATGTTTACAGACGTGCGTTGTAAATTTAGGTGACATTACTAACATTAAAACGTATGAACAACTACGGGAATTCTTGTTTCAGGCTTACAACATAGTTTTTGCATTCTGTCAGAGTTAATTCAAAATTAAATTGTAGTAAATACATCTTGTTTTAAACATATGAAAATATACGAATTTGCCATATTTCAATGAATACTAATGTTTTTACGGTAGCTAGTAGCAGTGTGCACGCGTGTTGTTATGCTGAGTAGCTAATAGCGCACACTCCGCATGACGTCAAAGTCTGTCCTTTCTCATTTGTCAATCACTCTACCATCATGATCATAAATGCATGGTCATTTTCAAATGAATGTTGTGTATGGCGTTTATATTGTGGCTGACAATAAAGCCAATTTTTTCAGTGGATAAAAAGATTATTTTTAAAGCGAAGCTTTTTATGGCGGGGGTCGGGGGTCTACACGGAGAGGAGTGAACAGAAAAATTTCGTCACGCGAGAAGCGTTACGCGCGTTCGGGGATCACCGCTCTCGTGGCCGCATCATTGTATATACAGTACCACTCTCTCTCTCTCTCATCCCCTCTCTGAGGGCCCAATCTCAATAGTTCTGTAAATCCCTACTA
Source organism: Magicicada septendecula (assembly GCA_034769895.1). NCBI lineage: Eukaryota > Metazoa > Arthropoda > Insecta > Hemiptera > Cicadidae > Magicicada > Magicicada septendecula. The sequence continues at coordinate 184,327,707 of CM068371.1, read as the reverse complement.
CATTTCTTTCTCTCTCTCTCTCTCTCTCTCTCTCTCTCTCTCTCTCTCTCTCTCTCTATACTCTCATCCTCACGTGACTAAAACACGCCAGGGCCTGTATTTCTCGTAGGCCTCGGTGTATTTTATACAACGTGGCCAACTTGCTTCTATGTGGATTTCATACTGTGAGTGTTTGTTACAAAGTGTATCTTAACCTATAAACAACAAGTCTGAATTTTTGGAAACATTTAATATAAAACTGTATGATAACTACTGTGTATCATAGTTCCAAGTTACAACAATTATATTTATTTTACTATTTGATAAACCATTAACCATTATTTGTTTGTTAAACATCATGATTCTACAGTTTGTAACACATTTCGATATTACAACAAAGTGTTATTTGCTGTAAAACAGTGTAAAGAAAGAATCTAATGTTTGCAAAGGATTATAGAACTTTAAGTCTCCATGCATTTCTGATCCTGATTGTACGTACTAGAAAATTTCGAGATAATAATAACCTAATTAGAAATGTAGGTACTTACTTTTTGGGCTCTTCTTAGATACACAATAATACAATCACTGTTTAAACTCACTTAACACGCCACAACAAAAATCAAAGAAAAAATTACATTAATTATGTAGTATTTCTAATCGAGCTTTATGAAGAATGAAATGTAATGAAGTTAACACGAAACTCAAGGTATTCTAGAGTGCATGCGCGAGCGGACTGTTTGGGTTTTCCCCGTTCTGACGGGTATTCCCCGAGAGTTTCAAATGGAAGTCGAAGGGAAGTCCTGCAGCAGCTACTATCTTCATTTGGTCTCCTAACAAGTTACAAGTTATAACGTAATTTTACGACAATAAGGTTCAAATTGATTGCCCTCGTTGCTATTCTTTAATAGGTATGTTGTTCCTTTTACGAAAGAAATCATCACATAATTTCTCTGTTGTTCGGATCTATTATTTATGTTTCGCGCCGAAGCCGCCATAGAGCGAGTGGGGTGCACCCCTTTAAGGCGCTGACTATAACTAGATAAAGATTTATGCGATATTGGGTGTGTTCAGCAGAAAAAAAAGTTACAAAACGTTTTTCTACGGTTAGTTCCGGCGTATAAAATCTAGATGACTCTAGTGTTGATCTTGATGTCTACAGTTGGTAAAAACCGTTGCTTAAATCTAGATGACTCTACTCTAGTTCATCTAGTTGGATTTTCATATTCATAAAATAAACTATATAATAATTATGTATAACCTTTGAAAAAGTAATTTTTAGAATGTAATACTTTAGTTAAAAAATTAATGAATCACTGGTAAGCTCTTCACTGCACTTATGCGCGTATTTTTAAACTGTACTTATAGTACACCTGTGTAGATGGCATAGGTATCAAAAAACGTTTCATGTAGAATAATTGCGTCTAGCAGACAACTAGTTATCATTCTACAGTTTTTAAGTTTCATGCAACGTTTTACAAAAATTCTAAAAATTCTGAACACACCCATTGACAATTGCCATCGCCTGATAATAGGTAAGTAGGTACCTATGTTTATATTTTGCATATGTATGGGGCCTCGAACTACAAACTGCCTCTTATTTACTGAACATATTTTGGCCTTGTTTGGGATTTGATTAAAAATGGTCTGGTCCTGGGGGGCCTCCAAATCTTGAGACCCTCGAGATTTGGAGGCCCCCAGGACCAGAGGCCCGGCCCCCCTCCGCCCCCTTAGTCCGCTACTGATAATCAACTGCTTAAAAAAAAGAATGTCTTTTCTTATGCCACTAAATTTGGACGGACCAATTTGTTGGGGTTGTGGTTATTTTAAAATCAGTCGTGAAAAGTTATATTAACGACAAATGTGCATGATAATGATCGGATTAATCATGATCGACTTCTGTGATTCATTTGCAAGGCATAATGTATAGATGTCTTTTGTATATGCCTACACAAATAAGAAATTTTGGTTTCAGGATAGTTTTATGTAACAAATGTTTAATTATTATATTCTTTTTTAAAATAAAATTAACCACATTAAACAGAATTACCGAGATTAAACAGAGACTCACTACACCTGTATTTCAGTATTTGCCAAGCGAGTGCCTTAAAGAATACGATTTAAGATATACAAAATTAATTAATTTTGTCATATTCCATAATTTTCCAACTAGTTGTTAATTACTTCATTAATTTCAGTGTGTAACTTTACGTTTGTTTCTTCACATACTTAGTATTATATTGGAACGAATACTCAGTATTATAAAGGAGCGGAGTTTAAGTGATAATTTTAGATAATACACTTAACTGTATATTTATACAGAATACATTTATACATATTTACACAGAAATTATGAACATCACTAAATAATAAATACACTTATATTTAATAAACGAAAACAAGGCAAAACAACTTCAAGACAAGAAGAAACAACTGAATAAAACAGGTGACCCAATGTGTATGTCACTCATACGTTACTGAATGACGTCAGCGCAGAACTAAAACCAGACATAGGTAGCACTCGGATCAATGTGTAGGATACAATATAACTACGTAAAACGTTAGTGCCTAGACGGACTGGACATTATATATAGTGGGCTAGAACTCATATTTTTCTGACAATAGTAGTAGATAAAAAAAATTATATAATATAAATGAATGCTAAAATTAGCATACATACATAACACAGGTTACATAAACTCATCTAATAATAAACAGTCTTGTACATCTCCATCCTAATTATGTACTTTGCACAATAGTACAGGAAGAAGAGGAGGATGTTATCCATTTTGTCTGTAATTGTTCTAATTGTTCAGTATTACAAAAGCACCATTGTTGGTGTTGAAGAAGCGAAAGACTTCCTTATTTGGTAATATTTGGTCATGGTAAAAAATAGTAAAGATATATTTATGATAAAAGTTGTATTTATCACAGGCATCACTTTCACCTAGGCAAAACAAATTACCAGTTGTCAGGTATGAGCTGACAGTTATAATAAAAGATGAATCTTAATTATAAATTATGTTATATTTTAAATTAAATTATATATTTAGATTTCAAATCTATAAAATAAAACTTTTACAAAATTTTGAATAATAAGATTACTTGACTGGTTCACTGTTGAAATTCACAAGGTAGAATGCTCTATGTTCTTGACACGTTTACACACATACAGTAAATTAAATGACATAGAGATTCTGCTACTTCTGAAAAAATTCTATTTTGTTAAACAAAATCTGTTTATATTATGCAAGAAGAAGTGTTTTGAGTTTGAGTAAATTGTTTGCTGTCTTTACACGAATGATACATTCATTCATACAATTTGAACTTCCTTAGGCTTATCCTAGTGAAGGCACAGAATCACTTATTGACCAGGCTTTAGCAGTTGGAGCTGATTCTCGAAGACTTCAAGAAAGTGCTGTAGAACAGAAGACCCAAGTTGGAAAACTAAAAGAAGAACTTGAAGGCCCAATGTTGTCTGTGTCAACATTACGACAGTTGCTACATGAAGCTGGTCATGGGGACAATGCAATCTCAAGAGAATTAGTAAAACTTGGCTCAGACCAAGGTATGTAGTATGACATGTTCTGAATTACTACAGTACTGGTACTACATCAGTTATAAGAAATAAGTGTAGATTTGTGTGTATTAATATAAGTTTAGACCTCTGAGTAAATTTTACAATAAATATCAGAATTCAATGATGATATGGAAAATCTTTATCAGTAATATTTGAGATATATATCTGTAACTGTATATACATAATCAAATCTATTATTTATTGTGAAAAAGAGATTGTGTTTTCGACCAATATTTTAACTCCTGAATATGGAAGTTGTGGTCGTATGCCTGCAGGTTGATCCCCAGCCATAAATCCAACGTGTATTGCAGCTATCTATTTGGCCTCACAAAATTGGAGTGACACTGTACAGACCTAACAATATGTTCATCTTTTCTTATGTTTCCTTGCTTCCTTTGATTTTGTCCTTTACCATATGTTGTTGATTCTACATCTGATGATTCCAGTTCAGAGCTACACTTGGAATAATCTTTTTCTTTGTCCAGCCAGTTCCATTTCTTAATTTTTGGATCATCTCTGTTATTCTGTGGTTTATTTAGGAAAGCACTGAAGGAGACAGAATTTAAATGGAAGATAATCTCACCAAGAAAGATGATTTTAATGTAAAGACAAATGTTTTGTAAACTAACACTGTGTTTACTTTCATTTTTGCTGCTTATTTTGTTGCAATCAAAATGATAAGTGCAAAAACATAAGGATTACATTTATAGTGAAAAATAAATATGACATGTTACTTAAAAATATAATGAAATAAACATTACAAGGGATCTGGCAAGAATTTTCTGCATTCTTCTGCAATCACTGATAGTGTTACATGTATGAATTTTCTAAAACTTTGCCTTAGCAATGTATCTTAACGTTTTCATCATGTAAAATGTTGCCACAGAAATGAATCACAATTTTTTATAAAATGGGCACTACACACTCTGAAAAATAACATTTCAAAATTGTGCTAAGAGTATGCAAATGTTTGGTTTGGTTGATGCTATGTGTTGAAGTTGGCAAACAAATTAAATCACCAATAAAGGCTATGGAGTGCTTGTCAACAGAATTTTGAATTCTGCAATTGGTCTTAGGTTTACAGCATAAATGAGCAAGTTTTAAGATGTTAATTTTTCAAAACTGTTAACAAATTGTTTAATGTTGTACTAAATTTAAAAATGCAAAAGATGGATCATAAACACCATACACAATTATAGGAATATCTGTTTAAGATTTAACTAGCAAGTAAAACTGTTTAATGTAGAATTTTGTAAGTTGCTGTGGATAAGATACTGCACTGTAAATATCATATACTGAGTTGGATACACTGTGGTCTGAATAGGCATTTGGTAGCTTCCTCTTTCCTACTTGCTAAGAGGACATTGCTTCAAAAACTAAGTTAAAAATTTTAAACATCCCTCAATCACAAGAGAACTAGCAACATTTACGCAAAGCAATTTTGTACTCAAAACAACACATATAGCACAGCAAAATTAAAAATGTTCATACTCACATAATTAATTAGCCTAATTTTTTTAATTCAACTTATATGATTAAATTTTCACAAGCACACTTTTTTTTAGATATTTACTTTTGTCTTTATACCTCTTGAAGGGTTTAGCTCCCAAAACCCTCCTCACAGTGCCACTAGTCATATGATGTGACAAACTATATTCTGCACTGTAACACAGTGTAGATTACTTCTTTATTTGTTACTTCTGTTTAGTCTAATCAACTTTGTAAACCAGATTCTGTTTATTCTAACTGCATCCTTGCTGCCAACATATGGTATTTGATACAAATGCTAGAAGGCAGTTGACTGACAGTTACTGTAATCTTCCAATATTGAATTAAAAATTTAAAGAACTAATAATTGTGCAGCTACCAGAAAGCAATGTCTGAAAAGAACATTAGCCAGTGGCAACAGCAGAACAATTACTAATAAGCCATTCACCAAGAATGGCGTTTCAGGGGTCTTAAGCAAGGAAAGCATGCAAGGGAGGGCATATTTACGGGGGTGATGAACAGGACCGGACCCCCTCCCAGAGGACAGAAAAAGTTGACAAATATTTTTTAGGCTGTTTATTATTTTATTTTTCACCTATGTACACTAATATACGAGGGTCATTCAATAAGTAACGAGACAAATTGATCTAGCTCAAAAACTACTTGATAAATCAATACGGTACTTTCAGGAGTACAAGTTGGCATCCTTGTAATGAATTCTGTTCAGCTGTTTAATAAAATTTCATAAACATAACCTCTAATTTACTCAGTCAACAATGGCGAGTCCGCTTGATAATTGCACCACGGAAGAACAACGTTCAGTGATTAGATTTTTAGTCGCAGAAGGTGTCAGACCTTCTGAAATTCATGTAAGGATGTTAAAAGTGTACGGAAATCATTGTTTACACCATTCAGACATTTACAAATGGGTAGACCAGTTTAAAAGTGCCATCAGCAGGTAAAGTCATGTTGACGATCTTTTGGGCTTTCAAGGCCCTATTTTCTGTGATTATCTGGAAGACCAACGAACAATCAACAGTCAGTATTAGAGTTATATGCTGGAAAACAAGGTAAAGCCTGCCATCAGGACCAAACGTCGTGGACTCTTGACAAAAGTTGTGATTCTCCTTCAAGACAACGCTCGCCCACACACGACCCAAGAAATGCTTACAAAACTTGGCTGGGAGGTCCTACCACAACTTTCCACCTTATAGCCCAGATCTCGCTCCATCAGACTTTTTTTTGTTTGGACCCCTTAAGGAGGCACTATGTGGGAAAAAATTCGGTTCCAATGAAGAGGTCAAAATTCATGTGCAAAACTGGCTCTGTCAGCAACCCACAGAATTTTATGCCAGGGCCATTCGGAAGTTAGAAAAACGATGGGATAAGTGTATTACAGTTGGGGGGGGGGGGATTATGTTGAAAAGTAACCATCACTTTGTATTGATTCAATAAATGAGTTTTAAGCTAGAGCAATTTGTCTCATTACTTATTGAATGACCCTTGTAGTAGTAACACTTTTTTAAATATGCAAACAGATTTATTACACAGCATTAGCTTATACGTTTGAAATAGAAAATATAAGAAAATCAATTCTGTCAACAAATATCTTGTAAACAATGTTTCAATAGCATATTTTTATTGCGTTATTACCGTTTACTTAACTTAAACTGATTTCAGCCACTTTACAGATAGTAATATTGATTAGTCTTAACTTGTTTTTTCTTTTGTATGAATTTGACTAGCCCCAGATCCCCTCCCAAGGTCAAATTCTAGATATGCCACTGAAAGCATGGGAAAGTAGATAAAATATTGGAAATTTGTAAATGAAAAGCAGAATCTGGTACAATAGATATTGTACAAAAGAAAGTTAGAGATATACTATGAAGTTTAAAATACTGAAAAAAAAAAGTTATTTTAAAACAAGTTTTGGCTACTGTAAAAGGTTCATGCACTGCAGTGGAGTGCATGCTTCATGCTCAGCTGAAGCAGTAAAGTACTACATTACCCCAACAGCTGTCCAGTATGAGAAGCTTGCTATCTTTTCTGTATCACATTATAAACTTAAGAAGACACCATGCATTTCCTTTACTTTTAATTGGGAATGTCAATCAAACTCAAGTTTTCTTGATGCTGAGAATAAAAAAGATTAAAAATCAATTTTGGTCCAGACCAGCCTTTGATATTTATAAAAAAAATCATGAAAAATGGATATGCTGTGCATTTTAACAGTTTGTTTGAACTCTACCTCAATATCTTAAAAAAAAAACTGCTATCACAAAAAGTACCAAATAAAGTGGTTGTGAGGTGAAGTTGTAAAGGATAGGTGGATGAATCTCTTGTAATTGACTGACTTAAATCAGTGTGAAACATTTGGAATCAAAACAGACATTGTCCGTGTTACTGTTGGATTCATTGCAGAGCCTCTTAACTGAAAACATTGGAAAGGAAACAGTGAAGTTGAGAAAGAATTTAGTGATTATTCTGGGAGGCATGACATCACAGTTAAAGGTGCTCAGTGTTGCAGTCAATAAGCCATTTAAAGATTATTTAAACCTATAATATAATGTGAGCTATTTCTCACATATTTACTCTGCCAGAAAAAAATTAGAAAACAGTACTTCATTATTGTGTGATTGGATATTAGATTTGTGGAACAGAATCTCAAACACGTCTACTTAAGGGTTTTAAAGTTGCTGCATATCTAACAACGTGATTGCAGATGATATGAAAGATGACACACTGAATAGTGATACTAAAAAAACAACACACACACACACACAGTTATTCTAGTGATGCATAAGAAGGAAATGATGTCTCGGCATGTGATGGCATATGAAAATTGTGACTAGTTTTTAAATTGTTTCTTTACTTAAATTCAAATTATGTATCAACAAAACTAGTAAGCAATATAAAATACTGTAATGAATTTACTCTAAAATGTAAAATTAAAGATTTAAAAATATTCATAATTTTGTTTTTTCCTTTTTTTTAATTTAAATGATTTTTCTTCTACTTTAGTCCACAAAATAAATGTTGCCTTTATATGGTGACAAAATAAATAAGGAACATGGAAGTAAAAACAAACAGTATATAATTTAATTATCTTGTTGATTCATCCTCTTCGTTCACTTTTTTAAATATTATTATATATATAAACTTTCACATATGAACTTACTTTGGTTATCACTTTCCCATATGTGTCAAGGTGATGTGCCTCTTCCTCAGTGGGAGTAAATACTGAATGTCATTTTACAGAATAATGGTTATGGACTATAGGTGTGTGTGGTGGGGGTTGATGGTGGGAGGGAATTGGTGCTGAGGTTCAAATTGTGTGTTTGGATCAGTGTATTGAATAGTGTATGTGGTTTATAATGTAATTGTTCATTTAATATGTTGTTTGGTTGTAGTGCATGATATCTGTATATTTCGAATTGTTCAGCTGTGTTTAGTTTTCTACTTTTAGGTAAGTAGAGTAGTATTTCCATGTTGTGTTCTATGTTTGTGTAACTGTGGTTTTCGTTTTGTAAATGTGTGGCAAATGTAGAATGTATGTAATTTGTGGTGAGGGCTTTTAATTGTTCTGAAAATCTGGAGGAAAAAGATCTTCCCGTCTGGCCGATGTAGAATTGGTGACAATCATTACAATTTATTTGAATCAAATAATATAGCAGTCAAAAATGGATACAACCCCGATTTGGTAAATAAAATACACAAACGCATCCTAAGCACAAAAAGTAAAACACACCAGACCAACAGCACACAACCCAGTAAATACATAGCACTTACATACTACAATTCCAGTACACACAAAATTGCTAACACATTTAGGAAACAAAATTATAAAGTAGCCTACAGAACCAACAACACCATTAGGAAACACATAAATAATACTAACAAAGACACAGACAAATCTACTACTAAAAAGACAAGTTATCACTCTCCTACTACTAAACCATGATAGTAGTGCATTGTTTTAGTTTATGTGTATCTTGCAGTCTCAAAGAACCTGCTTTATTTATTAAATAATGTAATGAAATTCTTAGCGTCCAGAGTGACGAATATGGTTCAAGCAGACTTGTAACCCTGAGATATAATAATTTTAAAGAGTCCATCAGTAACATTGAATTTAAAGGAAATTAAACCATATTATTGTATGTTAATGGTAATTAAAAAATGAGTTTGGAGAATAAAAGTAATTCATAATCCATACAAGAGTTTTGACTGATTCTTTACTAGACTAAGACGTTGCAGCTTAGGTTAACGGCTTCCATGGTTGGCATCAGTGTGGCGGCAACAAGTGGGTTTGAATAATTTTAACTTTATGACTGGCAATACCCACCAGCATTACTAGTAAACCACCATTACAAGTGGTTTCGTTATCTGTATAACGAAATACTTATATGTATTTTCAGTGAGAAGGCACACCAATCGGTTCATCTTAGCAACGAGTGAAGGTCAAAATTCAATTACGAACTCGGTGAACCCGAGCAATATAATAAACAAATTATTTATTTACTAAACCAACATTTGAGGCTTTAATTAGGTAAAAGATTTCAACCTAATTAATTATAAAATCAAGACTTAAATATAATAGTATACTTCAAGAGGTGAAGACCCTCGTAATATAACAATGTAGAGGGAATTTTGGAGGTTGAAACACCCCAAAATTGTCCACACATCTAAAAAAAAATAATAGTGTCTATTTATTTTAATTTTAAGATGGGTCTAAATATTGTTTATAATAAGCGATCATATTTGTATACACATGTGATTCTCAATTTTCCAATCATATACCGGTATTAGAAAAACCAGATTGGATTTATTCGCACATGCATAGTTAATATAAATATCATAGTTCTATGATTAAATTTTTCATGTTCTAACATACATATTTTTATAGCTGAAAAGTCAGCACAGAAAATTATAAAGGAAGCAGATGACTTGGAGGAATCAGCAAACTTGATACAAGCAGAAGCTGATGCTGTTGTCAATGATATCAAAATAAAGTTGAGGCCTCAGTTACAGCAGCTGGGCACTGATGGAGAGGAAACAATTAACACTGTGCAAGACATGAGTAAGCTATTTATTTTTTTATTTTTATTATTTAAAATAAAATTTTACCACTTATGAAACTCAAACAACTATTTATTTGTTCCTTTGTTGTATCTGAATACAACTGATAATTCTAATGCTAGTAATGGATAATTCTTTTCGTATGGCAGGTAAGTTTTTTTTTAAAATAATATCTAAATAAATAAAAACAAAACTATTTGTTTTTTCTTTCTGTAGTTTATTTGTTAATTCTGTAATTAACTCAGGATTTTTGTAATCAGAAATTAGGCTTAAAGAAGCTTCATTTTTAATTTTTAAAATTTTGGTTGAGAACTTATTTAAGAAGTAACACAGTTAACTAAACCAGAATTTAAGTATTCTGTTACAATAATGTCAGCAAATCATTTAATATTTTGCCACATTCACTGTGTTTGTGTAAGAGAAACCGTATCTTAAGTTACTGTGTTGTAACAGTAACTTATTAAACCTATTTTGTATACATTAAAATGTTAATTTGCAGAGTGAGTTAAAGTGTAGTAATATTAATTTGTTATGCTTCTTAATGTCTGCAGTTAGGACCAAATTTTTAAGCATGTGAAGATTAAACTTTTTTAACTGTTAAAAATAATATGTTATTAAGTGATAACTCATTTTGATCAAGAATGATAATTATGGTAATATTATTTGAAAATAATCTTAACAATGATTATTTTATCTTCAAAATTTAAGTTTCACAGATAAACTGTATTACAAGTCATATAGTACAGCACAATTCCAAAACCAGGTAAGAAAAGAAAAAAGATGAATTATCAGAGTCGTTTAAAACACAAAATCCCTAACAAACACTAAATTGGCTCTTCCTGTTCAAAAGTCTCTTTCTGCATTATTAGTTGCCTTTCAAGTCGTGTGTTTACAAAAAGTCTGCTTTGGAAGTTCAGAAAGTTTTTTTAGTCTTCCTTACATTGTAACATAAGCACAAAATTTAAAATTTAGTTATTGGTTTGATTATCATTTATAACACTATGAACTAATTAAAAAGCAACTTCTGTTCTAGTATCGGAAGCACATGCAAGCGTAAAAAAGGCTCAAGATCTAATCTCACAAATAACTATGACTGCTAGAAAACAGAATGAAGAATTTGCCATCTGGAATGACACAGTGTCAGCTAAACTTGAAGCTTTAAGAAGCAAAATCACACAAGCTCGTCATATTGCTGATGGAGTGAGTATTAACAAGTAACAATGGTCTAAACTGAAAATTAGATATTTAACAGAAAGAGGTTATTCAGGGTAACTTCTTGTCCTGTTTGTTTTAGATTCGACTATCAATAACTAGTCGTGGTGAGCGTGGGAACTGTGTTCGGACATATCAACCTAGTCACTTAGAACCAAGTACTATGACTTCAATTGTGTTGACGTATGCCATAAGTTCACAACAGCGAGATTCACTGTTGTTTTATCTTCCAAGTTCAACCTCAGTACGTATGACAAACAATAAAGCTAAAGTAATAGATTGCTTCAATTGCTAAAGCTTAATAGATTGCTACACAACTGTAAATAAAATAAGTAATTTCTGTATTTAATTTCTACATCCTTTGTGTGTGTGTTCATGTGTTCATCTGGCTGTGTGTCTGCCTATGTATGTGCCAAAATGGATCTCTGAAAACTATTGATTGCATTTTTATGGCTTCATGAGTAGTGGCTAACAAAAATTGACTACTGGAAAATACAAATCAACTAAAACATTTAATTTCTGTTCCAGAAAGTTTCTTTATGACATGTGAAATGGTTTAATTTAAAACTTTTAATTTCTGTTTCAGGAAGATTTTGTAGCTGTGGAGATGGTTAACCGTAAAATGAGGTTTGTATGGAATGTTGGAGGTGGTCCAGGAGAAGTAACACATCCTTTGCACATACAGACTGCAGGAGATCTCAGCAAAGATCAGCACTGGTACAGAGTGGAAGCTGAAAGGTCTGTATTCATTGTGAATTTTAAACTTCATAACATTTTCAGTGTTACTTTGTACTTAATATTAGTCACAAATTTTAGGATCAGTAACGTTGGTCGACTGTCAGTACGTCCACAAGTATTGCCAGATGGATCGCCGCTTGCTAGTGGCACACCTGTAACAAATGCATCAGCTGCTGGTTCAGCAAGACTTGATGTGGGACCAGGGGATAAGGTATGGGTGGGTGGGGCAGACAAGAAATCTCCTCACCTTCTCTCTACACAACCGGGCCTGGTAGGATGTTTGCATAAACTGATACTGGATGGCAGACCCATAGGACTATGGAACTTCAGATCTCAGTCAAATCTTTCATGCACAGCCTGTATTGAAGGGTAAGTTTTGAAAAAACTGTTAACAAACTTAACTCATAAATGCATAAACATAATGTATGAATAACTGATTGTAACTTTAAACAGGCTAAATATTTAAGAACTTAGAAATTTAGTAGCTAGGATACTAAATAGGGTATTGAATGCCTTATTTAATATTTTGGTAGAATTTTGCAAATATTGATTTTTAATATTGATGGATGGTAGAATCCATCAATCTGTTTATGTACATTACAACATTAGTTTTATGTTTTAGTTATATGTATATTAGCTATATGTATATTTAGCTTGCCTACACATTCCTATTGCTACTAAAAAAAATTAAAACATTGTATTAAATCTTAGGCTCAGTAAGTCAACCTTAAGTAAGTAAAACCTAAGTAAGTTATCACTTAGGTTAAACCTTAAGTAACCTAAGTTACCAGTAAGTTAGGTAAACTTACTAGCCAGTACGTTAAACTTAAGTATTTGTTAATGTGCAACAAGAAGAATTTGTTCATACTATAGACTACATAGAGCTGGTGATTGTCTTACAATAAGATTACTAAATGAAGTTATATAATAGTAGAGTGTCTGTGTTGGTAATAAGAAATAATAACGTTTTGTCTGGCACACATATTGTATTTTTCCAGTAGTATAATCTTTATGTATTATCTGTTATTCTTCTTGCATCTGATGGGGGTCAAATATAATCACCCCAAACGTATTCAGTTACAGTAAAAACATAGTGAACTAATTGACATTAAAGTGAAACAGTTTCAATTGATACATTATATACATGTATATTCTAATGTTACAGATACCACATGTGCAATTTATGCAATATCACAAATAATACAACTTACTCCAATTTTTAACCATATGTAGACCATAAACAGTACTGAACATTGTAAAACACTGATAAGTGATCACTCTATTTTAGCCAATAATTCAGTTGTTATATATTCTAAAAGGTAACATGATACATCAAATAAGTATAATTATCATAATTTCAGTTTATAATAATAAAGTACATGTGTGGTAACTACATTAAGTTGGGAAATGTAACGGTACTCTTATTAATGGAGGTTTAAGAACAAATTTTGGACCAGAATATAATTTATTACAAATAGCTTACTATAATTAGATTTGTTATTTACATAAGTTTAAAGTGAATATGTTTTATAAGTTTTTAAATGACTATTAAGTATGAGTCTTCTTCCAGAAGCAATACAAATTTTATAGCTTTTCTGGACTTGTTGAAGAAAGTTGTAGACAGATGTAGATGAATTTAGACAGATAAGAATGATTTTACAACAGTTTAAACATTTTGAAAATATCACTAAAATTTTGTTTTCAATACTCCGTGAAGATGTAAGTATTGTGAATTCTTAAATACTTCTAGAAAGTAAATATCACTATTACTTTAACGACTCGGAACACTAGGTGTTTTTATAAGTAAAATAAAAAAGTTTTACCTTACAGCCTTAACCGGTTTTCACCTTTAAAAGGCTTCTTCAGAGGCAACGAAATCCAAGAACTTCTAGAAAGCATATAAGGTATTCAGAACAATATGTATGTCTCCAATTCCTCATTCTTCCTTACAACATGTCATTACGAACAGCTTTCCAAATTTCACTGTTTTGTTTGTTATTTTTTTTAATAAGCTTATAAAAACCCACTAAGGACATTAATATTTAAACCCATTTACATTAACATTTAAAGTAGTCATATGTCACATAAAGATATTTTACATGCAATATAACTACATAATTTAAGGTGTGTGTGTGTCGTTTTTAAAGTTCATTAATAATTAGAGAAATTAACTTTAATGCTACAGGGCAGAAGAAGTGAAAGATGAGCAGTCATACAGTTTCACAGGAGACGGATATGCAGTTCTGAAGCATGACATTTCCAGTGCTTATAACAAATACCATTTCAGTGTTTCTATGGCATTCAAGACCTTTGATGAAAATGCTCTACTTTTTCTTGCTATTGGTTCTGAACCGGTTAGTATGTAATATGCAAATATTCCTCATTTCATGTGTAATGTATTTTATATCATGTGGTTTCTTTATTTATAGAATTTGTTTTGTTCTGACACACAAACCATAGACAGATTTTAAATTAAGCTTGAAAAATCTTAATTCTAGTCCTCTAATGCCAATGTGTAGTGACGATATTTTTAAAAAGGTAATTTATGATGATGGTGATTATTATTATTATTGTATTGTTGCTGGAATCCTACACTTATTTGAAGGAAGTCAGTTTACAATCTGTGTATCTAGTATGTCTAGTCTTATTGCAAACTAGTGAGAAGTATAAACAGCAGGTGGTAGTGAAAAGTGTAATGCTATAAAGGTAGTAAGATGAAAGTGTATGCGGAGGGCTGCAGACATTCTGTGTCTGTATGTGGAGTAAACTGGTTGTGACTCAGTGCTCTAATGCTATTCAGACCATGCAGTGGTGCATCCAGCCTGTAATGGAATCAACCTTTCAACCTTTACTATAAATAAATAAATACCTTTTTCTTTATCCGTGCTGTGACTACGTCTTTGATACGTCTACGTCTTTGGGTTTTCCACTCTGTATATATTTACAGGGGCGGATTAACCATTAGGCTGACTAGGCTGTAGCCTAGGGTGCGGCACTTTGGGGGGGGGGGGCAAAATTTTAGCTAAAAAATAATAAAAATTTACAGCTAAATGTAAAATTGGTAATAAATTATAAGGATAAAAATTTGAGTTCATTTTGAACACAGGCACCTGTTTGTGAGAAATTATGGTAAAACTGTACATAAATAATAGAAGTGCTTTCCAAACTGTTTTCTCCGTTATGAGTCATTGGCAGCTGGCACTCTTAGAACTATTCCACCACCCGACTTTCGTGAAATCCACAAAATATTTAACTGATTGTCTTCTTTGTGTAAATGATGTTAAATGTACCCTTAATAAAACTGTTATAATTCTATAACTACTTAATTAATTTTTTTCTTATAAAAGCGATGCAAACTACAAATGGTTGAAGGTGTAACTCTAAAACAATCTCTGAAAAATAGCCTCAGTTTTCAATTCTTGAGACTATTTCCAAAACAGTATGATATTTGAAATATTCCTAACTAAGAAATATATTGTAGGGTGTTTAAATCTTCATTCAGGCCCTTGGAAATAAACATAAGAGTAGCCTATGGGTGGTGAGGGGGGCTAAAATATAATTAGCCTAGGGCACCAAGATACCTTAATCCGGCCTTGTATATCTGTATTTCTGTAAAATGTTTGACAAACAAATAATTGTTAATCTGTAAATGAAATTGTTCGTATCATAATGTTAAGACAAAAAAATTATATTTTTTATGACAAAATATGTACTGTATAATACTTTTTTAACCATGCCTAAAGAGTAACTCCTTCAAAATAAAGTTCTGGGTGTGCTACTAAGACTATAGACATATTGTTATAACTGTAATTTGTCTGTTTCACAAACAGTATGTGAAGAATATTAATATAATGAGTCAAGTATGAGACAACCTGATTTTAATATACTATATTTGCACAAACACAAATGTATGAATCCACGTATCTCAATTACTTTATTAATATTTTTATAAGCACTGTATGTCTTAATTGTCTAAAGTTCATAAAGTAATGATTCACAGTAAATAGTAAATTTTATTATATACATACCACCAAAATCAGTAAAGTACTGATTTTGGTGGTATGTATATAATAATATTATAACAAATCAGTGGCATAATGTTTAGCAAAATAGTAAATTGTTCATAAATAAAGTCCATAGTTTTAAGTTTCTGTGTTGCATTGACAACACACACACACACACACACACACACACACACACACACACACACACACACACACACACACACACACACACACACACACACACACTCTACATTTTCAGTTCTTCTAACTGATCCAGAGTAATTTTTTCAGGAAAGATTTGTTTCCTTGACAGTGACACAAGGGCATATTGTATTCCGTATTGGTTATGGTGGAGATTCTAGCTTAGAAATATCTACACTAAAAAAATACAATACAGGAAACTGGACAAGATTAGAAGCTAGTAGATATTTTGATCGTAAAAAGAAAGTAGAGAAAGGTAAGCATTTACATTTTAGTTTAACACTCTATTTTTGTAAATATTACAAAAAATAATAAATATTAATTTTTGTAAATAAAACTAATGCTATCATGATGTGCTTATATGTATTAATCTACATGTCTATTACCACCATTTAATTCTTGCTTTTCAGGAGTATTAAAAGTTGAAGGGGAAATTCGAGATGGTGCACCCACACCTCCCCCAAGTCAGGATGCAATTCCTAATTTAGCAGGTGCTCATTTTTATATTGGTGGAGTGCCTCCAGGATTCAAAACATCAGTTACTTTACCAGGACCATTTCTTGGATGTATGTCTGACTTTCAAGTGGCACAGGAAGGATACAATTTACTCAAAGGACAATTTTGGGGTGTTCAAGCTTCTTGTTCTGAAAAGGTAACATACCAAATGAAGTCATATAACCGATACTTTCCTGCCAAAATAAGTTATTTAATGTGTTTCAAAAACAGAATTGGATTTTTGATACTCATAAACCGTTATGGGAGACCATAGAACTTGAAGATTAAGTTTAATTTTTGAAAATTTAACAATATAGATTGATTTTTTTAGTATTCTCATTTATATTTGAGTTTGCCCCATGTCTCTAATAATTTTAATAAAATGATTTTCCCTCATAACTTGTGTTACCTCAGTGGGGTCAAGGATAGTTTAAGTCTGATTATTCTTGAATGTCAGAGTTATTTTAAACATCTTTCAAGGAGAAACAATCTTTTTGCTTCTACTTCCTTTTTGTCACACTATTAGAAACCTATCAGCTTCTTCTTATAGAATTTGTTCAGCTGAACAAATTCAAATTCAAATTGTTCCTCATGTTAAAATACAAACGTTGCACAAGGGGAAGGAAGTATTTTAAAAATGTGTTTTCAAATAAGTTTTAAATGCTGTTGAAGAAATACAGCATCCCCAGATTTGAAGAAACATAAATATTGTAATAATACTAGTGACCTCGCTCGATTTTTTGTTTTATGCCCCAAACAAAATAAAAAATTTTGTTTATTTTTTGAAAATGTATGTTTTATGTTGTAATTGTTTTTGGATTAATTATTTTAAACTGCTGTAGTGTAAATTTAATTCTATTGAAATTGTTTTTGTCAAATTATATTACTTCGTGTAATTAGAATTAGGTTCTGCATTAATAGGATTGTCTCCTGTACTAATCGATTTGCGGTTCTTCTTCTTCTGATTGTATGCTCCTTCCACTTTGGTAACTGCCACCTTTCGTGTAGTCTGTGATTAAAATATTATCCGATTTTATTCTATTTATATGTTTTAGGAATAAATAGAAATCAATTTTGCAGAATTCCAAGTTTTATTAACAAATTAATTATGGATCGATTGTAAATCGATTATTGAACAGATAATTATCGACTCGTTCTCTGAGGGCGAACGATTATTTTTATATAAATTATTAAGATTAATTCACAGGTTCTTTAAACTGTTATGTTAGAATAGTCAGAGAAAGGGCAAAGTCAGGAAAGTATAACACTTACAATTACAAGCTTAATTATCTAAAAATACAAAGATATGATTTAATATATAATGTTTAGTAAAGTAAGTTGTTCGAACCAATTTCGGTTTGATGTGAAGCTAGCGGGCCTGCAGAGGATCATGGGATTCCAAAATGGCTGCTTCGTATTGCAGATGTTGACGAAGGCTGCATGTCAAGGAATTCTCTTCAAATTAATGTTGTTCTTCTAAGTTTTCCTCGTCTCAGCAACGGTGATTAATCCCCCTGGTGATAGTGTAGTTGTCCTGGATCAGTGGTCAGTGATTCGCCTCGATAAATTGTGTTGGATAATGTTTTTAATTCACTTTATGCCGTAAGGTCGATAATGGCAGGTTTCGTCTCGCTATTCAGAATTATCGTTTATAGGTGTGAAAATTGTTATTACACTTTAACTGTTCAGTATTAGTTTACTTCAATAGTGGTGTTGGTTTAATTCACTGAATTTAGTGGTTATTTAAACTTTTTCCAACATTCGCGATTTCAAAATTATTTGACTTGGTTAAACTCTTGCCATGTTTTACTCCTTCGCTATGTGTGAACATTTAGCAAGCGCTGGCTTAAATGTGTCCGGTTCAACGTATAACAATCAACTGTTATATTTTCTTCTTCATCCAAAACGTCTTAGCCAATTTAATATTAAAGAGACATTGTTTTAAATTTCTAGCATTTCCGCTACATAACTGATTTTTACATTATATGATTGAATACATTTTTACTATTATTTAATTTTATTAAATACCTAATACATAATCTCTTTCTCTAGTTAATTCTATGTGATTTAATACCAAATATGATACTTTTACAATGTTTTCCATCTCAAAATGCCCTATTTACTGTATTTTTAACAGGTAGGCCTATAATTTTACTTCCTGTCACATTAAATGGTTTACCATCCTTACGAAGTTATAATTATGATTGAACAAAATCCCTGATTGAAATAAAATGTTTATTTCTCCTTAATTCCTTGTAATTTTATGAATTAGTTATCTTTTTTAAATATTATTCTTTAATTTGGGACTCCCCCCTTTGATTTTTCTGTTATTACATTTGCATTTTTTCCACTAATCTTTCATACCTTTTTCCAATATCTTTCTAAAGTATAGTTTCAGTTATAATACACTGTGTCTAATTTACGTTATACAAATTTCATCAGTTTAATTAATTTACCTGACTTATTCATCAATTATAAGGTTGTTGAGATTTACCATTTGTCCAGATTTTAGATTTGTTCACATATAATGTTTTATGACTAATACAGCTTGCTTATACCCCTTCTGACTTTCTATTATTATATAATCTTAATTAAAATTCTCTTACTTAACTACATTAACATTTAGTATTGAATCCATACTATTAATACATAACAAATATTTGAAAACAAAAGAGTTGTACTCTAACTCAGACATTTCAGTCTTGATTAATACTAGTAAACATATAATGAATAATTTGTAATAAAAGAATTGTATTCTAACTCAGACATTTAGCCTTGATTGATACTATTAAACATAATAAATTTTTAAGAATAACAAAAAACATAACACTCTATTTCCAACATTTAAGTACAGAGTTCATTGACCTTAATATAAACAACACATCTGTCCCTTCATTATTTAAAGTATTTCTTAAAATTAAATTTATGCAGTCTTGGCTGTTTTTATTTTATTTTGGGGACGTACCCTTTGTCACTTCACTGATTTATTGCCTGCTCTTATTTTCATTTTAATAAATGTTATTAGATAAAGAGTGGCCCTCACTTAGAAACATTTTTATACTCTGTTTTCATAATAATATTCTACCAAATATTATTTCTGTATTCAATACAAAACTTTAAAGTTGTATAAAGGCACTAATTCACTTAGTTTATGAATTTACATATTATAACGTAAAAGAAATTAGTGGGTGTTGTTGTTTGTGTTGTAATTGTGTCGGGCGTTACCTCCGCGCACTTTTGTTACTTACTCTGTTGACTGGATCCTCTGCAGTGATGTAGTCCTGTAATACAACTTAATACTATGCTTTTTGTGGGCGCCACTTGGAAACGTTTGTTCCAAGAAAAAATTAAATGTGATTGATAAAATTTTTAAATCTACGAAAAAATTTAAACAAGTCAGTTTAGCTTTGAAAAATCAGTTAAGTTTAATGATTCTTTAAAAACAACAAACAAATCGTCTGAAGGACTAACATTCATAAAAAGAAAAAATTATAAAATTGCAGAGAAAAAATTTTACAAGTTATTATTATTGACAATTTTTTTATATCCAATCAAGTATCGGCTAGTATATTTCAGATTCTGACTCAGTTGAAAAGCATGAGTTTAATATGTGAAAAACTTTACTCTCAGGACGTGACTCCTTTGAACTACCAAGACATATCAATTAGATGCCTTACAAGAAAAAACTAAGTGATTTGAAGGTGTATGTGTGGTGTGTAAAGTACAACTGTGTGATAAATGTAACCAGGTAACAAATGACTTTAATTTTGGTAACTCACGTTCCAATGGTCGTTTATTCTCTCACTGGACACTTCCTTCGGGTAGTTTCTCAATCTCGCCTCTTCGGGTGTACACTGAATCTATTTAAAGTTAAATTTTGCGATCATTACTTTTTCCGCACTTTATGTCAAAACGTTTGGCAGTAGAATCTCGTTCAAACGCCGCCGCTACGAATCATCTGTTTAGCGTTGATTCAGAAATCTGCCACCGCAGCGCTGATTCCCATGCAGTGTTGAGGAAGGCTTAGTGTATTGTTTGTTTACGTTCGGGGGAATTATTTGTCACGTTAGTCAGTCAATGCAAACACAGCAGAATTCGTTCTCTATTTAAATGTTTGGTCCCTCCTGGGCCGTCGACGTTCTGGCTGCGTGATTTCTATTAAAATTTGCCGTATCGCTGCTCTATTTCAGCGATACTTTTTGGCGTAGACTCTCGTTGAGGTTAAGTCAGTCGGTTATGTCTATGTACGGGAAAAGCCTTCCTGCCGTGTCTTGTCGATTTCTCGCCTCTTTGGTTTCGCCTTAGCTGCATTGATCAGTGTTGTGTGAGATGCATCAGTTCTGGAGTTCAATCTTCAAGTGTTTTTGGGTCGAATTTGGTCTCGCTTTTATACTAAATCAGGTAGACTGTTTTCATCGACTTCCGGTATATTTGTGTAAAAATTCTTTCTAGATTGTTCGAGAATAAACGAAATGGAATGTCATAGAACAATTTTCTCTTCCGTAGAAGCTTTTAGAACGAATTTCTTATTCTTCATACAAAGGATATTTCAAAATTTACACTGGTATTTATCAAACAGTTTCACATTAGTACTTACAATTTGTATGCCATTAATACATTTATATTCCTTGTTTTTAACTGAATCTAGCGATACTAAATATGATTGGTATCTAATTAACTTAAGTCTAATAAACAATACAATATACAACCCTCACCTTGAGTTGTTGTCATTGAAAACTCAATTTTTATAACAAAAATTGTTGTGGAGTTAGAAAGTTCCTTCCACAAGCTGAACATCTACTACTACTACTTTCCTACAACAAAATAAACAAATTTTAACATCAATAAAACACAAATAAATACAATTTTATATGGCCTCTGCTCATGGCCTAGATTCTTGTCAGTTTTCTAATACAATGATTAGTCTTTTTCTTTAATATATGTATTATTTCACTACTATACACACAGAGTTTATTATTTTGTCTATCTTTTGTGATACCTGGTTACTTTGTACATATATTATATTTATCACAAGATGACATAGCATCATTGATTGGTCTTGAGATGTCATTTTTTATGGTGTGACAAATCTCACTCTAATTAGTTAAATTCTTTTAGAATTGACTTTACTTTCAACTGAGTTTGTTTCTTATTAAGGTATTCTGATGTATTGTACCTTTCTATCTTATTTTTGTTAGTATTATGCAAGTATTTAGCCAGATATGATTATTTTTGTACTGGATGATTGGCTTCAGTCATACATGGTATAAGTAAATATTTTGCTGACCTGACTATTACAATGTTAAAGTTGGTCAGGTATATTAGTATAGTTGCTTTATATCATATTACAGCTTTCTAATACAGTTTGGTTGCATTTTGGCAACATTAAATTCATAAATTATACAATATTAGATGCCTATTACATGTTTTTAGTTAACACTGTTTTTGGCTATTTTGACTGCTTTTTATTCATTTGACAGCTTCCTTTATTTAAGATAAATTGTTCACTATTGTCTGCTTGACAATTACATATAGTTTTTATTTAAATCTGATAATAATTAATTTTTTTCATGAAATCTTGGTGTATGGTCTCAAATCCAACACATTAATATTTGTTTTTTTTTTGTCATTGCAAATATACAATTTTTATTTTAACTTAAACTCTTTCTAATAATGTATTTAAGTCATTTAATACATTTATTTTATTTACATCACATAATATAATAATGGATCATGTCCATTTATTCACCAAAAATAGTTTTTAATACCCTATTCATAGTTATAAAACTTAATAATTATTGACTTTATTCTGGTGGATTCTGACATTATTTCTCTCTCTTATAGTGTCTTATGGTTTTTTCACTCTTATTCACTTTAATAATATATATGGGGTTTTGTCTTAGTCATAGTTTGGTCGTTTTTTCAAGTTGATAGAAATAATTATTATACAAAATTACACAATTTTTTGGGACTACTTGGGTTCGATACTGTTCACTTCACTTTCCTCTTATGCTAACTTACTATATAAATGATTTCTTTTATGGAACGTTCTGTGACGTTACATATGCCTCTTCGTTAAAGTTGATAATTTTGGAAAAACATATCTTTGGTTTTGATGAAATTATCATCTCTATAATAACCCTTTATTATTAGCTTCTTTATGTTTCATTCTTTTATCTTATAATTAAATTCCTGTACTACTCCTTTAATATATTAATCCAACTCAATATTCCTAGTTCGTTCTTTGTCATATCACCTATTCCTTTCCTTTTTACCTTGATGTTTTATAATTAATCTTTGATATAATTCCCTATCAATTCCCTAACTTACATAGAGGGTTGGGAGTCAGAGTGGCTCGCTATGGCATACATTCTCTGTCCCTTCCTGTCTATAACTACTGAAATCAGAGGCAACACATCCCTGTTCAGAAAATAATAATTGCACCTTTGCAACAAATAATAATAATAATAATAAAAAAAATACAATATTCAAAGATCATAAATTCCCTTTCTTAAACTCTTCTGATTAATTCACAATTATATTAATATATCGTTCTCCGCAGGTTAAAATTATCGTTTAAAATCATTCAATGTTAATAGCTATATTCATATTCATCATTACCTCCTTATGTAACACACTGTTTTCCCTTTTTTTTTCCATTTATCATTTATCATTTCCATTTAGTATCAAATATATGACAGTATTTCTCCCTCTTTTCTCCTTTACTAAGTGTCCATCTTGTAGTATTTATTAATAATAACCTCTCTCCTTCTCTAAGTACGGGTAAGCTGGTAAATATACGTTGACATGGCTATTGGAAATAAATCTTGCCTATGATTGAATGTGTCCATCTCGTAATATTTATTAATAATAATAATCACTATACAATAATATTTATATTTATTTAAAAATCTCTACCTCCTTTCTAATTATGGCTAAGTTAAAAAATTCACGTTGACATGTTTAGTCAAGGTACCTTCTCTATGATGCTGTATTTGACTTGGGTCTTTGGTCATGGTACTTGGTCACTGATTGCGTATTCGACTTGTGATTTTTTTTTTTTTTTTTTTTTTTTTAATCATGGTACTTTTTTAATGAAGTCTGGTTATACGTACCTTTTACCTTGTTCCTAATTGTGTCAGTTACCTCGTAGGTATTGTTTTCATGTTTGATAATATTTGGGTTATATTTGTCAGTTTGGGTTAATTACGTTGATTATTTCAACCCCTTTTGGTTGTGTTCCTTATATTATGTCCTTATTTATCATTCCCATTCCTTTTTAATTCCTTCTCTTTTCAATATTCGACCTTCGATGTTTAGCACCTCTACTCCTTCAAATGCCTGGTCTATGACATTTATTCTGGATGATTAATCCATGGCATTACCATCTCATCACACGTTTGGGCCATAATTTTTCTGCATAGCGGAATTCCTCCTCTCTCTCACTTTCATTTCGGGGATCATTATCTGGTTCTCGGCCAGTTTCTGCCAATACATGGTTTACATAAAATACTCGGGGTTTTTCGTCATTACTTGCCTGATTATGCTGTAATGAAAAACCCGGATTTTCGTGAACTGTTACCCGATTCTCATTATTATTTTGATTAGCGTTTGGCTCTTGTTGGTTGTTACTTTCGTTTCGGGGTGGTTCGCTACTCCTACCCTCTGAAAACTGCTGACGGTTATTCGCCGTATCACCCTGGCTACCTGGCGCCTGTTGAGTCATATACCCGTAACTTGGTAAATTGGGTGGATATGGTCGTCGATTATCGGCCATCATATAATTTACCTGGGGCCTATATTCATTTTGGTTTCTCCTACCGCCTCCTCCTTGGTTTCCCCCGTTGCGATAACCATTACGTTGACCATAATTACTTCCTCTATAATTATTCCCGCGACAACCGTTTCCCTGGTGGAAGTTCCTACCGTAGTTATTCCCGGTGTAATTACCTCTGTTTGGTCCCGGATAGTTGCGGTTAATCGGGCCCTGAATGTTATCATTTCGGCCATTTGGTGGGATATTATTATTCTGATTATTGGTGTTTAGATTATTACCGTTCCCACCTCCATTCCGGTTTGGTCCGTTATTATTGTTGTTGTACTCTACCTTACGATTGGGGGGTTGGTAATCCTGGAACCTTCCTGTGGATTCGCAATTTTCCAATAATTTGGCCAGATCGGCTATTTTGCTAATCTGTTGGTATAATTGGGCATCCTTGATCCCATAGCTGTAATGTCCAGCTAACTGCCTTACCAAACATTCTTCCGGGATCGGCGGTATCAACTTCCGTGCTAAACATACCTTTCCCAGGAAATAAGACGTCGGGGACTGTCCATAGGACGCATCGTATTTGCCATAGAAAATGTCCATTCTTACCCTGTTTTGTGCGGTCTCTGACCAATACTTTTCCTTAAACTGGCGTTTAAACTCTGCTAAATTCGTTATTTCTGGTCGTACCGCTATCCACCAGTTATCCTTAGTATTTTTAAACGTCTCGTCAAGCATCTCTCTTATCCTGTCCCACCTTGTTTCTCTACTTCTCCCAATAACCTCCTCCATTCTTTCCAAAAATTCCATTGGGTTTCGTCGATAGTCCTGGAAGTTGATTACTTCCCTGTTTTCACCATGACACGTATGATTGTTTAGTATTGGTGTGTCTCTCAGCGCCTCTAATCTCTCCTGCACGTTTTTCTCTCTCTGGTCTATTTCCAGTATACTATTTTTGTTAGATTTTATTTGTTCGTCCAGCCTGTTAGCGATGTCATATGTTTCCTGCCTCCTCTCGCTAACGTCTTTCTGGACTTCTCCCACCTCCTGCATGATCGCGTCTTGGTTCTGCCTTACCTTGTTTTCGAGATTTCTAACATCTTGTTTGGTCTCTACTGTTTGCTCCTCTATACTTTCGAAACGTGTATTGTTTCCCTCCCGTAACCTTTCCAACTGTTTCTCCATGTTTTCGACCTTCCTGTCACTATCGATTTTATTATCATCGATCTTTTTGTTTACTGTTTCGTACTTTATACTAATTTCTTTTTTCAGGGACTCTATACATTTTTTATTCTCCTTCTTCAGGGATTCTGTATTTTTGTTCATATCCTCCTTCAGGGATTTTATATTTCTGTTCATATTTTCCTCCATCCTTTGGAACATTTGCTCATTACTTTTTTTAGTATTTTCGTTCATATCCTCCTTTAAAGATTCTATACTTCCTTTTATTTCCGCCTTGTCTTCCCGTCTGTTTTTATTCATATTTTCATTTATATTTTCTTCCATTCTTTGGAGCATCATCATTAATATATTCGCGTCAACACTCCCTGTTATTTTTTCTGGTTCGGGTTTCTCTGTCTGTTCTACCATTTGTATGGGTTCTTCTCCCGTTTGTTCCTCTACCTCATCTGCCATTTGTACCGGTCTTTCCATTTCTAGTGTGGGCGGTTCTAACTCCGTTTCCTCCATTTGTACTGCCTCTCCGTCTTCCACACTTAACTCGGGTTCCACAGTCTTCTTCACCTTTTTTCCCTTAGGTTGCGGCATTTTAATATGTTGGTAGTTGCCGGGCTTGTTCCGTCTGTTTCAAGCCTCACTAGTTGGGCTGCCAATTTATAACGTAAAAAAAATTAGTGGGTGTTGTTGTTTGTGTTGTAATTGTGTCGGGCGTTACCTCCGCGCACTTTTGTTACTTACTCTGTTGACTGGATCCTCTGCAGTGATGTAGTCCTGTAATACAACTTAATACTATGCTTTTTGTGGGCGCCACTTGGAAACGTTTGTTCCAAGAAAAAATTAAATGTGATTGATAAAATTTTTAAATCTATGAAAAAATTTAAACAAGTCAGTTTAGCTTTGAAAAATCAGTTAAGTTTAATGATTCTTTAAAAACAACAAACAAATCGTCTGAAGGACTAACATTCATAAAAAGAAAAAATTATAAAATTGCAGAGAAAAAATTTTACAAGTTATTATTATTGACAATTTTTTTATATCCAATCAAGTATCGGCTAGTATATTTCAGATTCTGACTCAGTTGAAAAGCATGAGTTTAATATGTGAAAAACTTTACTCTCAGGACGTGACTCCTTTGAACTACCAAGACATATCAATTAGATGCCTTACAAGAAAAAACTAAGTGATTTGAAGGTGTATGTGTGGCGTGTAAAGTACAACTGTGTGATAAATGTAACCAGGTAACAAATGACTTTAATTTTGGTAACTCACGTTCCAATGGTCGTTTATTCTCTCACTGGACACTTCCTTCGGGTAGTTTCTCAATCTCGCCTCTTCGGGTGTACACTGAATCTATTTAAAGTCAAATTTTGCGATCATTACTTTTTCCGCACTTTATCTCAAAACGTTTGGCAGTAGAATCTCGTTCAAACGCCGCCGCTACGAATCATCTGTTTAGCGTTGATTCAGAAATCTGCCACCACAGCGCTGATTCCCATGCAGTGTTGAGGAAGGCTTAGTGTATTGTTTGTTTACGTTCGGGGGAATTATTTGTCACGTTAGTCAGTCAATGCGAACACAGCAGAATTCGTTTTCTATTTAAATGTTTAGTCCCTCCTGGGCCGTCGACGTTCTGGCTGCGTGATTTCTATTAAAATTTGCCGTATCGCTGCTCTATTTCAGCGATACTTTTTGGCGTAGACTCTCGTTGAGGTTAAGTCAGTCGGTTATGTCTATGTACGGGAAAAGCCTTCCTGCCGTGTCTTGTCGATTTCTCGCCTCTTTGGTTTCGCCTTAGCTGCATTGATCAGTGTTGTGTGAGATGCATCAGTTCTGGAGTTCAATCTTCAAGTGTTTTTGGGTCGAATTTGGTCTCGCTTTTATACTAAATCAGGTAGACTGTTTTCATCGACTTCCGGTATATTTGTGTAAAAATTCTTTCTAGATTGTTCGAGAATAAACGAAATGGAATGTCATAGAACAATTTTCACTTCCGTAGAAGCTTTTAGAACGAATTTCTTATTCTTCATACAAAGGATATTTCAAAATTTACACTGGTATTTATCAAACAGTTTCACATTAGTACTTACAATTTGTATGCCATTAATACATTTATATTCCTTGTTTTTAACTGAATCTAGCGATACTAAATATGATTGGTATCTAATTAACTTAAGTCTAATAAACAATACAATATACAACCCTCACCTTGAGTTGTTG
Source organism: Magicicada septendecula (assembly GCA_034769895.1). NCBI lineage: Eukaryota > Metazoa > Arthropoda > Insecta > Hemiptera > Cicadidae > Magicicada > Magicicada septendecula. Next base: position 184,299,773 of record CM068371.1, on the reverse strand, counting down.
TCATTGAAAACTCAATTTTTATAACAAAAATTGTTGTGGAGTTAGAAAGTTCCTTCCACAAGCTGAACATCTACTACTACTACTTTCCTACAACAAAATAAACAAATTTTAACATCAATAAAACACAAATAAATACAATTTTATATGGCCTCTGCTCATGGCCTAGATTCTTGTCAGTTTTCTAATACAATGATTAGTCTTTTTCTTTAATATATGTATTATTTCACTACTATACACACAGAGTTTATTATTTTGTCTATCTTTTGTGATACCTGGTTACTTTGTACATATATTATATTTATCACAAGATGACATAGCATCATTGATTGGTCTTGAGATGTCATTTTTTATGTGTGACAAATCTCACTCTAATTAGTTAAATTCTTTTAGAATTGACTTTACTTTCAACTGAGTTTGTTTCTTATTAAGGTATTCTGATGTATTGTACCTTTCTATCTTATTTTTGTTAGTATTATGCAAGTATTTAGCCAGATATGATTATTTTTGTACTGGATGATTGGCTTCAGTCATACATGGTATAAGTAAATATTTTGCTGACTTGACTATTACAATGTTAAAGTTGGTCAGGTATATTAGTATAGTTGCTTTATATCATATTACAGCTTTCTAATACAGTTTGGTTGCATTTTGGCAACATTAAATTCATAAATTATACAATATTAGATGCCTATTACATGTTTTTAGTTAACACTGTTTTTGGCTATTTTGACTGCTTTTTATTCATTTGACAGCTTCCTTTATTTAAGATAAATTGTTCACTATTGTCTGCTTGACAATTACATATAGTTTTTATTTAAATCTGATAATAATTAATTTTTTTCATGAAATCTTGGTGTATGGTCTCAAATCCAACACATTAATATTTTTTTTTTTGTCATTGCAAATATACAATTTTTATTTTAACTTAAACTCTTTCTAATAATGTATTTAAGTCATTTAATACATTTATTTTATTTACATCACATAATATAATAATGGATCATGTCCATTTATTCACCAAAAATAGTTTTTAATACCCTATTCATAGTTATAAAACTTAATAATTATTGACTTTATTCTGGTGGATTCTGACATTATTTCTCTCTCTTATAGTGTCTTATGGTTTTTTCACTCTTATTCACTTTAATAATATATATGGGGTTTTGTCTTAGTCATAGTTTGGTCGTTTTTTCAAGTTGATAGAAATAATTATTATACAAAATTACACAATTTTTTGGGACTACTTGGGTTCGATACTGTTCACTTCACTTTCCTCTTATGCTAACTTACTATATAAATGATTTCTTTTATGGAACGTTCTGTGACGTTACAATATTGACACTTGAAGTCTATTTAACATAATAAAATAACTTGCACTGGTATTCTTTGATCTTATCTCTAATCAGTTTTATAGTCTTATAAGATTAAGAATCTTATTTATATAGGATTATTAAGATTTGTTTTTTCCATTATATAAATAATTTCCACTGGTTCACTTTTAATTCTAAGTTTAGACACTTTTGTTTATATCTACTTTACATATATTTTTATTTTTTGGTATTATACTTTCATTTGTTATTAATATACTCTCTTTTGGGGTTTCGTTTTTCCTTATTACTGGGTTTGCTTTGGGTATTTCCCTACTTTATTTTATTCTACTACGTGGTTTCTTCCATTTTCAGTCCTGTTATTAGGGATGTCGGTTTGTTCTGGGTATTGCCTTACTTACTCCTGTTCTACCTTGTTTCTTCAAAAATGGTCCTTATATTAGGTGTGTTGGTTTGTTCTGGGTTTTTCCTTACCTACTCCTATCCTACCTGGGTATTTCCTTACTTTATTTTAGTTTTTTGGTTTATTTTTCATTACTCATAGGTGTTGCTTAGTTGTTTTTAATTTATTTTTATTTCTTCAAATTATGATTGTATTTTACTGTGGTACGTATTTGTTTGTATTTGTATTTTTCCTTGATTTCATTTTATTTTAAATTTATTTATGATCATTTTTCATTCATTATAATGTGGATAATCTGTCATGCTACAATATGAAACAGTGATATAGGCATAATTTTGTCCAAAAATAGCTTATCACCAAGACTTTTCCACGATGGCAGATGACTGATGATAAATGAAGAGAGAGAGATGATAGTAGGATATTCACCAATTATAGACATTGTGTATGTTATATGCAAGCCATTGTACATACATGAACTGGTACTGCCTGCCTACAGATTTTATCTATAAGATTCCATTGGTGGGGGTATACCAAATGGGAGGGGGGTTGTAATCACCCCAGTAACCCCCTTAATTACACCAATAATTTCAAGTTAATATTATATACAATGCTCAGTAATACATATTTTTTTAACTGTAAATATATTGTGTTTGCAGCCACTGACAGTTGTTGGTTTCAATGGTGATGGTTACCTGGAACTAGCATCACATACTCTGAAAAAGAAAGCGTCTTTTGGCTTTGTGTTTGCAACAGCACAGTCTGATGCATTACTTATGCTGTCTACATTCGAAGGACTGGTATGGATTTTACTTATAACGCATGAAGCATGTGTAATATTCTGTGTTTTAACTAATATGGTACCATTATAAATAATTTTGGCTCCTGTATGTAACCAATGATGGTTTTTCTTTTTGGTAAACCAAAATCATAATAAATTTCTTTCCTTAAACTGTATTTTGAAAACATGCAAGTGAAAAAATAAACTGGAGAAAACAAACTGTCTTTTTTACATTCCATTTCATTGTTCTCTTTATTATCTAGACCTCATTAATTCCCTATATTAGTTCTTATTATAATTTTCTTCCCAACAGATTTGAGACTCTTAGATCTGCCATTTTCAAAGGTTGTATAAGAACATCATATGGACATGTTTTGTAATTATAAAACTGTTTTTTAGAAACTGTTACAAAGAATGACTTAACATATTCTATTAAAAAGCAATTAAGATTGTTGTATCATATTTTCTTTTGTTTTAATAACTTAAAATTATCAATATTATACTGTTAGTATGCAATTTTTTTGGCATGTTAGTTTATTATTATTGTTCAAGAAAGTATTCACACTGGTAAGTTATATTTCACATCAAGTAGTAACTTTCATCAAAAATACTAAAAATGTGGCTTCTGTCCTTAAATAATATATATCCAAAGCTAAGATTAATGTAAACCAGTTTGTATGCATAATTATCATGCAAATACATCCTGCTAACTTAATTGTGTAATTAACATTATATGTTTGTTTTTTAATTCTCTGTGTTAATCTTAATAAAAACAATTCATAACAGTTTAATGAACCATTCAGTGTAATAACATAGTCTAATAATTGTTTATGTTGAATGAGGTTGGTGTTATTGCTTACAGGGAGGGCAGTATCAGCCCCTTGAAGACAATGAAGAAATCACTAACCTTATAGAACAAGAGGTATGGGTTTACTAATCCTAAATGTATATAACATGTATATAATTTTGTATTTAAAGAATTATGTGTAGTTTTTTTGTTGTTGTTTTATATTCTCTGTATGTACATCCAATATATGCTTCTTGTTATGGGGTTGTTAAAATCAGTGATTCAGTGAGTACAGAACATACACAAATATTATACTCCACTTTTTATGGAAAGTATTTATCTGGTGTAATTGCTATACTGTTCTATACAACAAATTACAAAAATAAACACTCTTCATTAGTTTCTATTAAACAATCTTCATATGCAATAAAACACAAATGTTACTGATTCTTTAAGAGAAAAAGTAAGGGTCACCACAAAAAAAGCAAGAAAAGTATCTGTTGTAATGTAACAACACAAACAGAACATTACTTTGTTATAGTAAACTGTATAAACATTAACATTACAACTTTGAAACAGAAATGATAAGCGTATGAACATATGAGGTTTGTAAAAAATTTGACAAAGGTCTTTGGAAAGACTCTTTGGAATTAAGTAACTATATAATAATACATTAAAACTTCTTTTATACATTTTGCACTTACACGTTTTTCACACTTACTCGTTTTTTCTCCAAGGTCCCGGCAAAATCCTATACTTTCCGTGTTATTTTATTTCGGTTATACATTTTTCGTTTCTTCATTTTTTACACACATACAATAAAATTCTTAAGTCCCTGGAGATACAAAACTTCATTTATACGTTTATTCTGAAATAAACTCTTTTATTCTGAATACGTTTATTCTTTAATACGTTAAGTTCTGAAATGTCATTTACATATTTATTCTGATTTAAATCATGTATATCACAAAATGAATGTCTGGAAGCAAATATTTTGGACTATTTCTAGGTAATCGTCAATTAGTGTTGTTCGGTTGAGTTCGCAGATGGTGAGTAACATTTGAGATAACTGATTATTAGAAGAAACATATGGTTTTCCTCACTGTTTGTAAAGCTTCATCACCTCGTCGACACAGTTTGTTAGGTCTACTGTTTCTATTGAAGATAATATCGTGAGTGAATGGAAAAGGAAGTGCATTACAATAGCTGAGAAATTAAACATTTAGAGAGTAGTCAAGGAAGGCGGAAATAAGAAGTGAGTAGACATTGCCAAAGAGCTGGGAATTTCTCCATCGATGTTAAATTCATTTGTGACTAAAACAACTGAAATTGAAAAGAACTGTATTTGGTGTTCTTAGTAATAAGTGAACGCCTATTGAAGGAGGAAATTTGAATGCCTGGAAAACTGTCTATTACAATGGTTCCAGCAGCACAGGGTGGAAGGAATTACTATCAGCAGGCCAGTGCTTTGTGAAAAAGCAAATGAATGGCAACCAGGTTCGGTGTAGAAGATTTTCGTGTGTCAACCAGATGGCTACATAAACGTAAGATAAGGTATTGCATTGCCAGCAAAAGCGTGTGTGGTGAGAGTAAGAGTGTAGACGTTAATACAGTTCGTGAGTGGAAAGAAACTCGTTTGAGGGAACTAACATCTCACTATGCTCCCAAAAGCGTGTTCAATGCCAATAAAGGAGATATGTGTTCAACTGGTATTCAAAGGAGATAACTGTTGTGGTGAAAAGGAGTATAAACACCGTGTCCGAGTGCCGTTGTGTGTAAACAGTGATGGAAGTAAAAAACTGCTTCCTCAAACTGTATGGAAATCTGCAAGGCCACAGTGTTTTAAAAATGTTGCAACCCTCCTTACAAAATATGCTAACAACAATAAGTTGTTGATCACAACAAGTGTTTGAAGACTGGCTGCGAGGCATCCATACAAAACGTGAGCATAAAAGGTCGAAAAATTCTTTGGTTTGTGGACAGACGCACAGCACACCTTCCTGATACGTCACACCTAGAACATGAAAGTGGATTGTTTTCTGCAAATTGCACATGTGAAGTGCAACTGCTGGACCTGAGAATAATCCGCAATTTTAAATTGTGTTAGCGCAAGATGCTGGTATAGCATGCTATCCACTGTGTAGACATTTGAAAAGATGAAATGAAAATTCACATTATGCAGGTAAAATTTCTTTGTGATATTTATAACTTGTAACTAGTGAAAGCAATACTGTACCGTATGATTCTACACTATGTTCTGCTGATATTTAAAATACATACTGTTTCTTAAATAATGAAAAAATTGAAATGAAAAAAATATCAGTATGTTCAGAAAGATTAAACGTTTTTACATCAGGAGAGGAGTAGATGACTTCTTAAATTCCAGTATTCTTTTATGATGACTCTCTATTTTCTACTGTGATTTTCTAGCATTATTCTAAAACTTACAGTTGATTTCTGTGTATACCACATATGGGCAACTGCTTTCACAAAGCCGGATTTGGGAGTAGCGAAGCCTGTAATAATGAAGCTACTTGTGATGTTCCCATTGATAATGAGAAATAGGGCAAATTAGAAGGCCATGCGTTGTTTGATGACTATGTCTACTATGACTACTTTTTCATTGATGAAAAAGTTGTTACTGTGGAAGCCATGAATTTATCGGAGACTGCTGATGGCATACAGCAAGAAATGGACGAAGAAGATGACAATGATGATGATGAAGAACCAAGGCAGACCCCATGTATTTTTTAGTGACGTCGCTAATACCCTAGAGACAATTAAACGCTTTATAACGCACTATAATGTATCTGAAGAAATTATGATGATCATTATCGCTCTCAAGGTTTAAACCAAAAATAGTTTGATCCGGCCTCAAATAGGCAAATATTATACCTGGTCACTCCAGCGCTTCCTCGGATGTTCCACACCTCTCCATCCCCTCGGCTTATAGTCCACAGTTGTTTGGGGATGCGGCAGTCATCCATTCGGCAAAGATGTTCCCACCAATTCAGCCAAAACTGGGTGATCCTGTCGAGTATACTCATAATATTCAGTTCCTGCCATATATCTGTGTTTCTTCTATGATCATGGAGAGTATCATACCCTGCTACGTGCCTGAGAAATCTCATTTCAGCCGTTTGGATGCGACTGGCCTGGGCTTTCATTAAAATCCAATTCTCAGACCCATAAAGAAGTGTGGGAAGAGTCATCAGCTTGTAGAATTTTAGGCATGTTCCTGTAATTGCTGACTTAAGGGTTCGTCTGATGGTCCCGCACATAAGGTTGAACTTATGCAACTTATGCACCACGTTGTTGCTTGCATTATAAGACACACTGTAGCCCAGATATTCAAAACTGCTAACTTGTTCCAGGACGGTACCATCTATAACAATTTTTGCCCGTACGGGATCAGTTCCACAAAAAGCCATCACCTTGGTTTTAATTGTGGATATCTGCAATCCAGAGTCTTTGCAGATTCCATTTAACAAATGTAGACCCATCTGCAATCTGTTTTCAGAGTCCGACAGAATAGCCTGATCGTCCCCAAACAACAAAGTGTCAATTGTAGAGTGACCAATCATAAAATGGTCTGGAAGACACAGAAATTATGATGCAGTTGTCAGTATTTGAAGACATAGTTTATTCTGTAGCCATGAAAAGAAAAAAACAGAAGAAGATAATGGATTTTGGGGGAAATTATTAATTATATCTGTGTGCACTACACCATTTAATTACAGTATTTGTGTTCCATTTCACATACAGTACAACTTGGCTTATTCGAAGCTGAAGGGACCAGTAAAAAATTCGAATTATCCAAAAATTCGAATTAGGAAAGTTTTAATAAGGGTTGAAAAATCAAATCAAAAACCGAAATTCAGTAAAGAAATATGATATTTTATTAAACAATTTCCTTATACATATGTATTACAAACGTATAAACACGTTTCAGTACAAAATATAGCATTTACAGTTTTTTAAAAAAAGCTAGAAACTTTTGATTGAATTTTGCAGTTAACACACTGAGTTGTAGTAAACTCTTCAAGTTTATTAAGTGCTTGGAAAATAGCATCACTTACGTTCTGCTGTCCTTCAACAAACCGTCTCAAGTCTTAAATGTAATTTGATGCCTGTGAAGCCATTGGAATCGGTATCTCTGGAAGTTCTAGCTGGTCCCCTTCTTCATCTGAAGATGCACCATCATTTCTTTTGTTCATAACATCAGCCACGATCTCCGCATCTGTCTGTTCACTGCACACTGCCAAGTCTTCATCCATGTTTACAAACTCTTCGTAACGAATGCCTGCATCATGTTCAACATCTTCCCAGTTATCCGCAGTGGGTACGACTTCTCTAGCAGCTTTATTCTCCTCTTCACCTTCAATGTGGCAGAAACCACCTTTACGAAAGCAATTAGCAATTGTTTTTTGCGTAACTTGGTCCCAAGCACTATTGCACATGTGGGCAGCTTGAAGGATGTTAATCTTGATAGTCATCTAAATAAGCACCTGACAGAATGTTTTGGACCACAAGCCATCTGTAAAAATGCTTAACATTTTTTATTACACCTTGGTCCATAGGTTGAACTACTGACGTCATGTTTGGGGGGAAAAACACAACCCTTACATTTTCCATCACAGGAATAGTGTTGTGTGCTGTACAGTTGTCAATAAACAAGATGATTCTTCTGTTTTGATTCCAAAATTTCCTGTTGATTTTCAAAAGCCATCTTTCAAAAATTCACCTGTCATCCAAGCTTTATTGTTTGATTCATATTCAACTGGTGTTGTTTTTACATTTTTGAAACAACGTGGGTTGGCTGACTTCCCTATCATTAGCAAAGGCAGTTTTCCAAGCCATCCATGTTTGCTCCAACTAAAAGTGTTATGCACTCCTTGCTGTGTTGCCCCCACTACAACTTTCTCCTTTAAAAGCAAGTGTTTTGTCGGGGGTGCATTTGAAGAATAAGCCCATCTCGTCTACGTTGAAAATGTCTTTAGCGTCTCTATCAGAAATCATTTGCAACAAATCGTCTTTCCATGAATTTGCAGCTTCAACGTCAACAGATCCACTTTCCCCACAAACAGTTTTGAAAGACTTGCCATTCCTTTCTTTAAAACCATCGAGCCAACCAGTGCTGGCCTTAAAATCATTTTTCCCTAAGCTAGCTGCGAATTCCTCAGCTTTGGCTCTGACGAGGTGCCCACTGACTGGAATTTTTTTGTCCCTTGCTTGCTTAAACCACTTCATTACACATTCATCCACGTCAGGATTTTCTGGTCCTCGCGCTCTTTTCCTATCTTTGTCGCTAGCTTTACACACACTATTCAAAATCTTCTCTTTATTTTTTAGATACGTTGACAGCGTATTTGGCGGTATTCCAAATTCCTTAGCAATTTCAGATTTCTTTTTTGTCCCTTTTCCACTTCCCGAATAACGGCAACTTTTTCGGCAAATGTAAATGATTTGTATTGGGTCCATGTTGGTTTTGAAAGGGCCATGATGTACACACAACACAAAAAAACTGCACAATAAGCGTCACTAAAACACACCAGTCTGTGTATACAGTACTGTATAAAAAAAGGAACGGTCTCTCACTACAGGACACAGCTCGCACAGTAGAAACTCAAAAAGACTTAACCCTTCCATGAATGCAGACAGACTGAACTGAAAGCAACAGTGAAACAGTGAGGGTGGCTGACTGACAAGGCGTGGAACAAGGGACAATGGCAGACGGTACCGTTACAGGAGCCAGTCATGTGTCATCGCGAGACACTGGTGCCAATTCCATGAATTTGACACAAAGGACAAGCGTCTGTTCACAAAGGGCGATGCCTGCTTGTCTGTTTCCAGTCGTGTCTCTATTGTTACATGGTCTAGCCCATACTGCAGGCGATTTTTTGTAGTTTGAGCAAAATTTTTATTTCGATTTAACCAAAAAAAGTTCGAATTACAGACGATGTTTTTGCACGGTTTTACATAGGATATTCAAGGGACCACGGTAAAAGTTCAAATTATCCACGAATTCGAATTATGCACGTTCGAATTAGCCAAGTTCTACTGTATATGTTTTTCACACTTATACAGTATGTTTTTTCTTTGAAGTCCCCTAAAAAACGTATAAATGAAGCTTTACTGTTACTATAAATCTTATGAAACTTATGATGTCTAGACAAGTAGTTTCTTCAAGGTAAATAATGTTTTTATAAATGTTAAAATAACCTTATTGAAATTTATTGTTTCAAAATGCTAAATCTGTGAGAATATGCACTTGTTAGATATAAATTATTTTACAACTAATCATCCATAATCATTTACTGATTACTGAATATACAACTAAGAAACTGACATTTTTATTTTTGAAAAAATTCCGGTATCCATAATGTCTGCATGACAGATAATATATCTGCATATAGAGCCTACAGATAAATATTCTTGGAATACAAAATATTGATTTATCTTGTGTTTTAGAACTGTGAAATCACATTTGGGTATTATTTTGTCACAAAACTACAAACATTTTTGTGAGGGAACACTTTTTTAAAATTAAATTCCTTTTGTAGATAAATTATAGAGTTTCATAATTTCAAATTGTAATATCTAACATGCATGTTTATGTAAAAAAAGAGACAATTACATTTTCTCCAAAAGATGTTCTTTATTATAAAACATGTGTGACATACTATTTGAAAAATGTGTAATTTTGCATGTTCCTTGCATCATAAGCATGTATTCAACATTTCTCTTAGGAATTCCTAATGCTCAGACAACAGACTATTAAACTGTCTGTGTTAACTTCTTAAAGATTAGTCATGGGGATGATTCATTGAGGCTACCACATTTGGTGACCTCCATTACTCAATTTACGTGTGTGTGTGTGTGTGTGGTGCATGCATGTGCGCAGTCTATATGATTGTTGTGAATGCTGATTACATCTGAGTACGGTAGAACCTCCCATATCCTAACTTCTCATATCTGGAATCTTTCAAAAACAGAAAGATCAAAAATTGAAAAAAAAAAACAAAATTAAAAAATTAGTACTGCATCATTATCAAAACAGCCCGAACATGAGTTTTTAGTAAACTAGACACTGCTATTTTTGTTTTTACAAAAACAATTTGTACTACGCCATACTACAAATTCTAAGAATTTGTACAAGCATTGGTAAACACATTAAAAGGTACAACAGCATGACCAGTCCATAGTAGGCTATTGTGCTGTGAAGTAATTTTCGTTCGCGCCTGTTATTTAAGTTCTTGTTAGATACTGAAGTTACTTTTACAGTGGTTTAAAGTGTTCTGATTAAGTTTATGTTTAATTTTTTTACTGTGTTTGCTGCTTACAGTGAATTTAATTCACAAGTGTTATCAACAGAAAGGATATGAGTAGTGATTAAACAGAGTTAAAAGGGTGAACTGTTACATACTGTGGCAGTAGATTTAAACATTGGAACATCTACTGATTCGATGAAGGGAAAAGAAACAATAATATTTTCAGCAAAACCCTGTAGTGGGCAACTTTATTGTAAAGTTGTTGCAACTTTGTTGTAAAGAACTGTAACTATAAAATTTTAAATGAAGTTCCTCTGGTTTCTTAACCAAAGAGGAAAAGTTGCCCCTCAGTCAGGGCGTATTGTACAAGAAAAAGCAACATTTTGGCTCCTTAACTAGAGTTATAAACTGTTCTGTGCTAGTTCCGGATGGTTAGAAGGATGGAATTCTCACTAAGACATTAGTAGCTGTAAGCGGAGGGAACAATTATCCAGCAATAAAAGTAGTGCAGTTGAATTTAAATAAAAGTTTAAAAAAATAACTGAAATGTATGAAGGATCAAATATATAATACTTATGAGAGAGGCTTAATTTAAAGATTCTACTTGCAAAAAGTCTCATTAATAAACAAGAAAAAAAGTGCCTGGTTACAATAATAGGAAAGAAAGGGTAACTATTCTCTTGTGTTGTAATGCATCAGTAGATCACCGTCTTCCACTTGTGCTAACAGAAAAGTATGAAAAAACACGGGTAATTAAAAACATTAATTCAGATGCACTGCCGGTATGTTATAGAAGCCAGAAAAGTGCACGTCTGAATTGTTGAAACAATGGTTTCTATGAACAGTTTGTACTGAACACCACCAGTTTCTTAGCATCTACAGTTTGCTGTCTACAGCAGTTCTCTTCTTTGATAGACTGGTAAATTCTAACATTTTATCACATACCTAACATACACAAATATGTGTTGGATATTGTATATATTAAGTATTCAATGTGAATATTTATTCATTTTTTCACAATGATATTCACATAGTCATAAAACTCATATATAATGTGCACTACACAACATTGATCACTAAGTTAGTGATCAATTTTTTGAGAATTTTCTCTTCCAGGAGGGGGGGAATTTATTGTCTGCAAGAGCTTCAGCATTATTTGTCAAAATGAAAACTGTGTGTTAATTCCTTCTGGCATTATTTGCTGAACATTTTGAAGGACAAAGGAATACTGCTGCTATTGCTTTTTGTGTGTTGGTAAACACTTCACTTATAGTAGTGTTTGGTCAGTTTGTTTGGTCAGATAAAATTGTACACTTAAAACTACTGTTTTTTTAACTAACTTCTACATTTTAAATAAGCCATGATTTAAAACCACCAATATATATAATAAGACACAAAACTACACTTCTCAATCCACATTAATGAAAGTAGTCACATGAAGGGAATATATGTACTCGAAGGGATTAGTATTAGTATCCATGATCAGAACTGTGTAAAGTAACAGCTTGAGAAGGTATAAAGGGACCATGGATATTACAGTCCTTCAGTGAAAACAGTCTGTGCGTCTTCCCCTATGTTCGTCTAGTTACTTGACCACACTTAACTGACAGACAGCTTAGTCTACTACATATATGTGCCGTTGTGCATCTGTTTATGGGGAGTGGGGTATTCCTCTACAAGTACAGTCAGGGCCGGCTTTTGAAATATACTGCCCCTAGGCACAATTTTTATGGCCATCCCCCCTAAACAAAATTCTTTAGAAATCATTCCTCCGTTTTAGACAAGAACGATAACAGCTTAATATTCTTGTTCCTTGGAATGTCAGTAGCTCTAAATGAACTTATGAATCTATTTATTTTTAATATAAAAAAATTTGAAAACAACAATAGTCTATTATAGAATTAATAATCAAAACAAATAATAAATAGAATATTAGATGTTTATTTATAAAAACAAAACAAATAATTTAATTAAAAAATATAGTGTTATTTATAGATTATTATGTAATGTCTTATTGTCACTATCACAGTCGAAGTTCATCTTAGGCAAAGGCATGGTTCACAACCGTTTACCGTTTACCGTCACTTTCTTCGTAGAAAATTCATCAGTACGGATGTTGTACTCAATCCCTCTGCATTCTGTATATAGTTGCTACCTGCTGACCTAATAAATCTAACCTAAAGCAAACAGCACAGGTAGAGTTATAAAAATTAAATGAAGGAGATTTTCTTGTTATCCCACACTACTATAAAAATAATAAGAATTGTAGGGAGAGTCGTATATACAATAAGGTCATATAACAGAAAGACCCCAGATTCATGAGAAAGATTCAGAGTCTGCAATTATGAAAAAATAACTCACTGTGCTTGTGAAGAATTAATAATCTTGCATTCTTTGTATTCACAACACATCTATTAAACACAAAAACATTAATAAGGTTGATACCTGGAAAACAAGGAAACATAATGTAACTGACACAGTTATATTGACACTAAATTAAAATAAGCTTTGTAAGATAACGAGCTAAGACAGAACCATGCCTGTATAGACATGTCATCAGTCACTCAGGTTTGCGCTCACACACAAATTATTCATGCTCGCTGATTAGAACAGGCAATAACTTTATTTAACTGAAAACGTAAAAATTAAATATGTTCCATAGTTAATGTGTCCCACAATACATTAAACAATAAAGTATTTACTTTAGTACCATAAATAATTTCTATCACTTGAGCTATATTTTTAATTTTGCTAAAATATTTTTCTCTGTGCCACCCCCCAAAAGATGCTGCCCCTAGGCATGTGCCTAGTTACAAAGCAGCCCCCTGAGTACAGTGTGCAGCAGATGTGTTTCAGTGCAGGTTTTATATTTGTGTTGGGGGCTCTTTATAGATGGTATGAGGATGTGAGAGAAGCTATTCTTGACCTTCAAGTACTGATTGAATTCAGCCTGAGAATGTTACATGGTCATCTTTGTATTAGTAAAGTTGTTAATATAAATAGGCTTTCTTATTTATTTTTTGTACCAAAAAATTAATAACTGCATTCCTGTATTTCAATCTAAGTATTGGAGCTACTAATACTTTTATAAAGTAATCAGAGTACAGAATACATGTACATGCTAGTTTAATTTCTAAGTTGAACCATCCTGAACAGTCTCTTATATCAACATAGGAAATAAATATGCCAGTTTTGAAAAGAATGTTTTATCTTGTACAAGTGTTCAGATTTTAAACAGCATCTCAATTTAGTTTTCAGAATAAAAGTAATTTTTCAGTTTCTTTGTTATGTAGAATCATTATCCTAATCATTAACAAGAAGTGTTCAGTCATTGCTAATCATTAACAAAAAGTAATAACAATAACAAATGTAATCACAGTATATGGTGATTGTATGAAACAGTTAATTCTTGTGTTTTAAATTCAGTTTGTTCACTTTATGGTCAAATAATATTTTAATGTGTTGAATGTTTAAGTTGTAACAAAGCTTGTTTCTGTAGACAAATGTAGTTCTGTTTTAGTTTCTTATATAAAAACCGATGATACAAAATAAAAGTATAACCTCTTCTCTTGAGTTATAACAGAGGGAACCCAAAGTAATTGGTTCTGCCAATTACTTCAGGCTGCCTTATTTGGGACGAGCTGAAATTAAAACAGAACAACACACAGTAAATATAAAAGGAATCAGGGAAGGGAAAACTGTTGATTTATGTACTCAGTATATGTGTGCAACAAGAAGATTTCCCTTTATTAAACATTTAAAAAAAACAAATGACATTTACTCAAAAGACAGATCCCATTACATTATTAATTAAATTATTAAATTATTTAAATTGCTTTATATAGACTGTGGGATCACAACAAATTATATTTAGCTTTTCCCCGGATCCGGGTAACCATTGGTATTTAGTCTTTAAACTTTTAATTATATTCAATTCAAGATATTAGCTTGCAAGACTGTTACTTTTACTTTTACTTTTACTTTTAAGTTTCATTATTATTCCATTTGAAGAATGGTATTACTTATACTACGTTACGTTAAAATCTAAACTGTTACAATTGTAAGAAACCTGAATAGTTACAATTAAATTCTTAGATTTAAATTTTTATCTTCTTATAAAGTCAATCGTCTCTGAAAACCTCTTTAAGAGAGTATTGTGTTACAATTACTATTATTATTATTCCTCGATAGACGTGCTATCGAGTCACCTTTAATTTGGGATGTAGAAATCTCCTCCATATGGTTACATCTTGGGAATCCGAAGAGCGTCGTCCTCGTCTAGGTCTGGTCTCAGTTGTTCACGGCTTAAACGTCTGCAGGATAGAGTGGGCCTTCTACACAGGTACTCGTTGATTCTCAGATGTCTCAAACTGCATTATCGGTCGGGTCTACTAGAGTTGTAATTCTGATGATTCATGTCTCCAGGTAGGATGTTGTGAAGAGTCGTCAATCGGAGAAGATAGCTGTTATAGTTATTAACACTCGTACTATTGGTTGTCACATATTTCTTCTTGTTACAACGTTTTTTAATTTTTCTTTTTCTTAACGTTACATATTACACTCTTTTGTAGCAGTTAGTAAAATACATAAGAATTAATCCAAACTAATAACCAATCACATAACATTTCAACAGAGCATTTTGCTCGTGCGTGTGCACTGCTTGGAGTCGTCATTGCGAGAGAGAGATTTTTCGTCCACTACCACTGGTACAGGACAATAGGTAGTGGGGTGTTTATTCCGCGAGAATATAGTCCCGGTCTCTCTCTAAATAAAACTTTTTATTTATACAAACTATCGCTAGATAAAAATACATCATTTAAATTAGTTGTTTTCGTGACTATCTGTGTCTTCAGATTCTTTAATTATTAACATTATTTTTCTATATTATTTTAATTACAGAAGACTCGGTAAACATGTCGAGTCCGGTATCAACAGGTAGGCGCCTGATAACAAGCAAAGGGTTAAATGCGACAATAATAATTATTTACAATATATCTTTTCTTTACCGTTTCTTTGCCCTTATTAATTACTACTTCCATTCACACTTAGTACCTACATGTTTTTTATTATCATTGTGAGATTTAAATGGTTAGTTGTTCGCAACTTCAAATTTTTTTTTTTATTTCTTTATTTCTATAATTGTCACAATTTAAATCGTCACAAAAGTTATGATAATTAAGAAAATAAATAGAGAAATGATAAGACAGTACACCACCTGGACAAATTTTATAATTTCAACATCACTTTTGTAATCCAAATTGTTTGTTTAAAGGATCGACTGAGCTACTACACAGTCAGCTTACGGAGAGGCCAGCTGGATGTAAGATTAAATGCAGGGCGAGGAGAAGTTCGTTTAGCAAGTACTAGTTCAGAGTATGCTGACAGACAGTTTCATTCAGTGGCAGTTTCCAAGTTAGGAAGACGCCTAGAGCTGAGAGTAGACGATGCCTTGCATGCTACTGCTACATTGCCTGAAGGCGCTACAGTCATAAAGACACCAGGACCAGCAGGAGGTCTTTTCTTTGGTGGCTTACCTCCAGGCTTCAACACAACTGGAAGAACAGTCTCCAGCATTCCTTTTGTTGGCACCATTAAAGATGCCATATTTAATGATCAGTGAGTATATTTGTATTAATTTGTTTTCTGTGTGTGTGTGTGAGAGAGAGAGAGAACTGAAAGCATATTCATTTGTTGGTAATATTTTATGTTGTCTAGATTTGGTTGTATTGGTTGTCCTACTGCTGTTCTATTTGACCTAGGAACGTTTTGCAATGAACGGAATTCAAAATAAGAACAGTGTTTGAAAATCAAAACACTAGATAACCAATGGCTCTGTAAGGCATTGTACCAGCACATTTTTCTATAGAAAACTGGCAAGCAGTGAAATTATAAATAGGGAATACTGTATGTAGTATAAACTGAGAGCTGAGGGTGATTGTTTTGTGTCCCTTGTACTTTCTTGGGGGAGGGACAACAGACCTAGCAGGACTTTATGGATGTGAAGATTGGAAACATCCAGAGCTAATTGCAGCTTGTGAACATTTTTGGCGCATTGGTGGTGCATTTTTATATTTAAAAATAGAAGTAATTCATTACCCAGGATTGAAATTATTCACATGCTTTGAAAATGAAACTAAATACTGGCAGAATCTTTTTAAAAAGAGAAATTGATATTCTGAGTTAGCTTTCTTTAAGAAGAAAGAAGATGATAAAGTTTTTGGAAGTGTGCATAATGGGAACTTATTGCTGAGTTTGACCCATTTCTTGTTAATCACATCTTATAGTATGATAACCCTGTTAAAGGAACAACATCCTACTTAATCTTATTCCATTTATGAACAAATTATCAATACAATGATAAGACAGTGTTGAGAAACAAACTTAATCGAAATAAATAAATAAAAAATACTGCCAGAAACTTACCTGCGATCTTACTTTGCTTACTTACCTTGCATAAATTTCAATCAGAAGCCCAGAGTCGCCACGATATTTTTTGGTTATATATCGAAACCTTTACACTTTTGCCCTAAATTAAAAAATGGGACAATTTTGCAATCTGATTACCTCCCCATAATAATTCAGAAGAACCCGGAATGTTAGACGAATCCTTCAGCACAGAACATTAGGAAGTGGTAATGGTGAAATAACTAACTAACACATGGTTATATAAAACAAAACCTTTTAATTTCTTCTATTATTTGTTATTAGTCTGAATAAAATTATTACTCCATATTTTAGTGACTACCCATCTTTAACTTAAATCTGATTGTCTTTTGTAAATAGGAATAACACAAACCATTTCTTTCATATCTTATATCTATATCAATATTTAGTTTTAATAACGTTAAGGCTAACCCAGTTTGCTATACTCTCACATTCATTCTTTAAAACCCCATTTATTTCGAGCTCTCTATTATTAAACTTTTATGAAATTATAAAATATTACGATTGTTTGTTACTTATCCATTGTTGTGTAACGCTGAAAGTATGTCCAAAAGTTTTAGTTTTCCACGCTTAACTTTCTTCACTTCACGGCACTAACTCCATTCTGATGTACGTTCACTTGTTACCGGTTTATTACTTTTTACATTTTTAAATAATTTACTTGGGACCAGTGAGTCATAACGAGCGTCCGGCCGAGGCCGCGATGGTATCTCGACTGCTTCTACATGCGGGCGGACATCACGGCCTTGCCTGCTAACAATTTCATCGCCGTTCACAGCCTTCGTTCTCAAAGTCTTAGTAGCTGCACACATGACACATGGGATTTTCGTGGGTTGGACGTCGATGAAATTTGGTGTTCACTAGTTGACGTAATTGGAAAGGCGTGTCCTTATCCTTATATCCGCCTTGCACCAAGCACATTGTTAAACAAAATTCGCACAAGCCATTTTTGTGCGACTTGAGTTTAGCGTGGGTTCTGCGCTCCGCCGACGTTAGTGCGTCTGGGCGCATTACACGGTACTCCAGTTCCGAGAATTAAAGAGTTGTGTGCAACACGCACATTCCATTGTACTGACTTCACCTGACTGTTCTTTGTTCACCACGATTTACATTGCCATGGGACGGACCACGCAGATGAAAATGAATCTTTACAAAATTTTTAATAAAATAAAAAACCTTCCCTTTTAGCCCCGTTACAATACCCCCCCCCAATGAGAGATCTGTCGAGACAGAAGAAATCTCATTGCTAAACCCCTAAGAGGACCGGTGAGGATATGGTGCCAACAACCCCCCATTTGTCCTTATACATCATGGGTAAACTACCCCCCTGGCTCGGCGACTATGGCCGCATCTGAACGAGATTACTGGACTTCTCTATCCGAGATCCCAACACCATAAAATCGAACAGACACGCACCACAGCGCACCTAACCTTCTAACATGCCACCCCCAAAGATCCAAATCCCCAGTCTTATACCATGCCAGATCCTCAACCGATATGTTCCCCCTTGTCATGCATACTGGGTCGCCGTCAGCAATACTGGGCATGCGCCCATATATATACAATACATATACACAAACATATATTTAACAATACATCTTAACAAAATTTATTTTCAAATTCAAAATTTCGTTTCAATTAAAATCAAATTGTTATATTACCTTTTCTTTCTCAAAAATCAAAATAAAAATCTTTTATCTGAATCTATGAATTTTCTTCATTCCTCTTAATAATCAGAAAAACAAATAAATTGAACATCTAATTAAAACATGAACTCACTTATCCTAACATTTGTTTACACATATATTCTAAACAATATAATTCAATAACACTATTGATACACATAAACAATAATATAATCAAAATTCAAAACATCAATTAGATGGCAGGCAGAAAATAAAAAAAAAATTTTTTTCTTTTTTTTTTCAAAAAAAAATTTTAATTTATTAAAATATACTTTTCTCAATCTTCAGAAAATTTAAAATTATTTAAATCAATTAAACAACAAAATTTGCATCACTTCGTTGCCAAAAATGGTCTAGTTTATAACATCAACCATCAGCTGATTAAACTGGGTCAAGTCCACAACCTTGACCCACATAGGTTATACATAGGCTACATCATAAAATACATTAAACATCTTTTTTAAAATTTCTTACCCTCAAACAGGATACAACATAATGAAATAAAACATTTAAAATTAACATGGTTATTACAATTAACAACAAAACTGACATTTAAATTGATCCAAGATTACACATTTTATAACTTTAATTACTCTCAAATTCTATTAAAATTTGCCACTTGTTTTCAATTAATTTTATATTTTTACTATGACTCTCTTTCTTTAACATTGTCAATCTCCATTAGTTTGGGTGACTTAATTATTCATAACAACTTGATTCACAACTTGGCATTTATATTTTTATAATCTTTACCCCTCTGACTCTAACACTCATTAACATCTTTAACTAACATGACACCCATCTCTATAAAAAACATCTATCAAACATTCTCTAAACCCACTTACTACTCAACTCATATCGCATCATTCTACCCTTATATATATAAAAAAAATACTCTACCCCTTTTGTACTCAGGATGTGTGTTTCCCCCCCCCAAAGCTCATTCCCTTATCTGGTTCCTGGACTTTCCCTAGGCAACCCTTTCCAGCGCTAAACGGTCCCTTCCCGTCCCAACACCTTTCGTTGCAGACTCCTTATCATACCACCCCCCCTTACAAAATTCCCATCAACTAATTACTCTCCCAATACATCACCTTCAACTACAAAATATCTCCACTTATTTATTAACTCAATATATCAATCAATACTCTCCATATTTTCCCCATAGCTACTGTGTCACTATTACATCTCAAATTCTACATTACATTAATTCACAACAATATTATTCTCTCTAGTACCCCTTTAAATTCAACAAGGACTGATCTACATGTCCTAACAAAAAATAATAATCACCCAAGATCTCCCATTTACTATCTTTTACCGACCATTTATAATTCTCAACTATCTCAAATTACTCCCATCATTTAAATTAAAATCTTTTAACACATTAAAATCATTATATTCAAACATTAGTTACATTGGAAATTTGCAAACAATTTATAAGTGACATTTTACACATCTAACTCCAGCTATCAGCTGATGTTCTAGGTCGGGTGAATGACCTTTGTTCAAAAATTCTACACAAAATTATATAACGAAAAATACATAACACATATTTATAATTCTTACACTCTAACATAACAAAATTAATGACTCACTGAAACATGATAACCAAAACATAATAAACATCTACTGTATCCATTTTCCCAAATCAAACAGTTATTTAATTACTTCAAGAGCGAGTTACCATTTCTAAGTTACAAAAATTTTAATTCGTTGCTCCCCTGAGCAACCACCCTGCCACACACACTATTGCGCCCATTTGCATCCACAAGGACGGCATTGGTGGAGGAATTTATCATCTCCGTGTCCTTGCTTCAGCGTTACATTTTTAAATTTAGATATCATCATATCTATGTTATATATTTTTGTGCCCTTAAAACGAGTCTACCACCTGGTTTACTGTTCCTACTCGAACAGAGTGGCAGCCGCTGTTCCATAGTTCCGGGGATTTCCCCTAAATCACCCCCCATTAATTTCAAATATACACCAATTTCAAGCCAGCTATGGTCAAGGTTCTTACTTTATGGCCATAGCTGACCGCTATCCAAAACCACGATTAGTGCTGGTAAGGCAGTAATCGCCCGAAAAGGCGGGGAAATCAACTCTAAATTCAGGCATGTTCTCTACGTCATTAATATACACGCCACGGCAATCTATCAGCATATAATATAAAATTATATAAAAGGTGTGCCGTGTATTTTACGCCATTTTGGCCTCCGATGGAGGTAACGCTCTCTGTTACCCCCAACACCTACCGCTACCTACCGTGGCACATGCCACCACGGCCATAGCCAACCTAATAACTAAACTAACCCGTCTACACTTGCAGTTTCTACATTCCCTAAGTATAGCACTTCTATTAACACCACACAACCCCCCAAAATTACCCCCATATCTTGTATGAACATAATACACATTGACATATTTACATTACTAAACAATTCTCATTTAAATAATTTATACAGAAAATTATAAACATTATTACTTGAAATTTTTTATCAACTCCTTTATATATCATAATTTCTTTATTTATCACTTACTACAATTAGATTCCTCGAAAATTCCAAATTTATTATTAACATTTATTTTATCTCATATTTCAGTTATTACTACCTTTTGAGTATGGTTTCTATTTAGTATAATTACCTCAAATTAGTTTCATCATTAAGTTTAAAATCTTTTCAACAACTGTAAACATTTTACTCTATTTAACTTGCATTATAAAATTTATACTCACAGTACATTGCTCATACCCTGTCATAAGCATACAAATATAAACATCAGTAACTCCCTGTACCTTCTGAAACATTTTAACAACAATGTTATTCCATACTAAACAATTTAACATTTATTTATTTATTTATTATTGTCAAATTCACATCTCATAAAATAATTTAAATCCATCATTATATAACATCTTAAATCAATCATAAATATTTAAACATCTCTAATTATTTTAATTAAATCAATTATTGAAAATACCACAAGTTCAATTATTATCAAAACAATTACAATTCGTTAATTACTGTCTTCAAAATTATTTTTGTTATTTATTTAGTCTACTGAAATAATCTTATTATTATTAAAACAATTACCTACACACATTGTTTACATTATATACTTGTTACAATACACACAGTCAATTTCACTATCAATTATTTACAATTCTTCATCATTAATTGTTCAATTTTACCACACTTCATTTCCAAAATCAGCAAGATCAGAACCATAAATCAAAATATTTAAAATGTCCATTTATTAAGTTTATGTTCAGCCTCCATCGTCAAATAATAATCTAATATATTTATAACATAAATCGTTCTTGTCCACACTCCATTTATTAAATTTAATATAATCATTCTCTAATACTTCAAATTGTTCCGTAAAACCCACATAATAATTTACTGGATTATTCCACATTATTATCAAATCATAAAGCCTGTCTACATCATTGATTTTGGTCTGGTCTCCATCAGTAGTTTTATTCAATATAAAGTCAGTTATTTTCTCATCATATTCTTCTACTACAAGTACACTAATTCTTCCTACAGGTACATATTTATCATCAATATAATCATTGTCTACTACTGCACAAGGTATGTCTACATTATTTATCATAATTCCCTTAATATTCATCTTCTCTATCAACTCTCCATAACCTCTATTTATCTTGAACCACTCTAACTCTTTCTCTCTCTCATAATCACTTTCATCACCACACCCTTTCACATTCTCTCTCTCACTCCATGCAGAGGGCAATACCACAAAATTCTTTAAACACCATCTGGCCCTACCAGATAAACACAAAAAACTTATTTGACCATTTGCCGACCCATCGTCACCCAAATGTCCTAGTGAGGATCTTTTATCCTCATAAACCACTTGTGAAAACTCTGTTTCACTTTTAACCACATAAAAATTTGCCCCCTGTTCACCCTTTAAATTATCTCTCCATTCTTTCTCCAACTCTTCAATACTACTCATTACCCCGTTACTAACACCAAATAACTTTCTACTCTTATTTTCACCATTACTTACCGTATCATTCTCAGATACCCCATTTTCAACTATATAACCATAATTTTGATCTAACATTATTTCACCGTTATAATTACTTATATTACTACCACCACTTACCTTGTCTACTATTCCTTCGTTATTCTCCGTTATATTACTACCACCACAAACACTTACCTGTTTTGGTTCAACTTCTGTATCTGTTCGCCACTCTCTCATTTTCTCAATTAGTTTATCCATCTCGTCAAACTGTTTGTTCATCATATCAAAACCCTTGTTCATAACACCCCTATATTCCTCCAAACCTTTCTTAATCATTTGCAAGATATCCATTACACTCATCTTACAATCCGATTCACTCATATTATCATTATTTACCTCATTATCTGCCACCTGATCGACTATATTCTTGTTAACTTGGTCTGTCTCTCTACCTTTATTTACCACCACCACACTATCATCATTATCACTAGGCCTATTTACTGCCTTATTTTCTACCACTCTTACTTCGACTACCTTACCTTTATTATTTGTCATCTCACTATGTTTCTTAATTTCTGCGAATATTCCCTCTTCTTGTTCTTCCATCCGCGTTAAATTATCATCTAACTTACCCCACTCCTCATCCATCATTTCACCTACAACCCCTCTAAATTCACTTTCCCACTCATCCCACGTAAAACCAATATCATTCTCTCGTACTTTGCCCATGTTCAAAATTTATTTATACAACACCTTTATGAAACTACCACCCCTCTATTGCTCAATAATTATACATATTAACTACAAATACCCACTACATAAAATCATTATTATTACGTGGAAATAAACCCAACATTTACGCTACCAAAACATAACCTAATTTTCACAACGTAATTATATATGATTATTTCATACATACGTCATTACCAAATCCTACTTTCTGTGCTTTAAAATAGGTCTACCTCGTATAAAATTATATCAGGATCCTGGCAGCTTGGTCGCCAATTGTTGAGAAACAAACTTAATCAAAATAAATAAATAAAAAATACTGCCAGAAACTTACCTGCGATCTTACTTCGCTTACTTACCTTGCATAAATTTCAATCAGAAGCCCAGAGTCGCCACGATATTTTTTGGTTATATATCGAAACCTTTACACTTTTGCCCTAAATAAAAAAATGGGACAATTTTGCAATCTGACTACCTCCCCATAATAATTCAGAAGAACCCGGAACGTTAGACGGATCCTTCAGCACAGAACATTAGGAAGTGGTAATGGCGAAATAACTAACTAACACATGGTTATATAAAACAAAACCTTTTAATTTCTTCTATTATTTGTTATTAGTCTGAATAAAATTATTACTCTATATTTTAGTGAATACCCATCTTTAACTTAAATCTGACTGTCTTTTGTAAATAGGAATAACACAAACCATTTCTTTCATATCTTATATCTATTTCAATATTTAGTTTTAATAACGTTAAGGCTAACCCAGTTTGCTATACTCTCACATTCATTCTTTAAAACCCCATTTATTTCGAGCTCTCTATTATTAAACTTTTATGAAATTATAAAATATTACGATTGTTTGTTACTTATCCATTGTTGTGTAACGCTGAAAGTATGTCCAAAAGTTTTAGTTTTCCACGCTTAACTTTCTTCACTTCACGGCACTAACTCCATTCTGATGTACGTTCACTTGTTACCGGTTTATTACTTTTTACATTTTTAAATAATTTACTTGGGACCAGTGAGTCATAATGAGCGTCCGGCCGAGGCCGCGACGGTATCTCGACTGCTTCTACATGCTGGCGGACATCACGGCCTTGCCTGCTAACAATTTCATCGCCGTTCACAGCCTTCGTTCTCAAAGTCTTAGTAGCTGCACACATGACACATGGGATTTTCGTGGGTTGGACGTCGATGAAATTTGGTGTTCACTAGTTGACGTAATTGGAAAGGCATGTCCTTATCCTTATATCCACCTTGCACCAAGCACATTGTTAAACAAAGTTCGCCCAAGCCATTTTTGTGCGACTTGAGTTTAGCGTGGGTTCTGCGCTCCGCCGATGTTAGTGCGTCTGGGCGCATTACACGGTACTCCAGTTCCGAGAATTAAAGACTTGTGTGCAACACGCACATTCCATTGTACTGACTTCACCTGACTGTTCTTTGTTCACCACGATTTACATTGCCATGGGACGGACCACGCAGATGAAAATGAATCTTTACAAAATTTTTAATAAAATAAAAAACCTTCCCTTTTAGCCCCGTTACAACAGTTGTTGAAGACATAACATATCAGACCATTGCAGCTAAACATTTTCTCTTATCGCTAATTCTAGTCTAGATGTAACTTTCAATGATCAACTTATGGGGGTTGTTAAGAAAGTGAGGTCCGGTTGTGTATACTTCTGTTCAGTTGACATGATAAGTTTGGACATATGCAACATGTTAGTTTAGTTCATGCTGAGTCCAGCAAAGACAGATGTTTCACTGTTTCTTTGTGTAAACAAATGGCACATTTATTAAAAATTACACAATACTTGAAATCATATACTTGAAAAATATATCTCACTTGAAAACACACAAAGTATGTGGTCTATGCTGTGATGCAATTTCTGCAAGTGAAAAAATTAAGCGCAGCAGAAATTAATTGCCAAATTACTGAGGTGTACGGCATAAATGTGATGAGTGATAGTGAAGTACAGAAATAGTGTCAGGAGTTCTCTTATGGCTATACAAACATTCATGATAAAGACCATAGTGGCCAACCTTCACTTGTCACTAACGAGCTTACACAACATTTCGATGACAAAATTTGTGTAAACAGACATTTTACAATAAGCGAGTTAAATAATTTTCCTGAAATATCATAAACTGTTCTGTATGAAATAGTCACAGACTTCATTACCACAAAATCTGTGCCAGAAGGGTGCCAAAAATCTCACCGAGTCCATAAAAATCAGAGAATGGCAGTGGCTAGGAAGGTTTTGGATCAGTATTGTGCTGCAGGAGAAAAACACCTCAAATATATTATCAGTGGAGAAGAGACTTAGATCGTGTACATAAACATAGAAACCATGCAACAATCGATACATTGGAAGCATAGTTCATTACCTAAATCACAGTTCTACAAGATAATTGTTAAACTTTGTACCTTTTAATAACTGCATATGTGAACGGCGGGCGCGTGCAGTGACGTCATCCCCCCCCCCCCGCTAACTGCTGCCAGCGTGTCCCACTACGCTCGCAGCAGTCAAGTTAGTTAACTGTTAAACTCTGAACGGACAAGAGCCTTCATCGCCGCGGCTATATAATTCTTTCAATTCGGAATATTCCACTTCAATTTATTCTTATGCTTTTCAGTAATTAATTCATTCCTACTTTGGCAATGTATGCCACGCTACACTGCACGGGCCATGCAATCATTTTCGCATAAATTTAAATAAACAGTAAATTCAAAAAATACAGTCCATTACGTTATTTCATATCTTACCAGCCTCACATTGTAAGACCAACTCAAGAAATTTTCGAGAGCGTCGAAGACATAACATTTGGTCCTCCGGGCCGGATCGGGATTCGGATATATATTTCATTTAATAGGCCCAAATAACATTCTGGTCAATCCCGAATCTTCTCAAACGTAAAATTGCTGGCCGTGAGCATACATTCATTACTTTCAAAAAAAAAAAAACTTCATACTTGGCCGTACAATTTCTACAGGGCATCATTTCTAAGACCGCAAGATATTACAATTCATCGTCACTTGGCATTCATCAGTGAAAATCATAACTTCAAGCCTGCACAGAGAGCTACAACTGCAAACATCACCCAACAAGCAGAAACAAGACTTGCGCCACCAATCCAAGGCCTGCCGGACAGGATCGCCAAGGAAACAACAGGCAACAGAGCCATCTTAAACCTGCCGAGGACTCTCATAATTCAAGTGACTATGAACTTATATTTCTCATAGTATCTCACTTATATAATTTTATATACAGTAAAAATCAGTAATATTTGCAAAATAATTTTTATATAAACAGAAATCAGTTTCAAGTGACTATAGACCTGTATTTTCACATAAATTTTCACTTATACAATTTTACAAGAAATCAGTCAGAAACTTAAATAATGGAATGAAACTATATTTATATTTTTATTTTTAAATGAGTCATATTTTCAAATAATTTTCATATAACTATTTTTTAAAAAATAAGTACATATTATAATAAGGAATTAGATTAAGTTATATACCACTCTCTGGCTGCCGCATTATATCAGAATTTGATAAAGTATTCAAATTGCATTAATTGTTCACCTGTTCTGCATTTATTTATCAATTTCGGATCACAGCTTGCAGTTCAATCATGACTGATGTGAAAGCTTTGATTAAAAAACATGGCACAATTAAAGCCTCTATATCCCGTATAAACACCTTCGCGGACAATTTCGATCATGAAATAAATGATTACCATGCTTTAAAAATAAAACTTCATCACTTGATGGAGTTGTCCGCGAAGTATGATGAAATTCAGACCCAAATTGAGGCTGATGAATCTGATTTCACATCGGTAAGTGACAGGGTTCAGACATAGGATGATCTTTGCACTATTGAGTGTAAGCTGCACAATTTATTAGAACGTGTAGAAGAGGTGAGCAAAAAAAACATTAAATCAAGTGGAAGTTACGCCAATTAAAGCATCCCCTATTCAGTTAGAGCCAATTAAATTTCCCTGCTTCTCAGGCAACATTATTGATTGGCAGCACTATTACAACATGTTCTTGGAGTTAGTACACATCAGAACGGACCTGACGGACATCCAGAAATTGCATTATTTACATTCTTCACTAAGGGACGAGGCTTTAAATGTAATAAAGTCTCTCCCAATCAACCATGATAATTATGCGGTAGCCATTGAGCTATTGAAGGCCAGGTATGATAGTAAATTAATTGTCTCAGCGTATCATGTAGGGAATGTCTTGGGCATGAAGTCCATGCAGCAAGAGTCCATGGTTGGCAGTTCAAAATTTATTGACGAAATCACCGCAAATATAAACGCTTTGAATTCATTAAGTTTACCTGTAAATACTTTTGAAATTATTATTGTTCAATATTTAACTCAGAAACTCGATAACCAGACATGTCGACTATGGAAGGAAAGTCTATCCGACGAGCGATTCCCTAATTTCAACAATTTCATTAAATTTTTAAATAGTAGAAGGCAATTAATGCAAAACGTTGGCGCATCAACCAGTTCAGCAAACAGAACACAAGTTAGCGATAAGATTCCCTATCGCAAGACTATTAAACCCGTTGAGCTCACTAGGTCAACATTTCATGCTAATATCAACAATAACATTTGTCAGCTGTGTCGCGGTAAACATAGATTGTCTGAATGCCCACAATTCGTAGCTACATCTCCCTTTGAGCAAAAGAACATTTTACTCAAATACAAACTTTGTTTAAATTGCATGCGTCCAGGCCATGAGCCCTCACACTGTCCTTCCAAATTTTCTTGTAGGACATGTTCTAAACGACATCGTACAATGATTCACATATCAGGCAGTAACACTTCAAACAGGGGCAACAATCAATTTTCCCTCAAATTACAAACAAATAAATCTATTCTGTTATCCACCGCTGTCTGCATGACAACGGACCAAGCCGGTAGGAAACATCCAGTAAGAATTCTATTAGATTCAGGATCTCAAGCAAACTTCTGTACCATGAGTTTCGCATGCCGCAAGGGTCTAAAATTAACCGAGTCTCAACTACCCATCACTGGTATAAACAATTCCCTATGTCAAGCTGACTTTAGTACAATGGTAAGGCTGAATTCTCGTTACAAGGATTTCAATCTGTACGTGCATTGCGCTGTGCTTCCCAGTATTACGAATAATCACCCCGCAGAATCGTTTAATATTTTATCCCTAAATATACCAAAAAACATTCTTAGCTGACCCGCAATTAAACTTTTCTTCACAAATCGACATATTACTTGGTGCCCATTACTATTTACAATTGATTGAACCTATCAAATTCATCCACAGCCCACACTTTCCAATAATACAGGAGACAAAATTGGGATTCATCCTCGCTGGTAACCTGCCTTTTAATGTCGACATGACAAAACCTGTTTCATCATTTATAGTGTGCGAAGATAACAATGCCATTTCATCGCAATTAAAAGACTTCAGGCAATTGGAGGACATTGGAGTCCATACTCCCTCAGTTGAGGACTCAGAATGCGAAAGTCATTTTATCGCTAACACTTTCCGCAATAATAGTGGTAGATTTGTGGTGTCCCTACCTCGCAGGGGATACAACTCTCATTTGGGCGATTCTTTTCCCGGAGCTATTCGCAGATTTCAATCACTGGAACTTAAGTTCAAGCAGAACCCTGCTCTTCATAAAGACTATAGTAAATTCATGCAGGAATATTTAACTCTGGGTCACATGTCTTTGCTTGATTCTTACGATTTGTCAGTCAATAAGTCAGAAACCTTCTACTTACCGCACCATTCGGTTTTTAAGGGCTCTAGTATAACCACCAAATTGCGAGTTGTTTTCGACAGCTCTGCCAAAACAACAAATAATTTGTCCTTAAATGACACATTGATGGTTGGTCCCATGGTCCAGCAGGATCTTTTTTCGATTATGTCTCAGTTTAGAACGCACCGATACGTCCTCATTTCGGACATTGAAAAAATGTACCATCAAATTTTAGTTACTCCCAGAGATTCTAATTTGCAACGAATTGTTTGGCGCAACGCCCCCCCATAGGGAACTTCAACACTACGCCTTGAGGACAGTCACATATGGGACTGCAAGCGCTTCATTTCTGGCCACCAGATGTTTGGCACAAATAGCCCAGGAAAACAAAACTCAACACCCTATAGCCTGTTCTGCTATCGCAAACGATTTCTATGTGGACGATCTCATGACCGGCTCACATAACCCACACATTTTATCACAAATGAAGTCCGACATTACAAATTTATTAAGGCAATACGGGTTTACTTCACACAAGTGGTTTTCCAATGATCAAACCATTATAACTTCACACGCCAACTCTTCCCTTGACTTTAACAAGAATCAAACTATACGTACTTTGGGTATTCAATGGGACATTAACGATGATAGTTTCATATATAGTTTTCAAAGAAATTTCAAAGTTGAGGTATTTAACAAGAAAAGGGTATTATCCGTTATCGCCGGAATTTACGACCCATTAGGACTTATTGGCTCGGTTACATTTTGGTGCAAACATTTCATGCAGATACTGTGGTTAACGGGAACAAGTTGGGACGACCCACTGTCAGACTCATTATCTAATCAATTGGTAGAACTTTATGCTCAGTTGATATCAGACACTTATTTTAAGATTCCAAGATCCGTAAAGAATTTAAACAATTCCCAAATCATTTCATTTCAACTCCATGGGTTTGCTGATGCTTCAGTAAAGGGTTACGTGTGCTGCATTTATGTGCGAACGGTGTATTCAAACCACAGCATTTCATCAAACTTAATATGCTCTAAATCTAGAGTCACCCCCTTAAAGCAGGTAACATTACCCCGACTTGAACTTTGCGCCTGTCTCTTATTGGCTCAGTTGGTTTCCAAGGTTGTAATTGTTGTGAGTTATAAATTTGACGAATTGTATTTTTACTCCGACTCAGTGATTGCCTTACACTGGATTCACCAGCAGTCTTCCAGATGGAAAGTATTTGTCTCCAACCGCGTTGCGGAGATACAGCGACTCACTGCAAAGGGTACTTGTCATCATGTCTCCTCACATGACAACCCTGCTGACATCCTATCGCGCGGTTGTCTACCCCGTTTTTTACACGGTCACCCACAATGGTGGTATGGTCCATCCTGGTTGTCCAATGAGTCATCATCATGGCCCACCAGTGCTTTCGATGCCCATTCACCCTGCACTCATCCCGATCTTGAGCAAGAAAAATGTAAACAAGTCCAAACCACACTGGTTGCCACTTCATCTACACCTAATTACTTTGAAAACTACTCTTCACTTTTAAAACTTCTTCATGTATTTTCTTACTGCCTTCAATTATTCGGAACTCTAGACTTCCCATAGCTGACAGAAACACTTCTTTTTTAACTTCCCATGAGCTACATGGTACACTTTTGATTTTTATTCGCCAGTCCCAGCGATCGAACTTTAATATCGAAATCAAGGAACTTGAGGCACAACGCTCTATCCCTAATAATAGCAAAATTCTTTCACTTAACCCCTTTCTGGACAATACGGGGATATTACGCGTGGGCGAACACCTTCAGCACTCCCAGCTCACCTATGATAGCAAACACCAAATCATACTCCACCCGCATTCTCATCTCAGTAAACTAATCATAGAAGGCGAGCATCTTCGTCTACTCCATGCAGGGGTACAATTGACACAGTACTCTCTACGTCAGAAATACTGGATAATCAATGATAAATCGTACATACGTTCAGTAATACACAAATGCATCACTTGCTTTCGATTCTGTGCAAGGGGCGCAAGCCCTCAATTGCCCTCTTCCCGAGTTACTCCTGCTAAGCCATTTTCTCAATGTGCAGTCGACTACGCCGGTCCTGTATTTATACGTCAGGGCAGGCAGCGTTCCAAATCGATTTCAAAGGCTTATATTTCTCTATTTATATGCATGGCCACTAAGGCCATTCACCTTGAATTAGTTTCAGATCTCACCTCAGACGCTTTCATAGCAGCCTTAAGACGTTTTATAGCTCAAAGAGGCATCCCTTCACAGATATTTTCTGACAATGGTACAAATTTTTGTCGTGCTAGCAGTACACTTCACGACTTATACAAACTTCTCCAATCAAACGAATTTGAACAGACTACCCAGGACTTCACCAGTGCCCAAGGAATCAAATGGTCCTGTATTCCCCCATCAGCACCTCATTTCTGTGGGCTGTGGGAGAGTGGAGTGAAGAGCATCAAGTTTCATTTGCGGCGCGTTGTCGGCAGAACCATTCTCACGTTTGAAGAGTATTACACCATTTTAACTCAAATAGAGTCCTGCCTCAACTCACGCCCCTTGTTCGCCATCTCAAATGATTCTGGGGACCCCGAGCCTTTGATTCCGGCGCACTTCTTGGTTGGTTCTCCACTCACTTCACTCCCAGAACCTGACTATTCCGAAGTCAAAATTGGTCGTTTGGGTAGATGGCAGCTGCTGCAAGGATTCACCCACTCTATATGGAAGAGGTGGTCAAGGGATTATTTGCACCAGTTGCAACACCACAACAGATGGCGTCTCCAGCCAAAAAACTTGGCTCCCGGACAACTCGTCCTTATTTTGGAAGATAATTCCCCCCCCCCCTGTAGTGGAAACGCAGTGTAGTCACTCAGGTCCATTTGGGTCAGGATTCCCTAGTGCGCGTAGCGGATGATCGCACCACCACTTCCAGTGGACTCAGATTAATCCCACTACAACGTTCAAACGACATGTACTATTGACTTAAACTTTTATCGCATTCTCATGCTTCATGCCTGGGACATACCCCAGGCAATCGCATGCTTTCCATTTGTTATTCTTATTATATTATTATTATGTATTATTGAATTTTTGGGTGTTATTATTCTAGTATTATGCATGTCAATTATTATGCCTTTATTATTGTATTATTATGTCTTTTGTATTATCATATTATGTATTATTGAATTTTGGGGTTATCATTCTATTATTATGCAATGTCAATTATTATGTCTTTCTTATTATCATGTTATTATGTATTATTGAATTTTGGGTGTCATTATTCTATTATTATGCAATGTCAATTATTATGTCTTTCTTATTATCATGTTATTATGTATTACTATGTCTTGACACTTATGATGCACTATTCATATAATAACTCAAACTGCAAAATCGCCCGATTTTGTGCGGGCAGTATGTTAAACTTTGTACCTTTTAATAACTGCATATGTAAACACCGGGCGCATGCAGTAACGTCATCCCCCCCGCTAACTGCTGCCAGCGTGTCCCACTACGCTCGCAGCAGTCAAGTTAGTTAACTGTTAAACTCTGAACGGACAAGAGCCTTCATCGCCGCGGCTATGTAATTCTTTCAATTCGGAATATTCCACTTCAATTATTCTTGTCCTTTTCAGTAATTAATTCATTCCTACTTTGGCAATGTATGCCACGCTACACTGCACGGGCCATGCAATCATTTTCGCATAAATTTAAATAAACAGTTAATTCAAAAAATACAGTCCATTATGTTATTTCATATCTTACCAGCCCCTCACGTTGTAAGACCAACTCAAGAAATTTTCGAGAGCGTCGAAGACGTAACAATAATAAAAACTAAAAATTTTGAAGTGTGTGTCCAAACTTGAATATAACTTAAAATTTACTTATGTACACCAGCTTGAACTGTTCAACACAAATGTTATTCTCAAATCAGAAATTACTTTAAGAATAAGATCAGATCACTTAAGTTACCTTTGTGTCCTTGACAGTGGCATACCAATGCCTTTGGGGGCCCGGGGCGGGAGTTCCTGGCCCCGGGCCCCCCCCCATTATTAAGCACTCCCCATATTGTGCCTCTACTATCGGCACCACAAAACTGAGTCATAATCTTATATCCATAAAAACTATTGGAAAAAACAATATGTGGAAACAACTAACTATGTACGTATTAATAGAACTTAAAGGAAAACTAAAATAAAAACACAGATTTTGCGTTTTGTATTACTTTTTAAATATGTAGTTTTTATTTCAATTAAAATTAATGACAACATGTAGAAAAATGCTTAATTTTTCAACTTAAATCCTTACTACGTACATGTTCTGATATATTATAAAACTAGGCAAAATATTTAATTAACTTCAGTACTGAATCCGTATATTGTGAGCATTATTTGCTGAAAAACATTTTCAACCATTGTTAGTTGTAAATGAAAGTGTTGTACTGATAACTATGTGCTACAAAATATGTATTATAAGACAGCAAAAACTTACACAAAATAAAATACTCTTAATGATTTATAGAAACTGCTTTTTACGAGCTTTTGCTTCTGCAAATATTTTGATACATTCGTCAAAATTTATTGTTTTAGCTACTTTACTTTCTATAGAAAGTATGGCTAAACTATTCAGTCTTGATTGACTCATTGTTGAGCGAAGATAACTTTTTATTAGATTTAACTTTGAAAAACTTCTTTCACAAGAAGCAATGGATACACATATCATTAAAAATATCCTAAGTGCTACACAAAGGTTGGGAACTGATTCTTGTAAGTCCATTTCGATAATAAAATCCAACATTTTCAATGATGACCATTGTTTTGCCACTTCTTTTTTGATGTCTGCAGCTTGAACGTGACGTCGTAGCCGCTGTATTTCGGGTAATCTTTCTACCTTTTGGAGTTCATCAAATGTCTGGGTTAGGTTTGAAATGAGCTGAGGGAGTTCTTCAACATCTGTCTCCATAAGATGAGCAGACTGTACAGCAGCGAATCGTTCATTCATAGTTTCCATTGAAGCCGATCTCATTGTCAGTTCTTGATAAAATTTATCTATACATTCAAACATGCATCTTCTTAAATCTTGTTGTAGAGAGAGGCCTTCGTCTCTTGCGCTTTTTCCCGGCATCATTTTCTTGAATCTTCTACGTCCACTTTTTTCAATTGGTAGTCCAAGTCTTTACAAGTGTTTGTTGCAAAATTAACCAATCCATGCGTAATTTTTTATGTTGTCTTTTATTTCAATGAAACATAAGAGTCCGCGGTGGCTTAGTGGATAGAACGATAGGTCTTCTCATTCGGAGGACCGAGGTTCGAATCCCGGCCCGGCACCTCTGGCTTTTTTTCGAAAGAAACAATGCTATGTGCTATATGACAATAACCGCTGTACTCAAGTGGTTCGGATTCCACTATAACAGTAGGACCCGTCATTATGGGGAGTTATGACCAATAATGACGAGTAGGATTAGGGTTTTAATTGTAAATGGGTATATCCCGTAAAAATGTTAATTAAATAAATAAATAAATAAAATAATAATAATATTCCTTATAGTTAGAAACGTAAACTAGGTTATATGATTGATTTCTTATGTCATAAAAATATATACAGGGTGATTCGGAACTGCACTCTAATCTCTCGGTAAATTACTCTATAGCTGAAAATAAGGAAAAAAGTTGGTATAAACAAAAGTCCAAAAACGCTTCGTTAGCGAGTTACGACTAGCGAAAGATTTCGCTAATATGCAGCCATATTTAATTTTACCGGTCTGAAAGTTCGATGCAGATTTCTTTGTTCTATACGTTTTTTGACCTGATAAATTGAGTAAAACAGGTCGCAGAACTGTAACTCTAATAGTTTTTAAGTTATCTGACGTAAAACACAAAAAATTGAACTCTAAAAATACACTTTGTTACGTTTCGAGTAAAATAACTTTATTAAATGGCTAATAAATGCATTACAGTGTCAAATTTAATTCTGAGTCAATTGGTGTGATTAAAGCCAATAAAAAATAAATACAAGTCCAAGAAATCTTAATTTTATTGAATGAAAAACAAAACAGAAATGATTAAATTATGTGAAAGTAACCTTACATTCAAAGTAATTGTTCGATGTGGCCACCATTCTGTTGAATGCAGCATTTAGCATGACGAATCCAAGCTTTTCTAACTTTGCTTAGTGTGTCAGGACTATTTTTTAGAGTTGCTCCAGCTTCAATGATTCGATTCCTTAGCTCTTCCTGAGTGTTAATGTGTGTTGAATATACCAAACTCTTCATCGATCCCCAAAGGTTAAAATCTAATGGCGTGAGATCCAGAGATCGTGCAGGCCATTTTACGGGTCCTGCTCGACCAATCCAGTGGTTACCATAGGTATTATCATATATCTAATACTACTATATTGCTATCGCCCGTAAGTGGAGGTGTCACGGAGTAAATGAGACAGCAAATGACTGCTTCTATCTCTTTTTCTACTACTCATCCCATTGTGCGCAAGCGTCGCGACTCTAGTGGGGGAATTGGCAAGTGTGGTGGGAAAAGCCTCCTTCCCTCGAAGCTTACAATCTAGTTTTAGTAAATTTTTATCGATAGCTTGATTATTTACAGTTTAAATATAGAAAAGTAACAAAAACATTTATTTTCTATTTTATTTATTTCGTAATTGAAAAATGCATTCAAGTAGATTTATAAGATAACAGTTATATACTTGACGTATTTCATTTTGAAAACGATCAATAAAAGAGACTAATCGTTTACATGTGAGTAAAATTTAAAATATGCTCCTTGAGTATTTTATTCATAATAAAAATAATGCTTACTTTCTACTCTTCATATAAAGCTTATTAACAATAAATAATACATTTTAAATAAAAGTAACATAAGAGCAGGAGAATTATTTGATATATGCATACCTTCGTCGGATGCATGTGTAGACAATTGCATTTTCGCATTATTCTCAGTTCCATCATTTAGAATATCTAGATTTTCCTTCTTGGAACAGATTTGATTTGGCACACCAATCGATGGGACTGCACCGGTTCTTAAGATACACCTAGTTTGACATTCGTTCCCTCTATCTATGTCCTTAGCATTAAAATGCACCGAGCAAACGTAAATGTACGTGAGATCATCAGAGAGCGATAAATCACAAGCTTTTATCCACTTATTTCTTGCTATTGGGTTTTTTGGAAACCTGTTTGTAAGTAATATTCAAAATTGGATTAGATATATATTGTATACAATTACAGAAAAAAGTACACGCAATTAAACTTACTTGTGTAATGAAATTCGATCACACTTTGATGATTTTCGTCGGCATATATAGCACATCTGGCCCATTTTTTGAATGTAATGCACAAAACTACACTCGTGGACACTAATTGTTCAAATTATAAATCAAGTATTTGATATAAACAAATATTTAAATCAGTTCGTAATAAAGAAAGCAGTCTAAATAATCTCTCAGCAAACACAGTTCACGTACACGTGCACGAAACTATACACGTTAAACTATACCTCCATTGAGCCGTGGAGGTAAGAAACACGGCCCAATGACATTGTCAGCAAGAATTCCACACCACACATTAAATGAAAATGTGTGTTGGAAATGCGTTACGGCAACTTCATGTGGGTTTTCCTCTGCCCAAATATGGGTGTTACGGAAATTT
Source organism: Magicicada septendecula (assembly GCA_034769895.1). NCBI lineage: Eukaryota > Metazoa > Arthropoda > Insecta > Hemiptera > Cicadidae > Magicicada > Magicicada septendecula. Next base: position 184,262,897 of record CM068371.1, on the reverse strand, counting down.
ACAACTCCATTCCTAGTAAAGCATGATTCATCTGTAACTAGAATCCGTTTAAGGAAATTGCGATCAACTGATTTTTGTCTTACTAACCATTGGCAAAATTCTTTCGATTATTGTAATCTTGTGGTAGTAAATCTTGCACTGGTGTGACATGAAATGAGTACAATTGTTGCTCTCGCAAAATTCGCCATACGGATGTTTGAGAAATATTAAAGCGACAAGACAGTCTTCTAGTATTTGTTGTTGGAGACATGTGAAATGCATCAAGTATTTCTTCTTCTACATTCACGTTTCTAACAAATCGTTGTCGGCCAGTAGGCCTATCTGTACGTCTTGTTATTAGCGTACCTGTTTCTCTGAGACGTCTTTCAACTGCTTCAAAAGTTTTACAGCATGGTATTCTTCTATGAGGATATTTCTCGCGGTATTCTCGAACAGCAGCTGTGCTATTACAATCTACTTTTCCATGAATTAATAACATATCTGTAAATTCTTCGAAAGTAAATAAATTTGTAGTGTCACCCATATTTACAGTTTAACTAAATAACGATCTGTTATTAATACGTTGATAACTTGTAAACTCGTAGAGCAACACACAACTAATGAGATACTTCACAAAGACTTTCAAATGGGAGTATGTAAACTGCACACTTTATTATTGGTCATTAATAAATACTAACAATAATAATCCTAACAAAGGATCAGGCCGCTAGAGGATATGTTTACATACAGTTTATTGCAATCAGTTGTTATTTAGAAGCTCATTGTTGCTATTGCCAACTTATGAAATCAAAGAAAAAATTAAGAATTAAATTAAATTCTCTATAAGTTTTATTTGAAACTGTAATGCATTTATTAGCCATTTAATAAAGTTATTTTACTCCAAACGTAACAAACTGTATTTTTAGAGTTCAATTTTTTGTGTTTTACATCAGATAACTTAAAAACTATTAGAGTTACAGTTCTGCGACCTGTTTTATTCAATTTTCCAGATCAAAAAACGTATAGAACAAAGAAATTTGCATCGAACTTTCATACCGGTAAAATTAAATATGGCTGCATATTAGCGAAATCTTTCACTAGTCGTAACTCGCTAACGAAGCGTTTTTGGACTTTTGTTTATACCAATTTTTTTCCTTATTTTCAGCTATAGAGTAATTTACCGAGAGATTAGAGTGCAGTTCCGAATCACCCTGTATATTCGAAGGCCTCTTAGAATTTAGAATTACCCGCAATAATCTATGAATAGAATGGGTTGTAAAAAATGTGATTTAAGTTTTTATGAGACACATTTTAATTTTAAATACAAATTCGTCTCGTCGTGGGGCCCCTCCCAGGCGGGGGCCTGGGGCGGTACGCCCCCCCTTGGTACGCTACTGGTCCTTGATACTGAATTTGATCTGACAATGAAACATGACTATAAGGAGCTGATTAAATCATTTGCTGAAAAATAGCAAGGAAAAAGCCTCAATACTTTTGCCCAAGATAACTTGTAAAAACAGTTTTTTTTTTCTGTGCACGTCAAAACAAAGCAAATGCACAAGCACATAAGGCAGAGGAGTGTCTTGAAAATTAAACAGTCTTCACTTCTCTTTATATTTGAGGGGGAGTAGCCCCCTAAATATGGGCCTAGCCATTTTAAATGCATGCTACAAGTGAGCAATATACTGACTAAGTCTGATAAACTCTGTCACATTACACAAACCTACAAGGATGGCAGTGATGGTAGTGTTTCCAGCTGATTAAAATAATTTCCCTTGCATTTTTACTAACATAAATCTTTACTTTCCAAATATCCCTATCCATTTGTGTGTATGTAAATATGTTCAATTCTAATTCATGTTGCAGGTTACTTCATTTTGATTGGCCTATGTCATTTGAACATGCAACAATTGGACGTATAGGACCTATACGTGGAACAGTAACAACACAAGTTGCAGGAATGTCAGCTCGAGCTGTTCCTGGCTGCCGGAAGGTTGCAAGCTACACATTGCAACCTGGTGCTGTTAAGTTTGGTGATTCTTCTCATACCCATGTTCACATCAACTTTCGCAAACGAAGCATATTACAAAAGAATTACACATTGGAAATAGATTTTCGAACATTTTATCCAGACGGATTGATTTTTATTGTACCTGTAAGTTTTGTTATGTTATAGAAACACTGAAAATGTGTGTGTATGTGTGTGTGTGTGTGTGTGTGTGTGTGTGTTGATAATAATTCTCTTTCAGGTAACTAGTTGTTTTGAAATATTTGTTTTAAAAATACTACTTAATGTATGTTTCACTAGCACAGAACAAGTGAATTAAATTTTTGTAATTTATATGTAAAGAGAGTTTACAAATCTTGCTCATTTCATACAAAACATATACGAGGGCCAGTCAAATATAACTTGGAATTTTTTGTGAATGAATTTGTTAATTAATGTATTCACAAACTATATATACATTATTTTTCCACATTCCACATAGTTCCACATATTTTTCCACATCAACACATTTTTTCCAGTGGATTGACAGTTTTTTATTCCACTTTACAAAATGTTTTGAGATGTGTTAGAAGCCAATTGCTTACAAATTCTTCCACCTCTTTATTATTGGAAAATCGTCCCCCTAATGCTTCTTTCAGAGGCCCAGACAAATAGTAGTCACTTGATGACAAATTAGAACTATAAGGATTCAATAGTGGTCCACTGGTTTGCTTCAATTTCTCTTGAGTTATGGAGGCAGTATGGGGCGTAGCGTTTTCATGAAACAGCAACACACTGCAGATCAGGACATCACGTCTTTTGGCCAATACGTTGCTTTCACTTTATGCAATAGTTTGTAGTAGTATGCCAAATTAATTGTTCTTGATCAAGAAGAAAATCTATATTAACAACTCCTCTGTAATCCCAAAAAATGCTGCCAAAAACCTTACCTGCTGAGAATCTCATTTTTGCCTTTACAGGAGCAGTTTCATTTTGTGAACGCTATTCCATAATTGAGCTGTTTCCTTTCAGGGATGTAGTGGTGTACCCATGTCTCATCACAAGTAAGAATGTACTTCAAAAAAGTATCCTCTTCAGCTTCATATTGAGTAAAAAATCTGACAAATTTCAGCTACCTCAGTTTTTTGAACAGAATTCAAAATGCAGGAAATCTATTGTGGAGAAATTTTCTGATATTCAACTCATTTTAATAATGGATTGCAACAAGTCTAAGAGATGCCAACTGCTCGTACTGCACAGTCTCGACACCACGTGTTCACAGATTCCTCTGTTGCACTGAATTTCTGGTTTATATTTGACTGACCATTGTATCTGTTACTGGTACAAATATAATTCTGTTTGAACATTGGATTAAGAAATTCCAAACTCTGTACTCATTTCAGGGTAATAGGTCTTGTTAAAAATTACTGTTTTAGGGAGTGCGGGGTAAGCAGCCACATTATTTGATGGCATCACTGCGTAATGGTCGTCTGCAAGTGGTTCTGAAGGGTCGTCGTAAGATAGAACTCACAGCACAAGCAGTTCTCAATGATGGATCCTGGCACCATGTATGCACTGCACAATATTTAATGTTAATGAAGTCAACCTTTTGGCTTCTTCATCACCATTAACATATTATTGGCATCAGTATCACAATCACAATTCTGTTTAAAAGGAATAATTCCAAATGTTTAGTACCAAGGCACATGTTGTTCAATCAAATATATTGCAACTTACCGTCTGCGGCTTCCAGAAACAACGTCTTCACAAAGTTGACATGTTTCGGGACACTTGTCCCATCATCAGAACTTAAAATAATCATGTATCATTTAAGTTGATACATTTGTCAATTAATTAAAATATTAAAATCCAACATGAAATAAATAATTTAAAACAATATGAATACTTAAATGTCTAAAAGCGAGCGCGAAGGTTTAACTATGTACATCGTTAAACCTTCGCGCTCGCTTTTAGACATTTAAGTATTCATATTGTTTTAAATTATTTATTTCATGTTGGATTTTAATATTTTAATTAATTGACAAATGTATCAACTTAAATGATACACGATTATTTTAAGTTCTGATGATGGGACAAGTGTCCCGAAACATGTCAACTTTGTGAAGACGTTGTTTCTGGAAGCCGCAGACGGTAAGTTGCAATATATTTGATTGAATCACAATTCTCCTCATCTTCTTTTTCTCTTCTTCTCCTTCCTTTCCTGTCTTTGTTTTTAAAATGTACAGGCTCTATAGATTTTTACAGCTTCACATTCATGTATAGTATACAGTATTTTTATCACTTATTCTGCTTAGCTTGTAATGAATAATGTTTTGAGAAAATGATCATTTAAGTTCAGCCTGCAGCACTGCTGGTATTGTAACTGTAAGAGTAATTGTCATCAATAAGAGTCTCTTACAGAAAACTATATGTTTCATCAATGCAAGTAGTATTCAACAAGCAATGTGATTTTTAAACTTAAATAACAATAGGAAGAAGCAGTGCTGTAAAGATCAGTACACTCCTGCACTGGCAGCATGGTTTGATTTGCAACAAAGATAATTTGGTTTTTATTAGTCATTTCATCTTCTAAAATAATGATTTTATGGTAATGTTTGACATAGAAAATACTTTTTATTTAATGTTCACAGTCACTACCAAACAGTCAATCGCATGCATGAGAAATTATGCAGTACAACGGTAAAGGTTCCTGTGCTGAACTTAAACCAACAAAAGAAATTCCAATATTTAAAAATGAAATCTTACCTGTTTACATCTTACGTACATGTTTACAGTGTATACTTGAATAATGTATGGAAGAAATTACTTAATATTTACATTAGGCCTACTAATGAGATGGACTTTTACCATGACTGCTTTTTTTTAATTAAAAAGCAATGTTTTGCCTACACATCAAATTGGTAACAAATTGGCTACACAACAAGATGGCTACCGATTTGTTGTATGCCAAAACGTTGCTTTTTAATAAAAAGAAGCAGTGATGGAAGAAGTCTGTCTCAGTAGTAGGCCTAATGTCAATAACCCATCACTGACAATCTTATAAATTTGTTAATTTTTGTTACAGATGGTACTGCAGAAACAAGATAGGAAAATCATTCTTAAAGTTGACTCCATCCAACCAGAAAAAACAAAAACACCAAAGAAAATAAACATTGGAAGTGTAATGTACATTGGAGGCATTCCTGAGACTGGACTTACATTACCAGAAGCTTTTGTAAGTTTATGTAAGATGATTCAGTTTTCATACATTACACATTACTTTTCATATAAATTCATGCAAAAGATAAGTAAATATTCATACTGTGTTCAGACATAATTAAAAATGGATAATTAAAATTAACAGCTGTCCAAACTGGAGGGATTTAAAGGCTGTATGGAGGGGCTAAGCTTAAACGGACATGCAGAGGATTTGGTTGGGGATAAAGCAACACCACACAAGGTTGGTCAGTGTTTCCCGCAAGTAGAAAGAGGCTCCTACTTTCCTGGAGATGCTTATGCTATCTATAGTAAGTATTAGTATATTACTCATACACTTCGTTAAATGCAATTTACCACACAATTGTTGTGTGTGTGTGTGTGTGAACACTTTATGAGCAAAGAAAATGTTCTTATTTGCCAACAGAGAACAAATTTTACGTTGGTGCATTGTTGGAGTTAGAGCTTGAATTCCGAACATCAGAGTTAAGTGGTATACTTCTGAGTGTGTCAGAACCTGAAGGTTATCCTGCAGTTTCATTGGAATTGTATAATGGCAAGGTAAAATAATACTTGTAATTTTTTAATTATTAATACAAGTGAGATATTCTGTTTTGTTTAATTAATTCTATATCCAAATAAATAATCATGTAACATTAGTTATATAAATTCTTACTAGGGATGGGTCCTCGATACTTTCGATACCTCGATACTCTCGATACTTGCATGGTATCGACATCGAGCGATACTTCAGAAAACTCGCTCGATACTTTTTCGATACTTATGTTTCTATTTATGTTTCTACATAAATTGTAATTAGAAATTTTTGAGAAATTTCATACAAAAAATCTGCAATATCAGTAGCAGTTTGCTTATAGAAAGATGTTGACTAGTGGAACCTCGTTAGTACGTTTTTGAAGGGACTGAAAATTTTGGACGTCAAAAGCGGGAAAACGTACTACTGAAAAATGCAGTACAGTATTTACCAGCTTGACGAGCGAAGTTGCACTACCTGTTATGTCGCAACCCTCGCCCGCCCATTGGCCTTGAAAATTACGACGTGATAAGCGATAAAACGTACTAATGAGGAACGTGTTAACGAGGTTTCACTGTATTGCCCTATATGTGATCGAATCGTAAACAGTAGAAATAAAGACGGAGATATGGTCAGGAAGAACCTTCTTTCAATTCCTGCTTATTCACCGTACACCCGAGCATCTAATTACCTCACTGCAAGCCATACTACTACGCTTTTTCGTGAATCGTAACATGTACACAAAGTGTAGACATTCCAAAATATACGATTGTTGATGTCTAGGCTCGACTTTGGAGAAACATTGCAACAGATACAACTCGATAAGTCACTGGTTACAAAATTACAAAACAATGGCAAGTGTTATGTTCATTTTTAGTCTACAAAACAAGACTAAACATTAGTTACAGTACTACGTATGTATAAAGTTCACAAGCCATACATTCTTACAAAACTGCAAACCGTTTATTTAGAAATCATGATTTTAAGGTTCATTTAACCAGTTTACCTAAAATGAATCTCATACTCTTCACATAAACGTCTCCATAAAAGAATGATGAACATGAAGTTATGAAAAGGTACACAAATAAACAATGGAGCATTGAAAGTCATAAGATCCAAGAGGTGTTCTAAATTTACCGATATATCGTAATATATCGATATATTTCAAGCAATATATCGGATATATCGATATAGCTGTTACGATATATCGGAAGACCGATATATCGATATACCAATCAATGTTGCCATCCCTACGTACTAGTCCAATAGTACATGACTAATTGCATGTTGAGTTGTGGGAAAAATGAAACTCCGCCTACAAGAAATTTTTGACAAATCAAATTAGAGCTTTCAATCATAAGCAATCTATTTTGGTATGTTTTTAAAATAAGTTTGCATGCCGGCAGTCAGTTGCTACCTCCACGTGACAGAAGACTATCACGGAAAATTGTATTCTTAACAATTTTACGGGAACAAAGTCATATGGTACCCAGGGAGAAAGATAAATTTATAGAAAGCGGTGGTTTTCTTTAGAAGTAAGAAAACATTAAAATATGTAGTAAAGAGCGATAGCTATTCAAAAGACGACCTTGCGTTGACGCCAGTAAGTCGGCTAAGAATTTATATTTTGTCACGGACGGGTCGGACCGTCATAAAACTGTATTGTTTGCTTGGGTGTAAGAAACATTTACTAAGGTTGTAAAAGTTAAGTGCACCTAACAAAAGAGAGCGTATGTGTGAAATGGAAGGTGACGCGAAGTTTCATACCACGTGTTCACGCGCATTTTGCGGACGAATAGCGGATAGCGTCATTTTTTGTGCGGGCTGTTCCGTTAAACAGATTGGGTAGTTTTGAATTTAGCGGTAAGTCAGACCAATAGGCGTGTAGTTTGTCGATATTGAGTGAGGGTAGTTTTAGCGAAATATAAAAATACGGAGTGTAAGAAGTTAGGGCAGTCAACGGAGAGATTACAGATATTAGACTCATATTAGTTGCAATAATAATTTCTTAGTAATTTGATTAAATATATTTCAATCGCCACGTAAGTCAGTCACGGTAACGCGATATTAAGTATTGTGAAAGCTACATATTATAAACATTTAATAATCGTTTACAAGAATAACGTGCAGAGAAATTAGAGAAGATAAGTTAAAATCGGGTAACATATCCAAGTTTTACTTAACACAGCATCAATCGTTAAATCGAAATACATTGCGATTTAAATGGGTGAAACGTCATGGTGCGGGACAGTCGATCAATAAGCAGTTATTAATCTGGTGTTAGACGCACTTAGCTTTGTAAAAGAATATACTGTGTATTCAACAAGTGTATTAGCATACGGCACATGTGTAGTTATCACTAAGTTGTCAAAGTGAATGGTGTTTAATACCTGTGAAACAAGTGTATAAATTAGTGCAAAACTAACAAGGATAAGGGCTCAACGATTAACGTCGGCGACCTGCCTGGAACGTGTAGAATTGATTACATCGCGGCGCAGAGTGGATTCAACATGCAAGTAAATAATAAAATGAACACTTATTGTACTATTGTCTATTAAATTTAAATGTATGTAACTCATACTTGGTGACTCAATTAGTCAAAGAATTCATAGCCAAGAAATAAGCACAAACAAATTTTATAGCAAACTTATTAAAGGTAATGATCTACAAATTTTGTAATATGTAAATACAAATTAGTTATTAAAAACTTAATTAATAACAGTCAAATTGTGTTTATTTATTACTGGCGCCCTGGGATAATACTTAAGAGTCGGTACACTAAAGTAATTGTTACATTCTGTTGCTGATAATTAGTATTTTATAAATATTAATATTGTCATTGGGTAAATTAGCTTGATAAACTCTTACTTTGCACATGCTCGTAGGCCGAGTGTAGTATGTATAATAGTAACGTGAACTTTTATTAAGGCCTATTTAAAAGTGTATTACATTCTGTCGCCCGGAACGTGGGACTATTGAGTCACTAATAGAATAGTAAAATAAGAATAAAATAGAATTAAGAATAACGATAATATAAGATATAGTTGTATGATTACGCGGAGTAAGAGTAGGAAAAACATTAACACACAGAACAACACGCACGGAGAAAACAATAACATGAATACAGAAACAACATCCCACGGTAACGAAATGGACTTCGATATAAACAATCAGATAGGAGATTCGCAGACGATCGCACACATTTCAATGGGGAATGAAGAGTCAAGGACGCGGGGACTGAACGAAGAAAATGCAGAAACACAACATATTACACAAGAAACACTAGTAGAGGTTAGAGAGAGACCAGTATATCAGACATTACCAGAGAAAAACAAAGACACCGACATATGTACAATACTCCAACAACTAGTACAACAAACACAACGAATTGAACAACAATCGAAAGAAACAAAAGAACAACTATTACAACAAACACAACGACTTGAACAACAATCGAAAGAAACAAAAGAACAAATAAAAGAACTGGCGGAAAAAACAACACAACAGCTAACACAACAAGCGACACAACACAAACAACAAATGCAACAATTATCAGAGCAGATGCACAAACAAAATATGGAACTAAGAAACGAAGTATTCACGCAACTCAATCAAGAGAGAGCAAATAACCAAGAAGTTCTCCAGGAGTTTAGAGTAGATATTGATAATAAGATCGAAGAAAATTGTGATAAGATTAGTACCGAAATTAGTGCCAATACAAAACAACAAATTAAAGAACTTGACAAAAAATACAATAATAATTTTGAAATAATTATTGAAACAGTAAGTGTAAACAATCAAAGATGTGCAGATAACACGGCAGCTATAAATGAATTAAAGGTCGAAAAACTGAAAGAGTTGGAAACTAAAATCAACAGCAAGTCTGACGAGACACACCTTAAATTACAACAAATACAACAGGAAGTACGAACTAAACTAGCGTCAATAAGCAATACACCATGTAATCGGAGCATGACAAACGAACAGGTGAAGGACATAAAATATAATGGCACGGGTGATTTCCCGATGGAATTTATTAAAGAATTGAATGAAATATTCAGAGAACATTATCAAGATGCTGGAAACATCAAGTGGATAGCAAGACATCTTGAAGGAGAGGCAGCAGTGTGGTGGAGGTTAGTAAAAGATAACATTAACCATTTTGTGGAATTCACTGACGCATTTATAAGTAAATATTGGAATGACGTCATTCAAGAGAGAGTACGCAATGAACTGGAATTCGGAAGGTATCACGCCGAGAATGGAATGAACATGATCCAGTATTTAGAGCGTAAACTGTTAGAAAACCGTCAATTAATTCCGCCAATACCTGATAAGTATTTAATTAGAAAAATTACTAAACATTATCCGCATGAAATAAGAGTTGCGATAATTACTCGTGGTGTAGTGACAATCAATGAATTCGAGCAGATCTTGTTAGAATTTATGAGTTTGAGAAGTGACACCAGAGAGGCGAGCCGAGGGTACTATGACGGACGGCGAGATCGTAAATCATGGACGAGGGGTGAAGAAGAGAGAGAGCGACCAGCTGAGCACGGGCGCGCAAATGAAAGTGAAAGTAGGCCAGTCACTTCACACTACCCCAAACGAACAAACAAGTTTAAAAATGAGAACGAACCTATTCCATCGACCAGCGGTGCGAACGGTAACAAAGTTAATACCGTTATGCCAAAAAACTAGCTAAGTTCTGTAAATATGAAGTAGACTTAAGTAATATTAGTAAATATATTAACACTACTTTTCTAGATTTAAGAGATGATTTAATGGATGATGATGATGTCAACATAACATGTAAAGTTAATAAATGTCCGGAAGTAAGTGTCTCGTTGAACGGTGTGTCTACATGCGCCTTATTGGACACCGGGAGCCAATTAAACGCTGTCTCAGAACAGTGGTTTAAAGACAATAAAAAGGAATTGGGTGATCTAGAAATGTTAAAATTGTCGAATACCGTAATTAAGGGTGCAACCGGCAATAAGTCAAAAAGGGTTACACAACAAATCCTATTAACTGTCCAAATCGAAAGTTTAAGAGTCGATAGTGTCTTCGTAGTTGTCCCAGAATTAATAAAAGATTGTATCTTAGGCATAGGGTTATTGGAAGAAAATGGGTGTGTGATCGACCTGAACAACAAACGATTAATCATTCAGGGAGACCAAAACCAGGAAGGAACTACAGCGGAGATACTACGAGTAGAACTCGCATCTGCCGATGAAGAGATCGAAGAATTGATTGGACAGAAGGTACAAACTATCACAGACATAACTGAAGCTGAACGGAACGAGCTAAAGCATATTTTGATGGATAATAAAATGGTATTCCGGGATACGCCAGGTAGGATTAACTCGTATCAACATAAATTCGAAGTCACCGATCGGACACCCTACTGTCAGAAAGGTTGGCCGATTCCGATGAGATACAAGGAAGCAGTGAAGGCAGAAATTCAGAAAATGGAGGCGCATGGTGTTATTGAAAGGGCCCAGAGTCCATACGTCAACCCTATGGTTACTGTCGTAAAGAAAGACCAGACGGTTAGATTATGTTTGGACGCCCGTAAGCTGAATTCAGTAACAGTTCCAGACCATGAGGGAGCCATTCCAATTAACGAGATACTGGCAACATGTGGTAACATTAAAGTCATGTCCACAATTGACCTCCGTAGCTCATTTTGGCAGATCCCATTGCATCAGGAATGTAGAGATTTTACTGGGTTTTTGTACGAAGGCAAGTGCTATCGGTACACAGTGACGCCGTTCGGATTGAAGACTAGCCTAGCAAGTTTAACACGTGGTTTGGACCGAGTATTGTCGGAAGAAGTGAAGGCATTTACGATCTTATATGTAGATGACTGCTTATGTATCTCGGATAGTGTGGAAGAGCACCTACGGCACTTAAAATTATTATTACGTGACATCAAACAAGCTAATTTAACTGTCAACTTTAAAAAATCGCAGCTGTTTCGTAAAGAGATTGATTACCTGGGATATCGCTTAACAACAGAGGGTATTACCGCTGCACCGGATAAGATTAGAGCCATTCAGGAATTTCGGAAGCCAAAGAATCAAAAACAACTTAAAGGATTTCTAGGCTTAACCAATTTTTACAACCGATTCACCAATAAATACGCCGAAGCGACGCAACCGTTGTTAAACTTATTAAAAAAGAATACCACGTTTAAATGGACAAAGGAAATGGATCAGCATTTTGAGAGAGTCAAGGAATTATTCATCGAATCAGTGGTTCTTAAGCATCCTGACCCCAACAAGCGTTTCTACCTACAGACGGATGCGAGTCGTTATGCGCTAGGAGGCCAGCTTTACCAGCTAGACGAGAATAACGACATTGGAGTAGTCGCATACACAAGCCGCGTGCGTGGTACGGGGAGCTGAGCGTAATTACTTCACCACAGAATTAGAGCTACTGAGTGTTGTATACTGTTTGCAAAAATTTAGGACCTACGTACTGGGTAAGCCTTTTACAATCATTACTGACAATAAGGCGTTAATATTCATAAAAAAGTGCCACCTAAATAACTCCCGCATAACGCGATGGATTCTCGCTATACAGGAGTATGATTTCGACATCATTCACTGCAAAGGGCGAGATAACATCGTGGCGGACATCCTGAGCAGGCATCCTGAAGACATGGACGAGGAACAACCAATCGATCGAACCGAGGAGTTAGAGATCAATTTTATCAACATCCGCATCAGTAAGGAGGCTAAGGAGCAGCTCAAGAATATAAGAAGTTATCAACTAGCCGACATGAAATTGAAGCGAATTATCAACGTAATACGAGCCAATAAACAACATAAACTTGCCCAAAAATACAGTTGGCACAATGACAAATTATACCGAAGCGAAAAAGGGATATGGAAACTTATGTTGACCAATGAACTTTGCCACAATATGATTGCTGAACTACATCAGGCATACAGTCATGTGGGAAATCGTCGTACATATCAACTGTTCAAAGAAAATTTCACGGGGAACTCAGTTAATAAGATTACCAAATTAATTACGAAAACTTGTCAAATATGCCAGAAAAGCAAGGACCATTTTAAACGAATGGTAGGCGAAACGCAGCCTGTCATACCCCAAAACAAGAGTGAACTAGTTAGTATTGACTACTATGGACCATTACCGGTATCCACGGGCAAGGTCAGGTACATACTCACTGTGATTGACAACTTCACCAAATATGTAAAATTATATAAATTAAGGCAAGCCACCACAACCGCCACTATAAATAAAATTAAATTGTATTGTGAAGAAATGGGAAGTCCATCAGCAGTACTGACTGACAACGGTACCCAGTTTACCAGTCAACGATGGTTCACAGCATTGACGGAGATGGGTATTAAACCAAAATATACCGCTGTTCGCAATCCGTGCACTAATTTGGCCGAAAGGATCAATCGACAATTAGGCAACATGTTTAGGGCATTGACCTCCGAAAGACACACAAAGTGGGCACAATTTCTTAATCTAGTTGAAGCATGTATAAATCAAACATACCATGAGACAATTGAAACCACCCCGTACGAGGCACAGTGGGGAAGAAAACCGGAGCGGGACTGGACCAAATATCTTGACAAGGAAATGATGCCGACAAGCCAACCAATTAATTATCATAATATTTACTTACGCATAAAAGAAAAGGGAGAAAAAAGGACAAATCGAATCAACGCTGCTCATCAGATTTCAAAATTCCAAATAGGAGATAAGGTGTTGCTACGCGCGTATCCAATCTCAGATATTAACAAGAAGATAATAGGGAAATTTTGCAATTTATTTGAAGGACCATATAAAATAACAAAGGAACTCGGAACAGCAACCTACCAGCTAGAAGACGCACGACGACCAGGATGTATCAGAGGAAATTTTAATATACGACAATTAAAACCGTATTATGAGCAAGGACCCATTACTACACACATGAACACTGATACTACATAGATACTAAACAGATTGTAATAGCACACAACGTCTACATATGTAATAATTGTAAGATTCGAATACTGTTGTAATAAATAAGATAATCATTGTTAATTATTAAATTGTATAAGGATTCCAAAAGATATTAGCGTAGTTATTATGAATGTACTACATTGTAAGAGTAAGTTAAGGGAAATAGAACGTAAACAGATGTTAGGGCAAAATGTCATTGTAACATGTGTTGAGATGAAAGGGAGAGTAAAGCAAAATATTTTAAAAGTAGTTGTTTGACCAGTTTGTCAAGGGTGGGACGGAGAGTCTGTATGTAAACAAACCTTGAAATGCCGTTGACACTTAGGGTATAACAACAGATCGTAAACTAACTAATATTACCATGTTATGTTAAATAAATTAAGAGTAATTAATATAATGTGATGTACAAACAAATCTAGGTTATAGCAAGGGTTAAACAAATTATTGTTAGTAATATAAAATTTTAGCAGGGGATTAGGGACGCATCGATAGAATCAATCCCAAATTTTATTAAAATTTTGATATGATTCTATCGGGGGACGATATCACGGAAAATTGTATTCTTAACAATTTTATGGGAACAAAGTCATATGGTACCCAGGGAGAAAGATAAATTTATAGAAAGCGGTGGTTTTCTTTAGAAGTAAGAAAACATTAAAATATGTAGTAAAGAGCGATAGCTATTCAAAAGACGACCTTGCGTTGACGCCAGTAAGTCGGCTAAGAATTTATATTTTGTCACGGACGGGTCGGACCGTCATAAAACTGTATTGTTTGCTTGGGTGTAAGAAACATTTACTAAGGTTGTAAAAGTTAAGTGCACCTAACAAAAGAGAGCGTAGTGTGAAATGGAAGGTGACGCGAAGTTTCATACCACGTGTTCACGCGCATTTTGCGGACGAATAGCGGATAGCGTCATTTTTTGTGCGGGCTGTTCCGTTAAACAGATTGGGTAGTTTTGAATTTAGCGGTAAGTCAGACCAATAGGCGTGTAGTTTGTCGATATTGAGTGAGGGTAGTTTTAGCGAAATATAAAAATACGGAGTGTAAGAAGTTAGGGCAGTCAACGGAGAGATTACAGATATTAGACTCATATTAGTTGCAATAATAATTTCTTAGTAATTTGATTAAATATATTTCAATCGCCACGTAAGTCAGTCATGGTAACGCGATATTAAGTATTGTGAAAGCTACATATTATAAACATTTAATAATCGTTTACAAGAATAACGTGCAGAGAAATTAGAGAAGATAAGTTAAAATCGGGTAACATATCCAAGTTTTACTTAACACAGCATCAATCGTTAAATCGAAATACATTGCGATTTAAATGGGTGAAACGTCATGGTGCGGGACAGTCGATCAATAAGCAGTTATTAATCTGGTGTTAGACGCACTTAGCTTTGTAAAAGAATATACTGTGTATTCAACAAGTGTATTAGCATACGGCACATGTGTAGTTATCACTAAGTTGTCAAAGTGAATGGTGTTTAATACCTGTGAAACAAGTGTATAAATTAGTGCAAAACTAACAAGGATAAGGGCTCAACGATTAACGTCGGCGACCTGCCTGGAACGTGTAGAATTGATTACATCGCGGCGCAGAGTGGATTCAACATGCAAGTAAATAATAAAATGAACACTTATTGTACTATTGTCTATTAAATTTAAATGTATGTAACTCATACTTGGTGACTCAATTAGTCAAAGAATTCATAGCCAAGAAATAAGCACAAACAAATTTTATAGCAAACTTATTAAAGGTAATGATCTACAAATTTTGTAATATGTAAATACAAATTAGTTATTAAAAACTTAATTAATAACAGGCAAATTGTGTTTATTTATTACTGGCGCCCTGGGATAATACTTAAGAGTCGGTACACTAAAGTAATTGTTACATTCTGTTGCTGATAATTAGTATTTTATAAATATTAATATTGTCATTGGGTAAATTAGCTTGATAAACTCTTACTTTGCACATGCTCGTAGGCCGAGTGTAGTATGTATAATAGTAACGTGAACTTTTATTAAGGCCTATTTAAAAGTGTATTACAAGACTTTGTGTTTTGTGGCACCATATTATATTTATAATTTATATATTTTTTTTCATTCAATATGAGTGAAGTGTGGAACTATTTTCAAATAGACCCTCATTGTGATAATCGCGCCATTTGCTGCATTTGTAAAAAGAGTTTTTCGCGTGGTGGAAAATCTCACAACACTAGTAACCTAAAAAAACATGTCACATCAGCGCATAAAATTGCTTTTTCAGAACCTCTTAATAAAAAATTCTGCAGACGTGGAAATTTAACTCCTGAAGAAGTAGATGAGCCTGCGACTCTTCTTTCACAGTCATCCTCATTATCGACGGCATCGATATCATCATCATCATCATCATCATCATCATTGATCACTCAACCTACACTTCAATCATTTATGGACAATAAATCTGCATTTAAACCAGGTAATAGTCAGTCGAAGACAATTACCAGAAAAATTGAACAATGATATGCAAAGATAACCAGCCATTCAGCATTGTTGAGGATGAAGGATTTAAGGAGTTGATTAAGTACCTTGAAGCTAGATATACTATGCCTACTCGTAAGCACATATCTAATCAAATCATTCCAGAACTGTACGAAGAAGTAGAAAGAAGAGTAAAAAATGAGCTACAAAATGCGAATAGCGTAGCTGTTACGACGGATATGTGGACATCAACAGCCTGCGATGATTACTTAAGTGTCACCGTTCATTTTGTGGACCTGGACTATAATCTTAAACATATTTGCATTGAAGTGATACCATTAGAAGAAGTGAGCCACACTGGTGAAAATATTGCAAATTTTTTAAAGAAAACTTTAGAAGCTTGGGGTTTAATTGATAAATTAATGGCCATGATTCATGATAACGGTCGCAATGTTGTAAATGCTATGCCGTTAGGAAACTTTCCCCACCTGTCGTGTCTAGCTCATACATTCCAACTTGTTTTGAAACATGGACTTTTCACTTCAAAAAGTATTCAAAGTCTTATTTCGTCGTGCAGGAAACTAGTTGGGAGTTTCAAACACTCCTCAAAATCCGCCAAGATTCTCAAAGCCGCACAGAAGCATCTTTCTCTACCACAACATCGCTTGATTCAGGATGAACCTACGCGATGGAATTCAACTCTACATATGCTACAAAGACTTCAACAGCAAAAGAGGGTCATAGTTTTTGCATCCTCTGATCTCTCCTTACCAGTGAATCTTACAGTATCGCAATGGGATCTTATTAATTTACTGATAGACACATTAAATATTTTCGATCAAGCAACACTCGCCATAAGTTCATCCTCAGTGTCAGTGTCCGAAATAATCCCCATTGTGAACAGTGTTATTTCTGAACTGGAAAAGCCGTCAGAAAGTGGATCGGGAATTGCGATTGTTCGACAGTCGTTGCTGGATGAAATGAACGTGAGGTATAAATCCATTGAAGACAATGAAATATGTTCCATTGCAACGCTCTTGGACCCCCGCTTAAAAGGACGAGTTTTTCGCAGTCCCAGTGCTCTCAATTCTGCTAAAGACCGATTGGTGGACCTTGCTAACCAACAGGAATGTCCTGCATCCAAAAATGATGAGGTAAGATTTTTAATTTTTTATTCCAGATTTTCAGATATGTGGGAATAGTCATGTAATACTGACGTACTCGTAAAATCGATCATTCACGAACTTTTTCTTTTATTTTAGATGTCACATACTTCAAAGCCCGATAAATTGCCAGGAATGTGGTATCTGTACAGTAACATTATGCAAGAATATAATGATGTGTCAAATTCACTGCCAGTTAACAGTTCCCAGGAAGAAATCACTGGATATCTCAAAGACGATTTGTCACCTCCTCTTTCTAGTGCATTAGATTACTGGAAAACAAATTCAAAATTTTCAAAACTAAAAAAATTAGCTATAAAATATTTGTGTATACCACCAGCAACAGTTTTCTCTGAAAGACTATTTAGCACAGCAGGTCTCATATGTGACAGAAAAAGAAGTAGACTTGACCCCGAAAGAGTGAGAATGCTAGTATTTTTGAACAAAAACTTGTAAAAGTGGACTGTTTCAAAAATTCATTTTAATTTTAATGTAAAGCTTAAAAATAATTTAAATAATTATACTGATGATATTACATTTTGTCTCATTAAATATGTACACTTAATTAATTTAATTGATATTATACAGTTCTCTCAACTTTTTATTTTTAATTTTTAATCTATTTATTGAACCTAGAAATGTTGACGGTATCGAGTATCGAGAAAAAATCATGTATCCAGTATCGAGTATCGAGAAAAACTGGTATCGACCCATCCCTAATTCTTACAAAAATCACAACACTCAAATTTTCTCCATTTTTCTGGTTTCATTTAAATGAATACAGATATTGAATTTACATATCCACGAATGGAACAGTAGTCTTTTAATGGCATTAATAATTTTTTAATTATGGAAATGCCTTTCTTTGTCAGTGAATTTACTGAATTTAAAATAGAATTTCTTTGTCTTCTTTCATTTAATATAAAACTGTAGGATAGGTTTATATCATCAAATTTTTTCAGAGTTTTAGACAAAATAAATTTTAAGCATATATTTTTAGTTTAGTACTCTACACAAAAATCTGGATAAAATGTTTCAGATAAATAATTGCTAATGTAGTTTATTGTGTCTATATCATATTGTTGTCAGCAACTTAACAGATAAATATCGATCGTTAAACTTTTTTTTTATTCTGTGTGTACATTTTTTCAAATACAGTATAATTATGTCACTACCAACTCAGAACACAAAGTTTTTTATTGGTAAAAACGTACAAGTTTTACCTTATAGCCTGAACCAGTTTTCGCTTATTATAAGCTTCATTCTTAGCAACGGCGTCAACTTTTGAAGAATCGATGTTGTGTGTGTGGGGTGTGATATGTTCAATACGTGTGATTTGATTTGTATCTGTTCGTTTAGGATCTCGTTTTTATGTGTTTGTATATTTCCAACTGTTCAAGAGTGTCTAGTTTTCGGCCTTTTGTGTGTACGTGTAGAATATCCATGTTATTGTCGATGTTTGTGTATGTGTGGTTTGCTTCAATGAGGTGGTTTGGAAAGGTGGATTCGGTAGTGGAGTGTAGTGCCTTAGTGTGTTCAATGTATCTTTCTTTGAAGCAACATTCTGTCTGGCCTATGTAGGATTTGTTGCAATCTGAGCAATTTAGTTTGTAAACATCAGGTAGATCAAATTTGCTTTGTGCTTTGTGTGTTTTGATAGTGTGTATTCTGTTTTGTTTGTAGTTTTGTATGGGATTCTGTATCCTGCTTTTCTGAATTTGTGGGCTATTTTTTCAGTGCGGTTATTGATGTATGTTAGTGTTATGAATTTGTTATTTTCTGTCTTTTTCTGTTGTTTGTTTTGTGTAGGAGTTTATTGACAATTGTTCTGTTGTATCCGTTGGATTCTGCTAGATATTTTATCATGGCTTCATCTTTTTAATTCATCTTTATAATCTTTAAAATTCATCGTTATAGTATTTTTTATTTAGTGGGAACAATAGTAAAAACCAGCTACTATTCAGAACAAATGTAAAATTTTTACCATCCAATAAAGAACTTTGTGTGTTGGTAGTGTTATAGGCCTACTTATAATTACTTTAATTCAGCTTGTATGACTACATTTTTACCAGCACATTTTTTTATTTTCAGCATTTTTTTGTTTTGTTTATTTCCTGGAAAGATTGTATAAACACAGATTTTCATACAAAAACAGAAAATAGACATAAAATGTCTGACCATTATAAATATTTAATGGTCTAATCATTAATAGACTTATCATATTTTGATTGTAGGTTGTGATGGCAGGAGATATGGGTGACCGAAGACCATTTCGGGTGGAGCAAGGGTTTGCTTCAGAGTACACAGTCTGTGATAATAAATGGCACAGAATACAAGCACATTATGTAAATGATGAGCTGACACTGAAAGTAGATCAACTGGATCAGAAATACTGGATGTCGGACAATGGCCACCTTACTGAAGCACGTACCAATAGTCCTTTGTATATAGGTGGATTACCAGGTAACATTTATTCATATAACCTTTAAAACAAATTTTTTATGTTTTTTATTTTGGAAAACATTTTTATTCCATTTAAAAAAGTTAGCATACTGTCAGATTTGCTTATGTTTTCAACGGTAACCTTCTTTTTCCACCTTTATGTTGTCATGCCTAGAGTGGTATAATTTATAAGCTACTACTAATTCTCAGAGAACATCCAATCCACTTGTATTTACTGCTACATGTACAAAATAACTGCTATACCTATGTCTCTGTAGAAATTATGAATTGTAGCTTGAAGTAAATATATGAGTGAGGTAAAAATAAGATTACCTTTGGTTCATGAAATGGTAAGTGACATTTATGCATATTTCCATGGCTTTCATAACACTACAAAAGTTATTAAACTAAAAGTATTTATTCTTCGTATTGTTTAAATTAGCAGCCATCCTTACTTTTCTTTTATAAAATTGCTAAACTGCTATAATTGTTATTATTTAGACAAAGCTTTGTCTAAATAATAACAATTATAGCAGTTTAGCAATTTTATAAAATAAAAATAAAAGTATTTATATCACTCTTTTTGAGGTTTGGCTGATGGAAATGGTAGTGGCAAATCACTTCTTATTAGCTACAATCATTGTTTTCAAAAATATTTTATATCAAAGAATGGCACTTCAATGGAAAAATAAGATGATCATGTAATCATATTTGTTGAAAGATGAGGCAACTGTCACAGAAAATAAAGCACCACAACACATATTTAACATTAGTTTTAGGTAAAGAAAGTGTAGGAGATTTTCAACTGAAATCATATATTGATTTACCATTTTAAAATTTGAGGGCACTGTAGGGTAAAGTCAGAAATTTTCATGGACACCAGTATTTGGAAGTCAAAGTCTCAGGTAACTGATTGATTTTCTTATTAATTTAGTAACCAGCAATTTCTTCTTATTATTATTAAAAACAATATTTTGCCATTCTAACACCCTAATAATTTGTAAACAATATGTAAGGCATCCTTAGGTGTCACAAGAAGTTTATTCTGAACCAAAATATTGTTTCAGTTAATAATACAAGTCTTAAATAGCCAGTAGATTAAATTGTGTTGCTCAAGAGGTCAAGTGTCACATTGTACAAAAAGTCTTTAACAATGAAGGTTTTTAGTGTTACACATGATTGAAAAAATTCTGAAAAGTTATAATATTATAATGCTGATCATCAGTGCCACTTGTAATGAAATAAAGCAGACAATTTAAAAGCAGACATTTAAACAAAACAAAACAAAATGCTTGGAATTATTAGCATAAATAATTTTTAACAGGTTCTCAGCATTCTTGAACAGAAATTTTTGAATATAATTAAAGATCATCCTGGAAATATTACCTAAACTCTTAATTGCTGCCTATTCAGCAAATTTAAACTTCACTAAAATGAGATGAGGTGCTAACAAGCAGAAGCAGTTACAAAGTTCATTTATATTAATTGAAAAAAGTGTTTGCAGTTTAACAGAAAAACCCCTTTTAAATTCTAATTGGAGTTCACAGATCTGCAGGCAAATATATATCTATATCATGTTATTAATAGGCTGTTTTTTCATTGATATTTGTTCAGTTGCAATATTGAAATAAATATATTGCAATTTTAATATTAAAAAAAAAATAGTTTTTGCCTTGTGCAGGAACATCAATCAGACTCCTGAAAATGAATCCCCATTATTATATATAACTGTAAATAGGCCTCCTTAAAATATAAAAAGGGGCCCTGTATTTAATGTATGGCAAGGATAGCAACATGGTGAACCACTGCTCCAGGTAAAATATAGCCAAATTTTGTTCCTACTACACCTTACGATTCTTGTCAGTCACTAACCTTTCGAAGTAAATTTCACATACTCGTGCTTAAATGCATGTATTAAATTATACGCTTAACCACAAATAGTAAGAAATTCTATCCCGTTATTAAATACAAGACACCTTTGCTTTTGAACAGACTTTACATATTGGCATATTGCCTGATACTGGTTCTTAAGAGTGAAGATCTGAGCACTCACACACGCACACACGCACACACTCCATCTGGCATAAATGTTTAATTTGTTTTTTATAAAACATTTAGAAAAAATGAGAAATTTGTCTTAATGCATAGATCATGCACCAAGTGGAACTTTACAAACAAGAGAAAACTTCAAAGGATGCTTAAGAAATGTAATCATTGGAGGTGAAAGGAGAGATTGGATAAATATGGCTGGCCTACACAACATTCTACTCAGTTCCTGTCCACTGCCTGGATAACAGTGGTTTGTTTAAGTATTAGTCATTAGGAGCAATTGATATAAGTTTTTGTACAAATTTATAAATAGTTTTTACACTAAATGGTAAACCACCTTTCTACTACCATTCTCGTGTTGCCTTTATGTATTTAAAATTACCATGACAATACAAGTCAGTGCTTTTTTCTTTTTATACTTGTTTTTAGTTTTGTAAAGTGTAATATATAATCAAAGTTAAATGTGTATATTTTATAATTGATATTTATACAGATAACTAAAGAACAGTGATATAATAATTTTAACTCTTATATATTTTTTTAGTATATACTTACACGAATAAGTATTACAAATATTTGTTAAAAAACACTCATAAAAACAGTATTTTAATAATATATATATTTTTTCTTCCATCTTATATATGTACCATTCATAATGAATGATGTAGTAGTCATTATATAATGAACCTGAATTACTTCATAATAATTCCTGATATACTTATTTATATTTTTGTATGATTTTTGTATGAATTCCTTCAGTGTACATTTTTTTTTATTAACGTAACCTTTGATATATGTGAAGTCAACAGTTTTTGTTTAATATCAACAATAACTTATTAATCAAGTAAACGCAAAATTTACTAACACCATTTTATTTTTTATTATTGTCATGGAAGTTGTTTTTTATGTGAGTGAATATAATGATTAATGTATAAAATTGATATAAATCTATATTATCAATAGTTTTATTGTTAATATTCTTGTTATTTATTGAGAATTGTTGTATATAGTAATTAATGTATTTATAAACAAGCAACACAATATGCAACAAATGAAGTACCCTTTGTTACATTTAATGGTACTGGTACTGTGTATTATATTTGTACATATATGTAGAGTCATAGAGTCTTTATAAATGTTTATATAATGTATTGTACTGTATATACAGAATTTAGGAAATAATAACTAGATTAATTTTATGTTTTATTAATAATGAAAGCTAGTTTTTATTGTATGTAATTAATGTATCCGTGCCAATGTCATAGTCTTATAATTTTTCCCTAGTTCTACAAAGTGCATTTGTAATAGACACTATTCACAGGATTTGAAAATTTATTTTTAAACTTGCCAGTAATTAGAGTATTTCAATTACATGTACTTACATAACAAATAAGTTTTCTAGTGTATTTCAGAGGAAATGTTTCTGTGAAGTCATTTAATTATTTTTTTCTTTCCTGATTATAAACTTTTATTAAAATTATTTTACATAAGTGTCATTTTATGTTAAATTCATATTGGCAAGGGAACAAAGAGTACAATATGAAATATATAGTCATTGCAACTTATTTCTTGCAAAACTGGAGATAACAAAAGTATACACACATACTGCAAGTATTTCATTTTCATACATATAGGGAGGGGATATGCTGTGCATTTTTACCACTGCAGTTAAAGTGGTCTGGGTTGACAGGCTGATTGCTGCAAGCCTGCTTGACTTACAAAACTGGACAAATTCATCCCATGAGTTGATTTTAGGCAGTTCACTGGTATACATACTAACTGTATAAATTTTGTTAAGTACTATTCTATATCAGAAACACCAAGTACATTGATTAAAGTCAGAAACAAAAACAATATAACACAAACATTTTTTATATACCCAGACATTTTTTATTCTTTTTTAAATATACTGAATATATTGCTTCTTCTAGTCAGTACTTCACATGTGTGTGTATTGTGGGTGCATGAGTATATTTGTAGTGTTTTACTTCTTTCATCCACCACATCTTACAAAAATAAATACTTTATTAGTGTATATGAACAGAATAAAGTATTTCTTTTTAAGTGTTAATTTCATAAATTGTTTGCAAGATATATGTTGCAACTGGACTGTTAGATGAACTTGTTTCTTCAGAAACAGAATAAAGGGCAGGCACTCCCAGTGTCTTTAAAAATAATTTTATAGTACCATTTTTTATATGCCTAACTCTCAACAATCCTTAAATTTGTGGAGATGATGACTTTGAACAGTTATTAATACATTTTATAATGTTTAAATCCAAAGATGAACAAATAAAAAGTTGAGTTTGTCAACAATTTGTAAAAAATAATTCTTTCCATTCAACAAATATGTTGTACTCTGCTGCAGAGCTTTAAAACGTTTATGTGTGTTTATTAAGCACTTGCGTTGTAGATAGAGATCTTGAGTGAAAAAAGGCTTTGTGCATTTATTTCATTTGTAAGTTTCTGTGCATTTAAATGGGTGCCATTATGGGTGCATTTAAAATCAGCATTTATCTGTTTGAATGTTTAATGTCAGGTGTGCAGAGACCATAAGTGTTCTAAAAAGGATATATTTATTTTTTTATAATATTTATAATTATATATATGTGAAGTGTAAGTAAAATGTATGATTTTTTTACATATTAGTTGCTTAGTGTGTTAATGTTAATGTTGAAGGAAAATATACTCAGACTGCCACAAAACAATAAAGAAGTGATATTTTATAAATATTTTTGTATGTAATTTATAGCTGTGAGTGAAAAATGAAGCAACAATCTACAAATACATGTGTTCATTAATTACTTATAAGGGAAAATTATTTAAATGGAGTCAAAACGATCTATTTTGACAATATTATAAACTTAACTTGAAACAATGTACAAAAGAAAGTAAAATTAATTTGAATGTGTACTTGTTTGTTTGTTTGTATGTGCTGTTCCCTGATAATCAGATTTCCTAGAAACTATTTTATCCTCATTTTAGTAAAAACATGACTTGGTACTTTCCCATCTAATATGTCCATAATATTAACCTATAATTCATTTTTCTACATAGTTACACAAAACAAATGAATGTGCAGGGGAAGAAAAGTTTTCCAGGGTTATTTGTATAAATTAACTTCTTAAGGTTAAACAAAAAAAATAGCTTCACATTGTTGTCAATTTTTTAAATGCAGTTCAGAGCAAATACAAAAAATTCAAAATTGTGATTCTACAAAACATGCTGTACTACAAAATTTGTGTTATTTTATGGTGGCTGGCACCCTTGGTGACAGCATCATGTACCAGACATCACATTGAGTCTCCCCATTACAGTAGCTTTTCATGCACCACTGAACTGGCTACTTTAACATTACTGTAACATTACTGTATGCTTGTATATTTTCATAAGTTCCTGCTTAAAAATAGAAAAGTAATTCAATCTGAAAAACAAAAGCCACAAATTTACCACAATCTGTTTACCAAATGTTGTAATTGTGTTTTTAATTATACCTTTCACTTTCCTTGGTCTTGGATAACATTTGGTCTTTCTGAAACATTTCTGTGTTCTCACAAAGCCACAGAAGTACAAAATTAATCAATCAGTTGACAGAACATCAGTATTATCATGTTTATACTATACAAAATAGAGCTGTGTGTGTTGATGCAAGAAAACATATGTCTTTTGCTTTCAAGCAATTGTTATATCTAGTATTTAGTTATATATAGGTTCCTTTTTCCATTTTTGATTTGAATTTGAAGATATGAAATATTTAAAACACCTTTCACCAGGAACATTTAGAGCGCATTCTTCATTGTAGGGGTATTACCACTTTCACATGCAGGTACATATATGCAGAGGTATGTAATAGTTAATCTTCAACTCAGCAGCACTCATCAACCCAAACGATTCATCCAGAATTTGGCCTGGGGGTCGTCGAGTCAGCTTCATACAAAAAAAAAAAACAAGTTAAGACTAATCAACATTACTATCTTTAAAGTGGTTGAAAAGTGTGTGATAACATCCTGAAATCAATCCAATTAAGGTAAATGGTAATACGGTAACACAATAAAAATACACGTTGTTAAATCATTTTTTAGAAGATATTGATTGACTGAATTGAATTTCATATTTCAAACATATATGTAAATGCTGTGTAATAAACCTATTTTATATTTAAGTATCGGTATGGAGAACCATACATGACTTCCGTGCTCTAAGATTTATATTTAAAATCATTTACTTGAATTTGGTTCGATAATTTGTAAAAAAATATTCCCTACCCTCAAACTTTCTTCAGTGGATTATTATGACCTTCTTTTCAGGATACTTTATTTATCAAAATTAAGTACTTTACTCTAGTTAAAACGTAAAATGGAGGTAAACTACCCTTCTCCCTTAACCAATTTTCACCAAAATCAATAGCCCTCTACAACTTGGACACATATGCAAAAAATTATTTGACTTTGTTTGAATTTGTGGCAGTTATTGTTCGCCATAAAAAAAATTCTACATACTGACACATACACACACTTTTCGGAAAATGACTTTTCTTCATGTTTTGATAGTACAATCTGAATCGGCCCTTATCTCGAACATGATTTCTTTCATGACCACAATGCATGCATGTTTCCTTACGGAACATGGAAGTAGAAAGGAACCTACAGGTAACATAGAACCGTATGTACACTCAGAAACATTGCTCGCACAAGAGCTACTATTCTATGCTAAATATTCTGTCTGACACAATACAGTTTCACGTGGCTCATTGAATACCAGTGTTTGAAAAATCCTTCATAATGACTTAAACATGCAGCCGTACATAATTCAAATATTGTAAACCTTAAGTGACAGTGATAAATTAAAACATGTGACTTTTTGCCTCCAGTTCCCGTATGTCATAAATAACAACGTAGATATTATTCACAATACATTAATGAGTAATGAAATGCATTTCCATCTGATCGGATACATAAATAAACAAACCTTTTGGTACTAAGAGCCAAATGACTGTCGAGAAATGCTTCGAGAACCATTGCACACAGCTAAACTTACTGTATGGTGTGCAATAGCTTCCTTTTGAATAATCAGTCCTCACTTCTTTGAGGATGAAAATGGGAATTCCATTACTGTCACATCAGACCAATATGTCTAAATGACTAAGGAATTTTTGTCTCTCCAAGTCACCACTGAAAAGTCTGAAATCACACCAAACAGTATGGGGAGCAACCAGCCATAGGGTTAGGCGATCAATGGATGCACTTTAACAAGTTTCCATCAGGAGTGGCAACATTCCGTGGCCTGCGAGATTGCCAGCATGCCATTTATTCTACTGGGGATATTTTGAGAGTAAGGTGTACAATGATCCACCCCCATGAAGCATCAAAACACTCAGTGTTGGTGTAATTTCTCTTCACATTTTACACTGTGTAATGGAAAACGTAAAAACTTGACTTCAAAAGTGTGCAAGTTGAAATTGTCGCCATATTCAGGGCATAGTGTTCAAAAACTTGTAGTTTCTGCGTCTAGTTAAATGCTATTATGTATACTTTGAATTTAGTGTAAATGTTAATTTTACAATCCATAAATAAAAACAAACTGAATTTTTAAAGTCACCCATATTATTATTTTATGTTTTGATTTCTCATTCAAAACAAGATCGTAATTTTCTTTTGTGGCTTTATATATTTCAAACCGTTCAAGGGTGTCTAACTTACGTGATTTATTACGATCTCGTTTTGAATGAGAAATCAAAACATAAAAATAATATTTTATTTAATAGAATTAATGATATAGAGCGAGAACGCAGCTGTAACAGATTGATAGGAAAGATTGAAGGTCAAGTTGGAGTCGACTAATTTTGCCGTGCATCGCAGTCCTGTACAGGTGGGTAACGTTCGCGTATCGTGTGTTCCATATTTATTTTGAATGTTTTGAGTGTTTAAATGTTTTTGTCCCTTCATGTGTGTTGTTTTATCATTTGACAAGATGTGTGAACATCAATATATGTAGTTTCAACAATATTTTAAGGATCTGATGATGACATAACAGTGTCGAAACTCGAGTTATCCTAAACTTGGATATATAAGAAGTGTGACGAAAGGTAATTAACCTATTTTTATAACTACATATTGTAACAGTACAAATAAATATAAAATAAAACAGAAGAAACTAAACCCCGCTTATTACTATCTACACTCTTATTCAATTTATTATCCTCTAACACTACATTTTATATATGTCACCATTATTATTCATCATATCATTATTATAGTTATCACTTATACTAACATCACCTACCTTAGTGTTCCCAACCTGGTCGTCTTTGTTCTCATTATATTTGCCTTCATCTCTTTTCCACTTTTCATTTCGTTCTTTCATATCATTAATAATGTCATTAATAATATCAAATAATACCCTTTGTTGTTTCACTTCCCCCATTAATTCATGTAAAAAGTTTATAACTTCAACATTAGATCTACTACTACCTGCTGACACTGGGGTAGAGTGTATTCCGGAATCGCTCATTACAGCAGAGTCAGTTAAACTAATTTCATTTTCATCATCTGCCATCTTTTTGACTTATATAACTTACTTACACAAAATTTTATAAAAAATTTTTTAGATACAATGTTTTATACTACCAATCATACTACAAAATGACATAACGTCTTATAACCTCTATGATAATACAACAAACGCCATATACCCAAATCTATCTCTGTATCTTACGTAGGCCTAACTTATATAAAAAAAGTTTATATAAGCATCCTGGCAGGGTCACCAATTGTAACTGTAAGAATAAACGTAAAAATAAACAGAAAAAGCTTAATTCCGCTTATTACTATCTACGGCTTACCTTTACGCAGAAGATTCTCAAAGTCCCCGGGCCGCCACCACCTTTTCAGGAGGAACTCCCCTTAGAAACAATTTTGATAAATAAATTATTAACAACTTAATTAAAATCCAGGGCCGTCTAGGCGAACTTGTTGATACAGAGATAAGGTTATGAGTAGTGGTGTAATAATTCAACTAACACATGATTACAATAAAATCATATTTTATTTTAATAGACATATTATTAATTTCTTTTTTAATGTTATAAAACAAAAATTATAAAACAAAAAAGTTTTAAGACAAAAAGTTTTAAACGCAAATCAATACTTTATAACCCCCCTTTTGTTTGTTTCTTTTTACATATTTTAACAATACAAATTGCCAATTTAAATGTATTTTAAATTGTATAGTGGTAAAGCTCATACAACTTTACTGATAACATGTATTTATAAATGGATTAAATAAATAATTACTTTAATTTTATCCACTAAGTGATCTTCTTTTACTAAATTACAACATGTTTCAGGGCTTATATCCCCATCTTCAGGTAAAAACAAAATCTACCCTATTGTTAGGGTTTCGTTAAAAAGTTCACGAAGACACAAACACATAACACACTTAAATAAATTAACACAGAACATCGAGTTCGCATCGGAACGCGCTACAACCGAACCAGTGCACTGGCCGAAGTCCGACTTCCAACTGATCCGTACATGCTATTCACGGTTTATTTTCATTGCTGTGTCATATATGTTATTTGACTTGAGTGACAATTGTTCATTAAGTACCTGACTTTTATTCATTCTTAAGGCCTTGTAAATTTCAAATTCTTCTAGTAGTTGACCCTTTTTACCTATATGTAAAGGTTCCAGATTCTCTTTAAATCCAGTGTATGTATGATTCTCATTTGTTAGGTGTTGTGCGTAATGCGATACATTAGTATTGGGGAACTTCTTAGGTAAATGTTCTTTGAATCTCTTGGAAAATTTTCTCCCCGTCTGGCCTATATAGATTTTATCGCATTCATTACACCGGATCCTATAAACACCGGAACAATCCTCTAGTAATGCTGCGGTATGAGGCTTAAGTATATTTGTTAATTTATTCGTGGTCCTGAACGAGACAATAATCCCTAGCTTTTTTAGTTCATTATGTAGTATATTAGGTAGTATGTTCGTATATCTAGCGGCAACATATTGGGTTTTATCTTTAATTTTGTCCGATCGTTTTAATTTATTAGCGTGTTTATATATTATTTTATCAATCATTTTACTATTGTAACCATTCACTATTGCTATATGTTTTATTATATTAATTTCATCGTTATAGTCTTCTATGTCCATCGGTACATTCGTCAATCTATGTGCCAGTGTGTTAAAAGTTGCCATTTTCTGTGTATAAGGATGATTGGAACTAGCATGTATGGCTATATCAGTTGTCATTGGCTTTCTATATATTTTAAAGCTAAGGAGGTTATTACGTTTATATGTGGTTACGTCCAGGAAATTCAACATATTGTTATACTCTACTTCCATAGTGAATTTAATATTACTGTTTATGCCGTTCAAAAAAGTAAGCAATCCGTCTATCTGTCTAAGAGTACCACCAAAAATTAAAAATGTGTCGTCTACGTACCGTGTGTACGAGATGATTTTATTATATAACTTGTTTTTATCAGAAAGTATGTACTTGTTCTTATAATGATTCATGTAAATTTCCGCTAAAATTCCACTCACCGGAAAACCCATGGCCAGCCCATCTTCTTGGATAAAAAACTTGTTGTCGTGTGTAAAGTAATTCTGTTGTATAACAATTTTCAATAAAAATATAAGTTCTTCAATTTGTATCTGTTTTAAGACTTTTGTTTTGATTAAAAGTCTCTCGAGAATATTTACCGTCTCTAACACGGGTATGTTCGTATACAAATTCACTATGTCCATAGAGATCAGTTTATGGTTAGGCAGTACTTCAATGTTTTTAACTTTGTTTATAAATTCTATTGTATTTTTTACACTATGTATGTTGTCCATTACTAAGCTGTTTTTGATAATTATTTGTAGCTTTTTGGCTACATTATAGCTTGGGGCAGTTGTATAACTTATTAATGGACATATTGGTATATTAGGTTTGTGTAACTTTGGTAGTCCTCTGAAAGCAGGCGCTTTCGGATTTATATTTTTGATACGTCGTCTAGTTTGAGCATCGAATAAATTAACACATTTATTCACCACTGAATTTATGGCTCTTGTATATTTAATGGTGGGGTCATTATTTAGGGTCTTAATATTATTTTCATTTATAAAATCATAGCATTTTTGTGTGTATTCAGTTTTATTGATGATAACTACTGTACTACCTTTATCAGCTTTAGTTATCATTGCGTCAAAATTTTATAATTTGCGTTTGATGTTCTTCGTGATTTTAGTTTCATTACTAGACCTCATGTTAAGCATCCTACCCGACAGTAATGTACGATTTAATTTATAGTTGATTGCCACCTGTGTATCATTCTGAATTTCCTGGTTTTTTATTTGTTTAATGACGGCTTCTGCATTTACGACTTCTCTTATTAACATGTCTTTTCCATAATCAGATAAATTATGCTGTAAACCCTTAGATAATAAACAACATTCTTCATTAGATAGTTCAATGTTGGTGAGGTTAGCTACACGCTTATAAAATTTGTGTTTACAAATTATGTTATCTGCTTTGTTTTGCTCGCGGTCCAATTTATCATATTTCTTGTTGTGTCTTGATACAATCGAAATAGCAATGTTTCTTATCTGTCTGTGAATAACTTCTAAAACTTCGTTAATTATGATCGGGTGTATCGAATCCAGGACCCTCAAATGCGCATTAAATAACAACTTGTTCAGATAATTTTTCTTTGTGTACAAAGCCTTAATTTCTTCCTTAAGCCAAAGCTTCTGTGCTTTAATTTTAGTGTTAGAGGCTATCGCATATCATACTCTGTAATTACCGTTACCTGGTTGGTTATTCTGGTTGTTCCCATAGTATGTCTGATTACCCTGGTCGTTGTTTGGCTGGTTACCCCTATAATGGTTGTTGTTATTCGTATTAAAGTTTCTATTTTGATTATTGTAGTTATTATTCTCGGGGTTATTGTTCATCATATTGTGGTCGGAGGGGGGGGGGGGGACAGGGAAGCAGAATAAAACCATAAGAAAACAAGTATCACTGGACATAACCAGCCAGAACATAACCATACCAATGGTATTCCTGGTAGCGAATGGTTTACCTTTTAATGTGTTAATAGGATGCGACGTGCTACGACAGCATTCTGCAGTAATAAACTTGCAACAAGGGCAATCCCAAATAGCAACCATACACCTGCGGTACTGAACCAAGAGCCAGTCTTGAAAAATTATTTTTGTAGCAACAACAGAATACCTGTAATAAACATTTATGAAGATAACACCTATTTGATACACTTGAGGAGATCAGGACATTTCAAAGGAGTAGGCCAGACCACCACATAAGCGAAGAAGATCAAGGGAGTTTACAACCAAGCTTCAATAAAGAAATTCCACAAGGATGGTCAATAACTCATCAAAATGAAATCGACAAAATTCCAAAATAATATTTTAGAACCGACAAAATTCTAAAATATAAGTAAGAACAGCTTACATCACTATTTAGAAACTATATGAGGTGAATAAACAAACAACAGAACAAAGTGAAAGTAAGAAATAATAGCACAAGATAGTTAGAAAGGATATGTTAAAATAAACAAATATAAAACAATCAAGACATGCTAAGACAAATAATAAAATGGTAAAGAATATAGAATATTAAGAGAGTAAAGAAATGGTATAAGGAAATATAACAAACAAATACAATAAGTAGCTGAAGCAAAAGAAGGGTAATCAACAGATGAAAAGAAAGGAAAAAATGTCTAAAATAATTAAAATGATCACAAGAAGAAAAGAAAAACAGACTATTTAAGAGTTGGAAGTAATGAAATTAATAAATAAATGAAAACAACCAAATGTGTGAGTATATAACAGAATATAGCAAAGGAATAGCGGAAGGAAGAATGAGTAGGGAAAGTTAAAATGATCTGAAGGACAATAAAGTGAACAATCCCCAAAATATTATTATTATTATTATTGAGAGTCACAAGATGATTACCTTTTAAGGTTTATTTATGAAGATTGACGGAGAATAGTTCAAGCAATCAATTAACTGAGAAGAGATGATGTTCCTCTGATCTCAGAAAAAAGTAGTAATGGACGACAGAGTATTGGTAGCCAAGAGAGCCCACCCGATTTGATGCCAGCTACAAAGTGTTAGGGAGAATTAGGGAAATTATGTATTACAGGGAGAACTCACAAATGAGAATAAGTAACTACAGATCTAAAATAACCACATAATAAGGAATGAAATAAGTAAGATGAGAAACCAGAAGGAAGAGATAAACATGAAGAATAAGGGAGAAAAAAACAACTGATAATTTCATAAAAAACTATGTGAGTGTTTTACAAATTGATCAACTTTAATGGCGAGTGGTGAGGCATTATGTTACGATACCAAAAGCAGCCCAATACAAGGGAAGATAAACCCTAGAATACAAAGTAAAAAGCATGCAGCTAAAGGTAGATAAAAGAAAAATTAACAATTTTAAATAAATAGCACTAGAAAGACTGTAACGTATAGAACTAATTGAAACTGAAGATAGTTGGGTTGAAAAAATGAATAAAATTTATATCAAACTGGGGAATTTAGTTATCAGGATAGAGAGAGAATAGTACAGGTAGTAGATAGAAATAAATTAGTTTTTTTTCAGATAAACCAGGTCTAGTAAAAGGTTTTAAGGGTAGATTAATTGTTAAAGAAAAGACACCTTTCGCGCCTAAAGCGTATCGGGTACCATACTCTAAAAGGGAGTTGGTACAAGAAGAAATAAACAAAATGTTAGCCGAAGGAATAATAGAAAAATCCACCTCACCATACTCCAACCCTTTAGTAGTGGTGACTAAGAAAGACTTATCAATAAGACTATGTTTAGATGCTAGACAAGTAAATAAAATAATTATTCCAGATAGAGAATCACCAGAACC
Source organism: Magicicada septendecula (assembly GCA_034769895.1). Lineage (NCBI taxonomy): Eukaryota > Metazoa > Arthropoda > Insecta > Hemiptera > Cicadidae > Magicicada > Magicicada septendecula. Next base: position 184,229,165 of record CM068371.1, on the reverse strand, counting down.
GGTGGGCAAAATTCTGCAACGTTTTAGTGGTACTAAATACATCACTGCCTTGGACTTGACGGCTGGGTACTGGCAGATCAAATTAGAGGAGAGGTCTTGCAAGTATGAGGCCTTTCTATATAATGGAAGAAATTATCAGTTTTGTAGATTGCCTTTTGGACTGAACGTAAGTGTATCAATTTTTATTAAGTGTTTGGACTACGTGTTAGGGAGAGAAATTTTAGAGTTTACAACTGTGTATGTGGATGATATAGTAATAACTTCACCAGATATTAATACACATTGTGAAAGACTAGATAGAGCAAGTTAAACTAGATAGACATGTTGAGCAAGTTACATGAATATGGAATAACTGTTAAATTTAAAAAATCAGTTTTTAAGGGAACAGGTCAATTTTTTAGGCCACATAATTTCAGCTTAGGGTATCAGTACAGATCCTAAAAAAGTAGAGATAATACAAAATTTTCCAGCACCCAAGAATATTAAACAGCTGCAAAGTTTTTTAGGTCTGTGTAATTATTATAGGAAATTCATAGAAAAGTATTCCTATTTAACTGTACAACTGGGGCATTTATAAAGGTAATCAATGCCAGTGGGGTTTACCAGAGCAAACTGCATTTGAAAAAATAAAAAATACATTTTTAACCACTGTCATATTAGCTCATCCTAATTTTATAGAACCATTTTACATACACATCAATGCATCCGACATAGCTTTGGGGGTAGAACTATTTCAATTGGATGGGGAAGGTAATCATAATGTGATAGCTTTTGGTAGCTAGTGAAAAGAACTATTGTAATGTTACAAATTTTGTTAAAATTTAATTTCAAATACAAATACACTCCTATTTGTTTTTGAATAGCCCCACGTTGCAGGACGACATTATATGTAACATTACAAATTGCAAATTTAATATAATTTAAATTTGTGGAGCCCCACGATCTTGGAGCGCCAAATTTATGCAACGTTACATATACATAAAATAGGCGTGACCGGTCTCACGTTCAAGATTGACAAATTACATAACAATATAACATTTAAATTGGGTTTCAGGTGTATCTGCAATAAGAACTCTAAGTAACTTGAAACGGTAATTAAAATTTATTTGATACTATTAAAAAATGTGCACATGGCACTGACTTCGATTTAAAATATTCGTTATTATTTGTTGTTATGCCGTAAGGCTTAAGCTATATACATCCTTACTGACTAAATATTCTATTCTACTAATTATTGTATAAAAGAAAAATCTCATTTTCAGACTACTCAGTCAATTAATGTGTCTCAAAATATCAATATTTAAATCTCTTTTTCTATATTGTAATGTACTCAAATATTAATAGTTATTGAATTTATCTTTTGTTTCTCAGTACTGTTTTCTCAAATACTAATTGTTTTCATTTAAATGCTTTGTAATCATTTATATCATATTAATTTGAGCTCTTGTTACGTTAATCGTATTTCTAAAACATCTATGATTTTAATTCTACTTTACAAGAAACATTGCTCTTACTTTTAAATAAAATAGAAATGTCTTTAATTGTCTTTGAGTTCTTTGTATGATTAAGATATAAATAAGTTGTTTATCACCTTATTGTCGTCAATCATATTCGATCATTTTTTGATCCATCGGTATTCGTCCTCGTCTCGCCTCCAGCGTCGGCTGTCTCTCTTCTCCTCTTGTCCAGCGTCGGCTGTCTCTCTTCTCCTCTTGTCCAGCGTCGAATCACTCTCTCTCTGGTGTCGAATCACTCTCTGGAACTCTCCTCGTGCTGTTTCTGACGTTAATGGATCTTCTTATGTATTTCTTCTTATGTACTGATGTTATTAATTAAAATGATTGTCTTTACAACTTAGTTGCATAGTTGTACATAACTGGAACATTTAAAAAAATAAATACGCCGTGCTGATGGGCATAAGCTCCCGCTGCACCGTGGATGATTTAAGAAAGAGAACCACTGTAGCTTGCGTGTCCTATTAGAAACGACAAAACACAACAAGAACGAAATCGACATGTTAGAAACTGTCTCTGGATTCAGTTCCCCCACTCTTTGTCAAATTCGCTATTTTTTATGTTTCTGCGAATTGCAGAGTCCTGTAAGTATACTCTTATACTTATAACTATTTTTACAACACATGTTCACTGTAATTTTGGACATTTCAACTTAACCCTTTCGATTTGTACACAGTTACTTGACTATTACACTCGTACGGTGTGTCACTTTCGCGTGGTTTTCGTACACAGTATTTAGTAAATTTTATTACATTTTATTGTGCTTTTGGATTTTAATTCTTAATTATAGTTTATGAATAATTACGGAAAAACAGTAATTGTGCAATTATTCATCTTGGGGTGGCAAACTCGCCTGCAGAGACCTGCGTTCACACACACTAGCAAAATACTGGTGTACACACTTTCAGTTACATTTGTGTGTGTGTGCACGTCGATTCAGGTCGAAACACCTGTTCATATTTTTGTCTGAGCCAAGCTTGCAATCCCTGACATGCTTATTTCTAATATATTATTAATTATTTACAGTTTATTAGGTAAATTTAAATTTTTATATTTCATGCTCAGTACATCACTTATTTGTACTGTCGCATTATTCCTCTGCTTGGTAACAAAAAAAAAATTTAATAAATTAATTTATTATAATTTTTTTTTATTTATTTATTATTATTATTTGCAAAAAAATGTAACAAATAATAAAGAATAATATTCGTCATTTCACCCTTAATTGGAGTGTATATAAATGTCTTACCTCCCCTCTTCGTACGCTCACTGCTCGTGACCTTGTAGTAGGGTGGCTTCAACAAACAGCTGATCTGACTGGTTTCATTGACCTCATTTTTTTCATGTGTAGAACTTCCTAAATGACGTTGCGTGGAATTTACCAATTTCTTTCTTCTGTATCTCATCATATACGATGAAAGTGTTCTGTCCTACTCGCTGTCTTAACGTATACGGTCCATTATAAAGTCTGAAGAATTTCTTCGCCGTATTATCACTCCGTTTTCCCACTGGATTTGCTTTGAGTAGTATACTTTCTCCCACGTTGAATTGTTGTAGCTTGTGAGTTAGATTAAATCTCTCTACTCTCTTGTTACCCCTTTCTATTATCCGTTGCCTTGCGTATCCAATTTTCACACTTATTGGTACAGGTACATTTTGGTTATTAGGTTTGTTTATATACTTAGTCCAAAATCTGTTTGGCTTCTTATCTTCTTCTAATTCCATTGGAGTGTATCCTGTTGCTTCACTATAATTTTCATTAATGGCTTTTTCAAGAAATGGTAAATATTCTGCCCATTTATTGTGTTGATCATGGCAATATATTCGTAAATATTTACCTAATTCTTTGTTAACTTTCTCAGCAAGGTTTCCTTGACGATGTCTTATGGATGTGAGTACTGGTTGTATTCCATTTTCCTTTAACGTCCTCTCCCATTTTTCACTTTGGAATTGTACACCTTTATCACTGAATACCTTCTTCATTTTTCCATATAACGGAATATATTTCTGCAGTAGTATCTTTAGAACAACTTTGGTTGTGGGTCGCATAATTGGGTACAGTCGGACTGCCTTGGAAAACACATCGATACATACCAATATGTGCTTCACACCTCGACTTGATCGTGGTAATGGTCCCAGAAAATCCACTGCAATTAGCTCTCCTTTGTTCTCCTTCTGTATACTCTGCATTCCTACATATGTGTGTAAATTCGGTCCTTAATTTTACATTATGTTACTCATACATTCTTACCTTCGCTTCTAATCTTCCTTAGCTCTTTTCTTAACATGACATTACTTTATCTAATACATTACTTACACACTACATTAACATTCATTACCTTTTATTACATTTCTTTAACATTACCTTTCTGATCGCTACTACTTCCTTGAAATACATTTCCGTAACAGAATACTCTTTTTGCTTGTAGTGTGTCGCATGATCGGTTACAGAGGAACTGTCTTGGAAAACAACGATATTTTTCTCGAAGTCCTTAATCCTAAGTAGTCTCTGCCCTTATGACTTTTCACTCTCGCTTTCTTCTGTGTCCTTGTATCTTCAATAAGTGTTCGCTTGATCAGTCGTTCTAACAATTATGGCAATTATTGCTCATCTTAATCATTTCTTCATATTTATAACATATCAATAATAACATTCCTTACCATTTCTTCTTAAATATTTCTCTACAATAGCATTCCTTACCATCAATAATACATTTCTTAATTATACTCTCTTATATTATTATTAATAATTAATAGTAATATTATTTTTCTCATTTAAAAACAATTATTTATTTTCGGGTATTGAGTTCGGTTCGGTGTGTCGTTTGAACTGACACCCCTCATTATAACAATTGGTTGTTGTACACAGGAAATTCATTGTGTTCACCCTCGTGTAAGCAACGTCCGCGTTCCATTGTATTATTGCCTCGTTACCTTTCCGTTGCATTGCTGCGACGTTTGTGTGCGTACTTACCTTGTGAACGTTTGTTTTGATCATATAAGTCACCTGTTTAATGTGCAACGTTTTCATCTTGCCTGTCGGCCACTTAAAATCTACCCTCTTTCTCTCGTTACAAATGCTTCGCTCTTTCTCAATTCTCTCGTCACTAGTTTGGTTGAGTGAACTTACCTGAACAGCTGTCGACGGTTTTTTCATACGTCGTTTATGATAACCTCTGTAGTTTTCATACTTACAGTTATAATTATCGTTATTATAATTATCGTGCGTATATCTAACATTATATTTACCACAATTTTGCGTAGTGTTTCATCTAGATAACTTACTACGTTTCTTGTTATACCTACAGTGATATTTATCTCCGTAAGTGTTGTGCCTTAAGTGTTTCACCTTATGTGACTTACTAGTGTGCGTGTGACTCACAATAGGGATATCGCTATTAATAAGGTATGTTTTATTAACCTTTATTTGCTTCTCCTCCTTAATGTTAATTACTTTTTTATATTTTCGTTAGTAATTACACACGTATTTTCAATTAGTATGAATTCTTCACATACTATCTTTTCACATATTAGCTCCGTTTGTTTATTAATTAGGGCTTGCACGAACTCGGCAAATTTTACCTGCTCTAGTAAAATCAAACGCACGAATTCGGCAACTGTCCCAAAACCGTCCCCTGAGCAAACGCACGAACTCGGCAACTGGGGGATGGGAGGTGAGTAAAGGCCTACTTCCAAGAAAAATCACTAGCGCAAGGGATAGTAGAAAAATACTAGGAATAAATTTATTTCGTCCTTATAAAGCTTAAATTAAAACGAATATTTTGTAAAATAGTTTTTAATTCTGTTTTAGCCATCAAAAGTGAAATATGTTTTTATTTAAATTTACTGGACTGGACGCCTCATCGCAGTACCAAATTTAAAAATCACAGCGGCACGAAGTTCACAGCAAAATACACTGCAATGCAACCTCTTCTCTTATCTAGGCCAGTTCACTGCACGTACCAGTGTCTTTATAGTTTTCTTTGAATTTGTACCACCTGTATTGATTTGTACATGTGTTAAAAATGGATATCCTGCAATACCCAAGATGTTATCTCAAGTGCACTTCGTGGTCTAAAGAGTTTGCGCACTCACATAAAAAATCTAAATATAACACGTGTAACAAAAAGTTGCAGTTATTTTAAGTCATTCATTGGTTTGTAAAGAAAAAAAAATGTTGTGTACTAAAACATGTTTAATGAAGATAAATCATAATTTTACTGTATTATCAGTTTACTACAAATGCTGCTTATTTACTAGCACATATGAAAATATCACGACAAAGTTTGAGTAATAAAAATATACAAACGTAAGCACATAACAATGAAAGATTCTACAACCACTATTAAAACTTAGTAGTGTAGTGCACTATTAAATTAAGTTAAGCAGAAAGAATCGATTCAAAGTAAAAACTTTTTTACAGTAAAAAATAATAAAAACAGTAATAAATAATGCTACCAGTCACAAAGGGTGCAGTAGAATTAGTAAATGGATAATAATACTTACTATTACGTATTAAAATATCACACAATATTTTTAAAAACAACACCTGAATAAACCCCTGTTTATTCACAAGTATAAACAGGGGTCCTATTTTTTTGTCGCAGCTACTACGTACGAAACACATTTTACAAACTGTAGTTTAGTGATATCACCACATTTGAGCTGATCTAATTTATTTTGAATGTATTCTTGCCTTTTTTTAGTGTCCGAGTCTGTTTTTATTATATGGCCACTTTTGCGCTGTTTATTCTGATGTACGTGTCGATCTGTTAATCCTTCAGACTTTTGACGAATCTATAGATGTTGGGATGAGGAGATTCACATGCAGATTTGAACCATGAGTGAAAACTTTCACAGGCGTTCGTTGTCCTCGACAATGAAGCTGAATCTTCTGCCCAAATGTTTGGTGGAAATATTGCAGGTCCTTCTTCATCAATGTAGTTTTCGGTTAAATAATCTGAAAATTTGGTGAGTTTTTCATCTTGTGGTTGAATGCTGATCAAGTCACTGAAGACTTCAGGGACGTCTTTGGGATTCAAATAAGTTAACCCAAATATGTAGTGCAGCCACTGGCCCTTTTCGTCATCATTCCTTTTGTATACGGTCGCCAAACCTAGTTTCTGTATCTTTCGCCACCTGAAACGCAAAAAAAAAATTTAGTGAACTAAGAAATTGAGTGAAATGAAATGAATAAATATATTTGATTGCAATCGATATATTCTTTTCGTAAGAAATCCGAAACTATCGGAATTCAATTTCAGCTAGTTGATTACGTTTTCTAAAAATTTGTAAAAATAACTATGATATATACGGTACTTAATAGGTGGTATCATTGTATTAAGTTTAATGATAAATGTAATATCAATTTTAATTATATACTGTTTCCCGGTAACAACAGGAACGTATCAAAGCTTGAACGCGCTACGAGGCCTCATCACGGTCAAACGGCTGAACGGATTGGAACCAAATTTTGTATTCAAACAGTGCCCAGCATGTAGATGGTTGTTATAAAAAATTTTATTTTTAAATTTTTAATTAAATTTTGCATCCAAACACTTACCAACATGTAGATGGTTGTACAAATCAAGTAGAAGATTGATTTTTATTATTTTCATTTGAATTACATAGCAATAGTTATATATTTGTATTAAATAGCAATAGTTACATGCAATAAAATTTAATTTTAAAAAAGATATTTTTTTTTTTAATCTTATGATGAAGATCTGTCCGTCCATCCGTCCGACCGTCCGTCATTCCGGGCTAGATCTCAGGAACTAATCGACCGATTTTGATGAAATTCGGCAAAGGACATTTTTCAATAATTTTGTCGAGAAAAATTAATGTCTCGGGCTTGCCGGGCCATTATGCTACCCGTTTCCATTACACCAGTTATTTTTATGCGTATGTATTTTATAATAATTACTTTGAAATTTAGGTAAACTAACATAATCTTCAGATAAATTGATGATTTTCTAAATTCTATGCATGTCATATTAAAATGTTACACATCATAATGAAATAAATTTATGTCCCCCATCTTTTTCCCATACCTTACCACGTTGAAGATAGAGGAACTCCAACTTTCAATCAATATTTAGATTTCAATCAATATTTAAAGATTGGTTTTTCACTCAAAATTATAATTTTTACAAAAAAGAATTTCTCAAAAGCAGTCAAGTAATGTATCATTTTAAAGGCCCAGATATATCATAAATATTTTTAAGCTAGATTTAAGATATTCCTTAACCTAAACGAAATGGTGGCCAGGTTTATAGTAAATATATTTGGATCTCAGTAACTATAAAACGGGTTAGTTCCTCGTTGGATCCCTGTTAGTCTGTTCATGGCAGAAAAACACCATGAGTAAAACATGTTTTAATTACATGTTCCATAAAAAAATTATAACAACAGGGGTGTTCACAGAAATGTTGAATACAAAAAATAAACGTGCATAACTGTTGCTACTCCCTTGAACATAGCGTAAATTATAAAATTTTAATCCCGTAGAAAAGTATTAAAATTTAGTAGTTGAACTTACTAGGCTTGAGCCAGATGAAATCGACAGCCAACGATCTTGATTTCTGGAAAGGCCGCCTTAATACTTTCATGTATTGATATTTCAAAATCAATAACTATAGTACTTGGTTTAAAAATAAGTTTCCTCTTCTTGCATTCATTTTTTAGAAACTCCAAAATATTGAAATATGTGTCCTTTCTTTTTGTCTTTCAGCAGGCTGAATGCAAGTGGAATATAAAAACCCCCCGCATAACTGTGGATATTAAATATCTGCTGAAAATGCTTTGGCGCATGCTCAAAAGTGCCATCCATCAGAAAAGTTTCCTGTTCACATAGATATTTTAGATTCGAATCTGTTGAAAAAACTACAAAACCTTTTTCTTTGTCATTTTTAGAAGAAAATTTTCTTCTTTTGTGGTTGTTATGTCCATTTGATTTAAAGCCAACTGGAGATCAGTTGCAGATTTAGGTAGTTTTGGCAGGCTCTTTAACCTAGCATGAGTTATATTGTTTCTAATCAATCTGACATCGTGTCTCGTTAGTGTGTCTAGGGTTGACGGACTGTCACCTATTTCCTTCCGAATAAGCTTAGATGGTCTTTCATCTAAGCTTTCACCTTTCCTTTTGATTGAGTTTGAAATTGATTTCCTATTTATATCTTTTTCTTGAAATGGGTCATGATCGTGAATACCTTCTAGGCGTGAGAATAAGTTTTCACTACCTACAGTAAAAAGTTTAACACTACACTTAGAGTTTCTCCCACAGCACCTCCATCCACGTTTTTCTGTCCCGTTAACAAAGCGATACGGCTTGAATTTAAAATTATTGCACATGAGGTGAACATTACCGCGCTCTCTAAAAATAGTCTGTAAGACATGCCTCTCTTCCATTTCTCAATATTTAATAAATAAATAACTAATTGACACACTCTATGCTACCATAAGTGTTAACTATTAGGTGTCCTGACCTGTAAACACCTCTCCACAGTAACTAATGCATTCCAGCAAGACTTGGAAAATCCAACGGTATTGTCTCCTGCCTCCATTGCAATGACTCAAGGTCGCATCAGAGAATCGGCCTTAGATGACCCCACCCCCTTGCTTCTGCTACCTGAGGAGAGAGTTGCCGAGTTCGTGCGTGGGATTAACTGACCCTTTTCCCCAACCTTATTTTTTGCTACTTAGAGTTGCCGAGTTGGAGTCAGCCCTCTCATACCAAACCTATTTATAACATTTACGGCATTCTCAAACACGTCTATCACCGCATTACTCTCAGAAACTACTGCTTGGTTATAGTAGGTAAAACTGTAATCAACAGTTAGTGATGCTAATTAACATATAACTTTATATATTACGATCTACAGTAGTCTGATTAGTACACGTAGTAATAACGTGATAGGGAATCAGTTTTGGTATTAAAATTTTAATGGCATAAGTTGTTTCTAAATCTATTCCTATTGTAAATACAGTAGACTACTTACATTTATTCCACGTACAGTAGCATATATATTTTTTTATTTTGGGAAAATAATTTAAATTATACAGTAGATTTACCAAAGACATGTAAAGTTAAATTTATACACAAATTCACGTTCCTCTTAAAGTTTGGAAAACCTTTTAACCATTTTGTCACTGCATAAGCACTTTGTTTACGCCAGGCATACTAAAATTTTTCGGGTCACAGTTACATTATAGAGGGTTGATCAATACAGTTCTTTGACTCAGCATCTTCGGAGGGTTTAAATATTTTATTAACATTGTAAAGTTAGATTATACTTTTTACATTTTGAGTGCAAAAACAAGCTATCTGTGTGTTATTTGTCTTTATGTGCAAATAGAGAAATGCAAATGGATAGTTTAAACTGAAGTAATAGGTATTAAATATACATTTAACAGTAACATCTAACATATATCATGTGTTGTCACATGTTACAATTTTGTGAATTCTTTTGTAAAATACTGATTGTAAGTTTAAATTATTTATGAGTAGAATTAAATGTAGTTTTCTTATTCTGTATACCAGTGGCGGCTCGTCAGGTGACGCAGGTGAAGCGCTGCTTCACCTAAAATAACTGGTTCAGTGTGTTTCTTTTTACACAAAATTATTTTCAATTTTGTGTTTAAAAATATTTTTTTAAATTAAATTTCGTCTGTATAATAATTAAAATAACATTTACACGCGATGGAAATAGGTTACAGAAGCTGGACATCGCTGCGATCGTAAGCCTACTGGTGGCGGAAAGCGCTGAGACCGTAGAAGCAGCTTTCTGCAACTTGTATACTGCATCAGTTCATACGTCACTAACACTGCTTGGTTTATGACGGTTGCCATGACAACGTATAGCCGTACTCAGCGTTCCCCCACCCACGTGAAGCAGTGTCGTGTTGTTTCTCAGTTGTGTACGTATACAGTGCTTTACCTATCCAGCGCGTTTGTTTTGTTCATTGTATTTGATCGTGTGTGAAGTTTTTACAGAATGATTCCTTCATATGACCCAGTATGTGTTTTATTAGAAACACCATTTTCAAGATGGAATAATGATGATAAGAAGAACTTTTAAGCTGTTAAAAACCTATGCCTATATTGAAAGTAAATAAAGGGCAAGGTGTACAATCGCAACTTTAAACAAAATTGGTATTCAACGTTCGAGTGGTTGTGTGGCAGTTATTATTTAAATAAACTTTTTTGTATGCCCTGCTTAATTATTAGTGTTAAATCAAGTGCGTGGAATAAGAACGGCTTTGATGATTTCGGTAACGTTACTCGTGCTCTTTCCAAACATGAAGGTTCTTCTGAGCACATGCTTTGTGCATTGAGTTTTTCAAAACTAAAGAAAAATTTAAGTACTATCGAGGATGCTTTGAAGGAAAATTCTAGGTTGTATATTAAACACTTCAATGACAACGTTCGGTTTAACAGACATTTCATGCATCTTCCTATTCGTGCAGTTCTTTACTTGGGTAAACAAGAATTAGCATTTCGCGGTCACCACGAAGAGTTATCATCTATTAATCGCGGAAATTTTAAAGAACTGCTAGAAACCTTCGTATCGATAAGCCCTGTAAATATTCAAGAACACTATAAAAAAATCTTACCCGCCTTTGCCGGCAATTCTAAGACTATTCGGAATGAAATAATTGACTGCATTTCACAATATATTGATGAGCACTTCGCAAAGGAAATAGAAGATAGTACATTTTATTCAATTCAACGTTCGGCTTAACAGACAATGTCCACAAATCTCAATGTAGCATCATAATTAGATACGTCATTCCCGGAGGAAAGCTGGTGGAAAGATTTTTGTTATTTTATGATGTTAGTTCCAGTCGGACTGCCGACACACTGTTTCACGTTGTGTTATAGTCCCTCGAAAAATTTGACTATAAATCAAAACTTATTCCCCAGTGTTTTGATGGTCAGGGGAATTAAATTGTCTTCAGGCAAAAATCAAAGAAGTAGTGCCACAAGCGGTTTTTGTTCACTGCATGGCGCATCGGTTGAATCTAGTGCTACAACAAAGCTGCAACATCATTTCGCAATGTCGGATATTTTTTGCAACTGTTAACGGTTTACCGTCTTTTTTCCACAGTTCTGCTAGGCGAACTTACGCAGTAGACACAGTCGTTGGAAGACGAATCCCTACTTCCGTTATTACGCGATGGAAGTCTAATTCCAAAATTGTGAATAGCCTACTATATATAACGAATGGGATTCATTAAAAGAAGTATTCACTAAAATTGTGAACGATTCAAATTATGATCAAACATCAATTAGGCAGAGTGATGGCTTCTTAAATAAATTTAATGATTTTGAATTTACGCTTTAGTTGTCGTTTTTAACGATATTTTTGGAGCCACGGATGCTCTCTTCCATGTGCTACAAAAGAATCATTTGACATTAATTTCTGTATCTCGCAAGTTAAAAATACGCAAACACTCATAAATAGCAAAAGAACTGATGATGCATTTATGAAAATTTTCGATTTAGCTGCTTCAAAAACAACAGTTCCAACTGAATACCATGAATGGCAGAAAAGAATTACACTCACACGAGATCAACTTTTTGAAAAATACAAAATTCTGTATTATGAAATTTTAGATAACCTTTCAGTACAAATAGCCACACGTTTTAATGATATGGAAAAGCTTCAGTTTGTTACATTAATGGATACTTCAAAGTTCGTAACGTATTTTGAAAACTTTCCCACGGATGCATTAAGTAACTTAAAGGTGTGCTACCCTAATCTCTTTACCGATTTCCAAAGACTGAAAAACGAATTACAGCTTATTTATGAGGATAAGCAATACAGACAAATGGAAACACTAAATTTTATGGAACTTTTAGCTGTCAACAGGAACATCTTTAAAGAAGCTTACAAACTGTTTTGTTTAATAGTAACTATTCCATCCAAAAGCGTTTCCGTAGAATGAAGTTTTTCTTGTTTAAAAAGAATAAAATCATACCTGCGCAATACAATGACAGAGGACAGACTTACTAACTTATCAAAAATTTCCATAGAAAAGGAACTGTTAAACGAATTAATTAATGTACAACCATTTTATGACGACATTATCGACAAGTTTGCATATTTGAAAGAGAGGAGAATTGATCTTGTGTTCAAGAAATAAAATGCAAGCCTGTAAGTACTTACTATTTTTAACTACTTTATTTGTAAATTTTATTAACATACTTTTCTTTTGTCTCCATATGTTATTCATGATTCCAAAACAGGAAGAAACATATACACATAAATGATTGGGGGGGGGGGGGGCTGCTACCGGTTCTGCTTCACCAATCCTCGAATCCACGAGCCGCTACTGCTGTATACCCAGTTGTGAGCTCAGAAATTTCTTCTTTATTCCTCGAAAAGGCATCATATGTCTTGATTATTTAAGCCAAGGTTTGAGCTTGGTTTTAAGGTTAGGAATGTAAATTTTAATTTCGAGATCAAAGTTTAACTTTGGAGTTCTCATTATATTCCAGAATTTCAAATTAGATTCGAAATTTCAGATCACAAGTGGGATTCCATCCAGAAACCATTGGAAACATGTTACTATGAGTGTGCTGTTTGCAAACAGTAAAAACAAGTAGTAGGTTAATAATTAACCATTAACAGTACTTGGTACAGATATACCAAAATAAAGTATACGTAAACTGAACTATACTCTTCTGAATTGCAAACTGAGATTAGGTAAATTGAGTAATCTTAAGGTAAAAGAGTAATGCACAACTGAATACATAACAATGGATATCTCTTGAAAAACTGTCCATATGAAAAAAACGCAAACATAATAGTTATAAAATAATTGTTTCTTGTTATTTAAAATTATTAAAAGACTTGTAAGCTAATTGTAATTTTCGAATCTAAGAAAGAAGCCAGTAAAATTTCCTACTGTAAACAAACATCCAAACGTGGCAATAATTTCCATAATTAGAACAGCTTTGAAGAACATGTTGGCAAACATAGACACTGAAACATTTAGGACAGGACTATATATTAACGAAAGTAAAATTAAATATATGGACGTTAACCAAAAAAATATGAATAATAACTACTTTACTACATTCAGTCATGCTAACGTTTTACCTACTTTGAAACTGAAATTAACAAAATATTAACAAGATGACTTATAAAATTAAATCACTTATACAAAATTCCAATCGCTGCTACTACGGATATAAAAAGTTAATGACATCTAAACTGATAGATAGAGAAATAAAGTTGACATCTCATAAAAAAGTTCATTACAAGACCATTTAAAAAGTCATTACAAAACCAATGGAAATGGTCATTAAGAAATCATTTAAAAAGTTTTATGAAATTTCTGTGTAATGTCCATTTGCAAAAATCACAAACGTAAAATCCTTTTCGCATCCAACGCAGTCGTTGTGTGCCCACATTTCGCAGATAAGACATTACACCCACAGTCCTCCTCGGTTATCTGCCAAAAGTAGACCCTCGCAGAACAGACAAACTGCTTCTTCATCACTGGGATTTTCTACTACGATTAGTGTTTCCAAGACAGATTCCCCAGAATCGATACCTGATTCACATGATTCCTCATGTGAATCATTAAGAAACTTCCTTTTCACCACCTGTCTTGTTTCAGTTTGTGTTTTCTTAGTAGGCAGTTGATCATCTTTTTTCTTTTTATCCTTCAGTTTCCTTTTCACTTCAGCTGAGTCTGACTTCTTTCTTTTTTCTCCAGCAGCCAACAGAGCATCTTTGTACGGATAGGATGTAATAAAAGCTGCCTTTCTGCCTTTTGAGGGTTTAGGACCTTTTGTTAGTCACTTTTCTCTTTGGTTCGGGAACAAGTAAGACATCTTTTGGAGATACAGTATGTCCGAGAATCCCCTCCTCCTTATCTTTACACAGACCGGAAGGCTCTGCCAATGCCAAATTTTTAGCAGATGGTTGAAATCTTGTTACGTGCACATTCTCCAAAACTGCTGAACTTGGAGTTCCAGCGTGGTTTGATTCTACACTTGCCACCGCAGATGCTTTTAACCATCTTTTTCTGTTGTGTTTCGGCACCTATGTTTTGTCCTCTTACTGCAGTAGTGGAGGGTTTAGGTCTTTTCCCTTTACCTTTGCAAGGTTTCCAAATCTAGTATCGCTTGAGAGTAAGGTGCAAAGCGCACAACAGAAAAAACATTCCGGTTACGTGGATATAATCCTATAACGTGAAACCCATTCACAGCAATGGGTCCGGTCTGGCAAGTCAAATAACCCTTTTTCAACAGTTCGGCAATATCATAGGACCCAACAGGTCTCTCACTGTGACGCATCCACTGGCGCATATTTTCACTGTAATGATGTTTCAAAGCGCCAAGGAATGTTTTGTCAAGAGGCTGGAGTTTATGGAATGTATGTGTGGGTACACTTACAATGGATATGCCATTTTCTCGAGCAAGATTCACATTGTCAATGTTTTTGGTGTGGGAGTTGTGGCTATCTAGAATAAGAAGCACAGAGTCATCTTTTCAGGGTTTAGTTTTCTCAATAAAGTGCTTTACCCACTCTGTGAAAATGTTTGCTTGTATCCATCCGAGCGGGTGACATCTACCAATTGCCCCCGGTGGAGCGCCTTTCATAAGAGCTCAGACATACATTTTCTGGGGAAAATCAAGATCTGAAGTACAAAAGTTCCCCCTGCACTCATGCAGCAGAATACTGTCACGAGAGAGCCACGTTCAGCAGAACCTAGAGTTCCCAATTGTCTTTTCCTCTCAACCCAATGACTGGAGGGATTTTGCTTTGAACGACTGATATTCTTGTCTCGTCGACGTTAAATACTTTATCTGCTGGGTGGTTGTGTTTAGCGTAGGCCTACTCGGCTTCCAGGATACCAAAGAAATTGTCGACTGCCTCTTTGTTAAAGCCATTTGCTCTTGAAAACGATGTCGCAGGAGATTTCAAAAGAGATAAAACGATTCATGAAGTGGTCAAACCAAGCTCTACCAGCTAACCCCTCTTCTGTGAACGGGCGATTAATTCCATTTCTTTCACACGGTTAGTAAGCTACTCTGCAAACATCTTGTCTGGTAAGACCATAGAATTTACTTTCCGTAATAAGGAAATACTCGACTAACTCTGTTTCCAGCTCTTCGCTCATTATAGGTTTTCTCCCTAATTTTGTTAATGCGGCTTTTTCCGGTGGTTTGTCAACTCGAACAAGTCTTTGAAGAGTAGGTCTCTGGGAAGCCTTTTTCAATCCTATATCTTTGTTTCTTACAACCTTGATCGCCTTAACCATCTTCAGTATTCCAGTTGGTACTTTTGTTTTTCTTTTTCTTTTTTCGTGGCATCTGAAACAAAAAAGTTGAAACCACTTTGTAGTGTATATAATATGAGCCCTTAAAGTTTGGGAGCTCATATACCATGCACGTTTGTGGGCTCATTTTACAACCCTCGTTATATTGGAATTTGAACACGCATAACGAATCTTTGTAACTTGCAAAATTACATAGTATCTACACAAAACAGTCTTTTAAACAGGCTTTATGAAATTCAATAATGCACTAGGATGAGTTTAAATTAATAAATACTGTAATTAAAACCAAAACACTTACCTTTCAAAGTTTTTCAGATCCAGGAAACAAAAACAACATGTTTACCCACCAGCTATCAGCTGCAACTGAACGAGAACGCTCCGGCGGCAAAAGGCGTTACTACACTACCAGTTCAATTTGACGCCGCCAGGTTGAGCATGCTGTATGAAAAGATATTGAGTGGGCTCATAATACCACCTTTATCTCTATGAAACGTAAATGAAATTATGTTAAATTATGTAGGTAAATGATAGAATATCTTCCGCTGACTATCTTGCAAGATTAAGTAACAAGGGTAAAACAAATAGGTAAATATTGCTGTTATAAAAGTTATAGGCATTTTCGTCAGAAGTGCCTGGTCAGATGTCCAAACACTTACGGAGAAGTATGGAGTTGACGACTGCGCACCTATTTGTCAACCTCCATGTTTGAGCAAAATTCGATTGACATATCATTTATTGTCTTATCAATACTGTGCTGAACCTTTACTCAATAGCTAATCGGAAATCGTATTCTTGGTTTTAAGCTTACTAAATTAGCGTTTGATAACAGCATCAATACTGTCATGGGAACAATGCACCTCCCTTATCTCAAACATACAATTCTCTCTGATGCCTACACTTCTGCCCAAGGTGTTGTTGAATAAAAGTACCTCTATAGCTTCTCTATTTTATTCATTTCTTACTTATACATCTACATTACTACGCTTTCTAAGCTGCAGATCTCACTCACGTACTCTCAAGTACGTTTATTATTAGATAAAATTTGATACTACACAATTTCACGTATATCAAACAAATTATAAAAAGCCTGATTACTTTAGTATTTTTTTAAGAAAAATAACCATTGTAGAGCTTAACCATTATTAGCTTCTCTTCTGAGTTGCTTGTATATTTTGGCATTATTTTGAGTGTTTCCTTCTATCATATGCTGTCGTGCTTCATTTTTCTTCTTTATAATTTCTGTGCATTCCCTATCAAACCAATCTCCATTTCTAGTTCTTTTCTTTCTCCAATTACGTCATCCGCAGTCTCCTTAATTGTTTTTGCGAACTTCTTACAGTTATGTTCCTCATCCTGCATCTCACCATCTGTGTAGACGACAGCAAACCTGTTTCTTAAACTATCTTTATATTGTTGGCAGCACCTGGATTTTTACTTAATTTTTCTCTATCCCACTTTTTTATTCTTATCTGGTACAACCTTTGAGTCTTTATCGTTTCTCTGATTTTTGCTTTTAAAACTCAATGGTTACTATTGAAATTAGGAACTCTACACCTTCTGACATATAAAGAAAAATGTCTTCTTGATACTAGTATATGGTCAATTTGGGGCTCACAGTTCCAGGGATTACTTATGGATTCTTTCATAAGGCTTTTAATAAATAAGTTGTTCCTCATAGCAAATTCAACGGACACGTTCCCATTATCACACATGCCAGTGAAACTGCAAATCTCGTTAAGTTTATCATAGAATCTCTCTTTCTATATCTCCTCCCTCTTCGCAGTTGAAAGACGAAAAGGTGTCTACACCTACTCCAGGATGGAGGAAGAAGAGGACAATATATTTAAGACTAGCGCTTATATACTGTTTTTTTTCATTTTCTTTTTTACTAATTTTACAATACAGTCGTACAAAACATGTTCAGTGCTCTGCAATCAACTAAAAAATAACAAAATATAATTGTTGAGTTTCTTACAACCAAGAAGTCTGACAGAGTGTAAACTTAATGTAGTACATACGTTATGAAAACTTTGAGATTACTGACATACTATAACGTTACCGATTATGTTCACTACTAACATACTAAGAATACAAGAAACACTTAACAGAACAGATTTATTTCTATATTGATTTTGATACAAACGTCTTCGATTAAAGTATTGTTTCGTTTAAATTTTGATATAATCCTCAAAGGAATATGTAAGGGTAATCAGTATAAAAACAGTATAAACTTATGTTTAGAGTTTATGTTCATGTTTAAAAGTTCATAAATTTTTGATGACTTAGAACTGTTTATATTAAAAACTTTGGGTTGAAATATATTATGCTGTCGACAAATGTGCTAATAAGAAGTGTATTACGTCGGCTAACTTGATTTACAAACTTTTTCCATAATGATTTATGAATTACGTTTGCACAGTAAGAAAAGATTGTTGTATAACTTCTGCAGTTTATACAGGTAGAGAACCTGATGTAACATACTGAACAAAATTAAAACACTACCGGTAATAAATATCTTCTCATAAAATAATCATTAAATATACTGCACTACCTGTCACGTGTACTCAAAATTATTCAGCTAGGAAGATAAAATTATAAATCAGCTGACAAACGTGACTAGGCCTACACTGCAGCTTTCAATAAAGTAAAAAAAAAATTAATATAATAAGGAATCTGACGGTTAAGTACAGACTCAAACCGTTTTCTTGCCTCTTTCTCTCCCCTATCACTCTACTGAGATATAATGCCGTATGAGATGAAATTGCAATTCAGCTCCTACTGTAAACTGAATACTTTCAGCTTTTCGTCAAAATACTTTCAGTTCATCTTATCGACACACATTTGATACTTTAAATTGATTGTGTAACTGGGAGTTGCAAATTGAATTTGCAAAGCAATTTCAAATAACACAAAGCAATTTTAAGGCAAACACTTTTAAGGTTTTATATTCTAGCACTATATGCCTTCACACAAATACCCAGTTTTATATGTTTTGAAAATTCGATTGTGATAAACAAAATTATTCCTAAAACTCCGTCAGAAGTACAACACCTCTTTCCATACACACATACTCTAAAAGTCAGATTCATGTTGTAGCGTGACAGAAAATCCACTACTTATTAAGTCATATAAAGTCATAAAGTTTAATTACACCACATATGTTAAAATAATATTGAATGAGATTTAAGGAAATCAAAGGAATGAACCACGATAAAATAAAAATCCTCATTACATTATATAAAAACCACTGTTTAAATATCAAAGAAAGTATTGAAAGCAACTCATATTATAAGATCAGTAATTTACCCAGGAAGCTAGGAGCAGTAAACAAATTAAATAACACCATATCAAGAAGAAAGAGAATCAGTTTAAGAGTAGTGAATACCAAAATACCCCAAAAAACAAGAAGAAGGAAGAATAAAGTTTGTGATCAGGAAGAAAACAATACCCTGAAACCTTTAGAGAAGAACAAGGTCCGTATCAGTAAATAAATTAGATGCTCCAAACTAAACATCAGTCGAGATAACAAAAAGTACCTTGGTTTACCCAAGAATAAAGAAGGAAGACAAGAAGACCAGAAGAATGAAGACTAGAAGAAGGACAAGAATGAAGACCAGAAGAAGGACAAGAATGAAGACAAGAAAGAAGATAAGAAGAAGGACAAGAAAGAAGACAGGAGGAGAGGAAGAAATAGTATGAAAGAAACACCGTTGTAAAACCTATTATTATTATTAACTACCATCAACCATCAACCCCAAACCCACAAAAACGATTAAAAAGAAAGTATAACATACCAAAATCCTATAAGAATGTAATTATTTAGAAAACTTAAAGTGCTGTATAGTATTATAAGAAGTGAACCGACTAAAGCTATTGTGTGATAAGAAAACAAACAAGTCTTAACAGTCCATGATTACTAAAGGTCTGGTCTGAGATAATAAGACTCAAAATATCAGAACCAACAGTGAAAGTGAATTTGTGTAAGTGTTTTTTGGAAATGCAATAAACTTAAAGTTAGTGATACTATGACTTATCAATATGCTATATAACAACTTTAATATCCAATAATAAACAGCATAATAAAATAATAAAATGGAAGATTTCCAGTATTTTATTATTTTAATGTAACTCTTTATTTACAAGACATTTGTAAAAAATGCTAATAACTAGAGTATGGGTGGTCATGTTTACTGATGAAGGGGATCATAAATAATAATGGTTTAGACCAGAAAGGACTGGCATTAGTTTAGTATTCATATTTTCAAAATGTTTAAATAGACTGTTTGTTCACAGCCATAAAATCAATGTATTTGTAAGAGTTATTAGAGAATAAGATTTATATTATGTGTTTAAAATGAATAATGTTTGCTAATTAACAGCATACATACCATTAATAATGTTTCAGTAGGTGTGCTATGTTAACTCAAAAAGAGTTAAAAGTATATGTTCAAACCATGTCAGCAATATGGTCAATTGTGCAGATTGCTAAATAATGTTCATAATTATTTTGTATAACAGTAGTGTTAATTAAATACTACACCTCACAATAAATTATAAACCATTTTATTTTCATGTAATAGTAACTATGTAAAGTCAGAGGAGGAAGTAGGATTAAATTTATTTGAGAAAGACAGAAATGTAAAATTCTAAACTCTAGGCCATTTGATGAATTCACAGAAACCATATAAACCAGTATAATTCACTTATAAATCCTGTAAACTAGCAAGATTTAGATAAGGTAAATCAGTTAACCACTACTGGGAATAATCCTATGAGTTAAAATGATAATAAGGAAATATACCTTAAAATATTGTAAATTTTCAAAATATATAAATTAATTAATTTTAAAAAGCAATGTCAAATTCAGAGATTAACACGAAAAACCAGTTCAAAGGTTTAATTTATATGTATTTAAGGAAAGGAAGAGGAATATGACTAATTAAAATTTATTATAATAGTATTAATGATAATTAAAATGGAGGAAAATTTGTATAAAAGCGGAAATCCAATTTTGAGCCTATATTTCCAAAAGGGAAAGAAATTTGTTAATTTCCACAAAATGTCTACAGATATGGACTATAATATATCAATTTAAAAGGAATGAGAAGATTAAACCAATGATAAGGTTCATAATTCATGAAAGTGATGAATAAAATAAATAAATTCCATATATAATGTAATATTATATCATGTGTATGGCTAATCGAAATATGTTAACAATACTTTTTCAAAGATTAACTGGGCCAGATTTTGACCAAGTTAATTAGTCTTTTGTTGAATATCAAGCTGAATAGATGTGTGAAAAAACGTTCTAAAAAACCGAGTAGAAAATTGTACGACAAATTGCCATTAATGTTAGTGCATCGAGAGTTAGATGAATTGAACACTTTCTGAGCTAAATTTACCAAAACTTTAACGACAATAGTGAGAAATAACACCTAACTTCATGATACGTGTGATATAAAACAGTAAAACAATATATTTGACACAATTCACGCTACAACGCATAATCACTTTTACAGACAATCTAACCAACAGAAGTGAACACATACAAAATAACCTAATTAACACAAGTTTACATGGAACACTTCTTCAGAACACACCAAACAACCTAATAGACAAATTACACCAGTGCGGGAACATTTCAAACATTCATGAAGGTAATTTTGTTGTGATTTTCTGACACGACGACTTCGCAGTAACCTATCCAGATCTAGTAGCGGCCATCTTTGAATTTTACGAAGCCTGCCTTCTTCATCCAGTGGTGACGTCATAAAAGCTGCCAATGGTCTGACAAAACAATTTATTAAACATTATATATCAGAATTATTTAAATACTATTAAATAATAATTATTGAATTTATTTTAATTGTTAATGTTATACTTTCTCGTCACCCTTCTCTGACTATTAATTTAATCGCTCAAAGAACCTGTCCTTTATATAATACCTATAATAATTTTTATACTGTATGCACAATCGATAATTACCTGAGACGGAGTCGATAATTGTTCTCAATCGATAAAAAATCGATTATTTATTAAATTGTTCAATAAATCCATATATTTCAATTGTTTTTTATCTGTTATTATTTCACAGGCTAATTTAAGATTATTTATTAAGGCTAAGGGACTTCAAGAAGAAGAAAATATTTTATTTGAGTGAGATATTGGACCAGCAAGAAAAATCATCGATCGATTGCTGACTGGAGTTAATCTATTTAACTCCAGACTTGGTTCAAATCTTCCAGAAGTGCTCGATAGTTAATAAATACCTGCCTGATTATCAAAAGTTTTACAAAACCTTTAAAACAGCTTTATTTCTTATTTACACACATTGATTAACATAAACAAAATTATTTTTATTATTGAAAAATTTTATTTTTTATAAAATTTTTCTCCATTATTTTATTTTTGTAAAGACCGGCATACAGGGACTTGTTACAAAGTGGCGTCCAACTTAGAGGTCTTGATAAGATAAGCCTAGCAGCGATTAATTAATAGATACCAGAAAAATGCAAAGACGAGCTACTTCGAAAAAGAGGGCGGCAGAGGCCGAAAAAGAGATCGATATGGGGGATAAGGAGGCAACACCCGTGGAGGATCCGGAAGTGTTACAACCCCGGGGGGAACATAAACAACCAGTACCACAAGAGGAACAACCTGGAGTAACAACGCAGACAGGGGAAGTCAATGTCCCAGAAAAGGAGAAACCTTCACCGACCGAGGATAGTAACATACAGGAAATGTTCAAGCAGATGATGGAGACAATGAATGGAATGAGTAAAGATTTGAAGAAAGAAATCAAATCCACAAAGGAGGAAATCAAATCCACAAAAGAAGATAACAAGAAGATGGAGGAGAATTTAAGCAAGAAAATGGATAACGACAACCATTCATTAAATGAAAAACTGGAGGATCTGAAGGAAGATAACCGATCCACAAAGGAAGAATTGGGCCGTAAGATAGAAAATACTAATAAGAGGATCGAAGAAACCAGTAGGAAGATGGAAGAAAATAATAAGAATTTGGAGGAGAAGATGGAAGAAACCAGTAAGAAAATAGAAAGTGACAACCAACAATTAAAAGACGAATTAAGGGAAAATAACAGGAAAATGGAAGAGACGATGGGGGAAAGGTTGGAAGAATTGAGAGAGGACAATCAACTGCTGAGAGAAGAATTAAGGGAAGTTAACCAAGAGAACATGAATAAGTTAGACGAGAGGATTGAGCTAGCTAAAGAGGAGTTGAATAAAAAGATAACCGAGACAAAGAAGTCCATCGTCAAGAAATTAGAACAGGAAGTCGTGGTTGTTAACCAGCAGATCAGAGAAGTAGACGAAAGATGTCGTCAAACAGAGAACGAAGTGCTGGAAGTCCGGGAAGTGATAACTAAGGAGATTACTCAGGTCCAAGAACAACAGAAAACTAAGATGGAGGAGACCAAGAAATTTGCCTTGGAGGAAGTGAATAAAGTGCGGACACAGGTAACCGAAAGATGCGACGGCGTGGAAGCCGCTATGTCGAACATAACCGGACAGGTGTGTCAGAGCCAGGAGGAGATAGAGTTGATAAAGAACAGACCGTCTGGATATCATAATTTCCCCATGTCAGAAAACAGAGAATGGCTCAATTTCCGGCAATATAAACGGAAGCCTATGGAGTTCTTGGCACGCATAGAGGAGTACCTCGAAAAACACAGAGGGAACCGATGGGTCCAGAACAGGGAAATCCTTGACGAGTCGTTTCGGGAGGTGAATGACCATTGGTGGATGGCCAACCGGAGCGACATCGACAATTATGAGCAATTTAAGAGCCTATTCAAGGCCAAGTACTGGTCAGAGACAACTCAAAATTTGATAAGAGACAATATCTGCCATGGCCACTACAAGCCACAAGTCGGTAGTTCGATGACAGCTTATTTCCTCGGCAAGGTGTGTATGGCCAAGCACTGAGAACCGGCCATACCTGAGGAGTGCCTAATAAATAAGTTGTCCTATCATTATGATGAAGAGGTAATTCGTGTGAGGAGGGGCAGCCAAATAAAAACCATCCAGGCAATGACAGAACTCCTCGAAAACTATGAAAATGAAGACTACTACCGACAGAGTCGTAGAAGAAGTGATGGGCCCGAACCAAGGACGTATCAGAACAATAACCAGGGTACGAACAACATAAACACTGGGTACCAAGGAGGCCGGGCATACCCGCAAAATAACAATTTTAGTAATAATAATAATACTAACAACCCTAGTTACAATAATAATAATAATACGGGTTCAAACCATCCAAACCCGAGTCGACCCTCTAATGGTTATCAGGGTAACCGCAATCCCTACCCTAATAACACAAATAGTCAGAGAAGCCCCAATTATGGTAATAGTCGTTACCATAATAACAATAATCGTGCGGGTCCAAATAATGGTAATCCCGTTAATAATAGGTTTCCTCGCCCTAGAGTGAACTTCATACGAGCTACAGATGGACAACAGCGAAGATTCGACCACAATCAAAGAAACAGCTACCGCGGATACGAAGAAAGGCGGAGGAG
Source organism: Magicicada septendecula (assembly GCA_034769895.1). Lineage (NCBI taxonomy): Eukaryota > Metazoa > Arthropoda > Insecta > Hemiptera > Cicadidae > Magicicada > Magicicada septendecula. Next base: position 184,204,805 of record CM068371.1, on the reverse strand, counting down.
CCTAGAACGGGACCAACCAAGGTAGTATCCGGCAAGGAGTAATAGTTTAGACGATGCTGAACGGAGGTCTAACCACGAACGACCGGAAGACCATAGGACAGATCGACAGGTAACCACTCTAAGCATCCCAAATGAGGCATCAACTAGTATGGCTCAAAGGAACAATGATGCCGAGCCTTTAAACGGGCACAGGCAGTAATAAATCGCCAGAACCCGTTACTGCTCCTAAATACTGGGTATAATCATAATAATGAGTGCAATCATAAGAATAATAACAATCGTATCACAGTCATAGGGTGCAACTACCTAAAGGACATCAGACATGAGTTATTGGAAGAGGATAACAGGAATCCCACCAATAACTTCAATATTGAAATAATACATGTCGACGCCAAGGTAGAAGGCATCCCAGCCAAGTTAATGATCGATACTGGTTCGAACGTGTCAATCATAAGTACGACGGAGTTGGAGAGGATACAGCAAGAGTGCGGGAGAACTTTACCAACGTTGCCGTTGAATAATATTGTTTTGTTGGGTGCAACCGGCCGACAAAATAAAACAATACGTAGGCAAGTCTCCGCCAGTGTGATGAGCTGTGGTATAGCAATTGATATAGAATTCTTGGTGGCGAGCGGTCTGCCATTTAATATACTGGTCGGGTGTGATGTGCTTAGGAGGAATTCCGCCATCATTGATCTGAGAACTGAAACATTGTCGCTGTTTTCTAACGGACATACTTGGACGGCGAACTTGGTGGGTAGTGACCAAGTCGTTCCCGATAGTATCCACCAGCAAATCCGAAAAATTAATTACATCCATCCAACATCTATAATTGAACAAAGGATAGACGACACCTCCAATGAAGATTTATGGTCACAAAAAATCCAGGAGATCAGGGATTTCCGGAGCGGAATAACTGGCGAAGGTTTAACAATAAACCAAGCGAACAAATTAATAAACATATATAACAAATATAAATCAGTCTTTTCTGATGAGCCCGGTAAAGTGAAAAACTTCCAGTGTACTCTACAGTTCCGAGACACAGTGGACTTTAACCGGAAGTCTTACCCCATTGCGCAATCATGAAAGCAAGCAGTAAGAGCTGAAATAGAGCAAATGATTAACCGTGACATAATAGAGAGTAGCCATTCCCCATATGCAAGTCCTATCGTGGCTATTCCTAAGAAAAACGGACAAGTCCATTTGTGTTTAGGTGCGCGCGAAATAAATAAAATGATCATTAATGACAGGACTTCGCCCGGTGAGATTGAGGAGATTTTAAAACGGTTCCACGGTACCAAATACTTCAGTACCTGGGATACGGTGTGCGGGTACTGGCAGGTGGAATTACATCCACAGAGTCGCCAGTATCTGGCCTTTATATTCAAAGGGCGGAACTACCAGTTTAAGAGGTTGCCCTTCGGACTGGTAAACTCAGTCGCAGTCTTTGTGCACTGCATGGACCAGATACTTGGCCAAGAAGCACTACAATTCACCACCGTATATGTCGATGACTTGCTAGTGTCCTCAGAAACTTGGGAGGAACACTGCTACCGTGTGGAACACATATTACAGAAGCTAGCGACAAACAATATTACGCTAAAATTAGCAAAATCTCATTTCATTGCTAAGGAAATACAATTCTTAGGCTTCATCTTAAATGATCAGGGAATCTCACCGTCGGCTGAAAAAGTCGAAGCGATTCAGAACTTTCCTACACCTAAGAATCGAAGGCAGTTACAGTCGTTCCTGGGACTCTGTAATTACTACCGTAAGTTACAGGAAAAGTACTCAGAACTGACTGCCAAATTTCAGCCGCAACTGTCATCCAAAAATAAATGGATCTGGGGTAATGAACAACAAAATATATTATCTCTAATAAAACAAAAATTCCTTGAACCCATTATACTCCGCCATCCAGATTTTAACAAGCCTTTCTTTCTTAATTGTGATGCCAGTGACATCAGCCTCGGCACTACCTTATATCAAGAGGATGAGGAGGGCGAACATCTTGTGATCTGCTTTGCCAGCAGAGCATTGAATCAATGTGAGAAAAACTACCACGTTACAGAAAAGGAATTATTGAGTGTCGTGTTCGCGTGCGGAAAGTTCCGCACTTATATCCTTGGTTATTCTGTTACCGTCCGGACAGACCATAAATCTATCTCGTTCCTTAAGAGATGTAAGTTAAGCCATGGAAGGTTAACGCGGTGGATACTATTGCTGCAAGAATACGACCTTAAATGGGAGTATATCCCCGGAAGGAAGAATATCGTAGCGGACGTATTGTCTAGAGTAGACATTGACAAACAGACGTTCGAAGGGGAGAAGGAGAGTATTCTTAAAGTATACCATATTCTAAGCAGCAGCGCCGGTCTACAATCAATTTTGGAACACCTGAGCACACACCAACAAGCTGACCCGAAGTTAATCTCTATTATCACAAGATTGGAAGCAGGGGATGAGACAATCTCCCAATATTATAAAATACATAATGGAATCCTGTTTTCAAGACCATCTTTATATAAGGAGGAATGGAAGGTTATAATTCCGACCCATATCGAGAAGGAGATAGTGTTCAATTATCATGTTCGATATGGGCATATGGGCGCCTTAAAGGTGGTAAAGGCCCTGGAAGAGAGCTGCCATATCAAAGACATAAATCGGAAGGTACGGAGGTACATAAGAAACTGTCGCATTTGCCAACTCGTAAAAACAAACAACGAGAAAAGAGAGGGGCAGATGATTCCGATAACCTCTCAAACGAAACTTGAGAAGGTATTCCTGGATATCTGTGGGCCATTTCCCCGCAGTGGAGGCCGCCACCGATATAAATATCTCGTCATCATAATGGACCATTATACCAAGTTCGTGAAGCTATACCCAGCGAATCGGGCGACTACGAATAAAGTTCTTGAAATCCTGAACAACCAGTACTTCCCAACCGTCGGAAAACCGGTATCGATCATAACCGACCACGGAACACAATTCAAGGGGAGGAAATGGCGGGATACACTGCTGTCAATGGGGGTTCATACATACAAGACATCAGTATACCACCCGAGCAGTAACCCGGCCGAAAGAGTCTTGCGAGAAGTGGGGCGCCTATTAAGAACGTATTGCCACGATCAGCAGAGGAGGTGGCAAGAATACTTGGAGGCCACTGAAGAATTCCTCAACCTGGCATACCATCCAGCCATAGGAATAACCCCATACTCCGCAATGTACGAGAGACAACCCCCTAGGGAGATCGAAGATATCTTCCCCAGAGAGCATAAATATATATTTAATAGAATTCAATTTCATAATAAGGTGGCTGAAGATCAGGAGAAACGGCGGAATAAGTACGATAAAAGCATGGGTAAGGTTATTAATTATACCGTTGGAGAGAAGGTGTTGTTGAAGAATAGGGAATTACCCAGTTCCTTAGAGGGGATAACAAAAAAATTATTGCTTCTGTACACTGGTCCCTATATTGTCTCTAAGAACAATAACAACAACACGTACGAAATAAAGGAAATGAATTCAAATAAAGTTAAGGGTGTCTTTAACCAGGCATCCATGAAGAAATTTTATGAATAAACCAGCCAAATTCTAAAACACATGTAAGCCCACCTTACATAAAAATTATTTGAAGAAAATTTTATGGCAATAATATAAGAAGAAGTTAGAATTTAAAATCAACCAAATTCTAAAACACATGTAAGCCCACCTTACATAAAAATTATTTAAGAAAACTTTATGGCAAGAATATAAGAAAAGAATTTAAAAATCATCAAAATTTTAAAGCAAGGTAAGACCATCTTACTAAACCGTAATTTGAAATAAACATTTTGGAAGAGAATATAAAACAGGAATTAGAATAAAATCATCAAAATTTTAAAACACTGTAAGACCATCTTACTAAACCAGGAATTTGAAATAAACATTTTGGAAGAGAATATAAAACAGGAATTAGAAAAAACTCAAAAGTCCAAAAACAATGTAAGACATTTACATAACAATTATTTGAAGAGAAACATTTTGACAATAATACCAAGAGAATTTAGAAATAAAAAACTCAAATTTCCAAAAACAAGGTAATACTTTACATAACAACTATTTGAAGAAAAGCAAGCCCACCTTACATACAAATTATTTGAGAAAACTTTATGGAATAATATAAAAAGAGTGAATTTTGAATTGTGTATTTCAAGTTTCCAAACCAAGAATAAGTACAACTTGCCAATCAATTATTAATAAAACACTTTGGTGAGATAAACAGAAGAGATTTAATACCATATTTATGGTAAGCATAAAATATAATTACCATGTTAATAAAGGATCATAATGGGATGAATAAAGGAAACAGACTTTAGAATTAAAACAAATAATTCTGGACAGTATTATCATGTCTAATTTCAATATAAAGAGTAAAAACCTTTCCATAAAATGATGACAAAGGAAATAAAAAAAAAAATTTTTTTAATACGATTTGAGTGATTGAATATAATAAAGTACAAAAAGCTTATTTGGAATTATGAGATAATAAAACTTTGAAGTGGTATGAGGAGAAATTATGACCTCATTATGAAATTAATAAAAAAAAACATTCATTCGAAAATATAATAACCATGACAGGAATAATGTGAGAATAATATCAAAGATTTATGTAATTAAACGAATTAATATAAAATGATTTATGAATTAAATGTCAATTACGATAATGACAGTTATAAAAAGTTCTAGAAAATAGAACAAGTGGAAATAATAACAACAAAGAAACAGTCTGAAAATGTCATAAAGATATGCTACAATAAACAATGCAGATTATAATAAAAAAACCAGAAGGTAATAAAGAATTTATAACCAAAAGATTTATATGATAAGAAAAGTTGAAAAATGTAATAATAGAAGAGCTTCCTACCATAATATCAAATGAAAGAAACATCCAGTTAACGAGTCAGAAGAACAACTGATATAGGAATATTAAAATCTCTGAGAAATATAATAAGTAATAAGTGAAGTATCCCAAAGATATTTTTTTTTAAATAGTAACAAATGTGTACTATTCTGAATAATTTTTTAATCTGTCTGTAGATAATTCCAGCAGTATTAATATGTTTTTTGAGCAGAGATGATTTGCCTCTGTACTCAAATATGTGTGAAGTATTGGACAGCAGAGGAAGTAGCGTACAGTGCCTCTCTGAACTGAACCAGCTCACAAAGTAGGGAACGATAGGGAGGAAATATCCCAAGGAGAAAATACTAAGAGGAAATATGAAAATGAAATAATAAATATAAAACTCAGATGACTATTACTATCAAGGAAGATCCAGTGAGAATGAGAAAGATATAAACTCAAATATAAATAAGAAAATTTTTAAAATGGAAGGAAGTCCAGAATAATAACAAACCTAGAATAATTATCATAAGCAATTGTTTCAGACAAAGCAAGTATAGTCTGAAAAAATTACTTCTGGAGAAGAGCACTCTGCAGCGTGACAGAAAATCCACTACTTATTAAGTCATATAAAATCATAAAGTTTAATTACACCACATATGTTAAAATAATATTGAATGAGATTTAAGGAAATCAAAGGAATGAACCACGATAAAATAAAAATCCTCATTACATTATATAAAAACCACTGTTTAAATATCAAAGAAAGTATTGAAAGCAACTCATATTATAAGATCAGTAATTTACCCAGGAAGCTAGGAGCAGTAAACAAATTAAATAACACCATATCAAGAAGAAAGAGAATCAGTTTAAGAGTGGCGAATACCAAAATACCCCAAAAAACAAGAAGAAGGAAGAATAAAGTTTGTGATCAGGAAGAAAACAATACCCTGAAACCTTTAGAGAAGAACAAGGTCCGTATCAGTAAATAAATTAGATGCTCCAAACTAAACATCAGTCGAGATAACACAAAATACCTTGGTTTACCCAAGAATAAAGAAGGAAGACAAGAAGACCAGAAGAATGAAGACTAGAAGAAGGACAAGAATGAAGACCAGAAGAAGGACAAGAAAGAAGACAAGAAGAAGGACAAGAAAGAAGACAGGAGGAGAGGAAGAAATAGTATGAAAGAAACACCGTTGTAAAACCTATTATTATTATTAACTACCATCAACCATCAACCCCAAACCCACAAAAACGATTAAAAAGAAAGTATAACATACCAAAATCCTATAAGAATGTAATTATTTAGAAAACTTAAAGTGCTGTATAGTATTATAAGAAGTGAACCGACTAAAGCTATTGTGTGATAAGAAAATAAACAAGTCTTAACAGTCCATGATTACTAAAGGTCTGGTCTGAGATAATAAGACTCAAAATATCAGAACCAACAGTGAAAGTGAATTTTTGTAAGTGTTTTTTGGAAATGCAATAAACTTAAAGTTAGTGATACTATGACTTATCAATATGCTATATAACAACTTTAATATCCAATAATAAACAGCATAATAAAATAATAAAATGGAAGATTTCCAGTATTTTATTATTTTAATGTAACTCTTTATTTACAAGACGTTTGTAAAAAATGCTAATAACTAGAGTATGGGTGGTCATGTTTACTGATGAAGGGGATCATAAATAATAATGGTTTAGACCAGAAAGGACTGGCATTAGTTTAGTATTCATATTTTCAAAATGTTTAAATAGACTGTTTGTTCACAGCCATAAAATCAATGTATTTGTAAGAGTTATTAGAGAATAAGATTTATATTATGTGTTTAAAATGAATAATGTTTGCTAATTAACAGCATACATACCATTAATAATGTTTCAGTAGGTGTGCTATGTTAACTCAAAAAGAGTTAAAAGTATATGTTCAAACCATGTCAGCAATATGGTCAATTGTGCAGATTGCTAAATAATGTTCATAATTATTTTGTATAACAGTAGTGTTAATTAAATACTACACCTCACAATAAATTATAAACCATTTTATTTTCATGTAATAGTAACTATGTAAAGTCAGAGGAGGAAGTAGGATTAAATTTATTTGAGAAAGACAGAAATGTAAAATTCTAAACTCTAGGCCATTTGATGAATTCACAGAAACCATATAAACCAGTATAATTCACTTATAAATCCTGTAAACTAGCAAGATTTAGATAAGGTAAATCAGTTAACCACTACTGGGAATGATCCTATGAGTTAAAATGATAATAAGGAAATATACCTTAAAATATTGTAAATTTTCAAAATATATAAATTAATTAATTTTAAAAAGCAATGTCAAATTCAGAGATTAACACAAAAAACCAGTTCAAAGGTTTAATTTATATGTATTTAAGGAAAGGAAGAGGAATATGACTAATTAAAATTTATTATAATAGTATTAATGATAATTAAAATGGAGGAAAATTTGTATAAAAGCGGAAATCCAATTTTGAGCCTATATTTCCAAAAGGGAAAGAAATTTGTTAATTTCCACAAAATGTCTACAGATATGGACTATAATATATCAATTTAAAAGGAATGAGATGATTAAACCAATGATAAGGTTCATAATTCATGAAAGTGATGAATAAAATAAATAAATTCCATATATAATGTAATATTATATCATGTGTATGGCTAATCGAAATATGTTAACAATACTTTTTCAAAGATTAACTGGGCCAGATTTTGACCAAGTTAATTAGTCTTTTGTTGAATATCAAGCTGAATAGATGTGTGAAAAAACGTTCTAAAAAACCGAGTAGAAAATTGTACGACAAATTGCCATTAATGTTAGTGCATCGAGAGTTAGATGAATTGAACACTTTCTGAGCTAAATTTACCAAAACTTTAACGACAATAGTGAGAAATAACACCTAACTTCATGATACGTGTGATATAAAACAGTAAAACAATATATTTGACACAATTCACGCTACAACGCATAATCACTTTTACAGACAATCTAACCAACAGAAGTGAACACATACAAAATAACCTAATTAACACAAGTTTACATGGAACACTTCTTCAGAACACACCAAACAACCTAATAGACAAATTACACCAGTGCGGGAACATTTCAAACATTCATGAAGGTAATTTTGTTGTGATTTTCTGACACGACGACTTCGCAGTAACCTATCCAGATCTAGTAGCGGCCATCTTTGAATTTTACGAAGCCTGCCTTCTTCATCCCGTGGTGACGTCATAAAAGCTGCCAATGGTCTGACAAAACAATTTATTAAACATTATATATCAGAATTATTTAAATACTATTAAATAATAATTATTGAATTTATTTTAATTGTTAATATTATACTTTCTCGTCACCCTTCTCTGACTATTAATTTAATCGCTCAAAGAACCTGTCCTTTATATAATACCTATAATAATTTTTATACTGTATGCACAATCGATAATTACCTGAGACGGAGTCGATAATTGTTCTCAATCGATAAAAATCGATTATTTATTAAATTGTTCAATAAATCCATATATTTCAATTGTTTTTTATCTGTTATTATTTCACAGGCTAATTTAAGATTATTTATTAAGGCTAAGGGACTTCAAGAAGAAGAAAATATTTTATTTGAGTGAGATATTGGACCAGCAAGAAAAATCATCGATCGATTGCTGACTGGAGTTAATCTATTTAACTCCAGACTTGGTTCAAATCTTCCAGAAGTGCTCGATAGTTAATAAATACCTGCCTGATTATCAGAATTTTTACAAAACCTTTAAAACAGCTTTATTTCTTATTTACACAGATTGATTAACATAAACAAAATTATTTTTATTATTGAAAAATTTTATTTTTTATAAAATTTTTCTCCATTATTTTATTTTTGTAAAGACCAGCATACAGGGTCTTGTTACAATGTGTAGAAAACATCTCTCTCCAATTAACTTTTGTTTGCTCATTCTTCTCAATTGTTTTTTAAATATTGTTTAAACTTAATTATCTATTATCTATTTACTGTTAAAAATAATTTATGATGTAAGGCTGTAGAAAACTAGCATTTTTAGCATTTAATTCATTAAATATTGAAATAAGTTATGTAAAGTAATTTTAAAAATTGTGTTTCTCAGTAATGGAATACAAAAAAATCAACAACTCTTTCACAAGTAACAAAATTCAGTTAGGAACTTATCAGTGTTGTGAGAAACACTGGTGTTATCCTGAAAACCCTTAATACTTTGAGGATACTTAATAACTAAATAAAATTGATACTTAGCGTTACAGTTACTGTAAAATTTAGTCTATTCCAATGTCCATGCCACAACAGTAATATCCTTTTTCTCAGAATGTGCAAACTGTGAGACTTAAAAGGAAGATGAAATTTTATTTTTTAAATGCACCTTTTTCTACCGTAGATTAAAATAAAAGTACTTGACTTTATTCTACATTGAAGGGTCACATAAGCATGTGAAATTGAGAAAAGTAAAATTTTTGTAATACACTTTCTAAGAATACAGTACATTTACAATCGTTAAAACAAATTGACTATGATTGCCAAATATAATATATTGGCAAATAAACTGGCAAATAATAGACTTAGAAAGTTGGTTGCAAAATCCAAGCAAAGTGAATAGAAGACCGAATTCTAAATTTACACATATTTGCTTACCATCCAAGAGTGGTACGATTTTGAATATTTATGTTTTGCTATAAACAGGCTAAAACAACATAAACAAAGAAGTATTAATTAAAATTATTTTAAAAAGCAACAGGCTAACTTTTTAGCTTCCCTTATTATCTTCCACAATGGAGTTAATTTGGATGTACTCTGTATTCATATAAAAGCTTTTTCCGTTGAAATATTTGTATGACATTCTGTATACTGTATCTCAGGTATTAAACTCTTCCGGTTTCGGTTAAAAAAAGTTTTCCTTTTGTTTGTTCCAACAAATTCGCCCTTATGATCAGGTAAGCATTATGTAATTAGGTTTAGTGTACTTACAAAATTTATTTAAAACAATCAACAATATAAATAAACGATACGCAAGTACGACAGATAGAACAAACTTGGAGACACCCTAGCATTTTTACAAGTTTTTATTCATTTTTAACAGGTGGCAGTAATCTACAAGTTCTGACATTTGGCTTAGTTTTATAAAGCAGTGACTTCATGAAAATTACAATACTTAAAAATTTAGTGATGTAAAGCCGCAGCAGCTGACAACCTGCATAATGAACACAACAAAAGTTTCTAAAACTACAGGCATCTCTCGATTATCAGCTTTGCGGCTGAACTGCCATGTATTCCGAACAGAAAATGTACACATACTATTCTTTATCTTGACGTAATGCTGACTGATTCATATTCATCAAACAAAAGGCCCCATTTAACTGACAGTGATAACACTTGATATAGGTAGTCCACAATCGTTGACTCATACTAACTTTATACTAACCGTTTGCATTCCGTGTCCTATGCTCTAAGCTATAATACATGTCATGCTATAATTTTGTTTTCTTGGTTGTATGGCACACACAGCAATCTTGGTAGAAAAAATTAAATTTCAAAACGATGTCGTTTAGTCTTTGCTCCACAATGTGATTAGTTTCTTGGAACTCCTTTTAAGGAGTTTAAGCTGACGTGATTTTACGCTGACGTCCAACGTGATTTTAAGCTGTGGTAATATTGTTCGACTACCTGTAAATTCAAAATGACTATACGATACGATGATGTCATCATTCTCCCACATCTTCTTCCTGATCTACCATGGAATGGAAATGTTATAGACCGTGTACTGTCGAGACCGAAAAATACACAGATATTCGCCAATCATTCTATCTGCTCTAGTCTTAATTCTGTCAAGAAGGCAGATAGTCAAAATCTTGTAGCAGACATTGAGAAGAGCAAGTCCTCTATAGTTACCGAAGTTCATTTTATCACCTTTCTCATAATCCTCCAATCCCACGGAACCCCTTCTGCTGTCCATATCATCCTGATCAGCAGACGCAATCTCGTACGAAGCTTTTCTCCTTCCTTCTGGATAATTTCAACCGGGATCACATCTTTGCCTGGGCTTTTCTTTGTCATCAGTCATTTTACCTACTTTTTTATCTTATCCAGGGTAGATTCTCTCAAAATTGGCCAGGATCTTGTTATTAGTGTCTTTAGTGAGCTTTTGTCAGGTCTGCTACCATAGTTTCATAGGGTTTTGAAGAAATTAACCTTTTGAAGGAGATAAAATATCCCTGGACTTATTCCTATAGGAGCCCTCATTTTCCACCACAGTGATGTTCTTAATAATTTTTCTTAACTTTCCTTAAAGTCATTCATGTTGCTCTCCTTAAACTAAGTCCTGCCCTGTGCGAGTCCGCTCCCAGCACCCATTTGTTCTTAGCCTCTCGTGTCTGTTTCAACGCCTTTATGCATTCATTCAAAAACCAAATTTCTTACCTACAATCCGTCACTTAATTACTTCATTTGCTGTATTTGTAACTACATTATTGAATTCTTCCCAAATTCTATCCGCATCGTCACCCGTAGACTGTTTCTTCAAGTGCTTCAAATCGGTCACTTGCAGTTGATATTGTTCTTTCTTTGTTTCATCTTTAGCTTTCTCAACATATCTAGGTCTTTATGTTGGAAGTTGGTGCCTTTCGATGTTGGAAACTAATGAACTTCAGGGCATTATCGTTTCTCTTCTCATGCAAATTATCACTGCGTGTTATTGGATAAAACATCTGCTCCTTTACGTCTTTGGCATTCATATCTCTAATAAACCTTCTGTAATTTTTATTTGAGACGGCGTCCACAACTTTCTTGAAACCGACCGATAATATCAAAATTCTACCATTCACTGATATAAACTCTGAGACATTAGCAGCCATTGCCTCACTCACGCAAAAGCTTGTGCCAACTCTGTGTGCCCTGTCACATTTTCCATAGAAAATAATCAAATTCTCAACTGCCGCAGTGCCATATCCTCCTGTGAGCACGACATAATTTGTACTTCGTTGCCTAAAACTAACTGCAGCACCCATTGTATGCAAACTACAAACATCCCGTATAATAAAGCTTAAACCAAATCGTAACCCGTTTTATTGCTTTTATCGCACTGATGGCTGATGAAAATACAAAAGTACAAAAGCTAACACTACACAAATCAACTTTAAAAATAATTAAACATAATAAGACATGAAACAAAATAATCCTCTGCATCCTCGTAGTTTCGTCTACATTCAAATTACAAAGGAAACTGAATTGTTACTCTTGTAATCCTAGAGCAAGTTAAAAGTAAACAAAGTAATGTTTTCATTACACGGAGCATTACGTATTATAAGACGTTTAACCTCTGCAAAGTAATTGTGTTTTACGTTTATTATTCGCGTGGGAGAAATAAGTTAAAGAAATAACGTCTTGTTACTTTTTAATTCTCTACAACTGTACTTTGTTTCAGAAAGATTGTAAAACTCTAATTAATTGTTATGTGTTTCTTAACATCGTTCTTCAGACCAATAAAAACTTTTCTTTACAGAGTACTGTTGATTAAATTTAAATAATAAATTAAAAGTTTTTATTTGAATAGAACCCATAGCACGATATAAACAACAAACTATAGTCGTTGTTCAACCAACTATGTAACGAGCTATCCATGTAGAGATTGTCAACGTTAGAGAAGCTCAATTTAGGCCGGTAGAGAGAAAGGTGGTGGTACACAGCAATAATGGTATTGATACTGAACTTACAAAGCACGCGGTAACAATACAGAGGCTCGCTGGCCAGCTGTGTGCGTCACCTTGAAAAATGAACTGCGCTTTTACCTTATAATGAAAACTGAATACAGCAAAAAATTATCTGTTACTTACTGACATCAGGAAAGTGGTTCAATTCCATCCAGCGAGTCGTCCTGATCATCCGTTCAATCTGAAAAGTCAGATTCGTTGTCAGTAGTGTCGCTGTTGTTAAGTCGTATAATAAATGTTTCTGTTTCTTTGTCTATTAACCTCTCTGTCTCTGCATATTTTTGTTCACACTTCACACTGTGATCGCAACATTTTTTCCAGTCTTCACTTGTTAATTCCGAAAAAAACCTTTTCAACAATTTCATGAACTACATTCAATTGATTGGATACGTTACGAGTCGCGATATTATTTTTTACCCTTTGCCCAAATACGTCACCAATGGGATTAAGTTCCGGATGATAAGGAGGTAATCTGAGAACACTGTGACCGTATTATTCCAAAATAGAATCTATGTGGAATTGTTCGTAATTTTATTTCGTGAAGTTTTATTAAATGGTAGAGTTCAGGTTTGTACATACTTTCACAACATTGAATTTTTTTTTGCAACCACTCTAAAATTTCTGACTTTCTAGAAGTGGAATTCGGCACTTTATGTAACTTTCTATTGTGGTACGAGGCATTACCACTAAAACTGACCGGGGTGGTAGGTTTGGAATTTTGGTGGCTGGTTAGTTTCATTTTCAGCCATTTTTCGTAATTGTCTGCATTCATTTCTTCGTGATAATCACCAGAACGCTGGCCCGACTTAAAAACTAAAAGTGCGTTTGGGACACCTCCTGTCTCACTGCCTGCATTAATCATTATCAACCTTTGTCCTTTCGATAACTTTTTTTTATAACCACTTAAGGATCCGTCATACCAAGCCATACTTTTTACATGGGCAGAATGTATATATGATTCGTCCGAAAATATAATTGGTCAGCAACGTTTCTGAATTCTTGAATTTTTTTAAATACGCGACACGTTTAAAACGGATGACATCTTATAAAAGTTGTCTGTTTTCGATTGTTTTCTTCCATCTAAATTCTATATACCTTTTATAACTTTTCTAAGCTATTCCTGTGAAAAATTGAGTCCAAGTTCCGCATATTCCGTTTTTTAAAAAACGGCATAACATTCTTAAACATGGCAATGTTTTATGAGTGACATGAAAATTGTATATTATATTACGCAAAGCACTTGTCTGAAAAGTATCTAAATTCACTTTTTTATTGACACGATTCCGAGTTTTTTTAGGCGTCGAAAAAGGTACAACTGGTCGCAGTTTATTTGATTCTGTTACAAGTTTTCGGAGAGAATGAACAGATATTCCGCACATATCAGCTACTTTATTTAAGATTTCTGACCGTGTCATTGTGGGATTGTCTTTTGAAACAGAATTACAGTATACACGTTCATAATTATGCACTTGCTTTGACTTTTAAACGGAACTCCTTTTCCTAAGCGGCGAGCAGTTCTCGGTTGAGGCATTGTATATTTATAAAATATAACACAACTGTGAGCGAAAAGCAACTGCTGACGTTGTTACCCACACCACTGTAATATTTCTCCCCACTCCCCCCACTACTCCACTCAAGTGTTTCACTGCGCATACGCTTCTCTATCGTTGACAACCTCTACTTCAGGTCTTACCTTGAGTTTCAAATTGAAAAATCACAGGTATCCTATGAATAATTTCTAAGAACAATTTCAGTGAACTCTTAGGAAACCCAAATAATCCATTACTTTTAACACGAAAGCGACACCACGGAATACACAAAACCAAAACAGAAAGAAAAAGTTTTATTCTTCAGTACCGTACTTAAATCATAATCTACTGTACATAATCACGTGTTCGTACCCAATATAACAATTTGTTTATACGAATATTTATATTATAGCAAATTTCTTTCTTTATGTTAACCAGCAAAGTAAAATATTTCGCTAAGCTAATAAGATTTAATACAGATTTGAGTAAGATGCTTTATAGGCGATAAAAAAAAATTAATCATTATGCATTTCACGTAGCCTAAGTGTGAATTAGTTTTATTTTGTGACACTACTCATACCTCCTTAAGTAAATGTCATAATACACATTTTTTCTCCCATTCAAATGCTATGAAAATCGAATATTAGAATTATTACAATTACAGTCAGTATTTCTTCTTTTAGTTATGTTATCCAAAATTTCATAACTACAAAAATTCAAAACATAATCGTATTCTAAAATTCTAAAAGAAGTCATTGAACTCTTTAGGAGGAATTTTAGCTCTGCTTAATCACCAGTCTCAATATTGTAACATGTATGTGTGTGTGTGTGTGTGTGTGTGTGTGTGTGTGTGTGTGTGTGTGTGTGTGTGTGTGTGTGTGTGTGTGTGTGTGTGTGTTCCATTAAGCATAAAAGCATTTTATGAAAAATTAAGTGTTTAAAATTTTGATTCCTATAATTTAGTGTTATAAACGGCAGTAAAGACAACGAGACGTTAATTATTCTACAGGTCTCTAACATTTACAAGTATTATGGGAAGATACAACCGTGTTACTTTATGGAGGACGGTTTATAGCTGCGCAAAATGTAAGGGTAGTGGGAAGCTTAACGTGTTCAGTTCTAAACTTATAACGTTCCGGGCTACGTTATAAATCCAGGGAACCCGTGATAATTGACGCTAGCCAATTATACGGGCTGCCTACGTTGTAACAAGCTGAAAATCAACACAACACTTGGAACAATAATAATTACTCTAATTATAGGACACAAGGGAAGGTATTTTCACTGATTTATGCACTCACTTCAATCTGTAACAAGATGGCATCTCTTTATTAACAAATGATATATATATAGATAGATCCCATTACATAAAAATTTTCTCATACTGAAATAGTTAAAAGGGGTTTTCTGTCAAACAAAGGATCAAACTGATCATGTATTTTACCTCGGATCCGAGTCTCTTTAAATCTAGTAAAGACGTCTGAAATTTACTTTACTTATCAAGAAGGTTGCATTGTTACATGACACCATTTTAAGAATGGTATTATTTAGTTAAGGGATTAAAACTTATATCTCAAGAGTAATGTTACAACGTATGATTTTAGAAATTACTGGTTACATTTTTCTGAAACTTAATGCTTAGAGATGATTATTGTCTTTTGAAAAGTCTCTGGCATGTACGAAAGCTTATAATTTAAATGTACATAATTCTCGGTAGACGAGCCACCGAGTCACCTCTTAAATACGCTTTTGCTGTCCGTGTCCTGGGGCGTGAATCTTCGGTACTCTGTTAGTCGGGTAGGTCATCTGGGTAGTGTTTCCGGTGAAAGTCCTCTGGGTGTATTAATGAGGAGATGGATGTTATGCTGCGGGAAGTCGGCTGATCCTCGGCGGTTCTAGTAAGTGTTGTTTAGGTGGTAGTCGTCCGTATCTGCAGTTGTGCACGTCACATATTTACTGGCAGCGTAGTACTGGAGTTTGCATCTTCTTTTTACATTAATATATAAATTACGTTACTCGAACAATATTCGAGAGTTCGTTTTTTAATTTTAACTTGAGACATCACCTTATATACGAGTTCTTTTGTTTTTACATTACCACATTTTTTTAACAAATTCCTCACTACATCTTATATATAGATAACTAGCTCTCCACGCTTTTAGTGGAAGCTAACACTCAATTAAAAAATCAAAAACAAAACATTTTACGAAGAGCCCTCGCTTGGAGGTGTTTACAGTCTGAACGCCGCATCGTTACTCTGGCATTGCTACAACAGGTAGATTGCAACAACGCGGAGTGAGTACTCCGCCATAATATAGTTCCAACTCTTTATTAATAATACATTCTTATAGTAAGACAAAATAAACTATCTAGACTTATCTTGTTTACAGGGATTATTATTACTACTACTTGTGACTTTAAATTATTAATTATTTACATTACGATTTACAGATATTTTTAATTTACTGCCGGTTCGGTATGCACGTTGTGTCCGGAATAGGCAGGTCAACGCATGATAAATTTACTAAAGAGTTAACTGTATTATTCTTAACTTTTACATTCAGATTTTAATTACTTATTTAGTTAGATTTTCTTAATTTAATTCTCATTACTATTATGAGTTAGTTCAGGGGTATTTGGTTTAATCGTGCGATTTAAAGTACATACTTGCTTTCGGTTTTTTATATTTTTATTATTAATTTTTTTTTATTATTTAAATCGTCACAAACTCTCCATTCCAAAACGCTGTTTTCCTGTTGCTACAGACATTACTATTCAGAATGACGAATTCAAAATTATTTAGTTATTAGAATTCGGTATTACTAAACATTTTCATAACTTTTTTACAAATATGTATTTGTAATACCGACGTTACTTATTGTATAACGTAAATAATAGATAACCCACTATTATGAATCAAGTATTCAATCTATAATAATAAATGAAATAGTGAAACATAAGAAACGCAATCGAAAGTGACAAAAAAATTTACTTACATGCAAACTGCGCCAAAGCAAGATCTAAACATAAAACATGGGTAAAATATGTATAACCGTGCATACAAGTAATTATTTCACATAAAATGTACACAAACCCGAGTCCTATTGAATATTTCGCATTGAGAAAAGCTTCTATTGTCAAAAGTGGTCCAATAACTCACATATTGGTTTTTGTAACTTAACGTGTAAGTTTGAGCCCAAATAAGTTATATAAGCTTTGGGTCAGGTGATACAGAGGTAGACGAATATGAGTGTGACCATGATTTCGTAGAATACCGTCGATTTTATAGTGTTTTTGTAAAACCAACTTTGTCACTACTTATTGCCACACTGCTAAATACTTCGTTCTTCACAAGGCCTTTCGGTGTATCCACCATCTTCAGGTCTTAAACGACCAGTGTTTAAGTATTTATAAATTAAAGTTAAATTAAGGAAAACGCTTAGTAAAATATGGTTTAATAAACAGTGCATTCGCAAAAATATAACACCTAAGTACGCCGAAATTAAAATAAAAAACAGCGGAAAAGTAGAAAAGAAGGTAAAGAAATTAAGTGAAAGATTGTGGTTGAAAATGGAAATTAAGCACCTTCATGGAAAATTGAATACATTTAACAAAGAATTATACGAAAGACATTTAGAATTATACAAAATATTTTCGTTTATCGAAATAAAACAGACGTTGCATGGGTTTGGTGACGATTATGTGAATAGGAAGTTAAAAAATATAAACGAAAAATTACAAATGAAATTAGATAAACTGTTGAAACAGAAAGTAAGCACAGATAACAAAAGGAATAGAAAAGATAATTTTGAAGAACGAGTTGATAATTTAATTAAAATTACTTTTACGGAAGATGAACAAAAATTGTTGGAAAAGAGCTTGAGACATGCACCACCAGTGAGTATTAGTAGATAAAAGGCTACTATAGAATGTGAAATAACGGAAAAATACAAAACAAAGAAATTAAGAAACAGGTGAGGCAAGGGGTAAAAGAGACAATTGAAAAGATGTACAAAAATAAGAAAAATAAGAGGGGAACGGGTGAAAAACAAATTAACAAGGATATAAGTAAATTAAAAAAGAAAATAGAAGAAAATAAGTTAATAATTACAAAGGCAGATAAGGGAAATACAGTAGTTATAATATAAAAAGATGTATATGTAAAAAGGGTGGATGAATTTATAAAAGTAGGTTTATATAAAGAAATAAAATTTGATTACACAAATAAATATCAGGCTCAAATGGAAAAAGTATTAAAGAGAGTAACATTTTTAACAGAGAGACTGAAAAAACTATTTACAGAAACCAATCCTGAAGCACCTAGGTTCAGATCCCAAGTGAAATTCCATAAAAATGGTATGCTAATGAGGCTATAGTGTCGTTTATAAATTCGCCGAGTTATAGGGTAGCAAAGAAAGTTGGTAAACTATTGAGACATTTGTACGAAGTAGACATATCGTTTAATATAGAAAACAGTAAGAAAGTTATAGAAAAATTAAAAACAATAGAAGTTAATAAAAATACCTAACTCATGTCATTAGATGTGAAGGACATGTTTATCAATATACCGATAACGGAAACTATAGAATTTATTAAAAACAATAGATTAAATAATGTGGAATATAAAGAACAATTGATAGAACTATTGGTAGATTGCGCGAAACAGAATTATTTTAGATTTAGGAATAGGTATTATGTTCAAAAAGAGGGACTACCTATGGGATCTCCGTTATCTCCAGTAATGGTGGATATTTACATGAATAATTTTGAAAAAACACTGATTAATCTTAGTGTTTTATTGTTGCATTCCATACAGTGTAGTGTCCTGTTGTCTACCTCGGACAATGCGATTTACGCCGAATGACTTTGCTACGCCTCTGTGCAAACGAAAATTCAGTTATGGACAAACATTACAGAAGCGATTTGAGACTTAGCGAGTGTTAAGTCAGCTGTAACGAAGTAACGTCGGAATTCTGTATAAATCTCATTGTTACCACGAGTACAGTGAAAACGTGAAGCATTTGCCTCAACATGAATTACAAGCAATTGGTGCGTAACATTCCGTTTGCAGCGAGTAACAAACAAACGTAGGCTATCAGATACGTGTCAGTGCTAAAATTGGCAACACTCGGGACACTCCTGGTACACAAAAAGTCCATGTCAACGCAAAGCGTCTTTGTAGACACCGCATGCTTTTCAGTAACTAATAGCAGAAAAACACTCGCGTTGATAGTCACCAACCTCCTACTTATTCCAGTAAGTGGAGTAACCTAGCTTTCGAGAATACACCTCTTGGAGGATGTCTGTCGGCCGTCTAGGGAGTGCCGGCACAGGTTAACTAATCCTTGAAGTTAACGAAAAATTATTCCTTATTACTTACTTAATCTTCAGTCTACATGCTAATCATCCTTATTGAGTCTTTAGTACTTCACTATATACTTACAATATAACACTAATTATGTTACTCGGGTAACATAACACTCGGGTATACTCATCGTAGAGGTAATCTCGTGATACTTTTTGTGAAGCTTGTCACGGGTTAACCCATGCTCCCACAAATGCCTAGTTTCTCTAGTTGAACGCAGCGTATTCTAATGTTCAGTTTGAGATATTGTAGGCCCCAGTGCGAGACGTGTTTATTGTTTTGCAACGCTTTGAAGTGAAAGGTAAGGAATATTTGTTATATGTCTGTATCTGATAATAGGACGTGCATTTTGATTCTACCATAATTGTAATTCACTATATTAAGTATCAAATTTAGTCTTAAATTGTCGGTTAATACATACTGAATACGATGCTACATATTCTGATAGATTATGGACGGCGTATATGTTGTAGAACCTTATCTCCGAATCGTAGTTTTCTAAATGTTTTTGTTGTTATCCAAGTAAAGACACTTTCTAGTAATGTACAAATTTATTTAATTTTTGACCTTTACTTCTGAAAAAGACTTCCATTAAATATAAAACTTCTAAATTATATTCTACTAAAATTTTCGATAGTTTTTATTTCCTGGATTGTATTTCTCCGTATGATTTTAAAATTAATGGCGTTTTTAATTTTCATGTTTTTTGACCGAATAATTTTAGCTGTATTTTATTTATGATTTTAGATATCACGGTATGCCTGACGTATCACAAGATTGTCTCAATCCAGGTAAAGTCGTGATATCAAGAGTATAGCGGAGTGTTGTCATGAGATTACCTGGAATATCACGAGTTACCAAGCAAGGAGATTGTTTCGAAATTTAATAAAATAAATATAATATGTTGTTTTATCCAAAAACATTTTAGTACGATAAAGTCCTTAGAAACCGTTCTTTTTAAAGATTAACACAGAAAAAAAAGAATAAAAAATGTTTAGTTGGCATAATTGGTATTTTATATACTTTATCACGAGTTTACCCAAGTTTACCATATATCACCATAATAACAACTGTACATAACGTATCAATCCCATACCAAAATCATACACAAGAAACTGCATATTTCAATAACTGGTTGAAATAGTAGGTGTTTCAATCAGGTCAGAATACAAGTCTCTGTTTTTTGTCTTCTCCCATCCGAACTAATTTACCCATTACAAATTCTCCTTTTAAGATATCCATCCGCATTCTGGATACGCCACAAATCCAGCCTGCCTTCGATAATCTGGAGTTTATAACCCTTACAAGACGGGTAATCATTCTAGTTGTCCCTCTTTAAGTATTCCTGTCGGTACTCTTACAACTTCACCTCTCCTTTTTTAAAATACTTTATTCGGTCTCACTTTGTTATCCTCTCTACTCTCCTAAAGCATCTCCTTTCAGCTAAACAACTTGTAACCTGGTTTTCAGTAGGTTACTTCACACTCAGCATTCGCAGCTGTGTGTAAGGATCAGGACATAAATATTATTCTTTGTAAAGTATAAATTCTTTTGTATACTTTTGTCAATCGTTCAATGACAAACTTCTATAAATATATTTTTTGTTACCATATTGTTCACATCACAACACGAATATAAATACATACCCAGTGTCATTCGCATTCTAGTTCCTGAGTAGACCTAGAGCATACAAATATGTGTGTGTGTATGTGTGTGTATGTATGTATACACATAAATACAAATGCAAATTTATGTATATGTGTGTGTCATCGATGTACACTATATATATAGTATACATCGATTGTGTGTGTGTGTGTGTGTGTGTGTGTGTGTGTGTGTGTGTGTGTGTGTGTGTGTGTGTGTGTGTGTGTGTGTGTGTGTGTGTGTGTGTGTGTGTGTGTGTGAAACACCTATACGAATTATAGATGTTAGTAAACAAAAATAATTTTATTCTGATCTTAAGTTTGCAAGCATTTAGAATTAACTAAATGCATCTGAACAAATACTTTTGTAATAAACTAATTCATTCTAATGTAAAGAAATGAAAATTATTTGGATACCGTCTGACAAAGTCAACTAACGCGGCTAGTAATAAAAGATTTAAAAAATTATGAGTGAGTATTAAAACATTTTTATGTACTTTTTACGTCGGTCTGAGAATTCCAAATAAATTAGGAATGAGTATTCAAAGCATTAGAATGCTTACTTTCTAAGTGGCATTGATATTAGATTGTAGCCCAATAATTACTCTTGTTAATCACTATACTGGGGGTAATTAATTATTAATCAGGAAACGCTGAACATGAAAGAGATGCAAACGTTCGAATACATAGACAGTATGCCGTAGAGAGCTAATGCAACGAATGAGACTGTATAGTCTGTCTGAAAAGTGTCTACAGGTTTAGTATAAAATGGTTGATTGGGATGTTAGATGAGAAGACAAAACCAGCAGTGGCTTAATAAATTACTGGAAGAGAGAGAGTTAATCACTGCAGCAAGGTGAAACAAACTAAATTTCCCATTGAGTAAATCTTTTAACACTTATCGCGCACTATATCTAACAAGCCATACAGCTTTTTAAGATTCTTAGCCGCCATTATTAAGCGGATAAGTAATAACAGCTCAATGAAACACAACACTGTAAGGTAAAATTGGAGTAACGATTTTTAATAAATCAAGAGCTTAAAGGAGTGGTGGAGGAGAGCAGTTTACAGGACAAAGTGGAACATTGTTCACATTAACGTTATCTTGTGTCCGTTCACTCTGTCCTGTTACGTACTGAGTATTATATCAATCAGTAACATGAAAACAGGAACACAACCTCGTTTTCCTGATAAAGAACAGTATTTGAGAAATAAAGAAATGCAGCTATTCATGATATATCATTAATAGCATAATAAATAAATCAATTTTATTTTATAACCCCACTTTATTTCTCTATCGAATAAGGCAAAGTATGACTTTTCTCAAAAAGTTTACTTACCTTATATCATGACTCGTAACTCATTCTTAGCAAAAGCACACGCGTTTATAAAGTCCTTATGACTATAGATAATATGTCGGCTACCGAGAGTAGAAGATAACCTGTTATACTGCATCCACACAATTCACATTAATTCTACAATTCGACGTAATAATTCGTTTTCTTAGTTCCTCCTTTACTAAAGTAACAAGTCTTTTTTACTTGTTCTGCCTTCAACACAACTTGTTTTATTCTTTTTCTTGTGAGCACAGATACAATAAAAACCTTTAAATAATATATATTAGAATACATTTATAAATACACAGAATCGTTTTTAACTCTTCTCATTCTGTTAAAAGAAAGTTGGGTTCTGGATTCTGCCCGTCGAGCTTTACCAAAAATACTCTTCTCATACATTTCGTCTCCGATTCTGTTGTTCTTAATCTGAATAGTCTAAGTCTTTGTCCTGAATTTGTTATATTACTGCATTTTTCTAATGATTTGCTGTTTTTCTACTCAAAGTTTAAAACTATTTGAAATTAAAAACATTTTGACTTACAATTTTTTGTTATTGGTGCTATACAGTTAGGCATTGCATAGGACTAAGTATCAATTGTCTATTTTTCCATATATTATACTAATTACACATTATTTTACTTTCATACATCTTTTGTTTGTATTACATATGATTTGTTTGCTTGCTGAATTATTTTGGATCTGTTTTAATAATATTTGAAGTTCTTTAGTTTACATATCATGGTTGTCTATTGTGCTCTAATTGCTTTCTTAGTATTACTAGATTGATGTGAATTTACCTTTTTTCTCTTATTAATATTGCTATAGTTTATAATTGGTCTATGAGTCACTATTCTTTATAAAAATATAACATAACAATTAGGTGTATGGACTGCATAACTCTTCAGCCATATTCCTACTTATAAACTTAATCGAAGAATTCTGTAACAGTGATTATGCTACTCTTGTGTACCATTTATTACTTCTTATTTATTTTTTATGTGTGTTAAACATCATTACACCATTTACTTTATTTACCTACTTAACTATCCCCTTGAACACCAGGTATTTATTGATATTGCATTTCTATCATTTATTCTATTTCTCTATTCTAATATAAACCTTATATAACGTCTTAACTTGTGTTATAACATAGGGAACCCTCGTTAATTGGTTATGCCAATTAAACAGGCTGCCTTCGTTGTGACGAGCTGTAAATTAATCACAACAAATAAAACAATTCTTATATCAGGATATTTGGAAGGGGAGACTGTTGATTTATGCACTCATTTTACTCGGTACTCAGATGACATCTCTTTATTACATTATGCGATTAAGTTCTCTATTTAAAGTTCTCAACAATATAGTTTACAATATGATTATATATATGTATTACTCTTTTACAAAGGCCCTCAAAATATGATGTACATCTATTTAATTTATTCCACGGATCCGGGATTGAATTTATTAAGTTAATAATGGTCACCTTGCCATATACAATATTGAAAATTGAACCATTTGAAGAATGGACTTTAGTAATCTTTCAAAACAACAAAACTTTTAGTTTAAACTTTTACTCTTTTGCTATAACCAGTGTTATTAGATTACAGACTACATGTTACATATAATGTCTGTCTTTTAAAGTCTTTAAAATGATGAGTTAAATTGTCTTTGGTGGGTTATAATTTTAGTAACTCATAACCATGGAAGACAAGCCTCCATGTCACCTGTGTGTTTCCTGAAGTTGCTGCAGAATTGGTTCTTCGGTCCTCGGTGTGTTTCCTGAAGGTCTGTCGTTACCTTAGTATCCGGTGACGGTGAAGTTCCTGAAGTATGTTAAATCATTCTGGGTGTGGTACTCTCATCTTAGATGACTGTAGTAATTCTTGTAGTTAGAATAAGTAAATAGAAAGTTTGTTTCACTGTTATACACTTCACATGATTATTTATTAGTTGAATATCACCTTCATGTTTGTAGTACTCTATGAATTACATAGTTTGTTATTTGATAATTGAGAGAGATGTCATCGCCGCACAAATTTAGTTATTTAAATATTCATTGAAGCAACCATTCGTGAAACAACGCTGTACGCAGCTTACGGCATGAGCGCTCCATTGCAAGTGGGTAAAAATAGTTAGGGCGAGA
The DNA here is from genome assembly GCA_034769895.1 of Magicicada septendecula. NCBI lineage: Eukaryota > Metazoa > Arthropoda > Insecta > Hemiptera > Cicadidae > Magicicada > Magicicada septendecula. The sequence goes on along the minus strand of CM068371.1, from coordinate 184,180,153 downwards.
GTAGTAATCTCGTGACAATTCTTAGTCAACATAAAAGTAGTTCCATGTTTCTAATTTAATTAAAGGACTAAAGTTTGATTAAATAATTAAGTAGGGATATTCTTAGTTACAATCGCTATCAAAGTACATTATAGTGGTCTTGTTTAATTATTTAAATAATAACAAATTTACAATTATTTCTAGTTAGTTTAGGGGTCGGAAAACAAGTTGATTCTGGTTAGTGCCTGTTTATGCAGGATTAATTAACAAGCTTTACCCTTTCTGTACAATCGTATTCCTTTTAAATTATTATTAGACTTTTTATTAAATATTATTATTATTTAATGATAGCAATAAGATTTAGTTTAAAATGTGAGATTTTATTAAAAATTTAAAATTTCTCAGCCTATACATTATCAACTTAATTAATTAACATATTTTTTATTAATGAAATCGTCACACTTATTCTCTACCCATGGTAACACTAACATTTAACTCTTCCTGGGATTTCTTCCCTGAATATCCTTATATTCCTTGGCTACAATCAATCTTAATTCTAATATTAATGATATCCTTAATTACTAACACTGCACCTTTAATCTTTAGTGTTTCTCACTGATTTTTTGGTGTTTATTCCTATCAAAAGGGTTTCTATTTATACTGTAGGGTTTACACTATCACTTTTGCACTTTTTTATAGTTTTATGTAAGTGTTATTGGTGGGTATTCCCTAACATTAATTCTTTCTCACTAATATCATGTTCATCATCTAATTATCTCTCATTTTATATTGGTTATTGTATTCTGTTAACAAGTATATATCATGATAGAGTTATTTGTAACATTTGCTCTCTATTTAATTGGTGAGTGTACTTTTAGTTAATTATTACTTTATCGGATTTTACTATTCTTTATTTACATTGATTATTTATATGATACTCATAATTATCATTTGCACTTATCATTTATTTGTTAATCTCCTTCATCACCTTATTCGAGTGTGATCTTTCTCCTTTTCTGTTCTATATTACTCGTATGTGTCTTTCTATATCTTATCAATTTATTTCACCTTGTTTCATTTATATTTTGGCAGTCACCCTCTCCTTTGGTTTCATTTTATCTCACTTTATATATTGTTTATATATCATCTCACTGGTATTGGTGCTGGTTCTACCTGCTCACTTACCATATCTATTGGGTTTATCACGTTATTATAGTTTTCTTTGTGTTTCTCTACTAATTTTTCATTGTAACTACTGTTGCACTATTTTCAATATTTAATTCTTCATCGACTGCTTTTGTTTTAATTTGGGATTGACATACTATGTTTATTATACACTTATTTTTTTTTTAGTTTCCTTATCATCCATGGTTACTAGTACTCATGACTGGTGTTTTACTATTATACAGATTATAGGTCTATGGTGATGAAACGTACCATCACAATATACGGTAGTAAATAGTTACTATTTCTTACCTTAATGGAAATAATCAGCCGAAATATAAATAACGTATCAAATAACTTCTGCAATCTGTCAACACACAACCATTCCTGACATTTGCGTGACACACAGACTAAACATGACACCACTAAACTTATTGGAAAAACACTACTGTACTTCCACTTGCACAGCGCCTGAACGGAGGGGGTAGGAAGGGAGTTGGGGTAAGGGTGCAGTGGCGCTGCCATGTCCAGCGTCCAGGTCATTGACAAAACCAAGTCGCACAGCACGGACGGCCATGTACGGCGCACACCCTCACCGCGCAGCGCTCTCTGCCAGATTTGCACTCGCACACGTCATTTTACGTTGCATACGCTTCCTCTACTGCTTCTAATACAGTTAAGCAATTCGTTTTTTAAATATATTTAAAAATAGGTTTTTTTAATATCTCGGGAAATTTGATCCGATTACCAAAAACATACTCTTGTGTAAAAGCGTGACAGCATTTTCAAAGCTGGTTGAGGGCACAGGTCTGGTTTTATTTGAAAAGGCGCACCAGCCCGCGGGCCGGTGGGCCAGTCCAGGCCTGGCTTTGGTCTGCAAACAAAACAATTCCAGTCTTCATTTTCCAACTTGTCTACTTCACTCCGTTTTAAATTTTGTTTGGCGCATTTCTTGAAAACTACGCAGGTGCATTTCGAGCAATAGTATAGTCCGCCTCCTTGGCCACACCACCTGTGGTATTTGTCAGTTCCGTTTTCATCAGTAGAAAAATCTCCATCGGCATAAAATTGCAAACATTCCTCGTATACTAACACATCTAACACAATATGCTTGAACAACCTGGCTTTTACAAAAATTGCTGTTACTATGTTCCGAGAACAAACTGTACATTTCAAATTTTCATTTTTTTACTACAGAAACGTCTGGATACAATTTCTTCCGGAATTCTGTTTCTTCTTCAGTCAATTGAATTGATAAATTGATATCACCTTGTCGTAGAATTTTTTTCTCAACTTCTGTATCAGAACTATCTGATGAACTGGATTTACCCATCCTTTTCTGATATTGTGGTGAAATATTTTCCGATCTTCAAAACAATGTCAATTCCTATGTACAAATTGAGATTAGTACATGTTACTTTTGAGGGACTGTATTGATGCAAATTTGTCAACCAAAATCGCGAAATGATTTCCTGTTTTAACGTTTCATTCATTTGTCTATTATTTTCGTTAATATTGTCTATTTTATTTTCTAACCTTTCAGTTGTTTGTTTATTATCTTCCTTGATACCATCTATCTTCTCATTGGTTTGTTTATTATTTTCTTCTATTCTTCCGAATTGCTCCATCATAATCCTCATCATGTTATCCAATTTCATTTCTTCTGTTGGTGTAGTTCTGTCCGGCAGATTTTCGACCGTATCTCCTGCTATCGCCTCCGCTTCGGGTGCTGGTTGGGTTGGTTTCTCTGGTTGGTCCCCTTGGGCATTCCTTACAATCACTTCCACTTCCTCAACCGGTGTTGCCTCCTTGTCTTCCATGTCGATGTACTCTGTCCTCGTTTTTGATCTGCCTCTTGTGTGCATTTTGTTTGCCGTTTCCATAACCGCCGCTATAATACTATCCTTCCTAGAACTCAAGCCTCACTAGTTGGTGCGCCAATTTATGACAACTCCATCGGGTGTCTTCCAATAAAACCCCAAGTTGTTGGCGTCAGTTTATAACAACAAGCTTCCTTCGTGTGTGTGTTTTAATCTAGTCACACGTTGGTCGCCAATTTATGACAACCCTCTCTTAATATTCTTGTGTGTCTTTGTGTTTTAATCTAGTCACCCATTGGTTGCGTCAATTTATAACAAGCTGCTTGAGTCGTACTCTATTTTATTCGACTCCGATCGCATTATTTTTTACGATGTCTGAAACCTCGTAGCTTTCCCGATACTCGTCGTTCTTTTGAACTCGCCAATACCTGTTTACCTGATTCCATGTAGTTGTTATTTTCCTGATTATAGGCGCCAAATTGTTTGATTCAAAACAATTAAAAAATTTTACTTCTTTCTCTTGATGCAACCGTATCTCTCGTCGCTTGGTGTCTGCTAAATTTGAAATCCGCTCTCTCGCGACAGTCGTACCAACCTGTAATTCTGGTAGAAAATTTTCACGGTGCTATATTAATGAAATAAACACATAAATATTATTAATTGAAATAATGAACAGGTATTACTTTTGAGTATTGGTTTATTAATTTTCGGTTCTGCTTTTGATAGTTACTAAGACATGAGATTATAAAAATATATAACTTTTTTGCTCCAGCTTCAAAGAAATTACAACTCAGCGGTTGGCAATTGATCGTTGGGTCATTGACTGACCACGCTCTAATGTCGAGTTTATATTATACAAACGTGTAATCAGTCAAAGAGTTCTTTTGATTACGGCAAAATGATTTTTGAAAATACAATCCTTCACATCAAGTTAATTAAATATTATGATCCTTCTTTACAACAGTTTTCTTAGTATTTAAAACCATAGTGAGTTCAATTTACAAATATTGGTTAAGTTAGATATCGTGTACAAATATTTTTTTATTTCCTAAAGTGTTAATAATTAGTTGAAGTAATCTTTTAATAATGATTATTACATGTTTTAATAGTCATTCAGTGTTTTTAGTGTTTGAACCAAGTTTTGGATATTGTGCATTAATTTTGAAGTGTTGTGATCAGTCTCGTGGGTGTAGTAAATTAATTAAATATTATACATTACAACTTCATCGGTTTTATTTTCTGTAATTCTCAATTAAATTGGATGGATCTTGCTAATAGGTTCTGTTAATGTGGTTTTTCATTTCCATTTGTTTTAATTCATCTGGTTAGTTTATTTTATAATTTTTATGGAGCGACTATTTTGTCATCTGCTCTCTTCTGATGCTAAAAATGGACTGTTCATGAGTTTGTAACGGTTTTTTAGTTCTAACTGCCAAAACCTACCTTCTCATTGGTTGAAAGAATTTTGTACTCATTGGCTTGGGTTTTTGCCCAAAATGAATAAATATTTTCTAATTAGGATAATTTCCTTGTATTATTATCAATATGGTTTTTATTATTATCATTGAATAGCTTTTCTGATGTAGATTAATTTGACATCAAACATGACTAGGTTCTATTATCTCTGGGCTGTTTTAACATTTGGCTATTTTTGTTCTTTGTACTTATTTTGTTTATTATGTTGTTTTTTTGCAATTATTTTGGGTTTGTAATGTTCCTTGGTTTGGTATTTTATGTTTACTTATCTGTTTCCCTCACTGTGTACTGTTATTTGTTTATATTTTACAATTTTTTTTCACATTGCTTTACGCCTACCTTTGCCTATCCTTTTGACATTGTTTAAACTTTAATTTTGCTCTTATTACTAGTTTCTTATTGCTTTGTTTTAGCTAGTTTACAACGATTACGGATTTACATCCCTTAGTATATGAATATTACCGCTTCTCCGACATATTAATGCCTTTTATATCTAAATTTATAACTTTAACATGAACTGTTTCTTAGGCTTTCATCACCACTCAACATAATACAACTTACTCTTAAGACTATTTCAACAATTATATCATTTGCACATTTCTTTAATATTACTATTATCTTCTCTGCTTTTCTTAATGACGTAATAACAATACTTTCAAACATTTATTGTATAATTTTAGTATTGTAACATTCATTTCTTTTTTAGGCCAACTTTTCTTTTATACCATATTATTGGTTTAAAGTTTGATCTGACCCTTTAACTGTTAACAATAATACCTTGAATAATATTAATGGATTCTTATCCTGAATAATAATATAATATAATGCTATCTTATCTACTACTGTTTTTGGTCCTTTTCCAAAACTAAACTCTAGTATTTTTCACTTATTTTGGTGTCTTTACTATATCTTACAAAAATAAATACTTTTATTAGTCTATATGAACTGAATAAAGTATTTCTTTTTAAGTGTTAATTTCATAAATTGTTTGGAAGATATATGTTCCAACTGGACTGTTAGATGAACTTGTTTCTTTAGAAACAGAATAAAGGGCAGGCACTCCAGTGTCTTTAAAAATAATTTTATAGTACCATTTTTTATATGCCTAACTCTCAACAATCCTTAAATTTGTGGAGATGATGACTTTGAACAGTTATTAATATATTTTATAATGTTTAAATCCAAAGATGAACAAATAAGAAATTGAGTTTGTCAACAATTTGTAAAAAATAATTTTTTCCATTCAACAAATATGTTGTACTCTGCTGCAGAGCTTTAAAATGTTTATGTGTGTTTATTGAGCACTTGCATAGTAGATAGAGATCTTGAGTGAAAAAAGGCTTTGTGTATTTATTTCATTTGTAAGTTTCTGTGGATTTAAATGGGTGCCATTATGGGTGCATTTAAAATCAGCATTTATCTGTTTGAATGTTTAGTGTCATGTGTGCAGAATCCATAAGTGTTCTAAAAAGGATATATTTATTTTTTTATAATATTTATAATTATATATATGTGAAGTGTAAGTAAAATGTATGATTTTTTTACATATTAGTTGCTTAGTGTGTTAATGTTAATGTTGAAGGAAAATATACTCAGACTGCCACAAAACAATAAAGAAGTGATATTTTATAAATATTTTTGTATGTAATTTATAGCTGTGAGTGAAAAATGAAGCAACAATCTACAAATACATGTGTTCATTAATTACTTGTAAGGGAAAATTATTTAAATGGAGTCAAAACGATCTATTTTGACAATATTATAAACTTAACTTGAAACAATGTACAAAAGAAAGTAAAATTAATTTGAATGTGTACTTGTTTTTTTTTGTATGTACTGTTCCCTGATAATCAGATTTCCTAGAAACTATTTTATCCTCATTTCAGTAAAAACATTACTTGGTACTTTCCCATCTAATATGTCCATAATATTAACCTATAATTCATTTTTCTACATAGTTACACAAAACAAATGAATGTGCAGGGGAAGAAAAGTTTTCCAGGGTTATTTGTATAAATTAACTTCTTAAGGTTAAAAAAAAAAAAATAGCTTCACATTGTTGTCAATTTTTTAAATGCAGTTCAGAGCAAATACAAAAAATTCAAAATTGTGATTCTACAAAACATGCTGTACTACAAAATTTGTGTTATTTTATGGTGGCTGGCACCCTTGGAGACAGCATCATGCACAGTACTGTTTTTTTTTTGCACAGTACTGTGTACCAGACATCACATTGAGTCTCCCTATTACAGTAGCTTTTCATCCACCACTGAACTGGCCACTTTAAAGTAACATTACTGTATGCTTGTATAATTTCATAAGTTCCTGCTCAAAAATAGAAAAGTAATTCAATCTGAAAAACAAAAGCCACAAATTTACCACAATCTGTTTACCAAATGTTGTAATTGTGTTTTTAATTATACCTTTCACTTTCCTTGGTCTTGGATAAGATTTGGTATTTGTGAAACATTTCTACGTTCTCACAAAACCACAGAAGTACAAAATTAATCAATCCGCTGACAGAACATCAGTATCATTTTTATACTATACAAAATAGAGCTGTGTGTGTTTATGCAAGAAAACATATGTCTTCTGCTTCAAGCAATTGTTATATCTAGTATTTAGTTATGTATAGGTACCTTTTTTCCATTTTTGATTTGAATTTGAAGATATGGAATATTTAAAACACCTTTCACCAGGAACATTTAGAGCGCCTTCTTCATTGTAGGGGAATTACCATTTTCACATGCAGGTACATATATGCAGAAGTATGTAATAGTTAATCTTCAACTCAACAGCACTCATCAACCCAAACGATTCATCCAGAATTTGGCCTGGGGGTCCAGTCGAGTCAGCTTCATACAAAGGAAAAAAACAAGTTAAGACTAATCAACATTACTATCTTTAAAGTGGTTGAAAAGTGTGTGATAACATCCTGAAATCAATCCAATTAAAGTAAACGGTAATACAGTAACACAATTAGTACAGTCACTGAAGCCTAAAAAAAAATAGAAATTGCAAATTAAGTGGTGAAACCCCTCTTTCCACTTTGTGCCTTTTATTAAAAAAACTAAATCCTTTTTTTTTTTCAAAGAGGGGACACTAGTTATTTAGAACTAGGCGGAAGGCCTAGAGAAGCAAAAAATGCGCTGGGTCCAGTGAGACGGGACTTGCAAATGAAACTCTGTTGTAAGACAACAATAACAAGTTTTATTAGAATTATTTTTCTTGTACAATTAATTCCCCTGAGGTGTAAATATAACAATAAGCTTGATATAAATTATTCTCAACATATTAATAATTCAGGTTCAGTAAGGCCATTGCAATTCCTCCCATATATATATATATATACATATATATATCTGGTTACTTAAATTATATAAATAAACACCATATATCGGGCAACATCCTATAAATTATATACATTCCCCCCCCTTAAATAACACTTAACACTAACATCACATATCGAAACATAGAGACACATATACCCATAATATCATCACAATAAACTCATGTTCGACCTGGCAGACAGGCTGTATATTCTGTAAGCCCCAAAAACTGCAATCATCAAATTTAAACTTCCAGCCACCGTTGGAATTAAATCATCTAAAACCACAACTCCTTTACTCCATTAAAATGAAACCCAAAAAAATATTTTAAAACCGAAAGGATAATAATGACTAATAACTGCAAGATGATAGTGGCCTGGCAGCCCATATGAATTTATAACATCTAAGAAATTGTACATTATAAGTATATGAAAATCTTTAAGTTTCTTTGAACTGTATACAAGTGGTAAAAACCCTTATCACCTAAGTTTAAACAATTGGCATAATTTTCCAAAATGTTAATTCTTGTGTTACAAATATAGATGTATCCATGTATCAGGAATTCGTTCTTTAATGATAATGATTTAATTCAACAGACAGGTCCAGCAAGCAAGTCAGAACCTAAGTTACAATAATCAGTAGCATGAGGATGATTTTACAATCTCAAAATTATTAGTATATGCCCACAGAAAAAAAATAAATTTTTAATGTCAGACATCTGTGTATAAATAATTTTAAAATAACAGCAGGTTGTATTCTGGCAGCTGTGGAAGTGTGCCAGCATGTGCCAGACCAGGTCAGACAGGTATCCGGCCTGCATAAAACTGTATCAACGTGTGCCTAACTTGTGCCAAAAAAAACCCTGTAAATTTTACCCCTGAAAACAGCCTGAAAAACGAAACCCCCAGCCCTTAAATGTTAAAAGAAAAAAAAATAATAATATATGAAGCCCGTCCTGAACCAATCGGTTCAGAACCAATAAACACATGACTTAAATTTAGATTGTAAGTATACTAACTCTAAGGCCTTTGCAAAAAAAAATTATGAAGAAAGCCAAAAGGAGCACTGGCACGCTCCCCCAGTGCAGCACACAATTACAAGAATAGTACGTTAGAGTTATGGAATAATTTTATAATAGTTCAACTAATGTTCATAATGAATGTCCTGTTGACACACACTTGATCGGACTGTCTAGCGGCGTAAGCACATGGTTTAAAAAAGAAAACAATTTGTAACACGGATGAGCTGCGGGCCAGGCCAACGAAAAATAATAAAAGTTTATATCACCTCAATTGCATGAGTAGAGTGGCATCTTACAGTTGGTCAGCAAGCTCCCTCCTCAGAACAGGTGAGTGTTGGGTGGTTCATGACTGGTGAAGGCGTCAGTACACTAGCTGAGGCCACATCTCCGTCTGGGTGCGAGAACCCTGAGGATTCACAAAAGATTAGAAATACTGTTCACTAAAATTTGCACTCTAGTCAAAGGTACTAACATCAGAACGGGACTCCCGACCAACTCAAAATAATGCATAAGTTTTTTTTTTTTTTTTTTTTTTGAAAATTGCCTGAGGAGTAATTAAGTTTTTTAAGGTAATCATGAACTCATAAAAAAAATAATATTAAAATGTATATAGTAAAGAGACACTCGCACCAGATTTAACAAGTGCCGACAAAATCAAACAGGTTGGCCTCACCACGTGGCAACACAAATATCGTAATTTGTCAGAAAATGACCACACTAAAGGCACTTACAGTTACACACAAAAGATTTATAGTGTTTCATCTAAGGGTGGTTTCACAATTTATTTTCAACTGCCATAATTAAAAAAAAAAACACTCTTCCGGTCCAGTGCGTGTACATACATAACCTACATGATTCAACTCTGTCTATACGTACTGGTTTTAGTTATAATTTTATACAGCAATTTAACAAATGATTAACAGTGATTATTGTACAATAATTAAAAGAATTACTGGCTGTATGTACTGAAACATCAATTAATTCTCTTACAATACACACACACGTCCGATCGCAACCCGTACATTCTACTCTCGCATTCGGCTGAATATATTTAAGTTTAATTATTCACTTATTATTCAATCATTTTATAGCATACTGTAAATCACTCACCGGGAAGTCTCGAAAAATTAGCCTGCCATCAGGGCGAGAAGAAAATTACCCAATTAGACTGTCCAAGGTCGGGAGCTTGTTGATTCCGTCAAAGTCTGCGTCGAACTGGACGTTACATCAGCAACGTAACGGACACCAGACCGCGCCGCGAGATGGCGCGGGCTGTCTAACAGTGCCGTCCAGATATCGGCGCTCTAACCGACATTAATACCCGATATTATTATTAACCAAAATTTATTATACCTTCAATTGCCGGGTTATGCAAACATCGGCACACCCCCACCCCAAAAGGACAACCTGGTTGCCCCACACTTGAACTCGGGAGGGTACCCTGCAGTGTACCCCCCCCCCCCCCAAGGTGATCCTAGTGGCCCTTGCTCTCAGGAGAACAGAGGCTCAGAAGGAAAACGAAAGAGCTGAAATAAGAGTGTAATGTGTAAGTGTGCGGGCGCTGCGGGCTGACCTGATCAGGGCCAGCCCACAGCAAGAAGGGACAGAGAAGAAAAGACGAAAGAAAAGAACGGGAACTCCCTGAGTTCTGACCTCTTGAGGCTTGTCCACTCAAGCTCGAAACACGAATGCCACCTTAACAGGGCCACATGCCCTATATTCATACGAGAGGGACTCCCCAATAACGAACCCATTATTTTAACAATACCGTCCACTCACATGGCGAGGGGAAGGGGGAAATGATGGTCTCCATGATGCAATGCTCCAAACTCTCGACCGGACGCAAAGCAATGCTACTTGTCAATATGATAATTACCTAATATACAGCTAAGTTTTACATGTGTGCTCCAAGGGCATGCCGGGAGCAGCAAGGCGGGAGAGGTACACAACCGACCCCTTCCGCCTTACTGTACCCACTCCTCTCTCTAACTCCTTTTTTTTTATTTTATTGCTTTTCTAATTTTTTTTTTATGTTTTTCAAAGGGGAAGGTTAGGAAGATCGGGAAGGTGGGAGTTCAAGGATCATTGAAAGGTCATGAGCTGGGAGTAAAGGTAAGGACATGGCTCCCTCCGGACATAAGGACAATTGGAGGAAACCAAGGCTAGCGCAGGCAGGGGCGCATCCCTGAAGTAGACGAACACCACTGGGACTGTGGGGAACATCTACCCGCTACCCTATCATTCTCGACAACACCCCCGGAGCACACCCCTTTGGAATGACAAAATCCCTACTCACACAGAGACCACCAATTATTCCCCCCCTGTCAGCCCGTTTACCCCTTTCTACATAGCTTCAATTTAGAGATATGCGTGGTAATCTCCTTCGAATTACCACCAGGCTCTTCCAACCGAGCCGTCACCGGTGACGCGAACCCCAGGATACAATATGGCCCCGACCAGCGATAACATAACTTAGCGGCTCTTTTGTCCACAGCTGAGCTGATCGGATGGCTTTGACAGTAGACCCAGTCTCCGGTCTGAAAGGGGTTAGGAATTCGCCCCTGATTGTATCGTCGACGGACCCGCTCGTGCGCTCGCAGCAAATTCTTCCGAGCCTCTCTCCACCTCTCTGCAGTTCTATTATCTGGCTCCCGTGGCAGATCATCAATGTTCCACAAGTTAGTCAACGGGAGGGCGGGCGAGAATCCAAACATGATCTCAAGGGGACGGCCTTATGACTGTCATGCAGGGCCGTGTTAAAGGCTAGCTGTAACCACTTCAGATTCTGGTCCCAGGTTGTCTGTTGCTCAGCATGATAAGCAATGAGTGCGGACCTGAGATTCCTATTAAATCTCTCCGCATGGGACGGCTGTGGGTAATACGGAGAAGTGGTTACATGTCGGATCCCACTGGCGATACACATCCGCCTGAACTCACCCGAAATGAACTGGGGGCCATTGTCGGAGACAATGATGGTCGGAAGACCGAAATGCTGAAAGATGTGGTTCTGGAGCGCGCTTATGGTTAAACGAGCCGTTGCCTGCCGCAAGGGCAGTAGCCAGACAAATTTCGAAAAAGCATCCACACAAACAAGTAGGTAAGAATTACCTGACTTGCTACGCGGGAAGGGTCCCACGTAGTCGATGAATAACTTCTCCATCGGTCTGCTCGCCACGTCCGATGACAACAACCCTAACTTAGTGTTCTGGGCAGGTTTACTCAAGCCACGTAGATGACAGCTCTTAACCCTCGTAGCGATGTCCCTGTCCATGCCCTTCCAGATGAAATGGCTTCTAATGCTGGAAATGGTCTTCGAAATTCCCTTGTGGCCTCCGACTGGGGAATTGTGATAATAACTGAAGACCATGGGCACTAACTTGCTAGGCAGCACGATCTTAGGGGCACGTCCCTTTCTCTCTCTACAACACAGGACGCCCTTGGACAAGAAGTAAGGGGCCTGTACGTTACCCTCCTTTATATTCTGGATGATAGGACCCAGCTCTTCGTCATTCAACTGATGGGGCAACACATCAGTGAAGGCTAACGGAAAGTCTAACAGAACAGAACAGGGTTGCTCAGATTGGACTTCACTGGGCTGGGAAAACATTCGTGACAAAGCATCTGCAACCACATTTTGAGTTCCCCTAATGTGTTGCACATTGAACTTAAAGGATGAGATCTTGACCACCCATCTACCAATTTTACCCAGTTGCCGGGGATGAGCAAGAAGCCAAGAGAAAGCCTGATTGTCGGTCTCGAGCAGGAACTCAGCGTGTTCCAGAAAACGCCTGAACTTATCTAGAGCGTACACAACAGCTAAACACTCTAGCTCATACACGGAAGACTTTCTTTCCTGCTGGGTCAATGTTCGGAAAATAAAGGCCACAGGCTGCCTAGCACCATCAACGACTTGGGAGAGAACCACCCCGAGCGCCACCGAACTCGCGTCCGTCTGCAGGATGAATGGCTGAGAGAAATCCGGCATCCGTAGCACCGGTGGGGAGATGATAGCTTCCTTCAAAGTTTCGAAGGCCTTCTGCTGACTCTCACCCCACACAAATTTGGCTCCCTTCTTTCTCAATTCGTTTAACGGTGCAGCTATCTCTGCCGCGTTAGGAATAAATCTTCTGTAAAAATTTACCATGCTCACGAACCTAGCGATGCCCTTGGCATCCCTAGGCGGGGGAAAATCCCGGATACCCTGTGTCCTTTGAGGGTCCACGGTAACACCTCGGTGCGAGACCAGATGCCCCAGAAATGATATACTCTCTTGTGCAAATCGCACTTTCTCCGGATTAACCGTGAGGCCCGCGTTTCTCAACCTGCACATCACCTCCCTTAGATGACATAGATGTTCATCATACGTTTTGCTGTATACTAGCAAATCGTCTAAATAATTGAAAATAAATTTGAATTTCACATCCTGAAATACCAGGTCAAGCAGACGCGTGAGGGTTTGGGCGCCCACTGCCAGACCCATAGGAACCCGCGTATACTGGTATAAATTCCACGGGACGCAGAACGCAGTGTAAGGTCTGCTTCCTTTGGATAAAGGGATTTGGTGATATGCGGCATTGAGATCAATTACGGTGAAGTACTTGGCCTCACTAAACCAGTCAAAAGCCGAGTGGAGATCCGGAAGGGGAACCGAATCCACCTCAATGCTAGCGTTCAATTTTTGGTAATCAATCACCATGCGGTGCTTACCCCCAGGCTTGGGTACCAGGAACGCTGGACTAGCATAACTGGAATTGGAAGGTTCAATGACCCCTTGCTCTAACAGCTCTTGAACCTTCTCCCTTAGAACGGCCATTTTCGGAGGGGCGAATTTATACGGATGTGACCTCACTATCTTGGAATCAGTTAGACGAATTTTGTATTCCAATAAATGTGTGAGTCCCAAAGTAGGAGTTAACACTGAGGGAAATTCCTCACACAGTTGGTCTAAGACCTTCTGCTGGGCGGGAGTGAGATGGTCTCGTGCAGAATCGGGACAAGCTACCTCTTGGATACCTCTCTTAGCTCCCTGGTATCCAAGGAAAGGAATAACAACTCCCCGACTAAATTTGAAATAACATTGGTGCCCATGGATGTCCAACACGAGACCACTTTTAGCGATGAAATCGGCACCAACGATACAATCAACTCCCAGAGCCGGAGAAACTAGAAAAGGCCACACCCAAGAAAAACCATCGATCTTGAATTTGAAGGAAATCACCCGGGAGATGGGCACGATTTCCCGTGATGCAGTCCAGCATACTACGGACGACCGATCCGACCCTTTTATTAAGCCCTGCTTTTCAAGGTCCGCACATACTCGAGATGAGATGATAGATCGGGCTGAACCGGAGTCAACTAACGCTCTAAGTTGACCCTTTTTTACCTCGAGCGACAGGAAGGGGCATACAGAAGCCTTTTGCGGGACAGTAGCAAGGACCTTGATATCAGAAGAGTCAAGACCTATCCTTGGCCTGGAGGCACTTGAACACCGAAAAGTCTTAGGGCGAGGGGAAGACAACCTCCGACTTGTCTTCCCCTGGCAACTTAGTTTTTTGAAGACCGGACCCTCGGGGGAAGCGTTGGACGCAGACCACCCTCCGGACAATCGCGGGCAACATGCCCCTGTCTTCGACAACGAAAACAAACCACGCCTCTCAACGGTCCACCTCGATCGCCGGTGGTTCTTGCCGGTCGGGGTTGGGACTGAACGGCACGTCGTTCCACCGCTCGAAACTCGCCCTGACTAGCCCTTACGGGCCCGCGGGACTCATCAATCGCTTGTATGGCCCGGCATAACACACACATCTTATTGAGGTCTTCATAGCTGCGTGGTCGCTCGGCAAAAATCAAACGCGACCTCTCCTGGGGAGTGACCCTCTCGACAATCATCTGTACCACCTCGACCTCGGGCAGTCCCAACCCTAGAATTCGTACAGCTTCACGGATACTAAGCGCAAACTCAGCAAAACTCTCCCCGTGGGCTTGCACCCGATAACAATGCTTATGCTGCAGCTGCTCCCGCAATCGGCCAGGCACGCATGCGTCCAACACCCCCCGATGGAAAGACGTCACACTGCCGCGACATCTTATGGTTTGCGCGACCCGCTCAGCCATGGACCCCCGACAGTAGGGATACACGAGCTCGAGGAAGGTGCCATCCGGCATCCCCGGGAAATCGGACAGCTGGAACAAAATCTTGAAAAATACCATCAGCTTATCCACATCCAGACCATCAACGACCTGAAGCTGCTGGATAATGGTGGAAAGGGGATTAGGTAACTTGTTATACGAAACGCCCGACCCGCCCGAGAACGCCGGCAATTGAGCCGACGGACTCGGCGTCTGCCCCATGTCCAACTCAGGAGGCTGGGGAGAGTTCACGGGAGGGTGAGACTTCCCCGGCTCGAAATTCCGCAACGCTTTCGCCACCAGTTCCGAGATCAACTTCAGCGTGGCGTGGCGCTGACTTCAGCGATCGTAGTCTGGGCGGACAAGTTCTCCAGTCGGTGTTGCAGGTGCTGCGCCCGTTGACGCACTCTCTGCCTCGCCCTGAGGCTGAACGTGGCCGACTCCAAATCTTCCATCACCTCCCGCAACTCTCCCCACTTCTCCTGGCACAGCTCGAGCTCCGCTGTCACATCGGTAATTTTCACAATCGACGTCGCCCCTCCGGAGGAGAGGGCCTCCCTTAACTGCTTCCTCAAGGAAGCGACATCCCCTTGGGGCCTCCCACCCCGGGACTTAATTTCGAACTCTAGCTCGTGTTTAAGAAACAGATCGGGATTCATCCCACTCATGCCGCAAACCGCTCTAATTATCACGCACGACACACACAACAATAAATAACATGAAAACACCAAATACTGAACTGGAAAACCTTGAGTACTATCCTTCCATCAAGAGGACCCCCGGGTTCTCTAGCGCTGCGGAGACCTGGCCTACTTCTGAACCACCTACTAACACCACAGAAGGAAACCAGCAACAACCAACAAATACCTAACATACATAACACCAAACATCAATCCGACACACACGTCTCACCAACACATAACTAGCAGACACAAACTAGTAATCAGAATTCCTAAACCTCGCAACACAGGAATTAAGTCGGTGACGGTACCGACTTCCGATCGGGCCATACCGCATCCCGCTAATGCCACACGCTATACTCCGACCTTGAATCACCAATATTCTATCACCCAGGCCAAGTTCGAGACCCCCCGGCAGTTCAACATCTCAAATTTTCCAACCACGAATACCCGCCCCGTGGTGCGATCAGACTCACAAGTTAAGCAACCTAACATAGCATACATGGGCATACACCTAAAAAACAATAGCATGACAATAGTATAGTATTTCCGAGTTTGCAAGCCCCGTCACACCCAAGGACCCAAGGGTTCAACCCCAGAATCAACCACGCTCTGCTACCATTTGAAAACCCTCTTTCCACTTTGTGCCTTTTATTAAAAAAACTAAATCCTTTTTTTTTTTTTTTTTTTTTTTTTTGAAAGATGGGTTACTAGTTATTTAGAACTAGGCGGAAGGCCTAGAGAAGCAAAAAATGCGCTGGGTCCAGTGAGACGGGACTTGCAAATGAAACTCTGTTGTAAGACAACAATAACAAGTTATATTAGAATTATTTTTCTTGTACAATTAATTCCCCTGAGGTGTAAATATAACAATAAGCTTGATATAAATTATTCTCAACATATTAATAATTCAGGTTCAGTAAGGCCATTGCAATTCCTCCCATATACATACAGTGGAACTTGGTTATAACGTCATTGAAGGGACCAAAAAAATAATGACGTTATGTCCGAGTGACGTTATAAAAGAGTCGTTATAAAATACCCTTTTTAATCACTAGTAAGGAAGGAGAAATAAAAAAAAAAAGATCTTTGCGTTATTAACATTATTCGTGATATTTATTCTAAAGTTTACAAACTGCATTTCATTTATACAAACAGCATGAAGAATATTTTAAAAGATCAAAAAGAAAGTACATGTAACTTACATTTAGGCTTACTGTCGAAAGTAATCCGTAATTTTCTTTTGAACGCTCCTTTCTGAAAAATAAATTCTTTCTGTTGTGCTGTGGAGATGCTGCGCTGCATTGAACGTTATAACAAATAAAAAAGTTCTCTCCTTTTAACCCCTACTGTTGGAGTCGTCAATTTATAACAAAGGAAAAAGTGTGTTGTAATTGTGTTGTAAAATGTCGGGCGTTACCTCCGCGCTCTTTTTGTTACTTACTGTTGACTGGATCCTCTGCAATGATGTAGTCCTGTAACACAATTTAATACTATGTTTTTTTTGTGGGCGCCACTTGGAATCGTTTGTTCCAAGAATAAAAATATCGGTATGGAGAACCATACATGACTTCCATATTCTAAGATTTATATTTAAAATCATTTTCGAAATGAAATATTACCATAGAAACTACTTCTTTCTACTTACTGCTTCAGCCTTAACCACAGTACTGTGGTCACTAACGTATACCACCTCACGTTATCGCACTCGATTTTCACTGATGATGGAAGTCGATGGCATTGCCGAAATGTCTGGTTTTGTAGAAAACATTGGACTACGGCCAAATATCCCGGGAAGGAATTTTAACAAAAACTACTTCTTTGTTGCCGATAACGTTGTACACATATACATCAGTGGCGAAGTTACATGGAGGCAATTGAGGCAATGCCTACCCTAACAAATTCTGTAGAATAAAAATTATAAATACGTATGAACTACATAACGTAAAGATTATACATTGTTACTGTGACTGTCAAATTTATTAAACCGAAACGTGCTTTATTGAGCGACCGCTAGATGGTGACAGGTGAGATTCGGCATAGTTCGTTTAAAGCGAATGAGGCAACCTGAACTTGCCTCAGCGTTTTTTGTATACATCGTATGTAAGCAATGTAGTGGTGTGATAGGGAAGTGTAGGGAGGGGGGATTGTCCCGCGCTGTACACATAGAGCGTTGAGGCATGCCTCACTTCTGTGGTCCAAACAGTTAAGTTAAAGCGCCTGTGTTGTTTCTAAGTGTATATTTTATGCGGTTATTAAAAGTGTCACTGTTATTCCGCTGAACTAACAGATGATCAAGATTGTTATTTGAATTATTTGTAACATTAAACATATATCTAGAAACTAACCAAGTTTAAAAATTTGAAGTTTAATCAGTTGTATTATTGTGTATGACTAATACAAGGATTGTTCAATAGACACACGTATAGAGCTGTAAAGCATTTTTTATTCAACGATTTTAAAAGAAGTCTCCAATAACATTAAGACATGAGTTCCACTGTTGCGCTAACCTGTAGATTCCCTGCTAGTAAAATTCTTACGGCTGTTTGTGGAACCATTCGGTTACAGCAAACTCTACCTCAGCGTCCGATTTGACCCACCGTCCTTTTAGTGATTCCTTAAAAAAAATTTAAGATAAGATTTTTGCCTACCCATTCATTAACTACTAGCTTCGCCAGTAAGCAAATTGATGTCCATTTTTTCGGCTTGCACGCGTTATGTTGGTGTGGGTTTCGGCACTTTCCATTTAAAAAGCGTGCAAACGTAAGAAAATAAACATGAGTGAGGCCAGAAATAACGTGAATTGTGTGTTTGTGTCTTACCTGCCTTTTTATTGCCGTATTAAATGAAAAATAATATATTACATTAAAATTAAAAATTTTAATTTTATTGCCTGGCAACAAAATTATTTTATTTTTAACAATTACCATTGTTTCAAAAAGTTTAAATAAATTTGCAAGTACTTTACTCTTGTTAAAACGTAAAAGGTTCCAGGTAAACTACCCCTTCCCCTTAACCGATCTTCACCAAAATCGAACGTCCTTGAGACCTCTACAATTCAGGGATGTATGCAAAAAATTATTTGATTCTGTTAGAATTTGCGGCTGTTATCGTTTGCCATAGAAAATACGCTTGATAAAAAAATGGTGCAGGTAAACTACCCCTTCCCCTTAACCGATCTTCACCAAAAACAACAGGTCTTGAGTACTCTACAAATCAGGGCTGTATGCAAAACATTATTTGATTCTGTTTGAATTTGCGGCTGTTATCGTTTGCCATAGAAAATACCCTTGTTAAAAAAACGTTGCAAGTAAACTACCCCTTTCCCTCAACCAATCTTCACCAAAAACAATAGGTCTTGAGAACTCTACAATTTAGGGCTGTATGCAAATAATCGTTTGATTCTGTTTGAATTTGCGGCTGTTATCGTTTGCCATAGGAAATACCCTTGTTAAAACATAAAACGTTACAGGTAAAATACCCCTTTCCCTTAACCGATCTTCACCAAAAACAATAGGTCTTGAAAACTCTACAATTCAGGGCTGTATACGAAACATTATTTAAGTCTGTTTGAATTTGCGGCTGTTATCGTTTGCCAAAAAAAAATTTCCCTTGATAAAAAAAACCGTGCTGGTAAACTACCCCTTCCCCTCAACCGATCTTTACCAAAAACAATAGGTCGCGAGTCCTCTACAAATCAGGGCTGTATGCAGAAAATTATTTGATTCTGTTTGAATTTGCGGCAGTTATCGTTTGCCAAAAAATACGCTTGATAAAAAACGTTGCTGGTAAACTACCCCTTCCCCTCAACTGATCTTCACCAAAAACAATAGGTCTTGAGTACTCTACAAATCAGGGCTGTATGCAGAAAATTATTTGATTCTGTTTGCATTTGCGGCTGTTATCGTTTGCCATAGAAAATACCCTTGTTAAAAAAACGTTGTAGGTAAACTACCCCTTTCCCTTAACCGATCTTCACCAAAAACAATAGGTCTTGAGAAATCTACAATTTAGGGCTGTATGCAAATAATCTTTTGATTCTGTTTGAATTTGCGGCTGTTATCGTTTGCCATAAGAAATACCCTTGTTAAAACATAAAACGTTACAAGTAAACTACCCCTTTTCCTTAACCGATCTTCACCAAAAACAAAAGGTCTTGAGAACTCTACAATTCAGGGCTGTATACGAAACATTATTTGATTCTGTTTGAATTTGCGGCTGTTATCGTTTGCCAAAAAAAAAAAAATTCCCTTGATAAAAAAAAACCGTTGCAGGTAAACTACCCCTTTCCCTCAACCGATCTTCACCAAAAACAATAGGTCGCGAGTCCTCTACAAATCAGGGCTGTATGCAAAAAATTATTTGATTCTGTTTGAATTTGCGGCAGTTATCGTTTGCCATAGAAAAAAATCTACAGACACACAGACACACAGACACACACACACACACACACACAGACACACACACACACACACACACACACACTTTTCGGAAAACGACTTTTTTTCATGTTTTGAGTGTAGTAGAATCAGAATCTGCAATAATCTCGAACACGATTTTTTTTGCCATCACCATACTTCCATTCCTTAAGGAAATATGGAAGTAAAAATTAATAAAAAAATTAAAATTTTGAAATCTTGCTCCTATGAAAAAATATAAACAAGTCAGTTTAGCTTGGAAAAATCAGGTAAGTTTAATGATTCTTAAAAAACAAACAAATCGTCTGAAGGACTAACATTCATAAAAATTATACAGTTGCAGAGTTACTAAAAAAAAAATTCACAAGTTATTATTATTATTATTGACAATTTTATTTATCCAATCAAGTATCGGCTAGTGTTTTAAAATTTTTTACTCAGTTGAAAAGCATGAGTTTAATATGTGAAAAAATCTTTACTCTCAGGACGTGACTCCTTTGAACTACCAAGACATATCAATAAGACGCTTTACAAGAAAAATTAAGTGATTTGAAGGTGTGTGGCATGTGTAGTACAACTGTGTGATAAATGTAACCAGGTAAAAAATGACTTTAATTTTGGTAACTCACGTTCCAATGGTTAATTAATCTCGCACTGGACACTCCTCTCGGGTAGTTTTTCAATCTCGCCTCTTCACGTGTGCACTGAATCTATTTTAAGTCAAAATTGCGATCATTTACTATTTCCGCACTTTTTGTAAAAACGTTTGGCAGTAGATTATCGTTCAAACGCCGCCACTACGAAACATCTGTTCCGCTTTGATTCAGAAATTGGCCGCCGTAGCGCTGATTCCAATGCAGTGTCGAGAAAGGCTTTGTGTATTGTTTGTTTACGTTAAGGGGATTATTGTCAAGTTAGTCAGTCTATGCGAACAAAGCAGAATTCGTTCTCTATTTAAAGTTTTGGTCCCTCCTGGGCCGTTGACGTTCTGGCTGCGTGATTTCTATTAAAATTTGCCGTGTCGCTGCTCTATTTCAGCAACACTTTGGCGTAGATTCTTGTAGAGGTTATGTCAGTCTGTTTGTCTATGTACGGGAAAAGCCTTTCTTCGGGTCTTGTGTCGATTTCTCGCCTCTCGGTTTCGCCTTAGCTGCGTTGATCAGTGTCGTGGGTGATGCATCAGTTCTGGAGTTCAAGTTTCAAGTGTTTTTGGGTCGAATTTGGTCTCTCTTTTATACTAATTCAGGCTGACTGTTTTCATCGACTTCCGGTATATTTGTGTAAAAATTCTTTCTAGATTGTTTGAGAATAAACGAAATGGAATGTCATGGAACAATTTTCACTTCCGTAGAAGTTGTAACACAATATACAACTCCCACCTTGGGTTGTTGTCATGAAAATTCAATTTTTATAACAAAAAATTGTTGTGAAAGTATCATGTCTCTTCCACAATCAGAACATCCAACATTACTACCTTCCTATAACAAAACAAACAAATTTTAACATAGATAATACTTATATAATTACAATTTTACATGGCGTCTGCTCATGGCCTAGATTTCTTGTTTATGTTATAACACAATAATTAGTCTCTTTCTCTAATATATGTAGTATTTCACTAGTGTACACTCAGAGTTTATTATATTGTCTATCTTTTGTGATACCTGGTTACTCTTTACATATATTATTATCATTACAGGAAGACATAGTCATTACAGGATTGATTGGTCTTGAGATGTCCTTTTTTTCATAGTGTGACAAATCTCACTCTTATAAGTTAAATTCTTTTATAATTGACTTTATTTTCAACTGAGTTTGTTCATTTTTAAGGTATACTGAAGTATTGTACCATTCTATTTTATTTTTGTTAGCATTTTGTAAATATTTAGCCAGATATGATTATTTTTGTACTGGATGATTGGCTCCAGCCATACATGGTATAGGTAAATATTTTGCTAACTTGACTATTACAATGTTATAGTTAGTCAGATACATTAGTATAGTCGCTTTATATCATATTTCAACTTTCTAATGCAATTTGGTTGCATTTTGGCAACATTAAATCCATAAATTATACAATATTATATGCCTATCACATGTTTTTAGTTAATATTGTTTTTGGCTATTTTGACTGAATTTTATTCATTTGACAGCTTTCTTTATTTAAGATAAATTGTTCACTTTTACCTGCTTGACAATTAATTATAGTTTTTATTTAAATCTGATAATAATTAATTTTTTCATGAAATCTGGGTGTATGGTCTCAAATCCAACACATTAATATTTTTTGTCATAACAAATATATAATTTTTATTCTAACTTAAACTCTTTCTAATAATGTATTTAAGTCATTTAATACATTTATTTTATTTACATTACATAATATAATAATGGATCATGCCCATTCATTCACAAAAAATAGTTCTTAACACTCTATTCAGAGTTATAAAACTTAATAATTAATGACTTTATTTTGGTTGATTCTGACATTATTTGTCTCTCTTATAGTGTCTTATGGTTTTTTCACTGTTATTCACTTTAATAATATATATGGGGTTTGTGTCTTAGTCAAAGTCTGGTCGTTTTTCATGTTAGTAGAAATAATTATTAGCCAAAATTACACAATTTTTTAGGACTACTTGGGTTCGATACTGTTCACCTCACTTTCCTCTTATGATAACTTACTATGTAAATGATTTCCTTTATGGAACGTTCTGTGACGTTACAACGTGTCGTCAGACGTCTCTCTAAAGCAGTAAAATCGTGAAAGAGTTTCGGCGGCTCTCATTGCTTCCTGTACTGTCGGACAAACGATGTCGGCATCCTCCTCTTGCTCAGCATCTTCTTCAACACTATCTTCTGCTTCTATGTTTTTTACTTCCGCGATAATTTCTGCGTCACTCAACACTTGGAATGTTTCTACTTGGTCATCCACTGATGCATAGGAATCAAGTTCATTTCCAAATTCATTTACGTCGAATTTCTTAATCCACTCCGAGAGCGGCAAGTCGTCGTCTTCGTCATCATCGGGTAAATTTTCATGTACGAGTTGTGCTTTACTAAAGCATTTTGCTATCGTCTTCTGTGTTACACTCTTCCAAGAGTCGTCTAGGAATTGTATTGCATCTAAGAGTGAAATTGTGGCAGGTTGCGCCGTGTCCATACAGAAAATATTTTTTTTTTTTAAGTTGCTTGCGGTAGTGACACTTTAGGCTTCTAATGACGCCTTGGTCCATAGGTTGCAGGACACTCGTACAGTTGGCCGGTAAGAAGACCAGATTAACGTTTGTCAAATTTAACTTTGGATGGGCTGCACAGTTGTCAACTAGAAGTAGAATTTTTCTGTTTTCGATGACAGTTCTTTATCCCACTTTCTTAGTTCATCTTCAAAAATACTAGAAGTCATCCATGCATTTTTGTTGGCAGTGTAACTTACAGGAAGCTTTTTGATGTTTTTAAAACATCTAGGATGCAAACTTTTCCCAATAACTACAAGTTTCCTTTTTTCGGTTCCCGTCATGTTCGCACAAACAAAAACTGTAACTCTTTGTTTAGAGAGCTTCCCACCAACGCACTTTTCATTTTTAAATTTGAAATTCTTATCTGGAGTTAACTTATAAAAAATTCCGGCTTCATCTCCATTAAAGATGTCTTCATCTTTATATGATCGTCTAATTTCTGGCCAAGTGTTACGCACCCAATCGCCTGTAATGTTCAGATCTACGCATTTTGCCTCACCACAAATTGTTGCAAAGGAAATCGAGTGTCGGGCCTTAAATCGATCAAGCCATCCGTTGGAGCACGTAAAATCAATACCAAACAATTTTCCGAATTTTGTAGCTTTCTCTTTCAGAATTGGTCCACTCACAGGAATATCTGAACATCGACACTGTTTAAACCATTTCAATAATGCTGCATCCACATTACCGTGTTCGCATTTCCTAATTTTTTTAATTTTTTCTCCATCTACCTCAAATATTTTTAAAATTTTGTCCTTGTTTTTTAAAATCGAACCTACAGTAGAATTCACTAAACCAAACTCACGGCATACATCAGCTGTTTTACGTCCGCTTTCATATGATCTAATTACACGTACTTTCTCTTGAATAGACAGAACCTTTCTTTTTGTACTAGAACTTACCATGATTACTGTATAAAAATGTAGACCTACGTATAAAATTCTATAAACAGTGGCTACCGAAACTTAAGTTATAAAACACACTAAAGAAACTGTCACATTACGAGCAGATACAGAAACAAAAACAACCACAAACAGAGACGAAACTACGTGTAAACAATACTGTACAGTAAATACTGTAACAGCGTGGCGTGAACAATAGCCTGTTACAGTGTTTATCGCTTGCATACAATGTATGTCTGTAGCCATGAGCGTAATGCGCACGCACATATATAGGTTTATATGAAATTTAGAGTAAAATATCTGAGAAATTTTTGACGCTATAACAGAGTAGTACAATATTTAGTGACGTTAAAACCGGGAATTTTTATAATGTTAAAGATATCAGTTTGACCGGACTTATGACAAAATAACGCTACACCCGAGTTGACGTAACAGACGAGGCCGTAATAACCAAGTTCCACTGTATATATATATATATATATATATATCTGGTTACTTAAATTATATAAATAAACACCATATATCGGGCAACATCCTATAAATTATATACATTCCCCCCCCCTTAAATAACACTTAACACTAACATCACATATCGAAACATAGAGACACATATACCCATAATATCATCACAATAAACTCATGTTCGACCTGGCAGACAGGCTGTATATTCTGTAAGCCCCAAAAACTGCAATCATCAAATTTAAACTTCCAGCCACAGTTGGAATTAAATCATTTAAGACCACAACTCCTTTACTCCATTAAAATTAAACCCAAAAAAAAATATTTTAAAACCGAAAAGATAATAATGACTAATAACTGCAAGATGATAGTGGCCTGGCAGCCCATATGAATTTATAACATCTAAGAAATTGCACATTATAAGTATATGAAAATCTTTAAGTTTCTTTGAACTGTATACAAGTGGTAAAAACCCTTATCACCTAAGTTTAAACAATTGGCATAACTTTCCAAAATGTTAATTCTTGTGTTACAAATATAGATGTATCCATGTATCAGGAATTCGTTCTTTAATGATAATGATTTAATTCAACAGACAGGTCCAGCAAGCAAGTCAGAACCTAAGTTACAATAATCAGTAACATCAGTATGATTTTACAATCTCAAAATTATTAGTATATGCCCACAGAGAAAAAATAAATTTTTAATGTCAGACATCTGTGTATAAATAATTTTAAAATAACAGCAGGTTGTATTCTGGCAGCTGTGGAAGTGTGCCAGCATGTGCCAGACCAGGTCAGACAGGTATCCGGCCTGCATAAAACTGTATCAACGTGTGCCTAACTTGTGCCAAAAAAACCCTGTAAATTTTACCCCTGAAAACAGCCTGAAAAACGAAACCCCCCAGCCCTTAAATGTTAAAAAAAAAAAATAATAATAATATATGAAGCCCGTCCTGAACCAATCGGTTCAGAACCAATAAACACATGACTTAAATTTAGATTGTAAGTATACTAACTCTAAGGCCTTTGCAAAAAAAAATTATGAAGAAAGCCAAAAGGAGCACTGGCACGCTCCCCCAGTGCAGCACACAATTACAAGAATAGTACGTTAGAGTTATGGAATAATTTTATAATAGTTCAACTAATGTTCATAATGAATGTCCTGTTGACACACACTTGATCGGACTGTCTAGCGGCGTAAGCACATGGTTTAAAAAAGAAAACAATTTGTAACACGGATGAGCTGCGGGCCAGGCCAACGAAAAATAATAAAAGTTTATATCACCTCAATTGCATGAGTAGAGTGGCATCTTACAGTTGGTCAGCAAGCTCCCTCCTCAGAACAGGTGAGTGTTGGGTGGTTCATGACTGGTGAAGGCGTCAGTACACTAGCTGAGGCCACATCTCCGTCTGGGTGCGAGAACCCTGAGGATTCACAAAGGATTAGAAATACTGTTCACTAAAATTTGCACCCTAGTCAAAGGTACTAACATCAGAACGGGACTCCTGACCAACTCAAAATAATGCATAAGTTTTTTTTTTTTTTTTTTTTGAAAATTGCCTGAGGAGTAATTAAGTTTTTTAAGGTAATCATGAACTCATAAAAAAAATAATATTAAAATGTATATAGTAAAGAGACACTCGCACAAGATTTAACAAGTGCCGACAAAATCAAACAGGTTGGCCTCACCACGTGGCAACACAAATATCGTAATTTGTCAGAAAATGACCACACTAAAGGCACTTACAGTTACACACAATTAAAAGATTTATAGTGTTTCATCTAAGGGTGGTCTCACAATTTATTTTCAACTGTCATAATTAAAAAAAAAAAACACTCTTCCGGTCCAGTGCGTGTATATACATAACCTACACGATTCAACTCTGTCTATACGTACTGGTTTTAGTTATAATTTTATACAGCAATTTAACAAATGATTAACAGTGATTATTGTACAATAATTAAAAGAATTACTGGCTGTATGTACTGAAACATCAATTAATTCTCTTACAATACACACACACGTCCGATCGCAACCCGTACATTCTACTCTCGCATTCGGCTGAATATATTTAAGTTTAATTATTCCCTTATTATTCAATCATTTTATAGCATACTGTAAATCACTCACCGGGAAGTCTCGAAAAATTAGCCTGCCATCAGGATGAGAAGAAAATTACCCAATTAGACTGTCCAAGGTCGGGAGCTTGTTGATTCCGTCAAAGTCTGCGTTGAACTGGACGTTACATCAGCAACGTAACGGACACCAGACCGCGCCGCGAGATGGCGCGGGCTGTCTAACAGTGCCGTCCAGATATCGGCGCTCTAACCGACATTAATACCCGATATTATTATTAACCAAAATTTATTATACCTTCAATTGCCGGGTTATGCAAACACCGGCACAGTGGCTTCTACAAGATTTCTTGCATAGGGCAGATAAAAAGGTAAGAAAGAATTTTAAAAAAAGTTTACAAAAATTCAGTCGCAGGTTTTCTAAAAAAATGGAGGGGGAAGGTACAAAAAATTAATTTTTCGTGATTACTTAAAAAAATATTAAATTTATGAGAAACATACTGAATACTAAAAAGAAAGAGCATAAAATTATGCATAAAAAAGGTTACTAAAATTTTTTTTGTCAGGGCGATACTTTTAGTAGAAAAATTTTTCATAAGGTGGATTTTCACATAAAATACATGTTTATGTAATAGACATGCAATTTTTTCAGGAATATAAGTTTAAAAACTCATTATTATTCATTTATGTATATATTATTATATATAATTTTTACTTATTTATTACTCATTATAATAAAAATGTTATTACAAAATGCACTTTATAAATATATTCAAAAATAGTTTTTCTTCCAATCATTGAAGATTTTGACAATAAAATAACTTTTAAAACACATATAAAACAGAAGAATTTATAGTTAATTATAATTGCATAACATTAAATAAAGATCCCACAAACAAATATCAAACACAAATAACAAATATACTAAAAAATAGTACCCAAATCATAAATTCTAAAGACTCCTTTAAATATAAAATGGATAATCCTTGTGCACCAAAATTAAATTCTTTAATAAAATTACACAAAATAAATAAACCTATCAGACCTTTAATAAACGCTAGAACCGCACCAAATTATAAAATATCAAAATTACTAACACAAATCTTAAAACATAAAATTGAACTTCCAGCAAAATACAATACAAAAAATAGTATCGACCTCACGGAACATTCAATTACGAACTGCGTTAATTCAATATCTGTATGGTGCATGTACCAGCTGTCCTCGCTCTCCGTAAAATTCTTAAACTTTCAGGGTCGGTTCTTTTTATGCCCATGCATGGATATAAATTCTCACTATGTAGAAGAGAAACCTCAAATATTGTAGTTTTACGTACAATAGTTACATATTAATATTTTTTTTTAGTTTGTAACTATTAATATTAATACGCACAATGGGCATATTTTTACATTTATTAATAAAAGTTACAGTTATTTAAATTTAACTAAATGTTAACAGTTCTTTACACCACAGTCTTATAGAAGACACTTTGACCAATACGTGTTCATAATTTTGTTAAAAAATATTTATTTTGAAAATGTCTGTAGAACTTTTAAGTTAAGAAAATGATGTATACTTGCAAACTCAAAAAAATTATAAATTTTAAAACTTGCTCATTTTATGCCAATAAATCAATACTAATTTTTATTATTTTTTTCAAAAACCTATATATGTAAAGTTCATATTGTGAAGTTTTTTTTAATGTAAATACATTTGTAATAAATTGTTAATATGTTTATGCATTAGTTGAAAAAAATAAAAAACAAGTTATTACTTTATTTTAAGTATTTATTAATAATTTAATTATTTTATTTTCATTTTATGTAAAAGTGCAAACATTTAGCTTTAAAATGCTTTTTGATTTTTGTCTCTACGACTATTATAACGGATTTTACGAAAATTTGTATGTTGCAATGTCAGAAAAAATTAGCCTTCCCGCTCATCGGGGCGGACTCCGACAATCAAATTTTTTCTAACATTTCAATTCCATTTTTCTCACAAAGTAATTGGCCTGACAAAAAAAATGATAAATAGCTTTTTTATAGAACATTTAATGCTCTTTAATTTTTGTAATTTGTCTTTTTTTCGTAAATTTGTTATTTTTCAATATAATTGAAAAAACTAGTATTTTGTACCTTCCCCCTCCTCTTTTTCAAAAAACCGCGACGGAATTTATGTAAACTTTTTTTTAAAATTGTTTCTCACTCTTTTATCTAGCCTTATGCAAAAAATCTCGTAGAAGCCACTTAATTTGAATTTTTTTCCTTCAGTGACTGTACTAAATAAAAATACACGTTATTAAATCATTTTCTAGAAGATATTGATTGACTGAATTGAATTTCATATTTCAAACATATATTATGTAAATGCTGTGTAACAAACCCTATTTTATATTTAAGTATCAGTATGGAGAACCATACTTCAATGCTCTAAGATTTATATTTAAAATCATTTATTTAAATTTGGTTCGATAATTTCTAAAATAATATTCCCCACCCTCAAACTTTCTTCAGTGGATTATTATGACCTTCTTTTCAGGATACTTTATGTATCAAAATTAAGTACTTTACTCTTGTTAAAACGTAAAACGTTGGAGGTAAACTACCCCTCTCCCTTAACCGATTTTCACCAAAATCAATAGGCCTCTACAACTTGGACACATGCAAAACATTATTTGACTTTGTTTGAATTTGCGGCAGTTATTGTTCGCCATACAAAAAATTCTACATACAGACACATACTCACACTTTTTGGAAAATGACTTTTCTTCATGTTTTGATGGTACAATCTGAATCAGCCCTTATCTCGAACATGATTTCTGTCATGACCACCATTCTTCCATTTCCTTATGGAACATGGAAGTAGAAAGGAACCTCCAGGTAACATAGAACCGTATGTACGCCCAAAAACATTGTGCGCACAAGAGCTACTATTCTATGCTAAACATTCTGTCTGACACCATACAGTTTCATGTGGCTCATTGAATACCAGTGTTTGAAAAATCCTTCATAATGATTTAAACATGCAGCCGTACAAAATTCAAATATTGTAAACCTTAAGTGACAGTGATAAATTAAACCATGTGACTTTTTGCCTCCAGTTCCCGTATGTCATAAATAACAATGTAGATATTATTCACAATACACTAATGAATAATGAAACGCATTTCCATCTGATCGGATACACAAATAAACAAACCTTTTGGTACTAAGAGCCAAATGACTGTCGAGAAATGCTTCGAGAACCGTGTGATCTCTTTACTGGTTCTTAGAATCCAAAAATTTTGAAATTTTAAAACTTAACATTATATTCAGATTTTAGCCAAAATTGCTGTAACTTAATATGCCACATGAATTTTTGTGATTTTATAAAAAATTTTGCCAATGTTTTAGGCTCTGATGTCCAAAATTTTTGAAAAATGGATACCATATTCAGATTGTGGTTTAAATTCCCTTTAATTTGATACCTCACATGGGATTTTGCGATTTTTTCACAATTTTGACTCACCATCCTATTTTTGGGGTGAATGATCTCAAAAACAAGGCTCTGTAGGGTAAAGTGTTGACATGTGTGGCAAGTTTTACGAAAATCGGTTGATACATTCAAAAGTTATCTTGAAACATACCCCAATTAGTTAGACAGACAGACAGATAAATTCCAAATGGTCGAGTTAAACCCTAAAAACTCGCTTCCTCGTTCAACAAGAGGCATATGTTATAGGGTGACTTTCAGATGTAATTTTCATTATCTGTGCCAATCAAAAAGACCAAAGAAGGACTAGTGACCACTATTAGTATTTGTCGATGGGTGTTCTGAGTACGCAGCCACGAAAACTTACGTTCTTTACACTACAACCAAGACATGACAGTGCAGAATTTTACGTTTGTGTCTGTAATATATATTTGACAAGAAACAGAGCTGGATATGGTGACAAAACATCAAATAAGTGGATGCTCAAGTTCTGAAGAAATGACATATCAGCTAAAATGGTACCCCCATGTCGGTGGGAAAAACATCCCCAACCTTCGTGAGGAAGGACTGTACTTTTCGATAAAATCTTTGTAGGTTGAACGAAGAGCTGCGCAAAGGGAGCTGTGATCTGATTCCTGTAATGGATTTGGACTCTCCCTGTGTGTTATCGGCCAAGCGTGAATGATGCCTGTAGTGTTATCAAAGTCTTTCCTGTCAATACTATACTAGTCATTTTTCTTTTTTAAAATCGAGTATTTCTTTCTTTCCATTCATTTTCTGATTTCCTGAGTGACAATTCTGTTCATCCGTATAACTATAAATTTCTCAGAAAAACATTTGTTCCTTAATACGTTTGTGTCTTCTGTTTGTTTAACACCTTCCATTCTGATCCATGTCTGCTACATTCCACACAGACTGCTAAATAACTAGCCATCAGGGAGGTAAAATATTTTCCAGGAGGGGCAAACAATTTTCCAGAGGAGAAAAACATTTATATATTTTTCATACATACATACATGCACATATTAGTTTGTCACTCTTATATTATAATAGAAATGAGTACACAGATTGTATTCATTTATTGAAACACTGCTTCAAAATATGCATAAAATTAATGGATCGTAAAAGTTAATGTTTTATCTCCATTAAGTAGTGCAAAAGTTTCCAATATTTTAATACTACTAGTGGTCGCCCAGTGGTCGAAATTCGACTGTAATTCATTAAATTTTTAAGTTTGAACGTTATTGAGGTTCTTTTGTCTATACCTCTATAATCATTGCATATAATTTTTTTGAATTTTGTTCTATTACGTCAGCTGCGAGCGTGTACAAATACGTCATTAGCATGTGTTGTTTGCCTTAATTCCCTGCAATACCTATGTAATTTAAAATTTAATTTTAGTAACAGTTGAAAAAAAAACACAATTACAGCTTGTATTCGTATTTCTTTTTTGATATAATTCATTGTCAGTTTTAATTTTTTCATGTTATTATTGAATCAAATAAACGCTAATAAAAATGAGACTTGACATTCATAGAAGTATAAGATACATTGTTTTCAATTCCAGTGGATTACATTTAATTTTTGGTAAGGTACAAAATTCGAAAACAGTTTGAAGATTATCTGCTACAAAGCTTATATAATTTTTTAATTTTTTTTCTATGCATTAATTTTCGAGTTATTTGAAAAATATGAAAGATAGGAAAAATGAGGTTTAGCTTGGCTAAGCCATATTTAAAAAGCAATAACGCGTTTTTTGACATTTCCTTGGGTTTTTTTTATTGTCATACTGACCAGGTTTCGCCAAGGCTACACGGTTATTTTGCCTATCTTTTTCGAATTATATAAAATTTAAATAAAAAATTAATACAAAATAAAAAATGAAATAAAAAATACGTGCCTCGTATTTTTTCATATATTTTTCATTAAATCAAAAAACCGGGCGTTTAAAAAAATAAATGTTGTCCATTGAACTTAAAATAATTTGAAAGTGAATTTAATGATTCAGAACTTCTGTGTAAACGATGTTTTTTGTAAAAACTCTTTCATCATTTGCTAAATGCCCTTGGCCATTATATTCGGAAATATAAAATCTCAAACCATCAAATGATCGAACTCTACTTGCTGCGACGTACAATTGACCATGTGTAAAAACTGGCTGCCTCAATAAAATTCCAATTTTTTCGAATGTTTGTCCTTGAGACTTATTTATTGTCATCGCAAATGCAGGTATAATTGGAAATTGAGTTCTTTGAAAGTTAAATGGTAAAACAGTACCGGAATATGTTAAATTTATACGTGGAATCAAAATTCTCTTATTGCGTGCGGTTCCAGTTAAAACTTCGCAATCAATAGCATTACGATGCATACACTTGATGCGCATTCTTGTTCCATTGACTAATGCTTCCTTTGTATTTAAGTTTCTGATCAGTAAAACGATGGAATTAACTTTCAATACTAACTTATGTGGTGGCAAACCACTAACAGTCAAAGAATTCAAAAACTCTACTGGATAGTTATTGATTTCATTGTCATCATCACAAATTATTTTATCGTAGCTATGATATGTTTTCTGTTCACCTGGTATTTGATTAAGTATATCAGTATTAATAAAAGTACAATTATCATTTTTAGGTGCTAAAATAACTGACTTCAATATGTTATCTGAGAGTATGTTTTCGGAAATATTTCCATACACCTCATTAATAATATTATTTTCATCTCCTATTAATTGCTGAGGTATTCAATAATATTTTCACCAAACTGAGGGAATTGTGGGGCTTCATCATTACCAATTTTTTTCAAGAATTCGACAAATTCTATTTCACTTGGTAAGGCTCTCATATTCTGAGTAAACGTTACTTTATGAAAATAAACAAATTAAACAAATTTATGCCAACTCATGACACAATTTTCAATTAAAGTTGCACGTGATCCATGTGGGACAACTGGTAAGATTTGCCGAAAATCACCGCACAGAAGTATCGTTTTCCCTCCAAATGGTTTATGTTTATCATTTTCATCGCATAGATCCTGAATATAATCTATCTATGAT
The DNA here is from genome assembly GCA_034769895.1 of Magicicada septendecula. Classification (NCBI taxonomy): domain Eukaryota; kingdom Metazoa; phylum Arthropoda; class Insecta; order Hemiptera; family Cicadidae; genus Magicicada; species Magicicada septendecula. The sequence continues at coordinate 184,146,932 of CM068371.1, read as the reverse complement.
TTTCAACACTTGCAGTGGGCACATAGAAATTTCATCAATAATTATCAATGATGATGAATTTATGTAACGTCCATAGCTATTATTTGCGGTAATATTCGCTACAGAATTTTCCAAAATGGGTATAGGCAATTTAAACACATTGTGTAAAGTTCTACCTCCAAGTAATAGAGTTGAAGCTATGCCACTGAACGCTGTTGCATTCCAACTAAGATTAAGCGAATTTAATTTGTGAATGATTCCTGTTTGTGTGAATGTTTTTCCACAACCTGCATGAGCGGTTAAACAAAAAACATTAGATGCAGTATCATGATGCAAAAATTCACGAATCACATGATCAATTAGATTACGCTGTTCAATATTTGCAGTTTCATAATGCTCAGAAAACAGAAACTCTTGTTCTATTGGATCAATAGCATTTGCTTCGTCTGTTCTCTGGGAATACGTGGGAACTGGTAAACCAAGTTCTTGACATGACAAATTATGAACATTCAAAATATCTTCAATTTCTAATAGAGCTGTATTAAAGGATACTTCTTCATTGTAATCTCTCAAAAAATCTTCACTAAGATATACTTTAAATTCATTCCATAACGCCAATGCATTGGCTGGCACATTTAATGCACAAATGTAACCAAATAAATTTCGCATTTGTTTTGGTGAATGTAATTCTTTTGCTTCATTTAAACATTCGCGCCATTCATTAGACTATCATTTGAAGCAATGCTGCGAGCATGGCACGCTTCAACAAAAGAAGTGTGTATAATTCCATTGTATGTTCTAACATCCTCAAATGATTTTGGATCACAGACATGTAATAAAAGCAATCGTAAATGGAAAAGTTCGATGTCTTTTGGTGATACTACATATATGCGTGTAATGATTTTATCACCTCCACGCCTTCTCTTCTTCCATTTTTCGGGAATCTTCCCACACATAATGCAAAGGAATTTCAATATACATATTGTTACTAAACGAATGCTGGTGTGTTGTGACTTATTTTAATAATCTATCTGAATTTATTTTTTCCTAACGCCTCACGTTGTTAGACGCCAATTTGTTACTCAACGCTCGGCTCTTACGTTGTCTCTTACGGTCGCGGGATTCTCGTTATTTCTGCCCCAACGTTGCCGGCGTCAATTTGTTACTAAACCTATGCTATTGTGTTTTGATTTATTTTAATTATTTAAATATCTGAGATATTTGGAGTTGTGGAATATAGTAATTTAATTAACTAATATTAACTTATCTCTCTAAGAAAAATATCAGTGTTAGTGTACTTGAAACTTAAATAATTAATGTGTTATTCTGTAATTTCGTTCAACCCTATTATACCTTGAAGAGAATTATGTAAAATTTTGTATTTTAACGCTCTTCTCTTTGGTGTCGGAGAATTCCGCTATAAGCGCTGTAGTACCGGGGCAACGAAACTTAGAGGTTAATTCACTGTTTACGTTAACCAATTATTCTATACTTAGTCAGTTACTTTTTTATTCCCAACTCATTAAATAATACTCCAAATGACAAGATTTTGCAACTATACAAAGGTTCTTTATTTGTTCACTTCTTCAACATTGAATATGATATGTTCCAATTGGCATATACAAAGGCTATAGATTGCGTGAATCGATTATTGATCAGTCCGATACTTTATTTAGATTCGGTTATATAATGTGTTTTAGTTTGTAGTTAACTTAATTCAGGGTGTGAAGGTTCTTGTAACTGTGGGGAAGATTAAAAATATATAGATAAGAATGCAAGATTTACAAATTTGAAGTGTTGTGTTGTTAATATGATTTATACAATAATAATTTACCAGACTAGAACGAAGCGAATCGTGTAGGCTGTTGGTTGATAACTTCACTGTTCTGGATGATTATGCCGTACGATATTCTTTCTTCGGTTTAATAAAATGGAATTCTTGTCCTGTCCACCTCGGAAATACAGCTCCCTGGATTGATTTACGGCCAGATTGATGTTCCTTCTGCAACTCCTGGATCCAAATACGTTCTTATCTCGGTTGAAGTAATTAGTGATGTTCCGTGTATTTGAAAGGTTATGAGTTCCAGTGTAGTGTATATTATTGGTTGTGATACAGTTAACTCTTTATATTGGGTTTAATATATCGTCAATTCCTTTCGGGTATAGGACAATTCAAGTCCTTCCTTGTATAACCCAGTTATTTATTTTTTATTGTGATATCATACTATAGTCTCTTTTGGTTAAACTGTACTGGCAAGAGTCAAGAATATTATCATTAAAATTTTGTGTTTTATAAGAGTATCAAATAATTTAGAATATTCCGATTATATTAGACATTTCTTAGGTTTTTTAATCTCATCACATTCAGATCATAAAAGGCAATAATTGAAAATCAACAACTTCTTCATTTCCTGTAGTCCATAGCAACGCATTATTTTTCTTCCTTCTCCATTTTTTGTATATAGTGTTTATTTCATATATTTTTTCGTCTATTCCTTATTAATTTTCTATCATATCGGAATATAACCTTACCGATAGATGGTTTCTACATATCTATCTACATATATTCTGCTGGTGTTTTATATGAGTCTGTTTCTTTTATATTTATTACTTTTTCGATATCAAACGTTATCAATCGATATCATGGCATTGTGGCATTATCATAATTTGTATAAATTGAGATGGTTTATTATATATCATTACTTATTTAATGTTTTTTCCTAGCTCTTCGAACCGTATTCATTAATTATTATTAACTTACGTACCTAACCTTTATGTTATGAGTGGTTATATAGTGTTATTGGCTGTTAGGCCTTTTATTGTATACGGACCTACCTTTGTTTATAACTGGTGAACAACTATAGCCCTTTTACATAAATTCATACATATAATCAAATCTTAACTATTAACATTTACATAAATAATTATTCCTTTCATATCTAATGACAATTTTATCTTGATCTATGGATCACATATAAGAAAATTGAAATCTATTAACGCTAACTAGCTGCTTCACACATCATTCTATAATAGTAATTGAATAATACATTTTGTTTCATTACCTTCCATTAACTCAACAAGTAATTGGTATAACATAACATACACTTTATCCTAACATTCGTTGTCACAAAATAGTATCATTTAATTCAGAATCCTTACTTGCTATTGCTATAAGGTAGGGTGACCAGATTTTTTATGACGTAAAACAGGACATTTCTGAAATATGGAAATAAAAAAACAGGACAAAACAGGACACGAGTTACAAAGAAAATGTGTTTCATATATGACTGCACTGCTTCACTAAGACAAATAAAAACTACTTTTTACACATAAAAAGACATATATTTTAATAACCAACTTAAAAACATACTTATCATGGCACTGGATCATATTATAATTGATCAAGTTTTTTCAAGAATTATAAAATTATAATTATTCAAATATAAATATTCAAATTCTTAACAACTATAAAATTACATGGATGTGATTCATAGATATCAACAACCTGCTGAACATGAACTTGTGGCTTCTGAATCAGGAACATCACTATTAACTTTGTACTTATCACAAGACCTGATATCTCGCAAGAGCTTTGAATTACTTAATAGCAGGTTGTAGAATTCCTTACAGCTAAGGTCTTGAAAATGAGTTTTTAAAATTACAATTGCTTGAATAGTTTTGGTAGTAAAACGGTTTCTTTCATCAATCCAAAGGGACTTCACAATTGAAAAGACTCTTTCCACAACAGCATTTGTGCCTGGTACAGCCAGAGCAAAATTCACAACCACCTCTATGTTTTTACATGGAATGCTTATGCTTTTAAGTATGTGGAAGACATCACACCATTTTTTATCATTCTCCACATTAACTTTTTCCCATTCCTTAAATTTTCTGGATAAAACTTTGTTCACATGTCCTATCTCATCAAATAATTCATCTTCAGGTACCTGAATTGTTGAACATGAATCTACTGTCTTAAGAATTTTCAGACTTTTTAAAACCTCATCCCAAGATACAGAATTTTTCAATGTTATCCAATGAAATGATTTCAGAGGCTGATATGGAGAGACCCACTTGTTTAAATAACTTAAAAGTGTCATAAAATAAATTGGTAATCGTTTCATATTTCGATTGGGTGAAAAGACCTTCATTTTCTAAGTTAATTAAAATTGAAGAAACAACTGAAGTTTGAAACTTACTACATTTCGTGTTATTGACTTTTTCTGTAAGCAATTCTAATTCTTCAGCTACTTCAGTGGCTGAAATGTTGGTTCTTTCCAACTTTTGGATTGAATTTGAAAACATTTTCAGTTGGCTTTGTATGAAATGAAGCCAATGAAGTGACTGTGGGTTCTCAAAAAATTATTTTAGCAATGTAGGACACCTATCCTGAGACATGAAATAAGACTTTAGAGGTTCATAAATATCAATAACCCTTGTAAATCCTGGCAACAATGACAACCATCTAGTTTTAACACTACCCAGAACTTGCTTATATTCAGTAGCAACAAAATCACAAAATAATTTCAGTTCCTCCACACGCACGGTATAAATGTGAAAATATTGAAATATTTTATTCACTACTGTTTCTATGTCGATAGGAAGAATGTCTGCACTTGTTTGTACACCATTGTGTACCATATGAGCTGCACAACCAGTGCCTTGAATATTCATTTTGAGCACACTGTTCAATTTAGAAAAAACGTTGTTTGTTCCGGCCCTCTTGTACCCACCAAAGTTAGTGTTACAGTTATCTGCACAAAACGCGATGATCTTGTCAACTAAATGATGTTTCTTTAAGATGTCCAGAACATGATTAGCTAATAATTCTGCTGTTTCTCCACCAACGTTCTGAAAACAGATTACTTTGCACTGAACACCATTGGTAGGAATGAAATACCTAACTAGAATCGGCACTAATTTTAAGCTTTTGTGATTTGATGCATCAACCATCACAGACACATACTTAGCATCTTCAAGTTCTGATTGCACTTCATGCATTGCATACGGCGATAAAACGTTCACTAAAATCGACTCGCACTTTGTCCTGGAACACGTGAATTTCTTCTCAAATAGTTCTCTGATGATAAGAGATTGCAGTCCATTGAACGGAAAGAATGGTTGTGTTTTGCAGTATGAAATGCAAACAGCCCTTCTTCAGCAGCGATATGTTTATCTTCCTCAGTTTGTAGTCCATTCCTACTTACAAAGGAAGTTATACTACTGGAAGTTCTCGCGGAAACTGCCAACATGTGTTTCTTTTTCTTAATGTGCTGTGTAATATCGGCACGTCCTCCATGTTCAATGGACAAAACTGAACAACATAAAGTACATTCTACCTTTGTAGATGTGGTGTCGTCCTTCAAGAAAGGAAACTCTTCTTTCAGGGTTTTGGAGAAAGTACACTTTCTTTTCCCTATATTAATATGCACATGTATCTCGAACCAAGCGAACAACAGACAATGGAGCAAGCTCGCCACGCCAAGCGTTGAAATTAACCAAACAAAAAAAGTTTACCTTGATTCCCTCACTCTCCCTTGACGCACTCTGGCGGAAACCAGAGATCATCATTTCTTTTCGTAATTGCGTTCCCTTAACCATTCGAGACCCGTCTTGACCTCAGTAAGAAAGTTTAAACGAACGAGACCAAAATGACACAAAAACAAATAAAAACTCAAAACGAAGCGAAGATAAAAGATTAGGTTATCCGTTATTGCAAGTACGGAAAAACGGGACATTTGACGTCCCGTTAATAATTTGCCGGGACAACGGGACACATAATGAAAAAAAGGGACAATCCCGTTAAAAACGGGACGTCTGGTCACCCTACTATAAGGTAAATTATTGTTTCATTTTTGTTTACTTTCATGGTCATTTACTTTGACAATTTCTGTACTATTCTACTTCTTACACTTCTCATCAGTATCATATTGATTTACTTTTCACTGAACATAGATCATTAACTATTGTCTAATTTACAGGTTTGTTTATTCTCGTTATTTCTACCTTGCATCCTTATTTCTCTTTATCTATAATTATAAATGCAATTATTAGACTTTTGTTTTATCATGGGGTTAGATATTGACTTGCTTATTATTTTGTTAATATAATATTTATGTAACATGGATGACAGCATTTCTGTTGCGTTACAATATTCATGCACTGATAGATCTGATCGATTCAATTCAAAAAATGCTAATAATTTTGTTTGTCTTGCATTTTCAATTGCTTGACGTTCTTGCCCTTCTCGAAAGTAAACATTCTGTCTACACGGTAAATGAATGTCAAGTCTAACGATGACATGTGATTGAAAATGCATTGGTAATTCATAGATGCGCCATACAGCTTCAGTTGATCCGACATAACGGCCATTTAAAAAATTTTTAACTTCATCAATTTGTATTTCTTGACCTGGTTCATTTCTCTCTGAACCTAATTCAACAGATGCACTGTCATAGCCTTTATACACGTATTTATAAATGTATTTAACACTTTTAACTGTAGTGCATACTTCAACATTTATATGGCAATTAAATTTGGCAAGTAAATATGGATTGTATGGTACAACATAACGATTGTTGAGGCAACTACCGTGAACTTCAGCATTAATACCATTATCACGCCTTCTGTATAATGGATATCCATTTAATGATACACATGTAAATTCATTAAATCGTTTCGGATAATCTTTTGTGCATTTTCCATCTCTCATACATACAGAATTTGGATTAAGTACACCGCATGGACCATGCATCATGTGTTTTACAACATATTCATGTAATGTAGGATTTGTACTTTGCGGAGATGAATGTTAGGAATCTCCGCAGATACAACTTTATCAATATCGGTACCGTTAACAATTTTATGTTGCTCATTTAAAGAGAGTAAAATGTGAGCATGAGGCAATCCTCTCTTTTGAAATTCAATTGTATAAATGAGTGCTTCAACTTTACCGAAGATTTTTTTTAGTGTAAGGCCCTCAATTAATGCTTTCAGTTTGGACTTGAATACACGCACAACAATATCAGGTCGAAAATTAGCTGACTCACCTACACCAATATTGCTAACTATTTCAGGCCAACTTGGATTGCAAGTCATTGTAGTAATAAACAAAGAAGGCTTTCCGAAATGTTGTACAATTGACATTGCATCTAAATAATTCTGATACATATTTCTTGGAGATCCATTGAATGAAGATGGTAAAATTACTCTACAGCCAACATTATTGGCATTGGGGTTCAATTCTAAATAATCTGTTAAATTGTTGTAAACTTCAGACCTAAGACTTGTTTGATTTTGTCGAATGAAATGTAACCTTGTGCCCTCTATTCTCACATACATATCAACTATCCACTGCAGAAATAATTTTTGTGAATGGTGCAACATGCTAAAATCTTCTCTAATTGCAAGTCGATAGGCTGCATACTGAAGCATGGTTAATTTATTTCTGGGCGCTCTTGAATTAGATGTAGTTGGTACATTATGAGAAATATTGATATGCCACCCAGTATCACCATTTGGAAAAAGTAATGGATACGCTAAAGGGTCCAATGATGAATCCAAAACAGAGATATTTTTAATGGTACCATTAACTTTTGAAAACGAAACCATATTTCATTCAAAGGATGGCTCACCATCAACTGTACTAAATATTACTGCTACATCAGTTTGAACTGCATCATTATAACGGCATAGATCTAAATCACGATTTACTTTAATGAGCACACAAATTTCTTTATTTTGATTTTCAACTCTCTGACAATGATCTTTCATTGCAATGAATGACCGAACGAAAGGATTAATGCGTTCCAATTCAAGAGATATTTCGCGCATTATATTGTTATTGCATGTTTGATTATAGTGTTCACGTAATCTATAATTGACAGCAGTGTCAACATCATAAAAATATAATTGCGCATAACATGGTGAGCGACTATATCCAGCAGTCATTGGACCTGATCTGTGATAAAAAACATCATGTATTTTAAAATGATACACTCCACGCGTAACTGTATCCGAAATTTTAGCTTCTGAGCTAACCATAGCAAATGATGAATTGTATTTACGAATGTTTTCAAAATAATTTTTTGACTTTCTTTTTATTGAAGGTTCATTTGAAGTAAGTCCATCATACAATGATTTAAAGTATTCATTTTGACTTAAGGCCAGTAATATTGCTTTACCCTTATGACAACATGAAGTGAATGCAGTCCTTTCACCTAAAGTGACCGCAGATTCGAAATGTTTTGCATTGCAAAACCTGCATTGTAAATGCATTAATCCACAATCAAAAGTATTAAAATTTCTTGGAATGACATTCAGTGCGCATTTAAATGTATCCCTCAAAATAATTTCATCATTTTGTATACTATTTACACTATTTAAATTTGCATTTGGTCTATTATCATTTTGACTTTCACGCGAATATATATTCCTTCTTCTTTGTCTCTCACTCCGACCCGTCAATGTTATACTATTTACACTATTTAAATTTGCATTTGGTCTATTATCATTTTGACTTTCATGCGAATATATATTCCTTCTTCTTTGTCTCTCACTCCGACCCGTCAATGTTCTATGTCGAGGCATAATGGAAGTAGGTGCGAATATCTGAATGTAAAAAAAAACATGTAATGAAATTACTGAAACTAAGATTAGACAGGGTTTAATTTAAAATAATAAAATGTACTCACTTTTTTGAAACCACCAATAATAATTAGGCGAGAGTAAGTCAATTCAAATTGCTGCTACAAAATTTTCCTTTTGCAACAGGTGCATATTAAGCAAGCTGTATTTCACTTTCAACTGCACATTAATATATAAAACACAGATATCTAATATACAAAATATAAAATAAACGCTTTTTTGCCTTGACATACACTCCACAGACTATTGAAAAAGGAACATTTGAAATCACACAAAATTCACAGCTCATTCAGTCAATCTGTCAGTATTAAGCAAGCTGTATTTCACTTTCAACTGCACATTAATATATAAAACACAGATATCTAATACACAAAATATAAAATAAACGCTTTTTTGCCTTGACATACACTCCACAGACTTTTGTTGCCTGGCAACAAAATTATTTTATTTTTAACAATTACCATTGTTTGAAAAAGTTTAAATGAATTTTCAAGTGCAAATGAATGTTTTATTTTATTTTATTTAATGTATTTGTAACACATATTATATATAAATTTTAGCTTTCTGCACTCCTTCTCCATATAAACTTTAACTATGCCAAATCTCACACTCCTCCGTGCATGCAATGTGCTTAAAAAGGGGTACAAAGTTTTCTCTTCACGTATTAATATATAGATGATGGTCGTGAATAAAACATCAGAGCAGGTTTTAGTGTGTGAGGGTCCACCGTGGACAAAAATTTTCAACATTCCCTATGGAGTGTTGCTCAGAGTAAAGCTGCGAATCTACAGAGTACGTTTTACAGAACACACAGAAAAAAAGGAGCGCTCCGGAGTCGCTTTAAAAAGCGTGCAAACATAAGAAAATAAACATGAGTGAGGGCAGAAATAACATGAATTGTGTGTGTGCCCTGGATGCCTTTTTATTCTGGTAATCACAATAATAAAACTTTGGAAACAAACATTACATAATAGAGATATTCTTCCCTGCCAGGAACGATACATCTTCACGCACAGGTGATTTAAATTAAAATGAAAAAATTATCATTTTATTGCCTGGCAACAATATTATTTTTAGCAGTTACCATTGTTTGAAAAAGTTTAAATGGATTTTAAGTACTTTTGTTAAAACATAAAACGTTGCAGGTAAACTACTCCTCCCCAGTGGCATACACAGGGGGGGCTCAAGCCCCCCAACCGCAAAAATGTAATATGCCTTCCTTAATTTACTTACGCCTCTTCTAAAATTACAAAATTGCATATTTCGGCCAATTTGGACGGGGATATAAATACTAACAAAATAAATAGTTTATAATAACAATTATTACTTCAGTTATAATTTATAAGTTCACTGAGCAGTGTATTATGCTGAGTGTAACGTTCAGTAAGGTACCTGTTTTCTCTCTCTCTCTCTCTCTCTCTCTCTCTCTCTCTCTCTCTCTCTCTCTCTCTCTCTCTCTCTCTCTTTTCTCTCTCTCTCTCTCTCACTCTCATTTGACAGCGCGGCCACTTGCACGCCACTACCAGTGAACAATAAGAATTTTTACTTAACTATTGAATATGTTTTTATGAAACTTAAATAAGAACAAACCTTTTTCATAAAAATATTATTTAATACTTAAGTTAAATTCACCATGTTTTTTATGTCAGTCGATAAATAAAACAAAAATTTTAATATTGTTCCTAATTTCATATCTTGAATAATGCTACTGTAATAATGAAAAAAACTTACGTTAAAAACACTTTACATTTATATGAAATTTTTGGATAATTTTTTTACTTAAAAAGAAAATAGACTCGTTATATATATTATTATAAAATAATTAATTTCTAGAAATATTAATATTTTATTTAAAATGTATCATATTTTCCGAACGTATAAACATAACCTACCTGCCAAAACCTGCACACCATGCATGCATGCACTCTACAGCGTGCGTGCAAAATTTTGAGTTTTCATGCATGCCTGTGGCGTGTGAACAGAAATAATATATCCTCTACAAGATTCCATATAGTCGTTATTTTCGGCAGTGATCAGAGGAAGTCGTTCAGGCGATACTTACACCATCCGTACACACGTTGCTGTCATCGTCCGCCATTGTCCCGTTTGTGTTTGTTAAATTCGCCGTTTTTGTAGTTTTATTAGTGATTATTTGTTGCGTCAAAGATGGAGACTAATAAGTCCAAACTTGATGACAAGACAAGAGTACCAAAAAGGAAAGTCAGCATTTTGTATTTTTTTGTAACAAAAACTAAACTAGTGAAGTTCTTTGTCAACTTCTACATCGTCTCAGCAAGATACTTGTGTTGTGGCAATGGCAACAATGTTTCGGGGCTTGTTTCTGAATTCTCTGACAATAGTGAAACTATAAGTCCTGGCTGTTCTGACAAATGTTTTTTCACAAAACGAGTCTTCATTATTCCGTAAAATAGCAGACATTAGTAATTTATTATTACAATATAAATCTCAAATTGATGGTAACCTGAAGTACGCCGTCCTTTGTAAAAATTACACTGAAAGTATGGCTGACCACAAATTTCCTGTAAAAAAAGAGGGTGCAATTATGTGCGATCATTCCAGTATTCTTGTTATCACATATCAATCACATAGAGCAAATGCTGGCCAGGAACTGAACGTGAAACAACATTACAAGCTAAATTTATATATTCCTTTTGTTGATCACTACGTTGTTGAGTTAGAAACCCGTTTCAGACCTGAGTTGATAAAATTTGTCATTTTCAAGTATGTATACCTCATTTCATCATTAAGGCTACTACTCAAGAGATCAAGCAGTCTGTTGCCTCTGTCATTTACCCTGACATTTCCAAAATGGAATTTAAATTTGACGCAGAAATATGGAAGCAAAAGTAGGTGGATGAAGCCGATATGAATGTTCCAGATACAGCTCTGTCTTCTCTGCAAGCTTGCAATCCAGATATATTACCCAACGTACGAAAAATTTTATAAGTACTGTGTGTACTCCCAGTGATGTCAGCTGAGCCAGAACGCTCCTTCTCTACTCTGAGGTGGTCGAAGATGTGACTGAGGTCTACAACATTGGAGACAGGGCTTAATAGGCTAGCTTTGCTCAATATTCACAGGGAAATCGAGATCTCTCCTGAAGATGTTGAGCGGTTTGCCAAAAAAGGAAATAGGAGAATGGACTGGGCTTTTTAAATTACAAATTGCTTGGCTTGGACACAAATGTAATTTACAAATTGTAAATTAATAGTTAACTTGATTCTTATTTACTGTATATTGTTTTTTTCCCCATTTTTACTTCCATATTCCTTAAGGAATGGAAGTATGGTGATGGCAAAAAAAATCGTGTTCGAGATTATTGCAGATTCTGATTGTACTACACTCAAAACATGAAAAAAAGTCGTTTTCCGAAAAGTGTCTGTGTGTGTGTCTGTCTGTGTGTCTGTCTGTGTGTCTGTCTGTCTATAGATTTTTTTCTATGGCAAACGATAACTGCCGCAAATTCAAACAGAATCAAATAATGTTTTGCATACAGCCCTGATTTGTAGAGTACTCGCGACCTATTGTTTTTGGTGAAGATCGGTTGAGGGAAAGGGGTAGTTTACCTGCAACGGTTTTTTTTATCAAGGGAAATTGTTTTTTTTGGCAAACGATAACAGCCGCAAATTCAAACAGAATTAAATAATGTTTCGTATACAGCCCTGAATTGTAGAGTTCTCAAGACCTATTGTTTTTGGTGAAGATTGGTTAAGGGAAAGGGGTAGTTTACCTGTAACGTTTTATGTCTTAACAAGGGTATTTCATATGGCAAACGATAACAGCCGCAAATTCAAACAGAATCAAACGAGTATTTGCATACAGCCCTAAATTGTAGAGTTCTCAAGATCTATTGTTTTTGGTGAAGATCGGTTGAGGGAAAGGGGTAGTTTACCTGCAACATTTTTTTAACAAGGGTATTTTCTATGGCAAACGATAACAGCCGCAAATTCAAACAGAATCAAATAATGTTTTGCATACAGCCCTGAATTGTAGAGGTCTCAAGGACTTTCGATTTTGGTGAAGATCGGTTAAGGGGAAGGAGTAGTTTACCTGCAACCTTTTACGTTTTAACAAGAGTAAAGTACTTGAAAATTTATTTAAACTTTTTCAAACAATGGTAATTGTTAAAAATAAAATAATTTTGTTGCCAGGCAATAAAATTAAAATTTTTTCATTTTGATGTAAATCATGTATAAGAGAAAATATATCGCGCTTGGCAGGCGATATTAAGATTTAAATATAAATCTTAGAATATGGAAGTCATGTATGGTTCTCCATACCGATATTTTAAATACTGCTGGTAATTTTGTAAGAATTCAGCTAATATGCACTTGTGTAATTTTTCATTAATAAAGTATTAGTAAAATAGTAGTATAACAGTTTAATGAAAAACTGTTTTTTTGTATTGACACAATAAGTTATTAGCAAGACATTTTGAAATATATAGTTGTTAAAATACCAAAATTGCAAAACTTTATTCCCAGTGCTACTGACATTAATGTATAATATTATAGTATAATTGAAGTAAAATGGATCTGTTGTTAAATATTATAATCAACATAAAAAATCAATTAAAAATATTTAGTTTTTGAAAGAAAATAGTATTACAAACAGAATTATCACTGTTGCACATCAGATTTTCTGATGTGACGATGAGCTGTGAAGCTTGAAAGTGCAAGGAAAATGTTTTCAATCATATAGAATGATAAAATCTAGTTTGTTGTATTACAATTTTTTATACAGCTTTTCATAATTTTAGCTCTTATCATGAACTTCATAGTACAGTCTTTTTTAGACACACTCTTAAGCTGCATGTTTTTACTTTGTTTTGCTGACTGCAGCTAACCCAAAACATTATAAAAATTGTCCAGAAACTGTCGAATTCATTCCTCCTGTTCCTCAATGTAATGCCCAAATGTTATATAACATCTTCAGATCTTTTAATACAGTAACATTCTTCCTGTAATATATATATATCCTGCTATCAACTAGGCTTCCGTACATGATTGTGGTATCATGGCATCCCCCTGAAGGAATAATAATTTGTCCTATCCAACTGTGAATATTTCATTTATTTGTAAGGCAGAAAAATTAATGCCACTCACAATTTAAATCCAATACTTATTAAAAATATACACTTCACAACAAAGTGTGTATACTCTGTCTTCAATGTAGAATCCATTCATACTGAGTTAAGTGACTTCCGCGCGTATATCAAGATACATTTCACCGCGTATGTAGCCTCCAGTTGAATATTCAAGTACATTCGATCGCTGAAGTGACCTCTGCGACGTTGCCAATTTAACATGGAGTAAAAACGTGTATTAGGTGTGCATGGACCAGTGGTAGCCAACCTGTCGGACGTGTTCCAGTTAACGCCTATTTATGCTACAACGGGGCGGATATGGCACGTGTGTCGTATGAGACACGTCGATGTTTTATCTCACTGATTTCATAGAGGGAATTTATGTTACGGGGACGTGTGCCGTACAGTACACGTTGGCCGCCCGTCGCTAACGATATTTTTCTGTCCCCGTCACCTCCTCACCATTACGTTGTCGCCACGTCCCGTTGTAACATAAACGAACCAACGTGTAGTTCACAGTTCATTGCTACACTTGGTGAGTTGTGTACGTAGTGTTTTGGATTACGAGATATTCATCTCGTACTTGGATAATAATACAAAAGCATCACTTTGGAAGAAAATATCGGATGAAATGAACGAATCAGGTCAGTAGAAACTTTTTATTTATTCTTCATAGTATTCATATACAAAACTTATGAATTTTATAAAATGATAGATTTTGTTAGTGTTTATTTTGTATAATATTGTAACCCCTCTTTAAGTATGGTATTGACTAGTAATTTTTTTTTTTTTTTTTTTTAAAGAGGGGCCACAAGATAATTAAAACTAGGCCAAAGCCTAGAGAAGCCAAAAATGCGCTGGATCCAGTGAGACGGGACTTGCAATTAAAACTCACAAAATTAACAACCAATAAAAATTTTTTTTTATTATAAACAAACTCATTATATCTCCTTAAATATGTCACTTGAAAAAATCAATAAATATCACATTTAGATTCTATATTCTCCTTAAAAATGTTACTTGAAATAATTAATAAATATAAAATTTATATTCTATCTTCTCCTTAAAAATGTTACTTGAAATAATTAATAAATATAAAATTTATATTCTATATTCTCCTTTTAGCCCTATATCTAACCCCCCAAAAAACACACGAATATACAATACATATACACGTTCCACAACACAGGACAATTACAACTTCTATCATTAAAATCTTGCCACACCTTTTTCACCCCATGAGGTACATAATCAACAATTTATAAATATCCTTGCACGTAACACCTATTGCAAGGTCTTAATACCTAATATGTGTATAACATATTATATGTGTATAATAAGATATATGTTTGTAACACCAGTGGCCCCAGGACATACTAAATTCAGGAGTTGGCATAATGCCTGATACTATTATAAAGTGCTCCCACATTGAGCACTTAGACTTGGAGTAAATATAATTAGAATTCAGTAAACACACAAGTGATCATAATCAATTAAAAGAATTTAAATATGATAAATTTTGTTAAATATTGAAAACAGTAACGTGTCATAATGCCTTATAACCTTTTAAAATTAATTTGGCCCAAAGGCCGACATGTTCCTAGGCAAGATCGTGCATAACTCAACCTGTCCCAAGAGCATGTTCAAGTCTGCATGAAAATCCACCTATACAGGATTAAACTGGTGACCCGACTGAACTACCAAAGAAACTTCTATCCCTATATGACCCAAACTGAATATAAAAATGTGAAATTAATGCATAAAATGAAAACTAAATTTAACCAGTGAAATTACATGTTGATTGATAGAATTACTAGCACTAAGGTAACCCTTCTACTGAAAACAAGAAAGAAATTTACATGCCTGAACGGTAAGCAGCCACAGATACATGCCAACCTCTGGGCTCACAGTTTATACAAACAGAGTTACAAAATGTACAAAAGATTCCCCCCCAAGTCCACGCACTATTCTGTCCCATTAACCGGGGACCCAATTAAAATGTTTAAAGATTAAAGTCATTGATGTTGTGTAACTATATGTCCATGGGTTCTAGTGGGTTACATCCCACTGTATAAAAGTAATATTGGTTTGGTGTCACCTGATTTATTCCATGGTGTGAAGGGGTGGTATTCTGGTCTACATTTTAGTGTGTTGGTGGCCTGTCCTCGCTATTCTCCTCCAGCAGATAAAGTTGAGAGAGTCTTGATGGTCATGTTCAGGATGGAGCTGTTCCTCGACTTGCAGCGAGGGACCCTATTCATACAAAATATTATCAGCGACAAGTTCCCAAAACTAATTCCCCCAGAAACCTCACACGCACCAAAATCCATATATAATATTAAACACAGCTTTAGGCCTACTTAAAATGAAAGTTTGACACACTCTGCAACAGGTTATACGGCCACATGGCCCTATCTTGGAAAACATTTAGTTTAGTTAAATTTCATATTATTCTGACTTTACATTATTCTCAATTCTGGTGCCTTAGTTAAGACTTCTGAAATTAATATAGTATTACTATAATTACCAATAAAAGTTACATTTAAATTACTCAAAATTACACATTTCACAACTTGCCACGTGGCGTGATAGGTTAGCTGATTTCATTCATATCTGGACTTATTAAACAAATTCCTTTTGCATAACTTTAAATTAATGTATATAAGTATATTGCCGTGACTTACCGCAGATCTGTTTTAATTTAGCCTGCCATAGATGGAAGATGGTGCAATTAAAAACTTCTTTCTGTCGGAGAAGACGGCCAGGCGTCTGTTTGATTCGGAACCAGAATAAAGACAGGTTTAAAATCGCTTTTTCTGGCTTTTCTCAACTCGCGATCAGCAGCGAGCACCAGAGCGCAGCACCAATCAGGCGTAGCTTAATAACCTCATTACAGTATTTTAGACGCTACCGCTAAATACAGTACAGTATTTTTCGTCAGCTTTCTCGTTAAATACCGTACACGATTTTTTATTATTCGCGCCGATATCAATTAATCGGCACAATATGTTTACACGTTAATATCTAAAGGTACAATCCTGCCAACAGGTGAAGAGAAATAATCTTTAAATACTTCTCTGACGGCAAAGGCAGTATCTGTTCCTCTTCCTCCTTGAGGCGGTAAACTAGGTAAAATTTGGGATGTACTCAAGACCTCATCAATACGTGTACTAACTTTGTTTGCTGAACTGTTCATTTGTTTTATAAAATTATGTAATATACATGCAGCCGTAAAAATGTAGTCCGCGTTTTCAGGAGACGACTTGATAGTCTTAAAAAAAATCTAAATTGTTGAGTCAAAATACCAAAAGTATTTTCTACCACATGTCGAGCATGGGATAGCCGATAATTAAAATTTGTAATATGTTCATCTCCGCTAGACTGACGCCCAGGGTATGGTCTCATAAATAAATTTTTAAAGGGAACGCTTTATCAGCGATTATAACAAATGGCGCATCTATATTGGTCCCGGGTAAAGACTTTACTCTCGGTATGTTAAGACTACCATTTTCTAAACGTTTTCCCAATGCCGAATGAGAAAATACACCACCATCACTGCTTCTCCCAATAGAACCGGCATCAATCATAATGAAATTGTAATTAGCATCTACTAACTCAAGTAATACAACAGAGAAAGTTCTCTTATAATTGAAATACACAGAGCCACTGATGGCAGGTGCGTCGATATTAACGTGTTTACCATCTAGTGCCCCTAAACAATTACGGAAATTCCAAATGTTCCAAAAGCTTTCGGCGATAGCCAACCATTCTTCTTCAGATGGTTCCGGTATCACTTCTTTCATGAGCGTTTCAACTATTGCTCGGCATGTCTCATGTACTATTTGGAATACAGTTGCGTGACCCAATCTATAACTGTAGGATATAGTTTTTAAAGAATCTCCTTTTGCCAAGTATCTGAAAAAAGGACATGTTCTACTTGAATATTAAGCGGTTTACTAATAGTTTCATATGTACAACTAATTTCTATGTTATGCACATCTTTTAAACCTGGAACCCACAGTATAGTATAAGACGTTTCATTCGCACATCCAAGTCTTATATCTATAACAGATCTATTGCCAGATCTTGTATCTGTTATAGTGCTTCGTGTCTAAACGGTTAGACCAACTAGTTAAAAAAAAAACATGTCAACTACAAAAATCGCGCGCAGACACTATCTGAAAA
This sequence comes from Magicicada septendecula, assembly GCA_034769895.1. Taxonomy (NCBI): domain Eukaryota; kingdom Metazoa; phylum Arthropoda; class Insecta; order Hemiptera; family Cicadidae; genus Magicicada; species Magicicada septendecula. Next base: position 184,129,015 of record CM068371.1, on the reverse strand, counting down.
TTTACTGAAGTCAGCTTTATTATTGTTACAGATGTTTCGTGCAAAAGGCGGTGGATAAACATTCGCGATCAATTTAAAAAGTCCCTCAACAAACGAAAGACCAAGAGCGGACAAGAGGCTGACACGACTGTAAAAAAATATAAATATAAAGAGGTTTTACAGTTTTTGTTGCCTCACATAAATGAAAGATCGACTATTTCAAACATAACCTCAGAACAACCTCAGAATAGTTCCGATACAGTAAATATTCAGATTGCAGATTGTGATAATGAGACAACGAAAAAACCGCAAACACTAGCTGTGACAATGACGCCCTCCAAGTTGAACGGCCAAGAAAGAAAAGAAAAAACATACCAGAGAGCGCTTCTGCTACTCTCATGAAATATGTACTACAAAATAATCAAAAACAAAATCAAAATGGCAAACATCCTATAGATGCATTCCTAGAAGGTTTGTCCCCTACTCTGAAGAAACTTCCTCCTTATTACCAGTGTTAAGAGAAATATCTCGAAAACTCTCCATCCATCTAGTAAACATAGTTGTAAACAGGCATGGCGAGTGGGCGTGCCGTGAGGCTCTGATTGGGCCAGCGTTTTTCTTTGTAGTGTGGAAATGTCTAGAGTCTTGTAGTGGGGAACATTTTTTGACATTGATGTATGTATACCTATAGAGATTTCTGGATCTTTCTGGTTGTCTTAGAAAGGGTATATAAAGAGACGATCTTTAGTGCAGTTCAGTTCAGTTAACAATTGTGTGTCAGATATAAGTGTATCAGTTTTCTGTGTATTTGTATACTAAATAAATCAGCGCCTGTATTTACATCAAGTGTCGCTTTTATTTTATTAAACCTTCCATAACCAGCACTTAGCGAAAAGAAGAATATTTACAGTGGTGCAAGAATTAGAAGGCCAAGCATTTTTCGCTTCCCAGTATCAGCGTAATTCACCACAACCTGGTACATCTAGTAGCTCATGGGACAGTCTGTCGTTATAAGCACAAAGTTTAGAGGAACCAACTACAAGCCCACCTCCAGTTCTGCAGTCTACCGACATTAGGCCTCGTTCAGGCGGTACGATTTATCGCAATGCGCCGTGTCCGGTGCGACACCGTGGTTCTTGATTCAACATTGTTTTATATGTAACCTTTCAGAAGTTCAACTACAACTTTTTGAGCACCACGGCCCATATCAACCCACCGTTGCCGCAAATGGAGCTGTTCACACTACACTGCGCTGTGCCGTGACATCTCCACTTTCAGACCATTTACACACTCAGTCCAGTTACTGACTGTGAGTTAGACTTATGTATTTAACAGGAGGATTAGGCCTAAATTTATAATTTGTCGTATGTAATCTGATAGTTATATTTATCATCCTAGATAAATTTATGACTTTATTGCTTTATGTTAATTGAAAATAATGTGTATACATAAATAATAATCTTGTGTTACTATAATTTTACACAGTAGAGTTTATTATTTCAGTAGAGATAGATACTATCTATTAATTATTTTACGTCTGTAAAATAAAAGTACAAAATTACTACATAACTACACTAATGTATTGCGTACCTGGGAATATACTCTATTAAGTTAAGAAAGTAGGCTTATTTTTGAATTCATAATTAATTAATTTTGAAGTTACCTCTGATGATAATATTGATAGTCATGTAATAAATGTGAATAAAAAAATTATGTAGTCATTTTAACTCATTTAAATTTTAAATTAGTTAAACTACAATATAAAATAGAAAACAGAAAAATTTCAAATGTCCGTTGAAATTTATGAACGTTAAAAGTAAGTTTAAAGCAAGCAAGAAAAATCGAATACAGATTATCTTAAAATCGTTGAGAAATAACTTTTACACCTAAAAACTTCTAAGAATAGTTATCACGTGTAAAATTGCATATTTATATAACGATAAAAGTTTTTCAAAAAGAGATCATCAGGTCATTTTGACAGCTCAGATCATTTCAAACGTCAACAACATGTTTTTATAAGTAGTATGAAAACTTTCAAGTTTTAACGCTTTTATAAATTTGCTGCGCATACAGTTGTAGAAATTGCTGAGCCAGGAAAAATTCTTGGCGAGTAGATTGGACACATGAGATAGTAAGTCAGTAAGTCTTCAAAATTCCAAAATTGTGTTTATAATTCCATTTGACACATTCAGCACTCTACTGTGTTTAACTACATTGTGAAATAATCGTGCTCTAGATAAATAAAGAACGGAGAATAAACAACCAAGTAATTTTTTAAAACCACTTATTTTAGAGTTACGGCGAGTCTTTCAGTTAGTGAAATATCATCTCTCATATTGGTATTATTTCTGAGAAATTGTCCCTCTACTTTATTCAACAGTTCATAAATTGAATAAAGCTGTGTTAGTGGTTATAATAGCAAACAGAAATAACACTGTTGCACACCACTATAGGCAATTTTTTCCGATTAGCGCGTTTAAGCTTATGAGAGTGAAATTTATTCCAATTGCTGCTAGGAAGAGATTTATTGTTGCACAGAGGCTACTATGCCAATTATAAAGAAAGAAATTCTTAGACTCACTTGCTACGAACCATATGGGTAGCCGAAAAATCCAGCCCCTTGCTGCGGTGAACGGTAATTGCCTGCGACAACGGTACTCTCTTGTTATGCCTCTCACTGCTACTGTTGTAAATATATAGTAGTCTGACATGTTTATGATGTGCAAATTCCAGGGTCTTTTTGAAGTCGATGCGACTGTGTGTGTGTGTGTGTGTGTGTGTGTGTGTGTGTGTGTGTGTGTGTGTGTGTGTGTGTGTTTTACCGCAGTGGTATGATTTTGTGCAGTTATGTCTGTGGTCAACGACTCTACAGACTCTATACGCTTTGTATTTTAGTGTACAGTGTTTTGTACGTGTGTTTCAGCGTGTGATTATATGATTTCAACGTCTGTTTTTACTGTTTACTATGCTTGCTTGATATCGGTTGTCGTAAGCTTTTAAAAAATAATTTTTCCAGTGAGTGATAAAGAATCTCTCAATATTTCTGACATTTCTTATATGTCTGTTGATGTTAGTGGGGATGATACATCTAAATATAGTTTGTCAGTAGACAGCCCAAGTGAAGAGAGTGACACTGGTGATGCTGCCGTGTGCGATGCCCGTGTTTGGTGTAGGGTTGATCCACAAAATCATCCCCTATCACCTTCACGCTTCTCATTTATTGGGGAATGCTAAAATAAATTCTGGAATAGACAAAGGTAGAAACACTTCTTTAGACTTTTTAAAATTAAGTTTTGATGACAGTCTTCTTCAGTTGGTCACAAATGAAACAAATAAATATTATGGCAGACAACAAAATCCACGCGATTTTTTTCGTAAGTATAAATGAAATGAGAGTATTCTTATACCTCATTATTTTGAAGAGCATTGTACAAAAAATCTGGTTTATATATCTATTGGACAAAAAATCCGCTTATATTTAGTAAATTCTTCTCCAAAACAATTTCTTACAATAGCTTTTTAGCAATAAAAAATACATCCATTTTTCATTTGACGCTACAATTCATCAAAACTCAAAACTACATAAAATTTACCCAGTTGTTGTTGTATACCCGTTCAAAAATTTCAACTTTTTGTTACTCTAAGGAGAGATAACAATTGATGAGAGTCTTCTTTTGTTCAAAGGCCGACTCAGCTGGATTCTATATAGGTTGTGATATCTCATATTGATTGGGTTCTAACCTAACGAAATTTAGACGCATCTGTGAAAAGATTCATAGGTTCCTGGAAAATAAAACAGGAAAGGATAATCGAATTAAATTTTTCAAATCTGTGGCTGTCCCCACATTCCTGTATGCCAGTGAGATATGAATTCTTCGTAAAAGGAACATACAGAGGATTCAGACAGCTGAAAGGAAATTTCTAAGAAGGACACAAGGTTGTTCTCTCCTGGACCAGAAAAGAACGGGGATATTAGAAGCGAATTAAACATTGTATTGTTGCACCAGAAGATAGAATACCATAGAAGGATATGGTGTGAACACTTGAACCGCATACCTGATATCCGTCTACCCGCGGCTCCCTTAGGTTATCACCCTTCTGGGAAGAGAGATGTCGGTAGACCGAGGAGGAGATGGGTTCCGCAACAGGTCCTTGGAGTGGTGATGGTGATGATGATGATTAATAAAATTTGTAAATTGCTCAAGTTACTATTGATAATTTTTTGTTTGTATAACATAAAACATTTTCATTTCCTCAATTTGTATTTATTTTTAAAAAATTTGGTTTTGTGTTAAGAAATGGGTTAAATCTGTAACTCATTCATACCTAGTGTTTTGAATTCCAAGTCACGATTTTTAATTATATATTGAATTAAATTATAATAGTATATCACCTTCCATTCTTCTCTTTTTGAAATATATTTCACTTACAAAATAACCACTTTACCAATAATGATTGCCAGAAAGATAAAATATCCAAGTTACAGGTTGTTATCCCGACATTCGAAGGGTAGGTCTATATGAATAAGTCTACAACATAACCTATACCGAGAAATTTGTAACACAAACTAATATTATTAACAGTTGGTGCCAATAATTTTCCCACCAGGCAGTGAACCAGTCAGATACAACTCTTTACTGGAGGATCTACCAACGACCAACAAAGGATGTCAGAGGCTCCAAAGTTGTAAAGATAAAAACTTGATTATGCTCCACAGTAGCCTACTTACTTATTAATGAGTTCATTCATTTACAGAAAGAAATAAGGTTGTATAATATTTTATGGACTACAGGGACTACGGTAAAGGTTATATTGATAGGCTTGCGAGTTTGGTAACTAATAATTTATTTTTGACGAAGTAGGTACAAAATGGAAGTTACTGACACCTTAAAATTAAGTACACATTCTATACATATTTTTAAAAACTGAAACTAAAAAAAATGTATAAATTCACAGGTACACTCTACACTTTTTGTGAAAGTGTTTTGCATGAAAACTATTATTATGACCCAGTTTTTATTATGCCTCCACAGCTGCTTCCTCGAGTAAATGCCTAAACATGAAGAGCAGGGCAAATACTTGTCGGGATCAATAGCTCCTGAGGGGATTTTCATTGGTTTTGAAAATTTATATACGCTTTCTAAAAAATTACCTTTGTTTCGTAACAATGTCAGCAGCTTCTTACGGTCATTACTGAGTTTTGGCTTTGACAGTATTTGTTGGAAGTCGATCTCCAGTTCATGGTTCCGAATGACGCTAAAAGCATGCTCATCATCAGGATCTTCACGTAATGTAGAAGCTGCTGAGTTACCAGTAGTGACCAAATAAGTTTTAAGTTTCTTTAAATCAGATGCTAGTAGGGGGAAAATGCCGGTTCTAACTCACAAAGGAATGCCGCCTTTCTTAAAAAACATAAAAAACGATAAAAAACAAGGTCAAAGAGATGCCGCCGTTCCCGCGGTCCAAGATTTTTTCCCACGCTCTCCCCACCACCGCTGGACCACAGTATCCGCGAATTTCCGCGAATATAATTTTTTATATGCAGCCTTTCGCGAGCCTAAATCACTTTCACTTTCTAATTTCCGCGAATATAATTTTTTATATGCAGCCTGTCGCGAGCCTAGATCACTTTCACTTTCTACTGGACCACAGCATCCGCGACTTTTTCGCTGATCTGTGTCAAGATCCGCGACTTTTTCGCGTATCTGGACCACAGCATCCGCGTTATTTTTTATATGCCGCCTTTCGCGAGCTTAGATCACTTTCACTTTCTATCACTTGATGCATTATAGTGTATATATTAAATATATGATCAGGGTTACCAACCTTGCATGAGTTCAAATTTGTTGTGTGTTATAATGTATATTAAATCTATATGATCAGGTTTACCAACCTATGGTGGGGGGGGTTCCGACTTGATGCATTATAGTGTATATATTAAATATATGATCAGGGTTACCAACCTTGCATGAGTTCAAATTTGTTGTGTGTTATAATGTATATTAAATCTATATGATCAGGTTTACCAACCTATCTATGGGTTCAAACTTGATATGTGTGTGTATTATAGTGTATATTAAAATATATGATCAGGGTTACCAATCCTGCATTATTGTGTGTGTATAGAACAGATTTGCCAACATTTTTCTTCGGTGGGAAATTCAAACTATATTATAGTAAATTGTTGACGACTTCGATATCAACTCTCTCTCTCCCCTCCTCTCTCTTTGTCTCTAGACACAGTTGTCGATCACGATATAAACTCTCTCTTTATGTCATCAGTTTTACATAAGCGTCGTGCTACTTATGGATTATTGTAAGTAGCGATACTAAAATGTAATCACCAGGAAATATATATATTTATCACCTACCTCGTTGCGTCCTACTTATAATTTTTTTTTGACACATGACAGTCATTGACCACGATTTAGAAATGAATATACTGCCAAGTCTGTGTGTGTGTGGTAAAGTGTTACGCATAAGAAAAAAAAATCTCCTTGAAATAAGGTATTTTCAAAAGTTTTGTGTACACATACACACATTGTATATGTCTCTCTCTCTCTCTCTCGCTGCAAACGTTGACAAGAATTCCCTTATTCAAACGATGTGTACACGAACTTAAATATAGTTTACAGACGATTGTAATTTTAAAAATTCATTTTTTGCATTAAATATATATATCGTAAACAATGAAATAATAATATTTCGTCATTGTAAGATTTTAATAAAACAATTATCAGTTTAAATAATAATTTTCATGATTGTAAGATACAACCTACAAATTATTAAAATGTCTCTCTCACACATTTCTGATTACTATACAAATAATTGCATGCATATTCGGAGGTTTATAACGAAATAAATTAAAATAAACCATAATTTGTTTTAAATAATTAAATATATATATTTACAACACTGTACACAAACTTAAAATATAGTTTACAAACCGCTATAATACAATTATTCAAAAAAAATACATTTTACATTGATTAAATATATATATATCACAAACAAACATTGTTATATATAAAACAAATACAATATTAATAATAATGTTTTAAATGATTAAATATATATTTACAGCACTGTACACAAACTTAAAATATAGTTTACAAACCGTTATAATACAATTATTCAAAATACATTTTACATTGATTAAATATACATATATCACAAACAAACATTGTTATATAAAATAAATACAATATTAATAATAATTTTTGACATTGTAAGATTTTTAAATAATAATTTCACGGCTGTAGATACAGTTCACAAGGAAGTTTATCTGTAACATAACAATACAGTCGATATTAGAATCACTGATACGATAATATTCAATTATCACATGCACACGTACAGTTAGTGGAAAGAATCAAATGCGTTAAGTAAGTAAACTTTTTCAAGTATATGTCATTTTTCATAAGTTAATGTACTTTCAAATAATTTCTAATCAAACCAAACCAAATATTATTCACTGGAAATTTGTAAATACTGCTTAGAATCAATGATACATTTATCGCATAAGTTAATGTACTTTCAAATAATTTCTAATCGAACCAACTATTATTCAACGAAACTTGTAGAATCAATGATACATTTATCATGTACATACAAATTCAATTATTAAAGTGTTAAGTACAGAGAGTTGAAACTACACACACACACACACACACACACATCAATAAATTGTTTGTTAACACGATTGCTACTTACGACGTTAGGACTCAATCTCTACTTGTGTTGTTTGATTTCTCGTCCCTCGATACACTAAATGTAGTTCTTTAGGTTTGATATGTCTGAGCTCCTCATTCGTGAAGACACCTGCATACCTCTTGGGAAGATAGACACGATAATGGCGGTCGCCATCCTCCAACGTAGCAAGCACAGAGTTCCCATATTTTGTGTCCACATTTGTTAAGACCATGATGGGATATTTTTTATTCACTGTCAATTCTGAACATCGTTTGTACTCGATAGCACTTACAGCATTAAACTTTACAAGAAACGACATTATTAAAAGACACTAGTGAACACGTCTGTATCAAGCGAGAGAGAACCAAACAATGACAGAATATTCGACACAAAAGGACAGTACAATGTGATAGTGGTGGTGGTAACGTCGGTGTCCCACTTTCATTTGCATGTATGAACATGTCCCACAGACGAAATTAGAGACACCAAAAATATAACAATGTCATTAGGAAAGTCCATTTTCATAAGAAAATAGTCACTGCTTACAGCTATGCATGTATGTACATGTCCACAACAGAATGAGAGAGAGATATAAATGTCATCATTCGCTGTGACCTACTTTCTAAATTTGTTACATTAAAAATGTTTGTTTAAAGCAAAAATCATGAATCATCCATTCCCGAATAGCATGCACCTTATAGTTGGCACAACGGTCAGAAGAATTGAAATGTCTAAGACATTCTGTTCCATGAAATATATACGGTATGTTTTTAGGACAACCAAAGTCATCGAGATTGATGATATTATTGTGTATTATCTTTGATTGCAAAAAACGTTTTTTCTCAAAACCCTTCACAAACACATATTTATATATACGTGTATGTGATGTTAACAATGAAACAAGATTGTCGTATGGTGTCTCTCCTTCGCTCCATCTAAGTCTATGATAATTTGACGTTAACCAGTGGTTTGTCCTAACGTATTTGGGATTCGTAACGGATGTAGCAGGCGGAGTCAAAATCCAATGTCTACCAGCAAATCTCAGAACGTCCATGATTGACAGTTCCTTCACAATATATTTTCCGTTGTCGTCGAAAAAGCACTGGAAGTCAATTATAACCGCAGTGTTATCCATAATACTGTAAGACAAAGAAACCACACATTACAAACTCTATATATATATTATGTTTAAACATACAAATATCGTTGCGATATTAATATGTGAACTTACGTTTACAGACGTCTGGACTGAAGCACCGAGAGACGTCAACTGACGAAAGAAACAAGTGTTGAGGGGGGTTACTATACATGGAGACGAATTTTTTTAGTAGGTGGGGAGGTGTCGTCGTTCTCCATGTTGATGTGTTGTCGTATTCGATAATGACCGTATGCAAGCGTATCATGACCATTGTCTAATATATAGCGCTTATCATCATACGGTGACAACGCTTGCTTATTTACACGCATCGTGTACAGCGTATGATGATCGCTTCGTAAACAAAGCGCACTGGTAGAAAACTGACAATGATCAGTGAGACACTTGCGATACATATCGTGTCGCAGACTCCTCTTAATCGCAACTCGAGGCACACCTTTACATACACGTTTTTGACACTCTTGGGTAGGATCTTCGTGGGCCACAAGGAACGAATAACATTTCGCTCTGAGACCCACGAATTCTCTAATAGGACGACCACACGTTTCATCCTTGAACAGTCCAACAACCTTTTTGTTCTTAAGGCTATAACAAGGATGAGACGTAGGGTAATCCGATGTGTCAAAAACGTGTAGGTCCTTCTTCATGTCTGCATACAAGTCTGATGCTTGAATACTATACATCAGACTGTCTGTATCAGTCATTAACAATTTAACGTTGCGGCCGTACTTGGCGACAGCATAACGATAATGAAAGTCGTACATTATCGTTTTGCTAACGTCAAGCACCGTGAAGCCGACATACACGGGACGGGAAAGAACAATGGATTTTTTACGGAGTGAGAGCCCCACCAGATCGTTCGTATAACGAATCATACGTTTTAGCCTAGGTGTGGAAACTAGTTTTTGAAGCCGTCGTTCATCTGAGACTAGTTCAAAGTCTATATGTTTCCGTACGTTCTCCAGCGACTTACCGTATACGGCGTTGTTCATCAGTTTGAAAAGGTCTTTTTCAAAGCTGTTGACGGCTGCTTGCCTCTTGCGGGTGTTGAAATCGATAAACGGTTTCAACCAAGCGCTTTGCTTAAAACACAACACCCTATGAGTCGCTTTCAGCTCTAAGCCAAGACTTAAATACAATTTCAAATTTCGATAATGGAGAACGTAATTTTGTTTGTCCTCCAAAGTTGTTAACAACTTCTCTACGGATGACCCTGATTCGTTATACGATGATCTGTATATACTCTCGTGTAAACGTTTGGAAAAGGGAGAAAGGATATCGGCTGTTACGCGCTGGCGCACAGGTGCAAGCGGGTAGTCGGAATGCAGGTCGTGTAAGGTATCGGGATAGTGTAGGTCGACTTCGAGGATGTACCCGATGTCGGAATCATCACTCACATTACGTACGTCCAAGGACTCGATTTCGTTACGATCGAGCCATCGGAAGTCTGCGTAAGGGAGTGGTTGCGACATGGCTGCACCGTATAAATTATTACAGTCTGTATACAGAATGAAGGAGGTCGGTTTCGATACATCGTACTGATCTGGAATCAAAGGATTGTTAGCGACTGCGTGACGGTTGGATATCATCGCGCAGCCTCCGCGGACCCCAGACTCGACGAACAGATGCAGATTTATCTCTGTTAACAGCTCTAATTCGACCCCTGTCATTTTTAGCATCGCGTTCCAAGCGAGTCCGGGAAGCGAGTAAAAATGACACGGGTCCAAACAGTAATCGCGTAAGGCCATGTCTCGGAAACTTTCAAAGACATCGGCCAGCAGCATTACGTCTGTCAACAAATACAAATCGTGGTAATCTCCAAACGTACGCAGATTGAATGCACTCCACACGTTTTGTGCGTGCTCGTAATCTGCGTCCGAAATAGTCGATTCCAACAACCGGTTATCAAAGTGTTCACGAGCGGGTAGACTTGTTTCGTTGAACCGATCAATACTGTCAACATACTCGTAAGGGTATACCCCCTTGCGTACGAGCAGATTGGTCTGTTCATCGAAACCCCGTCTAAGCATTTCCTCTCTGAGCAAAGGAAATTGGCTCCCGGACGTGGACAGATTGGTAACGAGTGTGTCCAGAGAGCGATTAAGAAATTGAAAGGAGTCTACGAAACGCAAGGGACCCAGGGAGAACGACACGTAACGCTCACTGGATGTTGCAATGCAGGATACGTGTTGGTCCTTATATTTTCCTAAACCCTGCATTAAATGGTGACAGTCGTAGCCACGAAGGTTGTGAAAGAAGACGGGGATATGACGAGGCATCTTGTAGCTTAGATTACAGCTATTGTGGGCTGCTCCCAAGAATTTCCCCGTAAGATGACAATGATTGCGTACCTTGTCATCGTCTGTCAAAGGGCGCTCACACAAATGACAAACGGTGGCGTTAGTGAATGCAACATTGTCATCATCGGACATAATTATTTGTACGTTATGTCGTACTACCTTCATCATATCCTCGGCGTCTTTCATCAACCACGAGAAGAAAGTGTCTACGACGTTTTCACCTCGATAAACTTTAGCCTCTCTCCAGAGTCTGTGTGTATGATCGACGATAGCATAGGAGAAACCTGACGGAATATGCATCGCTTCGTATGATGTGGACGATACAGGAGGAGAAGTTATTTTCTGACGGGCACCGTTGCTATCAACTGAGTAGAATTCACCTAACTCGTGCACTGTCGTCGGGACGTTGTTACCAGGTGAACACGATTGAAGCGGAGTGATGAGGGACTCGAAGTCGGCGTAGACGGTAAAGGGTACTTTAAGACAGTGCGCGTAATTTTTAAATGACATAAACTTCTCCTCCTCTGTGGGCATTTTGGTTTTCTGCTCGCCGTGAGGTGTGCAGTAGGGGAGATGATCGGACAGACCATGTTCTGTGGTAAGGATGAAACGTGTGGTCGTCCTATTAGAGAATTCGTGGGTCTCCGAGCGAAATGTTATTCGTTCCTTGTGGCCCACGAAGATCCCACCCAAGAGTGTTGAAAGACTGTTGTAGTATACACACACAACTTTCATCATTAAGGGTGTATAGACAACACACATACTAGTTGGTGAGAGTACAGATTTATTTAAACGTAAAAACATTATCAAGCGCATTATTTATTGAATTTAATACATGTGTGTGTGTGTGTGTGTGTGATCAAATTATTATGTCTGCTACAATTTTCTGAAATATATTCTTAATGTATTTTTATATTAATTTTATTGTATGTACCGATTTTATTTAAACGTAAAAATTATTTGCATTATCAAGCACATTATTTATTGAATTTAATACATGTGTGTGTGTGTGTGTGTGTGTGTGTGTGTATGATCAAATTATTATGTCTGGTACAATTGTCTGAAATATATTCTTACCGTATTTGTTTTTTTTTTATAGTGGCAATTTCGCATTTGACTGCCTGCGTGAAAGCTATCACTGCATTTTTTTAAATAGTTGAAAGACTGTTGTAGTATACACAAACATCAGCAGGAACAGGGACATCCTCAACAAGGTAAACAAATTTACCAATTGTCTCTCTCTCTCTATAATTATGTAGCAAACCAAATTTGTTTGATATGAATTAACATATGATTCAACTCAGTCTAACATGTATAAGATAGTCTCTTGACGTTGTTTAGAAATTGATATGACGGAGAAAATTTTTTATGTTCTGACATAGGTTTGTCACCTTCTCCCCAATGAACTAATTCAATTCCACAACAAAAGCATTTAACTCTATCGTCTATGAATGACATACTATGTCCACAAACATCATAATATAGCGGATAGTAGTAAAACCCGGCAAACGCTAACTCGTCGGGGCTGACAAACGTCACTTCCCAATACTTGAACGATTTTCTTCTTTCACTTTCAATGCTAAAATCAGGAGTAGCTGCCATCTTCACAGTTTGCAATACACTAACATATTACTAACGTGTACTATCTATTTACCTCAAACATGAATTTGTGTGTGTGTGTGTGTGTGTGTGTATGTGTGTGTGTTATTCATCATTCCTATTAGCTAATACATGTGTTTCTATTGTTTCAGATATGACACGATTTTATATCGTGCGAAACAGTAGTATTAGAGGATCCCTCATAACGTTTAATTATCTGCCCGTGTACACGGACACAGAAGAAGATCAAGATATAGTACCGATAATGACCGAGGTGCGACCTTTATTGTGCAAGGATATTCTGGCAGAACAAGCACGTTTACGCAGTATCAAATGGCATATTGCGTGCAGGATACGTTTCACTAAAACTGTGTTAGATGGTGACAGCGGCGAAGAAAAAGTGGTAACCAAAGACGCCGTCTTACACGGACGTTGTCGTACGTTGCTCACGGACGACAACGACGAGTTGAACTGTCTACTCGATGAATCCTACGATAAAATCATGAATAGCATATCCAATTTTACCCGTGACGGGAGCGGATGGTCGGTGGATGCTGTACTGAAGCTGGAACTAGTTGTTGGACGGTACCGGCCTCTAGCAGCGTCCTCCTACCTTCCAACCCCGCGAAAACTTGCAGTCACCAGGGCAGTAGTCAACATCAATAACTCCCAAGATGAAACGTGTTTTCTATGGTCCGTACTAGCTCACATACACCCTCAAGAACGTAATAAAGAACGTGTTTCAAAATACCTCTTATTCAAAAACACAATAAATATGTCCGGTATCGAGTACCCTGTTTCTATAAATTCACTTTCTAAATTTGAAACACTGGTCATAGGAATGAAATCGTTTCGATATTGGAAGAATTACGTGAAACCGGTATTATCATATAAAAGCAGACGCACCGTTCTATAACCATCAGTTCTTCTTCATAAATATGAGTGTAGACAAGTTCGGTAGACACGACAGCGCTGTAAGAGTGCGAAAAGAAACTCATCGAAGTCTGCGTGAGGATATCGGTTTAGGAGTGACTAACGACGGTCACTTTGATGTGAAAAACAAAAAGATATGCAACTTGGGTGATCCTGAAGAGTTGCACGATGTTGTTTCTTTACAGTACGTAAAGGACACATGCTTACAGTACAAGAACGACGACGATGCTACCGTAGACGCAAAAGATCATCGAATAATAAGGCTAAACGATCCGCTTAAATCAAGAGATGCAGCCACAAAACGATACGTAGACGAGAAGAGTTTGAAAAAAGATCGTGCAGGTAACGTAATCGTTAATGACTGTCGACTAACACGTGTGCAAGCGCCTGTTGACTTCAAAGACGCAGTGAATTTGGAATTTTTACACGCACACACACAATCAGTTTGCAAAACGATACTTTCTACGCTGCCGGAAGAAAAATTACGAATATAGCGAACGGTGTCAATGACAAAGACGCAGTCACTGTACGACAAATGCACGAATTAAAATTACATATAAAGACCGAATTGTACAAGGTCACTCAGGTATTTCACGCTCATATAATCAATCTAATAAAGTTTGTCTATAAATATCAAGACAGCACGACAGAGCGTTCAGTCCTGTCTGAATATATTGAAGAGGTGGGGCGTTTAATAGACGTTCTCGATACGGAAACGGAAATCAAGGATTGGAGATCTGTTTACAAGAATGCACGTACTTCGTAAGAAAAGAATGGGGCGTGGTGTAATTGGAAAAATACTTAAAAACACTGTGCCCGCTATCGTTTCGTCAGTACCTACTTTGATTAATCGAGCGGTGGACGCATTACCAGTAGAATTACACCTACCGGGCTACCGATTCTGTGGACCTGGAACAAAACTCAAAGAGAGATTGGCACGTGGCGAGCGCGGAATCAACGAGTTGGACGAAGCCTGTCGCGAACACGATATCGCTTACGCTAAGTACAAGGAAAACGAACGAAGACGCGTAGCGGATCGTGTGCTAGCCGGCAAGGCGTGGGATCGAGTGAAAGCTTTGAATTCAGGCATCAGCGAAAGAGCGTACGCGGCGCCCGTAGCGGCAGCGATGAAGGCGAAATCGGCAGTGGGTGGAGGGAGCTCGCGTAGTGGTTGCAGAAAAAACAAGAAGAAGAAGGGTTCAGGAATTAAACGTCAATCCGTGAACAAACGCAAAACGACCTGCAAACGCAAAACAGTCTCAAGACATAAACGTAACAATAAAAAAATAGCGTCAGGTCTATACCTACGTCCTTACAGACAAAAAAACTAATTTGCATACCAGTGCGTGCATTGTCTGACAGTGATTTGTATGTGTACGCAAAACTTTTGAAAATACCTTATTTCAGAGGAGTTTTTATGCGTAACACTTTACCACACACACGACCATGGAAGAATGAGAGTGCAGTTGTTAATCTAGACAGTGCAGAAGGACCTGGTACGCACTGGGTTTGCTACAAGAAGCGAAACAAACAAGTTTACTACTATGATGCGTATGGTAATATGCAGCCACCTCTTGAGCTGACACAGTATTTTGGAACCGACACTGACATTTACTACAATTACGAACGTGAACAGCCACCACACACAGTCATCTGCGGGCATTTATGTTTGGACTTCTTAACGCGCGAGTGATCAGTAAGCGACAAGATGTCTTCGCTGTCGGTCACCTTAACAGGTACGAATGCTGCTGCTCTTGTATGTGACTTTTTCCCGCCTCTCGAACTAACAAACGGCGAATGGTATGTAGGTCTATTGGACTTTACTACATACAACAGTATACCGAACGTGATTGAGGGAAAAAACAACGTGTTTCCAGTACTACGAGACGGAACAACGTGGGACTTGATAACTTTACCTACAGGTGCTTATGAAATCGGTGACATAGAAGCCTTCCTCAAAAAGCAGTTAGGAGACTCAAAGATTAGTCTACGTCCTAACAACAATACACTGAAATGTGAGCTGACTTGTGCACTGGATATTGACTTTCAACAAACAGTGTACGGTATCGGTGATATGTTGGGTTTCAAGGGAAAGCGTCTGCTTGAAGCGAATAAAACTCACACGTCTGACGCTACAGTTAACATTATAAAAGTGAACAGTATACTGATAAGGTGTAATATAGCGCAAGGATCATACAAGAACGGTAAAACCGAGCACACACTGCACTCGTTCTATCCGTCAGTCGAACCAGGATTCAAAATAATTGAATCGCCTACAAACGTCATATACCTACCTGTGAATGTGAGTCGTTTGGACAACATAACATTATCTTTACACGATCAGGACGGTGACGTAATAGATTTTCGCGGAGAAGTCATCACTGTGCGTTTACATCTAAAACGACTATAGACATGGGCTTGTACTTTGTTTCTTCGCCACCGCTGCTACCACAGTCGTCAGTAATAAAAAAAGAAGAAGAAGAAAGATCAGTTAGGAAACGCATCAGTACTCGTTCGAAACTGAAACGATTAACATCAGTTAACCGCCGTTTCCTGATTTCACTGGGTTTTGTTGTTGTAAACAAGTAACATGGCGAGTGGAATATTATCAGTGGAGCAGCAACCGTTCTTTGAAGACAGTATCACACACTTTTCATTTCACTCACACGCACCGTACGCAACAACAAGATATGGAAACAATGATGAAATACGTGTGCCAATACAACAACAGGACGTCTTTACACTGCCGTCAGAAAGTTTCCTCTACATCGAAGGCAAGTTGGTTAAAACCCCTAGTGCGGCTGCAGATACTGCACTGAATGTGGAACTGGTGAACAATGCTATAGCATTTCTCTTTGAAGAGATTCGTTACGAGTTGGCCGGAGTGGTAGTGGACCATACCAGAAACGTCGGTGTTACGTCAACTATTAAAACTTTTCTATCACTCAACAACAACACACGTAACGCAATGGAAAACGCAGGTTGGGTGGCGCCGACCACGAACATATTAAAAGTGAATGATGACGGAGAATTCAACTTTTGTATACCACTGAATGGGATTCGCAGAAGACTATACACGCATCGTGCTGAACGTGAAACAAGAACTTATACTCCTACGTACATCTACCGACATAAATGGTTTTAGTAAGCGGACAAACTACTGCTAATTGTGTTCTTGAACTAGATAAAGTTTACTGGAAAATGCCTTATGTACATGTAGCTAATGCGTACAGATTACCACTGTTACGACTCATAGAGAAAGACCACCCGATAACTATGCCTTTTAGGACCTGGGAGTTGCACGAGTATCCTGCCTTACCACAGACTAAAAGGCAGAATTGGATTGTCAAGACCTCGAGTCAGCTAGAAAAACCACGCTTTGTTGTGTTAGCGTTTCAGACAGCAAGAAAAAATGTACTGACAGCACGCGCCGATGAATTTGATCACTGTAATGTGATCAATGCGAGACTGTTTCTAAACGACAAGTATTATCCTTACGATAATTTAAACTTGGATATTGGGAAAGACCGTTTTGCATTATTGTACAATATGTACGCCAGTTTTCAAAGTTCGTATTACCACCGTTTAGACGGTAGCCCAGTACTGACACCGGAATTATTCAAATCAAAAGCCCCGCTGTTTGTATTCGATTGTAGCAAACAGGACGATACGCTTAAGTCTTCAGCAGTTGATGTACGTTTAGAATTTGAATCGTCAATGAATTTTCCTAGACAGACGACTGCCTACTGTATGATACTACATGATTCGCTTGTAGAATATACACCATTGTCCAACACAGTACATAGACGTGTTTAAGTCTTATTTTATACATATTTTGTAAATACTAGTTTTAAATATACATATTTGTAACATTATAATATTGGAGCTGTGTGTGTATGTATTTTTAATTGTAAAACTAGTTTAGATATATTTTCATACTTGTAACAATATAATCTTGGAGCTGTGTATGTATTTTTAATTGTAAAAACTGTTTAATATAATCTTGGAGCTGTGTGTATGTATTTTAATAAATGTATTTTAATAAATGTATATATTACACACACTTTATTATTATTTGTATAACCCACTCCATAATGTATACGCATAATAATTTGATCATACACATACGCGCACACATACACACACACATACACACACACACACACACACACATGTATTAAATTCAATAAATAATAATGCGCTTGATGATGTTTTAATGCAAATAATTTAGGAAAGTCTACATTCCACTTTCATAAGGAAATGGTCACCGCTTACAGCTATGCATGTCCACAACAGAATTAGAGAGATATAAATGTCATCATTCGCTGTGACCTGCTTTCTAAATTTGTTACATTAAAAAATATTTGTTTAAAGCAATATTTCAGAGAATTTGATCACACACACACACACACACACACACACACACACACACACACACACATGTATTAAATAATGCGCTTGATAATGTTTTTACGTTTAAATAAATCTGTACACTCACCAACTAGTATGTGTGTTGTCTATACACCCTTAATGATGAAAGTTGTGTGTGTATACTACAACAGTCTTTCAACTATTTTAAAAAATGCAGTGATAGCTTTCACGCAGCCAGTCAAATGCGAAATTGCCACTATAAAAAAAAACAAATACGGTAAAAATATATTTCAGACAATTGTACCAGACATAATAATTTGATCATACACACACACACACACACACACACACACACACACACACACACATGTATTAAATTCAATAAATAATGTGCTTGATAATGCAAATAATTTTTACGTTTAAATAAAATCGGTACATACAATAAAATGAATATAAAAATACATTAAGAATATATTTCAGAAAATTGTAGCAGACATAATAATTTGATCACACACACACACACACATGTATTAAATTCAATAAATAATGCGCTTGATAATGTTTTTACGTTTAAATAAATCTGTACACTCACCAACTAGTATGTGTGTTGTCTATACACCCTTAATGATGAAAGTTGTGTGTGTGTATACTACAACAGTCTTTCAACTATTTAAAAAATGCAGTGATAGCTTTCACGCAGGCAGTCAAAGCCGAAATTGCCACTATAAAAAAAAACAAATACGGTAAGAATATATTTCAGACAATTGTACCAGACATAATAATTTGATCATACACACACACACACACACATGTATTAAATTCAATAAATAATGTGCTTTATAATGCAAATAATTTTTACGTTTAAATAAAATCGGTACATACAATAAAATTAATATAAAAATACATTAAGAATATATTTCAGAAAATTGTAGCAGACATAATAATTTGATCATACACACACACACACACACATGTATTAAATTCAATAAATAATGCACTTGATAATTTTTACGTTTAAATAAAATCTGTACACTTACCAAAGACGATGTGAAGACACGTAAGACGTACAGTATCAGCATGCGCTGGCAGACGAATGAGAAATTATCGCTAATTTACTTTGCGTATATATATTGTACACTGTAGTGGGGAAAGCTGGTAATTACTGTCAGCGGTGCTAATGCATGACAGGTGTCAAATTAGAAAGTAGAGTTGTCCGTTTTTAGAGTAAATACTTTATAATCCATAATTAATCCTAATTACTGTCAACGCTGCTAATGACTGACAGGTGTCAAATTAGAAAGTAGGACGTCGTACACAAGGTTAATGACCTCTGGTTTAAGTTAGCGAATAATAACTATATCTAATTCAGTATCGTTGTGTGTGTGTGTGTGTGTGTGTGTGTGTGTGTGTGTGTGTGTGTGTGTGTGTGTGTGTGTGTGCATAGACTTGTTTCGTTGAACCGATCAATGCTGTCAACGTACTCCGAATATGCATGCAATTATTTGTATAGTAATCAGAAATGTGTGTGAGAGAGACATTTTAATAATTTGTAGGTTGTATCTTACAATCATGAAAATTATTATTTAAACTGATAATTGTTTTATTAAAATCTTACAATGACGAAATATTATTATTTCATTGTTTACGATATATATGTATTTAATGCAAAATGAATTTTTAAAATTACAATCGTCTGTAAACTATATTTAAGTTCGTGTACACATCGTTTGAATAAGGGAATTCTTGTCAACGTTTGCAGCGAGAGAGAGAGAGAGAGACATATACAATGTGTGTATGTGTACACAAAACTTTTGAAAATACCTTATTTCAAGGAGATTTTTTTTTTTATGCGTAACACTTTACCACACACACAGACTTGGCAGTATATTAATTTCTAAATCGTGGTCAATGACTGTCATGTGTCAAAAAAAAAAAATTATAAGTAGGACGCAACGAGGTAGGTGATAAATATATATTTCCTGGTGATTACATTTTAGTATCGCTACTTACAATAATCCATAAGTAGCACGACGCTTATGTAAAACTGATGACATAAAGAGAGAGTTTATATCGTGATCGACAACTGTGTCTAGAGACAAAGAGAGAGGAGGGGAGAGAGAGTTGATATCGAAGTCGTCAACAATTTACTATAATATAGTTTGAATTTCCCACCGAAGAAAAATGTTGGCAGATCTGTTCTATACACACACAATAATGCAGGATTGGTAACCCTGATCATATATTTTAATATACACTATAATACACACACATATCAAGTTTGAACCCATAGATAGGTTGGTAAACCTGATCATATAGATTTAATATACATTATAACACACAACAAATTTGAACTCATGCAAGGTTGGTAACCCTGATCATATATTTAATATATACACTATAATGCATCAAGTCGGAACCCCCCCCACCATAGGTTGGTAAACCTGATCATATAGATTTAATATACATTATAACACACAACAAATTTGAACTCATGCAAGGTTGGTAACCCTGATCATATATTTAATATATACACTATAATGCATCAAGTGATAGAAAGTGAAAGTGATCTAAGCTCGCGAAAGGTGGCATATAAAAAAATAACGCGGATGCTGTGGTCCAGATACGCGAAAAAGTCGCGGATCTTGACACAGATCAGCGAAAAAGTCGCGGATGCTGTGGTCCAGTAGAAAGTGAAAGTGATCTAGGCTCGCGAAAGGCTGCATATAAAAAATTATATTCGCGGAAATTAGAAAGTGAAAGTGATTTAGGCTCGCGAAAGGCTGCATATAAAAAATTATATTCGCGGAAATTCGCGGATACTGTGGTCCAGCGGTGGTGGGGAGAGCGTGGGAAAAAATCTTGGACCGCGGGAACGGCGGCATCTCTTTGATCTTGTTTTTTATCGTTTTTTATGTTTTTTAAGAAAGGCGGCATTCCTTTGTGAGTTAGAACCGGCATTTTCCCCCTCACTAGAGAGACCTTGTTCCAAGTCTTCACATTGAGATCGTCGGCAGCCTGGCTGGGTACATCGTATCTCCAGTTAGTTTCAATCAAATGCATTAAAGTCTTTAAGTTTGCTTCAACCTCTTCCGAGTGCAGATTGGGAATGATAGCCTTCTTCTTCAGACCGAAATTGATGGCTATCACACAACAATTCTTTAGCGCAGTGCTAATATTCATTGCATAGGTTGGAGATTTATACACACATTTTTGGACGTCGTACTAAGCTTTGTAGCTTCAACTATAGTGTCGTAACATTGTGGCTGTAGAGCTGAAAAGAGATCAGTAATGGATGAGTTCAAGGTTCGAAGTGTAAGTAATAATTTAGCAAGTTCTCCCATTTTCCGAGAAGTTACGTTGACGAATTGATTTCTTCTGTGGGTTTTTAAGTACCGGGCACCATAAGCACATATGTCGGTTTTGGCCACCAGTGATATGGCATCTGCCCTCATCCGTGGAAAAACTTTCTCTTTTAGTTGCTGATCATATTGATAGTTACGTAATAACAGAGTTTGACCATCAACTTGATGACACTTACTTCTACTACTTTCTACCTGAACGCATTTCTTGCGATGCCTCAACAGTTGCTTCCTCGAGTAAAAGCCTAAACATGAAGAGGAGGACAAATACTTATCGGAATCAATAGGACCTGAGGGCATTTTCATTGGTTTTGGCATCTATTTACGTTTTCTAAAAAATTACCTTTGTTTCGTAACAATGTCAGCAGTTTCTTACGGTCATTACTGAGTTTTGGCTTTGAAAATATTTGTTGTACATCGATCTCCAGTTTATGGTTACGGATGACGTGTCGAGAAAAATTAGTTACTGCAGTCTCGCAGTAGACACAGAAGTTCCTTTGTCTTATCCGCTTTTTACCCATGGTAGTGGAAGGCTTCTTGAGAGGTTCTCTAGAATTACCATAAAAAATGTTACATATTCACCGGTACACTTTACTTTTTTGTGTAAGTGTTTTGCACGAAAACTTTCATCTTGAGCCAATCTTTGTTATTCATTATTTTGGGATGGGCACTGATTAATTGTTCGCATTCAAATCTCTTCGGTGCGGTTTTGTTAGCTATGTGGTTTTTAAAAAATTGTTTTACAATATTTTTTTGCTCGTCGGTCCATGGTGCAAGGACGCGTTTAGGTCCCGATTTTTCAGCTGGCTGAGAATGTGGAACCCGTTTTCCACATGGTTTAACAGCAGGTTAATGCATCTTAGGTACCATGCCTTGTGTGTAATAATGTTGACTCTTCGGGATTAGTTCAGGTTCAGTATTGGATGTGATACTTTCGTAATGTTCCGTTGTTTCTTCATTGATCTCTTCGTCTGGTAGATGTTCTATAACTTCGTTTAAATCGAGGACTATTTCATCTAAAGTGTTGCCTTTATATTCCCCCGCTTCGCCTCTCTCCATCAACACGAGGAGTTTCGAAAGTTTAGCCATTTGAAAAACATCGTCTGGTAGTCAGTATGAGCCGAAATGAATTTGCATGGAGTGACCCATAAATTTAGCGAGCTGCTCTACATCGGAGTTATTCATGTTTAATATCTGTGTTAATGTTGCTAAATGTTTTCTGAGTCTAGTGCAAGTGATAGCTTGTGGATTTTTCGCTTCACATTTCTTGGCATACTTTTGAACAACTTTATAGCCACACATTGGAATACTGGATCGCGGCTTCGCAAATAAATAAGCGTTGTCACTTGAAATAAAGTAAGAAAGAACTTGTAATAATAGTTGTATATGATCCTGAATATCTGCGCTGAACAGCACGGGTACCCCACGGTTCCTTTTTCCTTTTATTACTACGCGTTTGAATCGATCCATTAGAATCTTTTCTGTCGGACTAATGGATTCTAAGATTTCTTCGTATCCTTCACGTGGCTGGTTCCCACAACTTTCGTACATGTGCAGAGGTAACCTTTGCAGTTCACCTGGCCGTCTCCTGTTTCGTAATATTTTCCTACAGTACACAGTTTCCACTAGTTTCATGAAAGCACGCTCATCATCAGGAAGTTCACGTAATGTAGAAGCTGCTGAGTTACCAGTAGTGACCAAATAGGTTTTAAGTTTCTTTAAATCAGATGCTAGTGGCACTATAGAGACCTTGTTCCAAGTCTTCACATTGAGATCGTCGGCAGCCTGGCTGGATACATCGTATCTCCAGTTAGTTTCAATCAAACGCATTAAAGTCTTTAAGTTTGCTTCAACCTCTTCCGAGTGCAGATTGGGAATGATAGCCTTCTTCTTCAGAGCGAAATTGATGGCTATCACACAACAATTATTTAGCGCAGTGCTAATATTCATTGCGTAGGTTGGAGATTTATACACACATTTTTGGACGTAGCTTGGACGTACTAGAACAACCCGAAGTGTGAACTGTTGGGACACGCGAAAATTAAACTTACATACAATTTAACCGGTTACTCGGACATGCAAAGAGAAAAAGAAGGGGATTATTCAATAAACTTGGTAGAGTCGTAAAAATAATAACCGGAAATATTGACGCGGGTGATGAGGAATATTTTGACGAGAAGATAAACAGAACTGCACTGGATAACAAACGAATATATCAGTTAGAGAAGGACCAGCTAACAATTCTTCAAAACACTGTTGAGGTATGGTTAAAAAATAATTAATAATTTAAGTACAGGAGCAAACACACACTTTATTGAAGAACAGTTTAGTAGCAAGTATACATAAAACGGACACACGAAATACACATTACAAAAGCAGATTTAAAACTGAACTTAACTGGTCGAGTGCATCTCTGTTTATATAGAAAAAGGCTTCCAGATTTTTCCTTTTATTTAAAACTACCAGAACATTACTTTTGTAGACTTCTCACAGTAAACAAGCATGTGTGTGGGCTGAGGCCCCGCCCAGGTAGCTAGACCTCCCACCGCACAATACAAACTTTCACTCTACAATAACAGGTATACTTACTTAAAATTGAATGCAGAGTTTTGTAGTATATTCTCAACACCCTCCCTAAAACTCTACATTCTCACAATCACATTAATTTTTAAAAAATTCATTTTTACTCTTAAGTCCAAGTTTAGATCTTAAATAAACAAATTTTGGTTTTGACAAAGCTTTCGTAAGTATATCAGCAACTTGTTCATCACTTTTAACATAATGTACATCAATTTCTCCATTTTGAAAACAATCACGTACATAATTATATTTCACATCAATATGTTTTGTCCTTTGATGGAATTCAGGATTACTTATAAGTTTTAATGCACTCATATTATCTATATATAAATCATATTTATCAGTCTTACAATCGCATTCATTAAATAACTTCTTTAACCACATTATTTCAGTTGTTGCTAATGCTGCACTTACAAATTCTGACTCGGTTGTTGATAATGATACAGATTGTTGCTTCTTACTTCGCCAAATAATTGCAGCATTTGCATACATACAAGCTACGCCAGAAGTTGATTTACGTGTAACTGTATCGCTAGCATAATCAGCATCACTATAAGCTTTAAAGTTGCCATCCTTACAATATAGTAATCCAAAATCAATCGTACCTTTTAGATAACGTAAAATTCGTTTAACAATTGACCAATGAGCTACACTTGGTTTGTCTAAAACTCTAGATACAACATTTACAGCAAAACTTATGTCCGGACGACTTACAATTTGCAAAATTGCCGACAGCTTCACGATAAGGTACATTACTTACAATAGTTTTTGATAAATATTCATCATGATTACAATCAATTGGCGTGGATACAATATTAGCTTCTAACATATTAAACTTTTCTAAGATTTTGTTAATATAAGTACTTTGATGAATGAAAACAGACCCATCATTCAATCTACAAATTTCCATTCCAAGATAATTAGTAACTTCTTTAGTACTAGTAATTTTAAATTTTTTACTCAAATCATTCAACAATTTATCAATCAAACTTTCATTTGAAGCTGCAATAAGTCCGTCATCAACATAAATTGCTAACAAGATCTTATTATTATTATTATTATTGTTATATATGTATAAACATGGGTCACCTGTACTTTGACAAAAATCTAAATTTACAAGAAAATTAGTGAAGTGCTCAGTCCAGCATCTTGGTGCTTGTTTTAAGCCGTATAAACTTTTCATTAATTTACATACGCGTGAGCTTCCTTCATCAAAACCTTCAGGTTGTTTCATACATATATCTTCCTTTAAGTCACCGTATAAAAAAGCCGTTTTTATATCAAATTTACCGATATGTAAATTTTCACGAGCAGAAATACTAAGTATCAATCTTATTGTATCAAAGCGAACAACCGGACTAAAAGTTTCTTTATAATCTATATCTTTCTGTTGTGAATAACCTTTAATAACCAACCGCGCTTTATAACGTTCTGTACCATCTGGATTGAGCTTCTTCACAAAAACCCAACGATTGTTAATCACCTTTTTATCTTTTGGCTTTTCCACTAATACCCATGTCTTATTTTCATACTAAGAGTTTATTTCGTCCTGCATTGCAGCTTGCCAACTATCTTTTTCTTTACTTGTAATTGCTTCGTTATAATTGGATGGTAACTTTTCAGCAATAAACGTGATCGGACATCCATAATATTCTGTAGGTTTTAATTTTGTTCTATCGCGCAATTGTCGTCCAGTTTGATTGTTATCGCTATTTGAAGATTGTAAAGGTTCTCTTTCTTCAAACTCATTTGATTCATTTTTAAGTAAAAGTTCATTATTTTTAGGAGTTATAATTTCATTTTCTTCAGTTTCTTTATTATTATTGTTCAAAGAATTCAAAATAATTGAATCAGCTAATACTCTTTCAGGTTTAAAAAGTACATCTCTACTTATAATGACATCTCGCACTTCCGGAACATATACACGATAACCTTTACAATCCTCATGATATCCGACCAGATAACCTCTCATCGATTTTTTATCAAGTTTCTTACGCTTTTCTTTTGATATATGTACATAACACATGGTTCCAAATATTTTAAATCTATCAACAGTAGCTGTTTTTCCATTCCATAACTCATAAGGAGTTTTATTATTTTGTTTTGTTGGGCCTGTTCTATTAATTACATGTACAGCAGTATTCATTGCTTCTGCCCATAAGAATAGAGGTAAGTTTGAATTTGAATATAACATTGATCGAGCAGCCTCTACAATGATTCGGTTATCGCGCTCTGCAATTGAATTTTGTTCGGGCGTATATGGAACATTAATCGAATATTTTATACCTTTACTATTTTAAAAAGAGATCACAGCTGTATTATCGTATTCTTTACCACCATCAAAATGAATTTCTTTAATATTTGTTGCAAATTGATTGTCAACCCCGATAAAAAATGATTTTAGTTTTTCTATTACTTCAGATTTTTCTCGAATAAAATGAATTTCTCTATAACTTGAAAAATCGTCTTTAAAAGAAACAAAATATAACTTTCTACCGAGAGACTCTACTTCCATAGAACCACAAACGTCAGTATAAATTATTTCGCGAGTTTTAGTGGCACGATCGATCTTTTTGTGAAAAGGCAATCTATGATTTTTGCCATAAGCGCAACCTTCACAAAAGAAATTTTCATCCGTAAATTTTATATTTAGATTTTTCAAAAAATTCTTCACATGTTTTACATTTTGATGGCAAAGTCTTTCGTGCCATAATTGTAAAACATTACCGTTGGAAATGCTCGATCTACTCTTTTGTTCTACCACGTTACATTCTTTTGGAATTAAAGTTTGAATGTCTAATTTTAGCAAACTACCAGGCTCATATTCGGAACCAGTTACAAGAATTTCATTACCATGCTTTAAAGTACATCTCGTAGCATTATGTGTTATTTCATAATCTATACCCCTTTTACCCGCATATTTAACAGAAAACAGATTATACATTGAATCAGGAACATATAATACATTATAGATAGTACCTTCTACTCGTTCACTATTTTTATAAGTTTCAAAGTCAATATTACCTTTACCATATGCAGACATTGTCATACCGTTGCCCATTCTTACACTGACTGGTGTTGTATATTCTTCGAACGTTGAAAACCATTCTCGATGCTTCGACATATGATCCGTCGCACCCGAATCCACAATCCAGAGATCATCCCGATTGCCACAGCTGCCTTTGTCACCTATTAGTGCTATCCTCGATGTTGATTTCTTCTGTCCAGAAGACGAGTTACTTCTTTCTTGATTATTCGACCATCTTCGCTGTCCATTATTCTTATTCATGAAGCAATTGTTACTTTTATGACCTTTTCTTTTGCACGTATAACACCTGAAGCAGTCCCTTTTTAAATGACCTTGTTTTCCACAATTATAACACTGCTCTTGTTTCAAATTATTCTTCTCATATTTATAAGAGTCATTCTTCTGTTCTTTATGACCGATTTTCAGATTAGCTAGCAACGCTGTCGTCTCTTCGTGTACTTCCTTTTGCTCTTGTAATCTAAATTCTTCTGCCATCAAGCGCTCAGTCAAATTTTCGAGATTCTTCTTATCGTCAGATACCGAATCCCAAGCACTGTGAAAATGATTAAACTTTTGTGGCAAAGATGTTAAAACACGAATCATCACCATAGTCTTTTCAATTTTTCCCCCGAGATTTTTCATTTTTCTAGCCAACTGTTCTATTTTTGAAATATTATACGTAACACTTTCACTCTCTGTCCACTTAAACTCAAAAAATTGTTTTTGAATCATCGACAGATTTTCATCAGATTTTAGATCATATGCTGTATTCAATTTGTCCCACATCTCCTTGGCAGTAGAACAACCCATTATAAGTTCGAGAGGCTTTCTCTCCACTGTTGTAACAATTAACTTTCTGGCAATTTTGTCCGCCTTCTTGAACTTTTCCAACAACGCGTCACGATCTTCTGCACCTGCAGCTGGCTCGGCTAATCTTCCTTCGCAAACATCCAGCACATCATCATCCTCTTCCATCAATGTGCGTACTACGAAGCGCCATTGATGCCAATTATCTTTGTCTCGAAGTTTTTCAATTTTTATATTCGGTTCCATTTTTGCACAAATATTTTATACTTGCACTCCAATTACACACTGCACTCCGATTTTAAAATGCCACTGGGCCCATAACCTGTTGAGGTATGGTTAAAAAATAATTAATAATTTAAGTACAGGAGCAAACACACACTTTATTGAAGAACAGTTTAGTAGCAAGTATACATAAAACGGACACACGAAATACACATTACAAAAGCAGATTTAAAACTGAACTTAACTGGTCGAGTGCATCTCTGTTTATATAGAAAAAGGCTTCCAGATTTTTCCTTTTATTTAAAACTACCAGAACATTACTTTTGTAGACTTCTCACAGTAAACAAGCATGTGTGTGGGCTGAGGCCCCGCCCAGGTAGCTAGACCTCCCACCGCACAATACAAACTTTCACTCTACAATAACAGGTATACTTACTTAAAATTGAATGCAGAGTTTTCTAGTATATTCTCAACAAACACACTTTAAGCAATGAATAAGACTACTTTATAGATGCAAGAAAATGAAGATACATTGTCTAAATTTTTACAATATCTTGAATGAATGAGTACTTACTAATGGAGAAAATTTTAAAAATTAACAATCAAGCTGAATAAACAGAGTTAATAGAAGAATTGTCAGTAATACATGAATTAATTGCAAGAACTAGTGAATATTTACATATTCTATATGATGCTACCAATCAAGCTAGATTTGGTAAAATTAGTTCGTATCTCATTACACCTGATAGATTGTATTGTATATTACAACATATAAAGAGTCATCTTCACTTTGGTAATAGTTTACCGATTGTTGTTACAAAAGAAATAAAATATTATGATATTGCAGAGTTAACTGTCTATTTGAGTAGCCTAATAATATTCTAAGTTACGTGATTAAAATACTATTTCGGTATAGGCCTATTGGACGAAAATGTGTTTTATTTAAGGTTATACAGATACCCGAACTAATATACGGTAGCGAATGAAAGAGCAGAATAGGCCTAAACACGTTTCTAGAGAAAACCACTGATTACATAGCACAGGCTATTCAGCAAATTTTTAATATTTGGCTACTCCTAAAGAAAATGAGTTACAAAAATGTACGAAACCATCCGTAGTAATATGGAAACATATGCCTATTGAATTTCCTGTAAACCAAGATGAATAGACGTGAAGATGCTAAATGTGAAGTAATCTGTTTTTAATTCAAGTAAACCTAACTGTAATTATCGAATAAGTAAAATCATACATCCAGTTTGGGAACACATGCCAAATACAAATTCTTGGCTTTTTGCTGCTATGCCCGATAACGTAGTAGCTACAATAAACTGCAAAACAATAGAGGTGGCATGACTTTTGTGCAAGATGTACGATTAACAAATAACATAAAGCTTACATTAGAAGCAGACTGTATGATCCACCTATAGCAGTACGATCCATGTGTACTTTATTAAGTAGAGACAACCAACGAAAGGAAGTATCTAATGACCACGACTTTGATTTAATTATTCCAAATTTATATA
Organism: Magicicada septendecula; assembly: GCA_034769895.1. Classification (NCBI taxonomy): domain Eukaryota; kingdom Metazoa; phylum Arthropoda; class Insecta; order Hemiptera; family Cicadidae; genus Magicicada; species Magicicada septendecula. The sequence continues at coordinate 184,099,466 of CM068371.1, read as the reverse complement.
TGACCCCTAGTGGATTAGATAAGACACTTGTTAATGACTTTGATAATTTCTCAAAATTACATTCAAACTTACTATTGAATCATATAACTCACCAAATGAATGATTTAAATAAGCTAGCTTAAGAATAATTAAACTAAGGCAAATTATGGAAAATTATGAACCTACAAATTTTGATACAAACAGTGACAACAGCATACATATAGAAAATCTATTGTTAGTAGTATTCATAGTCATTGTAATCGGTATGTTAAAATGTGGCACCTTTAAATATGTAAAAACTAAATTAAATAAGAACTGTCTAAATTAACTAAACGTGTCAAGTAGAATTAGCAATTGAAGGAGATCAAAATGAGGAAGGTATTGAATTGACAGCGGCCTCCTCAAAAACCGAAACTCCAAACAGAAGACGAAGACTTAGGTTAATGAAAATTATAGCGTAAATTAAAAGAATTATAAACCTAGAATAAATTGTTAATGGTTTGTAAGCCAAATCATTTCATGTAGGGGGGAGATATTGTGACCTTGTTAAACATTGAAAGTTTCCGTTCTTCAGAAAGTGGATTATTTGGATGACCAGAACAAAGTAGAATAGAACAAGCATGAATTGTAAATGGTAAATAAGGCACTTTCCATTTGAACTGTAAATAGTAAATAGTATACTTTCCACAAGTACGCCGAAAGCAAAACAATGTCCATCAAGACAACCTAAAGGTCACAATTTCTTTCTTCCATCTATGTAAAAAAGCGCAACTGTCAAGCTCGTAAATTATCAGTCTCGTTAGGCTGCCGGGAAGTGATAAGTCTCGTTAGACTGCCCGACCAGTATTATTTAATTATCAGACTCAAAGTATGTGTATTATTAAGCATCACTAAAAAAGTAAAAGGTGATTACAATCATTGTATTCAGTATATTGACAATTTGTAAAATAAACTCGTTTGTTGAAAGAACTTCATCGAGAACGGACTCGCGCCACCAACAACAACAAACTCCCCTCGATACACGCTCATACAACAGGATTTAAATGGTTTGAAAAACAAATGAAAACCCACACCATCTAATTGATACTGATCAAGCGATTGTGAATCAGCGCTGACAAAACGTAAGAGATGTGAAAGAGTATTCCTTATTGATAAAATTGCACGAAAGTAGGGACATGAAATCTTATGATTAAGATTAAGCCCCTCCCTACCTTTTTAATTTAAAGCCTATCAAGCTGGTACGGGCTCGCTTAAAAGGAAAGTTGAGATGACAAAAATAAGACTGCAGAAAATGAGACTTATCACGTTTCCTTTGAATGCCGCTGTCCACTGTTTTACCGAGGCGACTACTCGAATATCTTGATCCTGTTGACTCACTGTCTCACACTGCAGCCTTTTATCACAATGGAGTGCAGAGATTATGCATCTCATTGATGTACGCCATTAATTATTACTGTACATTGTAAACAATGGCTGTTTGCTCTACTTCCTAGAACAATTCGGCTGTATTAAACAGCAGTCTTATAAAGAAATTGTTATGATTGGAATTCATCTATAGGCCTACTGAATGAAATTCTCTATAAACATCTTGCTTTTTAAAGTTTCGTCCTGTCCAGTAGGTTCTAACTTACAGCTATTCTCAGAATTTACGAAAAACTGGTGTTACAATTTTTTGTTTAGAACCACTCGTAAGTAACTAGTTTCTTGATGGTGTTTGTGGTTTCTCGAGTTTTGGGTAGCAATGAGCTTAGCGTTGGGAGTCTCTTTTGCCTGATGTAAAATTCACTAATAGTATAAGTAGTCACAAGCTTTCCAAAGGCGTCCACTTTTATGTTTAAACTAAGCTAGGAACTCGTTCATTTTGCCATCTTAAACTTCTCTCTCATTCTTCTCCCTCTTTTGCGATAGACGATAGTAGTATAGGTATGTATGTGCTGGGACAAGGCCAATGACCCCCGGAAGTAAACAAAGATGACCTTGACCTAGAGCAAGGTCAAGGTCAATGTCACGGCCAAGGTCAAGGTCTCGGTCAAGGTCAAGGCTGGTTATGACGTAAGCAATATGATTTCCAATGACGTGTTTAAGGGAATTACGTAATAACATGTGAACGCATGCGGTTGACCTTTCGATTAAACCGCGCCCAAGAAAATTGCGCAATAACACGTGAATGTATGCGGTCGATTAAACCACATCCAAGAAAATTGTGTAATAACACGTTTTCATCATGATAGAAAAGTTGACGTCCATATTTTTAAAAATAAAAATACGAATTAATCAGGATCGAACCTATGAAACTATACATCGAATTAAGAAACAACGATTTAATCTACACGGCTAATTCGTATTTTGAATATCTTACTAAATCGTGTGAGGAAAAGAGAAAATTCTTTAGAAATGTACATATATTTTTTCTTTATTTTTTCCAACATAAACATACAAATGTTATAATGTTTTTACATAATGTTGATAACTACATTTATTAACTTTCTGCTGATTATAAAGACCATTAGTAACATCATTTATACTATCAACTAGCTTAAATTGATTATGTTGTATGTTTAACATTACTTTGTACTCATTCACCTTTTCAGGTACAAATTTAAATATTTTACAATTACACATATTAAAATTTTTAAGCCCAATATTTTTAGTATCATAAATGTTATAAACTACATTCTTCCGCCGATTATATTTGTTTCGCGTGTTAAAAACTTGTTCCATCATTCACCAACGAATAATGACCGTAGGGTAGTGTATCTATTTTATTATCGCAAAGGATTCTTTTATTGTCTAAATTACTTAACGCCAATTTGTTGCACGTAATCGTTTCAACTAGATGTTTTTTCGATCGGAATAATTTCATCATTCTATAGCTATTAATTTTATTATTATCCTTATTTATAGTTACGGGTTTATTATTTTTAAAAACGGTTTTAGAATAGACGCACTCTTTAAAATCTTCAAAGCTTATATGTTTGCTAATAACATTTTTTTAAATTCCTTTTGCTCTTTTTTTAATTTTGTTATCCGCAGTTTTAAATGTATATAATTTAGAGCGTAAACCGATAAATTCTTTAATCGGTACACCCACACATTCATCTTTAAATTTACCAATAACTTTTTTATTTTCATCCGAATAGCACGGATGATTGGGCGAATAATCTGATGTATCAAAGTGTGTAAATAAATCTGAATCTAATATGTCTTTATAAAAATCTTCTGTACGAATTTCGTAAAAAAAGCTATCTGTATCTGTATATAAGAGCAAAAGCTTTTCACCATATTTTTTCTTCATTATATCGTAATGAAAATCATCATACATTAACGTTTTACTTATTTCTAATACGCTAAATCCGATGTATATTGGTTTATCTAAAAATAAACGTTTTTTATCCGATAATACCGCACATAACGATTTATTATAAATTATTCTGTCTTTAAATACCGGTTGTGTAATTAAATTTAATAATTTTTTCTCATCACTTACAAGTTTAAGGTCAATTCTTTTTCTCACGTTCTCCATACATTTACCGAACACCGAGTTGTTTAATAATTTAAAAAAGTCTTTTTCAAAATCATTTTTAGCTTGTTTTCGTTTTTCTGTATTTAAGTCAATGTACGTTTTTAACCAAGGACCCTGCAAAAATTCTATAATACGATGAATTTTTATAACTTTTAAACCGTGTTTAACAGCTTGTTTTAAATTAATGTAATGACATATATATTTTTCTTTATTTTCTAATGTTGTTAACAATTTTTGTTGTTTTGTTCCTTTAACGCATTGATTAACTGGTAGAAACGGTAAATCGCTATGATGATCATGTAAGTGATGAGGATACTCAACGTCTACTTCTAAAATATAACCGACGGGAGAATCGTCTGCAATATCTAGTATATTTAAATTATCGTTAGGATCTTTCCAAGTAAAACCAGCATACGGCATACATTTACTCATTGCCCAACCGTACAGATTATTCGCGTCTAAATAAGTTAAAAATTTAATCGGGTTAGTTACATCAAATGTTTCTGGAATATATTTATTGTTAGCAACAGATTCTTTTTTTATGCAAACACTTATTCCCCCCCTCACCCCATTTTCAAAAAGTAAGTACATTTCATAATCGGTTAATAATTCCAGTTTAATTTTTGTATAACTTAACATTGCATCAAATGCAAAACCTGGTACTGTAAAGTAGTGTGCGCAGTCTAGTTTATAAGATTGCATACAAAGAGATCTAAAATTTTCAAAAATATCACACAATAATAAAACATCAATTTTTAAATAAAGATCGCTATACTCCCCAAGAGTTTGTATATTAAAATGATTCCAAACTTTACACGCGTGTTCATAATCATCATTTCCAATTTCCGAATCATTTAGTGAACTATAAAAACAATCTTTTGGAGGTAATCTACATTCTTCCAACTTTTTCCAGGAATTCGTATATTCGTAAGGATACACACCTTTCCTGGTAACTAGCGGCATACTGTCTACAGAAAAAAATTTTCCAGTATAAAAAAACTTATCCTTAGGTAGATTATTACTGAGCTCAGCTAACGAACAATTCATAAACCGATAAGTATCAATAAATCTAATATTTAAACCCGAATGTGTTTTCTTTGCAAAAGAAATATATTTTTCTCTTGTATTAGGAATTACATGAATATTTTTTACATCATAGCCCAATTGTCGCACTATAAAATGCGAATCATAATTAGAACTACCATGTATGAAAACTGGTACAAATTTCTGTTGTTCTCGTTTCAGGTTACACGTATTACATAATACCGCACGAAATCGACCGGTTAAATGACAATGATCGCGAACTTTGGGATATAATAACGTAAATTCCTTATTACACATTTCGCAATGTGTAGCCAATTTAAATTTTATTTTATCATCTCGATTCATATGTAAAGGTATATTTTTTTTAATAAGTAAACCGATTAAATTAATTTTTTCAACTAAATATGTCATAAAATTTTCCGCAGCATTTTTACCACGATATAAGTAAGGTTCTGAAGGTAATCGGTTTCTAATACTTTCAGAGATATTGCTATCTATAACAAAATATACGCAAAAACTCATCGGAATATGAAATTCGTTAACTGTAGTAAATTTGTTTTCGGGGTTGGGCAAACAAGTACTAACAGGTTTCAAAATACATTCGAAATCTGCATATACCACAATAGGAACCCTATATTGATAATGACAATTTTTAAATTCTAATATGTTGTTGTCAGTAGTTGGTAATGCTATTTTTACGGGCGAATACTTTCCGCAATATCTACTATGAATTTTTAATTTTTTTGACTTTTTAGTAAAAAACGAAAAACAACGTTTACATATTTCAATTACTTCTGTATGTTTTGTTAACTGTGGTCTTATTAACTTGGAAAAATCCTTTATATAACAATAATGGTAATTAGCATTATTCAATTTATTTAATACTAGAAGGTCGAAATGATTATTTTTTTCTTCCCTACACACTTTAAGAGGAAAAATTGATTTTTTTTCATCGATAGAATAAATGTTTATTGACACATTATTATTTTTTTCAAAACGAGAAATTTGGTTTAAAGGTGTAGGAAAGTCTATATGTTTAAAATCAAATTTATTTTCTAAATTAAAATAACGAAAATTAACCCGTTCAATGTGAGGTCCAGTAACATAACGACATAAGATTGACCATTTAAAACAAAAAATATCATTATTTTTTGGATTTATTATACATTTTTTATTTTGTAAGAATTTTGGAAGTGGAATATATGAAGCACCTCTTAATGGTTTAAATCGATTTATTCTTAGTAAAATTCCGTCTATACAGTGAAGACTCCATCCGGAACCTTTCCCCATATATATGTTTTCATCGTGACAAATCTCTCTAATCGAATTATTTAATATCATATTTAAATTATCGTTTTCTAAAACTGGGATGTTTTTTGTTTTAAATGATCTGTCCTGTGTTTCATTTATGACAGGTTTTATGTATGTACATTCGACAACTATGTTGAATTTTATTGGACCAAACATTGAAATTATGTTACTTAAAATTGTAACTATATTTAATTTAATGTAATCTAATAACAAACAAATGTCCTTATAATTATTATTAGTGTTTTTATAAAAATATGTTTTTAAATTTCCTTTAAATGCATTCTCTATTTCTATGAAACTATTTGATTCAACAATTTGTTGTAATCTCGCCGTTTTTAATTTTAAATTTATTGATGATGATGATGATGATAATGATGATGCTGGAGATGATGGTGGTGTTGACCATGTTGTTGTTGACTCCAAATCTTGTACACGTGACGGTCCAGGTTGTGGCGAAGGTGTTGTTTCACGAGATGAAGCATGTTCTTCCTCAACAGTATTTCTGGCAAATTGTCTTTTTTTAAATGGCAGATTTTTGTCCATTGCAATCTATAAAAATATATTTAAACAAACGATATTCATATCGGTTCTATAATTATAAAAATTTATTATCCTTGTATAATTTTTATACTTACGTCAGTTACTTGTTCTTCTTGTGTAAAGTAAACTGTATTGTTGGCTCCTTATGTGTGTGGTTGTATTATCTATCTTTATATAGTCGCGTAAAAAGTAGAACAGCAGAGTGATCTAATCTTTATACTTTGAACTATTGTTGTGTAACACGCCCACCGTTTTTGCAATGCAAGATAATCTTTCTCGAGCGCGGTTTAATCGAAAGGTCAACCAGCTTTTCCTATAGTGAGAAACAGTATATATAAAGCGCCTTAGAATTGTATTGTACACGCTCAAACTGCTTCAATAAGAAGAATCACCAAGTTGTTTCTGCATCGCTTTTTATACAGCAAACTCTATCAGGTAATTATTATTTTTTTGTATACTTTAAAACTTTATTTACAAATTAGTTATGTAACAAAAAACGATTATTTGTATGTTATAGAATCAATAATGGCCGCATCAATTCTTTATTTTAAAAAATTATCTAAAAACGCTTATCCACCTGAAAAGTTAACTAATCAGTCTGCGGGTTTTGATCTCCGTAGTGCGTATAATTATAAAATTAATGCTAACGGAAAAGAATTAGTAAAAACCGATTTAGCTGTTAAAATACCTGACGGTTGTTACGGGAGAATTGCACCACGTTCAGGATTGGCTCTTAAATATCACATCAACGTTGGAGCTGGTGTGGTAGATAGAGATTATAGAGGGAACGTAGGTGTGGTTATTTTTAACCATTCGTCAGCGTATTTTAACATAAATAAAGGTGATCGAATCGCGCAACTGATTTGTGAAAAGATTGAAGAACCGGAACTGAGAGAGGCATCAACTTTAGATAGTACTGAGAGAGGTGATAACGGTTTTGGTTCTACGGGTGGGATAAGCGGATTAAATGATAATGATGAAAATAAAGAATTATTGCTAGAAATCGATAAATTTTTAGCGGAAGGCTAATAAATTTTTTGTTTTTCTAGTAATGGACATCGCTGGACCATCTCACCACATCGAGGAATATGTTTCATTAGAAGACATCCTTAAGCTATTATATTTTTATGGACTTTCGTCTTTATGTTTATGGGAAGATGTGCTAAAGAAAATTAAAACTGATATTGTCAATTCAGATGATGTAGATGTTTTTAATTTATATAGTAGACTAATAGAAATAACAAAAAATATTAGAATCGCTTTAGAATTAAAACTAGTTCGCTCGCAAAAGGATTTATCACTACTAAATAATTATTTGTTTGATATTGATGAAGTATACGAATATTTAAATACAACAATTGTAAATTTTAAAGAAAAAAATATATTAAAATCGACATTTATAATTATTAATTCTTTAATAAAAAATAATATGATGTGTGATAACGATAGCGAAAAGTTTACAATAGATATAGATAATGAAGAGGAGGATGAGGACGAATTTGATAAAGTTTTTACATCCGTAAAAACTAACGAAAATGATAAAAACAATCTCCGTTTTGAACAAACTGTAATGTTTCAAGCTGGGGGAACAAGGAAAACATTGACCACACCTGGTGAAAAAGGGGGGTATTTAATCAAAATTGAAATAATTGACACAAAAAATTTGGTAAACGTTGCTAAAAACGATAGATGGACTAAGGCCGCCTACAGGGCCACATTTTTAGTAGATTCTTCTAAAGACTTGAAATACGTTCAATTATATAAAATGATTTTAAATGTTGCGAAGAATTTGGCAAATATTAAAAATGTTAAAAAAACAAAATTTAAAAATTTTTAATGTTTTCCTTGTTTACTCGAATCTTGTATTTTTTTATTTAAAAATTGAGTGTATATTGTAAAACATTTATGTAATAAAAAAATTTAACACAATTTTTATCTCTAGTTTTAAAAACACAATCCCCAAACATGAAACCTATATATAATTACAGATATGGAACCGACTGAGGTTTTTATCAATTTCTTCATCTTGTTGATGGTGACGATATATACGTCTCAGTCGAGGATCCAAAGACCTGTAGCCGTCGTAAGACCGATGCGTCGGCGGTTACCATCACCACCACCAGTACGAAATGTACGACCACGAAGGGGACCGTCACCACCACCACCAGATGAAGAAACAATACAAATTATTGATGATGATGATGATGATGATGTTATAATAATAAACTATTTATAACATAATAAAAATTTTTTATTATTTCACATAAAGTTTATACATATTTATTTATTTGTGCTACACAGTCCCAACATCTAAGTCTTTTAACTTTTTGGTGTTTATCACATTCACTATTCCAATAATACATCAACCAATCGCTTATATAACAAACATTATTTAAAGCACATTTATTTACATTATGTTTATAAGGACAGTTAACACTATACACATTCTGCCGTTTCAAAATATTTAAAGATGGACATCCTAAAGTTTCGATATCGATAATTCCAGCATACGAATTTAGTTGTGTTTCCAACAACAGCTTCTTTTCCGATCCTTTCACGTAGATACGTTTAATTTTGGATAATTTATCGAAAATCGTTTGTAGTTCAGAGTAGTCTTGAAGCCCGCAGTTCCAACTAAATCCGTGTAATCTCTCTTTAAGCCAGTTTGTGTTTTTTCTTTTTATTTGATAAATGTTTATAATCGAATGGTGGTAAAAATAAATGATGTTCTCTAACGCCAACAAGCTTGGCGTTTTCTATTTTTTGCATACACAACTCTTTAATAATAAAGTTTTTTCCGTCATCTCGGAAACCTTGAAAATCGACAACGTATTCAACCATTCTTATTGAATGCAAAAGCGTGAATACTGTAAAAATATTCTTCATGCTTCATTATAAAACGATTAGATAAGCGATTTTCTTACGGAACCAGATAACGGTGTGTATTGTATAATTGTATCATAGATAATAAGACAGTAGATTGCAGTTTTTTCGGGTATATTTTGAGATGTTTCTATTTCAAGACGAACATCTATTGAACCCGTTTTTAATAATTCATTTTGCTTAGAACAATCGATAACAAACAGAGGCGTATGAGTTATAAAATTTTCACGATTCATCATTGGCGCGTCCTTACTACCATAGTAATATGAAGATTGAAATCGTCTGTAAAATTCGTGTAAAAGTAACAATTGACCATTCAGATTGTCGTATGGATAGTATTCTGAATTCAAATATAATTTAATATTACGTAGTGATACGGAATCAAAATTTGCCGAATTCTTGTGTATATTATTTTTCCTATCAGACTGAAAGCCGACAATAACGTAACGAGGTTTTTCTGCTTGTGATGACGTTTTGACAGTCCAAGTGTGCTGCTTCGCTTGTGGTGTGGACGGATATTCATAAAGCTCCCATTTCCTAAAGGGGATCAATATAGGTTCATCACGCTCTATTATTTTAAAAAAATCATATTTTTTTTCATCATTTACATACACATATGGCATTATCCATGATATCTGTTTTATTGTAAATTTACATCCAGTCACCGATTCTGGTAAAACAACAGCGTTACTATCGGTCGATGCTCTTATTAAAACTAGTTCTTGCTTTATATTTAGCAGAATACGTTTATAATCCTCAACGAATCCAAACAACATTTTTAATGGAATACAGAATAGGAGATCTTTTTCAGATGGCGATAGAGCCCCATATAAATTTTCATTCCAAGCAGCATTTTCTAAAGTATTAACTTCATAAGGTTTAATTGTTAATAGATTCTTCATCGTTGTCGTTATTCCAACATTTTTAATTCGATCAATTTCTGACCCACATATTTCATATCTAATTTCATCAAATAAAAATGCCACAGCGTTTGAAACTAATTTATACGTTTGATCAAATATACCTAAATTATTTGTGTATTCTAATAGTATATAGAGATAACTATCATGTGGAAACGTAAAAACATCTTGTTGATTGATTGGTATTCTAATTTCATCATTATTATTATACGTGCTTGAAGTATACGGATGATGGGTCTGATATTTTAATCTTACTATCGCATCATCTTCATATACGGGATTGTTTAATATATTTAAAATACTACTACTCATTTTTTCGAATATTCACTTATTACTGTTAACCCCAATAATTGTAAAAATTTCTTATTTTGAGGTGTTAATCGTTTAATATTTTTATCTCTACTGATCTTATTCAGATCGTTAACAACCGTTTTATCGGTGTTACCATAGCAAAAAATAAGCCTCATTTTTTTCTCAGGTGTAGACGTAACGTTATTATCTCGTCTCTAAAATTAATCGGTCTTCCTTGTTGATCTTCTAATCTTACTGTAATACGATGTATTCTCGATGTGTTTACTGGTAAATAAATTACATTTGTTGGTATTTCAACTATTTTAAATCCTGGTGGAACCGTAGGATAAAACTCGTGTATTATATGACCTTCAATACCGTTATTAAATGAATAACTAACAAGATTGCAAACTAATCGAACGGCCTCTACTCGAACAACACTTATTGGTAAGGTTGAGCTGTACCATTTATTAGGCTCAAGCACACATTCTTCAAAACCGAATATGGAGGCAAGAGAATTAGGCTTTTCAAAATCGATTAATACATTAGACAAAATTTCGCTTTTCAGCGTATTGTTATTCGCCTTTATCACCACCCGAACGTGTTCATAATTTTTAATTAAGTAATCATTAATATATGTTGCAATGTCTGATATTTCGTAAGAACCTGTAGGTAATTCAATTTTCTTATCGCTATCAAAATATAGTATATTATTTACACCTTCTTCCACGTTTGGTATTGAATTGTATGTCATGAAATCGATTAATCCAAGTTCCCATTTTTCGTTATTATTTAATTCAATTGGTGGAAAAATGTCACACTCCAATTCAGGTCCTTTGCCGCTTAAAGAAAACATTGTTCGCAAGAAATTGAAGACATAAGTGTCCACAATTAACTGAACCCAATTTTTGCTTTCGTGTATAATTATAACTAATTTCGATAGGATGTTCTATGGATGAAGAAAAATAGTTAATCAGCTCAGTAGGCGGTTTTAAATTACCAAAACTATCAAAATAATTAATTTTATTCTCATGTTTTACGTAACACACCCAATGCGTGCCTTGACCGTAAATACTGTCTAAATTAACAATACCAGCCTCATTTTTCCATATAGCACTGTTTAAAGGTAACGTATCACGCATAAACACACCTCTAAAATTTGGAATTTTTAATCGATTAATATATAACAATAACTCGCTCGTTGAAAGCGGGCGAATTGGGATATGTTTACTTATTTCCGCCGCCGCCGATTTGATTTTTTTTTTTTAACGCCTCCACCCGTTTTTTTATACGGTCGTAAGTATAATCCTTTACCTTTCAAACATTTCTTTTTTGAAACCTTCTTCTTCTTCTTTACACCCCCACCAAATTTGCTTTTCGCCTTCATAATATTAGTTACAGCCCACGCAGCGGCTTTCTCCGCGAGCGAAGCGTCTTCTGATTTAACACGTTCCCAAGCTCTTTCAGCTAAGTCTTTATCCGCTCTAGCACGGTTTGTAGAATCTGAATATTTAGAATAGGCGATATCGTGTTGTTTACACGCCGCGTCAAGCTTATTAATTCCAGGGTCTCCTCGTTGCAAGCGTTTAGCCAACTTCGTACCTGGTCCACAATATTGATAACCCGGTATATGAAGTTCAACTGGTAATAAGTCGATTGATTTGTTAATAACAGTACCAAGAATGTCGCCCACTAGCCCGCTCCCCTCTTTATCGTTCCGATACACGCGCATTTATGATTCTTCATACAAACTCTGTACCATATATATAATATAAAATTCGTGTCTACTTTTAATAGGTTTGTCTGTTGTAAGTTCTTTATATAATTTGTACAATATATTTAGCAATTTTTTATCATATTCGAGAAACTGATCATATACGTATTTTTTATTTACAACACCATAATCGCTTTCAGGCTCGCTAACATTAACAAGTTTAGCTTTTTTAAAATCCAGCTCACCATCACTATTAAAATCTACTCTTTTGTCTATGTATTCTTCAACCTCGTGTTTCAAAGTGTTCAAAGTATTGTCTAAAGTTTGTTTATTTATACCATCAGTTAAATCAACAGGTTCAGCCACATTAATTAATCTATTATTCTTAAAGTCGCAACACCCAGGTTGTACAAGCGAATTGGGTAATTTATTATCCACATAAAATTTATTAGCAGCGTCTTCTTGTTCTTTAGGATTTTGTAGTCGTTCGATAACGTGATTCTCAGCATCAAAAGAGTTTATTTTTTTATTAAATATAATAGTATTGTTTCTTAAATATTCCACATTTACAACATCGAGTTTAGATATGGGTGAAGCAACATTTGTAACACGATTATTTTTAAACGAATAAACAGAACCATCTTTCACCTTAACCGGAATTCTATTAACTAAAGAAGTTTTCATCGTATTTTCACAATATATTTTATTCGCAGCATCAAAAGGTTCTTGCGGATCGGCTAAATTAGTAATTTTTTTCATTTTAACATCGAAATGATTACCAATATTTGATAAAGTAATCGAGTTTTGTTTCACATATTTAACGTTCACAGCTTCATTATCCGTTTTCGGGTCTCCAACATTGCACAGCCTTTTGTTATTTATATTAAAATTTCCATCCTTTGTTAATTTAAACCCCTCACCCGGTGGACCGCGTTGAATTTTTGATCCTGTCACCAGTTCTCCACTATAGTGTCCGAATTTGTCAACGCTCATTTTGAAAATATGGCCTCAAACGATGCACCGTCTTCTTTTATTATCCCCGCCTCATGCAATTCTTCTATAATTGATAATATCTCATTGCTATGACCTGAATGACCGGCACTTTGAGAAGCGATTAACAATTGTAGCCGTTTACATAATTCGTTTATATCATCCCAATAGACATAATTAGACTTGTTGTTATTTAATTTTAATAAACCTCGACCACGATTTTCCGGTTTAGATGTTGAAATAATCGGTTTAATTATATTTTTATATTTGTAACTAGCGCTGCTTTTTACTTTATTTGTCGTTAAATTTAAATATGCACCTGTTTTACTTATCATATGTGAATATGCGTTTAAGTCTTCTTCCGAATATAAATATGCGTCCGGGTGTTTTTTGAAAATAAGATCGTACAAACCAGGCGTACCTTTATATGTAAAACCGTTGATTATAATATCATCATTTTCTTCAATTTTCATAGGGTATTTACCCAACATTAAAGTAGTACCATTCGTAAAATACGGACCAAAAACGTGATCGATATCGTGATTATCATCATCAAAAAATTTACGCATATATTGTCTCGCTAGCAGTCCTTTAAACCATATATCAATATAATGATCAATCGATTTTCGTCCTTCTGGTGTTGATATCAATTCTTCTGCTGTAGGTAGCGTTTCATACGTTTTCTCTTCTTCGCGCGGTAACGGAAGCGGTGTATTTGGTGGTGCTGGGCGTTTATTCGATAATGTATTGTTTTCAGATTCATCTGAAAACCTTTTGTTTTTTAATCGCTCCTGAATATCGTCCATTTCAACATCCGCATCTCGTTCTTTCTCCTTACTTGGCTGTGTAACAGTGTTCTTTTCTTGTACTAACTTTTGTAATGGAGCGACAACGGGCCTTAACGATTTTTCTGCAAGTTCTTCTTCATCAATAATGTTTTGTGTTAAAGTCTGATGTTTCTTTCGAATATTCTTTCTTATCTTCCCAATCTCTTTAGCAAGCTTCTCACACTCATCTAGAGAACGTGACTTTCTCGGTGCCATGATGAAAAATAATTGAACGAACAATTACAAGTCGTTAATATAGATATCAAAATCAAAACGGTAACGCCCTCCACAGTTCATATCGCTTTCTTTATCTATTACAAGGAAACCCTTTTTCCGTCGTGTCCACGCTTTTGTACAAATATCTTTAAACACTTCAAACGTCATGTCTGTATTTACGTGATCACTATATATATGTTTTAAATTTAAATCGTCCTGTTTAAAAATAATTATTAAATTTGCATTATCGCGTATCAAATGTTTTGGTATTCGAACATAAGTTTGACATATATATATAACATTGTTTTTTTTATGTCTACACATTGTAAAATGGTTTCTAATGTTGTCCTGTTGCTCGCACGCTACATCGTCAAATATAATAACCGAATTTGATTTAGCATCGTCAGGATGAATCACTTGATCATTTTCAGAAAATTTATAATAATCTATTTCCAACATATCGGATAAAACCATATCTAAAAATTTATATTTTGTTTGATAGAGCGATTTTGAAAAAATATATACATTTTCAAAATATAACCCGTTAGGATCAAACAGCAGATTTAACATTAAATTTGTCTTCCTGTGTCGCTGGGGCCTATGATAAGACATCTGACATTATTTGGTAATAAATCGCTATGAACTTTGTTCTCTTTTTCTATCGATTTACCAAAGTTGCGGATACGCAGTCTCTTTGTTTGTTGTACAAACTTCATTTTGATAATAACTAATACAGATTAAATAACACGATTTTTATCAATCCAGCTATTGCTAGATTTATCATATCCCAACCACTTAACAAATAATTTATTACCTCTACGCTTTAATATTTTTTCGATTAAAAATATATCTCCAAATTTTGTTTTACTAATTTCTTGTTCGTAAAACCCCCCATCTAATACGATTCCTTTATCATCTCTTAAAATATAAGTCCTGGGTGCTGTTGGTTTAATACTATCAACTGTAAATATTTCGTTTGTCCAATTTGGTAAATAACCCTTTGTAAATACTTTCTTATATTTACTAATTCTTACTCTATCACCAACTTTAAATTTTGGCGGTTTCTTATTAAGTAGTAATCGTTTTTTATTTATTTGTGATAGGACTAACTCTTCATTATGTAAGCCTACATCTATTGGTTTCATCTTAATAGTTCTGTGTACGCTATTATTATATTTATGTAATAAGTTGGGAAGAATTTCAACCCATGTATATTCCCCGCTAGAAGTAAACCACTTCCACATATAGTTTTTTAATGTGCGATTAAAACGTTCGATTATGGACGCTTTTTTATCAGAATAAGTAGAATAATGGTTTATATTATAATAACCAAGCAATCGTTGAACGTGTAAATTATAGAACTCTTTTCCGTGGTCGGTTTGTAAATGTTTCATTTTGTTCGCTCGTAAGATAGGTGAAAGAGCTTCCACAATATCGTTTGAAGATTTTGTTTTTAAAGGAATGGCGAACGCATATTTACTAAAACAGTTTATTATTGTTAATATATACTTATAACCTTTATTTAACTTTGAAAACGATATCATGTCTACGAGGTCGGCTTGGTACAAATCGTGAACGCCTTTCAACTCTACATTACGTGTTGGAAAATTCCGTCTGGCTTGTTTGTGTAGTTCATCGCTGATAATCTGTCTAACACTCATTATTATTCTAAATACAGTAACAAAGTGATTAAATAGGTTGAAAAATCAGTTAATAAACGCATACTATTTCTGTTATCACATTTTTTATTTACAATTGCACAGTTGCATATTTTATTTTACAATTGCGATTTATGTAATTTTACTAGTAAACAATCTGGTGATGCTTTTTGATGTTCAGTCCAAGGATCATCGGTCGCTTCCCATTCGTCAAGAACAACTTTACATTCTACACACATTACTTCATCGCTATTTCCTGTATAAAAAAATCCCGCTAATAAAAGCTTATCGGCTGCTGGTAAACGTTTTGGCCAAGCACAGAATGTAGCTTCCATCATTTCCTCAGTTGCACTAACACACATCTTTGCATCTGAATAATCCGCAATACACTTTTTAGATTTTGCATAGTTTTCATATTTGTAAGGCAAATAACGAACTCTTTTACATTTCGGATGTGAAAGTTTATGTATAAATTGAATATGTGTGATAGTAAAATAATTTTTTGTTTTAAATCCGCACTCGCTACAAACAATAATTCTTGAACCTGGTGTATGAATAAAACCCTCATTTTCAAAAAAATCTAATAAAAACTTTTCGCATATTGTCACCATCTTGAACCGATTATATCTTTTGTTTCTTCTTCACAGTCTATGTCTATTATTATTTGGTAACGACATCTTTCTAATTTTTTCAACACATCTGTATATGAATAAGATACTGGAAAATGAATCTTAATTATACACTCTTTCCTTTCAAATTTGATAACATCCGCTTCAGAAAATTCGTTAATTATTAGATAACACACATCGTTAAAAGAATACTCTCCTAAACCTAAGTGATCTACAAAATAAACGCGCCAATTCAAAGCGTGCACGTTTTCCGTATCACTCTGCAAAGCCATACTGAATGTGACTTATAAAAAGAGGATATATATATATACCCCAACAGAAAGCATATGATGAAAATATATAAATAGGAGATTAAAAATAAATATTTAACAAAAATTTTTAAACTATAAATCTTTTATTAATTCTTTCATAAACGGTCTTATAGTTGAGTCTGGTCTGTTAGCTATAGATTTTAGTTTAGTGATTTCCCCAGGCGTCAGACGTTTTGGAGAAAAAAACCATTTATGTAGGAGACGCTCCTCCTCCTTCCGTTTTACGTTCTCATGATCCATTGAGGTGGGCTTTCGTTTTACGTTCTCTTGATCCAGCAAGCGTTAACGCCTCGGCACGCTTTGTGTAAAATTAAATACAGTTTATATAGCAAGTGGAACACGTGCTGTTTTTTGTAATGCAAGCAGGATGTAGTTAACCGACTTACGCAACACACATTCACTTTCTGGTTATTACACAATATCGAGGTCAACTAACCGCTTAGCGCGGTATAAATATTTTTTTAATTTTTCCTTTGTATTATTAACTTCTGTATCAAATCTTTTAATTGATATAATACGTCATCATTTACACATTCCAATCCAAACACTGAAAGATTATTTCTTTCCGTTTTTGATAGCTTGCCAGTAAATTCGTTAAACGCGAAAATCGTATTATTCTTAAAAAAATATATATTACCATCTATGAACCTAAATGACGAGTCGATATTAGGAGGTATCCCTGGAAAACGTTGAGATATATATCCCCACGATCTAATTGTAAACGAACACTCATCAACCTCTCTAAAATAATTATCATTATGAAATATAAAAGTTTTACCTGTATAACTATTGAATACAGTATGCAATTTACTTGGCTGAATATTAAACACGGATGAAAGATATTTTGGGTAACCATGAATTAATTGAAGACTTACTAAGTCGAACATATAAATAAGCGAATCAACGAACATCACTATCTCACCAGACGGACGTTGATAGACGGCTAAAACTCTTGAAAAGTTTTTTGGTAAAAATGTTAACCAATCCGTTATAATAATCGGTTTAGAATATATCATATCATCGGTGTTTACTATCCATAACCATTTCTCGTATAATATATATAATCGTTTGTCTGCTATTAGAAACGTGTTAAGGTTTTTAAGACGACAAAGATCGATTTTACTATCAACAACAGAATAATTATCTTCTTCTTCAACTGGTGATCTAGGCGTTGTAGAAACTGGTACCATATTTTGTTGTGGTTTACCATACAAATTTTGAATAGCCAAAACATCATCATCGCTTAATTCAATTTCGCTATTATAATATGCAAACATAACAGAATCCGGCACATCGGAGTGTGATAACCCTATCGTGTGTCCGATTTCGTGAATTAAGGTTGAAAACAGATTTGTATAACCAGGAGACTGAATTTTGTCGCTAGAATATGACCATATCTCATCCTCGTCTACATGAATTTCCCGTCTTGAATTTGCATAATCCGGATAAAATGCGTGTGCTAGCGAGCCTGATTTACCATCAAACTCTCTCGTACACTGTGTTAATTGTGTTTGCATCATATGTTTTAGACGTTTATTAGAAATTAAAATGTCAGTATTTGTTCTGTCATGTTTAAAACGTATACCAGATTTTTGTTCCCACACAGCAAAAGCTTTACTTGTTAATTCTAAAACCTCCTGATTAGCTAAATAATAATGCCATGTAACCAGTGGTTTATTCCATTTAAAAGCTGTTAAACGAAAATCGGATATATTATCTTCATTACCGCATCTGGATTTTAGCATTAAATCTTGAGTTTCATTATTTAATTTTCCATCCGCAGGTAACTTGTAATATTCTTGAAAAATAAGTAACGCGTTGAAAATGTCCGTTTCGTTTAATAATTCTAAAGAAGTATTATCTTTCACTTGAAGATAACCATATTTATATAAATATGATTTTACTTGTTCCAACGTTGCGTTATCCGTTAAACAGACCGGTAAAATAAATACTAAAATTATAATAATTTTCATGTTCACACAACACAATCAACTGATGGTTAATCACTGCTGAAAAATAGTAATATTGGAAAACGGGGGCGCCATCTAGGAAAAACAAAAAATAAAAACTTTATAATCAATTTTTTATTTATACAGTATCCAGTTTTCAATATATGTATAAACATCTGAAAACGTTTTACCGCTTATATCTAAACACATAATATTACAAATTTCGGCAATAGATTTAAAATAATAATTTTGTAACAAAATACCAACTAATCGTATTAAATTGTATTCCATCGGTGCGGGTATACAACTCTGGAAATTCGTTTCGCAACAGAGTCAAATCGGATGAGGATGTAAAACAAACGTTATTTTGATAAAGATTTGTCAATATGCTTGATTTGAAACATGTTGCTGTCCCATCTAAATAATATACAATTTTTCCAGACATAACTAATTTTTTAATGTGTCACTCCTTTTCTTTACTTCTTCACATTTCGGCGACCACTTCTCATGTTCATGGAACGGATCATCACCAACCTTCCAAAGACCTAATTCGAGCCCGCAGGAATAACAGCGTACTCTATCGTCCGGTCTGCTATTACCGCAATCACAACAGTCGTAAGAAACTTGTGGATAATAATAAAACCCCGCAGCTGCTAAAGCTGTTGGAGAAATATATGATAGAGGCCAATTCCTAAATGATAACCTCCTCTCATATAACTCCGTATGTGATTTATCAGGAGCGGATACACAATCCGCAATGTCAAATTTCACTCTTTGGCGGGTAGACGTAGAATCGGTCATACTGTGCTCTTTAAATAGACCGTTCTCCTTATTATCACCTGTTGACCCCTTCTCTTCCTCCATTATACAATAAACCCAACTTTCCGCGTCGCGTTTTACTACAGAATGACAATCGTCACATATAAAAAAGTAATATATTAAAAACGCGTATTTTAAACGCTATCTGGAAACGATTACATGTAAACACGCGAACCCGAAACACGCATACGTCAACTTTTCTATCATGATGAAAACGCGTGTTATTACACAATTTTCTTGGGTGTGGTTTAATCGAAAGTTCAACCGCACGCGTTCACATGTTATTGCGTAATTTCCTTGAACAAGTCTTTGGAGATCATGTTGCTTACGTTATAACCAGCCTTGACCTTGGCCGTGACCTTGATCTTAGTCGCGACCTTGACATTGACCTTGGCCGTGACCTTGACATTGACCTTGACCTTCGCCGTGACATTTCTCTAGGTCAAGGTCATCTTTGTTTACTTCCGGGGGCGGTCAAGGTCTCGGTCAAGGTCATCTTTGTTTACTTCCGGGGTCAAGGTCATCTTTGTTTACTTCCGGGGGTCATTGACCTTGTCCCAGCACATACATACCTATACTACTGACGATAGTGTTCGGGTCGATATTCCAGCTACCACGGAAAATCTTTCAAAACAAGTTTACTGGAATTTAGATTTTTAGCTTCATTTTCCTAAATTCTAAAACACTTCACGTTATTTTCCGTTGCATACTAGGAAAAATATTTCTACCTTTCGTAATTGAGCTTTCAATGGGAAAGAAGTAATTTTAACCGTATAAATGTCTAAGTGTATCAAGATAATATTGTATTACTAATTTTAAAGGTAACCACAAAAATTTAAATACCTAACAATAGACATGAATTATTAAATACAAACATTAAATTAAATAAACCTTAAAATGTATTTAGACATAAATATGCAAAACGTACATAGTTAAAATAAGTATACAATTAATAATGGAATCGAATGCACTAGAGTAAGATAATAATATCAAAAGCGCAAGTAACAAGTTAACTAGCAACGAAAGTAAATCGATACACTTATATTGGCATGATGTGCATGACACTGAATAATTCCTTATCATTTAAAATTTTAGAATGCACTTGTCTGTGATAAACTCTGATCTGCGCACATGTTGTTAACTGTTAATGTTACTGTACACAAGATTTCCGGAATATATGGGGTGTGGGATTTGACTTCAGGCACAAAGTAGTTTTGCGACACTAATCGAAATAGCAATCAGAATGATCAATGTTGCACACCACTATATAAAAATTATTCCGATTAGCACTAATTGGTTGTTTTAAAATAAGGGTGTGTGACTGACCCACGTCTGTGGAGAGGAAGAGGGTAGTTTAAAAGGATGCACACACACACACACACACACACACACACACACACACACACACACACACTGAAACACAAGGAATTTACTAGAAAAATATGTAACTGTACAGATGGTGAGACAGAGTTTAGGGGGTGGGGAAGGGTCATTAATTTTTAGTTTGTTGTGGGTGAGCAGGGTGGGGGAGAGGGGTGAAGGGTTGGGTTTTACATATTTCGTGTCTATTCCCGATCTGACGATGAGCTGTGAAGCTTGAAAGCGCTAATCGGAATAATTTTTATATAGTGGTGTGCAACAGTGATCATTCTGATTGTGATTTCAACCACTAACACAAATTTCTTCATTAAAGGTCTGTCAAGATGTGCAATCGACTACAGGTAATGGACAACAACAGTGAGGTAATAAACGACAACAATAAGGTAAGTAAAGTTTTTAAATATCTTAAGTTAAAAGTTAAATTGAAGAGGGTTTTAAGTAAAATATGGTTTAATAAACAATGTCTGGATAATAATGTCATCCCAAAGTACGCTCAAGTTAAAATTAAAAATAAGAACAGTGTAGCCAAAAAAGTAAAAGAACAAAGCGAGAAGTTGTGGATAAAACTGGAAATAAGGTCACTCTACGGCTTAATCAATAGATATAATAGGGAATTATATGACAGACACATAGAATTATTAAGAATATACTCGTATGTAGAGTTAGAAGAAATATTATATAATTTTGGTTTGGGGTTTGTAGAAAAGAAATTGGAAAATAAAAATTAAAAAATGGTAGTTAAGTTAAATAAATTAATAAGAAAGAACGAAGTAAAAAAGGAACACCTCTCTAAGAATAACTATGAGAAAAGAGTAATAAACCTTACAGAGGTAAATTTCAATACGGAAGAAGAAATGTTAGCGAAAGGCTTAAAATACGCACCGCCACCAGAATTAAATCAATAAAAAACGATTATTGAATGCGAAAGCATAATACAAAAACTAGGAAATGAAAATGATAAAAAAAGAATAAGGTGGGAAGTAGGGAATGTAGTAGATAAAATATTTAAGAAAAGTTTGTATAATTCAAAGAATGAACAAAAAATCAAAGCAACTGTAACTAAACTAAAGAATAAAATAAAGAAGAATGATATTATAGTTACGAAGGCGGATAAAGGAAATACAATGGTACTAATGAGAAAGGAAGAATACATAAAGAAAACAGAAGAATTTATAAGGGAAGGACCATACGAGGAAATAAAGTATGATTATACAAGTAAGTACCAGTCAAGGATAAAACAAATGATGAAACAGATAACATTTATAGAAGAAAATAAGAAAAAGTATTTATTGGAAAGTAATCCAACAGCACCAACTTTTAAAAGTCAGGTTAAGATACATAAAGAAGGAAAACCAATTAGACCGATTGTTTCTTTTATTAATGCACCTATTTATAAATTATCAAAGGAAGTTAGCAGAGTACTGAAAGAGAAATATGAATTTGGGACAAAATACAACATAGAGAATAATGTAAAATTGATAGAAAAATTAGAAAATATTAGCATTAATGTAAATACAAAATTGATATCACTGGATGTTAAGGACATGTTTACTAATATCACAGTAAATAAAGTTATTAAGTTAATAAACGATAATAATATGGGAGAATACAGGTATAAAAAGCAGTTGATGAAAGTAATTAAAGAATGTGTAAATCAGAACTATTTTAGGTTTAATAACAAGTTTTATATACAGAAAAAAGGTTTACCTATGGGGTCTTCATTATCCCCTATTCTTGCTGAAATATACATGAATGATTTTGAAAAGCAATTAATAACTTCCACTAAGTATAAAGACAATATAAAATTATGGTCTAGATACGTTGATGATGTATTAGTAATTTGGGAAGGAAGCATAGAAGAAGTGCATGAGTTTATAAAGGAGGTAAATAATAAGGATAAAAACTTACAATTTAAGGAAGAGATAGGAGGTAAGCAAATAAATTACTTAGATTTAAACATAGAAATTAAAGATAATGAGAAACTACAGTTTGGGATATTTAGGAAAGAGTCGTATTCTGATATAATTATACCAAGAGAGTCTTACCACCCATACAGATATAAAATTGCGGCAATCAATTCCTTTTGTTACAGAGCTCAGAAGTGTTTAAAAGAGACTGAATCAAAAGATAAGGAGTTAAAAACGATAAAGGGAATTGTAAGGAAAAATAATTATAGCACCAACATAGTGGATAAAGTTATGAAAAGGGTCAACATACAAAAAGCTAAAATAGAACCAGAACAAAAGAATTATGCAGGGTCATTGACATACATAGGTTCACATACTAGAAAAATTATAAAATGTTTTAATAAATATGGAGTAGATATAGCTATTAAAAAATGTGAAACGGTATTTGATAAGATAAGGAATAAGAATATAGAAAAAATTCCAGTATTACAGAAAAGCGGAATTTATAAATTAAAATGTAAAGACTGCAACAAAGTGCACCTAGGGGAGACAGGACGAAAATTCGTATGCAGGTTGTCTGACCACAAACGTGGAGAAGGTAATAGAACAACCAATTCGTTATATGCAAGACATTTCATAGAAGACAACCACAAGTTTGTTAATCCTTTGGAAGAATACGAAATTGTAAAAGTAGTAAATAACACAGTTGAAAGGAAGCTTAGAGAGGAGTTAGAAATATTGAAAGAAAGAGAAAAAGGGTTAGACAATTTAATTAATATTAAAATTAAATTTGATAATGAAGAAATATTTTATAACATGATTAAGAAGTAAATGAGAGAGGGCAGGTAGAATTAAGATTAAGAATTATATTTCATAGTACTAATTGGTTGTTTTAAAATAAGGGTGTGTGACTGACCCACGTGTGTGGAGAGGAAGAGGGTAGTTTAAAAGGATGCACACACACACACACACACACACACACACACTGAAACACAAGGAATTTACTAGAAAAATATGTAACTGTACAGATGGTGAGACAGAGTTTAGGGGGTGGGGAAGGGTCATTAATTTTTAGTTTGTTGTGAGTGAGCAGGGTGGGGGAGAGGGGTGAAGGGTTGGGTTTCACATATTTCGTGTCTATTCCCGATCTGACGATGAGCTGTGAAGCTTGAAAGCGCTAATCGGAATAATTTTTATATAGTGGTGTGCAACAGTGATCATTCTGATTGTGATTTCAACCACTAACACAAATTTCTTCATTAATCGAAATAGGTTTGTGACTGGAAATATGTAAAATGTTGGTTAACAACTAACAGTAATTTGGAGGAGAAATGAAGAGTGGCTACTTTGAAACAGTTGTAAAAGTTGGTCCCTTATAATTCAATTCCTATATTTTACAACACCACAGTGACCAGTGGCGCAACGAAGGCTACATGGTTCCCAGCTAACTTATTAAACAGACCTCTCTAACATCATTACAACAGCTATTATTTACCGAAACTTTAAAGACAAAAATTAAAGGTACACCTGTCAATATTCATAAATAATTTCTGACTTCGGATTTTATACGAGTGGGCACCTAAAGAATAGTTTTAAACAAATTACATTAAAATAAAAAAATAGCATATTTTTCCATGGATAGATCTGTATGGAAGCAAATTCTATTACTTAACACTTGTACGTTTACAATATAATAGTCAATTATACCAAAACTTTCAGATCCTGGTCACAACATCCCGAAACGACATTCTTTAAAGGCTTATAAACAACTTTCCTGTAAACGGTCTCCTTAAATTTTCTAAGTGTCAATAATAAAACAGAAAAATTTTTTAGACTATTCTCTAAACCGTAATATTACACTGATGCTACAAACACATCTTTTTAATTGATTTAGTTACGGAAAGTTAACAGATGCAATAAACAGTTTTATTTCCTTCAAAGTATTTTTTTTGGAAGCCACACACTTACGGATAGGTTGTTCCCATTGATTGAAACAGTGATGGAAGTCTTAAACTGTTAATTCCTTTAGCTGGTCTGTCAAAATCTTATGCATGTTCTCCACACTTCCAAAATGGCGGCCTCGGACTTAAACTTTGATTTTTGGAAATAGGAAATAATCACATGGACTAAGATCAGAGAAGTAAGGAGCAAGAGTACCACCAGTAATGCCCTTTTTGACCAAATAATCGTTCACAGAAAGTGCGGTGTGACATGGAGCGTTATCATGATGAAGCATCCAAGAGTCAACAATCTCCGGCCGGACATGAATGGCCTTTTTTCTGAGCCTCTCTCAAGAACCTGACGATAGTAAGTTTGGTTGACTTTCTATCCGTAAGAAAGAAATTCCTTATGCATAATACCTTGAATGTTGAAAAAGTAATGAGCATTGACTTGATCTTGGATTTGGTCTCTCTAGCTGTTTTTGGGCGTGGCGAGTGGCGAGTCTTTCGAGTGTCACGTTTCACTTTACCGTTTTGTTTCTCGATTATACTAAAAAATCCACAATTAATCACGTGTTATGACATTAAAAAAAAATCTGTCACTTTCAATGCCCTAAAAAGGTCAACACACACATTTTTTCGGTTGTCCTTCTGGGTGTCCCGACAGAACGTACCAGCGACAAAACGTACCACCCGACTTTTCGCGACATAACGTACCACTTAGGTCGATATCTACCTGCGAAGTGTCTCCTTGTAATCCCTAAATAATTTACACCGCGACAAAACGTACCTGTTACCTGTGTTTGTCAAATTCAAACGGCTTCCGCGCAACTGTAAAATACCCCTCGAGTCGTTGACCTGTGTTTGTCAAGTTTGGCATGGGGCACGGACGGCCGCGAAGTAACCTTATTACTACCATAACATTCACACTGTGCGGGTGGTTTTAACATTTTTTGGAATGGAGCTGACTACGACTAATAAAGGCGGGTTGTGTTTGCACTTCGAGGGGTATAGTTATAGGAAGAAACGGCAGGGGAAGGACGATACGATAACTTGGATTTGTCAAAGGCAACAAAGTGAAAAGTGTTGTGTAATTATGAAATCAAGAGGAGGTGAAGTTGTCAGTGGGCCTTTAGCCAATCATGTGTGTGGACCTCCGAACGATGCTCAGTTAGAAGTTATTAAACGCACGCAAAGCGCCAAGAAGAGGGCGCGGGAAGAAGAAACACCACTAACTAAAATTCACACAGACACTTTGGGCGATCTCCACGATAGAGGTAAGTGTTATTAAAGTTTACAAATTGATAATTTATTGTTTCTATTCTAATTCTAAGGGGTATAACTTTCTATTTCTAAAGGGGTATTCTATTTATAAGGGGTATTCTAATTCTATTTTTTACAGGGTATAACTTTGTTGCTGAAATGCCGCGTGAACTGTCTATCAGAAGAACCTTACAGCGGCAGAGATGTAAGGCGCAAGGCAACACCCAAGAGCCGAGCAACTGCAAAGAAGTGGTTCTCGATGAAGAAACGCTGAAAATGTTCGACGGAACTTCTTTTCTGCTGGCCGATGATGGCGAAGAAGATAGAATTATAGTTTTTAGCGGTGAAAAAGGCAAAGACGGTTTAAAATGCTTCAAAAACTTTTTCTTGGATGGTACATTTAAGTGCTCTAGTAAACAGTTTACACAGATATACAGTATTCATGCAGATTTTGAAAGCACGGATGAAGAAACTAACGTAAATCCTATTGTTTTTGCCCTATTGCCCAACAAGAAGAAGGAAACCTACATTCGATTGTTTCAATTGATCCGTAAAGCTGTTCCAGAGTGGAATCCAGAAACAGTGAACGTGGATTTCGAAATGGCGGCTGTGTCTGCTATTCGAGAAGTACTGCCTTCAGCACATATAAGAGGATACTTTTTTCATATGAAAAAATGCCTTTGGCGCAAAGTACAAGAACTAGGACTCTCAACTGAGTACCGTGAAAATGAGGATATCCGACTCCATATCCGCATGTGTGCAGCACTGGCTTTCTTAAAACCAGAGGAAGTGCAGGACGGCTGGATCGAGATTCACTCCCAAGCCCCAGAGTCTCCCAAGCTAAGTCTGTTTTTTGATTACTTTGTTGAAAATTGGTTGGAGAACCCGGAGTTTCCAATAAAATTGTGGAGCTGTTACCACAGGCGTCATCGGACAACAAATTCTGTCGAAGGGTGGAACAACCGTTTGAACACGCTCTTAGAAAGGTCAAACCCTAGAATAAAAGACGTGGTGATGTGTTTGAAAGGAGAAGGAGAGAAGACCAACTGCGCTTTTATGAAGTACGAACTGAACATTGAAGGTACAAAAAGAAGGAAAAAGTACATCAAGTATGACGGACGACTTGAAAGAATAATGAAGCGGTATGAAGCAAATGGAAACCTAAGATCCTGCTTGAGAGCTCTTTCATATTCGCAAACTTAGAATGAAACTGAAAAATACAAAAAACCATAAAACAAAAAAAAATAATAAAAAAATTAAAAAATCCAAAAATGACGAGAGCTTAACCACAGCTGATTTTAAACACGCCAAAATGATTTTGCCAGTCCAAAGCCTGGGTAAAGTGTGATGGAAATCAGAACCGTGGGGGACTCGAAGTTTACATTTATATCATTTTTATATAAATAAATTGTTTACACGTGTTACTGACTAACAGCACTTAACTGACTATTAGATACACTATAAGTGAACGAAACAAGTTGCGGAGTACGTTTTGTCGCATCCAAAATATTCTGATGTAATTAGCAGACCCGTCGCAGGTAGCCGGCCGGTTAGACGGTACGTTTTGTCGGGTGGTACGTTTTGTCACTGGTACGTTCTGTCGTGTATTCGTCCTTCTGTTCCTGAGTGAGATTTTTTGGAACCATTTTTGCGCAGATATTGCGCATTTTGAAATCATCCGTCAAAATTTCCTGAACTGTCTGGTGATTTAAATTTAGTTTATAAGCAATCATTCTCACCGTCAAACGACGATCAGACTTGATGAGATCTCTCACTTTCAACACATTTTCGTCAGTTCATGTTGTGCTTGGTCGTCCAGAAGGGTGTTTCACGGCCATCCAAAAATGCTTTCTGCCACCCAAAAATCTAAGCCCAGGACATGGCTTCATCTCTGTAAGCTTGGTACGACTTGTTAAATGTTTCTGTTGGACTATCTTGGAGTCTTAAACAAAATTTGATTGCATAACGCTGTTTAATATTACTAAGCTCCATTTTTGTGACATGAGAGAAAAATAACACTTACAAAAACTATGTCACAGCCAAATCTGTTAAAGTTCTTAACATTTTTAAATACGTAGGATTTGTTGACTTACCAATTAGGAGCATCGGGATTTTATGACTTCCTCCTTCATTATGATAAATTACCAGAGTGATCCGTTCCTTATTCATTTTATACTCTGTGGCCAAATATTCGTTCAGATGCCAACGTGTTAGATGGTACAAAGTTCCTAAACAATACCCGCTTCGTCCGCATTGAACACAAGGTCTAAATCGTATCTATCTGTTTTTAAGAATTTCTGCGAAATTGTTGACGAAAGAGTAATTTTTCGATATGCACTTTCATCCCCACTGTGCCTACTGTCTACATTGTATGCAAATTGCATCAACGACTCGGAATTCTTATTTGTGTCTGAAATGATGAAGATTCATTTGCCGTACCGCTTACCTAAAAGACGAGCGGATTTGTCCATTTTATTACAATTTGTCCAGCTGAAGACTTTACAATATCCAGTTTATTTTTAAAAGAGGCACAACTTACTTTCTTTTTGGTATTCTCAAGACAAAATGTCAAACGCGTGAAACCAGACAGACCAAGTCAAAAAATGGACGACCTAATGTGCAAAAAACGACACGTTTCCTGTACACTGAGACGTTTAGAGCCCGGGATTTAGGTGTCTTGCCGCCCCTAGGCACTATTGTTAGCCCCCCCCCCCCAACAAGTAACTTCTATATATTCAATTCTCCTTGACTGCTGAAAATAGTCATTTCAACTATCTCTATTGCAAATATCTCATTTGATCTTAAATCTAAAAGGTAAATGTGATGGAATTGTGAAAAAGACTACATTTTATTAACTTTCATTAACATTTATTTACGTGTACACTTTAGGACAAGAATTTCAATGGAGTGTCCAGACACTACACAGTGACAGACAGATACACGACCGTGCTACGCTCCGACCACCGCTATTCATAGGCCCAGTGTCAATACCGTGTTATTCAATGATATAATTAAAGGTTATTTCAAAAACATTTTCTTCAATTTGGCCACAATGCTAGTGTCCAATACAAATACTGAATTAAAAACCGAAAACATGAATTTTAACAAATAATTGTTCACCTCGTGCCCCCCCCCCCTGAGCCTCCCAACCCTAGGCACGTGGCTAGTGTGCCTAGAGGGAAATCCGGGCTGGACGTTTATGATAAGCACTTGAGGAAAGCGAAGGAGAGATTGATCAACTGAATGTGATAGACCATTGCTGTTACTAATGTTGTGATCACAAGCTGATAGCCGCAGTTGTTTGTCGGAACAAAATATAAATAAAAATTTCTTATCGGGAAGGTTTCCAAGTGTAAAGAGACAACAGATAAAAAGCAACTGTAAAGATAAATGTAGCTCAACAATATCTCTACATTGTAGCTCAACAATATCTCTACATTATCTTTGAAATCGAAACAAAGGCTAATTTTGGCACTGCTAAACCTTGATAGTGGTGTGACAATGCCGACAATAAAATACATATAATAATTTTATAAACATTATATAACTTCAAAATGCCTGCTGATATGAACTTGGCATCTTTATTGACGAATAGTCAACGAGCGTTGGCATTCCCATTCAGCATAAACGACAGCGGCGGCTCTCATGATATGACAAAGATTAAGAGTAATACAGGGTCAGTATCGTCTATGATACTCCCCGTTTAAAAAGAATGACAGTAGGCATTAAAGCAACTGTTATTATGGAAAATAAATTTTTTCTGGCATTTGTGTAGTCACACTGTTACGAAGTTTCTGCACATCAATTGATCCGTTCGATAAGTTGCGATTGATGGATACTAACTTACTGTGGACTTGAAACAGTAATCTCATCTTACTAACGCCGGAACCGATTAGTGCACAGTGTCAGGTTCGAAAACTGCTACACAATTAAGAGCTCATTGTGACATCAAATGCTTCCGAATATTAGACTAACATTCTGACTGAACGAGTTGTGTGCGCGTGCGCGTGCGTGCACGTGTGTATCTACATCGTTTTTTATGAGTCACGTTTTAAACATTCTTTCGTTCGTTCCATTTAACTATATAATCTTTTCGGCGTAGTTTTCAATGTATTGTATTTTCAAAAACCTTCCCTCTTTCTTTCAGTAATTATAACACAAAAATAACATATACGAACACCCTCTCATCAAGACCTATCACTGTCTATGGGCACGCGCACTCACCCTTCTCAGTTCATTACCCTTATTTCAAAAACATTCCTTGTGCGTGACTTTGACAATAGTCGATGTTAGGACTGGATGAAAGGGTGTTTTCACATAACGTTAGAATTATTAAACCGAAAGGGGAAGGTTTTGACATCATAATACATAGAAAATTATGCCTAAAAGCATCCTATAGTTAAAGTAACGATTGAAAGAGATTTTAAAACTTTACATATAGGAAAGAATTTTCACACACACACACACAATGTGAAAATACCTACATGTTTGAATGAACCGCCAGTTACTGAACAGCCACAAAGGGCATTAGTGGGGTTACCTCAGTAGGACTGGTTGAAAGGGTGTTTTCACATGTTTATATTAGCATTATTGAAAGAAAAAGGAAAGGTTTTGACAATGTATTGCATACCAAACTACGCCGAAAGGGATCGTATAGTTACAGCAATGAATAAAATAGGTTTTAAAATGTTACGTACAGGAAAGTATTTTCTCACACACACACACACATTGTACTAGGACAGAAGTGTGAAAATACTGACACGGTTGACTGAACCCGCCAGTTGCTTAATAACCAGACAGAGCATTTACCTCGGTTTGTTGGGTTTGAAAGGTGTGTCATTTCATTATTGTGTGTATTTCCAATTTGAGTATAAGCTGTGAAGCTTGACGTAGGGTGTGTAGAGTTTCTATAGTGTTATTTCTGTTTGTGATTATAACGACTAACAAACCTTTATTCATTACAAAAAGATACACTCAAAAATATTGACATAACATGTACCTATTAGCCTACTATACATTTTCACCTACCAAAAAGTTATCAAAGGTCGTTTGGCCTAAACACCTCTCACATCTTGACATTGAATCATATGCCGACTGGAAATCCACAAAGAGATGGTGAGTGGCCACTCCATATTTCAACGTTTTTTCCAGGATTTGCCTTAGTGTAAATATTTGGTCTGTTGTTGACCTATTCCTAGTAAATCCACATTGATGTTCTTTTATGTTTTCCTCAGCGTAGGGAACCAGCCTAGAAAATATGATTTTGGACAATACCTTATATGCTGTATTAAGTAGAGAGATGCCCCTATAATTTTTACATATGAGCGGATCACCCTTTTTATGTATTAAACACACCACCCCATTGTTCCACTCATCAGGCATTACCTCCTCCAGCCATATTCGCTCTATGAGATGGGCAAATTCCTTTATGAAATCTCCTCCTGTGCTCTTTAATAGTTCCCCTGGTAAACCATCGGAACCTGCTGCCTTGTTATTTTTAAGCTTTTCTAGAGCTTCATACACCTCGTCATAGGATGGCACCAACTCCTCTCTATCATCCTCGAATTCTCCTGCTTCCTCTTCATCCTCAGGTGCCTCCATCGAAGCCTCCCCAACTGAGCCTAGCAACTCTTCGAAGTGTTCTGTCCAGCTCCTGATTACACCAGCAGTATTGTGCCGTACTGGGTTCGGCATGTAGGCGTTGTGTTTTTAAAACGAGCGGGTTTTGACGTCACGCGCGGCCGCTGCATCTCGTCGGCGTTGGGCATGCAGACTGTTTGTTGTGTAGCGATGATATCCAGTTGGCGCGCTCAGCTGTAATTGTGTATTCCTGCATCGGCGAGGTTTCGTGGTCAGACATTCACATCGAATCTTTCTCATTTCTATTTGAACCCTCAACCAGGTCATCTGCTCTCGGCTGACGGCACTCATCGGTTCGAGACTTCGTTGCTCTTCTCTATGAGTGGCTGAATAAAGTTCTGCTCCAGGTGCTCGAACAAGGGCGAGATGGGTGTCGGGTGTTGACGACCAACTGTCCACCCTCCTGGCAGAGACGACCCTTAAGCCATGATATGCCGTCAGTCGAGATCCACGCTTTCAGACACACTTATGACGCTACTCTGCCCCAGGACTTCTTAGTGCAACCGAGACACTACTGATCAGCCAAGGTTTGCGTAAGTGCACCGGACGATCCAGGTGGGACCATTCTATTTATTTAATACTACCTCAGCTACACTGTGAATTCACGGAAGCTCCCAGAAGCACACTCATGAGGCTTTTTTTACTGCTAAAGTTTTGCACAAACTCTCATGTTCAGTTCTGTGACTACATGTGTGAACCTTACATAATTAAGTCTAATGAAATCTATTATATCTTCTTATAATGTGTAAGAAAATTACACACACACACGCATATCCGCAGGCTCTGCTCTAAGTTCTACCTTTTATCGAATTAAAGCTATTTGAGAGTTAGTTATTTTCTGCTTTCATGTCATGCGGTCATGGCAGAATTCCGGTCACAAAGGGAGCTGTCTGATGTCTTTATGTGTTGAAACTATTTTCATGATCACATACGCATATTGCTTATTATGATTAAAGTGGTGGTTGATTATTATTTTGAGTCTCTGGTTTGGTTGGGGGCACTTACATTTTCCGGTGCTAATTACTTTGACATATTAATGATCCGTAACTGAGATTTATCTAATTGCCTTGTTAATTATATATATATTTGTGTATTTATTTATTCTTGTTGAAAAGGGTTATTATGAGGGGTTTTGTACAGAAATGAGGGATGTGTGTCATTTATGTTGTGTATGTGCTTGTGTGTAATCTTCATTTTTTTATTGGGGAATATGTATAAATTATGATATCATAAATGTGCTTACTAAGTTACTAAAAGGCTAGCCTATTTAAATTCTTTCTATACAACACTCAAGGATTAGTAATTTTCTATTTAACTTGTGAATAATATTCTTGCAACAATTAACTTGAACATAACGTGGCAGGATCTAGGCAATTTATGTTAAACTTAAATTCACTCACATCTTATGCCGTAAAGAATATTAATATATGTATATATAATCCTGCAGTTAATTTTACTCATTGTTGAATCGATAACTTGTCAGGTCATGTAAGAGTTGCATGCTTAATAAAGTACACGCTTGTTTGTTAATAGACTTTTTCATTTGCAAGTCCTGTCATTCACCTGGGGGGACATGTCTGTAATTGTAACTTAGGCCTTTGCACACTTTTGCTTCCTCTAGGTTCTCCACCTAGTTCTAATATTATGTCTCTCCCCTTTACAAAAAAAAACTTAATAAAAATAAAATAAAATATAAAAAAAAAATTTACAAAAAAAAACTTATAAAATAAAAGGGGGGTTTCAGTATCACTCACAAGGCCACTATTATTATCCCTACAGGCATTTGTTCTAGGCTGAAATTCCTGTCTCATATCATTCACCTTCCTATACATATCTCGGCTCAGCCTTTTACTCTTATATTCCTCTATCTTTTTCATCTGTCTCATCATATACTCCCTCTTTTTTCCTCTATGAATCTTCTTTTCCATCCGGCTGTATTCCTCTTGAACAGCCCTAGTGCATTTCCTTTGGATCATTAATTTGTATGTCTTGTTTTTGAATTCAGTTGCCTCTTCACACTCCTTATCAAACACTCATCTCGCCCAGGGATCTTCTTAAAAACAAAGATTTCTTCTCCCGTGGTCACTAATATCTTTTTTAGATTAAGCCAGTGGTTTTCTGTATCTTGTTCCTCTCGGCATTTAATTCTTCACTGTCTAATTTTCTCATTAGTAACTACCTCGAACCTCCGTTTTATTTCTTCTTCCTTTAGTATTTCTGTATTGTATCTAACAGTCTTTATTCCTTTTTCATTTCTATTATTGGAGATTCTAGCTCTCAGTTTTGCAACTACGAGATAGTGATCGCTATCCATGTTGGCACTCTTGTAAACTCTAACATCTTGTAAGTCTGACTTATGGCGGCCATCCAATAGAACATGATCTATTTGATTGACCGTTCTCCCGTCTGGAGAGATACATGTTGTGACGTCTCCCTTGTTAAGACATCACAAAAGTCGGGAACTAGTTCAATTCGTTACCGGTTAATTAAACTAGCTGCCGTTGTTAGTAAAACTTCCTTACTAACAAATTATAACACATTATTATTTAGGAAATAGACAAGGATTGCATAAATTTATTCACTCGCTAGGTGTTAGCAAAAACATCTCTTTATTATTATTCAAATCTCATGGTTTACCTTTTTTTTTATTAATTACTCTAGTAAATTCTGTGTTTAATGCTTTAAAAATAATAAATGTCTTATTCCTTTTATCTCAAAATATTTATCTAGAAATTGTTTTAAGTACCTCGGATCCGGGACTGAACTTTGTTAAGTTTTAATTTATCACAACTTTAACCAAATTATTTGAAGAATAATGTTGGTTGTAAACTATAGAATTACCTTACATTTAGATATCGTGATGTTACTACTACTTCATTACAGAAATTAAAAATCTTATAAATTATTCTTTACATTTTCAAAAGTTCTTTACTGTTCTTTTGTTACTTCTCTTATTGAAACAAATTTTTACAAATGTTATGTTTGGATATCACCTGAATTTAACATGAGGTTGTTGTGGGGTCCATGATGGTCATCTTCTGTCGTCTTCTAGGGTGCAGTACATGGTTCCTCTTGATGCTACATCGGGTTGATTATATCTGGTAGTCTCGACGATCGGATTTTTACTTGAAGTTCATACTGTTGTAGTTTGAGTTTTCCACTTCTGGAGTTTGTAGTTCACATTTTACACCTTAATTATAGTTCTTATTTTGCAGTACTAAAGTCTGGTAAGTTACATGTCTTACCACTTAGTTTTTTTTTTTTTTTTAAAGAGATGTGTCGGCTAATTTTTCCTTTCTTTTATTTTTTCTTTATAACACTTCACACACTACATTATATATTTTTGTTATATTCTTCACGCTACATTTTTCAAAATAAAATCGCCACAAACTGGATATATGTTTTTAACGGCATACACCTACGTGTATGTGGACAACACAAACTGACATCTTTACATGTCGAAGTTCTACTAGCGACTGTGTGCAAGTTTAGCGGCGAGGGGTTTGTAAGCTGGCGCGTATTTACGCACTGAGAAAATAGTTCGTTCTTTTATTTAGTATTAATTATTCATTAATTAAATTGTTAATTATACTTTATGTTAACTTTGTTACCAATTAGAAAATTCCTTATTTATATAGTCGTATTTTAAATAATTAACGTAATTATTATTATTATTTAAATAACACTGTTCTTTGCGTGTTGGTACGGGACAATTTCAAGTTGATGCAGGAATCTAGGTATAGGTAAGGGGTGGATAATACTCTTACTTGTTGGAAAACAAAAATTTTTTATTTGTGCGATTTAAATAATTTTTAAAATCGTCATAATGTATGTCTTTGTGATCGAAGAAAGTCCCTCCTATGATCATATTTTGACCAACTGCTAAGTTCAACAGTCTGAAACCATTGTCTGAGTGTTCAGAGTGTAGACTATACTTTCCTATATTACTGCAAGCATGGCTGCTTCCCACTTTGGCATTTAAGTCACCTATGATTATTTTTATGTCATGTCTAGGGCTTCTGGCATACGCATTCTCCAGCAAGTCATAAAAACCATCTTTCTCCTCCTCAGGCTTATCATCAGTTGGGGCATGTACGTTTATTATAGTATAATTAAAGAAGATTCCCCTAAGTCTTATTTTACACATTCTAGGTGTAAGGGGTTTAAAATCAATGATGATTTCTTTCATTCTGCGGCTTACCGAGAAGCCAGTTCCAAGCACATGGTCCCGGTTCTGACAGCTGTAATACACGAGTAGTCCCTTTGATCCATGAGTCCAGCGCCAGTCCACCTCATCTCCTGCATAGCCAAAACATCTATCTTATATTTGAGAACCTCTCCTGTTAATATCTTCAAGGCTCTAGGTATGATAAGGAACGGATGTTCCACGTCGCAAGTTTAAAATCTTTGTCCCTTTTCCACGATCCAGTCCCAATTCTATTAATCCGTCCGGCTTTTCCTTTTTCTCTTGGTTTCATAACAATATTTTTTTATGGGTTGGGTTGTTAACCCTACGCCCAACCCCCAACCTGGAGGATCAGGGGTTTTATGTTTAGAGGTCCCGTCTCTTAGATGAGTTGCCTTCACTGAGCTAACGAGTCTCATCCACCCATCCGCAGTAGACCATACTCACTAGACCTATGGGCAAGTATAAAGAGACAACAGATAAAAAGCAATATAGAGATAAATGTAGCTCAACAATATCTCTACATTTTCTTGGAAATCGAATCAAAGGTTAATGTTGACACTGCTAGGCCCTGATAATGGTGGGACAATGAGGACAATAAAATACATACAATAATTTCATAAACATAATATAACTTCAAAGTGTCTGCTGATATGAACTTGGCATCTTTATTGAAAAATAGTCAATGAACGTTGGCGTTGCCATTCAGCATAAACGACAGCGGCGGCTCTAATGATGTGACAAAGATTAACAGTAATATCGGGTCAATACCATCTATGACACTCCCCATTTAAAAAGAATTAAGTCGGCATTAAAGCAACTGTTATTATGGTAAATAATTTTGTATCTGGCATCAGTGTATAAAATTGTTGAGTTACATTGTTGAGATGTTTCTGCATATAGATTGGTCCGTTCCATTGAAACCGATAAGTTGCGATTGATTGATAATAACTGTGGACTTGAACCAGTAATCTCATCTTACTAACGCCGGCATCCGATTAGTGCACAGTGGCAGGTTCGAAAACTGCTACACAATTAAGAGCACATTGTGACATCAAATGTTTTCGAATATTAGGCTAACATTCTGACTGAACGAGTTTTGTGGTGTGTGTGTGTGTGTGTGTGTTTGCATCGTTTCTTATACGTAACGTTTTAAAACCTCTTTCATTCATTCCTTTTAATTATACGATCCTTTTCGGCGTAGTTTCGTATGCATTGTATTTTCAAAACCTTCCCTCTTTCTTTCAATAATTATAACGCAAACAATAAGATATATAAACACCCTCTCATGAAGACCTATCACCGTCTATGGGCACGGGCACTCACTCTTTTCAGTTCATAACCTTTATTTCAAAAACATTCCTTATGCGTGACCGCGACCATAGTCGGTGATAGGACTGGACGGAAAGGTGTTTTCACATGTTGTTGTTTACGTTAGAATTATTAAACGGAAAAGGGAAGGTTTTGACAATATAAGGGATAGCAGACTATACCTAAAAGAATCATATAGTTAAAGTAATTAATGAAAGATGTTTTAAAACGTTACGCATAGGAAAGGATTTTCACACGCACGCGCGCGCGCGCGTATTGTACTAAACATCAACTGCTTCTGATTAAGTGATTTGTGCGATTTTCGTGCAATTTGTGGAATAACGTAATTATCATATAATAAAATATTTGCGCGGGAAAGCCATTATTTTAAAAAACTGACACACACATGCACACACTCACATGCACAATCTCTGTCTGTCTGTCTCTCCCCCTCTCTCACACACTCTCTTACTCTCTCCAGACTTACTGCAAGTTATTAAAGATTCTAATACTAAAAGAGTATTCCTTATTGATGAAATTGGACTAAAGTAGGGACATGATGTCATGATGCCCCCCCCTACCGTTGTAATTTAAATCCCATCAAGCTGGTACGGGCGCGCTTAAGAGGAAAGCTGAGATAACAAAAATAAGACTGCAGAAATTGAGACCGATAACGTTTCCTTTAAATGATGCTGTCTACTGTTTTACCGAGGCGACTACTCGAATATCTATGTTTTATCTTGATCCTGTTGACTCACTGTCTCACACTGCAGCCTTTTATCACAATGGAGTGCAGAGATTATGCATCTCATTGATGTACGCCATTAATTACTGTACATTGTAAACAATGGCTGTTTGCTCTACTTCCTAGAACACTTGGGCTGTATTAAACAGCAGTCTTATAAAGAAATTGTTATGAATGACATTCTCTATAAACACCTTGCTTTTTAAAGTTTCGCCCTGTCCACTAGGTTCCAACTTACACCCTTTCTCTGAATTTACGAAAAACTGGTGTAACAATTTTTTGTTTTGAACCACTCGAAAGTAACTAGTTAGCTGATGGCATTTGTGGTTTCTCGAGTTTTGGGTAGCAATGAACTTAGCGTTGGATGTCTCTTTTGCCTGATATGTCACAAGCTTGCCAAAGGCGTCTACCCTTAAACCGCGTCCACACCCGCCGCACTGCGTTGTGCCGAACCAAACAAATTGGGGTGGCACGGCCTGTTCTGACGGCAAACTGCACAACTTCGAGCACCAACGAAAGCAATCCAGATAGTGTCGGTACATCAAAGGAAACTGTTCGTTCGTGGCCGTTCTATTTGGACAGTGTTTCTCATTTACTGAATCTGAGCTGTACAGACTGTTTTTAGTTGACTGTAATTTTAGTATTTTTTACTCTTACTTTTACAAAAATTATTTTTTACTCTTAGTGTATAATATGAAAAAATCATTTTAATATTTTTAATTAATCTATATTGTAACATGACATAAGGTAGTGAAGATCCAATTGTATTTAATTATAATATAAAAAGCTGAAGATAAGAATAAGAGGCAAAAAACTTATAAACTTAGAGACCAATAACCCAGTAACCCAAATGACAAATGACTATTAAACTGACAATGACCTGACAGTAGATAGGATAAATACCAAAGGAACCAAGAGACAATGAAGAAGCAGCCGAGACCTAAGTGCAATCAAATAATCCCAAATAATGACCAGTATATTGTAATTAAAATAATGAACTGATAATTTTAGTATATGAGATTTACCTAGGATAATAAGATTAATGGAAAGTAATAATGTCACATATATCTTGTTGATAAAAGAATGTACTTAATATAAGGTAGGGAGCTAGAAACTAACCATACCCCAAACTAATAGTAATGATAATAGCCAAAGCCAATAAACGATGCTTTGAGCCAAACAAAAGCAATATTTAAGTAATAACTAAAAGTGATCAGAGTGATTTGGAAGTAAATTAGTTATTCATGACCATAATCACAAAGTGATATAAAATAATCAGACAAATCGTGTGAATAAACAAGTGAGTAAGTTAAAAATGTGTGTAAAATTAAATAAGTGGTGAAGGGCTAGGTATAGCATATAATGGAACAAAGTGAGAGTGATAATAATTAAAGAAACCTTCTATGAAAGGAAAAGTGCAGTGGGGGTGTAGAATAAAATATTTTATAAGCAGACTGTAATAAACAGCTAAACAATTTTTGATAACATGTACATTAGTAAGTAAGATTAAACTGATTGTGATATTATAAATTTAGGTAATAGGATGTCAGAATTATATAATAAGGTAAGAATTAAGTTATTAGAATGAGTAGTAAAATAAGAAGGATAGACACTGTATTTAAGTGAAGGGATTAGTATATAAGACATATCATGTAAGGAACAGTTTATAGTAGTATTGTAAGAGTTTTTTTATTGTAGTAAATTATAGGATAAGCAAGATAATAGTAGAGAAAATAAAAGGTAGTTAAAAGTTATTTCAGGCTAGAACCTGACAAGGAATCTTTTTATAATAAGAATTAGAGTTAGGAATACTGATGTTTATTGTTTGTTTGGTTTATAAAATTGTATTAGAATTACCAGATATGTTATTAAGAAATGTTAGATGGGAGTAGAATAGAATCTAGGCTCTAGGCCAACTGTTGAATATAAATTTAGTAGTTTTGAGAACAGATAATTATCCAAAGTTAAGGCAGAATATACCAAATGGTTAAACCGATTAAGTGAGTATTCCTAGTACCAAGATATATGAATAACAACTAATTTTGAATAAAATATATGTAAAATATAAATATGGAAAATAGTAAAAATGTAATTAGCTATTCAAAAGTGGGCATGAGGGATATCAAAATGATCATTATGAAAAATTAGGAAGAATGGTACTCATGTAATAACTCTAGCTATTAGTATAAGATAGAAATCTTCATTTGAAGATATTTGGTAAAATTAGACTAAAAAAGACGTTAAAACATAACAATGACTTAAGTTAATAACCAATGAAAATTAGCATAATTTATTAGGTAACCATAGCAACAAGAATTTTATTGCCAAAAAACCGTTAGATTTTCAGTACTGTATTATTGACCAACGCCGAGGGTGGATCGAGCAGCTCTCGCACTAAAATTTTATTATTAAAGTAAATTTGAAATTAATTTAAACCAGATGGAGATAACAACAACAGTCCAGGGAATCCTGAACAAAATTTCGTTTAATAAAAAATTATTAACAAACCATAATTATCTGAAGAAGACGGGAAGACGCAGTGAAGAAGAGAGACGACAACGGACACCAAATGAGGATCATTGGAACATCTTAACAGAAGAAGACGGACGATAACCGAAGGAATGCGAGGCCAGAGTCAGCGAGGAAAATCATCGAGACGAGAGGAATAAACTTCTGGAAAATATAAGAAGACGACATCCCAGGAGTAATCCGGAAGAAGAAGACGACCTCAGGATCTTCAGCAGGAAAATCGATGAGTATAAACATTATCCCATAATCGAATTCACAATTTTTTGGTCTGAATTAATAAATAACTATTTCACTTCACTGATCACTATTCCGATTCAGAAATAAATGCTTTGTTAAATTCACTATTTAAACTTTAATCGATTAGCAATTATTAAAAGTAAAATATAATAAATAATTGACGAACCTTTTGATAAATAAATTGGACAAACGAAAACTAACCCAAAAATTTCTTTACAAGTTTTCATTGGGAATTACTTAATTGAATATAATGAGATATTAATTTGTTTATGTAACTAGGATTAAGAATTGTTACAACTTTGTGTGTGTTAGCCGTAAGTATATATTTCTGTAGCCGAAAGGACTTTAACACCCCTGAGAAAAATCATATATAACTGTAAATTAACGTCAAAGTAGACTTGTATACAAACACTGAAACTGAGCAAGTACCAACAGAACAAGTGTAATAGCCGGTGCAGAAAACGAATTTGATGTATCATAAAATAATTGAAATATTCTAAAAGGTTAATAAATGTTCTCAATCTGCAATTCTGTATGTTTGATTCAATTAATTTATAATAACAACTAAGAATTATTGAAGTGAAAGCATTAAAGCAAAACGCTAGCCGAGTCAACACTTGCAGAAAGCCGTGCGCCAATCAGGTGGCGTGGCGGCAACGTTTGAATGCAGCAGAGCGAAATACGGTTTACCCGTAAATGATAAGAGAAGTTACAGTTTGACATTATTAAACACAATTAACACTAAATAACAAATTTTTACAAACCCACATAAACGTTCTTCTTACAAAGTGGCGCGCCAACTAGTAGGGCTAGAATAGTTAGGGAAACATACCTTTAAACTTTACAGATTCTAGCGGCGACTACGGAAATGGAACCGGCAAAACACGGGACGAGACTCCAGACGTTGCTACGCGAAAAGGAGGCGGAAGAGGAAGCAAGGAGATTAGAAAAGGAGATTGAGAGAGACGTCCGAATGGAAGAAAAGGAAATAACATCAGTGGAAGATGTGGAAGAATTACTAGCTCCCATGGAAATAGATAAACCCACACAACAGGAGGAAGCCAGAACAGAACTGGACCTACTTAAACTATGGGAATTAATCAAAGAAAACTCCAGGAAGCAGAAGGAAGAAATTAATGAGGACAGTGAGAGAAGGAGAAGAGAAGACAAAGAAGAATTGAATAAGAAATTTGAGTTAATTAATAACAATTTCAAGAAACAGGAGAAATTGGACAGCACTAAGGAAGATTTAAGGCGGACCATTAATGGAAATAACGAAAAATTACGACAGGAGATGAAGGAAGAGAATAAAATAATCAGTGAGAAGATAGAGAGAAGTAATGAGAAAACCAGTGAAGCCTTGAGACTCATGAAGGAGGACATTGAAACGTTGAATGACAAAATTGAATATAACCAAGATACATTACAGCAACAGCTGACGGAGTACAGAGAAGAACTGAAACAAATTGTAATGGAAACAGAAGAGAAGATAGAGAAAACCAGCGAAGTAGTGATGCAAGTCCGAGAAGAGATTTTGATCAAAGTGAATGAAGTGGAAGGCGAAGGTAAGAGGAGAGTTGAAG
Organism: Magicicada septendecula; assembly: GCA_034769895.1. NCBI lineage: Eukaryota > Metazoa > Arthropoda > Insecta > Hemiptera > Cicadidae > Magicicada > Magicicada septendecula. The sequence continues at coordinate 184,057,141 of CM068371.1, read as the reverse complement.
GACTCCAAAAAGAAACCAACAACAAATTCGACCAAATACAGACCAGAGTAGAAGAGAACTATAGCAGATTGGACGCATCAGTGAGTGAAGTGAAGGACACCACAACCGCCCAAGAAGGGAAAATAGCTGAATTTAGGGCTAGAGAGCTACGCCTACAGGAGGAGATCAACGCATTGAAGGATCGACCAATCATGAGCTCACATGTATTCTGTAGCGAAAATAGAGAGACGATAAATTTTAAAAATTATAAACGCAATCCAATTGAGTTTATAGAACGAGTAGAGGAGAACTTAGCCCGAACCAGAGAGACACGGTGGACGATAATCAAGAGCATGATAGATGACATGTTCAAAGAAGTCCATGATAATTGGTGGACGGCGGTGGACCAGACACAAATAATTTCAAAAAATTGTTCAAATTGAGTTCAAAAAATTGTTCAAAGACAAATACTGGTCAGAGGCGACTCAGCACGTGGTGAGAAACAACATAAGCAACGGCCGATTCGACCCTTACCTAGGACAGTCACCAACCGCTTACTTTTTAGGTAAGGTAAGCATAGCGAGGAACCTTGAACCTAACATCCCGGAAGAATGCCTAGTGACGCAACTGGCATATCACTACGACGGGGAGATCACAAAAAGCCGTTTAAGTGGACGAATTAAAACTATACAAGAGATGGCCGCATTATTGGGAGAGTACGAGCGGGAGAAACACTATGTCTTGAACAGACAGAAGAACACACCAAACTACAGGAATTATGACAACCGGAATCAACCAAGTGGGCCACCAGGAAACCACACCCCGGCCAATCATCCGCCAGCCAACCCCAATAATTATCGAGGGTTCCATAACCAAAACAACAACAATAATTACCCAAGAAACCATAATCAGAATTACCCCAACAACAATAACAATGCAAACCATCCTTACAACAGGGGAAATAACCAAATGGAGGTGGTTATAACAGACCAAATAATCAATACCACAACAATACCAGTCGACACAGAATCAAACATACAGACGACGGGTAAACTATGTAAATGCAGAAGGTAGAAATGACGGGAGACGCAGTTATAGAAGACCGAGGAGCCGGAGTGCCGAAGAGAACAGAAGGAATCGAGAACAAATAACTCGTATTGACCACTCGATCGAGAGGAGGCAAAACACGGAGAATAATCACCCCGTCAGAACAGAGGACCGCGCCGAAGGCAACGGCCAGCATTTAAACGAGCAGCGGCAGTGAGAATACCACAGGACCCGTCACTGATCCGATCTATTGGGTTAATAACTACACAGACAGACGAGACGAATGACAACACTATTATAATAATTCAGAACCATTATCTGAAAAATATCCGAGAGGAGCTTATGGAAGAAAATTCCTCATTGATCAAGCACCCGGATAATGAAATTGCCTATGTTACCGCTAAGGTATATAATGTAAATCTAAAATTTATGGTCGACACTGGTGCAAATGTGTCTTTAATTGATATAAACATGTACGACAAAATTCAAAAAGAGAGTAAGATCAGCTTACCCACGTTACCAATAAGTAACATTATTTTAATTGGAGCCACTGGGAGGCAAAATAAAACCATTAAGAGACAAGTATCTCTAGAAGTCATAAGTAATGGTGAGACACTGTCTATGATATTTTTAATTGCTCACAACTTGCCATTTGACATTCTAATTGGTTGTGACATATTGAGAAAGTACTCTGCAGTTATCGATATGGAATTATCAAAAGTAACCATGAAATATGAAGGCAGAGAATGGGTAGCTGAATTAACTGGCAGCAAAGGGGTCATACCAGTAAGTAAAATATACAGCATAAGAACAATTTGTGATTCACCAGACCGGAGGTGGGAAGTGAAGCCAGACAGTCAAGTAAATAATGACATTCTATGGCATCGGAAATTGGAGGAAATCCGACAATTCCGAGGAACCCAAGATGGGAATCCATTGACAGAGCAAGAGGTGGAGAAGTTAATAAGAATTTACAAGTACCGACATGTATTTTCCGACCAACCAGGAAAGGTACGGGGGTATCAATGCGAGTTGAAATTCAAAGAAGTGGCCAATTTCAATAAAAAATCCTATCCCATAGCGTATGCAGCCAAGGAAGCAGTGCGCACAGAAATTAGTAAAATGATGGAGGAAGACATCATAGAATATAGTTGTTAGCAGTACACCAGTCCTATAGTTGCTGTTACGAAAAAGGATGGAAGAGTACGCTTGTGTCTCGACGCCCGAGAAATAAATAAAATACTGATCAACGACAGGACATCTCCTGGTGAGATTGAGGAGATCCTCAAGAAGTTCCATGGAACGCAATTCATCAGCACATGGGATACAGTCTGCGGGTACTGGCAAGTAGAACTGCACCCAGCCAGCCGAAAATACGTAGCGTTCATATTTGAAGGCAGGAACTACCAGTTCAAGCGACTACCTTTTGGGTTGGTAAACTCGGTAGCAATATTTGTTCGCTGCATGGACCAGATACTGGGTCCGGAAACTATGAGCTATACCACTGTATACGTCGATGATCTGCTGATCACTTCATCAAATTGGGAGGAGCATTGTATGAGAGTTGAAAAAGTGTTATAAAAATTATCCTTTAGCAATGTGACGTTAAAACTAGAGAAGTCTAAACTGATAGCAGCAGAAGTCCAATTCCTTGGATTCAACCTGTCACGACAAGGGATAACACCATCAACCGATAAAGTAGATGCCATTCAACGTTTTCCTACCCCAAAAAATAAGAAACAGTTACAGTCGTTTCTGGGCATATGTAACTACTACAGAAAGTTCCAGCAAAATTATTCAGAGCCGACTACTAAACTATCACCACAGCTATCATCCAAAAACAAGTGGATGTGGGGCCCAGAACAGGAAACAATCTTCAACACTATCAAAAAACACTTCCTCGACACTATCATGTTAAACCATCCCAATTTCAATAGACCCTTTTACATGAACTGCGACGCAAGCGACATTAGCTTGGGATCGGTGCTTTACCAAGAAGACAAAGATGGAAACCACCAAGTAATAAGCTTCGCCAGCCGAACATTAAACCAATGTGAGCGCAATTATCATGTAACCGAAAAAGAACTGTTGAGTGTGGTCTTTTCTTGTGGAAAATTTCGGACTTACATTCTTGGATATCCTATCACCGTGCGCACCGACCATAAATCTATTTCCTTTTTGAAGAACTGCAAACTCAGCCATGGTCGATTAGCCAGATGGATTCTTGCTCTCCAAGAATATCACATCAACTGGGAGTATATCCCTGGTAGCAAAAACACAGCAGCTGATGTTCTATCACGAATTAACACAGAACAACAAACCTTCGATGGAGAGAAGGAGACCATTGTGAAGGTATTTAACATTATGAAAAATAACGCTGACCTAGAAGTGATAGTGAACAAAGTGATACAACACCAGAAAGAGGATACAAAATTAAATCAAATCCGAGAGAGACTAGATCGACAGGAAGAAAAAGCAACTCATTACTATTGTGTACATGAAGATATTTTGTTTGTTAAAACTAAACCCAACCAAGATACGTGGAAACTGATGATACCTAAAGAAACCGCAGCTGAGATCATAATGGAGTACCACCTCAGGTACGGACACATGGGAGCACTGAAGGTGACAAAAGCGTTAGAAGAGCACACATATCTGAAAGACATTAACCGGAGGGTAAGGAAGACCATAAGAAACTGTCACATATGCCAGCTTGTTAAATGCAACAACAACAGGAAGGAAGGGGTAATGCAACCAATAACCTCTACAAATAAAATGGAACGAGTCTTCTTAGACATATGTGGACCTATGCCACGAAGTGGAGGTAGAAAGCAGCACAAATTCATAATCATTATCATGGACCATTACTCAAAATTTATTAAATTATACCCAATCAACCGTGCTACTACAAACAAGGTATTGAACGTTATCACACAGAGATACATTACTGAGGTGGGGAGTCCCACGAATATTATCACTGACCATGGTACTCAATTCCGAGGAAGACGATGGAAAGAGACATTAATGGATCTGGGTATCCGAACATACAAGACTTCAATTTACCACCCGAACAGCAACCCAGCGGAAAGAGTGCTCCGTGAAGTTGGGAGGATTCTCCGTACATACTGCCACGATCAGCAATGTAAGTGGAGCGAATACCTTGAAGCCACTGAAAATTTCATAAATCTCGCCTATCATGAATCCATTAAGGATACCCCTTACACCATCATGTACGGAAAACCACCACCTCGAGCCATAGAAGAACTTGTCAATTTCCCCACCAATCCAATATACCAATTTGATAACGCCAGATTCTATAGTAAGATAGCGGAGCAAACAGAAAAGAAAAAGGCTAAATATCATAAAATGCAACCGAAGGCAATCCGGTATAATGAAGGAGAAAAGGTACTAATACGAAACCGAGAATTACCAAGTTCCAGAGAGGGAATCACAAAGAAATTGCTGTTATTATACAATGGACCCTATCTCATATTGAAAGATAACAAAAATAATACCTATGTCATAAGTGAAATCACAACTAAAAAAATAAAAGGGACTTATAACCAGTCTTCTTTAAAAAAGTATTATGAACCAGTGTCAGAAAATTAAAGAGAATTTTGAAAGTAAAAATTATCAAAATTCAAAAATAAATGTAAGCACAACTTACAAGAAGTATTTGATTGGAACTATTATTATTATAAATGAAAGGGAATTTAGAAGAAAGATAAGCTAAATTCAAAACAAAGTAAGGCTAAACTTACGACCAAGTGTGAAACAAAATGTGTAAACCCATGTAATTTTGAAAATATGTATAATGAAATATCATAAAAAATTGAGATATAAAATAATTAAATGTTACACAAATAATGATGACGCTACATAACATCATTAACCAACCCTATCACAAAAGGGAGTAATAAAAATTAATGTTTCACAAAAGAAGAGACAAAACAATCAAATAAAAAATAACACTGACAGATTAACTGAACAATCAATGAAAAAATATAAGTGAGCCAGAAACCAGCTACGATGTTAATTTTAAATATCAATGAGCATTAAAGTGATGACAAATAGAATCACTACCATATAAAATAAGCTAATAAAACAATGCAAAATGCCTATTAAATATCGCCATAAGCTAAACCAAAGGAATCCAAATAAGTTATTGAAATGAAAAAGTCATGAAATGTATAAAAGAGAGAATAATTAATCCCAAAAGTGTTTTATTGTATTAATATTATGTGAGTCGGAAATGAACGACTATTATTATAATTATTATGAATATTATTATGTGATGACTTTATGTTGAGATACGTCCAACAATTATTTATGTTATTGAGCAGATAGGCAAGGCCTCTGAACTCAAAATGTGTATAAATGGATAGCAGAGTAATAGAGCCACACGTGCCCTCTGGCTAGTACCAATTTATATGAAGGAGAGAGAAGAAAAATTTTAGGGAAATAGAACATAAAAGGGAATAATAAAGAAAGAAAATAATACCAATTATCATATCATGAACCATGACTCAATAAAGAATGAATACAGAAGAAGCAGCGATTGACGAATTCCTGAATCATAACAACTTAATAAAATAAACTATATTGATAATTTCAGAAAAAAATCTAATAATCTTTGTTTCGAAATAATCAATTTTGGTGGCGATGCATTATGTAACATGACATAAGATAGTGAAGATCCAATTGTAATTAATTATAATATAAAAAGCTGAAGATAAGAATAAGAGGCAAAAAACTTATAAACTTAGAGACCAATAACCCAGTAACCCAAATGACAAATGACTATTAAACTGACAATGACCTGACAGTAGATAGGATAAATACCAAAGGAACCAAGAGACAATGAAGAAGCAGCCGAGACCTAAGTGCAATCAAATAATCCCAAATAATGACCAGTATATTGTAATTAAAATAAAGAACTGATAATTTTAGTATATGAGATTTACCTAGGATAATAAGATTAATGGAAAGTAATAATGTCACATATATCTTGTTGATAAAAGAATGTACTTAATATAAGGTAGGGAGCTAGAAACTAACCATACCCCAAACTAATAGTAATGATAATAAGCCAATAAACGATGCTTTGAGCCAAACAAAAGCAATATTTAAGTAATAACTAAAAGTGATCAGAGTGATTTGGAAGTAAATTAGTTATTCATGACCATAATCACAAAGTGATATAAAATAATCAGACAAATCGTGTGAATAAACAAGTGAGTAAGTTAAAAATGTGTGTAAAATTAAATAAGTGGTGAAGGGCTAGGTATAGCATATAATGGAACAAAGTGAGAGTGATAATAATTAAAGAAACCTTCTATGAAAGGAAAAGTGCAGTGGGGGTGTAGAATAAAATATTTTATAAGCAGACTGTAATAAACAGCTAAACAATTTTTGATAAAATGTACATTAGTAAGTAAGATTAAACTGATTGTGATATTATAAATTTAGGTAATAGGATGTCAGAATTATATAATAAGGTAAGAATTAAGTTATTAGAATGAGTAGTAAAATAAGAAGGATAGACACTGTATTTAAGTGAAGGGATTAGTATATAAGACATATCATGTAAGGAACAGTTTATAGTAGTATTGTAAGAGTTTTTTTATTGTAGTAAATTATAGGATAAGCAAGATAATAGTAGAGAAAATAAAAGGTAGTTAAAAGTTATTTCAGGCTAGAACCTGACAAGGAATCTTTTTATAATAAGAATTAGAGTTAGGAATACTGATGTTTATTGTTTGTTTGGTTTATAAAATTGTATTAGAATTACCAGATATGTTATTAAGAAATGTTAGATGGGAGTAGAATAGAATCTAGGCTCTAGGCCAACTGTTGAATATAAATTTAGTAGTTTTGAGAACAGATAATTATCCAAAGTTAAGGCAGAATATACCAAATGGTTAAACCGATTAAGTGAGTATTCCTAGTACCAAGATATATGAATAACAACTAATTTTGAATAAAATATATGTAAAATATAAATATGGAAAATAGTAAAAATGTAATTAGCTATTCAAAAGTGGGCATGAGGGATATCAAAATGATCATCATGAAAAATTAGGAAGAATGGTACTCATGTAATAACTCTAGCTATTAGTATAAGATAGAAATCTTCATTTGAAGATATTTGGTAAAATTAGACTAAAAAAGACGTTAAAACATAACAATGACTTAAGTTAATAACCAATGAAAATTAGCATAATTTATTAGGTAACCATAGCAACAAGAATTTTATTGCCAAAAAACCGTTAGATTTTCAGTACTGTATTATTGACCAACGCCGAGGGTGGATCGAGCAGCTCTCGCACTAAAATTTTATTATTAAAGTAAATTTGAAATTAATTTAAACCAGACGGAGATAACAACAACAGTCCAGGGAATCCTGAACAAAATTTCGTTTAATAAAAAATTATTAACAAACCATAATTATCTGAAGAAGACGGGAAGACGCAGTGAAGAAGAGAGACGACAACGGACACCAAATGAGGATCATTGGAACATCTTAATAGAAGAAGACGGACGATAACCGAAGGAATGCGAGGCCGGAGTCAGCGAGGAAAATCGAGACGAGAGGAATAAACTTCTGGAAAATATAAGAAGACGACATCCCAGGAGTAATCCGGAAGAAGAAGACGACCTCAGGATCTTCAGCAGGAAAATCGATGAGTATAAACATTTATCCCATAATCGAATTCACAATTTTTTGGTCTGAATTAATAAATAACTATTTCACTTCACTGATCACTATTCCGATTCAGAAATAAATGCTTTGTTAAATTCACTATTTAAACTTTAATCGATTAGCAATTATTAAAAGTAAAATATAATAAATAATTGACGAACCTTTTGATAAATAAATTGGACAAACGAAAACTAACCCAAAAATTTCTTTACAAGTTTTCATTGGGAATTACTTAATTGAATATAATGAGATATTAATTTGTTTATGTAACTAGGATTAAGAATTGTTATAACTTTGTGTGTGTTAGCCGTAAGTATATATTTCTGTAGCCGAAAGGACTTTAACACCCCTGAGAAAAATCATATATAACTGTAAATTAACGTCAAAGTAGACTTGTATACAAACACTGAAACTGAGCAAGTACCAACAGAACAAGTGTAATAGCCGGTGCAGAAAACGAATTTGATGTATCATAAAATAATTGAAATATTCTAAAAGGTTAATAAATGTTCTCAATCTGCAATTCTGTATGTTTGATTCAATTAATTTATAATAACAACTAAGAATTATTGAAGTGAAAGCGTTAAAGCAAAACGCTAGCCGAGTCAACACTTGCAGAAAGCCGTGCGCCAATCAGGTGGCGTGGCGGCAACGTTTGAATGCAGCAGAGCGAAATACGGTTTACCCGTAAATGATAAGAGAAGTTACAGTTTGACATTATTAAACACAATTAACACTAAATAACAAATTTTTACAAACCCACATAAACGTTCTTCTTACAAAGTGGCGCGCCAACTAGTAGGGCTAGAATAGTTAGGGAAACATACCTTTAAACTTTACAGATTCTAGCGGCGACTACGGAAATGGAACCGGCAAAACACGGGACGAGACTCCAGACGTTGCTACGCGAAAAGGAGGCGGAAGAGGAAGCAAGGAGATTAGAAAAGGAGATCGAGAGAGACGTCCGAATGGAAGAAAAGGAAATAACATCAGTGGAAGATGTGGAAGAATTACTAGCTCCCATGGAAATAGATAAACCCACACAACAGGAGGAAGCCAGAACAGAACTGGACCTACTTAAACTATGGGAATTAATCAAAGAAAACTCCAGGAAGCAGAAGGAAGAAATTAATGAGGACAGTGAGAGAAGGAGAAGAGAAGACAAAGAAGAATTGAATAAGAAATTTGAGTTAATTAATAACAATTTCAAGAAACAGGAGAAATTGGACAGCACTAAGGAAGATTTAAGGCGGACCATTAATGGAAATAACGAAACATTGCGACAGGAGATGAAGGAAGAGAATAAAATAATCAGTGAGAAGATAGAGAGAAGTAATGAGAAAACCAGTGAAGCCTTGAGACTCATGAAGGAGGACATTGAAACGTTGAATGACAAAATTGAATATAACCAAGATACATTACAGCAACAGCTGACGGAGTACAGAGAAGAACTGAAACAAACTGTAATGGAAACAGAAGAGAAGATAGAGAAAACCAGCGAAGTAGTGATGCAAGTCCGAGAAGAGATTTTGATCAAAGTGAATGAAGTGGAAGGCGAAGGTAAGAGGAGAGTTGAAGGACTCCAAAAAGAAACCAACAACAAATTCGACCAAATACAGACCAGAGTAGAAGAGAACTATAGCAGATTGGACGCATCAGTGAGTGAAGTGAAGGACACCACAACCGCCCAAGAAGGGAAAATAGCTGAATTTAGGGCTAGAGAGCTACGCCTACAGGAGGAGATCAACGCATTGAAGGATCGACCAATCATGAGCTCACATGTATTCTGTAGCGAAAATAGAGAGACGATAAATTTTAAAAATTATAAACGCAATCCAATTGAGTTTATAGAACGAGTAGAGGAGAACTTAGCCCGAACCAGAGAGACACGGTGGACGATAATCAAGAGCATGATAGATGACATGTTCAAAGAAGTCCATGATAATTGGTGGACGGCGGTGGACCAGACATAAATAATTTCAAAAAATTGTTCAAATTGAGTTCAAAAAATTGTTCAAAGACAAATACTGGTCAGAGGCGACTCAGCACGTGGTGAGAAACAACATAAGCAACGGCCGATTCGACCCTTACCTAGGACAGTCACCAACCGCTTACTTTTTAGGTAAGGTAAGCATAGCGAGGAACCTTGAACCTAACATCCCGGAAGAATGCCTAGTGACGCAATTGGCATATCACTACGACGGGGAGATCACAAAAAGCCGTTTAAGTGGACGAATTAAAACTATACAAGAGATGGCCGCATTATTGGGAGAGTACGAGCGGGAGAAACACTATGTCTTGAACAGACAGAAGAACACACCAAACTACAGGAATTATGACAACCGGAATCAACCAAGTGGGCCACCAGGAAACCACACCCCGGCCAATCATCCGCCAGCCAACCCCAATAATTATCGAGGGTTCCATAACCAAAACAACAACAATAATTACCCAAGAAACCATAATCAGAATTACCCCAACAACAATAACAATGCAAACCATCCTTACAACAGGGGAAATAACCAAATGGAGGTGGTTATAACAGACCAAATAATCAATACCACAACAATAACCAGTCGACACAGAATCAAACATACAGACGACGGGTAAACTATGTAAATGCAGAAGGTAGAAATGACGGGAGACGCAGTTATAGAAGACCGAGGAGCCGGAGTGCCGAAGAGAACAGAAGGAATCGAGAACAAATAACTCGTATTGACCACTCGATCGAGAGGAGGCAAAACACGGAGAATAATCACCCCGTCAGAACAGAGGACCGCGCCGAAGGCAACGGCCAGCATTTAAACGAGCAGCGGCAGTGAGAATACCACAGGACCCGTCACTGATCCGATCTATTGGGTTAATAACTACACAGACAGACGAGACGAATGACAACACTATTATAATAATTCAGAACCATTATCTGAAAAATATCCGAGAGGAGCTTATGGAAGAAAATTCCTCATTGATCAAGCACCCGGATAATGAAATTGCCTATGTTACCGCTAAGGTATATAATGTAAATCTAAAATTTATGGTCGACACAGGTGCAAATGTGTCTTTAATTGATATAAACATGTACGACAAAATTCAAAAAGAGAGTAAGATCAGCTTACCCACGTTACCAATAAGTAACATTATTTTAATTGGAGCCACTGGGAGGCAAAATAAAACCATTAAGAGACAAGTATCTCTAGAAGTCATAAGTAATGGTGAGACACTGTCTATGATATTTTTAATTGCTCACAACTTGCCATTTGACATTCTAATTGGTTGTGACATATTGAGAAAGTACTCTGCAGTTATCGATATGGAATTATCAAAAGTAACCATGAAATATGAAGGCAGAGAATGGGTAGCTGAATTAACTGGCAGCAAAGGGGTCATACCAGTAAGTAAAATATACAGCATAAGAACAATTTGTGATTCACCAGACCGGAGGTGGGAAGTGAAGCCAGACAGTCAAGTAAATAATGACATTCTATGGCATCGGAAATTGGAGGAAATCCGACAATTCCGAGGAACCCAAGATGGGAATCCATTGACAGAGCAAGAGGTGGAGAAGTTAATAAGAATTTACAAGTACCGACATGTATTTTCCGACCAACCAGGAAAGGTACGGGGGTATCAATGCGAGTTGAAATTCAAAGAAGTGGCCAATTTCAATAAAAAATCCTATCCCATAGCGTATGCAGCCAAGGAAGCAGTGCGCACAGAAATTAGTAAAATGATGGAGGAAGACATCATAGAATATAGTTGTTAGCAGTACACCAGTCCTATAGTTGCTGTTACGAAAAAGGATGGAAGAGTACGCTTGTGTCTCGACGCCCGAGAAATAAATAAAATACTGATCAACGACAGGACATCTCCTGGTGAGATTGAGGAGATCCTCAAGAAGTTCCATGGAACGCAATTCATCAGCACATGGGATACAGTCTGCGGGTACTGGCAAGTAGAACTGCACCCAGCCAGCCGAAAATACGTAGCGTTCATATTTGAAGGCAGGAACTACCAGTTCAAGCGACTACCTTTTGGGTTGGTAAACTCGGTAGCAATATTTGTTCGCTGCATGGACCAGATACTGGGTCCGGAAACTATGAGCTATACCACTGTATACGTCGATGATCTGCTGATCACTTCATCAAATTGGGAGGAGCATTGTATGAGAGTTGAAAAAGTGTTATAAAAATTATCCTTTAGCAATGTGACGTTAAAACTAGAGAAGTCTAAACTGATAGCAGCAGAAGTCCAATTCCTTGGATTCAACCTGTCACGACAAGGGATAACACCATCAACCGATAAAGTAGATGCCATTCAACGTTTTCCTACCCCAAAAAATAAGAAACAGTTACAGTCGTTTCTGGGCATATGTAACTACTACAGAAAGTTCCAGCAAAATTATTCAGAGCCGACTACTAAACTATCACCACAGCTATCATCCAAAAACAAGTGGATGTGGGGCCCAGAACAGGAAACAATCTTCAACACTATCAAAAAACACTTCCTCGACACTATCATGTTAAACCATCCCAATTTCAATAGACCCTTTTACATGAACTGCGACGCAAGCGACATTAGCTTGGGATCGGTGCTTTACCAAGAAGACAAAGATGGAAACCACCAAGTAATAAGCTTCGCCAGCCGAACATTAAACCAATGTGAGCGCAATTATCATGTAACCGAAAAAGAACTGTTGAGTGTGGTCTTTTCTTGTGGAAAATTTCGGACTTACATTCTTGGATATCCTATCACCGTGCGCACCGACCATAAATCTATTTCCTTTTTGAAGAACTGCAAACTCAGCCATGGTCGATTAGCCAGATGGATTCTTGCTCTCCAAGAATATCACATCAACTGGGAGTATATCCCTGGTAGCAAAAACACAGCAGCTGATGTTCTATCACGAATTAACACAGAACAACAAACCTTCGATGGAGAGAAGGAGACCATTGTGAAGGTATTTAACATTATGAAAAATAACGCTGACCTAGAAGTGATAGTGAACAAAGTGATACAACACCAGAAAGAGGATACAAAATTAAATCAAATCCGAGAGAGACTAGATCGACAGGAAGAAAAAGCAACTCATTACTATTGTGTACATGAAGATATTTTGTTTGTTAAAACTAAACCCAACCAAGATACGTGGAAACTGATGATACCTAAAGAAACCGCAGCTGAGATCATAATGGAGTACCACCTCAGGTACGGACACATGGGAGCACTGAAGGTGACAAAAGCGTTAGAAGAGCACACATATCTGAAAGACATTAACCGGAGGGTAAGGAAGACCATAAGAAACTGTCACATATGCCAGCTTGTTAAATGCAACAACGACAGGAAGGAAGGGGTAATGCAACCAATAACCTCTACAAATAAAATGGAACGAGTCTTCTTAGACATATGTGGACCTATGCCACGAAGTGGAGGTAGAAAGCAGCACAAATTCATAATCATTATCATGGACCATTACTCAAAATTTATTAAATTATACACAATCAACCGTGCTACTACAAACAAGGTATTGAACGTTATCACACAGAGATACATTACTGAGGTGGGGAGTCCCACGAATATTATCACTGACCATGGTACTCAATTCCGAGGAAGACGATGGAAAGAGACATTAATGGATCTGGGTATCCGAACATACAAGACTTCAATTTACCACCCGAACAGCAACCCAGCGGAAAGAGTGCTCCGTGAAGTTGGGAGGATTCTCCGTACATACTGCCACGATCAGCAATGTAAGTGGAGCGAATACCTTGAAGCCACTGAAAATTTCATAAATCTCGCCTATCATGAATCCATTAAGGATACCCCTTACACCATCATGTACGGAAAACCACCACCTCGAGCCATAGAAGAACTTGTCAATTTCCCCACCAATCCAATATACCAATTTGATAACGCCAGATTCTATAGTAAGATAGCGGAGCAAACAGAAAAGAAAAAGGCTAAATATCATAAAATGCAACCGAAGGCAATCCGGTATAATGAAGGAGAAAAGGTACTAATACGAAACCGAGAATTACCAAGTTCCAGAGAGGGAATCACAAAGACATTGCTGTTATTATACAATGGACCCTATCTCATATTGAAAGATAACAAAAATAATACCTATGTCATAAGTGAAATCACAACTAAAAAAATAAAAGGGACTTATAACCAGTCTTCTTTAAAAAAGTATTATGAACCAGTGTCAGAAAATTAAAGAGAATTTTGAAAGTAAAAATTATCAAAATTCAAAAATAAATGTAAGCACAACTTACAAGAAGTATTTGATTGGAACTATTATTATTATAAATGAAAGGGAATTTAGAAGAAAGATAAGCTAAATTCAAAACAAAGTAAGGCTAAACTTACGACCAAGTGTGAAACAAAATGTGTAAACCCATGTAATTTTGAAAATATGTATAATGAAATATCATAAAAAATTGAGATATAAAATAATTAAATGTTACACAAATAATGATGACGCTACATAACATCATTAACCAACCCTATCACAAAAGGGAGTAATAAAAATTAATGTTTCACAAAAGAAGAGACAAAACAATCAAATAAAAAATAACACTGACAGATTAACTGAACAATCAATGAAAAAATATAAGTGAGCCAGAAACCAGCTACGATGTTAATTTTAAATATCAATGAGCATTAAAGTGATGACAAATAGAATCACTACCATATAAAATAAGCTAATAAAACAATGCAAAATGCCTATTAAATATCGCCATAAGCTAAACCAAAGGAATCCAAATAAGTTATTGAAATGAAAAAGTCATGAAATGTATAAAAGAGAGAATAATTAATCCCAAAAGTGTTTTATTGTATTAATATTATGTGAGTCGGAAATTAACGACTATTATTATAATTATTATGAATATTATTATGTGATGACTTTATGTTGAGATACGTCCAACAATTATTTATGTTATTGAGCAGATAGGCAAGGCCTCTGAACTCAAAATGTGTATAAATGGATAGCAGAGTAATAGAGCCACACGTGCCCTCTGGCTAGTACCAATTTATATGAAGGAGAGAGAAGAAAAATTTTAGGGAAATAGAACATAAAAGGGAATAATAAAGAAAGAAAATAATACCAATTATCATATCATGAACCATGACTCAATAAAGAATGAATACAGAAGAAGCAGCGATTGACGAATTCCTGAATCATAACAACTTAATAAAATAAACTATATTGATAATTTCAGAAAAAAATCTAATAATCTTTGTTTCGAAATAATCAATTTTGGTGGCGATGCATTATGTAACATGACATAAGATAGTGAAGATCCAATTGTAATTAATTATAATATAAAAAGCTGAAGATAAGAATAAGAGGCAAAAAACTTATAAACTTAGAGACCAATAACCCAGTAACCCAAATGACAAATGACTATTAAACTGACAATGACCTGACACAGTAGATCGGATAAATACCAAAGGAACCAAGAGACAATGAAGAAGCAGCCGAGACCTAAGTGCAATCAAATAATCCCAAATAATGATCAGTATATTGTAATTAAAATAATGAACTGATAATTGTAGTATATGAGATTTACCTAGGATAATAAGATTAATGGAAAGTAATAATGTCACATATATCTTGTTGATAAAAGAATGTACTTAATATAAGGTAGGGAGCTAGAAACTAACCATACCCCAAACTAATAGTAATGATAATAGCCAAAGCCAATAAACGATGCTTTGAGCCAAACAAAAGCAATATTTAAGTAATAACTAAAAGTGATCAGAGTGATTTGGAAGTAAATTAGTTATTCATGACCATAATCACACAGTGATATAAAATAATCGGACAAATCGTGTGAATAAACAAGTGAGTAAGTTAAAAATGTGTGTAAAATTAAATAAGTGGTGAAGGGCTAGGTATAGCATATAATGGAACAAAGTGAGAGTGATAATAATTAAAGAAACCTTCTATGAAAGGAAAAGTGCAGTAGGGGTATAGAATAAAATATTTTATAAGCAGACTGTAATAAACAGCTAAACAATTTTTGATAAAATGTACATTAGTAAGTAAGATTAAACTGATTGTGATATTATAAATTTAGGTAATAGGATGTCAGAATTATATAATAACGTAAGAATTAAGTTATTAGAATGAGTAGTAAAATAAGAAGGATAGACACTGTATTTAAGTGAAGGGATTAGTATATAAGACATATCATGTAAGGAACAGTTTATCAGTAGTATTGTAAGAGTTTTGTTATTGTAGTAAATTATAGGATAAGCAAGATAATAGTAGAGAAAATAAAAGGTAGTTAAAAGTTATTTCAGGCTAGAATCTGACAAGGAATCTTTTTATAATAAGAATTAGAGTTAGGAATACTGATGTTTATTGTTTGTTTTGTTTATAAAATTGTATTAGAATTACCAGATATGTTATTAAGAAATGTTAGATGGGAGTAGAATAGAATCTAGGCTCTAGGCCAACTGTTGAATATAAATTTAGTAGTTTTGAGAACAGATAATTATTCAAAGTTAAGGCAGAATATACCAAATGGTTAAACCGATTAAGTGAGTATTCCTAGTACCAAGATATATGAATAACAACTAATTTTGAATAAAATATATGTAAAATATAAATATGGAAAATAGTAAAAATGTAATTAGCTATTCAAAAGTGGGCATGAGGGATATCAAAATGATCATCATGAAAAATTAGGAAGAATGGTACTCATGTAATAACTCTAGCTATTAGTATAAGATAGAAATCTTCATTTGAAGATATTTGGTAAAATTAGACTAAAAAAGACGTTAAAACATAACAATGACTTAAGTTAATAACCAATGAAAATTAGCATAATTTATTAGGTAACCATAGCAACAAGAATTTTATTGCCAAAAAACCGTTAGATTTTCAGTACTGTATTATTGACCAACGCCGAGGGTGGATCGAGCAGCTCTCGCACTAAAATTTTATTATTAAAGTAAATTTGAAATTAATTTAAACCAGACGGAGATAACAACAACAGTCCAGGGAATCCTGAACAAAATTTCGTTTAATAAAAAATTATTAACAAACCATAATTATCTGAAGAAGACGGGAAGACGCAGTGAAGAAGAGAGACGACAACGACACCAAATGAGGATCATTGGAACATCTTAATAGAAGAAGACGGACGATAACCGAAGGAATGCGAGGCCAGAGTCAGCGAGGAAAATCATCGAGACGAGAGGAATAAACTTCTGGAAAATATAAGAAGACGACATCCCAGGAGTAATCCGGAAGAAGAAGACGACCTCAGGATCTTCAGCAGGAAAATCGATGAGTATAAACATTATCCCATAATCGAATTCACAATTTTTTGGTCTGAATTAATAAATAACTATTTCACTTCACTGATCACTATTCCGATTCAGAAATAAATGCTTTGTTAAATTCACTATTTAAACTTTAATCGATTAGCAATTATTAAAAGTAAAATATAATAAATAATTGACGAACCTTTTGATAAATAAATTGGACAAACGAAAACTAACCCAAAAATTTCTTTACAAGTTTTCATTGGTAATTACTGAATTGAATATAATGAGATATTAATTTGTTTATGTAACTAGGATTAAGAATTGTTATAACTTTGTGTGTGTTAGCCGTAAGTATATATTTCTGTAGCCGAAAGGACTTTAACACCCCTGAGAAAAATCATATATAACTGTAAATTAACGTCAAAGTAGACTTGTATACAAACACTGAAACTGAGCAAGTACCAACTGAACAAGTGTAATAGCCAGTACAGAAAACGAATTTGATGTATCATAAAATAATTGAAATATTCTAAAAGGTTAATAAATGTTCTCAATCCGCAATTCTGTATGCTTGATTCAATTAATTTATAATAACAACTAAGAATTATTGAAGTGAAAGCGTTAAAGCAAAACGCTAGCCGAGTCAACACTGCAGAAAGCCGTGCGCCAATCAGGTGGCGAGGCGGCAACGTTTGAATGCAGCAGAGCGAAATACGGTTTACCCGTAAATGATAAGAGAAGTTACAGTTTGACATTATTAAACACAATTAACACTAAATAACAAATTTTTACAAACCCACATAAACGTTCTTCTTACAATATTTAAATCTAAAACATGTAAAAATATTATTTTTGCACCAGCTCAACTTAATACTTTCTAATCAATTTTTACAAAATGTCATAAATAATGGCAACTTTAACCTACCTAACACTGGTAAACGGTCAACAAAATACAAATACAAATTTTAATAATGTCCTGTGGATTTACTTTTCATAAATGTGTTACAGATGTTATAAAATTATAACTTGTAATTTCACTATTTCTTAGAAAATAATAGGTATAAATACAAAAAAAAAAATATTCTGTACAGTTTTCACAAGGAATTACAAAAACCAGATTATTGACAACAGTGTTAACACAAAAAATCATCTTCTTCGTCGCAGCCAACACTCTTCGTGTACCACTTAAGGCATTAAGGCATTGTTTCATTCGTCGTTCGACTTTCATTTTTAATACAGTACACTACAATAAAAGCAATCTGAGCCATTATCTTCATCTTTCTCAGGGTCCTCCACAAAAAGCTTCCACTTAGAACTGACAGGAGGTTTGTTAGAGATATGAAATTCTCCCTTTTTTGGGTTTAGGTTTTATTCTTGTTGATATCATACTTTGGCTTCCTTGAGCTTGTATTTTTCTTTTTATTTTGTTTTCTGGCTTCTTTTTATACTTTTTCTTTCAAAAGTTCGTCCTTGTAAGGCCCTGATTTGTAACTGCCGCTTTGCCTTTCTTGCGATTACCTTGATGTTTCATTAAACACGTAATTAATTCTGCAAAGGCATAATTTTCACACCGACATCCACACCAACCGCGCAGCTTTGGGCTGCGTAACAATGCTCGGCACAGCTCGGCGCAGAATCATGCAAAACTGCGCAGAGCAGTGCAGAACGGAGCTTGGTGTTTGTGGAAGAGCAGCAGGTTCCGCTGTGAGCGCGTGCACAATTGAATATGAAGCGTGAAAATTTGAAATTTGCAAGAGCTACTTTCATAGTTATTTTTCTACTCTTGAACGAAAAACAAAGAAAAATTTCTAGAAAACATTGTGTTACATTGGGTGACACGTACTGAAAAGTCGGGAATTATATAGTGAAAATAATTTTTTAGTGAATTGCTTATTGTCAATAATGGACAGTTTGAAAATTTTTGTTGTATGTCGTCGGAAGACTTTCAACATCTGCTTTTATGATTTTTATAAACATGTTTTTTTTATTTTGTATGTGATAATTATTTACTTTTGGATCCCGCAATTCCGGTTTCTCTCGGTACAGATCAATTACTTTTCAATCTCTTGATGGCTCCACTCGAAACTCATTTTTAACTTAAATCAAGATGAATGTACTAACATCACAGTCAACTAAAATCAGTCAGTACCCCTCAGATTCAGTAAACGAGAAACATTGTCCAAACAAAACGCGTACGAAGAAATAGTTGCCTTTGATGTACCGACACTGTCTGAATCGCGTTTGTTAGTGCTCGAAGTTGCACGGTATGGCGCGGCCGGTGGTGGACGCGGCTTTATGTTTAAACTAAGCTAAGAACTCGTTTATTTTGCCCTATTAAACTTCTCTTTCATTCTTCTCCCTCTTCCACGATAGATGATAGTGTTCGGCTCGATATTCCAGCTACCGCGGAAACACTTTAAAAACAAGTTTACTGGAATTTTGATTCTTTAGCTGCTTCATTTTCCTAAATTCTAAAACACTTAACGTTATTTTCCGTTACATACTAGGGAAAATATTTCTACCCTTCGTAATTGAGCATTCAATGGGAAATAAGTCATTTTAACTGTACAATGTCTACTTGTACCAAGACAATATTGTATTACTTATTTTAAACATAACCACAAAAATTAAAATAAGAATAGACAGGAATTATTAACTACAAAATTAAATAAACATTAAAATGTATTTAGGATATAAATATACAAAACGTACATAGTTAAAATAAGTATACAGTTAATTAATAATGGAATCGATTGCGCTAGAGTAAGATAATATCAAAGCACAAGTATTTAACAAGTTAACTAGCAATGAAAGTATATCGACGCACTTATATTGGTATAATCTGCATGACACTGAGTAATTCCTCTTATCATTTAACATTTTAGAATACACTTGTCCGTGATAAACTCTGATCTGCGCACATGTTGTTAACTTTTAATGTTACTGTATACAAGAATTCCGGAATAGATGGGGTGTGGGATTTGGCTTCAGGCACAAAGTAGTTTCGTGACACTAATCAAAATAGGTTCATGATTAAAGTTCTTCGGCTAAAGACAAGCACGAAGGTTCTACTAGCATTCGGAATGGAAATATAAAATTAAACGGTCCTCTCTAACTACATCACAGCAGCTATTATTTACCAAAACTTTAGAGACAAAAATTAAAGGTACACCTGTCAATATTTATAAATAATTTCTGACTTCGGATTTTATACGTGTTGGCACCTAAAGAATAGTTTTAAACATTTTACATTTAAATAAAAAAATAGAATGTCTTTAAATAGGTACATTTGTATGGAAGCAAATTGTATTACTAAGATTTGTATGTTTACAATTATTGTTATTATTGTGTCCTTCAGTCTTTCTACTAGTTTGAACCCTCCCCGCATATACCCGTGGTGCGTGAGTTATGGAGTCTCTCACATGTATATGGGACCTACAGATTAACGCCGGATCCGAACGGCATAGTTGGGGAGGGCTTATACTAGGCGGGATACCTCTCGCTGGTTTGCCATCGTCTCGCGAGGGGGAACGGTCGTATGTAAATCAGATGGCCCCGGCAATAATCAAACCTGCGCCGACAGCGAAGTAGCACCACACGCTAGCCACTACGCCATGACCGCTCCACCTTTACAATATAATGGTCAATTATACCAACATTTCGGAACATGCTCACAACTTCCCGAAACGACATTCTTTAAAGTTACGGAAAGGCAGCAGATGGGAATAAACAGTTGAAACTGTTCGAAGGAAATTTGCCTGTTTTTCATCAGGAACTGGCTGTCACTCACTGGCTTATCAATTAAGTAAAATGTTTCTGACCGCCGCCGCCTAGCACACGTAAGAAAGTAAAATTTATTTTTCTTTAAATACCTTTTGTTTTAATTGACCTGCTGAATTTTAATGATTTACAGAATATGACTTTATCTTTTCTTACTACGGGGAAAGTCAGTAAGGTAGAAAAAGTTTAATTGACAAGGATAATTTATAAATAATATTACTTATAACAATAGAAGAAATAGTGTAAATATGCTTACCTTTATTAGAAGAGCATTTTTCTATTCCAGCTTTAAACATCAAACGGGTTCTTTGTTTGATGTTACCAATCATTGTAAACGACGACGATCACTCAAAACAAAATACAGTCAATTTACATTTTACACATAGCGACGTGCTAGGAACGTTACAATAGGCAGGCAACCGAACATACTCCCCGCAGTGCTGCCAGATCTCACGGAAGTCACTTACGCGAAAGTATGGAAATAAATATACACTGCTCTGATATACTCCACGTTTAGAGCGCACCTAGTGGCAATTTGGTTCAACTACTGATATTCGTGACACATTCATTCCACCTCCGTTCTGACTTCTGACAAAAAAATTGAAAACACTCCAATGGATCTTTGAAACAAGATGGCGGTCAAACAAGGGGATTGTAATCTGACTTCCATATTATGGATGCCATGATGCGGTGGAAGCCACATTCAATGCAATTTTTCAATGTTCGGATGCCGGGTTGCTAGTGATATAAATATATATATATATTGTTACAACACAAATAAGTCAACCCAATACCAGGGATGAACAAGATAATATTGAATCTAAAATAATACTTCATATTAAATAAAATGATTAATTTAAATAAAATATAAAAACTATGACTCGACAAACGACGACATGACCTAACCCAAGTGATTGACCCAACAAAAGGAAACAAAAGAAGAAGGGATCCACAAGAAACAAACGAGAATAAAACCAAAGAAGAGAAGAAAGTGATTAACCAAACCAAAGTAAGAAGGGAAAAACCCAAAACCCAAACAAAAATGAAACATGGAATTAAATGACTCAATGTAACACGTTGAAATGTACCCAAAGGAGAAGGTGGAAAAACCGAGGTATTAACCAAATACAATGAAAATGAAGAAGGAGGGAAATAGATAAAAATGAAAACCAATAATGATACACAAACAAGTAATAAAGCATAGGAGAAGGAGAAATAATGCACTCAAAAGTAATATTGG
Organism: Magicicada septendecula; assembly: GCA_034769895.1. Lineage (NCBI taxonomy): Eukaryota > Metazoa > Arthropoda > Insecta > Hemiptera > Cicadidae > Magicicada > Magicicada septendecula. The sequence continues at coordinate 184,035,113 of CM068371.1, read as the reverse complement.
AACCAAAACCAATAATTAACCTATGAGAAAGGAAAAAGTAAATGTCATTATCCATTAATGGACAATCGTAATTTAGGGAAGAAACCCTATTAAACAATGTTAAAGATAAAAATGATAAAAAAGCAAACTAAACCCCAATTTAGAATTAGATGTAAGAATAGTATTGTAAGGACATAAAATTGTTAATAGTATTAAGGAAATATTGTAATGAAAGAGAAAAAATGAATAGTGGGATAGTAATTAGAGGGATTACCTATTCAGAAACACTTAAAAAACAAAAACATTTGTGAAGTGCAAAATGAAAGTGTAAAAACCCCAAAGTGTAGTGATAAAGAAGGTACACTAAATAAATTATAATTAACTATAAATAATTTAAGAGTGAAGGTGATGATTGAATGAAAATAGTGTAAGATATAGAATGGAAATATAGTGAAAAATAGTGAATGATAAAATCATTAACAATGAACAAATCCTAAAGAACACGAAAAGTTTAACAGTGAAAAATAATAGTGAATAAGTATGTTGTGAAAAATAGTATTAAGTATAAACTATAAAGAGGTATTGAACACTGGAAAGTGATGATTACCATAGTAAACAAAACAAAAAATATAATTAAGGAGTTTTAAAAGCAAGTAATCATAGTTGAAAGGGAGAACCCCAGGAAAGAGTAAATTGAAAGTGTTAACACGGAGGGAGAGTAAATATTGTTTAGAAAGTTAAGGAGTTAGATACAAATCAAAAAACACCCATGTTATAAGGGATCATGATAAGTTCATAAAAGTGATGTTGTTTGTCACACTAAAAAATAATATAAAATAAGATGTATTGTGAACAAAGATTAGCAAATAATAAGTTAGTTAAATAATTATTCAATCAAGTTTATGAATTGGATATGGCTGTAAGAATTATACAGACCATAGGCCTACATGTTATATTTAAATAAGATCAAAGAAGTAGTAAATAATAGCCACATTGTTATTATTGGCAAAGGAAATAAATAAAAATGTTAAGAAATGTATGACTAGAAAACATGGAAACCAAAGAGTAAATAACTGTGTATAAATTAATAGTGACATAATAATAACACATAAATAGACTCAAAAACACAACACAACCAATTATAATAACTAAATAAAGCCCATTAGGCTGAAATGAAATGTACTTTAAATGAAATAAGTCAAATACCATAATGGCTACATATGCCTATGAAAGTGCCTGTCAGAACCAAACAACTACAAATTATAACAAATTAACAAAAAAATTAGCAAATCTGAGGTGAAGGATTCACCAAGAATAAATTTTAAATCATTTGTAGAACAAAATATTATAATAAGCATTTGTATACAAAAAGAAATGTAATTAACAAGTATTAACATAACTGTAAAAACATAAAATCTAAAATTACCCAAACTTGTGGGGTATCAAAATAATCTATGAAAGGAAATAAATACAATAGTGACAATATTTAATAACCAGGAAGGAAGATAGAGGAATAACAGCAGTCAGAAGAGATACGAAGAATTCGAATTTTGATAACAATACATCATCTCAAAATCAACCAATCAAAATCATGCAGTTGCCATAGAAATGGCAGTTGAAGACAGAATTACGGTTGAATACCGTTACAGAAGTGAAGCGTCAGTCAAACAATACAGAAGCCAATGTTTGGAAGAACGATTTTCTATTAAAATAATGTAAAACAGTAATCAAGGTTCATAACCATGACGGTATAAGAAGCAGAAGACCCATTTATAGCAGTCCACTCAAGATCCAGGATAATTAAACTGAAAATTAACCGAAAAGAATGACCAGATACGTTATGAAAAGGACGCCCAACCTATTGAAGCCCAAAAATTAATGAAAAAAGAACTTATTGCAGCCAAATCCTACCCGATCAAATGAACGAAGACACCAAGTCATGCTGAGGTGTTAAGTACAATTAAATTACCTATTTCCAAAAACCTAATCACTCTAAATTTTACTAAAGATAAATTTATCTCACTATAAACAAATATTTCTCTTTCACAGATTATTTAAGTAAAATAAAACTCACTGAAAATTTGTTAAGATAAAACATAACCTATTATTGAAACACGAACTTTCAAAACACATTTAACGACACTACAGAACAGACTGTAACATCACACATTATTATTTATGTACACTTAGCATAAGGTAAAATATTTTTATTGTAACCATAGGAATTCTTTAGTTCATAATCACAAGAATCCCACGATTTTGGGAACGAAAATAATTGTAATAACTTAACGTTACACAGCCACACTGATGCTGATCGTTTCCTTAATCGATTCGTCAAGCCTTGAGAACTAGTGTTCCATGTAATCAGGCGGTGCAAATTTATTATTATATAATTGTCAATTTGAACATTTTAATTATCACCTATTAAAAATAACTATTACAGGGAGTAACCATTGTCATTATTTCATAGGGAGTGTATGCATTACTTGTGTTTATTTATGAAGAATAGATTTGATGAACAGCGAACCAGTTGGCATTTGCACAGCAGCATCGACAATTCAGACGACCGTACGAGCGGGAATTATTTGAACTGTCACCGCTGAAAACTCATTATACTATAGTTTTAGTTGTTTTAAATAAATGACTTGGCGCCACCTGGGATTAACACACCCCTATAAGTAAACAGGTAAGGTTACTGCCGTGTTATACTGGTGATTACCGCAACGCTACGGACCTCGTTAGCCGCGAACATTAATGTAACGACCCCGGTGTGAGACGAACGCACTAACATTTAATACACATACAAAATTGGTGTACATTTTACAGATACGACCAGAATTGATCGTTACAATATATATATATATATATAAATCTCAAAGTCTGAGAATTTCTTTGTATTGAATACAAATCCACACCATTACACTGATTGCCACCAAATTTTGCAAAGGTAACCTTTGACACAAGGCAAAAAACAATGTCTAACTTGGAACTTTATATTTTGCCCCGTTCGCTTGATTTAGGCCCATTTAATTATGGCCTTACGTTGATGCATATAAAGATGACAACAACACCATGGAGACCACAATTAGTTACCATACTAACAACTAAATAAACGAATGCTATTTAGCGGCATCTTTGAACAGTCCACGTGACCACCCTCATGCATGTTAAAAACGTATCTAAAATGCAGCAGGTTGTGTTTCAATGCGGAGACCTTGAAAACGCAGCAACTTGATCGTGCGTTTTTTCCACATCCGTGTGACCAGTTTCATTGTGCCTGTGTGTTAAATTCAATGCGTTTCCCACCTCTCTGAAAGTCTCAATCCCTAACCACCCATGACAATAAACGAGCAAGTAATAACCTGGTTAAAAAAAAAACTTTAAATAGAAACAAAGCTGCACAGACAAAAAGATACAAAAATACAAAGCTACAAAAATGAAGATAATTTGACGAATGATGATTTTAAAAATTGTCTTCTAAAAAAATGTAAATTAAAAGAAAACAATAAAGCAGGCAAAGCCGTGTGTGTAACAGCTAGTATGACACATAAGAAAGAGATACAAGATTGGTATAAGCTATGACTGTGGATACCAATTGTAACGGTACATAAATATCATGACCACCAGGGTCAAAAACAAACATTAACCAACCATAAAAAATCATAAGAAATACCACATTTAAATTTCAAAGTTAAGTAAAGGAAAAAATTAGGAATTGATCGTAAAAGGAATATAGAAGACATCTTTAACAAACTATGAAGATGATTAAAGAAATAAAGACAATGACCATAGACTAGATGTAAAGTAACTAACAACTAACCCAATAGATTAGGTAAATTGAGAAAGACCCTAGACAAAGAGTAATTATAAGCCATGAACTTAGGAATAATATAGCAGCAACAACAGCCAAATTGAACTTGTAACAAAGAATTAATTATGAAAAAATAGCTAATATCATGAGAAGCGATAAAAACCCCAAATTATTATGAAAATAAAGGTAGATTAACCAAAACAATCACTAGGAGGAAGAACTAGATAAATTATAGAATTGATAAAGAGAAAAATAGGAGTTCCAGGTGAAGTAAATAAACACTCCAATGACTGACTGGACAGACTGAATAAAAATGACTCAGCCTTAGAATGACAAACACCCAACTAGATTAGGAGAGTAAGAAAATAAATAAATGAGTGTAACTAATATAAGACAGAATGTAAGAGAATAACAATGTATTTTAAATATTAACTATGACAGTGATGAAAATCCTAGAATATCAGAAAAGACTGATTGCTAATTGAAAATGTATGTAAAATAATAAAGTAAAACTGGATAATAATAACCAGTAGTATAATTAAGGAGTAATATTGTACATAGATGATTATAGTTCAAAACTATAACCAGTGAAAACCAAAAATGTAAATTAGATTTAGTCAGAGAAAGGGAAAGTGAGGCAAACTAACCTAGCAACCAATAAAAGCACTCTTATAATGATAATCAATGTAATCAAAAGGATATAAAACTGTTGTGCATTATAACTAAATAAAAATAGATAACACTAGGATCATTCTGATCACTAATATAAGACAACTAGAAGGTTGTAGTTATAATAATTCATGAAATGTACTTTGATGAAGTAAGCCAGGAGTGAGGTACATACATTGTACCACCAAATTACCAAAACACCAAATTAAATACTTAATAAAAATGAGAGTGATTACTATCAAAAGTACCAGTAAGAAATCACCTAACTATTGTAATATAAACAAGGTAATACCTACCACTGGTCAAACCATGAATTATGTATTTATAAGGAACATGACTATTTGTACCTAAATGTATTGTTATTAATCACAATATATAATCGATATCGGCACGTATTTTCAGATACGCCCGGAAAAATAAAAAATTTTCAGTGCGAGATTAAATTTAAAGAGCCAGTAGAGTTTAAAAAGAAATCATATCCTATTGCCTACTCTCTAAAAGAGGCAGTTAGAATTGAAATCAATAGACTAATTGACAAAGGCATAATTGAATACAGCTATTCCCCATACACCAATCCTATTGTAGCAGTACCGAAGAAAAACGGAAAGGTGAGGATATGTTTGAACGCCAGGGAAAAAAACAAAATAATAATAAATGATCGAACATCACCAGGAGAGATCAAAGAGATCCTCAAGAAGTTTTATGGCACACGTTTCATTAGTACCTGGGACACCGTTTGCGGGTATTGGCAAGTGGAATTGGACCCCAATAGCCGAAAATATATGGCTTTCATATTCGAAGGGTGGAATTATCAATTTAAGAGGCTACCGTTTGGACTTGTAAATTCAGTAGCAGTGTTTGTGAAATGTATGGATAAAATTCTGGGACAAGAGGCGCTTCAATTTACAACAGTATATGTGGATGATCTACTCATTACCTCAGACAACTGGGAAGATCATTGCAGAAGGATCGAACAAGTATTATTAAAATTAGCAGAAAATAACTTAAAACTAAAACTAGAAAAATCTAAGTTTATCGCAGATGAAGTACAATTTTTAGGTTTCAACCTATCAGAAAATGGAATAACACCATCACAGGAAAAAATAGGATCGATACAACTATTCCCAATGCCCAAGAACAAGAAGCAGTTACAGTCATTTTTAGGCACCTGCAATTATTATAGGAAATTTCAGAGCAATTACTCGGAACTAACTTCAAAATTTTCACACCAACTATCATCCAAAGACAAGTGGAAGTGGGGGACCAGAGCAGGACACCACCTTTCAACTAATAAAAGATAAATTTTTAGAATCGGTGATGCTATACCACTCCGACTTCAAGAGAGCTTTTTATATGAATTGCGACGCCAGTGACGTGAGTTTAGGATCAGTTATGTACCAGGAAGACGACGAAGGGAATCACCTTGTGATTAGCTTCGCAAGTTGGGTATTGAATAAATGTGAACGCAACTATCACATAAATGAGAAAGAGCTACTTAGCATAGTGTTTGCGTGCAATAAATTTAGAACATACGTTTTAGGTTACACACTAACGGTCAGAACAGACCACAAATCAATATCCTTTTTAAAGAACTCCAGACTAAGTCATGGGAGACTGACAAGATGGACACTAGCATTGCAGGAATACAACATTAATTGGGAGTACGTACCAGGAAGGAGTAACGTAGCAGCAGATGTGTTATCAAGAATCAATATACAAAATCAAACATTTGAAGGAGAAAAGGAGACAATAGCCAAAATATACCACATCATCAAAGACAAATCGGAATTAGCAGAGATTATTGACAAAATAAAATATCAACAGGAAAATGACAGAAAACTGAATAAAATTTGCCAAAGATTGAATGAACAAGATGACAGAATTACACCATACTACTGCATACACAATGATATATTATTCATCAAGGAGCGGCACAAATGTAACCAATGGAAGATAGTGATACCAAGGACGATCGAGAAGGAGATCACCATGGATTACCACATCTGGTATGGACATGTGGGGGCAGTGAAGGTAATAAGAGCATTGGAGGAGCACGTATACTTCAGAGACATTAATCGGAGAGTGCGCAAATACATTAAACATTGTCACCTATGCCAACTAGTGAAATGGAATAACTACAGAAAGGAGGGGTTGATGATACCGATAACATCTTCTAAAAAATTAGAGAAAGTGTTTGTGGACATTTGCGGTCCATTACCAAGAAGTGGAGAACGACGCCAACATAAGTTTATTGTCATAATTTTTGACCACTATACTAAATTTACAAAACTTTATCCAATAAACCGAGCAACAACCAGAAAGCTTTTAGAAATAATTATTCAGAGGTACATACCAGAAGTGGGAACACCAAGATCAATAATAACGGATCACGTTACTCAGTTTAAAGGGAGGAGATGGAAGGAAACACTGTTGAATCATGGAGTAAAAACATTTAAGACATCGGTATACCACCCTAACAGCAACCCAGCTGAACGAGTTCTACGAGAAGTGGAAAGAATTCTGAGGACCTATTGCCATAAGCAACAGAGAAAGTGGGAAGAATACTTACCATCTGCAGAAGATTTCGTCAACTTGGCACATCATCAAGCAATAGACACCACCCCCATTCACAGCTATGTTTGAGAGGAGACCACCCAGAGAAATTACGGAGTTAATAAACTTTCCTCAAAGTGATGAATACAAATTTGACCGCATGAAATTTTATAACAAAACGGTAGAACAAGCAGAAAAGCTACGTAAGAAGTACAAGAAATTACAACCCAAACTAATCAAGTATAAAATCGGGGAGAAGGTATTGTTAAAAAACCGAGAACTCCCTAGTACAATCGAAGGAATTGCTAAAAAACTACTACTGCTCTATACTGGCCCGTATACAATAATCAAAGACAATCAGAACAACACTTATGAAATTCTCGACCCAATTTCTAAAAGCACAAAGGGGACTTACAACCAAGCATCGATAAAGAAATAATTCGAAGAAGAAGAATGTAACAATTGATAATTTCTTCAATACCAAGAAGGAATTTCTGAAATAATCAATTCTAGTAAGGCGGCAATATGTAACGGTACATATAACTCACCCAAAACCCAATGTAAAACAAACAGATTAAAAACTATCCAAAACAAAATAAACAACAAAAGAAGAACGTGTAAACAGGAACATAGAATGAATTATGATTAAACTAAGGGAATCAAATAAATTATAATTAATAAGTAATGTATTATAGAAGAAACGAAGATACGACTAAAGACAAGACAACGTAGACCCAAATACCCAATAGATCAGACAGTGAGAAGAAGATTACAACACCCATAACAAGAAGAAATTTATTAAGGAGGATAAAAGAATCAGTGCAAATAGGGAAAATAAAATAAAATCAGATACTAGAAGGAACTAATAATGACAAGAATAAAATAAACCATGAGAATATAAAGTACTGTTAATGATAAAGAGAACAGAAGTAATTTAAAAACTTGATTTAAAACCCTAAGCTGTGACTTGACACTGACATAAAACCATTAATAAACTAACTTCAATGACTTGACGGTACAACCAGAACTCAAAAGTAAAACATTGATAATAGAAAATAATAGGGAGAGTGAATATAAGAATTGTAAATGTATAAATTAGTAATGTATAAAAATGACAACTAGATAATGTCCAAAGGACTAGTAAAATTTGTAAATTAGAAATAAAATAATAAAAGACAACTATTAATCAACAATCAGGTTGAGATAGTAACCAAAAGAAAAATAACTATAAACAATAAAAATCAGCTTTAAGTAAACGTAAGGAATCAATGCAATATGTAAAAAACTAATCTAAGGTTTAACCATTGTTGGGGATCCAAGATAGGACATAACCTAAACTGGCCAACAAGTTTCCAATAGAATTGTAAAAAACAGTGACTGAAATGATCTTAAACTAAAATGTATTGGAGTGTAAGCAAACTAGTGACTATAAGGAGCATTCCATTTACAAAAGGTCATAATATAAAGGAACTTATGTACAGGATAAGTGTAAATTAACATGATCAAGAGTACAACATAGTATGGGTACCTTAAACAATAAAAATCACACATAAAACAATGATAAAAGAGTAGGGACTCAGTCCATGATATTAACTGAGACGTAATACTACTCATGTGAGACAAATCAATGTTTATTGCCATAAAATTAATAATAATGATGTAGATTATATGTAAACCATAGCCGATACTAGATGCAGGAAGTTTTAGATAAATGCCAACAAAATGTCAAAATGCAAGAGCAGAACTAAACACTGCCAAGCATTAACATTACTATAACAAAACTGATACAAGCTAAACCTAATCAAAAGATTGTAACAGTACGGAAAAGCCTGAATTCAGATTTATGGACAGTAGGTAGTAAATTATTGTATTTCAGTATTTTTGCACACACATACATGGGTAGGACAATTTTCCCTTTGTTTAAAGAAAACGACGCAGATTCAACAGAGCAGAACGATTCCAAGGCCAAGAGCAGACGTGCGAAACCGAACGCATTCAATGGCTGTATGAGTGAACACAGACTCTCAATATAAATTTTTCATTGGTCCACAATGCGGGGCATCATTAAAAAATATAATAATGACGTAATCACAATGACGTGAAACAGGGCGTTAGCCGTTCGAAACAAAAGAACAATGACGTCGATGCACTCACACATACGAAAAAATGTACATTACATCCGCCCAGTCTTCATACTACAGCCGAGGCGACAACACCTTGTAAAAGGTCGTCCGGCAGTTACTGCCAGCAAAGGTGTGAATTTCAACAAAATGTAACAATAACTTTAATTAGTGATCAAAAATGTAAAGCAGAGTTTAAATTCAGTGTTGTGACCACCAAAAATCTAATCAGTATGCAGTAAAACTTCGGAAAATCCAGGCCGGCGAAGAGGAGATTTCAAAGGGGCTACACCCCTTCAGAAACAGGAAAGTGCACCATTCCCTTTATTAATTACAATACGCATTTGAGCTCAACATGCATAAGTCAATTTAATTAAAATTGTATCTACTTTAAAGAAAAAATGAGTGTGTGTGTGTGTCTGAGTAAACGTAAAGCCGGCTATTCACCAGGTGACGCCATGAGGCGTTGGTTTGTGTTTCTTTGTTTTATTTTATAAAGAATAACTTGAAAATCTAAAAAAGTCAAACTGACAGAGCTGCAGCTTATTTTAAAATCTTTTGGAAATAAAACGAAATATATAAGGTAACAACGGAAGAATTATTAATAGTTAGTAGAGGCGGAAGTATGGACGCCATTTTGTTTTATTGAATATGCCAGTAGCCATTTTGATGTTTTCTAAAATAAATTATGCAAATTATGAAATAATAAAAACAACTGTTTATTTTACCACAAATGTCGTTAGTGTACATTATTTCTGGTAACCGTTCAGTCTCAGCCTTGCTTATAAGAACTCTGGACCCGAATAACAGAAAATACGTAAAGTTGGCAACACAATTATGGCGCCTGAATTAATGTGTCAACAAAGAAATGTTAACCTATCTCAACAGGTAAGTCACCAATGAATACATAATATTTATTACCGATTATTAGATTAGTTAACAAGATAAAGGTGAAATATCAAATAAGAAAAAATATAACACCCAAATATAGTCAGAGAAGGATGTAAATAAAATATAATAAGACAATACTAGCTAGTACTGATATAATCAGAAGTAGTAATGATTATTATGTGGGACGTATCAAAATAAGCTTGGAGGCGACTGCGGTATTGCCAAGTCGCTTCACTCCCCTCCCCCCCACCTTTGCCTACGCATACCAAGTGTAACGCGCGACAATGCTGTTGGGCGAGGGGCGGGGAAGAGCTGCTACTATTGCGTAACCTCGAAGCTTATAATGCTATGTCCCGTACTATAGTTCAGTATAAACAGGCCACAACAAATATGGGTTACAAACCCATAATATTATAAAACAACTAATAAACAATTAGCAAGGCAATAGACCAAGACTCCAGCCAAAGTAAATAAATTATTATGCATAATAGTTAAATAATGATGTAAAAAACTATTGTGCAGTGATGATAAGCTATCACAAAGAACAAAAGTGAAGAATAATAATGTAATAAATATAAGAATCCTTAATATAAGAAGGAATAAAGACATAGAAAAAATATTGAAGTAGGCCTAAACAAACAGTGACAATTTTAACGAATTACGCCTGAAACGTTAATGAGAAGGGGTGATAGTTGATAACTAAATAAAAATAAGTATTTATCAGAAAATGAACATTATAAATAGAATAAGGTAGAAAATAAGATATGTAAATAGTTCGTAAGAAATATTAAAAATTTATTTTGTTAATCCTTATCAAAACTATATGGTGTGGGTAACCGAAATACTCGTCAGAAAAAGACAAAAACGATTATAGTAATGAAAAAAGGATCAGTGTAGTTATAAATGAATTATTTAAATTATAAAAAAAATTAATTACAAGCCCGTGAGCATACAAAGGGGAACCAAAAAATCATATCCTCAAACCCAGTCAAATGACGCCAAAGCAGTGGCTATTTTGCTGAGTGATACCGAAAGTACACGAAAATTAAAACAATTACCCAATCAGGGGTCGTTATTAATTACTAGGTATGGGATCTCGACACAGGTAAGACCATCAGTTCATCTCAAGCTTCGATGCAGACTCCACGCTGGTCATCGTAACCAAAAAATACTGAATTGATAGCCGATAGCTGATGAAAGTATTCTAACCTCGAAACACGAAGTTGAGGTGAGGTCGGCTGTAGGCATAGTGACAGTTTTCTTTAACCAGTGATCTAATTCGGAGTACGTGTGCATAGGCAGTGAACGAGAATGAATTATTAAAAAATAATTCCATTCAAATAAAATTTTGTTAAATAGTGATATTCCAAGAACGACTTAGTTAATAAGTGACAATGACAAAATATTTTAAAAAAGTAATTTACTAATTAAGGAACGCTATCACTGAAATTAATTAATATAATTAAATCAATGATAACCCAACATAGATTGGAAAAATATTTTAATATTTGAACCAAACAATTGATAGTGAAATATTTAATCATCATCAAAAAACTTTAATTTTATAATTAATTCAATAGACTTGTCGAAATAAGAGACATTAAATAGTCAATGAGGAACTTAAAGGAAACCTTTGACCTGTAGTAGACTAAGCATTATATTGTGTTTGAACTTAAGATTATAACTAAATGTGGAATACTCCTCAACCCTAGGAGTGGGTAATGGCCAATGACCTGTTAATTTTGTTTGTATCCAATCTAAGAAGATAGATGATGAAATTTAACACTAGGTTACATTTATAACCGTATTGCACGGAGATGTTACCACAATTAAGGAAATATTAATTATTTAAAGTTAAGTAGGTCAGGTCACAATGAAACCAACTTAACCTAAAACTTCAATAATAATCACGTGTTCAATGTTTATGTTTTTTGTTAAAGAATTTAATAATGTTATCACTCTCTGAATACTAATGATAATAGTATTGCATTGTTTAAATTATGTGTATCTTGCAGTCTAAAAGAACCTGCTTTATTTATTAAATAAGGTAATGAAATGTTTAATGTCCTGAACGGCAAATAGTTCGATTCAGTCTGACAACCCTGAGATATAATAAATTTGAAGAGTCTATCAACACCATTGAAATTTAAAAGAAAGTGAATAATATTATTGTATCGTAATAATCATTAAAAATGAGTTCGGAAAATAAAAAATTAATTTATAACCAATACGAGAGTTTGACTATTATTTTAATAGAATAAGACATTGCAGCTTAGGTGAACGACATCCATGGTTGGTAGCAGTGGTGGCGGCAATAAATTGACTTGAATAATTCTAACTTTATTACTAGCAATACACATCAGCATGACTAGTAACCCACCGTCACAAGTAAGTATTTGTATAAACCAATACTTGTGTTTTCAATGAGAAAGCATACCAACCGGTTCATCGTAGCGACGAGGGAAGATCAAAATTCGAATATGAACTCAGCGAACTCGAGCAACAAAACAACCAAATTATTTTAAATGAAACAACATTCAACCGAATTCACAATAATAATAATAACATTATTTTATGACAAATTGACGACCAACGTTTGAGGCATTTAATTAGGTTAAATCTCGACCTAATTAATTATAAATAAAAAGACACGAGACCTCGTTCTATATGTCGATCCCAATGCGGGGCTTAATACACTCCCGTATAATTCGTTCTATAACAATATACATACAAAAAACCACAGCTACATCAACATAAAAAATAATCTTGAGATCCTACACTACTTGCCTATAAGTCGAAAACTCAACACAGCAGAACAATATGAAATATACGAGGGGGTACCAAAAAATAACAGGAATTTTTTTTTTAAAGCTATGTATTTAATTTTTTTTACAAAACAACCTTATCACCTTCAAAGTACTCTCCATTACGCTTAATACATTTGTCCAATCTGCGATCCCATTCCTGGAAACATTTTTCAAACTCGTCTGTTGTGATGGCCTACAGCTCCTGCCTAGTTTTTTTCTTTACCGCTTCCACGTCGTCAAAACGTTGTCCTTTCATGTCCCTCTTCATTCGCGGAAACAAGAAAAAATTGCACGGAGCGAGGTCAGGTGTGTAAGGCGTGGGGCAAGGGAGTCATGTTGTTTTTTGCTAAAAACTAGCGCAATGAAATGGACCCAAGGCACAAATTTTGCAGTAACCCTTCTCATCCCCAAATCTTCTGACAAAATTCACTGAACCGAGCTCCAAGTTATTCCAGATAACTTACTAATCTCTTCAATGGTCTGTCGCCGGTCTTCAAGCACGATTGCATGAACTTTTTCAACATTTTCATCAATTCTGGAAGTTGACGGATGTCCAGAACGAAGTTTGTCATCAATTGACATTTCACCTTCTTTGAAACGAGAAAACCATTGGTACACTTGAGTTTTTTCATAGCACTATCCTTGTAAGCTGTTTTCAACATCACAACAGTTTCTGCGGCGTTTTTCCCAAGCAGGAAGCAAAATTTCACAGCAGCGCGCGGTTCACTTAAATCCACCATGACAAAAAAGGAGGAGGAAGCGAAACTGCTTTTACAAAACGAATTACTGTGACCGGACACAACCTTCCCAGGCGACAACAATGACGGCACTGAACTCGGAACGAGTTGCGCTACACTCGCCTAGTGGGAGAAATACGTACTACGTAAGCTCCGCCAATCGCAGCGCTATTCCGGTTATTTTTGGGTACCCCCTCGTACAAACACTACACAACACAACCAAACAACATACTTAACGACCAATTACACTTTAAATCACACGCACTCTTTGACACAATTATGCACAAAACATACAATAATTCGGAATCCCGTGCCAACTCCCTTCCACTTCCACCCCCCCCCACACAACCTACCAACTAGAAAAAACGTTGAAAACCGTTACAAGTTCCAGACATTCTGTATCACACCTCGCTGAGGAAGGTGAACATCACGCCGAAACGCGTACGGGAAAAAAAACAAAGTAAGTTTTCACAAGTGAAAGTTTAGCAATTAATATTCATTAAGATGTACGATCTATTATATAAAATCAGTAGTAATAAAGAAAATTAAGCAGAGACAAACTGTCAGCACACTGCATAGTAAACCTCATGTATGGTAGATAATATTTTATTGAAAATAATCAAGTCTCATAAAGAAACAATTGTAAATAACAACCATTTCACAGTACAAGAACTCATGTGTTTTTAATGACAAAATACCAGAATAGGACCACATCACTAACAATAATATGTTAACCACAAGTTGGTAAGAGTAATCAATAACAAATAGAAAGTATGGACAACACTCTAAATAACCTGAGGGTATTATACAAAGATAAACTAATTCATGATGTTACAGACACCATGAACCTAACAGGAATTATTTTAATTATTTTTATAATTAAGGGTATAGAATCTTAGCTCACCACAACAAAAGACATTGTAGGAGCTAAATTCGACAGAAACCATATGAAATTGTAAATAAATACATAGTAAGAAATAGTTTAATAAAAAATTATTGTAATAAGAGATATGTAAAAATAAGGATCTTTGTTATTAATGGATGGAATTATATCATGAGGGGTGTTAAAACGTGCAGCATTGAAAAAGACAAATAATGGTGAAGCCATATATGAGTTTACTTGTGGTATAAGACTTATTGTCCATTAGAAACTATTTTAACGATTTTCAATAAGAAAGTTGGCGTCAGTTTTTTAATCTCCACACCAGCCACCCACGCCAATAATACAATTAAATTATCTTCTAAATGAGAGGGAGGATGACTTCGTGATGGAATAGCATCAATTTCCACCAATCACAGTGCGTAAAACGACCGAAGCCAGAGGTAGTGCAAATTGGAACAGCGAGTTTAAGCGTCATCTGAACGACACTTTTGGTCAGAGCTCGATGCGATACAGTTGACGAATTTCTACCGATCAAATTGCTGCCATTGTTACCCGGCATCCTGTGCGTCTAATGTCAACAAATGTCTAACCAAACTAGTGCAGTTAATAACATATTGTAATTTATAATCAAATGAAGTGAAATCAAGTTAAAAGTGATTAGGGAACTGCCTAGTGTATAATAATTGGCAATTCAGGGAAATAAAGGAAAGTATTGTGCAATTATTGTTACTTACATGTTATGGTATAATCCAACCAAGTAATTTGAACTAATGACACTTTTATGGATAATTCCATTAATCGAACACTAAAACTTTATTAACACTTTTTTATTGTACAGTTAAAAGGTAGATATAAGTTAAGTTTAAGACTGATTCAATTTGCTTAACCGATTAACCTAAAAAATAGCGAACTTATTCATACTAGATTTGTGTTATAATATTAAGAATTTACGATTACATAATGTAAGCACTCTCCTATTTAGAGATTTTATAATGATAATTAACGTTTATAGTTAGTATTTTGCAGTTTCAAAGAACCTACTTATTTAATTTTACTTAAAACGATTCTCGTCTACTAAGGTTTTATTGTAACAGGATGACACCCTAAGATTTGAGTTTTTCGAACCATATTAATTGATTATTAACCAAAGTTAAGGGAAGTGAATGTATTTAACTGTGATTCAGTATTAAGTAACGCTGAATAAATTATATTTGTTAACCATTAATGGAGCATTAATTCATTTCAATTTTATAATAACAATTTGATTCGTAGCGTACAGGTTATGCTTACTTGTGAAAATGTTGGCAGCACTTCTAGCCGCCAAAAGTGAAAAGATTTAACCATTATCTTTTTTATTCATAATCATGACTTTTTTAAATAGGTTAGCATGATTGACAACACAGCATTCAAGTAAGTAATTATTTGTAAGACTGACATGATTCTCCAATTATATTTTAACCTATTTAGAGTCGACGTCAAGTGAAGATTCATCGGACGATGCTCCGCAACGACATTAATTACTAATCAAATTACACCATACCACGACCTACTAGTAACCTACTGTTCAATTAGTGATGGTGTTTAAACAATTAACCAATAATAAATTAAATAAACAAATTCAAGAAGGAAGACAAGTCAACATTAATACAATTAAATAAATTAATTAATTAATAAATCGCAATAAATCCGAACACGAGACCCCATAAACTTAATAATATTATAATCCATAATATAATGCAACCAACGTGTGGCTTTTAACCCATACGATTTAGAAGATTACACAATGTGTAACTCTAATCCCATGATGTGGGTGGGATCTTTTCTTCACTCATTGTGTCCATGACTGCATATAGGCAATTTGGAGAAAAATTAAGCACGTGATGAAAAAGATATTTTGTGTTTTTTATGAAACCAACAGAATTTTTCAAATATCAAGTTCATTTTATGTGTACAAAAATGTATACAATGATTGTTCTTTAATCATGGGGTCCAAACCACTCTCCGTTCTCCAGCCATTACAGCCACTCCATCATACGTTTGAGGGATTAATTAATTTTTGTGCTGGTATTCCTCCAGAGTTTTGAATACTGGATAGGTTGTATAATTCTCACTGCTATCCGTAAAGTCAATAAATCTTCTTTTGAGATTTTTCAGGTTTTCCTATATACCACACTTTTCTGGACAACTGATTCTTACTTGTAATATGTTTTCATTCATTATTACGGCTACACAGACTATTTTCTTTACTTCATTGACTAATTGCTATGATTAATGAAATCATGCGTAATATGTACAACAGAATTAATCAAATCATTTTGAATTCATTTTATAACCAAGAAAACACAATGTAGTCTTTAACATGACTGTCCAACATTCTATCATAATTACTCAAACAAATTTGGGAATCAGTCCTAAGTAATTCCTGTGATTTGATGACTCAGCAGATTCACCATGAAAAGAAAGTTCATTTCAGTCACAGTCGCAGGAAACATCAATTAAGCAACAAAAATTTCCTCAGACTATTTCATTATATTTTTGTTTGTTGTTTTTGAACTGTTCGCTTAGCGGATATTTAGTTCTGGTTTGACCATACTGTTTAATAATGAGATGTGAGTTAATGTGAAATTATAAAAGTTATTATTCTGCAGATCAGATAAGTTATTTAATGACAAACATACAAATTATTCCATACTTTATTTCTTCTGAGAAAAGGACACAAAGTCAACTATGTAATTTTCTGTTCTTTTTATGTCTCTATAAGTAGAGATAATTTTTGTGGCTTGTTTTAAGCGCCACATGCATGTTTTTGTTTTCATTGTTAATGTAGGGATATCAGTATTGATTGCCCATTTGATACCATATTATATTTATCTATAAAATTCCTAGCACCATAGATTCCTAGTGCAAAGAAATTCCCAATAACACAAACATGATCGTTTGCACTTGAGAAAGATGGTGAAAAAACATGAGCAACAAACTCATGATTTACACAATCTCTGCTGCCTAAGAGTAGGAACAGACAAAGCAACCACCTAGGTACTTTAGGAATATATATCAACTGTGTCTGGGAATTGGAGTGTGAGTGGGTTATAAACAGTGCACTGTATGCAGTGTGATATCTAGCTACAGTTCATACTACAAGGTACTCAGTGTTCACCATTCTCCTCAAATACTTGGTGCAAAATCATATTTTATGCATTATTTTATTTGAATAACTGCAGTAAGTATTAAAAATATTTAAAATCTTAAAATGATTTAAGTTTAAAATCTAAGCATGCGTGTAACTGAAATTTCACCTATGAGGTTATACTTAATCTCAACTGTGTGTATTTTGACACAGCTCAGTTATTGCATCTTAGGGATTATAAGTTATGACTGTATCGCCATTTTTAGATTCGTCTGGCCCTGTGAGTTTTCTCCTATCAATTATTATATGTGCGTGTGAAGGCTATGTTTTTAATACGCTGACTTTTCTTGCAAAATTGTTGGCTTGGTTTTGTTCACAAGCTATTAGTTCCCTTAGTGAAAGTATTAACATAAAACATTTGTTAATTACTAAGAAACCAATAATTAACAAAATATACTTAAAACACCATAAAATCTACAAGATGATCTGTTAAAGGAAATTCAGGAATACATGCCTGAAATTTACATAAATTATACACACACTTTATATATAAAAATTGTTTATTTCTAATAATTTCTCAATATGGTTTTTGTGTGTGCCGCTTTGTTTTCATTGTAATCTGGAACAGAACAAAGTACAATAAACACACATACAAAATTAGCACACAAAATTAAACTACAAACTAATTTTTCTTACTATATGTTTCATAGTTATTTGGAATAATAATATGATAGTTTACGTGGAATAGTTTATATGATAATAAAAATTCAATAAGTACTTTTACATGGTTACAGATTTATGTATTCCTATTTTCCAGGAAATTTTTTCAACTAAATGATCTTTATCATCATGATGTATATCTATTATATCATAATTACAGTACCAGTTTTATTTAAATTTCTCAACCAAAAAAGCATGGTCAATAATACATTGAGCAAACATTAATTTTTAAAGTTTCCTATTAACATATATGTAAATGACTGGCAAGAAAAGTTCTGTGCTAGAACTGAAAACTAAAATAATATTCAGTGGAAGACTTCAAACTACACAGACTAAAGAAATCATGATAGCTGTAGCTTCTCAACTTATGCTGTCTTCTTTCATTCATAAGGTACACTACGAACAATTAGCAATACTCTACAGTTTTACGGTGTTTGACAATGCAGTTTTGTTGTAAATTCACAATATTCACCAGGTCACAAATCCTGATTTTTATCTCTTGTCAAAGATCCACTTGAAGGGAAAAATATATCAAGATATTCAAGCTATAAAATAAAATTCAATAAAGCAGTAAATCTAGTACTGTATTAAGTGTATGGTTTGAGAACAGAGCACATCTACTTTGAAAATATTTCCAACTTAAATCTATACAGCTTGCTTTTTTTTTTAAATATAAATAATTTCTCACTAATTTTTTTATCAGACCTAAAAATTTAAAACTTTCTCTTAAAATCACTGCTACTTATAATAAAACTTTGGCCTCATACTGTCTTCCTTCCATAGTACTCTGGAATTTTATACCTGTTTGCCAGGACACCTTTCTCTATTGTTCTATCCCAATCATGATATTATCTTATACACTCTCTCTTCTGTGAGCGTGATACACATCTGAATGGTAATTGTATTTGTAAAGTTCTGCACTCTCGAAAGACAAAACTGATTAATTCAAATTCTCCACATGCCCACATCTTTCATAATTCCACCATTTTGGCAAAGACATATTCTGACGCAACATCTTATTTTAGGCCTAGTGAAATATGGTATATTTTATACATTGCTCAATTGGTATTTTAATTTACGTTACAAATTATTTTAATTTATGAAAAGCTGTTATTTAAATATATGATTCTAACAGATTTCACAAAATAAGGAAGAAATATAATTATAAACAGAATTACCACTGTTGCACACCACTATAGAAAAATTATTCCGATTAGCGCTTTCACGCTTCTCAGCTCATCGTCAGATCAGCTAATCGGAATAATTTTTCTATAGTGATGTGCAACAGTGATAATTCTGTTTGTGATTATAACCACTAACACAACTTTCTTAATTAAAATTGGCATAATATTCTTTTAACTTGGAAAATGGATTTGTGATTCTTTCTAAATGTTTTTTGTTTTCATGTAATGGTGGAGGTCATTACAAATTGAGATGATATTCAGCAAATGAAGATAGAAACCTTACACAAATCTTCAGAGTTATATAAAACAGTGAGATGAATTATTTTAACTTATGAAAAGTTATTTAAATGCACGATTCCAACAAGCAATTATTTCTTTAACATTTTAATTCTTTAATAAAATGAATTGATAAAGTAAAAATTTTTTTGAGAAAACAGCAATCTGGACAGTGAATACCAGAATGATTCAAAACTTTGAAGCAAACAAAGACCATGTACTTAAGTATTAAGAACAGATGGAAAAAATTAATTAGATATAACGCCAAACAATAATATCCAATATCATTTACAGGTTATGGAATATAATGGTGGACATTTGCGTAGGCAATAAAATAAAATGGCGGGTGGTCAGGAAAGGATACTAGTTTGGTAGCCAAGAGGTCTATAAAGAGGCCATAATAATAGTCCTTTGCAAAATGGAGGTATGCCTTGGTTTAAGTACTGTGTGGTAGAATGAACTGAATGAAGAAGATCAGGATCTGGAGAGACAAATCACTGATGAATGATTGGGAACACATTCACTCAATAGTGGGCAGACAATAGTGATGGTAATGATGACTTTCTATCTTTATCTTTTTTACCCAGGGACACTTCTGCTTTTTAGGTTCTCGATGTCATGACTCCTCTATTATAGTATCTCTATGATTTGAACCATCATCTTTGCACAGGTAAAGTAGCAGTTTCTTGACTTTAATTCACAAAAGTGAGAAGATTTTATAGCTGAATTTCATATCAAAAATAGTGTATTTTAACACAAACTATAAGTTGCTTAAAACATTCTTGGAGCAACATTCTTAAATTAAAGTATAACAAGATTGAAACATGCGTTTTTAAAATATCTCCAGAAAGACTAATTTTCACAAGAATTGTCCAGAATTCAAAAGTATAATTAAAGCGATTCGTAATGACATAAGACTTACTACCTTTAATTTAAATAACAATTAATTAAGATAGAATATTTTGATGTCAGCGCTTTTCCAATTTATTTAAACTCAAACTTCGCATTGGCATACTCAAAAAACACGGAGACGCACAGAATTTATTAAATTTACTTTTTCTCATTTGTCCTGAGGGAAAACAGTACTCCAACCTTCAAGGTAGTCTCATCCCCCAGCCCCAGGAGTAGTTCCAAGTTACACCATGATCCACATCATCCATCACACAAATCATAAAATTACCATTTATTTAACACAAATAAATAAAGAAAGAACAAAAAGTTCCTTCAAACTTACATTTCAAATCATCAAACTGCTCAAAGGAAGGAAAGGCTGATGGCTTTTTGAAATGAGAAAGGCTTTTTGTTCAATTTAGTTCTTACAGTTTAAAACAAACGACAAATACAGATTACAATAATTACCTTCAAATCATTTTGTTTTTCTGCTTGTTCTTGACCAGGCTTCCATAGACTTAATATACTACTTTCTCCTGCTGTCAGCAATATTTCACTCTAAAAATAAATAATAAAACATGTTAATTGCACATGTCTACATTTTACACTGTGGAGCTTGCACTCAATTGCACTTAATTTCTTGCACTTTCTGAAAATCTTTTGTTTTCAGGTACTGTTGGAACTCATGTTGCAAATTTGACACATTCAGCAGCTGAAGATGGAAAGATGCTTCTAAAGTCTTTACAAAAATCTTTTAAGTAAAACAAACTGATATAGTGACACTAGTTTTTAAATCTATGATAATTTATTGTTTGATATAATTAACATTTAAAAAGAAGTACAGTTAAGTCCTCGATTAATGTTATAGTTATGTTATGGAAAACTGCGATCTTAATCAAAATAGTTTTCTCCATAAGGAAACACATAACTTTTATAGGTTAGGTTCCAGTATTTATGCTTGATATAGTCTAAGATTAATGTTAACACTTGGAATGTAAGAATCTTGTGCAGTTTTCTTTTTTTTTTTTATTAGTAGAATACATTATGCAAATGAAAGCATACAAATAAAACAAAAATGGATCTACTGGAAAAAATGTTATTTCTGCATATTTTTTAAAATAATTACGGAGTGTTGTCTGTTAGGTGGTTTTCTTAAATTTCTCTTTGTGACATTGCTAACAGTAGCTTAAGCCTTCTCTGACCACACTCTTTCTGCTTTAGAGTTCTGTTCTTGATTAGGATATTCTTCTACTAAGATATGTAATGTGTCATCAATGAGGTGGAATGCTGTACACATAACCTTTTGTAAGTATCTTCTCCGGCAGTCCTTCAGCTTCAGCTTCTTCAGGAATTTGCTCCAGCTTCTTCATTTGTTAGTTCCTCCATGTGTTAAGTAATTTCAGGAGTTAAATTTACAAAGCCTGCAGCTTAGAGCTATTTTAGTGTTTCCTTGTTCATGTTAGGAACAATACTGTTGAAGCCGGTGCCTGCAATAGTGTCTTTTATACAGCCTGAGCACACATTATGCCTAACCCTATTCATACACTGTTTGCTAACTTCTTTCCATGCAGATGCAATGTTATCAATTGCTTGATGAATATTAAATCTTTGCCAATATTCTCATAGAGTAGGCTTACCCTCTCCATCTGTGCTGTCAAAAGCTGGACAGCACACAACAGCTGTGCTGTCTGTGCTCTACAGGTATGGCATATATGGTCCATATGGCATAAACAATAGGCCTTGATGGACCATGATTGGTCTTGGTTATGACAAAGCTATTGTGTTAGGCAGGAGAAAAACAACGTTAAGGTTTTTATTTCCTAAGTCATTGAAATTGGATGGATGAGATGGTGCATTGTCTATAACAAGAAGAATTTTAAATTCTAAATTTTGCTTTGAACAATACTTCATCCATTCTGGTATAGAATGCACACTCAACCAGTATGTAAAAAGAGCACTAGTTACTCACACCTTTTTGTTTGAAGTATAAATGACAGGAAGATGTGTTTTAGAGTATCTCTTTAAGCCTTTTGGATTTGCTGAATGATGAACTAAAAGAGGTTTTATTTTATAGTTTCCTGAGGTATTTCCTCCTAACAACAACACCTGATCTTTGGTAGCTTAAAACCTGGCATGTTTTTCTTTCTGTGATATGTAGGTTCTAGAAAGCATCTGTTTCCAGAATATTTTTCAACAAGTGTTTGAACTGTGAAACAAAATTTTCAGCAGCTGTAGTGTCTGAACTTGCAGCCTCTTCTGCCACTGTAATGCTGTGGGAAGTGCAATGGATTCTGAATCACTGAAATCAGCCTCGACTTGTAGTAAATTGTTCTTCTTTTGAGCAACTTCCTTTCCTTAGCTTTGGTTTAAACAATAACTAAGCTTTACAGGCACGTTTCATTTATTCTCATCTTCTATCCAGAATGCTAGTAGTTTTTCCATATTTTCTACAATTTAATTGCATGTCCTGTTTACTTTAGTAGAGCTCGGTGATGAAACATTCAGAACACTCAACTTTATTTTGTTAGCACTGGAGCATATAGTTCGACCTGTTGTAGGAGTAAGGACCAACGTTTGTCCTATCAACACAGCTCTCTGTGCTGACTAAAAGCTACTGATCATTTTCATTTTGTCTGCAAACTAGTTGATCTTCTTGACTTTATCTCTACACCTGACCAAGCCATTTTAATGAATGAAATATGATACAATTACACTATACTGTACTGATGTACTATAAACAAATACTTTTATATACTATATATTTAATATTTATAAAGACTTTATCTTAAGATGTTTCTTCTTATTTGGAACATGTTTCGGGAAGCCTTGTGTTCCCATCTTCAGCCTTCCTGATTTTGAGCCTTGTGAGGTACTTGTGTGTTGGTTGGCTTTTGCTGTGGTTTCCTGTTGGCCTCTGGTGCTTTAAATTGGTATTATTGTGTGTGACTGTGGTGTATATATTAGTATTTGTGTATTTTCTATGCTGAGTGCTTTGAAAATTGTGTCGTGTTATGTATTCATTTGTATTTGTTCAGGTATTAGTTTGTTTTGTGTTTTATGTTTTATAAATTTGCAAATTTTCCCAAATGTTCATTATGGTGCCTTTGTGTGGTATGTGTTTTATTAGTGTCATGTTGGTTATGTCTGGGAATTCATGTCCAGTGTTTATTGCATGTGTGGCCAAATTAGATTGATATATTTCTGGTTTTTTGTATGCGTTAAGGTGTTCAAAATAACGTTTTTTTCAGCTGTTTTTTTGTTTGTCCTATGTAACATTTATTGCAATCTTGGCATTCAATTTTGTATATACCATTGGTTGTTGTATTATCTTTGTTGTGTGGGTTATTTAGTTTTTGTAAATTATTTTTATTAGTTTTATATGCTGTTTTAATGTCTGTGTTTTTAAATATTTTTGTTAGCGTTGTCATTTTATTATTTATGTATTTATGTGGCCCATTTTTTATTGTTGTTATTATTTATGTGTTGTTCATTTTTATTAATTCTTAATTGTTCAGTTTTTATTTTATATTTGATTTTATTTTCTATTTTCTTTACCGTATTTTTATTGTATCCATTTTCATAAGCAATTTGGTATATTATATTTCTTTCTTTGTCTGTTTCTTGTTTGTTTAAGGGTATTTTGTACATTCTGTTGAAAAGTAAATAGAATGCTGCCGTTTTATGTTGTGGTGGGTGGTCAGAATGGTTAGGTATAATGATGTTAGTAGAAGTTGGTTTTCTGTATATTGCATGCTGTAGGTGGTTCTTGTGATGGTTATGTCTAAATAGTTGATTTTGTTATGTTTCTCTTTTTCTTCTGTGAATTATATTTTTGGCTGTATGTTATTAATTTGTTTTAATATGTTATCTGCATTTGTGTTTTTGTTATTTGATACATATAGTCCATCATCTACATATCTTATCCATAATGCCATTTGGATCAAGTGAATAAAATATTTTGTATTTTGATGTACAAAAACTAAATAACCCACACAACAAAGATAATACAACAACCAATGGTATATACAAAATTGAATGCCAAGATTGCAATAAATGTTACATAGGACAAAAAAAAAGCTGAAAAAATGTTATTTTGAACACCTTTCAACACACAAGTACCTCACAAGGCTCAAAATCAGGAAGGCTGAAGATGGGAACACAAAGCTTCCCGAAACATGTTCCAAATAAGAAGAAACATCTTAAGGTAAAGTCTTTATAAACTGTGACGGTAGCGATATGCGAACATCTGCTCTCCGTTACCAGCGGCCGAGACGTGACCAACTACGTGCTCGGAGCGACCCAATCCGGCATCAGCAGCCGCCGAGACGTGACCAACTTCGTGTTCGGAGCTAGCCAATCAGCGATGCCGGTTAGTTAATAAAACCCGGGCCGGCAGAAAATTTTACGCACTCTTCATCGCCACGCCATCGGACGCACTTCATCTCCTCTCCTCTCTCGGACGACATAGAGGCGGAGTCAGCCGGAAGGAACAGCCGAAGAATAGAACCGCCGCCGTTCTTGCGTCTTCGCACTCCCGTTCCGCGCCAGCGATGGATTTCGCTGGGCCGGCAGCCGACTCTACAACCGGTGCCGAAAGAAGAGGAGGACTGCAGTACGCCACGATCAGCGGGCGCAGCCGCCGAACACCTCAGCGCGGCACGACCAACATCACAGTTCTCGCCACTCGGTCCTTTTTAGGGCCACCAAAATAACTAGAGTGTACGATTGGCGCCATTTGTCATGCAGCAAGCCTTTTGTCCGGTGACAAGTGGCGCCCAACGTGGGGCGACGATCATCTTGCGGATGCAAGATCCAGCCACGCCAGCGAGCTACCAGCCGGCACACCAATCAACATGGTGTCCAACAGACACCTCTACAACATCCGGAGAAGAGCAGTAGGCTGGGTACCGGAGAGCATTCAAGACCCGGGGGAGTTGTGACGGTAGCGATATGCGAACATCTGCTCTCCGTTACCAGCGGCCGAGACGTGACCAACTACGTGCTCGGAGCGACCCAATCCGGCATCAGCAGCCGCCGAGACGTGACCAACTTCGTGTTCGGAGCTAGCCAATCAGCGATGCCGGTTAGTTAATAAAACCCGGGCCGGCAGAAAATTTTACGCACTCTTCATCGCCACGCCATCGGACGCACTTCATCTCCTCTCCTCTCTCGGACGACATCGAGGCGGAGTACGCCACGATCAGCGGGCGCAGCCGCCGAACACCTCAGCGCGGCACGACCAACATCACAGTTCTCGCCACTCGGTCCTTTTTAGGGCCGAAAGAAGAGGAGGACTGCAGTACGCCACGATCAGCAGGCGCAGCCGCCGAACACCTCAGCGCGGCACGACCAACATCACAGTTCTCGCCACTCGGTCCTTTTTAGGGCCACCAAAATAACTAGAGTGTACGATTGGCGCCATTTGTCATGTGGCAAGCCTTTTGTCCGGTGACAAAATATTAAATATATTTTATACATCAAGAAACAGACTGTAGCAAAAAGTGTTCGAATTTTATATACTAATAACACATGACTGAAAACCTTGACACACAGCAGACAAAGCTATACTGAGTTGTGTGGAATGTGTCTAGTGACACCTTGCTTTCCTCTTCCTTAGTAAAGTTCATGGTGGTGCCAAGATCAAAGTGCAAACGATGTAGTAGCAAAAGATATGGAACTTTAAACATGGCATGGTCATAAATTTATGTATAACATTATAATGGAATGACATAAAGGCGATCAATGTTGAGCAAGGACTTACCATACTTCAAACTCTATTATTCAATAATATCAAATAGGCCTAGTATTAGTTAGTTTCTGAATGTATTTCATACTAGATCCAGTCTACATAATGTTGCTATATTATTTTTAGCATAACAAAAAATAATAGTTATGTTTCTCCAGGAAGAAAAAAGATTTCAATACTTTCTAAAACACCTGTGAATACAATTTATAGAAAAACAATACAATTTATAGAAAGACAATGTATTAAAGACACTAACTGAAGCAGTACTAGTAGTGAGTAAAATAAGTAAAATAGGATATTTTAGTATATACACAAATATATCCCCATCAGAGTACTTTTCCTCCATTTATTGACTGAGCTTGCATTGACTATATGTGGAGCCTCTGACTTGGTTACACTGGCATTTTGCCCCTTTATAGCTATAATTCCCTCTCCACCTACACCTCAACCTAAACCCCATCTCTACATTTCATCAGAAGATCCTCACCACAGGAGAGCCAATGCGTTTTGTTAACAACTGTTTACTAATACACTTTTATTTGTATATTTATGTAACACTAATATTACTTAATTTAATGACTTAATAAAATATTAGTACTTAATTACTTAACGCAATACTTACACATGGGTCATACCAACAACATCGCACAATTTGTTTGTTTCCTATAAACTGTGATACGGGTTTCAATTTATTCTCTTGCAGTTTTAAAGACCTCAAACAATCCCTTCTAAGAAAAAAGTCAGATATTTTAATCATTTAATCTAATACCAAAATATATAGGAAGTTATAAAATGTGTAATCAATTTTACATAGAAATTATTTACTTATTCAACAGACAACTGATTTAACACTTACCCTTTCCTTTTATTGGAGCCCACAAGAAATAATAACTCGTCTGAATCCTTCAGAGAGTGAATTCCAGCAACATATAATGATTCTGCATCCATCTGAAGCATCAATAAAATAAAAATACAAAAACTTGTATATAATATAATTTCATCATCCATGTGATGTACTTACATCATGAAATTTGTCCATGGATAAAACTGTATGGAATACAATATGCAAATAGTATACACATCATTGTGACACTACATAAAATCCCCCACTACAAGAAGATACAGGGAAAGAAAAGTATTCAGAAAGAAAACTGTGGATGTGAGGTGTCTACCTGAACAGAAACCAATGAGGACCAAGAGGATGTTACTGGAAAGAGAATGAGCAAGAGAATTAAGGAATACTGGCAAGGGAGGAAAGTGAAGGCAGTTTTGTCATCGCAGCCCTTTCTCATTGATGGCTGAAATGAAAAAGGAAGACAGAAGGTGATATATGTACCTGTGACACTTGGCCATCTTGTGTGTAATATGTGGTGCCTTTAATAAGCGGTATTTCATGTGATCTCTTGGAGAGTGCTTCCATGAAGTTTTACTGCAGTAAACAAACATTCCTTAAATGTGCCATACACTGAACCAGGTCAAATCACATTTAAGGAATGATTAAAAATATGACTACATCTACATAACACACTCACAATGTAATGCTGCTAAATTTACAGTCAATTAAAATAATATCACTATGTTCTGAATTTGAACTTACATGAGCACACGATGCAATTTTCTCTCTCATAAAGTCATGAGACATGGCATCATCCTGATTCCATATTTTGACATCATGTGTGTGGGTGATACAAGATAAATACCACTGCTGTTTTTCTCTTTCATGCCAATTTATTTTCTCCTGGAAATAATAATAAGTTATTTATTACACATTATGTCTTCCATCAGTTCTCAACTAGCCTCAAAACTTCTTCAGTTTTTATATAAAACTTAACAAATAAATTATATTTACTAGTATGTTCCTTGAGCTGCAGAACGTGCTCACTACTTTATACAAAGTAAATTTATTACTACATACATTTCAATATTACATAATTTTACAATCGTGAAAAAATTACAAAAATCCCAATTTCCATATTATTTCTTTAGTAAGATAACAATTTTACAGCACACAATCATACAATAACCACTAAAAATTCGAAGCTTTTGGATTTGGGTTACAATTCCTTTTAGTCTAATACAATGCTGGAGTTTCCATTTTTTTTTTCAAATTTTCATTATCTATTATGGGTCCTGGGGTTCTTAAATTTTTAAATTTTAGATATTGGTTTAAAATTCTCTTGAATTTGATACCTCACATGATTTCTTGCGATTTTATCAACATTTTCACCACATTTTGGGCCCTGAAAATGTGTAAATTTTCAAAAATAAATACAAAATTTAGATTGTGATTTAAATCCCCTTTTATGTCATACCCCCACATGGGATTTTGTGATTTTTAACAATTTTGACTCACCGTCCTTTTTTGGGGGTGATTGATCTCAAAAACAAGGTTCTGTACGGTAAAGTGTGGACATGTGTGCCAAGTTTTAAGAAAATCGGTTGATGCGTTCAAAAGTTATCATGAAACATACACCAATTAGTTAGACAGACAGACAGATAAATTCCAAACGGTTTTTGTTTTTGTTTACTGTTTAAAGAAAAAAAGCCATGGTTAGAAACAGTATAACTTTTACTGTGTACTTATATATGTTAGAACATGTAACATTTAAAATAAAGAACGTAACATTTTTTAAGAAAACAACAGAAAATGTGAAGTGCACAATTATACCTGAATCGTAAGATTAAAATAAAAACAAACAAACAAAAACAACGTATTAACAAATGAAAACAGGATTTGTAATTCGTTAGGTGGCCAATACTCTTTTATGTTGTTCAGTGAAATATCAAAAACTTCACTGCAAGTGAATTTTGTGGGAAATACAAAAAAAGGACACATGTATAGCACCCTGCCTTACTTCGAGTTTTTTTTTAATGTGGTTTTTACAAAAATAATTATTGTTTTACAGGCATATTTGTTTCCATGTGTACTTTTAGTTTGCACAATAACCTAACAATGTCAACATTTGGTGTCACAGCTATATTACTGATGGAAACATATTTTTGTAAAAAATATGACAATGAAAAATGATTGCAATCATCAAGAAGATATTTTGTAAGATACACAAATAGACTTTCTCGGTTTCTATTATGTAACAAAAATTATATTCAATACTCACTACATATTGATGCCAATAATCACACAATTGAAATACTGAAAGTGAGTGTGGGTACTGTTTTAGGAAAGTATTAATTTCTTTTAGTTATTAAAAATTTGTCTATTAACAACCATATTGTCATGTTTATTTAGTATATTTTTATAAAGGTTTTGCTCAAAAAAACTTGCAAATTTTTATTGCAGATACCCATAAAATTGGGTAAACTTAGAAGTTGCATGAGCGCTAAGCTAATGTTTTGTTTTTAATACATTTTTCGTTTATTTTGTGATTTTTATTTCATACAACAATAATGACAATCCACAGTATTAGTTGTTTTTTAAATAATAGATTTTTTTCATTTTAGTCTCCGGTTTTAATGACAACTACAGGCATCTAGTGGCTCAAAAATTAAGTTATGTTATAAAAAGATGTGGAATACAAATATACACGTCATAATCTTTCCTAGTGTTACAAATACTGTAAACTGTTTACTTTTCTCATACATTTAAAACAATATGTAAGAGCATTCCTTATAAAACTTTGCAGAGCCAGATTTTTTTTTGTAATTTGAGAAAAAAAGTTATTTAAAACACTAGATAATCAGTTAAATTAACAATTTTGTTAAAAAATTATTATATAACAATATATTACATTTGGTACAACCAACATCTGGCTTAACAACAACAAAACACTCACACCTATGCATCCATCACATGTGCAAGAGGAGGAAAAAATGTATATATAGCCAGTGCGAAAATGGCAAAAACTGCCCAGATCTTTCGCACATACCAGTGGAAATAATGCTGGTCCCCAAAGAGTTGAACCATTCAATTTTAGAAACACATTAAATCCAAAAAACCTACGAAAATGCAAACATACTTACAACAGACGATTCAGTGTTCAATGAAAACAGTAGAGCATCGTCTTCAGTCTGCTGGCTAATATCATATATGTTTATAAGACCATCAGTTGAACCAGATGCCATTTTTGAAGTCTCACTTGGATGAAAAATGACCTAATTTATAAAACAATACAGTAAGTTAACTGTTTTAAGTTTTGCATAACACAAAGCAAAGAATGTTAAAAAATCAGGATTAAAGTAAGGTACACTATTTTAAAACATAATATTCACACACGTTCTCATAAACACACCATAAAAGTTTTGATATAGCTAACATTCATTTCGCTAATGAATATGACATACTTTACTTATGTATAACAAAACTAAATGTTTTCCACTTACAAACTTCTTACAAAGTACACACAGTATTATGAACCAACACAATAAATTTCCTTCAGGACTGTAATCAGGGATCTCTATTGCATAATATAACTAAACTGGTATACAACAAACCCCACTACTTTAGTTTTCCATTATTTTCCTGTTCACTCTGAATTTAATTGGGATCAGTAACGCCTATTGTCATAAAATTAATTAAGCTTTATAAAATACTCTGTTTATAAAGCTATTTAAAATAATGCAAATACCACTTTACATACTTTTAATTCCTTATATATACACCTACCTGAGTAATGTCATCTGTATGTGATTCCCAGTATCCACCCAACAAATCTGAACTTCTTGCATCCCAGAAAAGAAGAAATGCATCATCAGATAATTCTGTTCCACCACTAAGAAACCTACCATCACATGAAATATCAAAACTTAACAAGAATTTCTCACTGCCCTCCTCTGCATTTGTATCTGCAATTGGAAAACAAAACAGTTCACTTGCCGTAAAACCTAAGACCATAATCTTTCTTATCTTCAATACAAACAAACTGAGGTAAAACCAACAAACGAGATTAGTCCCATTACAAGCTATTGTTTTATGGTGAGACTTACTATATTTAATATACAAGATTCCTCGTCATTCAAGAAGCTATCAGGCAGATTGCATCTGAATCAGAATACAACAATCATCTAAATACAACTATTATATTAACGACTCGGAACAGAAAGTTTTTTATAAGTAAAAACATAAAGTTTTACCTTACAACCTGAACCGGTTTTCACCTTTAAAAGGCTTCTTCAGAGGTTGCCTCTGGTAGCGCTGTCCGTCCTGTTGTGGGCGATGGAATCGAATTTCGAAAGATCGATGTTGTGAGTGTGGGGTGAGATATGTTCGAATAATGCGTGCGATTTGACTTGTGTCTGTTCATTTAGGATGTCGTTTTTATTTGTTTTCGTGTGTTTATATATTTCCAATTGTTTTAGAGTACCTAGTTTTTGGCCTTTTGTGTGTACGTGTAGACTGTTCATGTTATTGTTGATGTTTTTGTATGTGTGGTTTGCTTCAATGAGGTAGTTTGCAAAGGTGGATTCTGTAGTGGAGTGGAGTGCCTTTGTGTGTTCAATGTATCTCTGTTTGAAGCTATGTAGAATTTGTTGCAATTTGAGCAATTTAGTTTGTAAACACCGGGTAGATCGAATTTGTTTTGTGCTTTGTGTGTGTGTTTTGATAGTGTGTGTTCTGTTTTGTTAGTAGTTTTGTAAGCGATTCTGTATCCTGCTTTTTTGAATTTGTGGGCTATTTTTTCAGTTTGTTTGTTGATGTATGTTAGTGTTATGAATTTGTTGTTTTCTGTCTTTGTCTGTTGTTTGTTTTGTGTAGGAGTTTATTGACTATTGTTCTGTCATATCTGTTAGATTCTGGTAGATATTTTATTGTGTTTAGTTCGTCTTTGTAGTCTTTTTCATCTAAGGGGATGTTGTTAAGTCTATGTATCATGGTTCTGAAGGCAGCTAGTTTGTGTTGTATTGGGTGATTGGAGGAGTTGTGTATTAGTGTGTCAGTTGTAGTTGGTTTTCAGTATATACTGAATTTGTGCCTGTGTTCATGTTTTGTGATGGAGAGGTCTAAGAAGTTTATGGTATTGTTGTGTTCGTATTCGGCAGTAAAGGTAATGTTTTTATGTATTTTGTTTATGTGCGTTAGTAACTGTTCACGTTGTCTTTTGTTTCCCCTGTATAGCATTAGAATGTCATCAACGTATCTGTGCCAATATAGTTTTTTATGTGAGTGTCTGTCATTTTTTGTGAGTATTTTTGTTTTTTCTAAGTGTTGGAGGAAGACTTCTGTTAGAATGCTGGATATGGGGGAGCCCATGGGTAGACCATCATTCTGTGTGTAATATTTATTGTTATAAGTAAAGTAGTTTTGTTTTGTGATAATGTTCAGAGTTTCTGTTATTTCGTTGATAAGTTCGTCTGGTGTGTTGTTCTGTTTGAGTTTGTTTTGTAAGATGGTGATTGTTTCAGAGATGGGAATTTTTGTGTACAGGTTTTTAATGTCAAAGGAGGCTAATGTGGCATTATGGGGGATGTGTATGTCTTTTATTTTTGTTACTAGGTCTGTGTTGTTTTTTACTGCAATGTCGTCGTCTAGTTGTGTGTGTTGTCTGATAATTTTGTCTAGATGTTTTGCGAGTTTGTGTGCAGGGGCATTACGGTAGTTGATAATGGGGTGGATTGGAATATCTTCTTTAATGGATTTTGGGAAGCACTTGGAGGGTAGGGGCTGATGGCCGGATTTGTTTCATGTAGGGCTTTTGTTTGTGTGTCATTATGTGTTTGGCTATGTTGACTAATTGTTTTACTGTGTTTTGGTATCTGTCGGTGGGGTCGTGTTTTAGTTCTGTGATGTTGTTCTGTTCCATGAAGTTTTGTACTTTTTTGTGTAGGTTGTCTGTGGGGATTGTTACAGTCGTGTTGCCTTTGTCTGCTTTTACAAATGTGATGTTGTGTTTGTGTCCCTTTTCCCTCAGTTTGATGGCTGTGTGTATTTCTGAGTTGTGGTTCTTGTTGTCTGGTGTCTTATGTGCTCCTATTATATTGTTTATATTATGTCTTAGTGTGTCTTGATGTTCTGGTGCTGTGTTTTGTATATTTGTTTCAGTGTCAAATATGAGTTTTGTTAGTGTTTGGTTGTTTTGTTTGTAATGTATGTTATGTTTTAGGCCTTTATCAAGGAGTGTTTGTTCGTTTTTAGTGATTGTGACGTTCGTGAGGTTTACTGTACGTGGGTAGAATTTGTGTGAGGGAATTATATTTGTGTTGATTGGTGTCTTTTTTGTCTATTCATTTGTGTGATGTATTAGTTCAGTCATGTAATTGTGTCCGTATATGTTGGCGATCTGTAGGTTAGTGCTTTGCGGTTGAGAGCGTCTTTTTTCATATATAACTGTTTTATGGATTCTTTTATGTATGTCCTTTGTGTTATTTGAGCGGCCTGACTGTTGTGTTTGATTTTGATTTGTGCGTATTTTGGTGTTATTGATTTGTTGAGGCATGTTTTGTTGAATGTTATGTGAGCAACGATCTTTCTAACCTTCAATATTGTGAATTTGTATGTTTGGACTGTAGCCCGTCTTGCTGAGTTAAATTCTTGGATTTCATTGTCCACGACGTGTCCCTCAACTATTATATTAACGACTCAGAACACAAAGTTTTTTATAAGTAACCACCTCATTGAAGCAAACCACACATACAAAAACATCGACAATAACATGAACAGTCTACACGTACACACAAAAGGCCAAAAACTAGACACTCTAGAACAATTGGAAATATACAAACACACGAAAACAAATAAAAACAACATCCTAAACGAACAGACACAATTCAAATCGCACGCATTATTCGAACATATCTCACCCCACACACACAAGATCGATCTTCTGAAATTCGATTCCATTGCCCACAACAGGACGGACAGTGCTACCAGCGGCAACCTCTGAAGAAGCCTTTTAAAGGTGAAAACCGGTTCAGGTTGTAAGGTAAAACTTTATGTTTTTACTTATAAAAAACTTTCTGTTCCGAGTCGTTAATATAATAGTTGTATTTAATTAAGTAACGGACACGTCATGGACAACGAAATCCAATAACAATCATCATTCACACTCGTAGGTTTTTTGTACGTTTACAGCTTCACCCAATTATAATAATCAAATTTTTTATATGTTACTATAAAATTATCATTTACTCTTTCAGATAATATCGGTCAAAAGTGTTACTCGCTTTGAAACACTGACTTACCAAAATTTACTAACAACATCACAACATAAACAACTTAAAACCTGAGTCAATAATTCTACACACACATGCACATGCACATGCACGTGTACAAGTAACAGTAATACTACAAGTACTGCATGATTATGAGTAATGTTCATACCATAAACATATTCATGTTCGGTTGGTTATAACTGCATATAAGGAGAATAAAATATTTCTCTAAATATGTTTTTCTAAAATTTAAATTGAGTAAACCTCATAATAACAAATAAGAAATGGTGAGAAATACAAAGAATACTAGAAAGGATACCAGTATGTACAAGTAACAAACATAACATCTGTAATTGTGTGTCAAATAATTCAGAAGTAAAGTGTGTTTAATTATAACAAATAGTACCAGCATGCAGAATACATAATACAGAAATACTGCTGTATAATATTTAAGTACTGAAAGAGCTGAAGACAGTAGGATTCAAAAATAAATAAACCTATTGAAATGAACAACCTGCAATGAACCAATCTGTGCCAGTCTGATTATCACTGCTTTTTTGATACGTCACAAAAAATATGGGCAAATCAGGCCAAACTACCCTACAGCATTACAAAAGAGAAAGAGGAAAATAACCTTTGTTCTACTGTTAACAAATGAACAATTAATGACAGCCCTATTGTCTGCATTTGCAAGCATACGTACGTTTGTTAACTAGACAGAACATAACAATTTTAAAAAATATTTGCAGGACAGAATTTGTATTGACAAAATCACTTGGTGTGAGAAGCGACTACCTAAAATTTAAATAGGTCAATACAAAGCCCACAAACGTGAAAAACAAGATGCAAGGGTAAATACTCATGTCTGAGGAATCTGTCTGTTACGCCACTGTATGAAAACAAGATACTGTGGCTACCTAGGGCAAGGAACAAACAATGAGAATACAGAAGAGAAATGAGAAATTTAAAACTATTTTGGAAAAGGCAGCATTGAGTTATAGAATTGAAGAATAGATTAGAAAATGTTATAAATCAAATTATATCATATTTATGTAACTGTATTTTACAAATACACGATAACAGTAATTATTGTGTTTACTATCGGGCGCCATGTTGGGAATTACCAACAATTGATATTTCATTTACTTTACGGGCCAAGTTTCGTGTTAAGTGAACGAGGTTGTAGAACGGGAAGTGTTATCTGAAATAAATACTCTGAAATGGTTATAAAAAGAAAACTTATTATTAACAGAAGATTACATATATTTTGGACTCGACCATGCACCAAACACGCCTCGGGGCGTAGTCCTACATATCATGAAATACACAAACATATTTAATATTGAACTTTGTAATTAATCTAAACATATAATAAGCATATAGTAAACAAATTTAAGATATTTATATATGTATGTATACACAACCCAGCATTTATTTACGTCACTCTCTATCTTTCACTCTCTCTCTCTCACTCTGGTACAATTCTTTTTATTTTATCGAGCTCATTGTAACTAAAGTATCGAAATATGAATTGGTCATTTCTTTGAATGATAAGTTTTGAATGAATTTATTGAATTTACTGTGAAATTTTTATGTTGGTCATTTCTTTGAAATAAAATATATATAATGCTGGAACGTTCTCACCAAATTGCCATCTGCTGTTTTACGAACTTCGCGCACCGCGAGTTCGTCGATTTTTACCGGTCACATTTTGAAGTTGTAGATTAAACTCAGCACTGTATCTAAGTAGTTATTTAACCACTTTTAGTGGTATGGAAGTTAAAATTCACTATTCGTGAACGATTTGTCGGCCAGCTGCGATCACTGTTCCCTGTTGAAATGGCACAGAGTCTTTGTTTCATATTTCCGAGGTGGGGTGAATCTACGTCACTCGCCTTTTGTCTGTTTGTTGACAAAAACAAATTCCTGGCCGCTGACGTCATTAAGGATCGGCGCTTTTATCGCATTAAATGACATACTGTTTTTTGTGAGGCTTCACGTTTTTTTGCTCTGAAACCGTCCGAATCCTGGCAAATATTATATAGTCCACTCACGATATATTCATAAAAGTTATTAAATGTTTGTCTAATTTTGACCAAATGAAGGAATACAATATTTATGGTTTTTTATACCATATTTAGGGTAATTACAAATTGTACCATAATTGTACCATTACAAACCCCCTCAATGAAAGATTTTGTGTCGAAGCATAAAAACTTTCATTGACCCTTTCATACTTCCTAAAGGGATCAGCCAGGATAGGTCACCACAACCCCCTTACAATTTTATATAAAAAAAAATAATAACACCCTTGGTCTGATGATGATGACAGTACCTACATGACCTTACTGGACTTCTCCTTCGAGATCCCAACACCATAAGGCCACTTAGGCTCGTAACGCCCCTGCTCTGACGCGCTGGCCAGCTCAGGACCGCTGTCATATCACCAAACACTGAAACAATAAATGATAAATATTAAAATAGTGGCTTGGTAAATTACTCTACCCTTAACTGATCTGGTTCCCCTTAGCTAGGTGCTGGTTTGTGCTAATAAGCACTGGGTTTGCTTGATATAGTTATAATACTAAGATATAATAATAAAAATTATACTACTAAAAACGTTTTAACTCCCAAGAATTATAAAGAATTTCCTTTCGCAATATGGACAACCCTGAATTTATAAATTGTTTCAATTTCTATCGATAATATTTATCTCTCTTTCCATTTTATAATTAGTGTAATTATAAAAGAAACATATTGATATAAAAAGACGTAAAGTATAATTGAAAATATGAAAATTCCACTACAAATCTCCCAAACATGGAGAAAAACAAATTATAGAAAAACAAAATAATTACTAAATCTGTATTGTATTATTTATTCAAAAAACTTAATGAATGGTTAAATTAAAATTATTATTATTCTTATTATTATTATTATTATTATTAACAGGTAAAATTCCTTTGTACACATTATTTCCATATATCATGTTAAAATTTCATAACCTAAATACATAATACCTTTTACATAATAATACATATTGATACATTTAATACATTGAAATAACTTATTCATTTTTAATCTTGATTAAGATTTGCATTAAAATTACATTTAAAATATAAAATTTACAATTTCAATTAATTAATTAATTAATTAGACATCAATTTATTTATTATAATTATAAATTTATTTCAAATTTATTATATTTTTATTATTATTATTATAATATCATTCATTTTTCATTCCTTTCTACTCTGAATTTTCTACCTACCTAACTACCTAACCTTTCACCTTCTAATCATTTTTTAGTCTGGGTAACTCCTATATTCACTATACTTTTACTTATTATAATCTTACTCACCTTCTTCTAACTAACCACCAAATTTACCTATCATGACACCAATATCTCAATTATAAACACCTTTACTAATTTCATTTA
The DNA here is from genome assembly GCA_034769895.1 of Magicicada septendecula. Taxonomy (NCBI): domain Eukaryota; kingdom Metazoa; phylum Arthropoda; class Insecta; order Hemiptera; family Cicadidae; genus Magicicada; species Magicicada septendecula. The sequence continues at coordinate 183,997,177 of CM068371.1, read as the reverse complement.
AATCCTATGGCACTGCTCGTCTTTGTACAGAGATGGGTGTTCCCTAACTGGCTATATACATTCATAATATTTTGCCCTTCCAAAAATTCGGCAAACACTCCCTAAAACTACGCTATTACCTGCCACAATACTATTGGTTGGCTACTCCTTATCACCTCACTCCCACTACAAAATATCATCAATAACAAATATATGTTTATACCTTTACTTTATTCACCTCTACAAATAATCACTAACTACTGTGTCCCTAAATATCTAATAATTCTCTTTGTATTATTTACTTCAAAATTCTTAACTATCTAACTCCATTTTCATTAATTAAACTCACCTGCATTTTATTTATACCCAGGCTCTATCCCTGTTTAAACATTTACCTCACTGTAATCATTAACTATTGTCTTATAAAATTCATCTCTCCCCTACTCATAACAATACTTCTCAAAATTCAAATATATATGTATTCTTATTTAAATATTATCATTCATAAGGAATTACCTTCATTACAGATTAATTAATAATTTGACTTCATTAAAAACTTTCTATTAATTAATAATTTACTTCTGTTATAAAGGTAGCACAATTTTCTTTTGTACTGTTTTAATTAAGTAATAAAGAATGATTACTCTTTAATGGTTATTCCATTATTTAAAAAATATTATTATTAAACATGTTAATTATTAAAATACATAATAATACATACTGGTGTACATAAAATATACCTGCAATAATATATCAAAATTACATAAATACATTGATACATAAATACATTTAATACAATGAAAAATATACACTCCAACTCACTATCTTGTTATTTATCAAACTCAGTCCATAGCAGTCCAATTCAATATCACTTTTCACATATATTTAATGTTCATTGCAAAATTGAAACACTCTACCCTCCATCGTTGAATAACATTCTTATCTTAGGTCTATTTAATTTATTATTTAATAAATAAATTTTATGATTAGCAATATCATATTCATCTTCATTTATAAAACTGTTATCAAACAAATATTTCAAGTCACGATCGAGTAGGGTTCCGTTTATCTCAGTAATATCATATGTCATTAATTGGTTATTTATTTTATAATTATCCTCATAATTTTCTACCACAGGTAAGTACTTAATACCATTATTCTCATTTATTGTTATCTCAATTTCATTGCTATTATAAGGTAAGTATTAATTATTTTCATCTACCTTATCTAACCCTAACCTTTCTACCAATTGTCTGTATTTTCTATTTACTTTAAAAAATTTTATAACTTTCTTTTTCTCACAATATCTCTCTACACTTTCTCTCTTAATACATTTCTCTCCATAACACCAAAATACACTCTCTCTCTCCAAATATGCAGGGGTCCCTATCTTAAAATTATTGCACCACTTATTAGGTACACAAAAACACCAAGAAACTTTATTTGTAGACCTATCGTCTCCCAAATATAAATCGAAGGAACTCTTGTCCTTATAAAAAATACGTGAAGACTTTTCTTCACCCCCTAACACAACATCAAAAGAAAATTCTACCCCCTGCATCCCTTGTACAAAAATACTTTCTCCAAACTCTCTTTCTGACTCAATACATTCAAACACTTCATTATCACTCATAATACTTTCATTATCGTTTTCTAACACCACATTCTTACTACCTGTAATATTCTTACTATCTGTAAATTCATTATTTGAGTTATCACTGTTGTTTACGTTATTCAGTACTTCATTTTTCTGGGTACTATTTAACTTCTGGGTTTCTAATTGATTTAAATTCTCGTCTAGTTTTTTGATTACCTTGTCACATTTCTTAATCAGATTATCATGACCTATTTTCATCTCATTCTGTAATTCTTTGAAATTAATTTTAATTTTATCATTTTGCTCATCAAATTTGTTATTAAAACTACTTTGAATCTCTTTAATTTCGCTTTTTTGAACATCGAATTTAAAATTCATCTCTTTAAAATTGCTACACATCATGTTATATAGACATGTTAACATTTCGTCTGTTTTGTTTTCATGAAGTGAGATGGAGGTTACTTTTTCTGTCTCTGCATTCTCGGTCGCACTCGCCTCGCCAACCTGACTAATTGGGGTTAATTGAACATCCATTTCACTCATAACTATTTCGTCAGAGAGGCTGACTTTTTCAGTTTTATCTTCATTAGTATTCATATTTGCAATTTATAATACAGTCATGCATCCAAAAGTATAACCTAACTTCGTAAAATTTGGTTATGTTTACGTCATTTCTATATTACCTCACATAACTCTTTCCATTCTCCTCACAGGCTTACTCTATATAAAATTATATTATATAGAGTCCCTGTTCGCAGGCGACCATCTGTTATAAATCAAATTATATCATATTTATGTAACTGTATTTTACAAATACACGATAACAGTAATTATTGTGTTTACTATTGGGCGCCATGTTGGGAATTACCAACAATTGATATTTCATTTACTTTACGGGCCAAGTTTCGTGTTAAGTGAACGAGGTTGTAGAACGGGAAGTGTTATCTGAAATAAATACTCTGAAATGGTTATAAAAAGAAAACTTATTATTAACAGAAGATTACATATATTTTGGACTCGACCATGCACCAAACACGCCTCGGGGCGTAGTCCTACATATCATGAAATACACAAACATATTTAATATTGAACTTTGTAATTAATCTAAACATATAATAAGCATATAGTAAACAAATTTAAGATATTTATATATGTATGTATACACAACCCAGCATTTATTTACGTCACTCTCTATCTTTCACTCTCTCTCTCTCACTCTGGTACAATTCTTTTTATTTTATCGAGCTCATTGTAACTAAAGTATCGAAATATGAATTGGTCATTTCTTTGAATGATAAGTTTTGAATGAATTTATTGAATTTACTGTGAAATTTTTATGTTGGTCATTTCTTTGAAATAAAATATATATAATGCTGGAACGTTCTCACCAAATTGCCATCTGCTGTTTTACGAACTTCGCGCACCGCGAGTTCGTCGATTTTTACCGGTCACATTTTGAAGTTGTAGATTAAACTCAGCACTGTATCTAAGTAGTTATTTAACCACTTTTAGTGGTATGGAAGTTAAAATTCACTATTCGTGAACGATTTGTCGGCCAGCTGCGATCACTGTTCCCTGTTGAAATGACACAGAGTCTTTGTTTCATATTTCCGAGGTGGGGTGAATCTACGTCACTCGCCTTTTGTCTGTTTGTTGACAGCATCGTGTTGTTGACAAAAACAAATTCCTGGCCGCTGACGTCATTAAGGATCGGCGCTTTTATCGCATTAAATGACATACTGTTTTTTGTGAGGCTTCACGTTTTTTGCTCTGAAACCGTCCGAATCCTGGCAAATATTATATGGTCCACTCACGATATATTCATAAAGGTTATTAAATGTTTGTCTAATTTTGACCAAATGAAGGAATACAATATTTATGGTTTTTTATACCATATTTAGGGTAATTACAAATTGTACCATAATTGTACCATTACAAAAAGAAAAAGGTCAATATAGATTGTCTGAAATCTGCAAAAAGGAGACACAGGCAATCCACTTGGAACAGAAAGAAGCTATTGTCATAAGTACATATAAGAAAGGCAGTAAGGTGTCAAGGCATAGGTCTTAGAAAGTGTCAAGGCATAAGTCTGTTAAATGCTGAATATGATAAGTTGTTTTCTAAGATTCTGATTAATAGTATACAACAAATCAATGAAGCTGTTTTATTAGGTTTCCAAACAGCATATCGTATACTGATAACATTTTTGTATTAAAACAATTTAAAAAAATATGAGAAACTTCAACTGAAGCATGCTTATAGCATTTATAGATTATGAGAAAGCATTTAATATATGTCTGAGAAGTAAACGTAGAAATTATGGAGAGAAGAGTACACCAATACATATTATAATCTTAAGAAATATATTGTAACGGGACATTTTGGCTTATTTTTAGGGAAATAAATAAATTTGTATTTTGAATAAAAGTAAAGAGCATTTTTTGCAATGTAATAATAATAATAATTGGGGAAACGTAAACATAAATTGATGAGAAGGTAAATTTTGATGGTAACGACAGTGGTAGGACTGTTTTTAAATATTATTCATAAAATTATAATAACGCAGTAAACAACAAGCGAGAATGTGTCAAGGCCAGCTCCAATGACTTACAAACTGTAAACAAATTATGTAACAACATCGGACCATGTGACGTCAATGTATACGTCAGAGATCATCCCCGCTGTGGAATGTTAGGAGTGTTAGCCGAACTACTTCTGGCGTAGTGATACCAGAACCGAAAACAATGAAAAGTTGGTAAACAGTCACGGTCACTTTACAAAATAGTGCCGTTTGTCTCATCCCAGTCTAAATTCAACAATCGCGCGAGTGGTACACATAAAGTTCCGGAATGTAAAATGCGGGCCCGCAAAACAGCAAAATGTGATATAAAAGTAAAAAATATACATAAAATGTAAAATTTACGTGGATCCACAAAACGAACGTTAAATGAAGTGAGTAAAAATAAATAACAGTTGTGTTTTTCAATTAACAGTTTCGATATACCCGGAGAGTAGTACGCTAAAAATTTATGAAAAATGTGCAGAGTGAGGAAACAAAACATCTATGGAGAATGGACTGATTTTTGGGACACAATGGCAGATAAGTAAAAGCTTGAAAGATAACAAAAGAAGAAAGTTAAAATTTACACTCATTCAAATTTAAAGAAAAAAATAATGGCACCCTAAAATATAGGTTCAATCTAAAAATAGTGAGCTCACTAAAGATTTTTTTTAATTCTGTAAGTTATAAAAGAGTATATATGTGTGAGTGAAGCGCTGGTTTGTGTTCCTCTAGTAAATTTATTTTAAGAGCTTATTATTGTATTGTGAGTAAGTAAACTCGTATACGAGAGATTCAAGGTAGAAATAATTATTGTTCATTAACAAGTTTTGTCATTAACATGATTGTATTTTAAATGTATTAACCGGGATAAAGAGGGAGAAAAGAATAATTTGTTTATGATGAAATTGAAATACTTTAGTAACCAATAAAATTTAAACCATGGGGAACAAATAAAGTTTTCGTTATTTCAACAACCATTTCTGTTCTTTTTAGTTCGCCAAAAAAGGACCCGACTCTGGTAAGTACATATATTCTTGCAATTGTTAATCAGGCAAGATGGCGCCCGAAGAAATTTATAAAGTAAACAATGAGTAATGAAGTTTTAATTATAATGTGACATAAAAGTTATATCACAATTGGCGCCCGAACTGGGACTCGAAATGAAATGAAATGAGCGAGTCGGCTGGTGTGGGAGAACCAGGGGTTCATTCAACCCCAGTAAATCGAACAAAAGAATTCAGCCTAACTGAATCAGCTATAGATGACTCGGGCACTCTATCAACTCCAACCTCAAAGAAATGTAATAGCCAATTCGACAATGATATAATGAGTTTTTTACAAAAACAATTTCAAGTAATAAACAGTCGTTTTGATGTAAACGATATTAACATGAATGAACAGAAAAACGAAATCAAAGAAATTAAAAGTAGTTTCAGTGAGAAATTCGATGAACAGAATAGTAAATTTGATATTCAGAACAGTAAATTTGATGACATGAATAAAACGTCTGAATGAGATTGATGAACGTTTTAGTACATTTAAAGACCAACTAGTAGAATCAATAAATAGTAGTTGTGAGAAAAAGTTTGATGAGATGAATAAAAATTTAGAAGTTAAATTAAATCAAATACTGAATAAGAAGGTAGATGACAATGTTATAGTTATGACAAATGTTAATGATGATGAAATAGTGGAAGAGGTAGTGTTAGATAATGATGTTAATTACAATTCTGAGAGTATAGTGGGGGTAAAGAATAGTGGAGAAACATATAATGAGGTAAGTGGGAGTGAGAATTATAACAATATAAGTGAAAATATGATGTCAAAGAATAATGGAGTAAATATTGAGAGTACTGATGAAGTTTTAGGATGTAATAATGGAATATTAGTGTGTGTTGATGGGTTAAAGAGAGTGGGTGAAGAGAGTTATATTGTGGGTATGAAGCAGAGGGTAAATTTTTTCCGAGGTGTTAAGGGGGGTGAAGAAAAGTCTTCACGAAGGTATTGGGTAGAAAAGTGGTCTACTGATAATTGTTTTTTGAAGTTTTTTATTGTTCCTGGAGAAATCAGGAAATGTTTTAATGAGTTAGTACCCTCTGCATGGGATGAGAGAGAAAATGTGATATGGTGTTGTGATGAGAGAGAGAGAGATAGAGATTTTTGAAATAAATAGAGGTTATGACAGGTTAGTGCAGGTGTTAGATCTTGAGACAGATGAAAAAAGTAACTTACATTGTAAAAGAGAGATAGATGGATATTTTAATAATATCTTTATAAACGATAATAACTTACCTGATGTAATAGTAGAGGAATATAAAAATGATAAAATAACTTACCTGACGTTAAACAATAATACTAATGGAGACTGGACAAAAATAACTAATATTGATAAGGTTTATAAAATAATAAAAGGAAATAATCCTATAAATTATAATGGTAGAATGAAGGACATAGAGTTAATGGGTTATTATAATAATAATAATAACAAATTGTATGTGGATAACAATGATTTATGTTATAAAAATGTGATTATGTTGTATGATGATGGAGGTTGAATTAAGAAATCAGTGTATGAACATTTTAAGTATTGTAATTTATGGTAATGACCTGGCCAAATTATGAAATGAAGTGTGGAAAACTGAACAATTAATGACGAACAATTTGTAAATAATTGATAGCGAAATTAATTGTGGGTATTGTAAAATGTTATGTAAACAATATGTGTATATAGTAGAAATTGTTTTAATAATAATAATAATATTTTGACAGACTAAACAAATAATGAGAATAATTTTGAAGACAGTAATTAATGAATTGTAATTGTTTTGATAATAATTGAATATGTTGTGTTTTCAATAATTGATTTAATTAAAATAATTGGAGATGTTTAAATATTTTTGATTGATTTAAGATGTTATATAATGATGAATTTAAATTATTTTATGAGATCAAAATTTGTTAATAATTAATAAACGAATAAATGTTAAATTGTATTTAGTTTATGGAATAACATTGTTGTTAAATGTTTCAGAGGTTACGTGGAGGTATTGGTGTGTGGTGTGTATATTTTGTGTTTATGACAGTGTATGAGTCACACTGTAAGTATAAATTTTATAATGCCAGTTAAATAAAGTAAAACGTTCAATGTATAAATAGCAAATTTTAAATGAAATGATGATAACAAAGAAGAAATTTTGGAAAAGTTAATGGTATAGTAAATAATAAATATTTGATAATTAATTAATAGACGTTCAATTGCAATTAAAATATAATGTTGATAATTTTGTATGCAAATGTAAGGTGTGTAATTTCGATCAACCATAGATGTGAATTGTTTGATTTAATGGAATAACCGCCATGTTAATTATGAGTATATTGCATGTATTATGTTAAGTTAAAAGAAATCTTAAATATAACCAAACATATAAGAATTCACCGTCCGTGAATTGCAGTAGCGGTGTCAGCGTGAACCTTATATGTCTTTTGGTAGTTTCCCCACATTTCGGGCGGTCACGGTTTCACCAGGCCCTGGCCGTGGAATTATGTAAGTAGTTACAAAATTGGTGAATTTTGAAGTTGAACCAGGGGTGTAACAGGGGAAACTACATAACTATGGAACAGCGGCTATCGTCGAAGGTGTCGATAGTTCCGTATTTAAGGGTGTGTGAATCATTTAAGTAGGATTACTGGTGTCCTCGGACATCAGTAATACCTAATTTTTATGTAACGCTGAACCAAGAATGGTATCAGCAGCGTCGATACCTTATATATGTAACTTCAGTTCTTGGGGACGCAAATGGACGCCACAGTCCACCATCAGGAAACAATAGAGTGTGTGGTAAAGGAGCTGGCCGTTACAAGCCAGAGGCACAGATATAGCATCTGTGCATAAGGCAAACGCTCGATCCGGTTCATCCGGCGGGTGGTTACCTAATTGTAACTGGGTACAAGGGGGGATATTAGATAATGATGGAGAAGGAGGTTACTAAATTGCTAGTAATGAATTATTAATAATAAATGAAAATGAATTATGTTGGTGATGTAGAAGGTGTAGTTAATCTGAAGAGATAACTAAATAGTTTTGTTTTGATTTGAGAAATGGGTGCACTAGATGTTTCTTATATGATGTTTATTATGCCATATGATGTTTATTATGTCTTATTGTATTCATTGCATGTAGTATGTTAGGGATAAGGATTATAAAAATGGAATAATATTTTATAGAATAAGTTTTCAATGTGTTTAAAGATTTTAAATAAAAATGAAATAAATTTGAGATAGTTAAAATTTTCAATGGGTTGTAAAAGATAGAAGTTGGGTGATAGTAATTGTTTAAGTAAGACATTTGAGTCAGTCCAAGTTGAATACACATGGGTGTTAAAGAGAATAAGAGATGAAATACAAGTAATAGAGAATTTGAGTATAAGTGGAAACACAGTAGTAATGGGGAAAATATGTAGAGTATTGATTGATATATTGAGGTAATAAATAAGTGGAGATATTTTGTAGTAGTAATGATAGGGTAATTAGGTGATGGGAATTTTGTAAAGGGGGTGGTGTGATAGGGAGTCCGCAACGAAAAGCGTTGGGACGGGAAGGAACCGTTTAGCGCCGGAAAGGGTTACCTAGGGGGAGCCCGGGAACCAGATAAGGGAATGAGCTGGTAAGTGGGAATACACATCCTGAGTACAAAGGGGTAGAGAGTATTTTTTTTATATAAGGGCAGAATGATTCGATATGAGTTAAAGTAGTAAGTAGTTAGAGGTGCAGAAGGGTTAATAGATTTTTTGGTAGATGGGTGTCATACTAGTTAAAGATTTTGTAAGTGAGCGTTAGAGTCGTAAGAGGGGTAAGATTATGGGTAAATGCCAAGTTGATAAAGTGAATTATAATGAATAACTGAGAATCACCCAAATTAATAAAATGGAATAATAAATATGAAATGTTATGGTAAATGAAAAAAAAAAATTTATTTTTTTTGGGGAAATGAATTAATAAAAGTTCAATTGAGATTAAAATGTAATTTTTATAATTTTATATGCAAATTTTAAATGTAAAGTGTGTAATTTTTGGACAAACTTAAATGTGAATTGTTTATTTTTAATGTAATAACAACAATGTTTATTATGATGTACTTAGATGATTTTGTGTTAATTTGAGATATAGAATAGGGAGATGTTTAAGGACATAATGTGTTTAGATGTAGTTGATTTGGGTATGTTATGTATTCCTATATATGTTAGAGGTTCAGTGAAATCAAAACCAGTGCTTCTTAACACAAACCAGCACAGCTAGGGGGAAACAGATCAGTTAGGGATATGGTGTTGTATAAGGCCACTAGTTGATATCTGATTTGTTGTTTCAGAGTCTGGTGATGCTGTGGCGGCGGTCCTGAGCTGGCCAGTGCGTCAGAGCAGGGGCGTTAAGTATCTGTCTGACTTTATGGTGTTGGGATCTCGAGAGAGAAGTCCAGTAATGTCATTCAGGTGCGGTCACAGTCACTGGACCAAGGGTGAGTTAATTATATTTTTTTGTTGGTAAACCATCAAGGGGGTTGTGGCGACATATCCTGGCTGATCCCTTTAGCAAGTATGAGTGTGTCAATGAGAGTTTTTATGCTTCAGCATAAAACCTATCATTGACGGGGTATTGTAACGGGACATTTTCGCCTATTTTTAGGGAAATAAATAAATTTGTATTTTGAATAAAAGTAAAGAGAATTTTTTGCAATGTAATAATAATAATTGGGGAAACGTAAACATAAATTGATGAGAAGGTAAATTTTGATGGTAACGACAGTGGTAGGACTGTTTTTAAATATTATTCATAAAATTATAATAACGCAGTAAACAACAAGCGAGAATGTGTCAAGGTCAGCTCCAATGACTTACAAACTGTAAACAAATTATGTAACAACATCGGACCATGTGACGTCAATGTATATGTCAGAGACCATCCCCGCTGTGGAATGTTAGGAGTGTTAGCCGAACTACTTCTGGCGTAGTGATACCAGAACCGAAAACAATGAAAAGTTGGTAAACAGTCACGGTCACTTTACAAAATAGTGCCGTTTGTCTCATCCCAGTCTAAATTCAACACTCGCGCGAGTGGTACACATAAAGTTCCGGAATGTAAAATGCGGGCCCGCAAAACAGCAAAATGTGATATAAAAGTAAAAAATATACATAAAATGTAAAATTTACGTGGATCCACAAAACGAACGTTAAATGAAGTGAGTAAAAATAAATAACAGTTGTTTTTCAATTAACAGTTTCGATATACCCGGCGAGTAGTACGGTAAAAATTTACGAAAAATGTGCGGAGTGAGGAAACAAAACATCTACGGAGAATGGACTGATTTTTGGGACACAATGGCAGATAAGTAAAAGCTTGAAAGATAACAAAAGAAGAAAGTTAAAATTTACACTCATTCAAATTTAAAGAAAAAAATAATGGCACCCTAAAATATAGGTTCAATCTAAAAATAGTGAGCTCACTAAAGATTTTTTTTAATTCTGTAAGTTATAAAAGAGTATATATGTGTGAGTGAAGCACTGGTTTGTGTTCCCCTAGTAAATTTACTTTAAGAGCTTATTATTGTATTGTGAGTAAGTAAACTCGTATACGAGAGATTCAAGGTAGAAATAATTATTGTTCATTAACAAGTTTTGTCATTAACATGATTGTATTTTAAATGTATTAACCGGGGTAAAGAGGGAGAAAAGAATAATTTGTTTATGATGAAATTGAAATACTTTAGTAACCAATAAAATTTAAACCATGGGGAACAAATAAAGTTTTCGTTATTTCAACAACCATTTCTGTTCTTTTTAGTTCGCCAAAAAAGGACCCGACTCTGGTAAGTACATATATTCTTGCAATTGTTAATCAGGCAAGATGGCGCCCGAAGAAATTTATAAAGTAAACAATGAGTAATGAAGTTTTAATTATAATGTGACACAAAAGTTATATCACAATATGTCAGGATATTAGATAAACAAATTTTTTTATGGATCCCTTGCTTAGAGATAGTCGAATGATAATATCAAGCAGTGAAGAGATGCTTTAACATGTACTATTTGAGTTGAATAGGGTTATAAAGAATATAACTTTATATCTTCCAGTGAAACAGGGTACTGTATACGAATTTGCGACTTGATCCCTCCAAGATGTATTAGTGTTCACAACATCACGAGTTGAAACTTTTGGGTTGTAGTGGATGCAGATGGAGATGTTAAAAGGAAAGTAAATGAAGTTTGAAGAAGTAGATATTAAAAGGTAAACAGAAAAGTTTAACGATTGTGTGGTGCAATTAGAAACCATTAGGAAACAAGGTGAGAAAGAAGATAATACTGTTAAAAGGATAACAAATGAGGATACTATTAAAAAACCCTTCCACACCTGCATAAGTAGAATATACACAGAAGAAATGTGTTTCCTGAGTTATGTTACAGTAGGACTTAAAAGAAAAGGCAGAACTGAGATATGGATATGAGGTTAAAATTGAAAATATATCCTTATGTTTGAAACTTTAAAATTCTGGGATGAATTGTGAAAATTTTCAAAAATCAATATGGAGTCTCAAATTAAAGGGAATATTAGGGTCGTTCTGAAATTAAATGGAAATTTCAGTCATTTGCATTTTTTTATTAATTAATATCCTGTAGAAAGCTACAAAACTGATTATATTTTAAAGATTGTTGTATTATTTATTATAGGCAAAAGTAAAAAAAAAAAATATAAATGCATATTAATGGGAAAAAATATATTACAGTAAAAAATGTCACCTCCATGGGTGTCCCCGATTGTGTTTTTAGGAGAATATGTTAATGCAATTTATAATATTTTATATTTATGACTGTTATAGTCATATTTATATTAAACAACTCATTTACATCATAATTTATTGAAAGCAACTATTTAAAACAAACATTTTTATGTTGAAAAATACACAACTTTCCATGTCCCCACAGTCTGAGTCATCTCTATGGAGTAATTCTATTAGTTTCATAAAAATTTAACAGATGGCAACACAAACTTAACAAAGAAGTTGAAGGAGCCTAAGACAGCCATCTTGATTGTGGTGTGAGTTGGTCCAACAGTGAGCATTGTTTTGGACTGTTTTAATAGTTAAAGTTTTAGTGGATAGTTAGTGAGGATCGGTCAATAATACAACTTTTAGTTATTTTGCGTCGACGTTTCGACAATATTTATTGTCATCTTCAGGACCTGTGTATGAAATACAATAGAAATATCAAACATAACGAAACAATTAAATATTTGGGTGAACGTGTTGGTGATGTGAGTGTGTGCGTGTGTATGTATGTATCATTTTTTATGTGAAGACTTATGATAGTTTGTTTACATCTTCAAATTATCTTTAAGAAAGCGAGCAAATTATAGTATGAGAGAACTTAATTTATACAGTATTACAATTTAAATTACTAAATATAATGTTATGACAATAAATATTGTCAAAACGTCGACGCAAAATAACTAAAAGTTGTATTATTGACCGATCCTCACTAACTATCCACTAAAACATTCACTGATTGACGGTCACTAAAAATTTAAGGATTTAATAGTTAAACTTTTTAAATTCGAGAGTTCTTTTTCATCGTGTCAACTCCGTGGATTCTTTAACTTAGTAAGTTTTCTTTATATATTGACTTTTCTGTAGTATAACTTACTACTTGAAGTACTTAAAACAATAAACCAAATTACATTGCTGAGCTTCTTACAGGTTAGCCTCAAATATAAAAAAATCGTGAAAATGTCACCTCTATGGATGTCACCTCCATGGTTAAATAAATAGTCAGCTCCAGTCGTTCAAGAAATAAAAATTATCCATTTTTTGAGTGATAGCCCAACAACACAGTATCGCAATAGAACCATTTTTCACCTGATCTCAAACTACCTGGGAAAATTCAGGGGTACCAAAGCAATTACCTGGAATTACTCCGAATGTGGGCATGGCAAAGGAGCCCCCGATGGAATCGGAGGATACTTGAAAAGAACAGCCAACCAGCTTGTAGCTGAAGGAACTGACTTGCCCACATTCCAGGTATTATACGACACTGTACAAAGAACTTGTGAGAATGTCAAGCTTTTTTTAGTAAACGAAGACATAGAAAAAATTGATTCTCTAATTGAAAAGGACATTCCATCATACGCTGGCACAATGAAAATACATCAAGTAGTGTGGAGAAAACAAGCACAGAATCTTGAAATGCGCAGATTAAGTTGTTTCAACTGTGGAACAACAAAGAATTGTTCTCATTACGGCATTGGGGTTTTCACCCCAAGACCTAAACAAAAAGAAATATATACATTAACCTGCCAGGAATATCACGCCAGATAAAGAAAAAGGACAGGTTACACTATGAAGACATCTACAACAGTGACACTAGTGAAGACGGAGCAAAACACACTGTTACATAAATGACTATGTCGCTGTCAAAGTCTTTGGAAAAAAACAATCAGCCTCTCTTTATGTGGCAAATGTCACAGAGTGTGGAAAAGATTCATTGTATGTCCGTTTCATGCAAAGGTCCCAGAACACAAAAAACAAATTTGTTTTTACAAAAGAGCTGGAAGCTTATGTTCATAGTAAAGAAGTTGTTGCTGTTTGAAACATCCAATTTTGAATTCAAGAGTGCAGTATGTTTTCGACTTCCCCGATGAATTAAGATTTAAAGTTTTTTAATTAAGTTAGAAGCCTAATTGAGCCCATGTCATGTAGGGAATTTAGGCAATCGTTCTAATAATTCATATTTGGCCTCTTTAACAATAATTATTCAACAATAATTCTCTTGTGTTTTTGAAAAACTTAAGTTCCAATTGTTATGTATCCTACTGTACATAAATAAATTTGTTTACATAAAATATAATTACAATTTACTACTGCAAGGATTATTATTTAACTTTCCTACATCAAATAACTAACATATCTAAGATTTTTAACTTGTACTTTACATAATAGTGAAACTTAAGCTCTCATATGTCACCTCCGTGGTAGCGATGTCACCTCCATGTCTTATGAAAATTGCAAAATTAGCTGTGAAAGGCTAAAAATCATTCCTTGACCTCGTTTAATAGTTTACCTGTATCTGATTACATCATAGGGAAACTATTATTAAATAATAAAACTGAAATTATTTTGTACATAATATTTTTTTTGCTAGTCTGAAATTTCCACTTAATTTCAGAATGACCCATTAACCAAAATCTGCATATACTGTACAGTTTTGGAAATTTCAAAATTTTTGGACACCAGGACTAAAATTTTATTCAAAATACAAACACAGTATTCTAATAATCTGACAGAATTAATTCTTCTTAACTGGGAAGAGTATAAATCTTAAATATATGAGTTTAAGAAAACTCATAAAAGTAAGGAAACTTTTAACTCTTCATATCTCAAAAATGTAGTTTTGGCTTACATGCCTTTCTTCTGGATGTTGCCTCAATTAATTGTGGTTTTCATAATTTTTCTGATAACTGAAAAATGATCTAATTTTAAATTTACCTAATAAAAATATGAGTACGGAAAACCATACATGACTTCCATGTTCTAAGATTTATATTTAAAATCATTTACTTGAATTCGGTTCGATAATTTCTAATAAAAAAATATTCCCCACCCTCAAACTATTTTCACTATTTATGGACATTTTTGTTATTATAGGGTAGTCGTTTAATACAATGTTATTTTTGAGTCACTTTATCTATAAAAATTAGGTACTTTATTCTTATAACGAAACTGAACTACGCAGATAATCATCCCTCCCCCTCAACTGATCCCGATCGTTAATGATATTGACACTTTCATAGAGTAATAGTTTTATCATGTGTAATTGCTAAGGTATCTTATCCTTCAAAATTAAATACTCAAACTTTACTTGATATTATAAGCAAAGTAATTTTCAAAAAATCACCCCCTCTCCCTTCAATTACCATCTCCATTTATAGATATCTGATTTTTTCAGCCCCCAGGTCGACTCAGCCTGTTGAAAATGAGTAACTGGGATAACATCCTGGGGATAATAATGGGCAGCTGAAGCGTAGTGCTGGCCACACTGCCTTCCTTGTATGCCGTACGGCTCACATAAGGCAGCTCACTCTGCCTGACTCCTAAGCTGCTTCGGTGGTACACATGTGACCCATTATATTAATATGACTTTATTTTTGGGGCACTTATTTATCAAAATTAAGTATTTTACTGTTGTTAAAACACAAAACATGCAGGTAAACTACCACTCCCCCTTAACCGAACAACCCCATTTTTATATTTACACTTTTATTCAGTAATGTATCTTATCCTTCAAAATGAAGTAGTTTATTCGACAGCAGAAAGGTAATTTTCAAAAAAGTACCCCCCCCCCCCCGCCTTCACTACCATTTTCATTTATATATATTTCATCTACGTTTCTACAATGGATTATTATGATCCTCTTTTCAGGATACTTTATCAAAATTAAGCACTTTACTCTTGTTGAAATACAAAACATTGCCAGTAAACTACCCCTCCCCCTCAACCACACAACCCCGTTTTTGATATTTACAGTTTTATTGAGTAACAGTTTAATTATACGTAATTATTAAGGTATCTTAGCCTTCAAAATGAAGTACTTTATTTGACATCAAAAACATAGTTTTTGAAAAATTACCCCCTACGCCTTCGACCACCCTTTTTATTTATAGATATTTCATCTACCTTTCTACAGTGGATTATTATAAACTTCTTTTCAGGATACTTTATTTATCAAAATTAAGTACTTTACTCTTCTTAAAACGTAAAACAATACAGGTAAACTACCCCCTCCCTGTTAACCGATCTTCACCAAAATCAATAGGCCTCGAGTCTCAACAACTCAGGCATATAAGCAAAAAATTATTTGATTCTGTTTGAATTTGTGGCAGTTATCATTCGCCATAGAAAAATTCTACATACAGACAGACACTTTTTTGAAAATGACTTTTCTTCATGTTTTGAGGGTAGTACAATCAGAATTAGCCCTTATCTCGAACATGATTTTCTTTGCAATCACCATACTTCCATTTCCTTATAGAACATGGAAGTAAAAATGAATCTGATTCATTGCACTGGATATGATTCGGTTTATTCTTTTTTTCAATTTTTATGCTGTAACGCTTATATTTATATTACGCATCCTTTACCTGTATATTCTGCTATTCTCTGAAATACAACTTACATTTAGATACTAATGATCTAATTGTGTTCTATTAACATTTTAAAATAAACAAATTGTAATATCCTTGTTAATTCTGTTAAAACATTTATTTGGAATTTTACACGTTTTTGCATCGTGCATCTCACTGCAATTATTTAGTGTTTGATGACTGCAGTTTTGTTGTGATTTTTTTGTCTCTCAAATAAATTCATCCCTGGCATTTACCCATTGAGAACATACTCTGGATGGACAGTTTTAATATTATATTTGTCACAATTAGAACAGCTAAGCATTGTGTACACCACGAGCACAACATGTGCACGCATGCCAGAGTGCGTGCTGGAGTCAATGCATGCCATGCACACTTGCACTGACCCTGACTGCAACGCAGGATGTCGGTTCAAGCAGTATGGTGTGTCTGTACGTGAGGGCGTCACATGCATGAGCGTGGGAGAATACATGCTGGAGTCAATGCAAGGTGCGGGCTTGAACTGGCCCCAACACGCAATCTGCACGCCGGCATGTGTCCACCAAATGGGTGTGTGTGTAAGTGTGATGCCTGCATTATAATAGAAACAAACATAATACTGGAAAACGCCATTCCGTCAAGTCTTTCATAACAAGTAAGTTGGCCACAAGATGAATTTATTTGCAGAGACATCTGTTGAGAAATGTTTGTGATCGTTGCTGGTTTAAATTAAACTAAATAATTTCATTAAACTTCGATCTGTTGCTTAGATACGAGTAATTTTTTCAACAATTACAGCAATGAAACTTTTAATGTATTTCCTTACAGAACATGGAAGTATAGTGATCGCAAAAAATGTTATGTTGTAAAAGTTGTCGCGTTGATGAAAAGTTGTAAAAATAAATAACGATTGAAACAGACACATGTGGAGAATAAAAAAAGAACATTTTGAACAAGACACAAACCACATGGTAAATAACTCACTCTATTATGTTTTGTATTTGTAAAATTTACCATAGCAAAAAAATGTTTAAAAGCAATACATTTACCTTTAAAATGTTTGACACAGTCTCCACCTTTTCTCAAATCCCACAGCTTTATGAATTCATTCTGCGAGCCTGTGTAAATCAAATTATCACTGTTGGGGGCAAACCTAATTAACATAAACAACATTACGTGGTAAATTAATAAAAAAATATCATTAAAAACAGATACTGTTTTGTGCATTAACTCATCATCTTCAAATCACGGCATAGGCAGGGTGCTGCCTCTTCCACCTTCAAAGATCCTCTAGCCATCTCTTTCTGGGACTACCCATACCCTGTGTCCTTATAGGTTTATATTTCCAGACTTGTTTGGCCAGTCTTGAATTTGACATTCTTTCCACTAATGATTATAATCTTCTTATCTTTCATTCAAGTTAAAAACTTGCAATTCTTCCCTTATGACTTCATTCTTTATACAATCAAGTTTAGAACACTTTTTCACTCCTACTAAGTATGCCACTTCTGAGGCCTGTATTTCACATTCTTGTTTCTTGGTTGTCGTCCATAATCCACACCCACAGGACAATATAGGGACTGGCATAACTTTGTAAAACCTTAATTTCCTATCTCGATGTACCTTATTTCTAAAAATATAATTTCAAAATATCCCATAGATCTTCTGGAACATACCAAACTTAACATCAATATCATAATTCTTATTGTATCCAATGTCATTTTTCAAATAGTTAAAATGGCTCACCTCTTCTATAATTTGATTATTATTATTTATTATTTTTGTTCTAACTGGTTTCTTGTCTTGGAATGACATTACATTTGTTTTTGTACTGGAGATTTTCATACTGTATTGTTGCAAAGCTGATGAATTTGCAAAAACAGACTTTAGTAAAGCAGATTCTGTACTTTGAATTACTAGCAAATTGTCAGCAAACACGGCATATTCAAACATCTCTCTTGTGATATCTTAATACCAGGTTATTTTTTTTACACATCTGAAGATGATTAGCCGTATATAGATGTATTTTATATACAGCTGCTCAGTTCGGCCTTCAATTATAGGTGTACAAATTATTTTGTATAATTATGCAGCTATTGTAACAGTATATTGTATTGTAACAATGTATGCTAAGTATTTCTAGACCAGTTTATGTCAGTTTAAAGAACCTTAATTTTATTTAAAGATATATACTACAATAAACAAAACTTGAACAATAAGAAATATTATTAAGAAATGAATAGAAATACACATATTCTGTACATAATATATAAACAACACAATTACAAACATAAACACTTCAAATAAATTATATACACGTGGGACATAAGGCAATTAATGACAACGCATTTATTTATAACTACTAGTATCAAACGACTTAGAGCCCACTCTGTATATTCAAGAAAAGCAAAGTACTGTGCATTCAATGTGCTGTCACCGGACAAAAGGCTTGCCGCATGACAAATGGTGCCAATCGTACACTCTAGTGTTTTTGGTGGCCCTAAAAAGGACCTGGTGGCGAGAATGCTGATGTTGGTCGTGCCGCGCTGAGATGTTCGGCGGCTGCGCCCGCTGATCGTGGCATACTGCAGTCCTCCTCTTCTTTCGGCATCGGGTGTAGAGTCGGTTGTCGACCCAGCGACGTCCTATCGCTGCCGCGGAACTGGAGGGCGAAGACGCAAGAACCCCGGTTCTATTCTTTGGCCATTCCTTCCAGCTGACTCCACGCCGATGTCGTCCAAGAGAGGAGAGGTGATGAAGTACGTCCGATGGTGTGGCAATGAAATGCGTGCAAAATTTTCTGCCGGCCTGGGTTTTATTAACTAACCAGGATCGCTGATTGACTCGCTCCGAATGCTGATGCCGGATTGGTTCACCTCGTATTCTTCAGGTGTCACGCGCCGTGTCACTGGTACCGGAGAGCACACGTAATGAATTGGTGTTGCCACAGTGCGTAACCTGATTCTGAATATCAAACATCAATCAAATCCAACAAGTCTTACTACAGGACAATACCACTAACATATGAGTTTTTATAGACAAATTTTGTAGTTGTGTTATATCAACAAATGTAATACAAAATT
The DNA here is from genome assembly GCA_034769895.1 of Magicicada septendecula. NCBI lineage: Eukaryota > Metazoa > Arthropoda > Insecta > Hemiptera > Cicadidae > Magicicada > Magicicada septendecula. The sequence goes on along the minus strand of CM068371.1, from coordinate 183,977,793 downwards.
ATTTATTACACTTTGATTGTTATGCTTTCTTAATTCAGTTGTTTGGAACATTATATGGAAAAGGAACTGTAATTAAATGTTTTAACTTTTTCACTGTACAGAGCTGTTACATTTTATCTTACACGAGAAATACTATAATACATAGGCTGCTTAGTCAATCATTGGTTTTCTTCAAATCTTCACAAGATTTGGGATTGCAATCATCAAGGTACTGTCATAAAGGCAGTCAGGTCAATACCTGCCTTTAAAGATTAACATTTTAGACTGATCAGGATTCGTTTGCCTTAATGGTTTATAATGATAAGAGTGTTGCTGTTTCATGCTGAACATTTTACACAGAACATGCAGAATATGCCATGTTCAAGAACAACATTATAATGGAGTGGTACATGAGGACTGCTTTATACCCCATACTTCAGGACCAATTTACCAATAATAAATAATACAAAAAAGATATACACTAACGTTATTACCTAAATAAATTCTATGGTGCTAAAAATATCCATTATTATTATATTCATAACCTGTATTCGCTGTATTATTTACAGGTTTGACAGATCATTGCTTAAAACACAACCACTCTTTAGACCCAAAAAATATAATACTACAGCACAACATACAAAAAAAAGGATTTATTTGAAATTTTGGTAATTAGTAAAGCAATTAAAAGTAGCAAAATAGTTGCAACCGAACAGATAAGATTCTTTGTATCTCCATTGCAAAAGCTGTTATTTAGTTCAGTTAATTTTTAGAATTTGCATCCCTATTATACTTATTTTTACAGTCACTTGACCTTACCTATACTAGCTCCTCCACCCCTTCCACTACACACACCCCACACCCATGTCATATACACACCCTTAACACATGTTTACCACCCTACACATTCTTTGTATTTAGTTGATCTTAGCAGCTCTTTGAGAATAGCCTAATCAGCTGAAACAATTGTCAGAGGTTAAGAATAAATTGTGAAACTACCAAGTGTTTGTATGTTTTTTTAAAACCTTTGCAGTAATATGTTTCACCAAATGCCCAACGAGCCTTCAATCAATATCATTTCTATGGATCTATGGATTCAGTTTCTAGATGTATGCATCTTAAACTTCCAAGACATTATAATGATATCTATACCTTTACAATGCAGCAATGATGTACTTACCTGACTGACACAATGGTTGAATCATGTGATGGGATACTTGTTATTGCTTTAAAATTACTATGTACATCATAGACCTTGCACGTACAGTCACTCAGTGCTACTCCAAGTTTCAGGCTTGATGAGCTGAAAGAGCAAATATTAATACTTTTTAACAAATAAAATGATAATGTCAATACATGTCCACACCCCCCACTCCTACTAAAGACATCTCCACACCCAAAATTTCAATCTAGCTAATGAATGTTTCATTCACATCTGGAAAAGGGTATAAAATTTCAACTCTATCTCAACAAAACAGATTTTTTTTGTTTTACAACTGTGTACTACCCACCTAGTAATTTACATTTCATAATTAAAAAAACACTAATCAAGAGATATAACCCATTGGCTATAATCTCCCCATTTAACTAATATCCATCAAATCAAGTGGTTTAGTTTGTCTCAGCCTTCTAGCTGCATTAGTTGTATCCAGCAGTCGCCGTATCCCAGGGTGTACATGCTGCAAGACGCGTTGCCATGCTCCATTGCCTTTTTTATTTCCTCAGTAACAAGTTCAATTTTTAAATCCCTGTGTAAGTTGTCATTTCTTACATACCATGGTGCATCAATGCATCAACAATCCACCAAAGCACCTTGTTTTGAAATGTGTGAATTATATTTGTTTGATTTCTTTGCACAGCCCCAGAGTTGTTCCAGATAGGCTTTAGCACTTGCTTATACAACAGCAATTTATTATAGCTTGACAGTTGGGATTGTCTTCCCAAGAGCCAATATATTTTCCTGAACTTTAGATTCAACTCCTGCTTTTTCTTTTTGACGTGCTCCTTCCATTTAAGTTTTGCGTCTAATGTCATTCCTAAATATTTAGCTGTATTAGCATAAGGAATTGGTAATGAATTAATTATAACTGGTATCTGATGACCAATCTTTAGATTTGTAAAATTTACATTGACTGACTTCATCTCATTTAATCTAATGCGCCATTTTTTGGTCCATTTGCTCACAGCATCAGAGGCTCTTTGAAGTTTTACTACAGCTTCTTCAATTTTATTTCCAGTCGCTAGAATTGCAGTATCATCTGCAAAGGTGGCAATGGTTGCATCTTGTACAGTAGGAAGGTCCCTTGTATATAACAAATACAAGACTGTTCCCAAAACACTACCCTGCGGAACTCCAGCTGTTATTTTCTTCAGTTCAGAATATTCTCCTTCATATTTCACTCGAAAATGTCTGTCAGTTATGTATGATTTGAGTATTTTGTAATATTGTTTTGGTAGGTCTCTTTGTAATTTCCACTCCAGACCTTCATGTTATACCTTATCAAATGCTTGTGCTACATCCAAAAAGTTACTTGCGAACATTTTTTTATTCTCAAGTGCATTTTCTATTATACTTGTAATCCTGTGCACTTGATCTATCGTTGACTGCCTTTGTCGAAAGCTGAATTGATGATCAGGGATAAGATTTCTATCTTCAATAATAGGCTTAAGTCTTTTTAGTACCTTCCACTGTAAAGGAACATACTTCAACCTTAAGGATGTGTTAATTAAGTACAATAACTTCCTAAGTCCTTTTTCAGGTAGAGCTTTTACTATTTGGCCAGTAATCAAATCGTAACCTGGTGCTTTTTTTGAATTTATGTTACTTCTAATTTCATTTTTTAATTCCAGAAGTGTCACAGGAGTTATTTCTAGATCATCACATTTGTGTATGGGGTAAATATTTTCTTCAGCTCTTTGTCTAGGGAGAGGCTGAAAAGTTTCCTCTAGGTATGCCGCGAAGAGGTCTGCTTTTTGCTTAGCATTTCTAGCCCAAGATCTGTCAGCTTTTCTTATTGGGGGAACTTGCATTTTTGGTCTTTTGTTGCCTTCCAAAGGGAATAATCTGTGCCTTTTTGGGCAGATAAATTTTCTAAGTACCTATTAATTGATTCATTCTTGAATTCTTTTATGAACGATTTTATTTTAATAATTTATTTAAATTTTTTTTTGTTATCTGGTGTTATCTGGTGGTCGATTTCCCTGCCAATCTTTATGTGCCTTCCTTTTTTCCTTAATCAGCTGTCTTAATTCACCTGGATAATTAATGTCTTTCTTTCCTTTTTTATAACTACTAGGCATAATTTTATAACTATCCCAAGCGGCATATTGTATAATTTCAATAAATCTCTCACGCTCCTCTTCTAATTGTACTGGATCTTTAATAGGTACATGCAGGTTTGTGTTTTTTTCACTAGGCTACTGAACAAGTTCCAGTCAGTTTTACCAGTTGTTAATTTTGGGACTGATGCCTTGTTTGTAATTATAAATTCACTAATTTATTATTTCCACTCATTATAACCGGTGTGTGGTCTGAGGAAAGGCTCTCATCATTTTTTCTACATGAATATATTATGATGAATATATATATAAAGAGAAAATAAATCAGTTTTTTGTAAAATATTATTTGTAAAATTAAAATATGAAGATCCTTTTTGTAGACAGTACTGTACACTTTTTGGAAACATTTTCTTATTCTACGCACTAAGTTTTTTTATTGATGGTTTAGTTAATCGTTCGGTATGCTTGAAGAATCCAAGACTTCGGTTGATAACAAGGGATTGATGTATTTAAAATGACTGTACAATACACACGATATATTCAAGACAAATGTAACATAAAAAGATATGGTAGAATGCTGACTCACGTTTTCTTGACATCCATTGATAAAATATAATTTTTCTTCAGTGATACTGCTTCTTCTGCTTCTAAGTGATACGGGCTATTGAATATATTATCCAGATCAGTTGTATCCACTTTTTCATCAGTATCGTCAGTTTCTGATTCACTATCACTTTCTGTAAAAAGAAGCGAAAATGTTATACAGCCTTCATGCTACAACCAAGTACTGCCGATACAATTCTTAAAACTACCACATACTATAAAACATTATTTATTTCATAATTTTAGGCCTAATATGCAACTACAGGCAATCCACATCTATCCAATTAGATCATCGTTGTCCAATTTAGAACCGAATTAACATATCTAACTTACATTCATAAGCTCAGTTTACCCTACGAGGTGTGACTGGAAAGTTTTAAGACAGGTGCCACCACTGCTCTATAGGAGGGGCTAGGTTTGCCTGTGGGTGTGGAAGGGGAAGCTTGTTTTGCCGTTGAAACGTTGTGAAATGATCACCGCAACATCTTTGTTCAGTAGAGAGTGGCATCCTGGTGAGTGAGGACATGTGATCGGGTCTTGGCGGATTTTTGATTTTGCAAAATGGATGAAAAAACGGAACGAGTTTGTATCAAATTCTGTTTTAAAACTGGGAAATCAGCTTCGGAGACTTATGAACTCTTACAAACAGCTTTCGGGGATAAATGTCTGAGCCGGTCAAATGTTTTTATCTGGTTCAACAGATTCAAAGATGGCCGTGAATTAGTCGAAGATGACCCCCGGTCCAGCCGGCCTTCCACTTCAAAAACCAATGAAAACATTGTGAAAGTTCGCGATTTAGTGCGCTCTGACCGTAGACTTCCAATTAGGGAGATAGCTAATGAACTGAATTTAAGTTTCTACGCAGTTCAGTCTATTTTAAGTGAAGATTTGAACATGCGTCGGGTGTCTGCAAAATTCATTCCGAAATTGTTGTCAGACCAGCAGAAACAATACCGACTTGAAGTGTCCCAAGAATTGTTTAATCAGGCCGAAACTGACCCAGATTTGTTAAATAGGGTAATTACAGGCGACAAAACATGGGTTTATGGGTATGACCCAGAAACAAAGACATAATCATCGCAGTGGTAGGCTCCAAGTTCACCACGACCGAAAAAAGCGCAACAAAGTCGGTCGCATGTGAAGGCAATGTTGGTGGTTTTTTTCGATTCTACGAGTATCGTGCATCACGAATTTGCCCCTAGGGAGCAGACAGTCAACCAGGAATACTATAAAAGTGTCCTTCAGCGTTTGTGCGAAAATTTGTGGAAGGAAAGGCCTGCACTCTGGCGAGACAAGAATTGGGTCCTCCACCACAACAACATACCAGCTCAACGTGCGTTCTCGATCACGGAATTTTTGGCCAAATTCAAAATTCCTGTGCGTGCGCAACCCCCCCCCCCTATTACCCTGATATAGCCCATGCCGACTTCTACCTGTTTCCTAAATTGAAAATTTCGCTGAAAGGGGACTGATTTGACTCAACTGAAGACCATCCAGGCAAATACGGAGAGGGTTCTTAAAACCCTTAAGAAAGAAAATTTCCAGGAATGCTTCCAAAAGTGGAAACACTGTTGGAGTTGGTGTGTTCAGTCAGAAGGGGACCACTTTGAAGGAGATCCATCACAATAGCCTGTAAGTACTGCCATTTTAAAATTACAAGCCCAGTCTTAAAACTTTCCAATCACACCTCGTACAGTACTGTGCGAATTAATGTGAACACATCATAATTATCACAATTTTACTTTTTTTTCACAGTTGGCAACACTTTTATGTCAAAGTAGTGGCCATTTTGTTTTACTGTTCTGACAGTCAGTGAGTAATGAGACATAGCAAGCTACAGACACGTTGCATTTTTTTTTTTTTTTTAGAATTATTGTGTTTTTGCTGAAGTAAGCTGAACTAAGGCTTTATTTGCTTTTTATTTTTGAAGATGGATATTACTCCCAAAAAGCGCACTAAAATTGTTACTTTGAGTGAACACACATCAATGACTCAAAGAGATATTGCCAAGGAGTGTGGTGTGAGTTTAGGAGCTGTCAACAAGATTTTGAAGCAAAAAAGGGACACTGGGACAATTGAAGTGAACAGAAAAGGGAAATGTGGAAGGAAAAGAAAGACAACAGCAAGGGATGAAGCTTTTTTAATAAGGGAAAGTAAATTAAACCCTAGGAAAACCAGCCAAGAACTTCAGCAAGACTTAGCACACGCTGGAGTTATTGTTCATGACTCCACCGTACGAAAACGACTTATAGAAGGAGGAAGAAAAACAGTCAGACCTAAAAAAAAAACAGTTATTGACTGCTGCCGTGATGACAAAACGATATGATTGGGCAAAAAAATATGTGAGCTGGACTGTTGAAGATTGAAGAAAAGTGTTGTTCTCAGATGAGAACCATTTTTTGGTACACGGACAGCCATCTCGTTTCGTTAGGAAAAGTGACAACAAAAAACTTACAACAGCTCATATTGATCAAACAGTTAAACATCCGTTAAAGAAGATGTTCTGGGGCTGCTTTTCTTATAAAGGTACCGGATGCCTTGTGCCGATTGAAGGCATGATGAACTCGCAAAAATACAGAGACTTGCTAGAACACAGATTGGAAGCTGAACTAAGAAAAGTTGATGCCAACGGTCAAGCAGTTTTTCAACAAGATTCGGCTCCATGTCACGTGTCCAAGATCATGATGAAATATTTCAAGGACAAAAAGATATCATGCCTTGAATGGCCAGGAAACTCACCGGACCTTAATCCGATTGAAAATCTGTGGGCTATTGTAAAAGCTAGACTTCGTAAAATAGATTGCACAACAAAAACAAAACTGATTGAGGCTGTAATCCACACATGGTTTCGAGACCAGCAAATATCAGAAAACTGTAAAAAACTTGCTGATTCTATGCCAAAACGTGTTAAAGAAGTTATCAAAGCCAAGGGAGGACATATTTCCTATTAAAACAATTTAAATTGTATTCTTTTCTCTTTTTTCTTCGTCTATAACTAATAAATGTTGTTTTTTTCAAATTATCACTTATGTTCACATTAATTCGCACAATACTGTATATAACACAGAACAAAAATTATAATTTTTAATAATACCTGCACTACAGTTTCTACATCAATAAAAACAAATTATAGAGCCTTTAAGCTAGACAATAACAACTCATCGTCTTAAAATAAACAAGTTATAAAAATAGAGGATCGGGATGTATAAAAGAAAGTGACCAAAACAGAGGCAATAAGTAGATAACATTTTCTTCCACAATATACTCTGTGATTCTGATGAATGCAAATATTTAAAGACTTTTCAAATACACAACAACATTTTGTTGTATTAACATGGTAATCTTTTTAACTATGGTTAAAAACTTAGATCAAAAAACAAATTTCTGACTGTCACATCAAATTCTTCTAACTTATACTTAACACAGTCACATACACCTGCTTGTAACCACCACATGAACACAGTTCCTCTCATTGTTATATGGAACCTAGGGTGTAAGTCTGATTCCTAAATCCTGTGCATTTCTTGACAGATAACACTCTTGAGATGTACGAGCCTACCAGTGTGTGGTTGTTCCCACATTTGTATATTCCACATACAACTTCTTTAAGTATTATTCCAAAATGAGGAATGCAATTACTTGTTGTTACATATCTCTGTACAATCCAACCTGTACCAGAATTTATGTTTAAAACTCTTTAAAATTAATGATCAAGTGTCTGAGTTTTATTATTTCTTTTAATTGTTTTATATACAAAAAATAAATACTTACTAGGAAAAACATACAACACTCATAAAAAAATACAAGGACAATGCATACTAACACTTACCAAGGTCAACACACACTGTAACAAGGGCACAACAAGCCCAACCTATATAGCCCTAGTTAAAGTAAAAGTAAGTGGCAAGCACCATATAGCTGCTAAGGGTTCCCAACAACTATAAAAAGTGCTTCACAAATGGAACGAAGCCAGGTAATTGGAATTTCATGGCTAATCTGACTAATGCAATTATTATTTGTAATAACATCGGCTTCCTTAAATCTTAATTCAAACCATTTCTTTTCTATAATTTTAGCTTCCTGCCACAAAACTGTACGTTGTGCCTCCCTACTTGCTCAGGAAGTGTTACCCCTCTGAATGCTCACCCTTTACTCACTCACATAGTCCTGAAAAGGTCGACAAGATTCGCTCATGTATTCACAACCACACTCACATGAGATACTATAAATAACATTCTTCATATTGACCACTGGATCCGGAGATTTTGCAGCAGTTAATAATATTCCTAACATATGGCTGGAGTGAAAAGCAGTATGCAACCCAAACTCAGTGACCATCTTCCTAATTTTTTCCATCACACCATATTGATAAGGCAGTGGCGGCTGGTGGTTCCAAATTTTGGTGGTTGCAGTAGTTGTTGAGTTGGTCGTGGAGAGGATGGGGAGGGGGTAAAAGGGCACATTAAACAGGGTGCATACCAACATATCTGCATCATACATAGTGCTGTCGTATGGAAAAAAATAGAAAGTTACTGTTTTCCCCCAAAAGAGAGCTACAATGATAACGGAATGATTCTATCAGTATGTCTACCTATGCCAGATTCCATGGTCCCACAGAACCATTCAGATTCATGAATGATTGCTACAAGCATCACTAACTTTGCAGTAATCAAATACTAAGTATACAGAGAAAAGAAAAATATAACCAGAATCATGCTTTTTATACCTATAAAATAATACACTGATTTGAAAGCAATCCTTGTGTTTACGAGAAATAAAAAATAAGAACAGCAAATTTATAATACAGGCTAGTTATTTTTAAATGACTCACTTGAGCTATAAAAACAGATTTTCTCTATATATAAACTGCAAGGCACATAAATTCAACTACATAAAATATTACTTGAAAACTCTACTCTAAAAGAAAAGTGAGTGGAATACTGCTTGCTTTCATTTACGAACAACAGGAAAAAATAAATCAGTATAAAATATTAAAAATTTCACAAATCTTTCAATTTTTATTTTTGACTGACACGTAATTATCACAATCAGTCATACAAAATTATAACTATAATTTTATAACCTCAAAAACAAAGAGTACACATTTACTTTGAACCAACGTAAACACTAAACCTGATACAATTTACAAATCAAGAAGGCTGTGCACACTTCATGACAAAATTAAAGATGCACTACAGCGCTGTTAGTGGAACGTTGCGGAAACTTTGCAACCGCCTAGCTAACATAGGGAATACATGGCAACTGTGAAGAGTAACGCACGTTCTCCCATATGCTTGTGTAGTAAGTTCTGCCATTTACTCTTCAAGTTGCAAGCGGGCTACAACCACCAGCCTGCGCGCATAGATGTATATACAGTATACTACTGGATTGCGCGCTCTAATGCAGGCAAGGCACAAAACTCAGTCCGCCTGTGACACGTTCCCCCCACCACTCTGTAGTGTACTTCCAGTGCAGTCTCGTCTACTTACATGCTGTTTGCATTCCGTGTTTTCATTGACACGTGATTGTTGGAAGGTTGTGGATGTCTATAAAGTACAATTTATAATTTGAAGTAGTCAAGATGCCAACGTATTGTGTAGCGTACAACTGTAAGAACTATGCTGTTAAAAACTGCGGCCTGTCATTTCACACGTAAGTAAAATTTTTATCAACAACATTATGACTTACATAACATAGGTATTTTAATCATTGTACTTTAAATAGTATTGATTTATTTATCGATCTCATATTAGTAGTCTGCTCTGATTAAATTAATGTTTTTTCCTTAAATTATTAAAATTAAAATAGTAATTTGTTTTTGTCAAGTACTTTTCACATTGAGGCTCTTTTATTGTGTTGAAAATTGGAAAGAAAATTAGCGTATGCGTAATATTGTTGAGTTATTTTCCAATTTTAATAGCAAAAAAGGATATTTTTGAAAGTTACACATTTAATAAAAAAAATTCATTTTTTTTTTAATTTAATGCAGGTTTCCAAAAAGTCCAGAAATTCGAAGCAGGTGGATAAATGCAACGAAGAGAAAAGGATTTACACCGTCGGCGCAGTCCAGACTTTGTAGTAAGCATTTCGAAGACGGAAGTTTGAAGTTGGAAGTCGGAGGTATAATCAGAAAATTAAAAAAGGATGCAGTCCCTACTTTATTTTGACTTGCCACCTCATTTGCACACAAAGCAACCTAAACGTAGAAGGCTTATCAAGAAATTTGAGGTAAATCTTTCTGTTTATATAAAAATATTTAAGCCAATTAGTTCATAACTAAACTTTTCATTTTTTTAAAAAGGGCTCATACGGAAAATTTTTAATCTTTGCAGTCCATTTTTGTTACTTAATTACTTATTTGGAAACAGTCAAAATTAATAAAAAAAGAGAGTGTAGTGATAAAGTATCTTGTTTTGTGAGCCTTTGAGTTTTTTAACTATTTTATCAATCTTAAGAAATATATGAAGTAAAAATTGAATTCTATAAATTTAAAACATAAAAATTTCTTTAAAAATTTAAGGGTACTCAATTTCAACCCAATACTGAAGTAATTTCTATTTAAAAGTGTACATTCTATTTTAGAATACTGGAAAAAATGAAGTTCAACAGGAATCAACCCCATCTGTTGAAGCTGATGGCAATCTTGAGGCATCATCATCAACTTCGAATATACATACAGTCCCTCATATTCAACAGCAACAAAGAATTGTAAGACAATTTATTAAATTTCTACATCTACGAAATATATTATTATTATATATATAAACTTTCACAATATGAACTTACTTTCTTTATCACTTTCCCATACGTTTCGAGGTGATGTTCCTCTTCCTCAGTGGGAGTAAAATTCAGTGGGGGTGAAAGACGAACATCACCTCGAAACGTATGGGAAAGTGATAAAGAAAGTAAGTTCAAATTGTGAAAGTTTACATATATAATAATATTTTATAAAGTGAACGAAGAGGATGAATCAACAAGATAAATATAGTATTATCTAGTCTATTAATGTACTGCATAAAATTAGTATGTAACGTAACATATATTGGTTACAGGCACAGTGGCGGCGCTAACGAAACGGGGGCCCCCTGCGAAACTAATTAGGGTAGGGGGTCCTATAAAAATGGTTAAATTTTGTATACGTAATAGGGGAAAACACTCAAATGAGTTTCTATTTACGTGTGTTTCACAACAATGGTTTGTGAATACTTTCTCGTCTATCACAAAGCGTTTGCAATTTGCAAAGGACGTTTTACACGTGTACAAACTCTTAAAATTCATTGCTGCTAAATAGACAAAGTTCTATACAAACTATAAAAAAACCAAAATAAAAAGAATGATTTATTTTTATGTCAAAGATCTAAATTCAGACTATGAAACAGTACCGCACACAGAGTGTTAAAAATTTATTATTTAAAAACGAATAGCAAAGTAACATTCTAGCTTTTTCAAACATTTAAATTAGTTTGTAACTGAATTTGTAAAATTCCTGAATATACTCTATACAAGTTCTCCTTAAGTCTAATCCAATTCAATAACACTCGAACTCAAGTAATGTACAATATTTACAGATGCGGATCAACCAAAGTTCACTGTTTTCCTAAGCCTAGTCTTCTTTTTGTAATAGCTACGAACTTTTCAACCACTTCGTTGATATTAGTTTTCTGTGTCTCTTCATGCTCAATGCTTAACAGTGCCAAGTCACTCAACCGAGTTTGGGCCATGGTACTTCTTAAGTATGACTTAATTAATTTAAGTTTTGAAAAGCTTCTTTCCGCTGTAGCTGTTGTGACAGGTAAATAAAGCTGCAAAGCTGTAGTTAAGTCTGGGAGGCAACTCATAAGGCAGCTGTTCTTGCTTTTCTTGTGTACAATTTCTTTGGCCATCAGAGCTTTGAAGGATATTACTTGGTCAGGCAGTGATGTGGAAAGGTCACCAGGATACACATTTACCAGAGCCTTACTTTTCTCCACTATTGTCTCTTGTGAGAAGTTTACTAAATTCTGAGGCGTCAGGAATGAAAACCTATCATCAATGCAACGCAATCCTTCGAATCTCATTTGTAGCTGAGCTATTACAATATCTAGTGTTGCATTGAAAACTTTTACTTCAAATGATTTCACTGGGTCGTCAATTCTATGGTCAACTGATAATTCAACAAAGAAGCGTTTTACAACTCGCTTAGACTTATTTTTCATGTTACAAGTTATGTCCCATGACTGGGCCAACTGTTTAGCACCAGCAAGAAAGCCGGCAAAGTCCTTCCTTAAAACTTTTAACTCATCACAAGCGCAGCTTAGAAACTGCCACGCTCTGCTTAGGTCAACAGTTGGGCTCTGTAGTGCTTTTGAAGTTATATTTACATTCTCTAAAATCTTAGTTTCAAGGCAGAGCACAAGAATAAATTCAAAGTTTTCCAGGTGGTTTCTAAAATTGCTAATGCTTCTTCTGCCTCGGGTTTTTTTGAGCTGTACAGAATAATTTCTGTCAAACACTTAATCACATTTTTGAAATCATTTCTTAAAGCTAACAGACAGTCGTGTCTAGAAGACCACCTTGTTGGACATAGCTTTTTTAAAGTTAGATTTTTGGCAGAGCTGTCTTCTTTAACGGCAGTGTTAAGTTCTTGCCATCTATGTAAGCTTTCACTGAAAAACACATAAGTTTTCTGAACTATGTCATAAAATTGTTTTATTTCAGAAATATTTGATACTGAATCATTGATCACCAAGTTCAGGTTATGTGCAGCAGTGTACGTAATCCGCGTTTGGGACTATATCCATAATTCTTTTCTGTAACCCAGAGTATTGCTCATTGTTGCTGCACCATCATAACCTTGACCTCTACACTTACTAATGTCAATTTCATTTGTTTTCAAAAAGTCTAAAATCTTACTTTGAAACCCCTCACTGTTGGGATCCTTTATTTCTTGAAATCCCAAAAAGGACTCACTAATCACAGTTTTATAATTGCCAGGAGATTCTTCTACTATGTTAATGTATCTGATTACAACACTCATTTGGTCAATCTTAGAAATGTCTTGTGTGCTATCAACAATTATAGAAAAAAAAGGAGACGAGTGAATCTGTTTTAGTAAGACAATCAATACTGATTTTCCTAGCAAGTTAATGATTTAATTTTGAATGTCATGGTGGAGGTACTTTGATCTGGTTTTTTCATTTTCTAAGTGTGCACTAAGGAGAGAATCGTAGCGAGAAACTAAAGATAGTATGTTCAAAAAATTTCCACTTTCAGGATTTATTTCATGTAATGATTCTCTATGGCCACGAAACGGCAATGAACACAGTGCCATGGTTCGAATGACATCCACAATCCGTATGAAAATATCTTTCCATTTTTTCCGCTCATCGGAAATTTGATCAGCTACCGTTTTACTCTTTTTCCAAGTGGCATACGTGAGACAAGATTGTAAATGAGCATTGCTACTTTCATGAACTTTAATTTTTTTACTGAGACCTTTCCAATCTCTAATATCGCCTTCACGCCAGCTTTGGGCATCAGCACTTTGGCTGAAAAGCCAACATGGTAAACAATAGACTCCATCTAGATTATGAGAGTAACAAAGCCAAAACCTGTGAACAATTTGGCCCACTGCAGTTTTGAAAGAATAATATGCTGTACTGAAAGACCGCTTAGAAACGGAATCCTTCGGGAAAGGACCCTTTGGTTGACAAGGTTCACTTAACGTTTTTAATTTTTTCACCTCGTCTGTCATTGTAGCTTGATTTTTATAGAATGCAATATCTGTCTCAAAACTTTGGCAGTTTGGATCGGAAGGGCCTGCTAAACTAGTTTTATTTGCGTGATTACTTACAACTTCAGTTGGTTCAAACTGACTTTCTGGTCCAGGTATGTTTTCGGACTGGCGAACACATTCAATGCCTAGCAGTTGTTCTTCTTGTTCATGTTGCAGTTGCTTATTTGTTTCCGTAGTTGTATCACTTGTATCCGATGGACTAATGTTTAAATCAGGTTTATTGTCACTGTCACAATCAACTTCAAGTCCGATTTTTGTTTCTTTTTCATTACTTGCACTTGGCCCGGGTTTGGGTTGTTCAACTTCACATTTTGATGATTTTTTTAAAAACTGGTCGAGCTTTGAAAGTTTAATTTTAGATTCTTCTCATTGTTTTTGCAGTTTCCTTTTCTTAGCACCACTTAAATATTCACGCTTACTTTCCATTTTATAAACTCTGTCTTTCACACTCTAACTCTACACAAAATACAAAAACTAAAATCAAATGTTAAGTCATTAAACTTAAACGGCACTAAATTACGAAATGAATGCAATACAGTACTACCGCGCAGGAGATGCGACGCACTACTGAGTACTGAACTACATTGTGTTGTGTTTGTTTACGTCTCCTCAGTGCCGAGTGACTCATCGCACCGGACGTACGGGCACCACAAGAGATAAGATAAGCTTCGCTTACAAACTACAAACAGTAATGTCATTTCGGAAAACGTAGTTTTTTTGCATGTCTATACACTTAAATAGTATATTTCGTATTTTAAATACAAATTTGCCGGTAGTCGGATCCCATTAAAACTTTTTTTCCTATTATAGCTCGTTTCATATTTTTTTCTAGGGGCCAGGGGGCGGGGCCCCCCCGCGCCGCGGGGTCTGTGGGGGCCTTATCGCCGCCACTGTACAGGCACCACAGTCACCAACTAAAAACATCCTACGTAGAAAAGTTAAAATTTTGCAACAACGTAAAGTAGAAGAGACAAGAAAATCAAGAATATGAGTAAAATAATATCGATCCTAAAGAAAAAGATGAATGCACCTGATAGACTCTTGGAACTCTTAGAGAATAATTTTTCAGGTTTTCCTTTATATTTAATATTAAGCAATCTAAAAACTAAGTTTAAGAGTAAATTCAACCAGGTATATATGGACCAAATGAAAGATTTTGCCCTTACGTTATTCCTACTTTTATTCACCTAAAGCTTATAATTTTTTGAGGAATAATCAGCTGTCTTTGCCAAACCCATCAACATTAAGAAAATGGGTTGGCAATTTCAAGTGCTCACCTGGCTTTATAGAAGAAGTGTTTTCTTATTTAAAAAACAATGTTAGCATTAAAAGTTATTTGCAACACGTTAACCTAGTATTTGATGTCATGAGCATTAGAAAACAGCTAATATATGATCCAAAAGAAGGTACGCATATAGGATATATAAATGTAGGGTGTGGTATAAAAATAGATGACCATGAGGCACTTGCAACCGAGGTTTTAGTTTTTCAAGTCGTTTCTTTGAAAGGCAATTTTAAGTGTGCAGTGGGATATTTTCTTATTAATTCAATAAGTTCTAGTGTACTCTCGCAGCTAATTAAAATGGCGGTTATAAAGTTAAAACAAGTTGGCGTCAGTGTACAAAATGTAACATTTGATGGCACGACCACAAATATTGCTGCAATGGAAAAACTTGGCTGTAAATTTCCTGAAAACCCTTTTTTTAGTATTAAAGATATTGATCATAATGTTTGTGCCATGTTAGACGTTAGCCACATGTTGAAACTATGTAGAAACACACTTGCTGATAAAAAAATAATTGAATCGGGTAATGGGAAAAAAAATACAGTTTAAATAAATAGAAAATCTGTTACACGTACAAACTAAAGAGGGTTTATCAGTTTCGTCATGCATTAAGGAAATTAATGTTTAGGAATAGTGTTCAGGCTTCAAAGACAAGTAATAGTTTAGAGTTTGATATAAATCATCAAAATTGTACTCTTAGTTTTTACGGACCAGGTAACGCGACGGTTGATAATAATGAAGAAGAGGAAGAATTATTAGATCATATAGAATATGATATTGTAAAACAGTGTGAGCTGTCTTATAACAAAGAAAATGTACTTTATTACATAAGAGGTTTTATTGTTAAACAAGCAGATAAGATCATGAAATGTACAGAGTGTAGTGATTTGTTACAAGATGAAATTGAACTTCCTTGTAGTCGATTCAGTTTGTTTTTATCAAAGGGAAAATTGATAAGAGCATCTTACGAATTATTTAAACTAGTAAAATTTTTTTATATAATTTATTTATAGCATTAAGGGATAAAAAACATTTTAATTCTAATCACTGCATTTCATTAGTTTGTAGATATTTTAAAAGGAGTTTGTTTAAGGGGCATAATTCTAATTTTGATTTTACAGATGACAGCCATGAGCTCAAATTTATAAAATTAATAGGTAGTGTGTTTTTTAAAATAGTTTTCAATGTATTTGCAAAAGAAAAAACTGCACTGTTAAATAAATCAAAGTTAGGGGTACGTCATAAATTAAACAAAATTATTTTGTTTAATAATAATATACATAAAAATATGCATAAAAAATGTACTCTTATACCTAAGAAATCCAAAATTAATACTTATATTAAAATTGTAAAGTAAATGATATAAAATAATAAATATATAATGTTTTAAAAGATATCTAAGTTTAAACATTTGTAAAATTGCAATAATAAATTACGTGCCATTTTAAAACAATGTGTACATTTCTCCTCTGTTTATAGAATACCTACTGTCCTTTGTTTATTAAAAATTACTTCAGTTGTGTCAGTTTTGAAGCGAATAAACTCAATGTTTCGTTATCGAGTTTCCATGCAGCGCAGCTGGTGGAATCACTACAGCTGATGGTGGTGGGGAGACCTGAACAGCCACGGACCGAATTCATAGCACAGCGTTAGCAATCCAGTAGTAGTAGATATACATCTATGCCTGCGCGCCACATTTGAATTCTACGTGAACATTGTCGCATAGAATCTAATACGTTTTCCGTTGAAATTTATGACACTTTTAACTGCTTACTGATTTCGTATATTATTGTATAGTTGTTATTCTATATTGGTGGTTGTGCAACGCTGCAACCATAACACCAGCCACCACTGTCATAAGGAATGAATATTGCCTCTCACCCCAGCCTCCTGTTTATTACAGTCTCTAATGCCATTACTGCAACCTTTAATGGCCACTTTCTGAATAGCCATTATCCTGGAAGTCATTGAAAATTTTATTAATTTCCGTATCTAAAAAAAAAAATTTTTTTTTATTTTATCTCAATTTGTTTAGATTTTGGCAGCCTTTCAAAGTTTTAGAAATTTGGTGATTTTGAGCCTCTGCTTTTCGAGAATCGAAATCTGCTTTGCAACACTAACTAAATTATTTCACTCTTACTTACGGGTCAATCATGATGAAAATTTACACACATGTCACTGAAAACATAAGGAATATAAAAAAAAATTATTTTAGTGTGCTGGTATTACCCACATTATCAAGAAAAATTCTGTTTCCCGTTAGTTAGAAATTTTTAAAACGAAAAACGGTTTCACGTTAAGTGGGATATCTACAAAAGGGAAAGGGACAATCACAAATTTTTTTTAATTGGCCTGTAGCATATCCTCTGTCATTTAAAGAAATAAAAATAATGGCTTTTTCACTCCTTAATATATTAATTCCACCTTAACTCTCAAAACCATACATTTTTTTCATATTTTTGTTCCTGAATATTTCATAGTTTGACATACAGACTATTAGACAATTGAGGAATAAAAGTCATTTATTATTATAAATATACATTATCAATAGGCCTAAAATGAATGTTATAAATATTGGTAAACTTAATGAATCAATCTTTTTTTTATTATTTGTAACTTAGCTCAATAGTAAAAAATGGCCAGTTATCTCCTGCTTATGGTACTTAAACAATTGTAAGAACTGAAGTATTTCATTTAGCTTCATATAAGCACATAAATTTAGTTCAAAGTAAAATAGGACTTGAATAAATTACAAAAGGACTTACCAAACAATTACTTTTATTCTTCTCAACATAATCAGAAGCCTTCAATTATTTTTGCTCTACATTCTAAAAAAACTACACTACCAGATTCATTTTTGAACTAAGAAATCTTCATCACTACTTTCTTCATTTTCTTTAGCTTAAGTAAGCTTCTTCTACATGAGGAACACAGCTTCTGACTAGGTTTTACTCTGTATCCCTTGGATGTAATAATCCTGCTCTGTTCAGCAGTAACAACGCGAAGGGATTTTTTTTTTATATAGTTTTGTGCTTTTTTGGGATCTTTTCGGTTAAGTGGCAGCATGCAGTGAGCAACTACTCTACGTAGCAATCGCCAGTAACAACGCATTTCCCCCTCCAACGCATTTTGCAACCATTCCATGGTTCCACAGTCGCAAGTCTAGTACTATCGTAATGTATCATGAATTTCCTTCAGTTAACAGCACAGATTCCCGACAAAGATTCAGCGATACAGTTTCTAAGAGACAAAAATATTTTACATAACCCAAACAAGAATTTGTACGAATGGCCATCAAATGAAATTGTATACGACAGGTAAAGACCGTTGGGTATGTTCTAAAAAGGACTGCCGGGAATGCAAACAAGTGCGACAGGATACATTCCTAAATAATTCTCGATTAGGTTTCCGCACAATCGTACACTTCATTTACTGTTGGACTAAGGAGTATACACACCCGTGCAATACTGTCAAGATGAATTGGAAATGAATCACTCCACATCCGTCGATTGGAATTCATACATGCGAGAAGTGTGTGAGCACCATTTATTAAAAAGTCCAAAGGTTATTGGTGGACCTAATGTGCATGTAGAAGTGGACGTATAAAACCCTATTTTATAAAAAATATAAAAATAAATATAAAAAAATGTCAAAACGAAAATAAAAATACAAACTATCGCTGATTATCACTACGTGTGGAGGGGAAAATGCGTTGTTACTGGCGATTGCTACGTAGAGTAATTGCTCACTGCATGCTGCCACTTAAACCGAAAAGATCCCTTTTTTGTGGGTCACAATGTACTTTCTGAAGAAATTCAAACTTTTTTAGAAAAACACTTTCATGATGCAAGCAAATGGTTTTATGTTCTTGATTTACATCAGTTCTTAACTTCAAAAGAGTTAAGTCATGTTCAGATAATTTCTCTATATTTTCAATTGTCTTTCTCTTTACATAGCTTTGAAGATGGCACTCGGATAATGTCAACTCTCTTTTCTTCCATATTTATGCAGGCCTATTTATTAACAATAAAATTGTAAAGCTCTCTTAACCCTTTATTATTATGTGGGGTCTGACAAACTGCTGTATTTTTTAAAACGTTATCCGCAAAGTTTAAAAATTTTTTAAAATCTAATACCATCCTGTACTTGATATTTTGGCCTTGATACCTTGATATTTGTTACTTTGTTTTATAAAAGAGTTTCCATGTAAATTACTATATGAGGTAAGATGACTCATGCATGGTATTTATTAAATTATTTATTATTTGGTTTTTTTCTTTGCAATTTATTTTGGAAGATTTGATTTGTTGTAGAGACTGTGTTGTTAATTACGAACTGTTAACTGTGGAAATTAAAGCTGGTAATTAGTGACTCAATTGGTGTCTTGTATTTTGTTTTCCACTGTACCTACGACAGCCAGAACATCTATGCCGAGTTGATAAAAGCTCTAGAATTATGCTATGGTGATAAACATTTGCGGTAGGTGTCTTACGCTCAGTTGAGAACAAGACGACAATGTTCCGGGGTGAGTCTTCAAGAGTTTGAAGCAAGTATCGACAGATTGATTAGATTGGCCTATCCTGAAGCACCAGAAGACTTCCAAATAAGTTTTGCGGTGCAGACATTTATTGATGGCATCGGAGATTGTGAACTTCAGCAAGTGTTACGAATGGCAAGACACCAAAATAGCTCAGAAGCTCTTGTTCACGCCCTAGAGTTTGAAGCTGCCAAGTCAGCGTCCCGCTACATTAATGGGTTTGTGCCATCACGTTGCAGTCAGAAGATCCCTGTATCACATTGCCGTTATGATGGGTGCAGAAAAACAATGTTGTCGGACAAACAATTCAATAGTTTAAGAGAGTCGCAACGATTTGAAAAAGACAGAACACCGAAATGTTACAACTGTGGAAAACGTGGTCATCTACAGGTAGACTGTTGGGAGAAGAAGATACCGAGAGAAGAGAGTGATCACACCAATTGGAGAAGTAAAGCCCCAGAACAGCACACAGTTTCCACGCTACATAAGACCAGTAGAAACTTGATTGTTAATGGATTTGCAGAAGGTAAACCAACATCGTTTACAGTTGACACGGACGCAACAGTGTCCATTGTGCTCCCTGACTTAGTCAGTAACCGCCAGCCTCTAATTAGCTCTTGTACAATACAGACTGTGACTGGAAGCCCCATCAAGGTGCTAGGAAAGGTAGACGTACGTGTATGCCTGGGTCTTCTTGAGTTTAGCCTCCAAATGCTCGTTCCACACATTGTCGATGAAGTGATTCTTGGCATGGACATTATGAATGCCTACGGATTCGTTGTGGACTTAAAAGAGAATGTCCTGAAGGTTGGCCAAGAGAAGATAAAGCTTTGCATGGCTAAAATGACAGGGTCTACCTGCCATTCGATTAAGCGAGTGGCATTAGTCGAAGAAAAAGTCAACAGGTCTGGGCAAGCGGAAATGGAGGGAGAACTAGCAGAGGAAATACAAATAAGTGTAACGACAAAAGAAGTGATTGGAAAGCCAACTATGGGTGTCGAGACAAAACTCTTGCTTGTTCCTGATCTAATAGAAGCGCCCGGGGGCAAAGTGGCTGAAGATGAGGTTACGCAAGAGGTTGTTGACGAGAATTAAACAAACTTGGATCAGCCAGTGGTGTTTAGGTCATCAGTACATGACGCAACGGGAGTGATTCCAGCAAAACTAGTGGTTGAGCGGAAGACTCTCATTCCTGGGAACGTGATGTTCATATCACACGAGACTGAATTCGAAGAACGGGAGAATTATCTTTCGCAAGGACATCCAACTAGATTGCCTGGTCGAGTATTACTTCAGAGACGGTTTGCCAGTTCAGGACGAACAGGCTTAAGGAAGGGGCAGTGTTACGACATCACAGAACAATCTACGTGTTTGTCGAATGTGTCAGAAGAATCTCGATGTAACGCATGTGGCGTACGTGCTTGTTGACGCATTTTCGAGAGGTTTCTCGAAGGCGCCAGCCACGCGAACTGTGTCAAGGCCGCAGTTAATTACATAGTTCACACTAGCGCTAAAACGCAATTAGGAACATTCTGGTCTGTGAGTGCAGGTATAAATACATGGTGGCAGCGGCCTTAGAGTCAGTATTAGTGCGATATATTGACAGCACGGTTCGAGAGTTATTGTCAGGCAAAATTACTGTGTGCGTTCAAGTGGTTATTAGTTAAGTGTTGTATTTTATAATCGGACAGTAATTTTAATACAATTGTGTTTAATTTTAGTGGACATTTTATTGCGTGTGAACAATTTTTATTTGATTTGTTGTAGAGATTGTGTTGTTAATTATGAACTGTTAACTGTGGAAATTAAAGCTGGTAATTAGTGACTTAATTGGTGTCTTGTATTTTGTTGTTTTCCACTGTACCTACGACGATCGAGTAGACTGTCGTAACAATATATTTTACCATTATATGTTGCAACTTGACTCAGCTGCCATTCCTCGGACAATTTTACAGCAAATCTGTTGTTTTTAACCAATTTTATTATAGTAAATCATGGTTTTACTTATTGGTCATAATAAATTACTATAATCAAAATAACAATTTATTACTTTTATAATGTTTTAAAATTTGACTTTAAACACCATATTTTTTCATTATTAAGCTTATTTTAATTATTTTTGTTTTAAAGGGTATTTAATCATATGATAGAAGCTAGGTTTCACTACAGTATTTTTTTATATTAGTTTTGTACATATTTCACTAAATTTATTGTGGTATCTATATTAATATATTTTATCTGTGTTAAAAATGTATTACAGCAACTTAATAATAGAGAATTATCAGTTTTATTGAAAAGGAAAACACATTTTGGATAGTCTTTTGCTTATTTAATTTTATTTTCCTATTTTTATAAAATAAAATAGTTATAAAAATAATTGTTTCTTTTTGATAAAATAAAACTAGGTACATGCTAAAACATTGTTGTTTAACTCCTATTTTTAAAATAAGCTACTTGCTTATTACAAAATATATGCTTATATTACTCAGAATATATAAAACTATAGTCGAAAGTATAGGCCAATATGGAGCAGAACTGTGGGAAATTAATAAAAGAAATAAATCCATAATAAGAGCTATGGAGATGGATTACTGGCAGAGGTGCAATACACTAACAAGACTAGATAGAGAGAGAAATGTAGAGATAAGACAAGCGATGGGAATCGACCTTGACATTATAGAAACAATAGAAGCAAGAAGACTGAATTGGTTTGGACACCTAAAAAGAATGTCGGATGAAAGATGACCAAGGAAGGTATGGGAATGGACTCCACTCTCTAGAAGAAGAAAAAGAAGACCTAAACATTCATGGAAAATGGACATCGAAGATCCAATGAATGCAAGAGGTCTTACAGAACAGGACTGTTTAGACCAGTGCCAGTGGAATAACCACAAATACACGAAAACAAAAATATGAAAAAAATTATAATTTACAGAATTAAGGTGGAATTAATACATTAAGGAGTGAAAAGTCCATTATTTTTATTTCTTTAAATGATAGAGCATATGTTACCTAGGTCAATTTTAAATAAATAAATTTGTGATTATCCCTTTCCCTCTTGTAGACATCCCACTTAACGTGAAACCCTGTTTTTCATTTTAAAAATTTCTAACTAACGGAAAACAGAATTTTTCTTGATACTATGAGTAATACCAGCACACTAAAATAATTTTTTTTATGTTCCTTATGTTTTCAGTGACATGTGTGTAAATGATTTACCCATAAATAAGAGAGCAATAATTTATTTACTGTTGACATAACCTCCTTTCATTTAAATTACTTTATACTTTTAATATTTCAACATTTTCAAGAGGGGTGGTGAATATATGCCCTGTTTCCATGAACTGCCTAGTATATAGTGAATTAGTGGTCCTATCTCCTTCTCCCCTTGCGTGTTCTCTCAACCTAACCTCAAATTTACATCAAGTTTCGCCCACATAGATCTTATCACATTCTTTACATTTTAATTTATACACCCCACTCTTCTGTAATATTAGTGTTTCTTCAATATTATTATTCTTAACTTGATTGAAAACTGTGGTGTTACTTATGGGTAAATCTATATCATATTTCTTAAGTATGACTACATGATAAGTAGCAAGTAAACACAACAAAGTTGGAATTACAGAGACTGCTGATTCAAACAAGATGAATTATTAATATAAGTTACCATTATGGTACTTTATAATAACTTGTTTATGAATATTAGACATACGAGACAAAAACGACTCGTAAATGTTGCTTACCTATATTTGTAGTTTCCATTCCATTTCCACAAAAATTATCTAACTATTTATAGTATACCGGTACTTGTAATTTTGGCATTAATAAATCCCTAAAAAGGCTAAAGGTTATGAACCATCACACCTACCTCACAGACATTAAAATTCTGTAATCGACATTCAGTATTATTCCCCACTGAGGAAGAGGAACATCACCTCGAAACGTTTGGGGAAGTGACAACGAATAGTAAGTTCATACGTGAAAGTTTATATATATTAATAAATTTAATAAAGTGAATGAAGAGGATGAATCAACAAGATAATTAAAATGCTGTTGCTTATACTACAAAATTTATGAACACAAATAATATATGTTTTATATTAACTGTATTCGAAGTGGTATCACTGGATGCCACTTCTCTACGGCATTTTATGGTTATGTCAAGTACACAATGTCTTGTAAATTCCATGGCTGTTAGAACCAAAAATAGTCCCAGTGGCATTATTTGCTGGAAGACTAGCTTGTTGAAAAGTTGGATGTAGCAACTTTTAGTACACTAGTTAGTATATAATTATGTACCATTGCAATCACTCCATCACTGTAACTGTATAGTAGGGGTGCGGGTACAGCCGCATCACCCTGTCCATGTAAAAAACACCGGTTTCCTCCCGTTTCGTATACCTGACTTAAGAATCCCACTCCGATGAGTTAAAATGACGGGAATTTCTAGTAAGACACACGGATTTTTAATATTTGTACCATGCAGAGGTGAGGATTTTTGTCTGGTTTGTTGATGTAATCTAACAACACAAACTCGTACTAAAACTACAGCCTCCCTAACGCATACATTATATTTTGGAGAAGACGTACCCACCGGCACATTAGTTTTCGCTCATGTCAACACGCTAATTTTTTGACAACTTGTGTAACGGTAGTACCCTGCGCATTTTAAGCCAGTAATAATATAAGCAGCATCAAGTCCTCAACAGATTAACTTTTGAGTTTATAGGATTGTTGCGATATACAAAACACTCAAACATAACCTATGCTTGTGATTCATATTTAACTATCTGTTCTTCTCTTACCTTTGTATAACTTATTAATAATTCCTGTATCTGCCATATTTACACAGTACACCTGAATGTAAAAACTATATTAGTAACTTAATATTTTCATTTAATTTACAAAACCTCATCAAGCATACAACAGACCACGCGCTCAATTCTCTTAGACATTTGCATGTGTTTATGGAATACTGAATGTCAAGGTAGCCAGTAGTTTTGTCAAGCAATTCAAATTTCTAAATTGTCCTGTAAAATTTTGTATGTATTTCTGTTACAGGAGGAAATAAATGTGACATCAACATTCTGACGTAAAAGAAAGTGAGTACAATATACTGAAGTAAAATCTGTTTTCAGATCAGCTGGTAGGGTCAGACAATTTCGATATAGTATACATAACATTTTAACGAACTTACATCATTTTTGTTTCTTCAGAATTAAATTTTGGGGTCTTGGGGAATAGTTAGCGGCAAAATGTAACTTCCGTCGCCGCGCGTGTACTATCCAGCTGTTTTCTTCACAAGTAACTAATGCTAGCTTATTGAGGTTATGTACGACAATGTAACTTAAATAAAATTTACATTGTTAGTGTACATTAAAAGCTTGTATTTATTGGAAGTACAGAAATTAGTTTTCATTTATCGCACATAATTACGGTACAGAGACGATTTTGGGAGGTTGTGGCTACGTTTAACAATATAATTTAACCTTTTACATTTTTTAAATTAATTAGACTTAACAGACATTTCCTTAGTTAGTGTACATTCAAAGGCTGTATATAACATTAAAGGCTGTATTTATTCAAAGTACCGGAATTAAGACGTACTTCCAATTTAGAACCTAGTACAATCTAATGTATAACCAAACAAGTACATTAAAATCCTTTTTTCAACATAATGCAATAAAAAGCAATGTACAGTTTCTGTTAACATGCAAATGATTAAGTATTAATAATGCATTACAGTGGAATTTAATGTTACTACGGTCTGAATTAATGCAAATAATATTAGGAGAATCTCGTAAACATTAAAGAATGCTTGTATATTACACAAAATTATTACAGTACGGACCTTTGTTAATGAATAGAAACAAATTTGACTCTATACTTTAGTATGTACCAATAAAATTCACCTTTTTTCAAATACCAATATCTGTTGTTTTTTCATACCCTTAAAAAAAGGTCATTAACAACATACATTATGAGAAAACGTGATTACAAATAACCACCCATTAGTTACTTGTGAAGAAAATAGATATAACATTTACAAACATCAAATCTTAAGTTCTCTCCCTATTTGTTTTATAAAAACTGGAGTTTCTACTGCAGGTTTTAAGTCCACTAACTACTTAATTAAATATACATAATTGTTCCTGTATCTTGTTGGGCAACATATTATATTAATACATCTGCTTCCTACTCATATGTGCAAACAATGTTTTTAATGTACGGTCCTAAAATCTTTATCAACACTTTATATCTTTAAGATTTAGACAAAGTCTAATGAGCAACTTGGCCTAACCTGAATTTACATGACCTGGCTCAGAACAACTTTATTTTGGCAAATACAAAGATGAAGACTGGTTGCAATTTACTACCATAAATGCCTGGAATGCTATGCATTAAAGAATTTTAATTAACTTTATATGGGGAAAACTGGTTTACATACATTATTTCTGAAAATAATAATCCTGAAATGTAATCAGTACTTATATCAAGTTAAGTGCAATAATTAAATTGATTCTTCAACTTGCACGTTGCAAACTTAAGGTGCTAAGCCTAAAAGTACTTACTTTATTTTTAATTTAACATCAATTTATGTTCAACAACGTTAAAAAGAACATGTTATGGCCTATGAGAAAGTACACAGTGAGTGGAAGCTGGCTTAAATGAAGGTAAAAATTGTATCTAATAATTAGTGTCCCGTGAGGGCTGATTCTGATTGTACTACCCTCAAAAATAAAGAAAAGTCATTTTTAGAAAGATATCTGTGTGTAGAATTTTGTCTATGGCGAATGATAACTCCTGCAAATTCAAATAATTGTTTGCATATTGTAGAGGACTCAAGGTCTGTTGATTTTGGTGAAGATTGGTTAAGGACAAGGGGTAGTTTACCTGCCAACGTTTTGTTTTAACAAGAGTAAAGTACTTAATTTTGATAAATAAAGTATCCTGAAAAGGTCATAATAATCCACTGTAGAAAGGTAGATTTAATATCTATAAATGAAAATGGGTAGGGGGAGGGGATAATTTTCTATAAATGAAAATGATAGGTGAAGGGGAGGGGATAATTTTTTATACGTGTACTACGTTATCAGCAACATTGAAGTAGTTTGTTGATAAAAATTCCTTCCCAGGCTGTTTGGCCGTGGTCCAATGTTTTCTGCAAAACCAGACGTTTCGGAAGTGCCATCGACTGCCATCATCAGTGAAAATCGAGTGTGCTAACATGTTATAATATGTATATGTTAGTGATCACAATTCTGTGGTTGAGGCTGAAGATAGAAGTAGTTTCTGTAGAAATATTTCATTTCTAAATTGATTTCAAATAGAAATCTTAAAACATGGTAGTCATGTATGTCTTAAAACATGGTTCTCCATACCGATATTTTAATTATTTGCATCAAATAGTATTATTGTTTAATAAATGTTCTATCCAGATCAAATTATGTGTATACAGTTCTGGAAAAATTAGACAGGCATAATATTTTGTTTGTTTATTGTAAACTGTATTATGTTTGGAAGTATCCCAAAGTAAATTTAACATTAGTCATGTCAATCAATGAGGCCAATCCAGTTTTTTAAGGCCAGGAGAATCCTTGAAATGTTTGGAGCATCACTAGGTCATGATGGATCTAATCATCAAACTTCAGTTTCTGTGAAAAACTGGCAGATTTGAGTAGTCACTTGATAAAGGATGGTGTTGTAAAAGCAACAATTCTTTCAGAATTTTTTATAACCCTGTCAGTCTGCAAATAATATACTGTATTACAGTATACAAATGTAGTGTAATATCTTGGCACAATACTATATGATAAATTTGGATAAAAGGCTCATTTCCAATAGAAAGGATAGCTGGTGTGATCAGACATAACAAATTTGTTGTATTAGTTTTTTGAGAATGTATTCCTATCAAACTGGAGTAAGCATATTTTCAAACCTTTATGGACGTGTGTCATGGAATTTACAGATTGCGCCAAAAGAAACAGTTAAAATATATCTTTTCAATTAAACAAAAATTGGTCTTGTAATATGATTCGGTAATACAGCAGGAACTAATCAGTTAATTGCTATTACAAAATGCCTTATTCCTTTTCCATGATGATCAGATTTTGCTATATGCCTGCATAAATAAAAATTATTAAAATGCTTAACTCCCAACACAAAGTTGAACACATGATGAAAGTTCATCATGTCACATATTCTAGTAACAAGGTAAGTTTTTGGAATACTGTTTTAGCTGAATTTATACACTAGGAGGACACTCAGCATTTAGTCTGTGTGTGTAACTCTGGTTAATCAAAGAGAATTATTTGTGTAAATTCAAATTTAGTAATACAAATCTACTACTGTAAGTGCCTGGAATGCTATGCATTAAAGAATTTTAATTAACTTTATATGGGGAAAACTGGTTTACACACATTATTCTGAAAATAATAATCCTGAAATGTAATCAGTACTTATATCAAGTTAAGTGCAATAATTAAATATATTCTTCAACTTGCACGTTAAATAGATCCCTTCTCTTTCACTTACCAGACACATAAGGGAAGCTCTAAACCATGAACTGTCCCAGTAGTGAATGCTACAATGAGATCTTTAGAGTCTGTATCACTTTCTTTTGAACTTCTAAATACAGGATTTCTTGGAACTGTGTAGAGTGGGATCAGTGGAGTAACTTGCGGAGGGGGGTTATCAGGGGATCAATTCCCCTCCAGAACTATTCGAAATTTCAGCAGAATTCCATAATTTCCTAAGTAGACCCATTTCTAAGCCAGTTTTGTTTGTACAAGTAATACTTATAAATAATTATAGAAATAAAAGTAATTACAATATTGTAACGTTATGTTTTTCCCCTTACATAAAATAGGCCCCAACTTAAACCATTTCATGACCATGATACATGAAGAACAAAATACTAAGTCATTAACTAAACTGTATACTATAAATATTGTCTGAGATAATAAAAAGAGATAAGAATAATGTAATGAAACTGATAAGAACATTATCAATAAGAAGATTTTACTCCAGTAAACTGCATTAAAAATTGTTAAAAAAGATAAAACCTATACTCCATACTGCAGTAATAAACTGGATACTCAATAAAGAAAATTATTAATTCAATAATTAGTTTCTAAGTACTAAAATAATGAAATCAAATTTTATTTATGATTATGAATAGAATAATGTAAATCAAAAAGAGTATTACAAAAATGTAATAATAAAACAACACTAAAGCTAAATGTAAGCCTACAAGTAAGGTTATGTAACATTATAATGTTTTAAACAACAGAAAGAACAAAAAAGCATTGTAAAATCCATGAATTGTAAACAGAAGGTGAAAACTACTGATGAAGTATAAATAAGCTTATAATAGCTAGATAATAATGGTTATAATTTGAATTATAACATGAAGAAGAAAAAATATGAGAAACTAAAACTTGTCAATAATTGTATGTAAAATATCGGTATGGAGAACCATACATGACTTCCATATTCTAAGATTTATATTTAAAATCATTTTCAGCCAAACAGCCAGGGAAGGAATTTTAACAAAAAAATACTTCTTTGTTGCCAATAACGTAGTACACATATAAAAAAAAATTATCCCCTCCCCCTTCAACTATAATTTTGATTTATAGAAAATTACCCCCAGCCCGTTCAACTAGCCTCTTCATTTATAGATATTTCATCTACGTTTCTACAGTGGATTATTAAGATCTTATCAGGATACTTTATCAAAATTATGTACTTTACTCATGTTACAACAAAAAATGTTTCAGGTAAACTGCCCTTTCCCCGTAACCGATTTTCACCAAAATCAACAGACATTGAGTTCTCTATAGCTCAGGCACATATGTAAAAAGTTATTTGATTCTGTTTGAATTTACGGCAGTTATGGTTCGTCATATAAAAAATTACCCATGTTAAAACATAAAACATGAGATTTATAAAACATATCTAAGATTTATATTTAAAATCATTTTTGAAATAAAATATTTTCATAGAACCTACTAACGCTGGGGAAATCTGAGGAGCCAATCAGAGTTGGGCCTACCTGTCACTCTGCTGAATTTGGTGGAAAGCCCTGTCACTGTCGTCAAGTCCCCACCTCAATGAAGAACCCATTGTTTTATAAAAATATGTTTAAATTTTGAAAACTGAAAATTCTTTTCTTGTAAATATTTATATTTTATAATCAAAATGACTTTATTTTTGTTACCTGGCAACAAAATTATTTTATTTTCAACAATTACCATTGTTTCAAAAAGTTTAAATAAATTTTCAAGTACTTTACTCTTGTTAAAACGTAAAAGGTTGCAGGTAAACTACCCCTTCCCCTTAACCGATCTTCACCAAAATCGAAAGTCCTTGAGACCTCTACAATTCAGGGACGTATGCAAAAAATTATTTGATTCCGTTTGAATTTACGGCTGTTATCGTTTGCCATAGAAAAAAAAAACGTTGCAGGTAAACTACCCCTTCCCCTTAACCGATCTTCACCAAAAACAATAGGTCTTGAGTACTCTACAAATCAGGGCTGTATGCAGAAAATTGTTTGATTCTGTTTGAACTTGCGGCTGTTATCGTTTGCCATAGAAAATACCCTTGTTAAAAAAACGTTGTAGGTAAACTACCCCTTTCCCTTAACCGATCTTCACCAAAAACAATAGGTCTTGAGAACTCTACAATTTAGGGCTGTATGCAAATAATCTTTTGATTCTGTTTGAATTTGCGGCTGTTATCGTTTGCCATAGGAAATTCCCTTGTTAAAACATAAAACGTTACAGGTAAACTACCCCTTTCCCTTAACCGATCTTCACCAAAAACAATAGGTCTTGAGAACTCTACAATTCAGGGCTGTATGCGAAAAATTATTTGATTCTGTTTGAATTTGCGGCTGTTATCGTTTGCCAAAAAAAAAAAAATTTCCCTTGATAAAAAAAAACCGTTGCAGGTAAACTACCCCTTTCCCTCAACCGATCTTCACCAAAAACAATAGGTCGTGAGTACTCTACAAATCAGGGCTGTATGCAAAAAATTATTTGATTCTGTTTGAATTTGCGGCAGTTATCGTTTGCCATAGAAAAAAAATCTACAGAAAGACACACAGACAGACAGACAGACACACACACAGACACTTTTCGGAAAACGACTTTTTTTCATGTTTTGAGTGTAGTAGAATCAGAATCTGCAATAATCTCGAACACGATTTTTTTTGCCATCACCATACTTCCATTCCTTAAGGAATATGGAAGTAAAAGAACAGTTTTAATGTAAACTTATTAAACAAACTATACTGTATAAATAATACTAGAATCGTTATTATTAGAGTAATATTCTAGTAAGGAAGATATGATTAACCAATAACTATAAACAAAGTAAATAATGAAACAAGATACGTGGACTAAACCTTCAGAATACTGATACTGAAGATAATAACAACTAGAATAAGTAAGAAAAACAATATTAAAGGACAAACTATGTTGTCAAAGCTTCAGTAAATTGTGAAGAACGTTTTAGAATAATGATGTAATAGGAAGAAACATGTATTTTCAAGGTATGAATGAAATTAAGGGTCAATATCAGGGGTGCACTCGTACATTTTCCAGTACCGGAACACTTTTTTTTTTTTTTTTAGAAGACTATGGTCCACAGCGGCTACATAGTCACTCCATAATGGATAACATATCACTGAAAGTAAAATGATGGTTGGAATCTAACTAAACACTTGTAATATTCACAAAAAATATTTATTACTTGAACATTTGAACAACATAATTTAACTTAACTTAATCACAAATATTTAGCAAATGGATTGGATTCTTCCAGAGTGGTTGGTTTTGCTTGTTTCATTCGGGTGTCGTCTGCAGTCCGGTGTTTTCAGAGCCATGTTTTTACATATGGCTCTGGATCCCAGTCACTCAAGTTTGGGCCGTGTAGTTTAACAAACATCAAACTTGACACATGTGGCACTGTCAGTCTCGTACGGGTGGGTGTAATGATGAGATTCATTAAACTGAATCCTCTTTCGCAATCAGCTGAACTGCAAGGGATCAGTTTTGTACAGTTAAGCAAAGGTGTTAAATGTTTTGGTATTATTGTATGGTTTTCGACAAAATCCCTGTAGCTATTTTTGATTTTGGGTATGTTTAACTTAAACGTTCTGCACAACTTCTCAATCTCTGGTTCGCCAAAGCCTGCAGGTTTTTCAGTAGGCCACGTATCTGTTTCCAGCACTTTTAATTCATCTAAAAGTGATTCGTAAGCTTCATGATGATGTGATGGTGCACTTGACCGATGGGGTTCGTGGCTAGAAACTGTAGTAAACATTCTTCTTTTTAAGTTATTTATGACACTTGTTATTAGCTGCTGATGATTGATGGTTGGAATTGTGTGATTTTCTATGAGTGGAACGCCATTAAATGTTCCTTACCTGATGCAAATTTTTGCTTCCAAAGTCTTAGTGCCGGGATTTTCCTTCATAGCCTCAAAAAACCGGACACTTCGTCGTATAAGTTTATCAGCATAGATTACCATTGTTTCTTGGTTTTGTAAGGATTCTGACAGCATCGACAGATCAGCCAAAATATCATACATTATAGCCAAATCTAGCAAAAACTGAGGTGATGAACATCGTTTTGATAATCCACTGTACATGGCTCGCTCTGTCAAATTTCTGCTCTTATCGGCTTTAGCAAAGTCAAAGTGTCTGTTTAAGGCACCGTATCCATACCAAGTAGCTGACACGGCTCTAAATGAACTTGCTACCCGTGTCCCTAAAATTTTCCCGATTTTATTTATTTCTTGATCTAGGCCACTAGCACATTCTGCTAACTCCCTTTGATTCTTTGGAGACCTGCTGTAAACGGAGTACACTTTGTCCATAAAAATTTGGAAATGGTTTACAGCTCCCACTTTGTTTATTGCATCACTCAGAGCTAACTCAAGTCTGTGGTTCATGCAGTGCCAAATAATAAGGCTTGGATATTTTTCAAGCAATCTTTCTGCGACTCCTGATTTTTTCCCCAGCATAATACTTGCACCGTCACTTGCAAATTCAACAAAGTTTTCTTTTAAGTAGTTATCTTCAAAACCGTATTTGCTTAAGCAATCAAGGAGATTTTCTGCTACGGTTTAGACGTTTGGTCAGATAGTTCTAGAAGATCTAAGAATAAGAAATGTGGAGAGTCCTCTTTGCAAACTTCACACTTCAAATATACTATCAGAGTAGACTTGCTGCCGAGAGTGGTCGATTCGTCTATCAGGACTGAAATTTTGCCTGATACACCTAAAATTTGTTTCACGACTCTTTTCTTCATTTCGTCAGAAACGTGACAAATTATTTCCATTGCAATTCTTTTAGAGTGTAGCCCCACACCTATATCCAAGCCATTCAATTTTTGCATCTGCAACAGATCAAAATGGTCAGTGCAAGGCCTATTGTTTTTCACAATGAAGTAAGCAGTTCTAAAGACAATTTTTGTTGTCACTAAGTGGGCTGCATTCATTTCATCAAAAACCTTGTCTATTGACTCTTTTTTGGTTTCAGCAGCAATTCTTTCAGCTGTTGTGTGGCCAAAAGAGTTTTTGTGTTCAAATATTTTTTTTCTCAACGATGTAAGTTGAGAGGTTTTACTTGATCCATTAAACGTAATTAGGAACAAACGCCATTCTTTTGATATGCTCATGCGCTCTTTTTTAAATGTGCCAAGTTGAGCAACTTCTTTACAAACATTACAGCCAAGTTTGCCGTTGATACAATCAAGCCAAGGAAAAGCATTCTTTTTACATTCCCACATTTCTTCTGTCCAAATGGAAGGCCAACGAGAAATAGTTGAGTCCTCAGTTGATGAACTCGGTACAGACAGAGAATTATCAATAACACAAATACCTTCGGTTTCTGTATGCTGCACAAACGAGCTTTCGCCAGGTTTAAGGAAAGTATTTGCATCGCGAGAAGCAAAGGTTGAAGACTCGCACGAAGACTGTATAGTCCCTCTACTGAAGAACGACGTTAGAGATTTTTGTTTCTTATTGGCAGATTCCATGACTGTTGTAGCACTGAATAAACACACATAACGGTTCACAACAGCGATTTACAACTGACAAGCAAGACGCGGGAACCACTAATGACTCATCAGTAAATACTGAGTTGAGTAGTGAGCCGACTGGTGGAAGGTACCCCCTCCACTGCATTGCCCGCTGGTCTACACTTCAAGGTCATCCCGCATCCAAAATAGATCTCATGTGCGTTGTGTTCGGCGCCGTTCGGTGAGCCTAGTGCATAGTTACCAAATGATTATGTTATTTTTTATTTTCTTTCGTCAGTTTTAATTTTCGATCTCGGCGATGGTCATTGAGATGAATAATGTGTATAAACAAAATTAACAGTAAAACTAAAAGGAATTATTTGTCGAATATGTTAATATTTCTTCATTATCTTGTAATAAGAAATATAATAACAGTGAGTACTAAATCTTAAAATAATACGTGGACCAGATTTTTGAGTAAAAACACATTTCTTGTGAAAGAAAATAATTCTTTTTCTCAAAAAGCAGTACCGGAACGGCGTTCCGGTACCAGTGCACCCCTGGTCAATATCATAGGCAAATGAGCCTAGAACATTTATGTTATTTATAGTAAATAATTGTTAAGTTATGTCATTATTATTGTAGTGAAAGTTGAATAAGGGTATCAAGAACAATGTAAAGTAATTGTCTGTTAGCAAAAGTAATTATTTTAAACGTACGAAAGAAACTAAGGTGTCCACTACAATGGGCCAGTAGGCCCTATACCTGAATAACTTATTTCTACTATTTGTAAACAATTATTGCTAATACTTGTCATTATTAGTGTAACAAAAGTGAAAGCCAAGGATCAAGCACAATTTAGAATAGATGTCTTGTATTAAAAACAAGAATTGTTAAAATATGAAAAAATAATGTTCAAACTATAATAAGCCAATATGCCTAGACAAATTATGTATGTTAATTGTAAGAAATTATTATTGATTTTTGTCATTAGTATTGTTGGACAAGTTACAGGGAGTTATAAGGAACAATTGTGATCAGTTATATCACAATAAAGTTAAGTAATATTATTAGAAGAAAGAGAATTAGGATGTCAGGAACCCAGGTTGGGTTATGCCTAGTTAGCCAAACATGACTTTTATAAATTGGGACATTATTAATTACTGTAAATAATGTTACACTCAATGGTTAGTAAGTAAATATCATTCTTTAATTTTCTTTAATTCTTAACCACATATTATGAGTACAAATGTATGCCTACTTATAAGTAACTTTACTAATGAAAAGTCTTTTTATTATTATTTTATTTTATTTTTTTATTCACCATTTTTGGTGAAAAATCACCAAAATTCAACAAATATTGAAAAAATTTGTTTTTCACTTATATTATTTTTTAAGTCGTCCTTTATCTAAAAAAAATGGTAGATGAATATTTATCATATTTTTAGGTGTGAAAAATTCAATTGTTTGAAGTGGTGTCAGCGTAAAAATTTGCAGATATGGTGTCTGAGAATAAAATGTTTATTGCTTTCTATTTTTCACATCTAACAACTTCAGTATGCATTTTTTATACAGTAGGCCTGTTTATTCCATTCTGTGTAGGAATGTTTCCATAGAAACAGCATGTTTACCTTTAAAAACAATCAGCTGTTTACTTCAAATCGGTTATGAATTACATTAGTATTTACAAGCGTGTGGTACAGTTTTTTTTTTTTTTTTTTTTTACATACATTATGTGTTTTATTTGCAAAAATTGAATAATGGGTAGAAGAAAGAATGCAAAGATAAACTTATCAAGTAGAAATAAGACAAATATTGCTAGGAGGTGGGCTAACACCAGCGGTGAGAATGTAGCAAGAAGTGAAGAAAAAAAGTGAGGTTATGTGTTCTGTAGACAATAATGCTGATTCAACTTTGAGGTTTGATGTTAGTGATGAAACTGCAAGTCCAGTTGAAAATAATAATCCTCCTACTGGTTTTGCATTATATAATAGGTATCAAAATGGTATTTATACTTCGTATAAATAGTGAAGCTCCTCATTATGCATTAGTTGATACAAAACTGTTGTCTTCATTTTTATGTTTTTTTTCCTTGTCCTGAGTGTCTAACTAAATCAATTGTTGTAAGTAAATGTTGCAAGAAATGAAACTCCAGAATCACATAATGAGAAAATGAAAATTCCTCTTACTGAAAACGTTGCTGCTAGAATCTTGCCTGTATATCAGAGGTTAGCATCAGACAGTTTACTGAATAGATGTGTGTCAGGGAAGACACAAAATCCCAATGAAGCTTTGCATCATCTTCTGTGGTCAAAGTGTCCAAAAACTGTATTTGTATCTAAAAACACACTTCTAATGGCCATAAGTATTGTCATTTGTGAATACAATACAGGGCATCTGAAGACAGTTGCAGACGTTCAAACCGCAAGTGGCCTAAGCCCTGGAACAAACACGGCAAGAATTGCTAGACAGCTAGATAAAAGGAGACTAAATCTAGCTGAGAAAAGGAAATCAACTAAGTATAAAGTATTCAGAAAAAAAAGAAATTATCTTTGCTGAAGGAAGAAGAAAAAGACAAGAAAAAGGGGGTTTATCATATGGACCTGGTGAATTTTGAAAACATTGTAAACCAGTGTTATGTGAGAAAATGTGTATTTACTTTGCAAATGTACATTTTTCATTTAAAATAAAGAGTGTTGTATTTGTATTTTTGTGTACGCTACAGTTTTTAAACCTATTCTATACCCTAGAAAATACAGTATAAAGGTAACCATTTTACATTCATAACTATGTCTTTTTACCACTTGGTTGTTAGTACTTTATAAAACTGGCGTTTTCCGCAAATCACTGTTTTAGATACAAAAGTTGATATATCTAAAAAACCGTACAATGTAGAGCTCTGATATTTTGTATGGTTATTCTACATATAATTATCTAAGACTTCTTGTATTTTTATTCAGTTTTGAGTTTTTGGTCATGAAATATTACTTTATATTTGGAAAAAATCTTGAAAAACTTCATTTGCTATGTAGTTGTGATAATTGTCAGTTGCCTAAGTAATGGACAGTCATGAAAATACATGAATTTTTAGATAATTTTATTAGCTTTAAAATGACACTAAGAACAGCATAATTGGTCAATTCAATCTTCAGATATATCAAATTCAAAAAATGTTAAAATATATTCGGAAAAAAATTTTTTGGGGTACCCAAAATAAAAATATCGGTATGGAGAACCATACATGACTTCCATATTCTAAGATTTATATTTAAAATCATTTTCAGCCAAACAGCCAGGCTGTGTCTTACCTGCCTTTTTATTGCTGTATTAAATGAAAAATATTATATTACATTAAAATGAAAAAATTATAATTTTATTGCCTGGCAACAAAATTATTTTATTTTTAACAATTACCATTGTTTCAAAAAGTTTAAATAAATTTTCAAGTACTTTACTCTTGTTAGAACGTAAAAGGTTGCAGGTAAACTACCCCTTCCCCTTAACCGATCTTCACCAAAATCGAAAGTCATTGAGACCTCTACAATTCAGGGACGTATGCAAAAAATTATTTGATTCTGTTTCAATTTGCGGCTGTTATCGTTTGCCATAGAAAATACGCTTGATAAAAAAATGTTGCAGGTAAACTACCCCTTCCCCTCAACCGATCTTCACCAAAAACAATAGGTCTTGAGTACTCTACAAATCAGGGCTGTATGCAAAACATTATTTGATTCTGTTTGAATTTACGGCTGTTATCGTTTGCCATAGAAAATACCCTTGTTAAAAAAACGTTGCAGGTAAACTACCCCTTTCCCTCAACCGATCTTCACCAAAAACAATAGATCTTGAGAACTCTACAATTTAGGGCTGTATGCAAATAATCGTTTGATTCTGTTTGAATTTGCGGCTGTTATCGTTTGCCAAAAAAAAAAAAATTTCCATTGATAAAAAAAACCGTTGCAGGTAAACTACCCCTTTCCCTCAAACGATCTTCACCAAAAACAATAGGTCTTGAGTACTCTACAAATCAGGGCTGTATGCAAAACATTATTTGATTCTGTTTGAATTTGCGGCTGTTATCGTTTGCCAAAAAAAAAAATTTCCATTGATAAAAAAAAACCGTTGCAGGTAAACTACCCCTTTCCCTCAACCGATCTTCACCAAAAACAATAGGTCTTGAGTACTCTACAAATCAGGGCTGT
The DNA here is from genome assembly GCA_034769895.1 of Magicicada septendecula. Taxonomy (NCBI): domain Eukaryota; kingdom Metazoa; phylum Arthropoda; class Insecta; order Hemiptera; family Cicadidae; genus Magicicada; species Magicicada septendecula. Next base: position 183,940,097 of record CM068371.1, on the reverse strand, counting down.
ATGCAAAAAATTATTTGATTCTGTTTGAATTTGCGGCAGTTATCGTTTGCCATAGAAAAAAAATCTACAGATAGACACACAGACAGACAGACACACACACAGACACTTTTCGGAAAACGACTTTTTTTCATGTTTTGAGTGTAGTAGAATCAGAATCTGCAATAATCTCGAACACGATTTTTTTTGCCATCACCATACTTCCATTCCTTAAGGAATATGGAAGTAAAAACAATAATTTTATGTATATTTGTATTCATTTTGGACATCATATAACTAGAAAAAAAAATCAAATAAAAAATAAATACCATTTTTTTAAGATTTTAGAATTTTCAGTAGTGACTCCCCTTCCAGCAAAGATGACTATTACTGAAGCTCTGAGAACTGTCATATGATAATGGGATGACAGTGTATCAGTTAGAATAATCAACAACTTATTAAGGCACACTGTAAGGAGGTATGTTTTAATCATTTTGCACACATCATTCCAGAAGTCTGTTCTAAAAACAATTATAATCAAACTGCTGTTTCAACAGTACTAATAATGCAGCATGGCAAAATTTAAACCATTTTACTTCCATATTCCTTAAGGAATGGAAGTATGGTGATGGCAAAAAAAATCGTGATCGAGATTATTGCAGATTCTGATTCTACTACACTCAAAACATGAAAAAAAGTCGTTTTCCGAAAAGTGTCTGTGTGTCTGTCTGTCTGTCTATCTATCTGTCTGTCTGTCTATAGATTTTTTTTCTATGGCAAACGATAACTGCCGCAAATTCAAACAGAATCAAATAATGTTTTGCATACAGCCCTGATTTGTAGAGTACTCAAGACCTATTGTTTTTGGTGAAGATCGGTTAAGGGAAAGGGGTAGTTTACCTGTGACGTTTTATGTTTTAACAAGGGTATTTCCTATGGCAAACGATAACAGCCGCAAATTCAAACAGAATGAAAAGATTATTTGCATACAGCCCTAAATTGTAGAGTTCTCAAGACCTTTTGTTTTTGGTGAAGATCGGTTAAGGGAAAGGGGTAGTTTACCTACAACGTTTTTTTAACAAGGGTATTTTCTATGGCAAACGATAACAGCCGCAAATTCAAACAGAATCAAATAATTTTTTGCATACAGCCCGGTTTTGCAGAGTTCTCGCGACCTATTGTTTTTGGTGAAGATCGGTTGAGGGAAAGGGGTAGTTTACCTGCAACGGTTTTTTTTTAGCAAGGGTAATTTTGTTTGTTTGGCAAACGATAACAGCCGCAAATTCAAACAGAATCAAATAATGTTTCGCATACAGCCCTGAATTGTAGAGTTCTCAAGACCTATTGTTTTTGGTGAAGATCGGTTAAGGGAAAGGGGTAGTTTACCTGTGACGTTTTATGTTTTAACAAGGGTATTTCCTATGGCAAACGATAACAGCCGCAAATTCAAACAGAATGAAAAGATTATTTGCATACAGCCCTAAATTGTAGAGTTCTCAAGACCTTTTGTTTTTGGTGAAGATCGGTTAAGGGAAAGGGGTAGTTTACCTACAACGTTTTTTTAACAAGGGTATTTTCTATGGCAAACGATAACAGCCGCAAATTCAAACAGAATCAAATAATTTTCTGCATACAGCCCTGATTTGTAGAGTACTCAAGACCTATTGTTTTTGGTGAAGATCGGTTGAGGGGAAGGGGTAGTTTACCAGCAACGTTTTTTATCATGCGTATTTTCTATGGCAAACGACAACTGCCGCAAATTCAAACAGAATCAAATAATTTTTTGCATACAGCCCTGATTTGTAGAGTACTCGCGACCTATTGTTTTTGGTGAAGATCGGTTGAGGGGAAGGGGTAGTTTACCTGCAACGGTTTTTTTTATCAAGGGAAATTTTTTTTTTTTGGCAAACGATAACAGCCGCAAATTCAAACAGAATCAAATAATGTTTCGCATACAGCCCTGAATTGTAGATTTCTCAAGACCTATTGTTTTTGGTGAAGATCGGTTGAGGGAAAGGGGTAGTTTACCTGCAACGTTTTTTTAACAAGGGTATTTTCTATGGCAAACGATAACAGCCGCAAATTCAAACAGAATCAAATAATGTTTTGCATACAGTCCTGATTTGTAGAGTACTCAAGACCTATTGTTTTTGGTGAAGATCGGTTAAGGGGAAGGGGTAGTTTACCTGCAACGTTTTTTTATCAAGCGTATTTTCTATGGCAAACGATAACAGCCGCAAATTCAAACAGAATCAAATAATTTTTTGCATACGTCCCTGAATTGTAGAGGTCTCAACGACTTTCGATTTTGGTGAAGATCGGTTAAGGGGAAGGGGTAGTTTACCTGCAACCTTATACGTTTTAACAAGAGTAAAGTACTTGAAAATTTATTTAAACTTTTTGAAACAATGGTAATTGTTAAAAATAAAATAATTTTGTTGCCAGGCAATAAAATTATAATTTTTTCATTTTAATGTAATATAATATTTTTCATTTAATACAGCAATAAAAAGGCAGGTAAGACACAGCCTGGCTGTTTGGCTGAAAATGATTTTAAATATAAATCTTAGAATATGGAAGTCATGTATGGTTCTCCATACCGATATTTTATTGGTCTGAACGTTTGTTTCAAGCTGAGTATACCAAATATGTTTGTAATAAGTTAAGATGTGAAGTATATGAAGCCTTTACTAGTACCTGTTCATTAGACAACAAATAATAACTATAATTTCCATTAATTTTGTTAATGTTCTTTGCCATTCATTATTTAGTTATTTTTTTACTGTCAGGAAAAGTTCTGATGTAATTTCTGTACGTGTTATTTTTGGTCTCTCTCTCTCTCCCCCCTCTCATTGTTATTTATTGAAAAAACATAAAAAACTGACACTCCTCTGTATGTCTCCACATTGCATACAATTAAAAAAATTAAAAACATACTTGTGATCTTGCAAAAGAGGATCAGTCCTCTGTGTGTTTTAATGATAATTAGTTAATCAATGAACATGTCATGGACAACAAAATGCAAATGAATAATGAAAACACAAAGATTAAAAACTAATAAGAAATCATTATAGACATAAAGAAACAAATTAGTAAGATTTATTAATGAATCAAAGGAATTCAGAAATTCAACTGATAATCACACATTAGTACATAGTGTTACTAATTTCACAATTCCACAAAATTTTAATTATTGGATAGTGAACATTGGATTTCAATATAGTAAGCGTACACATATTAATTTTAAGCACGTTTTACAAATAGTGAATGAAAAAGAAAATAAATACACGATTTCAACTTTTTTAAACTGAAAACAAGAAATTCTTTTGAGTTAGTGTAATGTGTTGTGTTACTGTAAGACAGAGCAGTGCTGTTAGTATACTAATTAAGATGCATTAAATGTATAAATAAAGCTAATGAGTTATTCTTAGATGACATAATTAATCTTATTGGTAATGGTGTAAAATCCTTCCCACAGCGGTTGCAGGTTTGGGCTGATTTCCTTCTTCCTTATCATGTTATAGAACTAAGCCTGGCAGCAGGTGTGAGCCCTGAAGAAATTGCAACCAGTCTTCATCTTTGTATTTGCCAAAATAAAGTTGTTCTGAGCCAGGTCATGTAAATTCAGGTTAGGCCAAGTTGCTCATTAGACTTTGTCTAAATCTTAAAGATATAAAGTGTTGATAAAGATTTTAGGACCTAAAAATATTGTTTGCACATATGAGTAGGAAGCAGATGTATTAATATAATATGTTACCCAACAAGATACAGGAACAATTATGTATATTTAATTAAGTAGTTAGTGGACTTAAAACCTGCAGTAGAAACTCCAGTTTTTATAAAACAAATAGGGAGAGAATTGAAGATTTGATGTTTGTAAATGTTATATCTATTTTCTTCACAAGTAACTAATGGATGGTTATTTGTAATCACGTTTTCTCATAATGTATGTTGTTAATGACCTTTTTTAAGGGTATGAAAAAAACAACAGATATTGGTATTTGAAAAAAGGTGAATTTTATTGGTACATACTAAAGTATAGAGTCAAATTTGTTTCTATGCATTAACAAAGGTCCGTACTGTAATAATTTTGTGTGTAATATACAATCATTCTTTAATATGTTTACGAGATTCTCCCAATATTATTTGCATTAATTCAGACCGTAGTAACATTAAATTCCACTGTAACCCATTACAGTGGTGGCTCGTGGATTCGAGGATTGGTGAAGCAGAACGGTGGCAGTCCCCCCCCCAATCATTTATGTGAATATGTTTCTTCCTGTTTTGGAATCATGAATAACATATGGAGACAAAAGAAAAGTATGTTAATAAAATTTACAAATAAAGTAGTTAAAAATAGTAAGTACTTACAGGCTTGCATTTTATTTCTTGAACACAAGGTCAATTCTCCTCTCTTTCAAATATGCAAACTTGTCGATAATGTCGTCATAAAATGGTTGTACATTATTTAATTCGTTTAACAGTTCCTTTTCTATGGAAATTTTTGATAAGTTAGTAAGTCTGTCCTCTGTCATTGTATTGCGCAGGTATGATTTTATTCTTTTTAAACAAGAAAAACTTCGTTCTACGGAAACGCTTTTGGATGGAATAGTTACTATTAAACAAAACAGTTTGTAAGCTTCTTTAAAGATGTTCCTGTTGACAGCTAAAAGTTCCATCAAATTTAGTGTTTCCATTTGTCTGTATTGCTTATCCTCATAAATAAGCTGTAATTCGTTTTTCAGTCTTCGGAAATCGGTAAACAGATTAGGGTAGCACACCTTTAAGTTACTTAATGCATCCGTGGGAAAGTTTTCAAAATACGTTACGAACTTTGAAGTATCCATTAATGTAACAAACTGAAGCTTTTCCATATCATTAAAACGTGTGGCTATTTGTACTGAAAGGTTATCTAAAATTTCATAATACAGAATTTTGTATTTTTCAAAAAGTTGATCTCGTGTGAGTGTAATTCTTTTCTGCCATTCATGGTATTCAGTTGGAACTGTTGTTTTTGAAGCAGCTAAATCAAAAATTTTCATAAATGCATCATCAGTTCTTTTGCTATTTATGAGTGTTTGCGTATTTTTAACTTGCGAGATACAGAAATTAATGTCAAATGATTCTTTTGTAGCACATCGAAGAGAGCATCCGTGGCTCCAAAAATATTGTTAAAAACGACAACCAAAAGCGTAAATTCAAAATCATTAAATTTATTTAAGAAGCCATCACTCTGCCTAATTGATGTTTGATCATAATTTGAATCGTTCACAATTTTAGTGAATACTTCTTTTAATGAATCCCATTCGTTATATATAGTAGGCTATTCACAGTTTTGGAATTAGACTTCCATCGCGTAATAATGGAAGTAGGGATTCGTCTTCCAACGACTGTGTCTACTGCGTAAGTTCGCCTAGCAGAACTGTGGAAAAAAGACGGTAAACCATTAACAGTTGCAAAAAATATCCGACATTGCGAAATGATGTTGCAGCTTTGTTGTAGCACTAGATTCAAACGATGCGCCATGCAGTGAACAAAAACCGCTTGTGGCACTACTTCTTTGATTTTTCCCCTGACCATCAAAACACTGGGGAATAAGTTTGATTTATAGTCAAATTTTTCGAGGGACTATAACACAACGTGAAACAGTGTGTCGGCAGTCCGACTGGAACTAACATCATAAAATCCCAAAAATCTTTCCACCAGCTTTCCTCCGGGAATAACGTATCTAATTATGATGCTACATTGAGATTTGTGGACATTGTCTGTGGAATCATCCACTTGAATTGAATAAAATGTACTATCTTCTATTTCCTTTGCGAAGTGCTCATCAATATATTGTGAAATGCAGTCAATTATTTCATTCCGAATAGTCTTAGAATTGCCGGCAAAGACGGGTAAGATTTTTTTATAGTGTTCTTGAATATTTACAGGGCTTATCGATACGAAGGTTTCTAGCAGTTCTTTAAAATTTCTGCGATTAATAGATGATAACTCTTCGTGGTGACCGCAAAATGCTAATTCTTGTTTACCCAAGTAAAGAACTGCACGAATAGGAAGATGCATGAAATGTCTGTTAAGCCGAACGTTGTCATTGAAGTGTTTAATATACAACCTAGAATTTTCTTTCAAAGCATCCTCGATAGTACTTAAATTTTTCTTTAGTTTTGAAAAACTCAATGCACAAAGCATGTGCTCAGAAGAACCTTCATGTTTGGAAAGAGCACGAGTAACGTTACCGAAATCATCAAAGCCATTCTTATTCCACGCACTTGATTTAACACTAATAATTAAGCAGAGCATATAAAAAAGTTTATTTAAATAATAACTGCCACGCAACCACTCGAACGTTGAATACCAATTTTGTTTAAAGTTGCGATTGTACACCTTGCCCTTTATTTTTGCAACTTTATTTACTTTCAATATAGGCATAGGTTTTTAACAGCTTAAAAGTTCTTCTTATCATCATTATTCCATCTTGAAAATGGTGTTTCTAATAAAACACATACTGGGTCATATGAAGGAATCATTCTGTAAAAACTTCACACACGATCAAATACAACGAACAAAACAAACGCGCTGGATAGGTAAAGCACTGTATACGTACACAACTGAGACACAGCACAGCGAGACTGTTTCACGTGGGTGGGGGAATGCTGAGTACGGCTATATGTTGTCATGGCAACCGTCATAAACCAAGCATTGTTAGTGACGTATTAACTGATGCAGTATACTGCAGAAAGCTGCTTCTACGGTCTCAGCACTTTCCGCCACCAGTAGGCTTACGATCGCAGCGATGTCCAGCTTCTGTAACCTATTTCCATAGCGTGTAAATGTTATTTTAATTATTATACAGACGAAATTTAATTTAAAAAAAATTTTTAAACACAGTTGAAAATAATTTTGTGTAAAAAGAAACACACTGAACCAGTTATTTTAGGTGAAGCAGCGCTTCACCTGACGAGCCGCCACTGACCCATTATTAATACTTAATCATTTGCATGTTAACAGAAACTGTACATTGCTTTTTATTGCATTATGTTGAAAAAAGGATTTTAATGTACTTGTTTGGTTATACATTAGATTGTACTAGGTTCTAAATTGGAAGTACGTCTTAATTCCGGTACTTTGAATAAATACAACCTTTAATGTTATATACAGACTTTGAATGTACACTAACTAAGGAAATGTCTGTTAAGTCTAATTAATTTTAAAAATCTAAAAGGTTAAGTTAAATAATTAAACGTAGCCACAACCTCCCAAAATCGTCTCTGTACCATAATTATGTGCGATAAATGTAAACTAATGTCTGTATTTCCAATAAATACACCCTTTTAATGTACACGAACAAAGTAAATTTTATGTAAGTTACATTGTCTCCATAACAACCCCATAAGCTGGCATTAGTTACTTGTGAAGAAAACAGTTGGATGTACACATCGGACACTGAAATATAGTACACGCGCGGTGACGGAAGTTCCGTTTTGCCGCTGACTATTCCCCAAGACCCAAATTTTGGAGCTTTTACTGTTTCTTGCGCCAAAGTGAAACTTCCGTCTCCACGTTTGTACGTAATTTCGGTGACCTGATGTGTACTACATGTTTTCTTCACAAGTAACTAATGCCAGGTTATGTACGACTATGTAACTTAAATATTTACTTTGTTAGTGTACATTAAAAGGGTGTATTTATTGGAAGTACAGAAATTAGTTTCCATTTAGCGCACATAATTACGGTACAGAGACGATTTTGAGAGGTTGTGTCTACGTTTAACAATCTAACTTAACTTTTAGATTTTTAAAATTAGTCAGACTTAACAAAAATTTCCTTTGGTAGTGTACATTAAATTATTGTATGGATAAAAGGCTGTATATAACATTAAAGGCTGTATTTATTCGACGTACCGGAATTAAAACCTAGTTCCAATTTATAACCTATAGTACGGGACACATCATTGTAACCTTCGAGGTGACGCAATAGTAACAGCTTTTCCCCGCCCCTAGCTACAGCGTTGTCGCGCGTTACACTTGGTATGCGTAGGCAACGGCGGGGAGGGGAGGTCTGTTGCAAACACTTCACATTCCATTGACATGTCATTCCACTTGCTACAGGATAAACATCTCCGTCTTCTCAACATTACCCACGTACATATTACATTCAGTAGCTCTAGGATTACGTGTTTAAACTTTTTATTAATTATTTTTGTTATATTGTATTATTGTCGTTATTTAATAATTATATAAGGCTTATTCACGATGAATGATAATAATAATTTACAAATTGTTGAGGCTCCTCAAACTCCTACAGTGTCATCAAAGTGAGGAAGATCTGGTAAAAAGGACTTAGGGAAGGAAGGAAAACACATCATTGCCAATGTTTACAACTTTTTACAGAGTCTCGCGGATGATCCAAAAAAGGTTGAAAAGTTGAATTTTAAAAGGGTTCAAGAGTTGACTGCCGAAGCTTGTGGAGTAAGTCGATCGACAGTTCAAGGAGTAAAGCGAGACGCAGATAAGTGTGAAGGAAATGAACCTAAGTTTGGTATGCCGCGGAAGCATTTTAAAATGAAGCCGACAATAACAAATTTGGACAACTTCGACAAAGGTGTTGTGCGAAGATGTGTTTTTAGTTTTTATGAACGTGAAGAATACCGAACATCGGGAAAAATCCAACACCAGTTGGCTAAACAAATAAATTTTAGGGGCTCCAAGAAATCAGTGCAGCGAATTTTGAAACAGATTGGATTTAAATATAAAAAGTGTAATGACGGCCAAAAATTTTTAATGGATAGAGTAGATATTGCTTGTGCTTGCGCTACTTTTCTGAGAAAAATGCATGAAATTCGGAATGGCATTTTAAAAAGGCCCATATTTTATTTGGACGAGACATGGGTGAACCAAAATCACAGCAAATCGATGATTTGGCAGGACCTAGAGGAAAGGGGTGGTTTAAAAGTGCCAGTCGGAAAAGGTGGGAGATTAATTGTACTTCATGCGGGGTCAGCTGAGACAGGGTTCGTGAAGGAATGCAAATTAATTTTCCACGCACAAAAATCTTCATTAAATACAGATTACCACATCGAAATGAATTCGAAACTTTTTAAAGAGTGGTTCGTCAACTTCCTCTATTTACTGGAAGAAAGTTCTGTCATAGTAATGGATAACGCGAGTTATCATTCCGCACTTGCTGAGGAAGCTCCTAAATCAAACTGGAGAAAATTGGAAATTCAAGAATGGTTGAGAAATCATAAAATTGAATTTTCTATGCAAGATACGAGGGCTCAATTGCTAAACAAAAACGAAATAAAAAATGCGCTGAAAATATATGAAATTGATCAAATAGCCTGTGAAATGGGTCATGAGGTTGTACGTCTTCCACCTTATCATGCATATTACCCACACACCACACCAACTCAACCCAATTGAGTTGGTGTGGGCACAGGTGAAAGGATATGTGGCCGATTGAAATAATACTTTTAAAATGGTCGACCTTGATAGACTGATGGACGAAGCGATAGCTAAAGTAACGGTTGAAGACTGGAGAAAATGCGTCTGAGATTCCGAAGAGTTTCAAAAGGACGACTACCAGAAAGAATGCCCTAGAGATTTGACTATAGAACGTATGGTGATTGCAGTGACGGAAGAAAGTTCAGAAGATAGCGAATCCAGTTCTGATTGAAAGAATTTAAAAATAATTATAATGCTTAAATTTTTGTGTATATTTTTTATTATAATGTGTATAATTTTTCTTTACCAAATTTTAAAAAAATGAAGTGTTTCATTAAATAACATATAATATAAACGACTGTTTTAAAAACAAATAAAATGTAAAGAGAATTGTCATATTAATAAAGAATAAAGAAAATAATTACTTATAAAATTGAAAACAACACAAAAACTATATAAAGAAAGAAAAAAACAGAGCAAAGAAGAAGACTTATGGTGTGTGTGAGTGTGTGTGTGTGTGTGTGTGTGTGTGTGTGTGTGTGTGTGTGTGTGTGTGTGTGTGTGTGTGTGTGTTATATCTCTATTGTACAATAATGCGCTGACGTATTCTCTTTGATCGTAGTAGCTCACCGATGTAGAAACGTGAGGTGTGTGTGTGTGTGCGTGTGTATTATCTCTATTGTACGAGAATGCGCTGACGTTGTTTGTTTGGCTTCGTAGTGTAACGCGCCCGTGAGTGTGAGTGAAGCGACATGGCAATACCGCAGTTACTATTGCATCACCTCGAAGCTTACAATGCTATGTCCAGTACTATAGTAGGCCTACAGTCTAAGTATAACCAAACCATTAAAATCCTTTTTTCAACATAATGCAATAAAAAGCAATGTGCAGTTTCTGTTAATACGCAAATGATTAAGTATTAATAATGGGTTAGAGTGGAATTTAATGTTACTACGGTCTGAATTAATGCAAATAAATTGGAGAATCTCGTAAACATATTAAAGAATGATTGTATATTACAAACAAAATTATTACAGTACGGACCTTAGTTAATGAATAGAAACAAATGGGACTCTATACTTTAGTATTGTAACCCCTCTTTCCTTTTATGCTTTTATCTATAGAAAACAACTTCCTTTTTTTTATTTATTTTTTTTTATTTATATTTATTTTTATATTTATTTATTTTTTTTTTTGAAAGAGAGGCCACAAGTTATTTAGAACTAGGCAAGAGCCTAGAGAAGCCAAAACTGTGCTGGGTCCAGTATGATGGGACTTGCAAATGAAACTCTGCTCTGATAACAATAACAGTATTTATTGTATTCGGCTTTTATACAATATATACACCCTTAAAAAGCACAATAATTGCAAGTATTTTACACTCAAAACAGCTCACTTCCAAAACCCCTCAATCGTTATTATAAGTCCAGTAACATATGCATCGCCAAATAGTTGAGTTTGAGTATTAGTGGCGCATAAATAATAATAATAATGTGAAATGGCGCACAGTCTCAACCCTCCCAGTAATTACACAAATCCCAACATGATATAAATATATATTATAATGTAAAATTATAGATGTTATGGTGTATAATGCTGTCTTGTGTTTCTCCTTAAAGCCACACTGTTGGGCTAGCCAATCTATAATGTAAAATTATAGATACAAGATATAGATGTAATATTGATGTTTGGTGTGTTCGTGTGGTTGTAGACACGCACCGGTGTCTACTATAATGTTGTTTATCTAAAGGTATAATCGTAATCGTAGAAATTATCGGTGTTAATGTATTGTTTTTTGTAGGTACGCAGTAATAGTTCACTCCTTTTTATATTAATATGATCCGCGCACTTTGTTGTGTATCTCACTTACTTACCACACTTGAATGCTTCAATTCAGTTCTGTGATGTTCCTTCTGAAATACAGGCACTTCAAATACAACAATAAAATATTCAGACTGAATAGTTAATATATCATCACACACAATAGTAAATGAAGCAATTTTTTATGAATATTCTGGATTATTCTAAGACTTTTTAAAATCTTCCGCCACCTGTGTCAGAACTGATTAAAAATAAATGAATTTACTTTTACTAGAAATGATACTACTTTTGTGGTAATAAAATTGGAGGTTTATTCACAATTTGATAAGAGATAAAATCTTTTACAATTAAAAACAATAATTAATAACCTTTTGATTACTGATTACAATAAAATTCAACAAGACTCTGTTTAATTCCTCAAGGCTGGTAGACCTGTTGTTAGTACAATAATTTAACTACATAGGTTATGTTACTTTGATTCAGAGAATTACCATATTTCGTTAGGTTCTTTGAGGTAACATGATAAAAGTTACAAGATGTAATATAAATAACTATATTGAATTAACAATAGTGAATAATAATTGAACAAATATAAAAAATCAAAATTTGGTACCATATGTCTGGTATTTATAAAATTATCGTACGCGGGTATGCGCACGCATCTCTAATACTCGAGTGTTATTGTCAAGCTGTCTGACTTGTACAGTATTTAAAATGTATTACGTTCGTTTAATAATTAGCTTCAAAAATCATTTATTCACAAGAGAAAAATTTCTCAAAAAACTCTTGTTAGCAATTCTATTTCATTTGATTGTTACTTGAGAACAGATCGGTAATGTTGAAATTATCAAGTTACCGCCACACTTTCTGAGGTTAGAATTAATCGGTGTGGTTACAAAGGATAAGTATTCCTTATTAGCTAATATTTCTTATACTATACATGTAAACATATTATTCATAATAATTTTTAATATATGATTATCAGAATTACATTTATTCCGATTGTATGAAAATTAGTAAAGTAGATTTTAAAACATAGATAAATTCGAGAAAAATACGTTTAGTCAAACGAGTGACTAAATACTCTCGTATTTATTAACAATTATTTTCAAACATTTTATTTTCAATTATTATAATTAATTAAAATATTTTTCAAATATTTTAATAATGTCGATTTAAATCCTTTCTCAATTCTGATAATTTAATTACTGTTTCTTCGACACTTAGCATTGTACGACTTGCGTAGTATTGAAAGTCAAAATTATTAATTTCGTTTAAATATTGTTTAAATAAAACTGTACTCCCTGTTTCCTATTTAAAACTTCACTCGCAAGTATGGTCGTTATTATACACTGACCTACTTGTTCAATTAACACAATTCCGCACTTTTTCACTCGTATGTATGAATGTTGTATTTAGGTTAACCGTGTGTTGTGAATTGACGTAACATGGCGCGCACAGTTTTAAATATAAATTATATCTTCCTTGACTAAAGCGGCGTGACTTGTATGTTTGGTGGTTCCTCGTAGACTGTCTGGTACCTCTGAGACGTCTCCCGGTAGTCTGCTGAAAGTCATTCATTCCATTGGCTGGATTCGTCATACTCTCTAACCCGAAAGCCTTCGTTTTATTAAAATATTTAATTTTTTGCCAAAATTGAGTTTGGGTTTGAGGCGTTTTTACGTCATCATTGGTACAAATATTTAACTTGAAAGTTTAAAACTATCATAACTTTCTTATCTCATGTCCTATCGTTAATTAGTTGATATCATTGAATTCAGGGCGTTTTGCTTGTCAAAATAAGTCCAAAAACGCTTATTTTTCGTTCATTACTACTATTGAAATAACGATTTTATTATTTATTTTTGGTGCATCTTATTTTTATAAGTTCGTTACATATTTTATTTAAATATAATAAAACACTTCTTATCTAAACACTTTGAGTCTGTATCTCAGTCGGTTTACTTTACAATTTGGAAAAAACTGTTTCCTACACAAATCTCGCTATGGCGTCATTAAGCGTCCATGTTAGATTTTTTATAAATCTGCTTATAACTAATTTTTCTTATCTCAAATGATTATATTACTATCTAATATTATTAGTAATGTTTATTTACACAATTTTCCACTATAATATTTATGTATGACTGTGGTTAATTTAATATTTACATAAGTTCAAACCTCTCATATGGTTCTTATACAATTTTTCACCTTATTTTTTAGTCTCTTCAGATAAATCATATCATTTAATGATTATAACTAGTGTACATACATAGTACCTAATCTACTATATATAATGGTTACCTTTTAATGAGCTCAGAACTTTCTAATCATTCAGTAATGGCTCTGTCTATGTTGTGTCATGTCATAATAGTCATTTATTTTTTCTAATACAACAGCTAAATTGTTATTGTCATATTTGGTTTGGATTCCCAAAGTAGCATTAGATATCATTCTAACTTTTGGTAATGTTTCCAATTACTTTTAGATAAGTTCATATGCTATATTTTTCATAAATAGCTGGTTGGTCATTGTTTGTTTACATTTGGTTTTCCTTATAATGGTCATTTGGTTTTCAAATGTTTGTATATAATATGACTGCTTTTGTGGTCATTATCTGTTCTCATAGTAGCTTTGGGATTTCCTCTTGCTACTGGTAATAATTGTAACAATCTGTTCTCAATATTTGATACAGTATTTTTCTTAACTAATTTGCTCTACAATGGTTTAGCTTACATCTGGTCATATGTACATGGTTAATTGGTTTACAATAATTTAGTTATAATACTGTTCTTATCATGTTCAAAATCTGTTCTCAATGTATTATCAGATATTTTTCTCACTACTGGTAATACTCTTATAAACATTTACATTGGTTTTGATACTGTACTTTTCTTAACTAAATTGGTATACTTTTCTCATTTCTGTTCTTCCCTGTGTCATTTTGTTTGACTGGTTCTATTTACATTGTTTTGCATTATATTACATTGTTTCTTAATATTTATTATTATTACTTATAATAAATTCTCATTTGATAACATACTTGATGATCAGATATTTATACTAATATGTATCATTTTCTGTTGTAATAGGTCTCTTCCTTGTGGGTTGTGTAACAATGTACCATCTGTTTTAGTGCAGTATTTTTCTACTACTAAACTGACTTCATTATGGTATATTAACACAATACCTTAACTAATTTGTTACACATGTTTATACAATTCCTTCTTATACATTAACACAAATCTTTCTTGTATTATATGTAACTCAATTCTGGTCAATGGTGGAATTTAATTCCTGTTATGTTTGATACTCAACAAATGTCTTTTATTTGTTGTCAGTTCTTTATGAACAATAATATCATTGTTCTATTTGTTCTAATTTGGTGGTCTTATGATTATGTGTGTTGGTTACAACTTTATTAAATCAGTCACACTCATTGTCTGTGTTTATTTGACTATTTTTTAATTTTTGTTGCTTCATCATGAAATTAACATATTTTTCACACTGTAAACTTCATCACTGTAATTGTTTGTGTGGTTTATTCAGTTGAAATAGTTAGTTATTCACAGGTTTCACATTTGTATTAAGTACACACTGTAATTGTTTGTGTTTCCTTAAATGTTTCACACTGGTTTTCTTGTCACACTTATAATCATTTCTTTTGTCACTTACACTGTTTTTAGTACATGTGGTTCATATTGAGTCCTTATCTCTTCTGTCCATCTTCTTTCTTCTTCTTGGTGCTTTTCCTGGTCCTTCTTCTTTCTTCTTTATTCCACATTTTCCTCGTAGTTGCTGTTTTTATTTTTCTCCATTGTTGTTGGAGCTTGCTGATCCTTGTTTCGTTGATTCCCCTCACTGTTGGATCCTATTGGGTCTATTTACTGATATTTTGTTTTGGGCTTGTGGCATTTTCTTTCTTTATTTTATAACTAATGTTGATATATTCGTATTCTCTTCTTCATTGTTGGATTTTTTGTTATTAATATTTTTGTAGATACACACTTATATACACTTAGCTTTGTTTATCTAGATATATTCCCATGTTTTTTCTCATACTTAACGTTACATTCGTTTATATTATGTAACTACCATATTTTTGGTAATGTTACATATGCCTTCCTATAAGAATTGATTAATTCTGAATTATTATAATATATTTTTCATTGAAGAATTCATCAATTGTTGTACATTCCATGTTGATTCACATGTTTTTTCCATATATCCCTTCACTTTCTTCTATTTGAATCGTATTTATCTTCTCTATGTAATTATCTCCCTTGTTTATTTAGTTCCCTAATTCCCTAACATAATTTTAGCTGGGGCAGTTTAGAGCGGCTCACTTTGGCTATTCAACTCTACTGGCCATACTAATTTCAATAAATATGGAGGCAAATCATCTCCTTCAACAATAATAAATGATTGCTGGCATTACTCTTCAGTCAATTCATTTTAAATCATCATAATAATAATAGTGGTCGTTCTTTCGACAAATAATAAATATCCTTGGGATTAATTCACGCATCTGCGGTTTATACATTTTTATTCTCTCTTTTCTTGATTCAACTTAAGCTATATTCTTCACATATTATAGGGATAGTTTGTTTTACACTTCCTCACTGGTATACTCTCATGATTGTCTTCGTTATTATATTATTTTTTCATTCTTCATTATTCTTGATCAATCTCTTCATTTTGTTTTCACTTTGAATGTCGTCTCATCATATTCTTCATCTCAGGTTTCATTCTTCTAGATATAATTCTTAAATACATTTGTTTTTCTTCTTCTTCATGGTTTGTATTTGGTATTTATATTCCATGTGGTATTGGTTTCTTCGCTAGTAATATACATCATAAACAATGTGGTTGTGTGTGGTGGTTTGTGTACATTAATACCTTATTTTGGTTTCACTTTTCCAACTTCGCATTTGTTCCTTCTTTTTTTTTCTTTAATAGTACGGGTGAGATGTTCTTATTTACTTGTTGACGTGGCTCTTGGAAATATTTATATGTGCCTAGGATGGTGTGCGTCAGTCTCGTATATTCATACTCTTTTTCTATATTAGTACGGGTGAGATGTTATAACTACTTGTTGACTAGGCTCTTGGAAATGGTTATGCCTTGGATCTTATTTGTCAGTCTCGTATATTTATATTCTTCTTCTATATTAGTACGGGTGAGATGTTATAATTACTGGTTGACTTGGCTCTTGGAAATTCATATGTATCATACATATATGCCGTGGATCTAGGGTGTCGATCTCGTATATTTATACTCTTCTTCTATATTAGTACGGGTGAGATGTTAAAATTACTTGTTGACTAGGCTCTTGGAATTAACATGTATCATACGTTCCAAAGATGGTGTTTGTCGTTCTCGTATATTTATATTCTTCTTCTATATTAGTACGGGTAAGATGTTAAAATTACTGGTTGACGTGGCTCTTGGAAATGGTTATGCCTTGGATGGAGTGTGTCAGTCTCGTATATTTATACTCTTCTTCTATATTAGTACGGGTGAGATGTTACAATTACTTGTTGACTAGGCTCTTGGAAGTTTATTTGTGCCAAAGTTGTCATGTGTCGGCCTCGTATATTTATACTCTCTTCTATAGTTAGTACGGGTAAGATGTTATAATTACTGGTTGACTAGGCTCTTGGAATTAACATGTATCATACATATATGCCGTGGATCTAGGGTGTCGATCTCGTATTTATATAATCTTCTATGGTACGGGTGAGATGTTATAATTACTGGTTGACTAGGCTCTTGGAAATTCATATGTATCATGCGTACATTCGTGCCATGGTTGGTATGTGTCTTTCTCGTATATTCATACTCTTCTTCTATATTAGTTAGTATATTCATATTTATAGTACGGGTAAGATGTTATAATTTACTGGTTGACGTGGCTCTTGGAATTCATATTAGTGCCAGAGATCTTGTGTGTCAGTCTCGTATATTCATACTCTTCTTTAGTAGTATATTCATTTTTATAGTACGGGTAAGATGTTAAAATTACTTGTTGACATGGCTCTTGGAATTAACATGTATCATACATATATGCCGTGGATCTAGGTTGTCGATCTCGTATATTTATATTCTTCTTCTATATTAGTACGGGTGAGATGTTAAAATTACTGGTTGACGTGACTCTTGGAATTCATATGTGCCTAGGATGGTGTTTGTCGTTCTCGTATATTTATAATCTTCTTCTATATTAGTATGTTCATTTTAATAGTACCTTATTATTAATAACACAATGTTCTGAATCCTTTACATTAATTCTCTTGAAGTATGTTTTCTCACATTATAAAATTACAATATATTCAATGTTCAATACATAATTATACAGTTACTTCTCATTTAATACACACATAATAATTTTCATAATAGTAATACATCCTTTTTTCTTTAGTCAACATCTATTTTTATAATCATATCTTCATTTTCCACTTTTAAATAACAATAATCTTCATAGCCACTTTTCATTTTTCATCTTGATATAGTCAACAGTTATACACATAATTACATCTTCATTTTTTATAACAGATATTTCCATCTTTCACATTATCAATAATAAAATAATCCTTATCGCTATCTTTTCACTATTTTTGTCCTATAATTTAATTTTCAATATATTTTTTCATTGAGGTTTGATTATAGGTACCTTTTATTTTCTTTGTAATAGGGTTCTGCAATTCATATGTATTGTTTAGATTGTTTTTTGTCACAGTATATGGTCCAGTATATAGTAGTAATAGCTTCTTTGCAATGCCTTCAATAGTACTAGGGAGCTCTCGATTTTTGATAAGCACTTGGTCTCCCACTTCATATTTGACAATTTTGGGCTGTAACTTTTTGTACTTGAGCCTTAATTTATTCGCTCTCTCCACTGCATTATTATAGAATCGGGTTTTGTCAAATTTAACTTCGGCACTGATTGGAAAATTTATTATCTCTGTGATCTCCCGGGGTGGTTTTTTCTCGTACATAGCCATGTATGGTGTTTCTTCAATTGACTGGTGGTAGGCTAGATTTAGGAAGTCTTCAGCTGGGGATAAATACTCCTCCCACTTCCTCTGCTGGCTGTGACAGTAGGTTCTTAAAATCCTTCCTACTTCTCTCAACACTCTCTCAGCAGGGTTGCTGTTGGGGTGATACACCGATGTCTTGTATGTTTTGACTCCCAGATGGATCAGTGTTTCCCACCATTTTCGTCCTCGGAATTGCGTTCCGTGATCTGTAATTATCATCGACGGTTTACCCACTTCGGGTATATATTTATTCATAACTATTTCTAATATTTTACTGGTTGTCGCTCGATTGAGTGGGTACAGCTTAGTATATTTGGTGTAATGATAAAATATTATTATGATATATTTGTACTGGTGTCTCCCACCACTCCGTGGAAAAGGTCCACAAATGTCCAAGAAAACTTTTTCTAGTCTGGCAGTTGATGTGATTGGTATCATGACTCCTTCTCGTTTTTCGTTGCTGCATTTTGCTAGTTGACAGATATTACAACTCTGGACATATTTTCTGACCTTTCTACTCATGTCCTTGAAATGCACATGCTCTTGCAAAGCTTTTATGACCTTCACTGCGCCCATATGACCATAACGTATGTGGTAGTCTATGGTCAATTCCTTTTCTAGGGCTTTGGGAATAACTGCCTTCCATCTCTCATCACCTTTATTGTGTTTGGTGAATACCAACTGATTGTGAGTACAGTAATATTGGTTTATGTTTGCATTATTGTCGGCTAATTTTTTGATAATTAATGATATTTTAGGATCTTGTTGCTGATGATTGATGATGTCAGATAATATATTAGTGAGTTCGAATTTACTCTTCAATAAGTGGTATACTCTTGCAATGGTTTCCCTCTCTCCTTCAAATGTTTGGGTGTCAATGTTTATCCGGGACAACACGTCTGCAGCTGTGTTGCTTTTTCCGGGTATGTACTCCCATTGTATATTGTATTCTTGAAGTGTAAGGGTCCATCTTGTCAGTCTTCCGTGTTTTAATTTGCAGTTTTTTAGAAATGAAATGGACTTGTGATCTGTCCTCACTGTTACTGTATAACCTAAAATAAATGTCCTGAATTTTTCGCATGCAAACACTATACTCAATAATTCTTTTTCTGTGGTATGGTAGTTACGTTCGCACTTATTTAATGTACGGCTGGCGAAGCTAATCACTTGATGATGCCCTTCTTGGTCTTCTTGATAGAGCACAGAACCAAGACTTAGGTCGCTAGCGTCACAATTCATGAAGAACTGTTTATTAAAATTGGGGTGATGCAGCATAACGGTTTCTAAGAACTTTATTTTAATCAATTCAAATGTGGAGTCTTGCTCTGCTTCCCATTTCCATTTTTCTTTTGATGATAGCTGTGTTGAGAATCGAGCTGTCAATTCGGAATAATTACTTTGAAATTTCCGATAATAATTGCAGATTCCGAGGAACGATTGCAGTTGTTTTTTGTTCTTCGGGACGGGGAAACGCTGAATTGCCTCCATCTTCTCCTGGGATGGTGTAATTCCGTATTCAGATAGGTTAAACCCCAAAAATTGCACTTCCTTCGCAATTAGTTGAGATTTATCTAGCTTTAAAGTGATGTTGTTGTCTTCCAGTTTTTTCAGTACTTGTGCCACCCGGTCACAGTGTTCCTCCCAATTGTTAGAGGCTATTAGGAGATCGTCCACATAAACTGTTGTGAACTGTAGTGTGTTATGGCCCAGTATCTCGTCCATGCATTTGACGAATATTGCTACTGAGTTTACTAAACTGAATGGTAGCCTTTTAAAATGGTAGTTTCGGCCTTCAAAGATAAAAGCAGTGTATTTTCTACTGTTCGGATGCAGCTCAACCTGCCAATATCCACATACCGTATCCCATATACTGTAAAATTTTGTACCATAAAATTTCTTTACTATTTCATCGATTTCTCCAGGCGATGTCCTGTCATTAATTATGGTTTTATTAAGCTCTCGAGCATCTAAACAAATTCGTACTGCACCATTCTTTTTTGGTACAGCGACAATAGGGTTGGTGTATGGTGAATTGCTTATCTCTATTATGTCATTCTCTATTAAACGCTGAATCTCCTCTCTTACAGCTTCCTTTAGTGAAAAGGCAATAGGATATGATTTCCTCTTGAACTCTGTATGTTCTTTGAACTTCAGTTCGCATTGGAAATTTTTGATTTTCCCAGGTGTATCTGAAAATATGTGGCGATACTGGTAGTATATTTCTATTAATCGTTCCCGTTGTTCCCAAGTTACTTCTTGGCTATTCTGGCTGGTTTCAAATTCTCGGATGCTATTGATTTTCTCCAACCACAAAGCTTCCTCTGGGCTGTCTTGTATTCCTTGGTAGATGGCGCCTTCTTGGAGTTCACAGCCTTCTCTGATGTAGTATATTACATGCTCTGAGGGTGCCTTCCTGTATTCTGTCAAATTGGCTGTCCACTCTATTTCTTCTGTTTTCATCCTCACTGTATTATTATCCATATTGATGACTGCGGTGTATTTTCTTAAAATATCACACCCGATTAGTAGAGTGAACGGTAGCCCACTGGCTACTAGGAATACCATCTGTATTGTCTTTCCATTGCTGGATACATCTAATTGTACTTGCTGTCGGATAGTCTTATTTTGACGTCCGGTAGCACCGATGAGAATTATATTGCTAATTGGCAATGTGGGTATTGTGGCTTTGTTCTCCGATTGAATTCTGTCCAGTTCCAACTTGTCTATTAGGGATACGTTTGCGCCAGTGTCAATCATGGCTGTGGCGTCGGTGTTGTTTACTTTAACGGATATGTATGCAATTTCACTATTGCTTGTATCGCCGATAGTATTCTCCTTTTCTTCCATCAAATCTTTCCTTATATTTTTTAAGTAGTTGTTATTACAAATATTGTGATGCTTCGATGATTTTGCCAAAACATTTGACCCAATAGGCCGGTTCAGTGAGGGTGATCTCGGGTTTTTCACTGCTGGTTGGTGTTTAAATTCATGTCACCATTTTCGCGTCGGTCCTGAGACGTCGAAGCTACTGGTTCCTGATTTCCCGGTCCATTTCCGTTGTGGTATACCTCTGTAGTTTGTGTGGTTGCTCTGGGACTTCCACTGCTGTCACTTCCGTTTGACCGATATCCGGACTCTCTTTCATCCCTGTCGCTATTATTGGAATGATGGTGCTGGTGTGGGAAGCTCCTTCTTCCTTGATAATAATTTCTGTAGTTTCCACCCCGACTGGCATGGGTATAATGGACTCTTCGAAATTGATTGTTATTATTATGGCCATTACCTTGTCTTGGTTGGTGATTAGGGGACTGATTCTGATACGGTCTGTAATAGTGATTACCTCTTTGGTAATTCGTATTTCGTTGGTAACCATTAGGATGATGGTTATTTTGGTTCCCTCTATTTATATTATTTCCACCTCCGTCTTGACGCGGTGTGGGTTGATTCTGGAATCTCGGGGGATTATGAAAATTCCTTCCTTGGTTATTGCCATTGTTATGAATAGTAGGGTTATTGTTTCCAGGCCCTCCTCGATCGTATGTCTGGCTTGGTACCTGTCAACTCCGTTGATAGTATCGTTCCCTCTCATGACTTTCAAGTAAGTCGCACATGCCTTGGATGGTTTTGATTTGTGCATTGAGTCTTCCTTGTGCTATTCCCTGATTGAAATGGTAAGCCAACTTCGTGACCAGGCATTCTTCTGGGATTGCCGGTTCCAGATTCCTTGCCAGGCAAATCTTTCCTAAAAAGTATGTGGTCATGGACTGCCTTCCATTTACGTCGAACCTTCCGTTGGTTATATCGTCCCTTATGATATTCTGAGTGGCCTCCGACCAATATTTTTGCTTGAATGCTGTCTTGAAGGTGTCATAATTACATACTTCGTGTCGGGTTGCTGTCCACCAGTTGTCAAACGTGTGCTTAAATGATTCGTCTAACATCCCTTTTATGACAGTCCATCTGCTCTCACGATTCCTTTGTATGATTTCTTCCATTCTTTCTAGGAACTCCAAAGGGTTTTTCGAATAGGTCCTGAAGTCAATCTGATCTCTTCCCTCTAAATGACTCAAACCAGATAGGAAATTCGGTATGGTTTGTAGACGATGCATTTCGTCCCGGAGGTCGTCCAATTCTCTCCGCTGGCGTTCTGTGGATTGTGTTTTATCATCGTGTACTTGCTGTTTGATTGCGTCTACTTTTCCAGCAACTTCTTCACACTTATCCTTTAATGTGGACTGTGCTGCCTTCATCCTTGTTTGCTCTTGTGTTATTGTATCTAGTTGGGTATCGTGAGTTTTCTTCACCTCATTGATACGTTGGTTAAGGTCCACTTCCGTCTGTATTAGTTTTAAGTTGGTATTTTCTCCTTCTTTACGCACTTCAGATATTTCTACATTAATTTCGGTCGTTAGAATGGCCATTTGCTTCTCGATTTCTTCGACGCTTTCTCCTAATCTTCTCTCAACCATTTCGGCCGTCTCCTTAGCGGTCTCTTCCATTTTATTATTGTTGATACTCATTTGTAGCCATATATTTTCATGATCGGCTTGTATAGTCTCAACATCTCGATTCAGTTTGGCGTTGATCCCATCAATTTTCTGGTTAGTTTGATCAATCTTCTCTCCCAACTCTGCTGATAAATCTTCTTTCATGGTGGCCATTCTCTTTTCCAACAATTCTTCAGTTTTCTGTTGACCCTCTTCCATTCTTCTGTTTGTCTCACTTATTTGGTTATTAAATTCTTCTTTTAACAACTCTATATGTCTCTGGTTATCCTTCTGGCCTTCCTCTATTTTTTGGTTTGTGGACCGACTGGCTTCTTCGATTTTATGGTTTAACTCCGCTTTGGTGGATCGGCTGGCTTCTTCGATTTTATGGTCTAAGTCTGCTTTCATTGATTCTATGGATTTGTTTAAATCTTCCTTATTGGATCTGTTGTCTTCCTTCAATGACTCCATCATCCTTTTCATCCATTCTCGGAATGCGGGCTCTCCTATTGACATTGTTCTCTCAGGCTGGTTTGTTTCCGGTGGAGCTTCTTGACTTGTCACTTCCGGTTCCTCCATAGGCTGCTGAACCTCCTCCGCCGGTTCAATTGTTTTTTCCTTCGTTTCCAGTGCAACTTCTTCTACATCCTCCGTCGACATGGATTCTTTTTCTTCTCTTCTGGTCTCCTTTTCCGCTTCGATTGCCCTCTTCCTTGACGTTGATCGTGATTTTGATCTTGATTTTAACCTGTCGGTATACATCTTGTTGTCCTGGTAATGCACCTGCTGTCTTTTTCACGAATTGGGATTATTGGGTAACTAGTTATGGTGTAATTTCCCCTTAAATTGTGCTCAGACGTTGGGCGCCAATCTATAATGTAAAATTATAGATGTTATGGTGTATAATGCTGTCTTGTGTTTCTCCTTAAAGCCACACTGTTGGGCTAGCCAATCTATAATGTAAAATTATAGATACAAGATATAGATGTAATATTGATGTTTGGTGTGTTCGTGTGGTTGTAGACACGCACCGGTGTCTACTATAATGTTGTTTATCTAAAGGTATAATCGTAATCGTAGAAATTATCGGTGTTAATGTATTGTTTTTTGTAGGTACGCAGTAATAGTTCACTCCTTTTTATATTAATATGATCCGCGCACTTTGTTGTGTATCTCACTTACTTACCACACTTGAATGCTTCAATTCAGTTCTGTGATGTTCCTTCTGAAATACAGGCACTTCAAATACAACAATAAAATATTCAGACTGAATAGTTAATATATCATCACACACAATAGTAAATGAAGCAATTTTTTATGAATATTCTGGATTATTCTAAGACTTTTTAAAATCTTCCGCCACCTGTGTCAGAACTGATTAAAAATAAATGAATTTACTTTTACTAGAAATGATACTACTTTTGTGGTAATAAAATTGGAGGTTTATTCACAATTTGATAAGAGATAAAATCTTTTACAATTAAAAACAATAATTAATAACCTTTTGATTACTGATTACAATAAAATTCAACAAGACTCTGTTTAATTCCTCAAGGCTGGTAGACCTGTTGTTAGTACAATAATTTAACTACATAGGTTATGTTACTTTGATTCAGAGAATTACCATGTTTCGTTAGGTTCTTTGAGGTAACATGATACCAGTTACAAGATGTAATATAAATAACTATATTGAATTAACAATAGTGAATAATAATTGAACAAATATAAAAAAATCAAAATTTGGTACCATATGTCTGGTATTTATAAAATTATCGTACGCGGGTATGCGCACGCATCTCTAATACTCGAGTGTTATTGTCAAGCTGTCTGACTTGTACAGTATTTAAAATGTATTACGTTCGTTTAATAATTAGCTTCAAAAATCATTTATTCACAAGAGAAAAATTTCTCAAAAAACTCTTGTTAGCAATTCTATTTCATTTGATTGTTACTTGAGAACAGATCGGTAATGTTGAAATTATCAAGTTACCGCCACACTTTCTGAGGTTAGAATTAATCGGTGTGGTTACAAAGGATAAGTATTCCTTATTAGCTAATATTTCTTATACTATACATGTAAACATATTATTCATAATAATTTTTAATATATGATTATCAGAATTACATTTATTCCGATTGTATGAAAATTAGTAAAGTAGATTTTAAAACATAGATAAATTCGAGAAAAATACGTTTAGTCAAACGAGTGACTAAATACTCTCGTATTTATTAACAATTATTTTCAAACATTTTATTTTCAATTATTATAATTAATTAAAATATTTTTCAAATATTTTAATAATGTCGATTTAAATCCTTTCTCAATTCTGATAATTTAATTACTGTTTTTTCAACACTTAGCATTGTACGACTTGCGTAGTATTGAAAGTCAAAATTATTAATTTCGTTTAAATATTGTTTAAATAAAACTGTACTCCCTGTTTCCTATTTAAAACTTCACTCGCAAGTATGGTCGTTATTATACACTGACCTACTTGTTCAATTAACACAATTCCGCACTTTTTCACTCGTATGTATGAATGTTGTATTTAGGTTAACCGTGTGTTGTGAATTGACGTAACATGGCGCGCACAGTTTTAAATATAAATTATATCTTCCTTGACTAAAGCGGCGTGACTTGTATGTTTGGTGGTTCCTCGTAGACTGTCTGGTACCTCTGAGACGTCTCCCGGTAGTTTGCTGAAAGTCATTCATTCCATTGGCTGGATTCGTCATACTCTCTAACCCGAAAGCCTTCGTTTTATTAAAATATTTAATTTTTTGCCAAAATTGAGTTTGGGTTTGAGGCGTTTTTACGTCATCATTGGTACAAATATTTAACTTGAAAGTTTAAAACTATCATAACTTTCTTATCTCATGTCTTATCGTTAATTAGTTGATATCATTGAATTCAGGGCGTTTTGCTTGTCAAAATAAGTCCAAAAATGCTTATTTTTCGTTCATTACTACTATTGCAATAACGATTTTATTATTTATTTTTGGTGCATCTTATTTTTATAAGTTCGTTACACCATATTTTATTTAAATATAATAAAACACTTCTTATCTAAACACTTTGAGTCTGTATCTCAGTCGGTTTACTTTACAATTTGGAAAAAACTGTTTCCTACACAAATCTCGCTATGGCGTCATCAAGCGTCCATGTTAGATTTTTTATAAATCTGCTTATAACTAATTTTTCTTATCTCAAATGATTATATTACTATCTAATATTATTAGTAATGTTTATTTACACAATTTTCCACTATAATATTTATGTACGACTGTGGTTAATTTAATATTTACATAAGTTCAAACCTCTCATATGGTTCTTATACAATTTTTCACCTTATTTTTTAGTCTCTTCAGATAAATCATATCATTTAATGATTATAACTAGTGTACATACATAGTACCTAATCTACTATATATAATGGTTACCTTTTAATGAGCTCAGAACTTTCTAATCATTCAGTAATGGCTCTGTCTATGTTGTGTTATGTCATAATAGTCATTTATTTTTTCTAATACAACAGCTAAATTGTTATTGTCATATTTGGTTTGGATTCCCAAAGTAGCATTAGATATCATTCTAACTTTTGGTAATGTTTCCAATTACTTTTAGATAAGTTCATATGCTATATTTTTCATAAATAGCTGGTTGGTCATTGTTTGTTTACATTTGGTTTTCCTTATAATGGTCATTTGGTTTTCAAATGTTTGTATATAATATGACTGCTTTTGTGGTCATTATCTGTTCTCATAGTAGCTTTGGGATTTCCTCTTGCTACTGGTAATAATTGTAACAATCTGTTCTCAATATTTGATACAGTATTTTTCTTAACTAATTTGCTCTACAATGGTTTAGCTTACATCTGGTCATATGTACATGGTTAATTGGTTTACAATAATTTAGTTATAATACTGTTCTTATCATGTTCAAAATCTGTTCTCAATGTATTATCAGATATTTTTCTCACTACTGGTAATACTCTTATAAACATTTACATTGGTTTTGATACTGTACTTTTCTTAACTAAATTGGTATACTTTTCTCATTTCTGTTCTTCCCTGTGTCATTTTGTTTGACTGGTTCTATTACATTGTTTTGCATTATATTACATTGTTTCTTAATATTTATTATTATTACTTATAATAAATTCTCATTTGATAACATACTTGATGATCAGATATTTATACTAATATGTATCATTTTCTGTTGTAATAGGTCTCTTCCTTGTGGGTTGTGTAACAATGTACCATCTGTTTTAGTGCAGTATTTTTCTACTACTAAACTGACTTCATTATGGTATATTAACACAATACCTTAACTAATTTGTTACACATGTTTATACAATTCCTTCTTATACATTAACACAAATCTTTCTTGTATTATATGTAACTCAATTCTGGTCAATGGTGGAATTTAATTCCTGTTATGTTTGATACTCAACAAATGTCTTTTATTTGTTGTCAGTTCTTTATGAACAATAATATCATTGTTCTATTTGTTCTAATTTGGTGGTCTTATGATTATGTGTGTTGGTTACAACTTTATTAAATCAGTCACACTCATTGTCTGTGTTTATTTGACTATTTTTTAATTGTTGTTGCTTCATCATGAATTTAATATATTTTTCACACTGTAAACTTCATCACTGTAATTGTTTGTGTGGTTTATTCAGTTGAAATAGTTAGTTATTCACAGGTTTCACATTTGTATTAAGTACACACTGTAATTGTTTGTGTTTCCTTAAATGTTTCACACTGGTTTTCTTGTCACACTTTTAATCATTTCTTTTGTCACTTACACTGTTTTTAGTACATGTGGTTCATATTGAGTCCTTATCTCTTCTGTCCATCTTCTTTCTTCTTCTTGGTGCTTTTCCTGGTCCTTCTTCTTTCTTCTTTATTCCATATTTTCCTCGTAGTTGCTGTTTTTATTTTTCTCCATTGTTGTTGGAGCTTGCTGATCCTTGTTTAGTTAATTCCCCTCACTGTTGGATCCTATTGGGTCTATTTACTGATATTTTGTTTTGGGCTTGTGGCATTTTCTTTCTTTATTTTATAACTAATGTTGATATATTCGTATTCTCTTCTTCATTGTTGGATTTTTTTTTATTAATATTTTTGTAGATACACACTTATATACACTTAGCTTTGTTTATCTAGATATATTCCCATGTTTTTTCTCATACTTGACGTTACATTCGTTTATATTATGTAACTACCATATTTTTGGTACTGTTACAATATATATATATATGCATAAACAAGTATAATAATGTAACAATCACATAAGGCATAATACACAACAAATAATTGACATAGAAACACATTTACATATAAATATCACATCACATGTTCACCTGGTTAGCAGCGTATATTTTGTCATCATACACCCTCAACCCCCTTTATTCTGACCAAGTATCCGGCCCCCCTTAATTTTCAATTAATAATAACTAAACCCCAAAACCTCAATTAATATATCCCAAAAGAGTAGAGCAGCCATGCCCCAAAATTCTAATTAGATAATAAGTAAATCTAAATATTCTAAGTAAGCATTGTGGCCTGCACACAAATACCAGGCAGATGTTTAATTATCAATTTCTGATCTCAATAATGATAATGGTAACAAGTGCCATCACGAGGTCAACATGGATGCCCGGCTGCCTAACTGCATTTCTCATTTCTTTTATTTTCTTGACAGAATTTATAAAAATAGGGGAACGTGACCACCCATAAATCCTCATAACTGATACTGATTAGTCTGGTATTCTTTAACATTAATTAATTGGTAATGTGAGCAATAAAAGGTTAACAGTTACAGAATTTAAACTATGGCAACATATAAACTGTGACAATATTTAACTGGCTATGACAAAATTTAAAGTTTACTAAATTAGCTGAGCAGTAGAATCGAATTTTGCAAAATAGAATCTAGGTAATGAAGGTACTGAAACATGCTTACAGTGTTCCAAAAAAACTTGACTTCAGGCATGGTCATGCGTCCGGGCGAGATCCAGCAAAATCTGACATGAAACAGTCCTGCAGTGAACGGCCCCTACGGGAGTCGTCCACCTGTTACAACACCTCCCCGATCTTAATTAACAGCCAAAACTCCAACCCAATTAACAAAATAATTGACCATCAAATTTGCAACTGGCACAGATACATCCGCACATGCCCGCTCAACCCAGAAATAATTAGTGCCGACCCCTTTTACAGAAAACTCAGCTCAACCCGGGTGCTGCATGACCCTGGCCGAGTTTACAATTTTCAGCATGAGACAGACATTAGTATTTATATATATGAGGCGTAAGCCTTACAAAAAATTACAAAGTAACATATAACCCCCCATTGTCCGGAATTAATTCTCCAAACTGGAGCGTCTGCACAAGTGTCTCAAAAGAGTTTATCGGCCACAACATTTTGGTTTAATAAACTTAAATGTCACCTGGTTAGCAGTGTATAGGTAGAGGGTCCGGTTGAGTGTATTTGTCCGTCCATCCTGGCTGACACCTGACGGAAGTGTTTGAATCTACATCATCGGAGGCAGGTGTTCGGCCTTCCTCTGGAGCGAGACAGATTCCCGTCTACATCGGAAACCCTGCACAATTATATCTGTGATTACTTACAAGTTTAATAAACCACACTACCACATTTACCAGCTGACATTGCGTGACATACCAAGTTTACAAACTCCGAAAATTCACTAAGTATAGAGCCCCATTGAATCTAATAAATCACTTCAAATAACACTTTTAAACACAATAATATATAATGTATCCCAATATAGTCATTCCAAATAATAATCATTTCAATTAATAGTTAAGCACAAGTTTTCATGAAGCACTTAACTCCCCCTGACAGGAATTAGCAAACTTTAACAAGCCCATGATGTACAATGATTTCAGAAAAATACTTGACTTACGCCCCATTCTGGTTTAATGAATTGAGTATTATTATTACTACATTATTATAACACATTATTATATTATTACTACTAATATCTGTTAACCAGCGTTAAGATTAAAACATACATAAAACAAATTTTAACCTGGTGCCTGCCACGTGGTGATCAATCACTGCAAAACCTATCGCACTGCATCTGAGTTAATATCAAATAAATACAATTTGTTTTTATGAATTATTAATTTATATATGTTAACACACTTACCGGAGGTCGCGTAGACCTCTACTTATCCATAGGAGCAGCTAGAAGATGAGAACCTTTACATTTACTCTGTCAGCCGGATACAGACACGGCTATGATGAATGACCAAAATGAACTGACGAAACCAGCCACTGAAAAAACGGTACGAAACATCGGGCCTAGAGCGCGCACGGGTCGGGCGGGAGGGAGATAATTCATAACGACAAAGTCCAATAATCGTACGTAAATTTTTACGTAACCCCTCGCGTAGTCTAATACGTAAATTTTAATTATTCCGCTATATAAAGGAACACCGCCGCGTTTTTCCCAAAACACGGCACACCCCCACCCCAAAAGGGCAACTTGGTTGCCTCACAGTCAAACGCAGGGAGGGTACCCTGCAGTGTACCCCTCCCAAAACAAGCCAGTGGTCTTCGTGATTAGGTTGGCCCAGCAGCACCTGCTCTCAGGAGAACAGAGATCCCCATGCGACCCTCTCCGCAATGCCAACCCCACGGGACCGCCCCAACACGTCACCCTCTCCGGTGACCATCACCTACTCCCACCGGTCCCACTCACATACTCGTCCTAAGACCAAACAAGGTATCTCCCACCTTGATATGTGAGCGACCGTACTACTCCTCGTCCATCTCTTGGACCGACCAGCCACATGCACCCACAAGGCATCTCCATCCTTGCCATATGGCTGGCCCACTTCCCTACAGAAGGGCGGACGGCCCCGCTTAGCCAGACAGAGAGGACCGCACCAAGGGCACGCGGACATCAATCTCATCTCAACTCCCACTTCACCAAAAAGGCCCTAACTATATGGGGGGGGGGTTTACTTCTCTGCCGACGTCCATACACAATATATATTGTTATAAAACGAGTACGTGCGTCTCGTTCGTATCACGCAATGTAAACCTATTGGTTACTAGGAACGGGTATGCTTCTCTGTCTCTCCTCTCTTCGGTCGTGTTAATTTAATTCAATTTCTGAGACATTTGGAGTTGGGGAATATAGTAATTTCATTAACTAATATTAGCTTATATCTCTAAGAAAAATACCAGTGTTAGTGTGCTTGTAACTTAAATAATAAATGTTTTATTCTATAATTTCGCTCAACCCTAGTATACCTCGAAGAGAATTATGTAAATTTTATATTTTAATACTCTTCTCTTTGGTGTCGGAGAATTCCGCAATAAGTGCTGCAGTTCCGGGGCAACGAAACTTATAGGTTAATTCACTGTTTACGGTAACCAATTATTATATACTTAGTCAGTTACTTTTTATTCCCAACTCATTAAATAATACCCCAAATAATAAGATTTTGCAACTATACTAGGTTTCTTTATTTATTCACTCCTTCAACATTAAATAAGATAGGTTCCAATTGGCATACACAAAGGCTATAGATTGCGTGAATCGATTATTGTTTGGTCCAATACTTTATTTTATATTCGGTCATATGATTTGTTTTTGTTTATAATTAATTTAATTCAGGGTTGTGAAGGTTCTTGTAACTGTGGGGAAGATTAAAAATACATAGATAAGAATGCAAGATTTACAAATTTGAAGTGTTTTGTTGTTAATATGATTTATACAATTATAATTTACCAGACTAGAACGAAGCAACTCGAGTAGGCAGTTGGTTGAGAACCTCACCGTTCAGAATGGATATGTCGTTCGAGATTCCTTTCTTCGGTTTAATAAAGTGGAATTCTTGTCCTGTTCACCTCGGAAATACAGCTCCCTGGGTTTATTTACGGCCAGACTGGTGGTCCTTCTGCAAATTCTGGATCCAAATAAGTTCTTCTATCGTTTGAAGTAATTAGTGATGTTCCGTGTATTTAAAAGGTTATGAGTTCCAATGTGATGTATATTATTTGTTGTGACACAGTTAACTCTTTGTATTGGTTTTAATACATCGTTAATTCTTTTCTGGTATAGGACAATTCAAGTCCTTCCTTGTAGAACCCAGTTATTTATTTTTTTATGGTGATACTGTACTATGATCTCATTTGGTTAAACTTTGCTGGCATAGGTTAAGAAGATTATCATTAGAATTTTGTGGATTATAATTGTATCAAAATAATTTAGAATATTCCAATTACATTAAACATTTCTTGGGTTTTTTAATCTCATCACGTTCAGATCATAAAAGGCAATAATCGAAATCAACAACTTCATACATTACTGTTGTCCTTAGCAACACATTATTTTTCTTCCTTCTCAATGTTTTGTATATAGTTATTATTTCATATATTTTTCGTCCATTCCTTATTAATCTTCTATCATATCGGAATATAACTTTACCTATAGTTTGTTTATTATTTTCTACATATATTCTGCTGGTTTTTTTTATCTTAGTCTGTTTCTTTTATATTTATTACTTTTTTGATATCAAACGCTATCAATCGATATCATGGCATTGTGGCATTATCATAATTTGTTTAAATTGAGGTGGTTTATTATATATCATTACTTATCAAATGTTTTTTCTAGCTCTTTGAACCGTACTCATTAATTATTATTAACTTCCGTACCTAACCTTTATGTTATGGGTGGTTATATAGTGTTATTGGCTGTTAGGCCTTTTATTGTATATGGACCTACCTTTGTTTATAACTGGTGAACAACTATAGCCCTTTTACATAAGTTCATACATATAATCAAATCTTAACTATTAACATTTACATAAACAATTATTCTTTTCATAACTAATAACAATTTTATCTTGATCTATGGATCACATATTAGAAAATTGAGATCCATTAACACTAACTAACTGTTTCCCACATCCTTCTATAACAGTAATTGAATAATACATTTTGCTTCATTACTTTCCATTAATTCAATAAGTAATTTGCATAACATAACATAAACTTTAACATAACATTCATCGTTACAAAATAATATCATTTAATTCATAATCCTTACTTACTATTGCTATAAGGTAAATTAATGTCTTGTTTTTGTTTAATTTCATTGTCATTTACTTTGACATTTTCTGTACTAGTTTCTTTCTTACAATTCTCATCAGTATAATATTTATTTACTTTTCACTGAACATGGATCTCTAACTGTTGTCTAATTTACAGGTTTGTTTATTATTGTTATTTCTACCTTGCATCCTTATTCATTTTTATCTATAATTATAAATGTATTTATTAGACCTTTGTATTATCATGGGAGTTAAATATTGATTTACTTATTATTTTGTTAATATTCTATTTATGTAACATGGATGACTGCATTTCTGTTGTGTTACAATATATATACACCACCTAGTTTTAACTCAAAATAAACACCATGGTAAACAACCGGGGAAAGCGGCATGGCTCGGACCCTACAATGAACAACATCAACATCAACAACTATTAACAACCAACAACAGCACACCATCACTCCATCTAACCTCTCCCGACAGGGGAAACTGACGATCTCAAAGACCACAACAAATCTAAGGGCACTTTCCAACTCACTAACTTTCTCCAGGATAACCTTCCAGAACAGGGGAAACTGACAATCTCGAGGACCACAATCTAAACACTTCCGGCAAGTCTCTCTAACACTCCTTATCGATAGGTTTTTTTTTTTTTTTTTACTAAGGGGAGGGGTAGGAAAATCGGGAAGATGAACCCCTCTTTCCTTTTATGCTTTTATCTATAGAAAACAACTTCCTTTTTTTTTATTTATTTATTTTTATTTATATTTATTTAATTTTTTTTTTTGAAAGAGAGGCAACAAGTTATTTAGAACTAGGCAAGAGCCTAGAGAAGCCAAAACTGTGCTGGGTCCAGTATGATGGTACTTGCAA
The DNA here is from genome assembly GCA_034769895.1 of Magicicada septendecula. NCBI lineage: Eukaryota > Metazoa > Arthropoda > Insecta > Hemiptera > Cicadidae > Magicicada > Magicicada septendecula. The sequence goes on along the minus strand of CM068371.1, from coordinate 183,906,351 downwards.
ATGAAACTCTGCTCTGATAACAATAACAGTATTTATTGTATTCGGCTTTTATACAATATATACACCCTTAAAAAGCACAATAATTGCAAGTATTTTATACTCAAAATAGCTCACTTCCAAAACCCCTCAATCGTTATTATAAGTCCAGTAACATATGCATCGCCAAATAGTTGAGTTTGAGTATTAGTGGCGCATAAATAATAATAATAATGTGAAATGGCGCACAGTCTCGACCCTCCCAGTAATTACACAAATCCCAACATGATATAAATATATATATATATATATATATATATATATATATATATGCATAAACAAGTATAATAATGTAACAATCACATAAGGCATAATACACAACAAATAATTGACATAGAAACACATTTACATATAAATATCACATCACATGTTCACCTGGTTAGCAGCGTATATTTTGTCATCATACACCCTCAACCCCCTTTATTCTGACCAAGTATCCGGCCCCCCTTAATTTTCAATTAATAATAACTAAACCCCAAAACCTCAATTAATATATCCCAAAAGAGTAGAGCAGCCATGCCCCAAAATTCTAATTAGATAATAAGTAAATCTAAATATTCTAAGTAAGCATTGTGGCCTGCACACAAATACCAGGCAGATGTTTAATTATCAATTTCTGATCTCAATAATGATAATGGTAACAAGTGCCATCACGAGGTCAACATGGATGCCCGGCTGCCTAACTGCATTTCTCATTTCTTTTATTTTCTTGACAGAATTTATAAAAATAGGGGAACGTGACCACCCATAAATCCTCATAACTGATACTGATTAGTCTGGTATTCTTTAACATTAATTAATTGGTATTGTGAGCAATAAAAGGTTAACAGTTACAGAATTTAAACTATGGCAACATATAAACTGTGACAATATTTAACTGGCTATGACAAAATTTAAAGTTTACTAAATTAGCTGAGCAGTAGAATCGAATTTTGCAAAATAGAATCTAGGTAATGAAGGTACTGAAACATGCTTACAGTGTTCCAAAAAAACTTGACTTCAGGCATGGTCATGCGTCCGGGCGAGATCCAGCAAAATCTGACATGAAACAGTCCTGCAGTGAACGGCCCCTACGGGAGTCGTCCACCTGTTACAACACCTCCCCGATCTTAATTAACAGCCAAAACTCCAACCCAATTAACAAAATAATTGACCATCAAATTTGCAACTGGCACAGATACATCCGCACATGCCCGCTCAACCCAGAAATAATTAGTGCCGACCCCTTTTACAGAAAACTCAGCTCAACCCGGGTGCTGCATGACCCTGGCCGAGTTTACAATTTTCAGCATGAGACAGACATTAGTATTTATATATATGAGGCGTAAGCCTTACAAAAAATTACAAAGTAACATATAACCCCCCATTGTCCGGAATTAATTCTCCAAACTGGAGCGTCTGCACAAGTGTCTCAAAAGAGTTTATCGGCCACAACATTTTGGTTTAATAAACTTAAATGTCACCTGGTTAGCAGCGTATAGGTAGAGGGTCCGGTTGAGTGTATTTGTCCGTCCATCCCGGCTGACAGCTGACGGAAGTGTTTGAATCTACATCATCGGAGGCAGGTGTTCAGCCTTCCTCTGGAGCGAGACAGATTCCCGTCTACATCGGAAACCCTGCACAATTATATCTGTGATTACTTACAAGTTTAATAAACCACACTACCACATTTACCAGCTGACATTGCGTGACATACCAAGTTTACAAACTCCGAAAATTCACTAAGTATAGAGCCCCATTGAATCTAATAAATCACTTCAAATAACACTTTTAAACACAATAATATATAATGTATCCCAATATAGTCATTCCACATAATAATCATTTCAATTAATAGTTAAGCACAAGTTTTCATGAAGCACTTAACTCCCCCTGACAGGAATTAGCAAACTTTAACAAGCCCATGATGTACAATGATTTCAGAAAAATACTTGACTTACGCCCCATTCTGGTTTAATGAATTAAGTATTATTATTACTACATTATTATAATGCATTATTATATTATTACTACTAATATCTGTTAACCAGCGTTAAGATTAAAACATACATAAAACAAATTTTAACCTGGTGCCTGCCACGTGGTGATCAATCACTGCAAAACCTATCGCACTGCATCTGAGTTAATATCAAATAAATACAATTTGTTTTTATGAATTATTAATTTATATATGTTAACACACTTACCGGAGGTCGCGTAGACCTCTACTTATCCATAGGAGCAGCTAGAAGATGAGAACCTTTACATTTACTCTGTCAGCCGGATACAGACACGGCTATGATGAATGACCAAAATGAACTGACGAAACCAGCCACTGAAAAAACGGTACGAAACATCGGGCCTAGAGCGCGCACGGGTCGGCCGGGAGGGAGATAATTCATAACGACAAAGTCCAATAATCGTACGTAAATTTTTACGTAACCCCTCGCGTAGCCTAATACGTAAATTTTAATTATTCCGCTATATAAAGGAACACCGCCGCGTTTTTCCCAAAACACGGCACACCCCCACCCCAAAAGGGCAACTTGGTTGCCTCACAGTCAAACGCAGGGAGGGTACCCTGCAGTGTACCCCTCCCAAAACAAGCCAGTGGTCTTCGTGATTAGGTTGGCCCAGCAGCACCTGCTCTCAGGAGAACAGAGATCCCCATGCGACCCTCTCCGCAATGCCAACCCCACGGGACCGCCCCAACATGTCACCCTCTCCGGTGACCATCACCTACTCCCACCGGTCCCACTCACATACTCGTCCTAAGACCAAACAAGGTATCTCCCACCTTGATATGTGAGCGACCGTACTACTCCTCGTCCATCTCTTGGACCGACCAGCCACATGCACCCACAAGGCATCTCCATCCTTGCCATATGGCTGGCCCACTTCCCTACAGAAGGGCGGACGGCCCCACTTAGCCAGACAGAGAGGACCGCACCAAGGGCACGCGGACATCAATCTCATCTCAACTCCCACTTCACCAAAAAGGCCCTAACTATATGGGGGGGGTTTACTTCTCTGCCGACGTCCATACACAATATATATTGTTATAAAACGAGTACGTGCGTCTCGTTCGTATCACGCAATGTAAACCTATTGGTTACTAGGAACGGGTATGCTTCTCTGTCTCTCCTCTCTTCGGTCGTGTTAATTTAATTCAATTTCTGACATATTTGGAGTTGGGGAATATAGTAATTTCATTAACTAATATTAGCTTATATCTCTAAGAAAAATACCTGTGTTAGTGTGCTTGTAACTTAAATAATAAATGTTTTATTCTATAATTTCGCTCAACCCTAGTATACCTCGAAGAGAATTATGTAAATTTTATATTTTAATACTCTTCTCTTTGGTGTCGGAGAATTCCGCAATAAGCGCTGCAGTTCCGGGGCAACGAAACTTATAGGTTAATTCACTGTTTACGGTAACCAATTATTATATACTTAGTCAGTTACTTTTTATTCCCAACTCATTAAATAATACCCCAAATAATAAGATTTTGCAACTATACTAGGTTTCTTTATTTATTCACTCCTTCAACATTAAATAAGATAGGTTCCAATTGGCATACACAAAGGCTATAGATTGCATGAATCTATTATTGTTTGGTCCAATACTTTATTTTATATTCGGTCATATGATTTGTTTTTGTTTATAATTAATTTAATTCAGGGTGTGAAGGTTCTTGTAACTGTGGGGAAGATTAAAAATACATAGATAAGAATGCAAGATTTACAAATTTGAAGTGTTTTGTTGTTAATATGATTTATACAATTATAATTTACCAGACTAGAACGAAGCAACTCGAGTAGGCAGTTGGTTGAGAACCTCACCGTTCAGAATGGATATGTCGTTCGAGATTCCTTTCTTCGGTTTAATAAAGTGGAATTCTTGTCCTGTTCACCTCGGAAATACAGCTCCCTGGGTTTATTTACGGCCAGACTGGTGGTCCTTCTGCAAATTCTGGATCCAAATAAGTTCTTCTATCGTTTGAAGTAATTAGTGATGTTCCGTGTATTTAAAAGGTTATGAGTTCCAATGTGATGTATATTATTTGTTGTGACACAGTTAACTCTTTGTATTGGTTTTAATACATCGTTAATTCTTTTCTGGTATAGGACAATTCAAGTCCTTCCTTGTAGAACCCAGTTATTTATTTTTTTATGGTGATACTGTACTATGATCTCATTTGGTTAAACTTTGCTGGCATAGGTTAAGAAGATTATCATTAGAATTTTGTGGATTATAATTGTATCAAAATAATTTAGAATATTCCAATTACATTAAACATTTCTTGGGTTTTTTAATCTCATCACGTTCAGATCATAAAAGGCAATAATCGAAATCAACAACTTCATACATTACTGTTGTCCTTAGCAACACATTATTTTTCTTCCTTCTCAATGTTTTGTATATAGTTATTATTTCATATATTTTTCGTCCATTCCTTATTAATCTTCTATCATATCGGAATATAACTTTACCTATAGTTTGTTTATTATTTTCTACATATATTCTGCTGGTTTTTTTATCTTAGTCTGTTTCTTTTATATTTATTACTTTTTTGATATCAAACGCTATCAATCGATATCATGGCATTGTGGCATTATCATAATTTGTTTAAATTGAGGTGGTTTATTATATATCATTACTTATCAAATGTTTTTTCTAGCTCTTTGAACCGTACTCATTAATTATTATTAACTTCCGTACCTAACCTTTATGTTATGGGTGGTTATATAGTGTTATTGGCTGTTAGGCTTTTTATTGTATATGGACCTACCTTTGTTTATAACTGGTGAACAACTATAGCCCTTTTACATAAGTTCATACATATAATCAAATCTTAACTATTAACATTTACATAAACAATTATTCTTTTCATAACTAATAACAATTTTATCTTGATCTATGGATCACATATTAGAAAATTGAGATCCATTAACACTAACTAACTGTTTCCCACATCCTTCTATAACAGTAATTGAATAATACATTTTGCTTCATTACTTTCCATTAATTCAATAAGTAATTTGCATAACATAACATAAACTTTAACATAACATTCATCGTTACAAAATAATATCATTTAATTCATAATCCTTACTTACTATTGCTATAAGGTAAATTAATGTCTTGTTTTTGTTTAATTTCATTGTCATTTACTTTGACATTTTCTGTACTAGTTTCTTTCTTACAATTCTCATCAGTATAATATTTATTTACTTTTCACTGAACATGGATCTCTAACTGTTGTCTAATATACAGGTTTGTTTATTATTGTTATTTCTACCTTGCATCCTTATTCATTTTTATCTATAATTATAAATGTATTTATTAGACCTTTGTATTATCATGGGAGTTAAATATTGATTTACTTATTATTTTGTTAATATTCTATTTATGTAACATGGATGACTGCATTTCTGTTGTGTTACAATATATATACACCACCTAGTTTTAACTCAAAATAAACACCATGGTAAACAACCGGGGAAAGCGGCATGGCTCGGACCCTACAATGAACAACATCAACATCAACAACTATTAACAACCAACAACAGCACACCATCACTCCATCTAACCTCTCCTGACAGGGGAAACTGACGATCTCAAAGACCACAACAAATCTAAGGGCACTTTCCAACTCACTAACTTTCTCCAGGATAACCTTCCAGAACAGGGGAAACTGACAATCTCGAGGACCACAATCTAAACACTTCCGGCAAGTCTCTCTAACACTCCTTATCGATAGGTTTTTTTTTTTTTTTTTTTTACTAAGGGGAGGGGTAGGAAAATCGGGAATATGAACCCCTCTTTCCTTTTATGCTTTTATCTATAGAAAACAACTTCCTTTTTTTTAATTTATTTATTTATATTTATATTTATTTTTATATTTATTTTATTTTTTTTTTTGAAAGAGAGGCCACAAGTTATTTAGAACTAGGCAAGAGCCTAGAGAAGCCAAAACTGTGCTGGGTCCAGTATGATGGTACTTGCAAATGAAACTCTGCTCTGATAACAATAACAGTATTTATTGTATTCGGCTTTTATACAATATATACACCCTTAAAAAGCACAATAATTGCAAGTATTTTACACTCAAAATAGCTCACTTCCAAAACCCCTCAATCGTTATTATAAGTCCAGTAACATATGCATCGCCAAATAGTTGAGTTTGAGTATTAGTGGCGCATAAATAATAATAATAATGTGAAATGGCGTACAGTCTCGACCCTCCCAGTAATTACACAAATCCCAACATGATATAAATATATATATATACATATATATATATATATATGCATAAACAAGTATAATAATGTAACAATCACATAAGGCATAATACACAACAAATAATTGACATAGAAACACATTTACATATAAATATCACATCACATGTTCACCTGGTTAGCAGCGTATATTTTGTCATCATACACCCTCAACCCCCTTTATTCTGACCAAGTATCCGGCCCCCCTTAATTTTCAATTAATAATAACTAAACCCCAAAACCTCAATTAATATATCCCAAAAGAGTAGAGCAGCCATGCCCCAAAATTCTAATTAGATAATAAGTAAATCTAAATATTCTAAGTAAGCATTGTGGCCTGCACACAAATACCAGGCAGATGTTTAATTATCAATTTCTGATCTCAATAATGATAATGGTAACAAGTGCCATCACGAGGTCAACATGGATGCCCGGCTGCCTAACTGCATTTCTCATTTCTTTTATTTTCTTGACAGAATTTATAAAAATAGGGGAACGTGACCACCCATAAATCCTCATAACTGATACTGATTAGTCTGGTATTCTTTAACATTAATTAATTGGTATTGTGAGCAATAAAAGGTTAACAGTTACAGAATTTAAACTATGGCAACATATAAACTGTGACAATATTTAACTGGCTATGACAAAATTTAAAGTTTACTAAATTAGCTGAGCAGTAGAATCGAATTTTGCAAAATAGAATCTAGGTAATGAAGGTACTGAAACATGCTTACAGTGTTCCAAAAAAACTTGACTTCAGGCATGGTCATGCGTCCGGGCGAGATCCAGCAAAATCTGACATGAAACAGTCCTGCAGTGAACGGCCCCTACGGGAGTCGTCCACCTGTTACAACACCTCCCCGATCTTAATTAACAGCCAAAACTCCAACCCAATTAACAAAATAATTGACCATCAAATTTGCAACTGGCACAGATACATCCGCACATGCCCGCTCAACCCAGAAATAATTAGTGCCGACCCCTTTTACAGAAAACTCAGCTCAACCCGGGTGCTGCATGACCCTGGCCGAGTTTACAATTTTCAGCATGAGACAGACATTAGTATTTATATATATGAGGCGTAAGCCTTACAAAAAATTACAAAGTAACATATAACCCCCCATTGTCCGGAATTAATTCTCCAAACTGGAGCGTCTGCACAAGTGTCTCAAAAGAGTTTATCGGCCACAACATTTTGGTTTAATAAACTTAAATGTCACCTGGTTAGCAGCATATAGGTAGAGGGTCCGGTTGAGTGTATTTGTCCGTCCATCCCGGCTGACAGCTGACGGAAGTGTTTGAATCTACATCATCGGAGGCAGGTGTTCAGCCTTCCTCTGGAGCGAGACAGATTCCCGTCTACATCGGAAACCCTGCACAATTATATCTGTGATTACTTACAAGTTTAATAAACCACACTACCACATTTACCAGCTGACATTGCGTGACATACCAAGTTTACAAACTCCGAAAATTCACTAAGTATAGAGCCCCATTGAATCTAATAAATCACTTCAAATAACACTTTTAAACACAATAATATATAATGTATCCCAATATAGTCATTCCACATAATAATCATTTCAATTAATAGTTAAGCACAAGTTTTCATGAAGCACTTAACTCCCCCTGACAGGAATTAGCAAACTTTAACAAGCCCATGATGTACAATGATTTCAGAAAAATACTTGACTTACGCCCCATTCTGGTTTAATGAATTAAGTATTATTATTACTACATTATTATAATGCATTATTATATTATTACTACTAATATCTGTTAACCAGCGTTAAGATTAAAACATACATAAAACAAATTTTAACCTGGTGCCTGCCACGTGGTGATCAATCACTGCAAAACCTATCGCACTGCATCTGAGTTAATATCAAATAAATACAATTTGTTTTTATGAATTATTAATTTATATATGTTAACACACTTACCGGAGGTCGCGTAGACCTCTACTTATCCATAGGAGCAGCTAGAAGATGAGAACCTTTACATTTACTCTGTCAGCCGGATACAGACACGGCTATGATGAATGACCAAAATGAACTGACGAAACCAGCCACTGAAAAAACGGTACGAAACATCGGGCCTAGAGCGCGCACGGGTCGGCCGGGAGGGAGATAATTCATAACGACAAAGTCCAATAATCGTACGTAAATTTTTACGTAACCCCTCGCGTAGCCTAATACGTAAATTTTAATTATTCCGCTATATAAAGGAACACCGCCGCGTTTTTCCCAAAACACGGCACACCCCCACCCCAAAAGGGCAACTTGGTTGCCTCACAGTCAAACGCAGGGAGGGTACCCTGCAGTGTACCCCTCCCAAAACAAGCCAGTGGTCTTCGTGATTAGGTTGGCCCAGCAGCACCTGCTCTCAGGAGAACAGAGATCCCCATGCGACCCTCTCCGCAATGCCAACCCCACGGGACCGCCCCAACATGTCACCCTCTCCGGTGACCATCACCTACTCCCACCGGTCCCACTCACATACTCGTCCTAAGACCAAACAAGGTATCTCCCACCTTGATATGTGAGCGACCGTACTACTCCTCGTCCATCTCTTGGACCGACCAGCCACATGCACCCACAAGGCATCTCCATCCTTGCCATATGGCTGGCCCACTTCCCTACAGAAGGGCGGACGGCCCCACTTAGCCAGACAGAGAGGACCGCACCAAGGGCACGCGGACATCAATCTCATCTCAACTCCCACTTCACCAAAAAGGCCCTAACTATATGGGGGGGGGTTTACTTCTCTGCCGACGTCCATACACAATATATATTGTTATAAAACGAGTACGTGCGTCTCGTTCGTATCACGCAATGTAAACCTATTGGTTACTAGGAACGGGTATGCTTCTCTGTCTCTCCTCTCTTCGGTCGTGTTAATTTAATTCAATTTCTGACATATTTGGAGTTGGGGAATATAGTAATTTCATTAACTAATATTAGCTTATATCTCTAAGAAAAATACCTGTGTTAGTGTGCTTGTAACTTAAATAATAAATGTTTTATTCTATAATTTCGCTCAACCCTAGTATACCTCGAAGAGAATTATGTAAATTTTATATTTTAATACTCTTCTCTTTGGTGTCGGAGAATTCCGCAATAAGCGCTGCAGTTCCGGGGCAACGAAACTTATAGGTTAATTCACTGTTTACGGTAACCAATTATTATATACTTAGTCAGTTACTTTTTATTCCCAACTCATTAAATAATACCCCAAATAATAAGATTTTGCAACTATACTAGGTTTCTTTATTTATTCACTCCTTCAACATTAAATAAGATAGGTTCCAATTGGCATACACAAAGGCTATAGATTGCATGAATCTATTATTGTTTGGTCCAATACTTTATTTTATATTCGGTCATATGATTTGTTTTTGTTTATAATTAATTTAATTCAGGGTGTGAAGGTTCTTGTAACTGTGGGGAAGATTAAAAATACATAGATAAGAATGCAAGATTTACAAATTTGAAGTGTTTTGTTGTTAATATGATTTATACAATTATAATTTACCAGACTAGAACGAAGCAACTCGAGTAGGCAGTTGGTTGAGAACCTCACCGTTCAGAATGGATATGTCGTTCGAGATTCCTTTCTTCGGTTTAATAAAGTGGAATTCTTGTCCTGTTCACCTCGGAAATACAGCTCCCTGGGTTTATTTACGGCCAGACTGGTGGTCCTTCTGCAAATTCTGGATCCAAATAAGTTCTTCTATCGTTTGAAGTAATTAGTGATGTTCCGTGTATTTAAAAGGTTATGAGTTCCAATGTGATGTATATTATTTGTTGTGACACAGTTAACTCTTTGTATTGGTTTTAATACATCGTTAATTCTTTTCTGGTATAGGACAATTCAAGTCCTTCCTTGTAGAACCCAGTTATTTATTTTTTTATGGTGATACTGTACTATGATCTCATTTGGTTAAACTTTGCTGGCATAGGTTAAGAAGATTATCATTAGAATTTTGTGGATTATAATTGTATCAAAATAATTTAGAATATTCCAATTACATTAAACATTTCTTGGGTTTTTTAATCTCATCACGTTCAGATCATAAAAGGCAATAATCGAAATCAACAACTTCATACATTACTGTTGTCCTTAGCAACACATTATTTTTCTTCCTTCTCAATGTTTTGTATATAGTTATTATTTCATATATTTTTCGTCCATTCCTTATTAATCTTCTATCATATCGGAATATAACTTTACCTATAGTTTGTTTATTATTTTCTACATATATTCTGCTGGTTTTTTTATCTTAGTCTGTTTCTTTTATATTTATTACTTTTTTGATATCAAACGCTATCAATCGATATCATGGCATTGTGGCATTATCATAATTTGTTTAAATTGAGGTGGTTTATTATATATCATTACTTATCAAATGTTTTTTCTAGCTCTTTGAACCGTACTCATTAATTATTATTAACTTCCGTACCTAACCTTTATGTTATGGGTGGTTATATAGTGTTATTGGCTGTTAGGCTTTTTATTGTATATGGACCTACCTTTGTTTATAACTGGTGAACAACTATAGCCCTTTTACATAAGTTCATACATATAATCAAATCTTAACCATTAACATTTACATAAACAATTATTCTTTTCATAACTAATAACAATTTTATCTTGATCTATGGATCACATATTAGAAAATTGAGATCCATTAACACTAACTAACTGTTTCCCACATCCTTCTATAACAGTAATTGAATAATACATTTTGCTTCATTACTTTCCATTAATTCAATAAGTAATTTGCATAACATAACATAAACTTTAACATAACATTCATCGTTACAAAATAATATCATTTAATTCATAATCCTTACTTACTATTGCTATAAGGTAAATTAATGTCTTGTTTTTGTTTAATTTCATTGTCATTTACTTTGACATTTTCTGTACTAGTTTCTTTCTTACAATTCTCATCAGTATAATATTTATTTACTTTTCACTGAACATGGATCTCTAACTGTTGTCTAATATACAGGTTTGTTTATTATTGTTATTTCTACCTTGCATCCTTATTCATTTTTATCTATAATTATAAATGTATTTATTAGACCTTTGTATTATCATGGGAGTTAAATATTGATTTACTTATTATTTTGTTAATATTCTATTTATGTAACATGGATGACTGCATTTCTGTTGTGTTACAATATATATACACCACCTAGTTTTAACTCAAAATAAACACCATGGTAAACAACCGGGGAAAGCGGCATGGCTCGGACCCTACAATGAACAACATCAACATCAACAACTATTAACAACCAACAACAGCACACCATCACTCCATCTAACCTCTCCCGACAGGGGAAACTGACGATCTCAAAGACCACAACAAATCTAAGGGCACTTTCCAACTCACTAACTTTCTCCAGGATAACCTTCCAGAACAGGGGAAACTGACAATCTCGAGGACCACAATCTAAACACTTCCGGCAAGTCTCTCTAACACTCCTTATCGATAGGTTTTTTTTTTTTTTTTTTTTACTAAGGGGAGGGGTAGGAAAATCGGGAATATGAACCCCTCTTTCCTTTTATGCTTTTATCTATAGAAAACAACTTCCTTTTTTTTAATTTATTTATTTATATTTATATTTATTTTTATATTTATTTTATTTTTTTTTTTGAAAGAGAGGCCACAAGTTATTTAGAACTAGGCAAGAGCCTAGAGAAGCCAAAACTGTGCTGGGTCCAGTATGATGGTACTTGCAAATGAAACTCTGCTCTGATAACAATAACAGTATTTATTGTATTCGGCTTTTATACAATATATACACCCTTAAAAAGCACAATAATTGCAAGTATTTTACACTCAAAATAGCTCACTTCCAAAACCCCTCAATCGTTATTATAAGTCCAGTAACATATGCATCGCCAAATAGTTGAGTTTGAGTATTAGTGGCGCATAAATAATAATAATAATGTGAAATGGCGTACAGTCTCGACCCTCCCAGTAATTACACAAATCCCAACATGATATAAATATATATATATACATATATATATATATATATGCATAAACAAGTATAATAATGTAACAATCACATAAGGCATAATACACAACAAATAATTGACATAGAAACACATTTACATATAAATATCACATCACATGTTCACCTGGTTAGCAGCGTATATTTTGTCATCATACACCCTCAACCCCCTTTATTCTGACCAAGTATCCGGCCCCCCTTAATTTTCAATTAATAATAACTAAACCCCAAAACCTCAATTAATATATCCCAAAAGAGTAGAGCAGCCATGCCCCAAAATTCTAATTAGATAATAAGTAAATCTAAATATTCTAAGTAAGCATTGTGGCCTGTGCACAAATACCAGGCAGATGTTTAATTATCAATTTCTGATCTCAATAATGATAATGGTAACAAGTGCCATCACGAGGTCAACATGGATGCCCGGCTGCCTAACTGCATTTCTCATTTCTTTTATTTTCTTGACAGAATTTATAAAAATAGGGGAACGTGACCACCCATAAATCCTCATAACTGATACTGATTAGTCTGGTATTCTTTAACATTAATTAATTGGTATTGTGAGCAATAAAAGGTTAACAGTTACAGAATTTAAACTATGGCAACATATAAACTGTGACAATATTTAACTGGCTATGACAAAATTTAAAGTTTACTAAATTAGCTGAGCAGTAGAATCGAATTTTGCAAAATAGAATCTAGGTAATGAAGGTACTGAAACATGCTTACAGTGTTCCAAAAAAACTTGACTTCAGGCATGGTCATGCGTCCGGGCGAGATCCAGCAAAATCTGACATGAAACAGTCCTGCAGTGAACGGCCCCTACGGGAGTCGTCCACCTGTTACAACACCTCCCCGATCTTAATTAACAGCCAAAACTCCAACCCAATTAACAAAATAATTGACCATCAAATTTGCAACTGGCACAGATACATCCGCACATGCCCGCTCAACCCAGAAATAATTAGTGCCGACCCCTTTTACAGAAAACTCAGCTAAACCCGGGTGCTGCATGACCCTGGCCGAGTTTACAATTTTCAGCATGAGACAGACATTAGTATTTATATATATGAGACGTAAGCCTTACAAAAAATTACAAAGTAACATATAACCCCCCATTGTCCGGAATTAATTCTCCAAACTGGAGCGTCTGCACAAGTGTCTCAAAAGAGTTTATCGGCCACAACATTTTGGTTTAATAAGCTTAAATGTCACCTGGTTAGCAGTGTATAGGTAGAGGGTCCGGTTGAGTGTATTTGTCCGTCCATCCCGGCTGACAGCTGACGGAAGTGTTTGAATCTACATCATCGGAGGCAGGTGTTCGGCCTTCCTCTGGAGCGAGACAGATTCCCGTCTACATCGGAAACCCTGCACAATTATATCTGTGATTACTTACAAGTTTAATAAACCACACTACCACATTTACCAGCTGACATTGCGTGACATACCAAGTTTACAAACTCCAAAAATTCACTAAGTATAGAGCCCCATTGAATCTAATAAATCACTTCAAATAACACTTTTAAACACAATAATATATAATGTATCCCAATATAGTCATTCCACATAATAATCATTTCAATTAATAGTTAAGCACAAGTTTTCATGAAGCACTTAACTCCTCCTGACAGGAATTAGCAAACTTTAACAAGCCCATGATGTACAATGATTTCAGAAAAATACTTGACTTACGCCCCATTCTGGTTTAATGTATTGAGTATTATTATTACTACATTATTATAATGCATTATTATATTATTACTACTAATATCTGTTAACCAGCGTTAAGATTAAAACATACATAAAACAAATTTTAACCTGGTGCCTGCCACGTGGTGATCAATCACTGCAAAACCTATCGCACTGCATCTGAGTTAATATCAAATAAATACAATTTGTTTTTATGAATTATTAATTTATATATGTTAACACACTTACCGGAGGTCGCGTAGACCTCTACTTATCCATAGGAGCAGCTAGAAGACGAAAACCTTTACATTTACTCTGTCAGCCGGATACAGACACATGGATGAATGACCGGATGAATGACCAAAATGAACTGACGAAACCAGCCACTGAAAAAACGGTACGAAACATCGGGCCTAGAGCGCGCACGGGTCGGCCGGGAGGGAGATAATTCATAATGACAAAGTCCAATAATCGTACGTAAATTTTTACGTAACCCCTCGCGTAGTCAAATACGTAAATTTTAATTATTCCGCTATATAAAGGAACACCGCCGCGTTTTTCCCAAAACACGGCACAGTATGTACCAATAAAATTCACCTTTTTTCAAATACCAGTATCCATTGTTTTTTCATACTCTTAAAAAAGGTCATTAACATTATGAGAAAACGTGATTACAAATCATCATAACCAGCCATTAGTTACTTGCTTTTTACTTGTGAAGAAAATAGATATTACATTTACAAACATGAAATTTTCAATTCTCTCCCTATTTGTTTTATAAAAACTGGAGTTTCTACTGCAGGTTTTAAGTCCACTAACTACTTAATTAAATATACATCATTGTTCCTGTATCTTGTTGGGTAACATATTATATTAATACATCTACTTCCTACTCAAATTAATTAAACTTAACAGACGTTTCCTTAGTTAGTGTACATTCAAAGGCTGTATTTAACATTAAAGGCTGTATTTATTCAAAGTACCGGAATTAAAACGTACTTCCAATTTAGAACCTAGTACAATCTAATGTATAACCAAACAAGTACATTAAAATCCTTTTTTCAACGTAATGCAATAAAAAGCAATGTGCAGTTTCTGTTAACATGCAAATGATTAAGTATTAATAATGGGTTACAGTGGAATTTAATGTTACTACGGTCTGAATTAATGCAAATAAAATTGGGAGAATCTCGTAAACATATTGAAGAATGCTTGTATATTACACACAAAATTATTACAGTACAGACCTTTGTTAATGAATAGAAACAAATTTGACTCTATACTTTAGTATGTACCAATAAAATTCACCTTTTTTCAAATACCAGTATCCATTGTTTTTTCATACTCTTAAAAAAGGTCATTAACATTATGAGAAAACGTGATTACAAATCATCATAACCAGCCATTAGTTACTTGCTTTTTACTTGTGAAGAAAATAGATATAACATTTACAAACATGAAATCTTCAATTCTCTCCCTATTTGTTTTATAAAAACTGGAGTTTCTACTGCAGGTTTTAAGTCCACTAACTACTTAATTAAATATACATAATTGTTCCTGTATCTTGTTGGGTAACATATTATATTAATACATCTACTTCCTACTCATATGTGCAAACAATGTTTTTAATGTACGGTCCTAAAATCTTTATTAACACTTTATATCTTTAAAATTTAGACAAAGTCTAATGAGCAATTTGTCCTAACCTGAATTTACATGACCTGGCTCAGAACAACTTTATTTTGGCAAATACAAAGATGAAGACTTGTTGCAATTTCTTCAGGGCTCACACCTGCTGCCAGGCTTAGTTCTATAACATGATAAGGAAGAAAGAAATCAGCCCGAAACTGCAACCACTGTGGGAAGGCTTTTACACCATTACCAAGAAGATTAATGATGTCATCTAAGAATAACTCATTAGGCCATTTAGATTTATTTATACATTTAATGCATCTTAATTAGTACACTAACAGCACTGCTTGTCTTACAGTAACACAACACGTTACACTAACTCAAAAGAATTTCTTGTTTTCAGTTTAAGAAAGTTGAACTTGTGTATTTCTTTTCTTTTCCATTCACTTTTTGTGAAACGTGCTTTACATTAATATGTGTATGCTTACTATAATGAAATCCAATGTTCACTATTCAATAATTACAAATTTTGTGGAATTGTGAAATTAGTAACACTATGTACAGTAGAGTCTCGATTAACCGAGCTTCGATTGACTGAGGTTCCGTATTATCCAAGCCTAAACCAGAAAAAATTAAAATAAAGAATTTGCCGACCTACTTTAATTGGCACCTGACTGTACGTGAGTTCCTTGACCGCGTGAGTCACACCCCCTGCCTTCAGCTCCCCACTTCTGTTTGATCCCTTTCAGTTGTCTGTCAAGTGTCAACCAGAGTGAGTGAAGGGTTCATCTGTCCAGTGATTATTAAAAGTACACTAATGAGTGCGAAAAGGAAACACGTTGTTCTTTCTCTGGAAGATAAGTTTAATGCTATTAAACGTTTGGATCGGGGTGAAACCTTAAAAAAAGTGGCAAGTGATTTGGGTGTTGGTGAAGTGACTGTAGGCGACTGGAGGAGGAAAAGGGCACAGATTGAAGGGTGGGTGACTCAGCATGCTCAATCAACGGGAGATAAAAACGTCGTAAAAAATATGAAAACAATGAAAAATTGTGATTATGAACAAACATCGGAGGCGTTGTTTTTATGGTTCCAGCAGATGAGAGATAAGGGTAGTCCGTTATCTGGTCCGATGTTACAAGCCAAAGTAGATTATAGATAAATAAATCACCTTGTATCCATCGTGTGACTTCATTATACGTCGATTAAAATGATGCGTTTCGGAACATCTGCTCCACCATCAGATTAAATCACTCTATTGAGGTCATTAACAGTTAAAATCACTTGTTACACATAATTGTCAACTAATGTAACTCACTCACTTTCTAAATGGTGCGCACCACAGCAAAACTGATCGGACACTGAATTATTATTTGAGTGATTACACCTAAGCAGGTTCAATGCTGTATCGTATAGTGGGCTGGATTTAAAATTTAAATGGTCATTCAATATGAAGTCTCGGCTGTTTATATTATTATATGCTTTGTATATTTCGAACTCTTCTATTGCGTCCATGTAACGGCCTTTGTTGCACACATGTAGGGGTATTAAATTAGATTTGAAATCGGTATAATTATGATTGTGTAAGATTAAGTGGCGGGCAAAGTTGGACTTGATATTATTTAACAAAGTGAGATTATTTAGGTGACGTTTTGGTGTGTACTCTTTAAATCGTTTGAGGAAACCTCTCCCCGTTTGACCAATGTAAAAAACTGTTGCAGTCGTTACATGATAATTTATATATGCTGGATTTCTTTTCTAAAGGTATGGGTTTTCTGTGACGTAGTATTTTTAATAGACTATTGTTTGTTTTGAAGGTAGCAGTAATATTCAATTTATTAAATGTGGAGGTTAGAATCTTTGGCATTATATTTGTGTATGTGGTAGAAATAAATGTTATTTTTGTATCCTTATCTACTGAGGGCTTGGATTTTCAAATTTTATGTTTCTTGATGAGATTATCAATTAACGTGTTTTTGTAACCATTAGCTAAGGCTATATGTTTAATGGTATTCAACTCCTCATGGTAATCATCATCACTGAGAGGCACTGCCAACAATCTGCGGATAAAGTAATTATAAGCTGCCAACTTTTGCGAAAAGGAATGATAAGAGTCAGCATGTACTGTCACATCAGTGGTGGTCGGTTTTCTATAAATATTAAATTACAATTTATCTATGTGTTTAATGACAGATAAATCTAAAAAATTTAATTTATTATCCATTTCGGTTTCCAGCGTGAATTGAATGTTTTTATTGATACTATTCATATAATGTTTTAGGTTTTCGATCTGCCGTACAGTACCATTGAAAATTAGAAAGGTATCGTCTACATAACGTGGATAAAATATTATATCATTTTTGTATTTGTTATGTGAGAGCAAATGAGAGTTTTCATAAAAATTCAAGTAAACCTCGGCCAATAGACCAGAGAGAGGTGAATCCATGGCCAGGGCCGTATTTACCGGAAGTGCTGCCCTGTGCGGCCATAGGGTAACGCCCCCACCCCCAAAAAAATTATTTTAAAAATAATTTTAATTAACATTTTTTAAAACTCACCATTACATGATCCTTCTCCGCCGACTTCGCTTTTCCGCGAACGACGTCACAAGGTGGTCGAAATCCAAGGCTTGCACCATTTCTGACTCTATATTGAGAATTGCCAAAGCATTTAAGCGCTCCTGCAGCATGGAAGATCGGAGATAATTCTTCACTCTTTTCAACACGGGAAAAGAACGCTCGCCTGAACAATTCGACGCAGGAGTACACAAAAAAATTCTCAGTGCAATGTCAACATTAGGGAATACTCCTTGTAGATCGTCTTCATGGAGAATCTTGCTTAATCTGAGTGGGGACATTTCAACTTGTTCCCTTTTTATTAAATATCCCCGAAGATGAAGACACTCGTTCACAAATTCTTCTTCGAGGTCGTCTTTGTATATTTCCTTCAATTTCTTAGCTTCACTTGCAACTTCTGAAGCTGGTGTATTTCTTAAGTGAGACAAAAATCCGAATTTATCATTAATGATTCTGTATGCTTCTGACCTTCTCTTCAGTTCATATTCCAAATTCGATAATATAGTCAAATAAGTATGATCAACAAATGTTTCTTGGGGAGTTTTTGAACTCATCTGGAATGATTCCTTATTTTGACTATCGTCATCATCATCATCAAAGAAAGTCTTCTTCTTAATTTTATGTTTGCTCACGTCGTAGTCATGAATACCTGACTTCGCTTTCGCTTCTTCTTCGTAAACTTCAAATGATGTTTTACATTCTGCTATAAACACTGCTAAAGCATCATACTGTTGGACTACATCACTGATATCTATGTCGACTCTCTACAATACCTTGCTTACTGCATTAAATCGCCCTAGGATCGCATCCCATACTCTAGCTAAGATTGCTGTTTCGAGTCGTGACAATTTCTTCAGCAATGCTCTAGCTTCAAGTCGTGTTGTTAATTTCTCGTTGTCATCTGCTACAATTTTCTCCAAAGCTCTTATGATCATGCTCCAGTTGCGATTTAAACTCCGGCATCTTCTCGAGCACCCCAGCAAGTACCGGATAAGCCTTTTACAGTGACTTTGGAGGTTGCGGCCATGTCTGATTTGTCCTGAACTATGTCCTGAGACTCCTGCAACAGTTTCCACTGATATGTAGAAGAAGTGAAAAAATTGTACAATTTTTGCAACATGTCAAAAAAATTGCAAGCTTCAATACAGCATTCGGCGGCACAAGTTTCTATGAGATTCAAAGAGTGAGCCGAACATGGAGAGTAAACAGCTAAATTATTCTTTTCTAGAATTCTTGCTTGAAGTCCTGTATATTTTCCGGACATGTTCCTAGCATTATCATATGACTGGCCCCTGAGATTAGTTATATCCAACTTGTATTTTGATAGAATTGTGAACACTGTGTCGGCAAGCTCGGATGATTTGTAGGTAGCGAAGGAAATATAAGATGTATTCCCTTTTCCAGGATTGCCGTGTTTTTTCAAATGTTCTGCCAAAAATGGGTCGAACTGTGCAATCAGTTCCAGCGACATCATAAAATTTCCGTTGTTCGGTGAACCGATACGCTCATCAGTCCCACGAAAGGCGAGTCCACGTGTGGCCAGTGCTTTGACAACAGCAACTACACGTTTTAGTACATTTCTCCAGTATTCAATCTCATCATCAAGCTGCTTAGTTAGCTTTTTGTCGATTTTTCCTAATTTCTTT
Source organism: Magicicada septendecula (assembly GCA_034769895.1). Lineage (NCBI taxonomy): Eukaryota > Metazoa > Arthropoda > Insecta > Hemiptera > Cicadidae > Magicicada > Magicicada septendecula. The sequence goes on along the minus strand of CM068371.1, from coordinate 183,886,480 downwards.
CCCCTTTCTTTGAGAGTCATAATGCAGTTTCTATGAGCTTGTGAACTTTCATGTTCATTAAGTCTCTCTGTAGCATGTCGCCAATCACTGAAACCTGTTTGTCCAAAAACTGTGGTGCCACCAAAAAGCCAGCACGGCACGCAGAATACACAACCTTCACTCTCTGAATATACAAGGTATTGACGTTTCACTGTTTCTCCATTATGAAGTTTCAGTTCAAAAATATTCTTCAAACAATATCGTGGCCCATCTGTATACATTCGTTTCGATTTTGAAAAATCTGCCCCACTATTCTGAAAGGATATGCCATGTGTGGCAATGTAATCACGTGCCTCTTCATTACAAATCCATTTCGCTGGGTCACTACTCACCAATTCTAAACTAACCTCACATTTTCCTGGATCAGTTTCGTAACTTTCACACACAAGAATTTCGCACAAATCCTGTTCAATTTTAGAATAGCAATTGTCACTGCCAGCAATTAAGTTAGAAGAATTATTTCCTTTATCCGCTACTTCTCCGCCGCCGGAAGATCTCCCACTATTCTCCGTAGCTTTCAATGAAAATAACTGATTTACTGTACTAAGTTCATTTGGTTCCGAAACGTCACTGTCCACTTTATGAAAATAAGACGCCACCTTCCGACTTTTCCTTATTACTTCGTCTTCTTTTTCCTTCTTCACTTTTGCTGACTTTCGATACTGCGACCTACTCAGCCTTTTCCTCCCGTCACTCATTGTTCATGAATTAATTAGAAATGAAAAGAATAAACAAACTGTTGACTAAACAAAGTTTATAATTATTTTTGACACCAACCACTAAATATAAACAATAAGTATGATACTGCAAATACAAAATACTAATTAGAATTTCCACAAAGAACAAATCCACTTCAACTAGCAACCTGAATTAACACTCAACGACTAAGCCTTGGGTCACGGTCACCGTCTCCAAGCGGTCAGCGCATCAGCCAATGCGGAGCCGTTTCTCCGCGCTGTGCTGACTTTGGAGGGGCACGCTGAAGAAGCCAAAATTTTGAGAAGCGCTTTACCGGGAATCGGTTAACAATCAGAAAGAGGCAATAACAAATGGCGCGACACCCAACCGCGCGATTTTTGAAAAATTTGCCGCCCCCAAAATTTTGCTGCCCTGTGCGGCGCACATATTCGCCCGTACGTAAATACGGCACTGCACACGAGGATAAAATGTGTGTTTACAAGTGATGTCGGTTTCTTGGTGATGTTTACTCTTCAAATTATGAATTTTATGTGTCTGTTTAATGTATGTATTGTGAGTAATGTCAGAGACGTATTTATGTACTGATTCCATAACATTATTTACGATGGCCGGATGAACATTGTTGAAAATATGTAAATGCAATTTATAAAGTTGTGCGTTCAGTGTAGATTTCTTGATAATCAAAGATTTGATTTCCTCCTTGATCCGAAAAATCTCAGCATGTTTTTTGGTTGCTTTAGCAGCCCTAGACAGGGCCTTCATATTTATGACTGCATATTTTGGTATTAGATGATTTTTTAAACAGATATTATTAAATTTAATGTGTAAGTTAGTTTTTAGTAACTGGATTTTAATGTTTTGATATTTAAATACCATACTTGCTTGACTAGCCTCTAATTTAAAATGCATGTTGGTTCTTGGTATCCAAGTCACGTAGGAATAGTAGATTATAGATAAATAAATCACCTTGTATTCCTACGTGACTTGGATACCAAGAACCAACATGCATTTTAAATTACAAGCCAAACCCTTAGAGTGTTTTAAGCGTTTTCAAGATGGAGAAGAAGAATTTACTGCTAGGTTGGCTAGATCGCTGGAAGACGCGGTATGGCGTAAGGCAGTTAAAAATTTCAGGCCAGATTTTGTCGGCCGATTCAAGTGCAGTTGATTCTTTCGTAAGTAAATTGGATGGAATAGTTAAGAAAACCAAATTAAGATCGCAGCAAATTTACAATTGTGATGAAAGGGGACTCAATTTCAAAATGTTACTGAGCAAGACTCTAGCAGCTAAGCAGGAACAATCAGCTCCCGGTTACAAAAGAAGCAAGGAGAGAGTTACAGTTCTAGTGTGTGCTAATGAGTGCGGCGACCACAAACTTAAACTTTTATTGATAGGCAAGTCCAAAAACCCCAGGGCTTTCAAAAATGTGAACATGGATAATCTTCCAGTAAATACACAAACCAAAAAAATGCTTAGATGAAATCTTCAATCTTTAAAACGTGGTTTTTTGAGCAGTTTGTGCCAAGTGTAAAAAAATTCTGTGATGAAAAAATCTTCCACATAAAGCTCTTCTCCTTCTGGACAATGCGCCCACTCACCCAGATGAATGCGAATTGGTTAGTGGTGATATAAGAGCTCTTTTCTTGCCCCCTAACATTACCTCTTTAATTCAACCCCTTGACCAAGGTGTCTTAGAAAATCTAAAGCGCCATTACCGGCAAAGACTGTTGAAACATTTGCTTGAGGACCTAGAAAATGATCTAACCATTGTCGAAAGCCTAAAGAAAATTAACCTCAAAGATGTCATTTACTGGTTGGGCGAGTCATGGAGTGACGTGAAAGAATCTACACTAAAGAAAAGCTGGAAAACATCACCCCGAAAAATGATACCACTGGGCCAACTGAAAACCAAGACGATTCAGATGACGAAGATGATTTGCCCCTAAGCCACCTTTTAAATATGCTTCCAGTTACAGAAACAGTCACAGAGAAAGATGTAAATGATTGGATGAACGACGATGAGCAATGTGAAATTTCTGACGAGGCTATTGCCAATCTAGTGTCACAAAATAAAAACAGTGATGGCGAAGATGACGACACATCAACCGAGGGAGACCTGGAAAGCAGAATCAGTCACACTGAGGGATTGAGCGGTATCGAGAAGGCACTACTCTACATAGAACAACAAGATGATACGTCACCAGCTGACATCATTATGTTGCGGCATCTGCGCAGTATGGCGTCCAAGAAGCGAGGCAGTGCAATGAAACAGAAGACTGTTAAAGACTTTTTTCAAAATGTGTAAATCAATGATTTTCAAGTGTATTTAAGGTATGTACTGTAATGTAAATAATGTTTAGTATGTATTAGTCCTTTCATCGTACAATACAGTAATACAACTGCTATTTTTGTAATTTGATCTAATTTTTCTTGTAAAATAAACTGGAGTACTCTGTCAAGAAATAACTGTTTGCAGTACTTTTTTAAACGTCCTGTTAGCCCTAACACGATTAAAACAACAAAGAGTTGTCTCCTTATTGCTACTAAAGTAATTATTTTATGTATCTCAAAGTAGACAACTTGTTTTCTTATTCTACGTGTTATCCAAGATTTTGCTTATCCGAGGTTGCCGCGGTCCACATTAACTCGGTTAATCGAGACTCTACTGTACTAATGTGTGATTATCAGTTGAATTTCTGAATTCCTTTGATTGATTAATAAATTTTACTAATTTGTTTCTTTATGTCTATTGAATGATTTCTTATTAGTTCTTAATCTTTGTGTTTTCATTATTCATTTGTAAATTCTTGGATTTTGTTGTCCATGGCATGTCCATTACTAATTATCATTAAAACACGCACACACACAATTCCTTTTTTCTTTATTAAATTTGAATTCAGTATTAGAACAAATGTTTTTTTTTTAATTTTATGCAATATGGACACTACAGAGGAGTGTCAGTATTTTTATATATATCAATAAATAAAAATGAGAGGAGGGAGAGGGAGAGAGAGAGAGAGAGAGAGAGAGAGAGAGAGAGAGAGAGAGAGAGAGAGAGAGAGAGAGAGAGAGAGAGAGACCAAAAATGACGCGTACAGAAACTTCATCAAAACTTTTCCTGATAGTAAAAAAATAAATAAATAATGAATGCCAAAGAACATTAACAAAATTAATGGAAATTATAGTTATAATTTCTTGTCTAATGAATAGATACTAGTAATTGCTTCATATACTTCAAATCATAATTTATAAACCTATTAAAAACATATTTGGTATACTCAGCTTGAAACAAACATTCAGACAAAAACAAATGGTTTAAATTTTGCCATGCTGCATTTAGACAGCAGTTTGATTATAATTGTTTTTAGAATAGACTTCTGGAATAATCTGTGCAAAATGATTAAAACATACAGTGTGCCTTAATAAGTTGTTGATTATTCTAACTGATACACTGTCATGCCATTATCATATGACAGTTCTCAGAGCTTCAGTAATAGTCATCTTTGCTGTTAACATGGATACATCTTGCAAATGTTCATTTCTTACAAGTTCTTCTCTTTACAGGACTAATAGTTTTGTAAAAAACTCAATTGTTTGTTATTACATTTTCAATTGTTACCCTTAACATTTCGACCTCATCATAAAATAACTGTTGAGAAACTGAAAGCTCTTTGTTAAAAAGACTTTTCATTAGTAAAGTTACTAATAAGTAGGCACACATTTGTACTCATAATATGAGGTTAAGAATTAAGAAAAGGTGAAACCAACTCGTTACACTGAAAAACTTCTAGGTATACTACTACACTACTGATTGAAAAAGACAAGATAACTCATGGTGAACTTTTTCTTCAAACCTTTTAACACCATGGATTCTGCGTTTATCCACAGTTACCTTCCCCTTTTTTACATTTTATCAACTTGTGTTCCCAGAATCACAGTATTCTGAATTGTTCTTAAAATTTTTTTTTAGGATTAGACCCATCTATAGTTATCTGTAGAACTTTATTAAGATGCAGATTTATTCCTAGTAGAGTTATCTTCGAATCCCTTGAAAAACCTTAAAGATTACTTTAGAATAGGAAGTCAAAGAAACACAGAATTCAAGTAGCAAGTTTCCACTACTTTGTAAAACATATCCTAGAAACAAACTGTGACCCAGTAACTGTTGCTGAGAAACCTTACTGAGGGGCTTATAAAACAAAAATTACAAGCTTGCTCTTTTGAACATCTGATGAAAAGGTTTCGTAAAGTGTACCTAACCTAAAAATTATATTGCTAACACGAATAAGAAAAGTTTAAATCTGCTGAAGGTCTAAACGAATGTTAGTTATTTGCAGACTGACAGGACTATAAAGTAATTCTGAAAGAATTGTTGCTTTTACAACACCATCGTTTATGAAGAGACTACTCAAATCTACCAGTTTTTCACATAAACTGAAGTTTGATGATTAGATCCATCATGACCTAATGATGCTCCAAACATTTCAAGGATTCTCCTAGCCTTAAAAAACTGGACTGGCCTCATTGATTGACATGATTAATGTTAAATTTACTTTGGAATACTTCCAAACATAATACAGTTTACAATAAACAAACAAAATTTTATGCCTGTCTAATTTTTCCACAACTGTATACACATAATTTGATCTGGATAGAACATGTATTAAACAATAATACTATTTGATGGAAATAATTAAAATATCGATATGGAGAACCATAAATGACTTCCGTGTTTTAAGATTTATATTTAAAATCATTTTAGAAATGAAATATTTCCACAGAAACTACTTCTATCTTCAACCTCAACCACAGAACTGTGGTCACTAACATATACCACCTCACATTAGCGCACTCGATTTTCACTGATGATGGCAGTCGATAACACTTCCGAAACATCTGGTTTTGCAGAAAACATTGGACCACGGTCAAACAGCCCAGGAAGGAATTTTATCAACAAACTACTTCTTAAATATCACTATTGTTTGACGACTCGGAACACTAAGTTTTTTATAAGTAAAATCGTAAAGATTTACCTTACAGCCTAAACCGGCTTTCACCTTTAGAAGGCTTCATCAGAGGTTGCCGTAGGTAACGCTGTCCGTCTTGTTGTTGGCGACAGGATAGTTTTTCGAAAGATCGATACTGTGTGTGTGTGGTGAGATGTGTTCGAATAATGCGTGCGATTTGAATTGTGTCTGTTCGTTTAGGATGTCGTTTTTATTTGTTTTTGTGTGTTTGTATATTTCTAATTGTTCTAGAGTGTCTAGTTTTCGGCATTTTGTGTGTACGTGTAGAATGTTCATGTTATTGTCAATGTTTTTATATGTGTGGTTAGCTTCAATGAGGTGGTTTGCAAAGGTGGATTCTGTAGTGGTGTGGAGTGCCTTTGTGTGTTCAATGTATCTCTGTTTGAAGCTACGTCCTGTATGGCCTATGTAGAATTTATTGCAATTTGAGCAATTTAGCTTGTATACACTGGGTAGATCGAATTTGTTTTGTGTTTTGTGCGTGTGTTTTGATAATGTGTGTTCTGTTTTGTTAGTGGTTTTGTAAGTGATTCTGTATCCTGCTTTTTTGAATTTGTGGGCAATTTTTTCAGTTTGTTTGTTGATGTATGTTAGTGTTATGAATTTGTTGTTTTCTGTCTTTGTCTGTTGTTTGTTTTGTGTAGGAGTTTACTGACTATTGTTCTGTCATATCCATTAGATTCTGCTAGATATTTTATCGTGTTTAGTTCGTCTTTGTAGTCTTTTTCATCTAAGGGGATGTTGTTAAGTCTATGTATCATGGTTCTAAAAGCAGCTAGTTTGTGTTGTGTTGGGTGATTGGAGGTGTTGTGTATTAGTGTGTCAGTTGTAGTTGGTTTTCTGTATATACTGAATTTGTGCTTGTGTTCTAGTTTTGTGATAGAAAGGTCTAAGAAGTTTATGGTATTGTTGTGTTCGTATTCGGCAGTGAAGGTTATGTTTTTATGTATTTTGTTTATGTGCATAAGTAACTGTTCACATTGTCTTTTGTTCCCCCTGTATAGTATTAGACCTTTCCATCACAAAACTAGAACACAAGCACAAATTCAGTATATACAGAAAACCAACTACAACTGACACACTAATACACAACACCTCCAATCACCCAACACAACACAAACTAGCTGCTTTTAGAACCATGATACATAGACTTAACAACATCCCCTTAGATGAAAAAGACTACAAAGACGAACTAAACACGATAAAATATCTAGCAGAATCTAATGGATATGACAGAACAATAGTCAGTAAACTCCTACACAAAACAAACAACAGACAAAGACAGAAAACAACAAATTCATAACACTAACATACATCAACAAACAAACTGAAAAAATTGCTCACAAATTCAAAAAAGCAGGATACAGAATCGCTTACAAAACTACTAACAAAACAGAACACACATTATCAAAACGCACGCACAAAACACAAAACAAATTCAATCTACCCAGTGTATACAAGCTAAATTGCTCAAATTGCAATAAATTCTACATAGGCCAGACAGGACGTAGCTTCAAACAGAGATACATTGAACCACACCACTACAGAATCCACCTTTGCAAACCACCTCATTGAAGCAAACCACACATATAAAAACATCGACAATAACATGAACATTCTACACGTACACACAAAAGGCCGAAAACTAGACACTCTAGAACAATTAGAAATATACAAACACACAAAAACAAATAAAAACGACATCCTAAACGAACAGACACAATTCAAATCGCACGCATTATTCGAACACATCTCACCACACACACACAGTATCGATCTTTCGAAAAACTATCCCGTCGCCAACAACAAGACGGACAGCGTTACCTACGGCAGCCTCTGATGAAGCCTTCTAAAAGTGAAAGCCGGTTTAGGCTGTAAGGTAAATCTTTACGATTTTACTTATAAAAAACTTAGTGTTCCGAGTCATCAAACAATAGTGATATTTAGTTAAGTAACGGACACGTCATGGACAACGAAACCCAAGAAACTACTTCTTTGTTGCCGATAACGTAGTACTGTACTCATAAAAAATTATCCCCTCCCCCTTCAACTTCCCCCTACCCCTTTTCATTTATAGATATTTCATCTACCTTTCTACAATGGATTATTATGCCCTTCTTTTCAGGATACTTTATTTATCAAAATTAAGTAATTTACTCTTGTTAAAACATAAAACGTTGCAGGTAAACTACCCCTTCTCCTTAAACGATCTACACCAAAATCAACAGACCTTGAGTCCTCTACAATATGCAAAAAATTATTTGATTATGCAAAAAATCAATAATGAGTTTGCGGCAGTTATCGTTCGCCATAGACAAAATTCTACATACAGAAAGACAGACACACACACAGACATCTTTTGAAAAATGACTTTTCTTCATGTTTTGAGGGTAGTACAATCAGAATCAGCCCTTACAATATGTTTGTATTAAGTTTATAATTTAAGATGTGAAGTATATGAAGCCAATACTTGTACCTGTTCATTAGACAACAAGTTATAACTATATAATATAACTATATTTCCATTAATTTTGTTAATCTTCTTTGCCATTCATTATTTAGTTATTTTTTTACTATCAGGAAAAGTTCTGATGAAATTTCTGTACGTGTCATTTTTGGTCTCTCTCTCTCTCTCTCTCTCCCCACTCTCATTTTTATTTATTGAAAAAACAAAAAACAGACTCTCCTCTGTTTGTGTCCACATTGCATAAAATTAAAAAAATGAATCCAAGAAATTAAAAAAAAAACTTGTAAACTCTGAAAACATTTGTTCTAATACAGAATTCAAATTAAATAAAGAAAAAAGGAATTGTGTGCATGCTAGTGTGTGTGTGTGTTTTAATGGAGACATCTTCCCCCTTGCTCCTCAACCACTTTCAGAAAGTGAACAGACAGAACAATACCTGACCTGCAAATGGTCTTGAAACATACTTGTGATCTTGCAAAAGAGGATCAGTCCTCTGTGTGTTTTAATGATAATTAGTTAACCAATGGACATGTCATGGACAACAAAATCCAAGAATTAACAAATGAATAATGAAAACACAAAGATTAAAAACTAATAAGAAATCATTCAATAGACATAAAAAAACAAATTAGAAAAATTTATTAATCAATCAAAGGAATTCAGAAATTCAACTGATAATCACACATTAGTACATAGTGTTACTAATTTCACAATTCCACAAAATTTTTAACTATTGAATAGTGACATTGGATTTTAATATAGTAAGCGTACACATATTAATGTAGGTCGTTTCACAAAAAGTGAATGGATAAGAAAAGAAATACACAATTTCAGCTTTTTTAAATGAAAACAAGAAATTCTTTTTTGTGACACAAGTGTTATTGTAATGTACTGTGTTACTGTAAGACAGAGCAGTGCTGTTAGTGTACTAATTAAGATGCATTAAATGTGTAAATAAAGCTAAATGGCATAATGAGTTATTCGTAGATGACATCATTAATCTTCTTGGTGATGGTGTACAATCCTTTCCACAGTGGTTGCAAGTTCAAGCTGATTCCTTTCTTCCTGATCATGTTATAGAACTAAGCCTGGCAGCAGGTGTAAGCCCTGAAGAAATTGCAACCAGGGTGTACAGAGTCTTCATCTTTGTATTTGCCAAAATAAAGTTGTTCTGAACCAGGTCATGTAAATTCAGGTTAAGCCAAATAGTTCATTACACTTTGTCTACATTTTAAAGATATAAAGTGTTGATAAATATGTTTAGGACCGTAATATAGTAAGGGTACACATATTAATGTAAAGCACGTTTCCATAAAAAGTGAATGGAAAAGAAAAGCAATACACAATTTCAACTTTCTTAAACTGAAAACAAGAAATTCTTTTGAGTTAGTGTAACGTGTTGTGTTACTGTAAGACAGAGCAGTGCTGTTAGTGTACTAATTAAGATGCATTAAATGTATAAATAAAGCTAAATGGCCTAATAAGATATTCTTAGATGTAGTAATTCAGGTTAGGTCAAATTGCTCATTAGACTTTGTCTAAATTTTAAAGATGTTTAGGACCGTACATTAAAAACATTGTTTGCACATGTGAGTAGGAAGCAGATGTATTAATATAATGCTACCCAACAAGATCAGGAACAATTATGTATATTAAATTTAGTAGTTAGTGGACTTAAAAACCTGCAGTAGAAACTCCAGTTTCTATAAAACAAATAGGGAGAGAATTGAAGATTTCTTGTTTGGAAATGTTATATCTGTTTTCTTCACAAGTAACTAATGGCAGGTTATGATTTGTAATCATGTTTTCTCATAACTCATCTTAGAGTTACAGGTGTTTTCTTTATCCTTTTAAATATTGAAACAAAAATAGTGACAACTGTAAACTAGTTGTCATTGTACTATTTCATGTTGTGTTTATAATCCTAACTGCATGTTTACAATTACCCTGTCTTCATCTATATGGAAAATAAATGGAAACAAGTTAATTCAAATACTATGTATACTAAAAATCATAAATAAATAATAAAGAAATGTTGTTCTGTTACATAATGTAACAAGTAAATGATAGAATAAAAGTTTATCATTTTTCAAACACTTCCAGGGAACTTGTAGACAATTTGTCTGTCAATTTCCTTCATTTCTGTATTGGGAAAAATTGTCAATATTTGTTAAAAGCTAACAGTACTTTCATCATTTTCATTTAATGTAAACTTTGTAGAAATTCCATTTTTGCTATGTGTAGCCTATATAGTTCTGGAAAAATTAGATAGGCATACAATTTTTTTGGACTCTCTCTCCCTCTCCCTCCTCTCATTTTTATTTATTGAAAAACATAAAAAACTGACACTCACTCCTCTTGAAATTGAAAAAAAGATTTTAATGTAGGCCTACTTGTTTGGTTATACTTACATTGTACTAGGTTATACGTTCTAAATTGGTAGTAGGTTTAAATTCCGGTACTTCAAATAAATACAGCCTTTAATGTTATATACAGCCTTTTATCCATACAATAAATACAGCCTTTTAATGTACACTAAGTCGAATTCATTTTTAAAATCTAAAAGGTTAAGTTAGATCATTAAACGTAGACACAACCTCCCAAAATCGTCTCTGTACCGTAATTATGTGCGATAAATAGAAACTAATTTCTGTACTTCCAATAAATACACCCTTTTAATGTACACTAACAAAGTAAACTTTATTTAAGTTACATTGTCGTACATAACCTCCATAATCTGCCATTAGTTACTTGTGAAAAAAACAGATGTGGCAGACATTTACACACGGAAAGTGAGTACAAACGCGGAGACGGATGTTTAACTTTGCCGCAGGAAACAGTGAAAGACATACTGAATGTTGAAAAAAATAAATAAAATAAATAAACAAATCCTCCGCTCAACAGTCCGTTAAGGACCAAGGCGTACCGCGCGGCTTTGTTGAAAAAAATACGAATGTATTAGTTCGCTATATTTTAATTATAAGTAAACATATTCATATATTTTTAAATATATATGTTTCATTTATATTTTAAATATAACTACGAATGTTTAAATAAGGATTAGAAGCCTCGGAATCTAAAATTAAATTAGCCTAGAGTAGAGTAAATTTGTTTTGATGTGTTGGGGTTGGTGTCACTGGTATTACACACAGCTGAAAACATAACCTAAGTCTAAATGTTGTCGGGGGGTCTGTTGTAGAGGGTGATATGTGATGCTGATTAGTGTCATATTTTCTTGAAAATGTCATTTAAAAAAGACTTAAAGTTACTTTTAAAGCCTTATTATTATGTGAATATAATTTTATCTGTATCGTATGTGGTAGCAAAAAAACTACCGTTTGTATGTACATTTATGTTTCTTCATTCAGAAGCACAGTGTGAACTGGATTCGGTAATTTGCAAACTGTATTACATTTTATGAGATAATTTTACACTTGCACGCACTGAAATCTTAAGTAGGATTTGACCTTAGAGGAAGGGTCTATTTTAGAATTATACCTTTTTCTTATGGAAGTTTGTTCAGTATTTCATGGTGGAAATGATTATACTCTCCTTTCACTAACATACAATGAATAAGTAATCGCAATCGTTAATATTCCTACAATTTAATTCTTAACTTATATAAAAAGCAAAAAAATGAATGATTAGAAGTATTGTTATGAATATATGTTTTGGTCCATCATTGTTTTGGAAATATTGAGTAGTGTAGGGTTGTCTGTAAAAATAGACTTAATGCTGGTTATGGGTCTATCTAATGAGTAGCCAGAATCTCCATAAACAACAAATACAATAAACAACCCATTATGGTAATTGTGAACCGAATTTTCTTAACTGGAATGTAGTCATTTAGACCTTTGTAATGGCTAGTATTGTCTCCTGCAGACTTTGCTAACATTCAATTAATGTTCTACTTGCTAATTCATCAAGAATTTAATTACACTTAAATAAGTGAATTGCATATAATTATGAATTACGATACAAAAAAAAGTTGAAGTAAAGAGCATACTAATAGTAGTATACATATTTTGAAATAATATTTGTATGTTTCAGGATGACTTTACTCATTTCATTCATCTATATAGATCATATGTGGTTTTTCCAAAGAAATGAAATAGAAAAACTATAATGTATTTTCTGGTCTTGTAAAATAACCTACATCACCAGATGTGGGTTATTTTATATTTACCCATATCTGTCAAATACTAGGACACAATGGAGACTTTGTAAAAAATAAATAAAAGCTGATGTCACAATAAATTTATGAATAGTGGGTCTGACTGTGATATTCTGTACTTTTTACATTGCTAGGAGTAATAACTAAACATTTTTCTCCTTATTTTCTGCATACAGTCTACATACTGACAGTAATATACTAAACACTTATTTATTGAGTTAAGAAGACAGTATAAGGTAATGCTACAGTATAAAGAGACCTTGCAAATTCTTAACATTTGACTGACACTGACATTGTAAATTGACAGTGTGTATTTTACACACTTACACATTTAATTACGTAACTTTACTTGGGAAATTAAAATTAAGCAGCTTTAGAAGTATTGCCATGTAATTAATTACAGTAGTTTAATTGGGAAAATTACTTTGATAACTTCACCTGAGAAAATACCAAGTATCTCAAACCTGGGAAGTAATTAAATTTACAAATTTTAATTCTCATGATTTTATTAACTTTGTTGGAACATATATGATGCACATAGTCACTTTTAATTCTTATCATTTTTGGGTATGTTATTTTGTTTCGTGTTTTGTCATATCTACTTAGACACTGGATTGTATTTTTCATTTCCTGTGAAATCACTGTGACAGGTAGGCCCTAATGATGGCAGTGATAGTTGTGGAAGTGTTTCTTTATTTTTATGTGTATTGTTGCATCTGAAAAGTGTAGATATGAATCAGCTTTGTTGGTGTGCAGTAAAGTCTTGATTTCAGTATACATGGGCAACCTTAACAGTCCTGTTTAGAAATATAAATGCCTGTGTGTGTAAACATTTATGGAAACATTGTTCAAAACAAAAGTTGTTATTTCCATGTATTTGTAGTTGTATGGTTGATAATGTGTCAGCCTACACTTTGTCCAGCATTACTGTAGAGACAAAGTAAACAGACTATATGTATGTATATGCATTTTGTAAACATACTGGAACAACAGCAGTGTAAACGTGCGCACTGCAGCTGATGTGTCAAACTGTAAGTGAGCTGTTGTACCCTTCTCAAGATGTCTGTTTCAGTATCAGTATTTATTAATACACATTTATTTATAACTTATATTTTGAACTCTTACACAGTATTATAATAACAGTATTTATACTTACTTGTGGCCAGTTTGTTAAGTCATAAACAGTATTACAAAACATTTTTAAACTAGTTTTCAACAGGTAAAAGTATTTGGAAATTAATTATTTATTAAAAGACGTTTAATGAAGAAATTTGTGTTAGTGGTTGAAATCCCAAGCAGAATGATCACTGTTGCACACCAAGGTTCCGATCTGACGATGAGCTGTGAAGCTTGAAAGGGCTAATCGGGATAATTTTTATATAGTGGTGTGCAACAGTGATCATTCTGCTTCTTATTTATTAAAAATCGAATAATTTTTTATCCCTAAGCACTAGGGACTATAGTATTGGTACTAGCCTAGTTGTAATTTGAGGAAAATGGGTAACGAACTTGCAAAAACATCCTTACCTTGTGTATGTTTAACTTTTTCAGTGAAGGGTTTGTGAGGATCGGTCAAAAATATAACACAAATTTTAACTTATTTGTGTTGACGTTTCAACAGTGTTTATTGTCATCATCAGGACCTGTGTATGAATACAAAAGAAATGTCAAACACAACAGAACAATTATTTGAGTGAACGTGTTTGTGTATGTGAGTGTGTGTGCATTTGCATGCGTATGTATGTATCATTGTATATGTGAATGAGTTGAGATAGTTTGTTTTACATCTTCAAATGTTTCTTTAAAGACAACGAGAAAATTATAATATCACAGAACTTAATTTATACAATAAAACTAAAATCTGGAATAAAGATGTGTCAGAAAAATTTATGAAAACTGATGATTCAGGGAAGTGTAGTGTATTCAAATGACTCTTTAACTACGATTTGTGTATTTACAAATATTAGCAAGCATTAGCATCTGTGAGAGAGACCAAAACTTTTAGCTTACCACAGAAAAAACCCAATTGTGGATTATTTTGATGAAAGTGTTTTTGTGTGTTACACACAAATTTCACTTGACATTTCAGGACAGTACAACATTACAAGGAACAGACAATGCTGAAGAGATCTACTTCTTTTAGTGTCCTGCCTAATCAGGTGCTGACAACTTCCATTTCAACTGTCTTTATATTTATCTTAATCTTGTGCAGAGTGCAATAGTTCTTCACCAGTTAGTCCTGACCATTGTCAGAGTTTACGGAGCCAAGATAGGGTCATTCCACACCAAATCAACCAATAAAAAAATAATTTTAGACTCAAGGTTATTCAAAATGAGTGAAACTTGGTATTTATGTTCTATGCATAAATATAGTCAAAAATACAGTTACAATTTTTTTTCTCTTTTGGTTTTTGAATTATACATGTTTAAAAACACAAAAAAACTTTGCTTTTTGCTTTGTTTTTAAATCTTCAAAAGCCTGTAACTCAAAAACTATGTGTCCTATAAAGCTAAAACTTGCGCCATTCTCTTCAGAATTACAAGGGCTTTAATTTGATATACCATTCATATATACTAGATTAATTTTAAAATCTGTAGAAAAAAAACAAAAACTTTTTTTTTAACTCAAAATCGAAATTTTGAATTTTTTTGAAAAAAAAATATGTTTAATGTGCATAATATAAGAATGCACATACCAAATTTTATGATGGTATCTCAATGGGATCATGTCAAAAAGAAAAGTTTTGTGGAAGCTCAGTCACCCATTGCTGTCGGAAGCTCACGAATGCTGTCGGGTATGGTAAATAACTTAAAACTGCAGTAGGCCTATGTATAATGACTTTTAGCAAAGTAAATTTTATTGTTTAAAATATGACATATACAGTGTATCTCCACTTCAGTTAGAAAAAAACTTTGCATAAAAATACAAGGCTTTATTTTTTAATAGTTCAAAGTTTTTGAAAATAAATTTTTCAGTTTTTTGTGTGTGAATATTTTTTATATAACTGATTTTTTAGAAAGTTGAGATAAAGATGTAGAAGGCACATCTATAAGAAGGTTGTGTGTGTGTGTGTGTGTGTGTGTGTGTGTGTGTGTGTGTGTGTGTGAAGAGAGGAGGGGGGAGCAGTGAGTCACACAAACAAGTTGCAACTTGTTCAAGTATGAGTAAGCCTCATCCTTTGTCAGTTTTGTTTGAGCCATCGATCTAAACTACTGGATCGCGCTTGTGTGGAGTGGAGGTACGGAGCAAACGGTCTACCTGCTATCCCCACCATCTGGCTGTCCACTGCAACAAGTGTGCATACTGTGCATATCGCATACCATAGTGTCACAATTACGCACCTATGCAATTATGTGTGTTTTGCTTCGACATACTACTTCTTGTTCAGTGATCTCACTAAAAATATATTTTCAGTAGACTGTTAAAATATTCAACCAACATGCCCGTCCATTGTGCAGCCTACAATTGTACGAAGAGACATCAGAAAAGCAGCAAAGAAAATGTATCATTTCACCGGTAAGTAAATTAGTTTTCAATATAGTTTTGTACAAGTTAATGAAAATTAGTGTAGGTTATATTTGCATATTCTTTTGTTTTATCTTGAAATTCATTAATTTCTGTTTGCATTACACAAATTATTTTCTATTAATTTAAAATAATAATGTACTAACTTACAATAATTTTGACCAAAACGTGTGCAGTTAAAAACAAATCGTTTACACAAGTAACAGTTTTATTTCTTGAAAGAGTATTAATTAATAATAATAATAATCTATAAGCGCTAGTCGCAATATTGGAGATTCGGCAATTAGTTTTAATTCAAGTAGATAAATTCTTTACACACGCACTTACTTTTATCTATTGAGGAATAGAAATAGGCACATTAGTAAACATTTTCATCAACGGGATGAGAAGTGACGTCACTATTTCATTTCTGATTTCTTTTTCAGTTTCCCGTTTGACTCAAATCTTTGTCAACGGTGGGTGAATGCAATGAAAAGAAAAGACTTCACGCCATTGAAGTATTCAAGGCTGTGCAGTGATCATTTCGAAAAAGATGCATACGAGACTGGAGGCCGTAAAGCAGTTTCAGTACGCGTTAAGAAAACTAATGTTCAGAAATAGTGTTCAACCATCAAAAAACACTAACTGTTTACAGTTTGATGCCCATCATCAGGACACCATAATGAGCTTTTTTGTGCTTGTTTTAACTTTAGAAGAGGAAGATATTTCAGAGACTTGTAACTTTGAAAAGGTGCTTTGTGACTTGGTAGGGAATCAGAGTTCTACATATTACAAAGATAATATTTTATTTTATATAAATGGATTTATTGTAAGAAAAATTGACAGCAAAATCAAGTGTTTGGAATGCAGTAACGTACTGTTGGCCGACTTTTCAGATCTTAGTCCGCACACTCACTTTACAGATTTTATTTCAAAGGGCAAGCTGGTGAGGGTATTTCTTGATGTTCTAAAACTGATTAAGTACATGTATAATTTATATTTGTCTAATAACGACAAAGAAGTAAATACTTATAATTTATTAGCACAAACTTGTCGCCAATTCACAGGTTCTGTGTTTAAAAAAAATCATAAATTTTGTAGTGACTTTGCAGACAGTCATGAAATTAAACTCATTAAACTTATAGGTCAAATGTTTTTTAATAGGTCAAATGTTTTTTAAAGTTATATGTCATGCTTGTGGCAAAGAAAAAACTTTGGCAGCAAATATTTCTAAATTAGGTGTTCATCAAAAGTATAATAAACTCGTTCTTTTTTGCAATATGCAACTGAGAAAGAAAGATGTTAAGTGCGTGTTTTTCTTATAAATGGAATTTTCCGATAATTTAAGAATCCTTTATAATAAATGCTCAAAATAGAAGATATGAATATGACAGTTACCACCATATGTAGGCCTATCATATGTATCACAAAAGCAAAATTAGAATCCCTATTGCACTGTTAAAAAGATCAGATAGATTACATACGTGGCGCACAATTTGAGAATTCACTTTATAAATATTAGTTTGTGCAAATAATTTTGTAGATAATCTAGCATCAGCGCATTTAGTTGTAAGTTTATTTAATTGTAAGTTGTAAATAATTAATTGTAAGTTGTTAAGAATGTAATATACAAAAATTATGTACTGTAGTAACGTAATTACCAGTTACCGGCATATGTAGGCCAATCATATGTATCACAAAAGCGAAATTAGAATGCCTATTCTATTGTTAAAAAGATCAGACAGATTACATACGCGGCGCACAATTTGAGAATTCACTTTATAAATATTAGTTTGTGCAAATAATTTTGTAGATAATCCAGCATCAGCGCATTTAGTTGTAAGTTTATTTAATTGTAAGTTGTAAATAATTAATTGTAAGTTGTTAAGAATGTAATATACAAAAATGATGTACTGTAGTAACGTAATTACCAGTTACTGGCATATGTAGGCCAATCATATGCATCACAAAAGTGAAATTAGAATCCCTATTCTATTGTTAAAAAGATCAGACAGATTACATACGCAGTGTACAATTTGAGAATTCATATTATAAATATTAATTTGTGCAAATAATTTAGTAGATAATCAAGACTATAATATACAAAAATGATGTACTGTAGTAACGTAATTACCAGTTACCGGCATATGTAGGCCAATCATATGTATCACAAAAGCGAAATTAGAATGCCTATTGTATTCTTAAAAAGATCAGACAGATTACATACGCGGCACACAATTTGAGAATTCAGTTTATAAATATTAATTTGTGCAAATAATTTTGTAGATAATCTAGCATAAGCCCATTTAGTTTTAAGTTTATTTGAGTTAATTGTAAGTTGTAAATAATTAATTGTAAGTTGTTAAGAATGTAATATACAAAAATTATGTACTGTAGTAATGTAATTATAATGAAATACCGAAATGCAAACATTATGATGGTCAATAACATGTACATAATAAAAATTAAAAACACATTTAAATTAATAATTAGGAATTGTTTCTGTTGTATTTTTCATCATCCCGTTGGTAAAATTTCTTATCCTTATTCCTTAAGAAATTTATTCTTTTAGCACTTTTCCTTTAGTAGGGAAAGTGCAATGATAAAACAATTCAGTGTTGTGATGCGCTGCTCAAGTTCCAGCAGCGAGCGACGACAGCCAGGTGGTGGGGAGAGCTGAACGAGCAGGACCGTTATGTTAGCACGCACAGCGCGATCCACTAGTTTAGATCGATGGTTTGAGCAGTCTAGTAGTGAATACATTATTGTGTTGTCTTCTTTTGCAATCAGTTTTTGTTTTTTTTAAGTGTAGTGTGTTAGCAGTGAATATAGTTTGATGTTTTCTTTTGCAACTTGTTTTAAGTGTAGTGTTTTTAAATAATGTAAATAATATTAGTGGTTTTAGTTTTTATCATTTAGTTACATAATTTTCTTCTAAATAATTTTAATATTTTTAGTTCAAAGTTAGTGTTTAGGTACCGGTACCTAAAATGGACAAGAAGTGGTCTATTTTTTGTTGCAACCCATTTAAAAGAAATTCTCACTGGATTAAAAAAGATCTTGGGAGTGTAAGTTCTTGGATGATAGACTTGAAACAATATGATATTAAAGAAAGTATGAAAATTTGTACAGCATGTAGATTGAAACTGGGCGATGAAAGGAAACCTGTGCAGGGCGAAACCCCAGAAAAGCAAGACAATTCAAAACCAGGTACTAGTAAACAAAATGGAGATGAGACAGAATTTATGGTTGTTGAAGAAGGCTTCAATCAATTAAATGCCTCTTTGACTTCCATAGGAGAGTCACCAGTAGTAAAAAAGAAGTGTGCCAGTTCAAACAAGTATTGTAAACAAAAAATTGAAAAAATAAAGTCCAACTAGATGACACATTTTTTTTGGGAAAGGCAACACACACCAAAAGGTATGTGATTGGGAAGATGCTGAATCTGAAATTATTGACCAATTCAAGGAAAAGTTTAAAATTTCAAATAAAAATGAGAAGTTTCTTATATTAACATCTTTACCTAGAAGTTGGTCAGCGCTAAAATTGAAAGCGAATTTGGTGTTACGAACTACATGGCAAGAAAGTCAAAAAAGTTAGTGGAAGAAAAAGGAATACTGTCAACTCCAGATCCCAAGCATGGTAAACCACTTCCTCAAGAGACAGGCGTTTTGGTGAAAGAATTTTACTGCAGTGACGAAATCAGTAGACTAATGCCTGGTAAGAAAGACTATGTGTCAATGGGAAAGAACTTTGAAGGGAAGCCTATACATGTACAAAAAAGGTTGGTTTTAGTAAATTTACGTGAAGCTAATCAAGAATTTAAATCAAGTTCCCCAGATGTAAAAGTGGGGTTTTCAAAATTCTCCGAATTACGACCCAAAAACTATAATAGCAGGGGCAAGTGGGACACACGCCGTATGCATTTGTACAGCACATCAAAATGTTAAACTGATGATAGCTGGAGCAAATTTGAACAAACTAATGATTTTTGGTATTTTTGATTTTTGGGTGGAACGAAAATGGCCTTTTTTTAATTTTTTTTTTTTAGTTTTGTAATAGTGGGGAAAAGTTGCCTTTTAGGTTCAAAAAGAAGAAAAAAAAATTTGGTTGCTATACTACAACATCTTGAGGTGCCGCAAAGAGCTTAAAGTTTGTAAAAAAATTGAAAAATTATAAACTTTGGTAAATTATTTTTTATGGTTTTCTCGTACATATAATGTTACAAAAGATAGTTGTAAATACATATATAACCATTAGAATTGGAAAAAATTATTAATTACAAAATATAATAATAATAAATAAATATTTTTTAATGTCAAAAAGTTTGTAGTTTTGCTAATTTTGAAACTTTTGCGAACATTTTGGTTGTTACAAATAGTAGTAAATAAGGATGAAATAAAAGCTCATCAAATCAATTATATATTTTTTTTATTAGAGCACACGTAAAAAAATATAATATACTTTTAAAGACATTGAAAGTTCATTTTTTATGATTTAAAAAACCCTTAAGAATTACAAATGTTACAGCTGCAAAATGTTTGTTTCTACTTCATTGACACATTAAACTGTTTTTTTTGTATCAAATTTTGGCATGTTCTCACGTGAGTCAATTTTTGCTCTTATATATCCTTCTCTTGCGATTGAACCACAGACATTTTGAGCCGATTCGGTCACCAGTTTCACAGCTCTTTCCACTGCTTGCGTGTGACAAGGAAGCCGGAGAAAGTCGATAAGCGGGTCCACTTTACTATTTGGTTGAGCTTCAGATGTCTTCCATATAAAGTCTTTGAGAGAGTCAATGGAAACATGTTTTACCAAGGGGGGTTCAGTTACGTCATTTTCAGCCCATGAGATCATGTTGATGTAATCCTTTCCGTCAAAGTTTATCTTTGGAACTTTAAACTTCCTGACTCCACCTCTACTTTCTGTTCTTGCTTTTAAAACACGTCGTAAACCAAGTTCTCTTACATTTTTGCGCTCATCACATAGCATGGACAAAAGGAGATTTTCTGCAGCAGCAAAGTACCCATTTCTTTGAATAACCGGGTCTAGAACGTTCTGGAAATCATCAGAGAGATAGCGTGAATATGAGATAAGCTTAAACAGATGTTTGGAACCATAAGTACGTGAAGGTTTTAACTTTATGTTAAACCACACAGGTGCATACACTTTCACAATGTACTCAGCCAGTCTTAAGGTTTTCAGTTGCCACATACAATCTAAGTATACGGTTTGCTAATGTAAGCCACCTGGAGTGAGCAAGTTTTCCAGGGTTTCTTAAAGATAAATCTAGTGAGCAATTTCCACTTGATACAGCGATACACAATCCAATAAATACTTCTGATCTGTACTTAAATCATTTATGTTCTCCAAAAGAGGAAGGTTATTTTCAATTGGCAAGAAAGTAACCACAGGAAGATTAGCACAGTTTTCCAGCTGCTGACCTATTTCGCCTTTAAACTCATTGGGTCCCTTCGTTTTACCATCTAAATGACAAAAAAGATGTCGCAAAGGTAGCTCATTTCCATGGAACAAACAAACTAACCATTGTAAAGGTCTTCCTATTTCATTTTCCATCAAAGAAATCACACCATTATTATGTCCAGTGTTTACAACGGTTCCATCACACCCAATAGCAGTAAAGTTCAAAAGTTGTTCGTTGTGTTCTCTATCTTCAAGAAACTCCAGTATACTGTCTGCTATGTCTTTTCCAGTGCCAGATTTAGGTGTTACGTGGCCTAAAAACTTTGAGTTTGGTTCCTCTATTAGTGAAACGTGCTCTTCTGAAATAACTTTTTTGTACAACTTAATTCCTTTCTTTTCTTGAACAATTGTTTTGTCTCTTCTTCCATCAAAAAACAATCCTCTATTTTCGGTTATCTGATCATAAAGACTGTCATTAATGAGACTCTTCGATTTTTTGATCTTGCTCGTCTAATTTTCATCCTGTGTATTACTTTGGTTTTGTCTTCCCCTGTGATTACACCCAAGTCCTGTAAAGCAGCACTAGCTATAGCTGCAGCAGCTCTATCTGATATTCCGGTACGGTCACAAATGGAAGCTACAGATGGCAATTTAATACGCATTTGAGTGCTTATCTTCTTCTCTTTTTTCAGTTTTGAAGGGCCTGGTAGATTTATCTCTTCTTGTATATTTGAAGGACCTGGTTGGTTTGCCTCTTCAGCGCTGTCATTGTCGTCAGTAACCGTTTCTGATACACTAGTATTTTTTGTCCGTTCTTGATTAAACTTAACTGTTCTCTGTAGTTCTTTACTTTTTCTTGCTTCTTTCTTCTTCAAAGCACTTGTGGTAGCTATATCAACATTACCTATAACCATTTTCTTGATAGAGTGTTGATCTTTTAGAAACTCTTGTTCTAAAAGTGGTACTTTTTTTTTCTTTTATACAACTACAAGTATCAAAGTTTTGACACTTGCAGGCAGCAATATCAAATAAACGTTCAGCTTCTTCTCTAAATTTTGCGAGGTTCGAGTCAAACTTATCTGACCCTTTTCTACTTTTAGACCTTAATAAATTCCTATATTTAGCATGATAAACTTTTATCATTTGTGAAATTCTAAGGTTAGAAACAATGGGAATAGAAGCTATTGACCATATTTGTTCTATTTTTGGAACTAAAGTCTCAGATATTTCACTTACAGTAGGATCTTTCCCTGACGCAACTTTGAGGTTATGTCTAATAAAACAGTAGCACTTCATTACATCTTCGTAAGTAGGCAGTACAATTTCACACAAATCACTAAATCTTCCAAAAATAGGACATTTCGAAATTTGTCTTGTCTTCACTTGTTTAGACTGAGCCATTTTAACTCACAACAATAAAGTAGCACACAAACTAACAAAATATTACGTTAATCTGTTACACAATAGACGCCAACTCAACTGAACTCGGCAAAGCGACTGACACCTGATCTGAGCTTGTCACCACACGCAAACAAATCTCCGCCTTCCGCCCCCTTCCCCCTCCCAACATCCGCTACGGCGATGACTCATGCTCCCGGATGCCAATGCAATAGTTAAACTGTTTTTATCTTTCTATTCATATTAAAACGCTTATTTGAACCTTTTTATAGCATAATCGAGACACGTAAAATTCTTTGAAAAAGTTACAAAAAGTATGTTTTTATAAAACTTTACCGCTCTTGCGGCACCTCAAGACATAATCCAAAAAGTTAAAAAAATATTGTATGTCTTTTTTGATATAAAAACTGCTTTTTTGACAGTATTTGAAAAAAAAATTTGACAACTTCTTAAAAAAACTTAAAAATGTAGCGAAAATTGCAATTTTATGAAAATTTATCGTCCTTGCGGCACCTCAAGACGTTCTCCAATATTTTTCATATCTTTTTTTTATCTTATCTACACCAAAAGGCAACTTTTCCGCGCTATTACAAATTTAAAATCCAAACTTGATTTTTTCGTTCCACCCTAATGACCAGCCACTAAAAACCTACAAAGACTGCCTCCCAAAGCTAATGTGTACCCCACCAAACAAGTCATGTTTCTTAAATGAATGTGATTACTGTCCAGAGGTAAGCATGTTCAAAGAGGCTTTGTTGACAGCCTTTGAAGAGGACATGATTGAAAATATTACCTACAAACAATGGGTTACTGTTGATCGCTGTACTTTTGAAACAATCACCAAATCAGCTGAAGACTTTGTCCAGGAATTTTGCAAACAGCTTGTTCATTTAAAAAAACATGATTTTGTTGCCAAACAACAATCTGCCTTTTTTTCTGAAAAGAAATCTGCTTTGGAAGAGAACGCAATTATTGTACAGTGTGACTTTTCTGAAAATTTCTCATTTGTGCTTCAGGATGAAGCACAAGGCTTTCATTGGAATAACTCAATGACTACAGTCCATCCATGTGTAGTTTATTTTAAGAAGAAAAATGAGGAGAATGACAACTTTGATGTTTTGACCTACAAAAGCTTTGTGTTCATCTCGGACTGTTTGACCCATAATACAGGTCTAGTTCACGTTTTCCAAAGAAAGTTAATTAATTTTATCAAGCAAGACTTCATGCCAAGTTTAAAGAAAGTGTACTACTTTAGTGATGGCTCAGCTGCCCAATATAAGAACCGAAAGAACTTTTCCAACTTGTGTCACCATACTGAGGATTTTGATGGAGTGGAAGCAGA
Source organism: Magicicada septendecula (assembly GCA_034769895.1). Classification (NCBI taxonomy): domain Eukaryota; kingdom Metazoa; phylum Arthropoda; class Insecta; order Hemiptera; family Cicadidae; genus Magicicada; species Magicicada septendecula. The sequence goes on along the minus strand of CM068371.1, from coordinate 183,862,401 downwards.
ATGGCATTTTTATGCAACATCACATGGGAAGGGAGTGTGCGATGGAGTTGGAGGCACAGTGAAGAGACTTGCAACCAAAGCTAGCCTTCAAAACCCAGTAAACAACCAGATTTTAACTCCTCTCCAGTTATTTGAGTGGGGGAAAGAAAACATTCCTTCAGTTATGTTTTTTTTATGTTACCAACAATGAGTACTTATTGGAAGAGAAAAACCTGGAAGAAAGATTTGCTGAAGCTGTAGCTGTCACCGGAACACAAAGTTTAACTGTTATCACGCTTTTATTCCTGTCAGTAAAACAAAAATTGTATCCAACTCTGAAACATCAGATGTTCACAATATTCAAGTAGCTCCAAACGCAGATGATGTGCCTTCTGAACAAATAAGTGGATATGTTGCTTGTGCAACGACAGCAAATGGTGGGTAGCATGCGTATTATCAAAAAATGACTCTGAAAAAGAAGTTAGTGTATCTTTTCTCTACCCTAGTGGACCAGCACCTTCTTTTGCTTACCCAAGAAGACCAGATACTTTGACAGCGCCACAAAACTTTATTATTTGTAACATTAACCCAATCACTGAAACTGGCAGGACTTGTAAATTATCTGCTGAAGAAATGACTAAAGCTTCCCAAATTTTATTGAAGAAGAAATCTGCATTGTATTTATAAACTTAACTTACAAACTTTCAGACTTTAAAACAGTTAGTGTGCATTTGATTATCAAATTTGATTATTACTGGCACATTTTAAATTGTAAATGGATTTACTTAAAAGCGAGAGATGTCTTTCAACTCAAGTTCTGTGTATATAGTGTAAAATAACGATGCAATGTAGTTGTAGCGCAGTTGATTTGTAGTGAAATACAATTATTTTTTTAATGTGCCAAAGTAGAGAGAAATTATTTAAATAGAACACAACCTATTTTATCTTCATGAAGCAGCCATAACTAGCTAATTACAAGTATAATCACTTAAGGGAGTCATAGCACCACAAATGCGGTAAGTTATGTCCACTAAAGTTCGGGCATTTAACTTATTACTTTATTTTTTTATAATAGAACCCATAGGAATACCATCATGAAATTTGGCCCATACATTCTAATAATATGTACATGTAACATATATTTTTTCGAAAAAAATCGAAATTTCGTTTTTGTGTTTAAAAAAAAATAACTTTTGTAGATTTTGAAACATTTTAAGATTGGTTTGGTAAAGTCAAGTAACATATCAAATTAAATCCCTTGAAATTCTGAAAAGAATGGCACTATTTTGAGCTTTCTAGGGCAAATAGTTTTGGAGCTATAAGCTTTTGAATGTTTCAAAACGTGTCAAAAAACAGTCGATTTTTGTAAATTTATAACTAAAAATGGGGAAAATTTGAAATTTTGCATTTTTTATCCGAACTGATAGTACTACATATGTACAAAAAATCATTGATTTCTGAGACTTCAAGTTCCAGACCATTGGTTGATTTGACATGGAATGACGCGATAGTTTTTTCCAACCAATCCATTTTTTACCTTCTATTTCTCCAGTTTGAATGATTCTTAGAATGACATGTCGCAAGTATGCAAATTTTCTTCTTTTGATAGTCACAAGTAATTGGGGCTCATGTTCCATTCTCTTAAGTATAGTGTCATTTCTTGTGTGGCTGAAAGATTTATTTTAATGTAAATTTCTTTACGCAGAGGCAGATTCTTTGTACACTATGATTTTAGCAGAGAAATGTACAAAATAATCAGAATAGTCTGGTTGGCAAATACAATATCAAAAAATTCTACAAAACTCGTTTTATACAAAAGTTTTGAATACAAGAAACTATAGTCTCTAATATGTATGTATCAAGTAGGCTGTATCTCCATAGAGCTTCTGTCATGAAAATTTGGGCTGCCAGCAAAATGAGCAGGCTAAAAACGTCCTGCCGGCGTTGATAATGGTGAAAATTGTTTAATATCAGATACGTAGGTAATCTTAATATTATGTTAATTACTTTACACTTTAACAAAGAGAGGGTGGTAAAGACAGAGAAAGAAGTGTATGGAACCAACAGTAGTTGTTAGAGACTGATTCAGTGTTGAAAGGCCTTCAACTATACAAATGATTGTCTCATTTGCCCAGTTGTACCCAAATAAATTTTCTTTGATGATAAGGCGTACAAGTTGGTGACTGCACATTACTACCAAACATTCAACATTCAGTTACCATAGTACATTTCTGTAAAACAGCAAACTATTTCTGTCGTACATTATACATTAATGTACACAGTATTCTGCCCATATTTTTGCATCTCAAAAATATACAAACACATATTAAGGTTAGAAAAAATTGGGATTTGTGTATATGTACAGTTATCTACCATGGAATTGTAGTCTTACATCTCTTATACTGTTCTGTAAAACTTCCACATGATGGGTGAACTACATCCAAAAACTCCTCCTGCCTTCAGATAGATGTGAGGTAGTCCAGGAGGGAGAGTTTTTAGATGTATCATACAGTTCCACTCTGTTTTTTTTTCACTTACATATTCCACTCATTACATATCCACGTCAGTGTAATAATAAAATTATAAAATACCAAATAATTAAAGACAAAGAAATATTTTGTCAGTATTGATTTAATGCATGTGTACAAGTTAATTATTATGTCAATAGAAACAGTATTTCTAGTGGTAACTGACAAGTCTGTTGTTATATGTGCATAAATAATATTAAGAGGACATATCCAATAAAACAGTTTGCTTTAATTTTTTCCAACTAGTTTCTGTCACAATTAATTAACTTCCACATACACAGAAATTATCATTAAGATGACAAGAAACATCATTGTGATCCAGGAAATGTAAATGCAAAGTCTGCTTTGGTAGCAACTGCAATATTTACTGTAATTGTAAAACAAATACCTATAAAAATTAAAATTCCTCTCTGTCAAGTCTGTAACCAGCTTTTAAGTTTTTTTTTTTTTTTTTTTTTTTGGAATGGGTACCGTAGTTGGATTTATATTGATTTTTATACAATTAGAAGGAAAGTACATTTTAGCATAGATTATTTATCATGTCTTCTTTTTGTTTTAGCGAGAATCAGAAATCTTGTTCTTCCTAATGATCGTAGTAATGATTAGGACAAGGAAAGCAGGTAGTGTTACGATGGTAAATTACCTTTCCTCAAGCTTCATGTATACAAAAGTCGCCAACCTCATATTGTGGTTTTATGCTGACATTCGCATGGGTCTCATTTATGCAGTTTTATTTGTGTGTAAGTTAACTAAAAATAATTATGGTGTCTGTATATTGTAATGTGCAGAGCCACCAGACAATTTTTTTTCTGAGTGCATACAGAGCTTCCACAAGATTAAAAGCTGAAACTGTAATACAAAACATTAAATGCATATAAGTAGCTTTTAAAGATAGTTTCTTTATAGACAGCATTTATAACAGTGCATGTCAATCAAGATTCCTGATTCAGTATAAAATATTAATGAAAGAATTTTTTTTAAAATGTAATGGAAAGTAGTTCATGTTTATTTTAAATTATGTTATATAATTATATTTATCTTTTACTATTACGAAGGCAGTGGTCCCAGTTTACAGAGTAGATCATAAGCCAGCTGCTAGACAAAAACATTTTTTGATAACTTTCTAGTGATGAAAGTTTTTTTGAAATTTGGTCATAAACTGTAGAGAATTTTTAATACAAAATTTATGTCAGTGTTTTGACAGTATCAAAATACTAACAAAAATTTGATATAAAAAATAATACAAATACTATTTTATATAGTATAGTACTATAGTGTATTGTTTTATATAGTACTATTTTATATAGTTTTTAATACTATCTAATTTTGTGTTATTTGAGAATATCAGAATTTGTTGTCATCATCAAATGTGTGTATAAAGGCAACACAAAAATAATGCAATACAGTTAGTATTAGTATGTCTAGACTTTTTTATAATTTATCTCATTAATACAAAAATAACATACAATAGTACTATCAGTGTATAATAATGCCTGAACACACACACACATTCAAACAAAAAACTCGCATGTATACAGGGGCGGATTAGAAGTTCGTGGTGCCCTATGCTGCCATCAGCCCCCCCTCCCCCGGCGTTTCAAAATTCAACCTTTTATCTGTTATTTACACTAATAAATGGCATACACAAATTTCAAAAGTTAACAATTACTTTATTAAATTCTCAAATTACAACAATATTTAGCTAAATAGTGAGTACAATGAGCATAATAATACTAAAGCTTAGAAAATACTAATTGATCCATTTTTTCTTTATTCTACTTTAACGAAGTCTTGTATAATTTCTTCTAAATCAAGCAATTCAAGTACCTCGCTTTCAATATTCAATCTTGCTAGTGAAGATAATTTCTTATCTCCATTGTTAATTAAACTCAGCATATCTCTGATGCATGTTAATACAGAAAATCTTTCAGATTTGCAGTGCTATTGGAATTGTCAAAAGCATACGATAAGCAGTGTATGTATTCAGAAGTACGTCAATCATTTTACAATCAGTAATCCAGTTTTAATACTTTGAACAGACAAACTGTAGTATCATGGAATCTGTCATCTCCATTCGAACGATTTGAAAAAAAACCTCTTTCTTGCAGTTTTACTTGTGGCACAAAGTACTTCAATTCTATTAAAAGATCGTTATTCAAATCATTCAAGTTAACTTCCATAAGAACTTTCGCTTGATGTTCCAACTTGACACTCTCCATGGTTAATAACTGCATAAGAAAACCAAACAATTGCTTAATGTGATCATAAGCTTTGCTTCGCTTAGTCTATTCAGCTGGATGGTGCCCGTGCTGCAGCATACCGCAGCATACCCTAGCGTTATGGATAATACGCCACTGCATGTATACAAATCATTGTTAATTATTAATTTCTTCTGTACTGCCCATATACAGGTCCTGATAGTGGAATAAATTTTCCAAAACAGTGACACAAATGTTTTAAAATTGTGTTTGTGTAATGACCAAACCTCGCACAGAACCTCTCATTATTATTAATTATGGTCTGCTAAACTAAGCATAACTTATAGTTTCAAGAGATGTATGCCTCACTCTGTATAATTTGTATACTTTGGCCAAAAAAGTGTGCTTCTTCATTAATAAAAAGTGACAATTATGGATTTGCATAAAAATTTAAAAAGCAGTTTGTTAATCTCACTAGAACTAAATTTTAAAAACGTTTCTCATGTGCCTCTTAAGATAAATTTGGATACTCTCAAGGATAGTTGGATCTGTGTAAACAGATTCATGTAAAAATTGTTCTCTCGTATCTTTACTGTGTAGATATTAATCAGTGTCAAAATTTTGATTTACGTTATGTCAAATGTATTCAAAATATATGTATGTATTAATGGTCAGGTAATATTAATTTTAATGAATACTGAATGTTTGGTTGTAAAAATCTTGTTAAACGTGTTTAAACATTCTGCAAATCCTGTGTAGTTTTGTATTTCATAGATCGAGGTGTGTTGTTATATTACTTATAATTCTTTCAACTTCATCCTTCCAAAACATTAGTTTTAAGGGTTGTACTACCGTGTTGACCAGGATGTTAAGTAATATGTTTTATGAATGTATGTAAAATATTTGAATTTTGTGTAGTGGTTGGGCTGTTATTACCAGAACCAACGTATTCTGGTCCAGAAAATGTTACATATTTTCGTACTGCTGCTGGTGTGGAAGAGGAACTTGAACGAGACAAACGTATTACATGGCTTGTTACATTCTATGCTGCTTGGAACCCAGCGTGTGTGAACTTTGCACCTATATTTGCCCAATTGTCATCAGAGTGAGTAACTTTTCCCTTAATATGCCATTTACATCAAACAGTTGTAAAACAAGAAATTGCATTCTGTGGTAAGGTCAAAAATAATTATATAGCAGTGATTGCCAACTCTTTCTTACTTGTGCACATTACTTGACAGCCATTTCAATAAATAAAACCTTTTTCATAGTCGCCAGCTTTTCCAATTTTTCTGAAAAACTTTTGGAAATTTAGTATTACCGTTTACTTTAATCGGCTTAATTTCAGGATGTTATCACACATTTCTCAACCACTTTAAAGATAGTAATGTTGATTAATTCTAAATTGTTTATTCTTTTGTATAAAGCCGACTCGACCAGACCCCCCCCCCCTCAAGGCTACATTCTAGATATGCCACTGGATTCTAAAAACATTCTTAATGTAGGATAGAATGTTTAATTATACTTTAGTGTTGAATATTGATTTTTGTATTTCTAATATCCATACTGGAACACAGGGATGAAAATTGTAAGTAGTGAATTTTTTATATAGGAAAATCCTTGTAAATAATCAGTTCTTTATAATATTAGTTAGGTAATAAGTTACATTACTACGTTATTATTTAATTGTGGGTAATGTGATTCAAACTTTTTATCATGTTTGCTGATATGGGATTGCAACTGGCAAATCATCCTAAGTAGTTTGGAAAATCTTACAAATTTTAAATTTTCAGAAGTTGGGAGGTATGCAGTTTTTAAAAAAGTTTTTATACACCTGCGTGTACACATTCATAATATTTAAATTATTCTACACAATATACAGAAGCTAAAAAAAATGTAAGAAAACGATGCATTGTACATGTAAGAAAGTATTTGATTCTAGATTGAAAACTGTAATTGGTAGTACACCTGGTTATAAGTTGTTTTTAATAATAATACAAATGATAGTTGTTAAATAACACAATAAATTTATGTTATTATTGTAAAAGTGAAATTTAAAAATTAATAATTCATGTAAACGTGTAATGTCCAGTCCTCACATACACACGTTGTAACAATAACTGTTAATGGGACGTATATTATATTAATATGAATTCGTTTGTGGTCATATGCGGTTATATTAAATTCTCGCCGTTCGTTCTTGACTTGGAATCCAACACCAGTGACGTAACGCGGAGCTGCCAACAGTTGCTCTGTCCGCTGTGCTAAGTTATCGTAATTCTTAATTGAAGCAGTAATAATAATGCAAAGATAACACCAAACAGATATATTCCTTTTAACAATCTTTATTCAAATGAAGTATTGATTAATTACTTCTCGTTTTTCTTTACTGTAATTATAATTATGACAAAATTATGCATCTTCATTCATAAGTTGGTAGTAGCTAAAATAATGTGCTCTATGCTGGATTCGACAAGCAAAAGAATGATGCAGTTTGTTTTTATTTCAATGAAATAAATAATCTCAGGGTGTATTTGGTTCGGAAATTATGGTTAAACAAATAATACAACTCTTAAAATCAAAATACAAACTTCACAATATAAGGATATTACAAGGTTGTGATGTGTATAGTGCAAACTGGTAGTCGTGTATGTGTTACTCACTATTATAGGTTATGAACAGTTTAAATGCTTATTAGTTATCGTTAAAGTTTTTATGGTGTTCAAAAAAGGTGTAATACTCAATTGGTGTTATTTTCAAGTGTTCTTTAATGTTGGTGTAGAATAGTGTCTGTAGTTTTATTTATTGTTTAATTCCTAAATAGTTGTGTACACAAGTGTAGGTGTTGTCACATAAGATGATAAATTATTCCAATTCACCCAGATCCTCTTCTTTATTCTTCCAGGATGAAGATAGGGTCCAAGTCTTCTTTGCTTCTTCTCCCCGGATCTAAATTCTTCTGAATTAATTTCTTGATGTTCTTTTGTTATTATAATATTTTGTATTGACTATACCAATTCGTTTTACAAAGTCTGGTAGGTGTTTTCACTAATTAAAATGTAATTATCTGAGACGTTTTTATAACGCATCTGTCTTCAATGACCGTTGTTAAAGAAGTCCTATTTTATTTATGTGAATTTTCGGTTGCTAAGGTAAAACTTGAAATCTGGTTGGTTGATTCAGATATACATTGTCATACAAATTCATTATTTCAATGTCTGAATTTGGTCAAAAACTTTTAAATTAGTATAACTTTTTTGTACTGATTGGGAATTTAAAACTAATAGCATCATTATTTTGGTCTTAACATTTGTGACATATAGACACCAAACATGCCTATTTTTGCTTAAGAAATACTGATGTTACAGTTTTTGCTATCTGAATTTTTCTTAAATAACTTAAAACTGATTATTTCGATTCCATATTTGTTGTGTATACTATTAACTATAAACCTATCCACATTACCATATTTGTTTTATAAAATTCTAAATGTATTTCCTAAAATTTACAAAATTTCAAAGTTTTTATAGGCCTATGTCTTGACATGTTAAATTTCTATTTTCTGTTATTGTAACACCTATTAACTATGCAACTATCATCAAAACTACTCCCTATAACTCTATTAGTATTATTATTTAAAATATAACAATAATTATTACAGTAACAACATAAAAAAACATAATTCACATTTTGTGATTAAACAATTTGTATATGCCTGGTTACATACATATATTATTTAATAAAACTATAAATAACTTCAACACAACTTTAAACGTGTTTTAAGAACATAAAAAGGAAAGTTTAATCATTTAATAATGATTTTCTATTTTTTTCCATTTTTCTTAGGTAGTTCAGCCATTGCTGTACTAGGTACGGTACTTTTTCTGTTTCTTTTTATACATTTGAGAATTATTATTAGATTATACATTATTTTCTTGATAACATTATGTCCACTATTATTTACAGTTAGTTGCATGTTTCCATGTATCTATAATAATTGTTTTGTCGTATTATTTCATTATATTATTTAGTTAACAATTTACTAATATATTATTTTACATTATATTGTATATTTGGGCCTATTATCCCTCAATTTGTATTTTGATTATTTTTATATTTTGATACATTTAATAAAACCATTTATTTACTTATAGTAATGGTACATAATGCTGTCTGTCTTTATAAGTCTTATTATTTTAATTATTTGAACTTCATGTCATCATCGGGGTATTTTGCATCACTTTACCTAAACATTAATTTGGGTATGGTCAGTTATAGTCCAAGTCAGTCTAAATTTGTCATTCGTTCATCTTCACTATCATTTTTAAAAGATATTTTTCTTCTTGTTAAGTTTCTTATTCATGATCTTCAGTAAATCTGGTATGATATTAAGCTATGCCAAATGTAATGTTACAACGTGCATATGCATGTGCAAATTCGAGGTGAATGAGATTTTTAAGGGATGTCACATGGGAAGAACAAATGAAGACATTCAGAGAGAAAGAAAGATAAAGATTGGCCAATAAAGCAATGGCATTATGGAGGGCAGGCCATAGTAAACTGCCTAACCATTGAAGTCCAGGTGATACCAAATATTGATAATAATAAAAAATAAATAAATGTGTGATTCGTGGGGCTGTATGACTTTTTTTTATGTTTTTATACTGTAACGCATTGCATTGGTAAATGTGTCAGGTGCCTATGGTGTCAGAATCATAGTGAGGTGCCCGTGGTTCAGAAAGGAAGAAATATAAAATTTGTGAATCTGTTGATACTGTTGTTAAATAGTGTAATGTTCTTTTGTTGTGAATTAAATAAGAGTAAGAGCTTCCAATGTCTCTTTTTCAATGTCTCTTTTCCTTTTGATATTTTTTTACCTCCAGAATAAACGTTTCCTTGAACTACTCTGAGAACAACGCTGCTATCATCCATGCTTTCGATTGACTTTTGTATATGATCGGGAGCTTTCTAATGTTTTTGAAAGCCCTAGCATTTTTCGATTTTCCTATTAAAATCAATGGGAGTCGATGACTGCCCGTTGAATTGCCACAAGTAAGCACTGTCACACGTTCTTTACTAATTTTGTGACCAGGAGCACTAGCTTCTCTCTTTGAAGCCAAAGTTTTACGGAGGAATGCTTTCCAATTAAGTCCCGTTTCATCGGCATTGTACACAAATTCAGGATCGTAGTTTTTAGTTATGATTTTAAATTCAACAATGAACTTATCAGCTGCATTGTTATATGCAGAAAGTTTTTCTCTACTCAAATCTAACCCGAATACCATGCCTAGCCTTAAAATTATGTAGCCAACCATTACTAGCTTTGAATTCGGATAAACCACCCATCTTTTCAGCAAACATTTTTGCTTCTTCATCATCCCTAACATGATAGATGGTTCGGTTCTGAGAGGCACTTTGGCTTCCAATTAACTCAGCCATCTGAGGTCAGAGACACCTTCTCTCTGCTCAGGTCAATGATTGCTGAATTTTGTCTCCACATATCACATCCTAGTAATATATTGAAAGGTAGACCATTTGCTACCAATAATACCATGGGGATGATTACACCATTGCATCTTAGGTCTAACAACACTTGTTTTCTCACTGACTTATTTTGGCGTCCTGTAGCTCCCAAGTAATACGATGTTGTGGCCCTTATTTTTCAAATTTCTAAAAGTTTAGCTCCCACCCCCCTATCTTGTTCTGATCAACAAAAAAACAATCTGTGCAAAATTGTAGCTCAATCGGACAACTGCGAGGCGACCCTCATCGACCATGAAGTTTTGACATTTTTCCTGGAAAGTCATTTTTTTTAGATAAAAAAATTTTTTTTAGGTATTTTATTTGTAATCACTTGTAAGCACTAGTAATGGAAATTAATGCGAGTTTGTTACTCCCCGTCTCTCTGAAGTTTTTTATAGTTGCAAAATCACTGATAGAAATGGGGTTTACATATTAATGGCTGCTGCAGAAGCTGTCGGGCGTGATACTGAAAACCTGGTACTAAATCACACTTCTTTTCAACGCCTTAGAAAACAATTTAGAGAAGCGAGACACAGAAATTCAGCACAAATTTAACCTACACGACTGGCAAGAATTGGTGTTGCACTGGGATGGAAAGCTGCTCCCAGCACTCACAGGTGTTGAAAAGGTTGATATACTGGGAATAATAGTAAAGGTTGATATACTGGGAATAATAGTAACTTTTCAAGGTAAGGAGCAATTGTTGGGAGTCCCTGAAATCCCAACATCTTCAGGAGAAGAGCAAGCCATGGCTGTTTACCAAGCAGTGGAGAAGTGGGGTATAACCGACAAAATTCAGGCACTTTGCTGTGATACGACAGCAACCAACACAGGTCGAGTAAATGGTGCCTGTACAAATCTAGAAAAATTGTTCAGTCGTGACCTATTGTACCTCCCTTGCCGTCATCACATTTTTGAGTTAGTTTTGAGGAGCTGTTTCGACTCACTGATGGGTGCAACTTCTGGTTCAGACATGGCGCTTTTCAAAAGGTTTAGAGAAACCTGGACAAAACTCGACAAGAAGGTTTATATAACTGGTAGCAATGAAGTGCCTGGTGATGTCCACTCTACCATTCTTGGATTTCTTGACACCATCTTTCTACGCAGAAACAACAGCGAGATGATTACCGAGAATTGTTGGAGTTAACGATGATCTTTCTTGGCGGCATTCCGAAGAACGAGGTATCATTTCGTATACCAGGAGCTGTAAGTCATGCTAGGTGGATGACAAAGGCAATTTGTGCATTCAAGATATACCTGTTTCAAGAGCAATTTCAGTTATCTCATAGGGAGAAGAACTCATTAAGAAGAATATTGGTTTCTGTCATCAGAAGCAGTTAAAGCACCTTATCATGATTTCCTATGCATGCGTCAACTGATAAAGTATCAGGATATTGATTCAGAAATCAGTAAGGCTGCTGCGAAAAAATTTTCCAACCATCTCTGGTACTTAGTTCCCGAAACTGTGGCTCTAACCTTATTTGATGACAATGTTCCAACAGCGGTTAAAGCAAATATGGCTCAAGGTATGTTGGAAGCAGACAAAGGTGAAGAAGAGGAAGAAGAAGGAAATAAACTGAAGAGGTACGTTCTGCACCAAAATGATTTTTCTTCCTTTACAAACATTGAGTTTTCGTCTTTTGTAACTCCTGGTACAAAAACTTTCTTTATGAGATTTTCTATCACCACTGATTTCCTCGACAAAGACCCTTCAACATGGAAGGATGATCCTGGTTACAAAAGTGGAATTGAAAAAATTGAGAAGACAGTTGTTGTGAATGACGTTGCAGAAAGAGGTGTCAAACTGATTCAGGATTACAATAACCTTCTCACAAAAGGTGAAACTGAGAAACAATTTGTTTTACAGATCGTTGCCGGAGACCGTAAAAAATACCCAACTGCTACTAAATCCTCTCTTAGGAAAAAATAATGTTCAATGTTCATTCGTTTACATTATGTTTTGATTCTATAGAAATTATTGTTGTAAATAAAAATATGTTCATCTTATAGAAGTTGTGTGCGTTATTAAAATAACCTAATATTTTTAAAATTTTTCATGTTATTTCAGGAATTTTTCGAATTAACTTTTGGGAAATTTGATTCAGTATGTTTTTAAACAATTGCTGGGGTTGTCTGGATGTGTCCACATAAATTTCTCTAAGAAGAAAAAAGAAAATGGTTGAGATAGGGAAGATTATACCGCTTTTGAACGGAATTAATCGTTCCGTATACTATGTTCCAACTTCAAGGCGTTTGAGGGTCGCCTAGCAGTCATCCGACTGAGCTGAAGTTTTGCACAGCCCGGTTTTTTGTTGATTGGAACAGGATTAGGGGGTGGGAGCAGCAAAATTTTAACTTTCAGAAAATTATCTATAGCTAAGGGCCACCCTACAATGTACACGAATTCAGGATCGTAGTTTTTAGTTATGATTTTAAATTCAACAATGAACTTATCAGCTGCATTATTATCTGCAGAAAGTTTTTCTCCACTCAAATCTAACCCGAATACCATGCCTAGCCTTAAAATTATGTAGCCAACCATTACTAGTTTTAAATTCGGATAAACCACCCATCTTTTCAGCAAACATTTTTGCTTCTTCATCTTCCCTAACATGAAAGATGGTTCGGTTCTGAGAGGCACTTTGGCTTCCAATTAACTCAGCCGTCCATACTATACCATCTGAGGTCAGAGACACCTTCTCTCTGCTCAGGTCAATGATTGCTGAATTTTGTCTCCACATATCACATCCTAGTAATATATTGAAAGGTAGACCATTTGCTACCAATAATACCATGGGGATGATTACACTATTGCTTCTTAGGTCAAACAACACTTGTTTTCTCACTGACTTATTTTGGTGTCCTGTAGCTCCAATTAATACGATGTTGTTCACAGGTAAAGTGGGTAAGATTTTTCTACATTCCTTCTGAATTCTATCTAATTCTGTGCTATTGGTCAGTGACACATTGGCACCCGTATCAATCATTATCTTCGTTGGAATTCCATTTATCTCTGCTGTTATGTAAGTAATTTCATTACTATGAAGGGTGGTATTGGCAGACTCTTCCTCCAGTAAGTCAACTTTAATATTTTTTAAATAGTTGCTTTCTATTATTGTTATCGTCTTGTCAGTTGTCTGATTGTTTTGTCTCAGTAGATACCCAAAATATTGGTTCAGTGATGGGTCATGATGTGTTTTCACTACCTCCTCTCATTTAAATGCTGACTTTCTTCAGCGGTTCGATTTTCCTGCTGATTAGGTTGGTTATTGAGGGGTGACTCCTGTCTCTCTCCAGGATTGTTATTGAAGGCTTGTGGAGAAACAAACTTTCTACCTTTTTATACGCCGCATATTCCACTTACCCTGATTCCGTTAACTTACCTTTTATATAAAAACTCCCCAGAAGATTCCAAACTCGCTAAAAAGGTCGCCACGATGTTCGATGTTTTAAGGATATACATCGAAACCATAATACTTGCACTTACTTAATTTTGATCATGTAATGCCCTTAGATCAGAAGATTCACAGGTTTCGTTTAGACGAATTCTCGATGCAGAACTTAGATTATGGGGTGTGGCGTAATGAATGTTCTAACACATTTTTTTATGTTAAATCAAATCTCATTTTATTTTTTAGGGAATTAAAATTTCTTTTTTTATTCTTACTTCTTTAATCTGTTCTTTTGATTAATCTCTATTATATAAAATTGTCTTATACTAACCTCTATCACCAAACCAGTACCTATACTTCTTAATATTATCCCTTCTTCCCTCACACACACACACACACTCACATGCTAATTTCAGATTTTCTTTTACCCCCCCCCGTTTATTTACTTAACTATTTGATTATGTATTTATTTACTTTCTTTCACTTTTCTGCCGAAATAGCTGCGTTATTTCAGTACTTCACTGCACATGGTTCCCACGACTGCGCACTATGTTGTCTAGCTCTTTTTATTCCACTCTCCACATTTTATAAAACCGTCACTATAATTGAATCACTGTTTATGTATACTTTTAAATACTTTTGGACAGACCGCGCGTGCTTACACGCACGGCCTCCCGTCACTAATTTACTGAGACTGTTCCTGTAGTACCGACTGCACTGTTTGACTAATGGTGACCAACTGGGCGAACCTCGTGCGCGCTTGGTTGCATGCCTGCCAAGCGTTAGACGTTGGCCGCGCAGCCTCAACTTGTTCTGTGATTGGTTTAAAAGTAATGAGCAGGAATAATTCGCCTCACCTCCGCTATGAATTTTGGGTCGGAGATTACATACTTTCCCATGCCCTTTTGTCCTCTGAGCACATGTTGCAAAAAAGCGGCACACACACGCGCGCTCTTACATATTCCCAGATGCTAATAGCTTTTGTGTGACTCGTACGGCTTGGTACCGCACTGACTACAAGGTGTTCAAAAAAGTCAACCTTTCATGATCAAGACTGTTGCCTAGCATGGGTTGGTTACAAATTGTTAAACTTATTATGAAATAAAAATAAACCATGGGTTTGCCCTGTTACAATACCCCCCCAATGAGAGGTTTTCTGTCGAAACAGAAAAACTCTCATTGCCTAAAAACCTAAGAGGACCAGCTAGGATATGGCGCCATTGACCCTCGTAAATCCTTATTAAAATCATGGGTAACCTACCCCCCTAGTCCGGTGATTGCGGCTGCACCTGCATGACTCTACTGGACTTCCCTGCTCGAGATCCCAACACCATAATGTCAAGACAGGCACCCCTGCCGTATCACCAGACTCTGTAACATTCAATAAAAATATCAATTACTGGCTTTTCAACATACCACATCCTTAACTGACTTGTTTCGCCTTAGTCGTACTGGTTTGCCTTTAGCAAAGTACTGGTTCTGTATCTCAGTGTATTCTAATTAAAATATACACTACACATACTTATATTCAGTTTAACATTTTAAGTTTCACATATATGATAAACACAATTCAACCTAATATAAACATCTCAATTTGCATGAAATTACCAACATTACACAACTTTTCATTCCAATTTTCAATTTAAATCTTACACCTTATGCTTCTCATAATCAACAGAATACAACATGAAAAACACTCAAAATGAATATTGCTATTATTATATCAAGACAAACATTTCAAATTTAATTTTGACCAAAAATTACACACCTCACAACTTTACTTTAGTATCAAATTCTCTTAAATCTTATCTATTCATTATAATTTCAACTATGAATTTCCATTAAGCATTTCAATCATCAATTGGTTTGGGTGACTCTCAGTCATTAATAATGATCTGATTCATTGAATGGGCATTTTGATATAACCTTACTCACCTTCTTCCTTCTAACAACCACTAACGGATTTACATAGGGTGACACCGATCTCTCAATACTAACCCCCTCTAACCTTTTATGTTACTCTACTTAAATCATTCTCCTCTTAGAACAAAATACCTGATACCCTCTTTGTATCTAGGATGTGTGTTCCCTTCCCGTATACTCACTCCCTTATTAGTTCCTGGCCCCTCCCAGGTAACTCCGCCAAACCT
This sequence comes from Magicicada septendecula, assembly GCA_034769895.1. Classification (NCBI taxonomy): domain Eukaryota; kingdom Metazoa; phylum Arthropoda; class Insecta; order Hemiptera; family Cicadidae; genus Magicicada; species Magicicada septendecula. The sequence goes on along the minus strand of CM068371.1, from coordinate 183,846,631 downwards.
CTTTAAAACTTTTCACCTCCCGCCACAACGCCTTGTGTTGAGGACTCCTTACACCTCCACCCTCACTACAAAATTTATGTATACCCTGCTCTCACCTATTTACTCTCCATTTACATCACTCTCGCTTTCTCTACATACATGCACTCTCGCTACTGTGTCCCTCCTACTGACCCGTTTCTGTATTACTTTTATTCCAAAAATTCTTATTTTGTCTAATACCCATGCAAAACTAACCCTGACTGGTTTAATTTCATGACTTAGTTCTAACACCCGCTTCTTAAAATCAATCACCGCGCTATGCCTAATTAAAAAATCGTTACCTAATATGACCTCTAAGTTCAAACCGTGTACCACCAAAAATGAGTTTTCATATGTTCCCCCGTTAATCATCATGTTTAGTTGTACTTGTTTGGTTACCCTTTTACTTCTAACCCTAGTAATACCTACAATGCTAACCCCCGCAACTGGCGAAGAAGGAATGTTTTTATTGTTTTCCCTTAGTTCATCTAATATGTGTTCTGAAATTACGGAGACCTCGCTCCCTGTGTCTACTAAAGTCTTAATTTCCTTACCTTCGATATTGCTTTTTATCTCCGTTAATCCTGTCTCCTGTCTTCCCGTCTCCGTGTCCTCCTCCTCCATCAATTCCTTGGACATGTCTGTGATGATGATATGGCTCTGGTAGTGGCACTCCTCTTGGACCCCGCTTCTACCTGCTGACAATGGTTGGGTCCTTTCACCCACTGACCCTGCTAGTTTTCCTGTGGTATGGCGGCGCTGCTCGGTGAATATCCTCCTCTACCCCTCTTCGTATTTCCACCTCCTCTGCTGCTATCTCCGCCTCGTTGCTGCTGACTGTGTTGGGTGGATGCTATGTTGTTCCTTTGGCACCCTCTCGCCTTGTTACACCTGTAACACACTGTTCTGGTAGCAAAGTTTTCGTACCCACATTCCAAACACGGCCACATCTCGTTCATATGGTTACTGCTGTCTCCCCTTGCTCCCCTATATGCTGTCAGATACCCCCTTGTTTGGTTATTATTCCCGTTAGTACATGCCACCGGCAGATTCGGACGCCTGCCTATCTCCCTGTCCCTTATGCTCTGAAAAATGTCTAGTATTTTTTCAAGTTCACTGATCTCCTCTATCTCCCGTGTCATTAAAGTAATCTGTACCTCCTGGGGTAGATGCTTACTAATGTGCCGCACGAACGATCGGAACGGTAAAGGTGGTTCGAGGTATTTTGCCTCGTTATACATTTTCATAACATATATTGTCACATCATTATGTATACCGAAATTGCCCGGTCCCATTATTCTACTTCTTAATACTTCCTGATCCTCTTCCGACCAGTATTTCTCTAGGAACCCCATTTCAAAATTTTCATAATCCTCCCACTCAGTTCTATGAGCCTCCGCCCATATCGCGGAACTCCCTTGGAAACACTTAATTATTTTTAATAATTGTACCTCCCAATTATTATGATTAAACTTATTGAACTCCCTCACCCGATTCAGAAACTGCATGGGGTGAGTACCCCCGTACTATCGCAACTAAATGATTCCAATTCTATTTCATTGTTGACATCTCGCATAATCAGTACTCGTTCGGTAATATATTTTAATTTCTGGCTTATTGCCGTACTCAATTCATCTTTAACACTACTCATGCTCTGCTCAATTGAATAGAATTTCTTATCATTAGTACATTCGGACTGAATGCTACTTTTGGTTATTACATTGACTGATTCTTGTAACGATTGTATTTCTGTTTTACAAGTATTTTCGATTTCATTGATTTTAACGTCAGTATTACTCTTATACTCATCAATATTTTGATTAATTTTTTCAATCTTGTCCACTACACTACTATATTTGTATTCAGTGTCATTATTACATTTATTTATTTTAGATTCAAAATTTTCAGTCACCTCATGTATTTGTTTATCGATTCTTTCTGACATACTACTATCTATTTCATTAATTCTATTATTCATACTTTTTAATGAATGACTCAATTTTTTGTTTAATTCGTTAAAATTACTTCACATTTATTCTTTACAGCCTTGATATCAATTTTAAGTTTGTTAAATTTAACATTTACTTCCTCAAAATTTCTACTCTGTTCATCAAACTTGCTATCGAATTTCTTATTTTGTTCTTTCAATTCATTAACATCACTGCTTAATTTATCAAATTTGGTATCATTTACGTCAAAACGACTATTTATTTTATCATCACTACTATCAAAACGTCTACTCATAAAATTCATGATATCATCCATTGACCATTCTTTTTCTTTTGTTTTTGTTACCGTGGGAGTCGATTTTGCTCCCGCCTCACTAATTATTACAGATTGTGTTAAATTATTTTCATCTATTAGGCTTGGAGTTGTCTCCATTCCTGAATCATTTATATCATATGATTCGTTTAAAACGCTTTCTTTGACCGCATTAGGGTCTAAATGAATTTCTGCCTCCCCCATGAAAGTTACATCAGTCATACTGACTTTATTTTCATTATTTTCCATTTTTATTTTATTTATGAAATTTTCCTCTACATAACAAAAATAAATCTTAAATGTATTCAGTAGTATTCAATATAATATAAGTATCACTTAAATATAACGTAACATCACTTCTTTGTACGTAATTAATACGCCATACCACTTAACCTCCAAATCACATCTTACACCCACGAGTAAGCGTGGCTTGTACAAAAATTAATTTGTACAAACTGTCCAAAGTTTGAGGCGCCATTTGTGATATTACTATTAATTTGATAATAAATTGCAAACAACTTTATTTATTATCTATCAAATATTTAAATTTCCCCAAGTTCCAAAATGCTTACCTGTACAGGGTCCAGGGTCTTTCACGCAAACTCGTGACCTGCAAGTGTGATTATGGGTTCGTATTACTTAATAAACTCGACTCTCATTTACTATGTTAATCAACTTGGTTTATTGCTCAAATTTAACATTCTCTTTTCTTTTCTTTTCTTTTTGTTTTACTATCCTTATTAAAAATCTGTTCAGTCTTATCTCTGATATATTTCATAGAAGTTGTTTATGAACAACTGGTTAACCTGACTTTTGATTTTACATAAAGCATGGGTTATGACTTAATAAACAACAGGAATTAATTAATTATATGTCTTAACTTCTATAAAGATTATATTTTAAGCAAGGCAACCCAGTACTTCACTCATTCATGCTTATCGTTCACACTTTTTACCCCCCTTTGTTTAGAGCTCTTTTTAATTTTTTATATTTATTTAATTAGTTTTAAAACAGTTACTTTCCTTTGGTTGTGTCCGACACGTGGTGGCAACACTCCCAGGTTTTTGTTCCTTGATCACGCTGTAGGCCGAAATATATTTTAGCTGGTTAAATCCTTGATCACTGATTATTGTTAATGTTTCACTGTTGTAATAATACTTTATACCAGTTTTGATAGTTTGTTATCATTATTTACACAATTTGGTATACTTTGGCTCGCGAGCCCTTTCACGCTGAACCGCGCGGTTCGATTAGGTGATGCTCAGTGGCTCATTTTCAAGATGGCCCTCGGCATCCCGAGAGCAGCTACTTGCGTTCTCATTGGCTAACGCTATTTATGACAAAATCTCGTTGTTTAACGTCGTCTCGCTGCCGGCAACCAGGGAAACTGTACGTGCTCTTCACGAGGTCAAAACCGACACCCACGCACTCGGACACATTCCGATGCTCCAGGTTTCGTTGCATGTTGCCTAGCTTATTGTACAAACTGACAACTGGGTGTTTCAAAAGTGAGCTTCGATTATTAAAACTGAGGCTCTGTGTGGGCGATCCTCAGCCTTCCGGTTTTTTTGTTTGGTGAAGTACATATGTGTTGTTGGTTGACTATTATTATTGTGGCTTCCTGTTGGCTTCTGGTATTTCAAATTGGTTTTATTGTGTGTGATTGTGGTGTATGTGTTAGTGTTTTGTGTATTTTCAATGTTGAGTGCTTTGAATATTGTGTCAAGTTTTTTCAGCTGTACATAGGACAAACAAAAAAACAGCTGAAAAAATGTTATTTTGAACACCTAAATACATACAAAAAACCAAAAATATATAAATCCAATTTAGCCACACATGCAATAAACACAGGACATGAATTCCCAGACGTAACCAATGTAACACTAATAAAACACATACCACACAAAGGCACCATAATGAACATTTGGGAAAATTTACAAATATACAAACATAAAACAGAAAACAAACTAATACCTGAAGAAATACAAATCAATACAAAACATGACACAATATTCAAAGCACTCAAAATTGAAAATACACAAAACACTAACACATACACCACAATCACACACAGTAAAACCAATTTGAAATACCAGAAACCAACAGGAAGCCACAATAATAATAGTCAACCAACAACACATATGTACTTCACCAGACAAAAAAACCGGAAGGCTGAGGATGGGTACAAGATAGTACCCGAAACATGTTCCAAAAAAGGAAAAAAATAACATCTTGAGGTAAATATAATTATAAATATTAAATGTTATATATATATATATATATTGTTACGACGGTCTATTCGATCGTCGTAGGTACAGTGGAAACAAAATAATTACACTTCGTATTGTTTAAATTAGCAGCCATCCTTACTTTTCTTTTATAAAATTGCTAAACTGCTATAATTGTTTTTATTATTTAGACAAATAATAAAAACAATTTGTCTAAATAATAAAAACAATTATAGCAGTTTAGCAATTTTATAAAAGAAAAATAATTACAAGACACCAATTAAGTCACTAATCACACCTTTAATTGTTATAGTAAAACAGTTCGTAATTAACAACACAGTGTCTACAACAAATCAAATGAAGATTGTTCATACGCAATAAAATGTCCACTAATATTAAAACTCAACTGTATTACAATTATACCGTCCGAATATAAAACGCAACACTTCACTAATAACTACTTGAACGTACACCGTAATAACTCGAACCGCTCTGTAAATATATCGCACTAATACTCTCGGACCGCACAGTCAAAAATCTCGCATTGAACTGAAAACTAAGGCTGCGACGCGATGTATTTATAGTTACGCTCACACACCAGAAGCTTCCAAACTGCGTCTTATCTCTCGCGAACTACGTAATTGCTGCGGCCTTGACACAGTCCAAGCGCCCGAGCGAAGCCTGGCTCAGTCGAGAAAATTCTCGCAAAATGCGTCTAGTAGCACGTACACAACACGCTTACGTCGAGATCTTTCTGGCGCATTCGATAAACGCATAGATTGTTCTGTGCTGTCGTAGCACTGCCCCCTCCTTAAGCCTGTTCTTCCCGAACTGGCAAAGCTCTCTAAATTTGTATTTAGCCAGGCGATCTAGGTGGACGACCTTGAACTTTCGCTGTCCTTCCTGTTGAATCCGATAAACAACATCGTTAATCCTTTTTTTTACAGTGTAGGGTCCTTCCCAGTTAGACTGAAGCTTAGGTGAGCGACCACGACGGCGCTTTGGATTGAACAACCAGACCTGATCTCCTTCTCGGAAACCCACACTATTGCTGCGAATGTCATACCGAGTTTTCATTTTATCACTGGCAATCTTCAGCCGTCCTCTTACCAAGCGATTCATTTCTCGCAGTTGGTTTTCTAATTGTGAGGAATAGTTCTTTGGCTCTTGGGACTGAGTTTCAGGTGATCCAAACATCAAGTCCCCAGGAAGACGAATCTCCCGCCCAAACACCAATTTTGCTGGAGTCATGCCGGTTGTGTCATGTACTGATGACCTATACGCCATAAGGAATAGTGGTATACGTTGGTCCCAGTCTGTTTGGTTCTCGTCAACAACTTTCGAAAGATGCTGCTCAAGTGTCCTGTTGAATCTCTCAACCATCCCGTCCGACTGAGGATGCAGAGGCGTTGTCCTGGTCTTTCAAATTCCAAGTAGACAGCATAATTCTTTAAACACTCCTGATTCGAAATTTCTCTCTTGATCTGTATGGATTTCCATAGGGGCTCCATAACGGCAACAGAAGTTGTGAACTAATTGCTTTGCCACAGTGGTAACCTCCTGATTTGGAATTGCGTAGGCTTCCACCCACTTAGTAAAGTAGTCACCTACAACCATGATGTACCGGTTTCCATCGTCAGTAACTGGGAATGGTCCAGCAATGTCTATGGCAATTCTCTCGAAAGGTTGTCCAATGTTATACTGTCTCATTTTTCCCCTGCTTCTGGTTTGTGGGCCCTTGCTTGCAGCACATATTTCACACGTCCGAACCCATTCCTGTACGTCGTGGCGAAGATGAAGCCAATAGAATCGCTTCCGTATTTTGTCAAGGGTTTTGTTAACGCCAAGATGGCCTCCAGATGTTCCATCATGCATCTCCTTCAAAACAGACTGCACTTTACTTCGGGGAACTATCAACTGCATGACCATGTCTCGTCCATCTGCACTTTCCCAAGCCCTTTTCAGCAATCCGTTTTCTAAAGTGAGAGATTCCCATTGTGCCCAGTAGCCCTTCAGCACTTCGGAACCATGGCAGATATCTTGCCAATCCGGGCGGCGACCTTCCTCTTTTGCTGTCAAGATCGGTCCAATGTCTTCATCAGTCATCTGTTCTTGTCGACAGTCTTGTGTTGTCCAGCCATCAGCCAGGAAATCTACAGTGATGGCTTGAACATGTTCGCTTGAGTTTTGTTCTTCCTTTCTGTGGCAATGTCGGCAGTCTTCCGAGCATGGTCTTCGTGATAAGCCATCTGCATTACCGTGCAGGCGCCCCCGCCGATGTTGTACCTTGAAGTTGTACTCTTGCAGACGTTCGAGCCACCTTGCCAACTGTCCTTCCGGATTTTTAAATCTCAAGAGCCATGCAAGTGCAGCATGGTCGGTACGTAGTGAAAACTCTCTCCCATAGAGGTATTTATGGAAGTGCTCCAAAGCTCTGACAATTGCCAACAACTCTCTTCTTGTAACACAATAATTTCTCTCTGGTTTAGAAAGCGTCTTGCTGTAATACGCTATTACTCGTTCTTCACCGTTCTGCACTTGAGACAAAACTGCTCCTAGACCAGTATTGCTTGCGTCTGTGTCTACGATGTACTTCTCTTCGGAAGCTGGAAAAGCGAGAATTGGCTGCGAACATAATGCAATCGTCAACGTTCTAAATGCTTGTTCACACTCTCTCGACCATTGGAAGTTTCGTTTATTTTCCGTTAGCTCATGTAGTGGTTTAGCAATAGTAGCGAAGCCTTTCACAAAACGTCGGTAATATGAGCATAACCCCAGGAAACTCCAAACTTCGTGTTTATTCTTCGGAACTGGCCAGTCTCTTACGGTGTCTACTTTATTAGGATCCATGCTAACGCCCGCTGCCGAAACCAGATGGCCCAAATACTGTACTTCCTTCTGGAATAGAGAACACTACTTCGGGCTCAGCTTCAGTTGTGCACCGTGAATTCTAGTTAGAACTTCCTTAAGGTTTTCCAAATGATCTTCGAAAGTCTTCCCGATCACTATGACATCGTCTAAGTAAACAAGGCAAGTTTTCCACGTCAGGCCTCGGAGTATGAGGTCCATCAATCTCTCAAATGTTGCCGGTGCATTACAGAGTCCAAATGGCATGACGTTAAATTGGAATAAGCCACTTGGGGTCGAGAAAGCGGTCTTTTCCTTGTCTTCTTGATGAAGACCCACTTGCCAATATCCACTCTTCAGGTCCAATGTGGAAAACCACTGTGCTCCGGACAACGTGTCGAGTGTATCGTCAACGCGAGGTAATGGATAGCAGTCTTTCTTTGTAACGTCATTTAACCTCCGGTAGTCTACGCAGAAACGCAATCCACCATCCTTCTTCGCTACCAGCACTACAGGGGAAGACCAAGCACTTGACGAAGGTTCAATTACTCCCTCTGTCAACATGTCCTGTACTAACCGAGACATCTCCTCTTGTTTAGATAATGGAGGCCTTCGAGGAGGTTGGCGTATCGGTGTTGTGTCCCCGGTATTGATGCGATGTTGCACAAGAGAGGTTCTTCCCAGTGACTGTCCCCGAACTGCAAAACAGTCTTTGAATTAGTGTAAAAACTGTCCGAGTTCTTTTACCTCACCACTTGAGAGGTCGTTAGAAGATCTGTTCAATAATTCTTGCAGTTCCTCTGGTAATTTAGAAGTATCCGAAGAACTGCGTCTTCGTTGCGTTATTCCGGCTACCCAGGCCACAGGAGTCAATTTGCCTAGGAGCGTATTGCTTTGTAAAGTGATAGCTTGATCCAAAATATTCGCCACTCTAATAGGTACATTTCCGGTTTCATCAGGTTTTACTAAACTTCTGGCAATTAGTATGCCCGGTGTGCTGACTACCTGGGGTTCGAATATAGAGCACTGATTGCCCCTAGTATCTACCGCAGTTCTAACCATGATGATCTTTTCGGAGTTTGGCGGAACAGTTACGGCCACTTGGTTTATGACGTCCATCAATTTTTCTGCTGTCGTCATTGTTGATAGCATTACCTCTTCGCCTCCGATTCTCAAGACATTGTTTTTGAAGGCGACTATAAATCCGTATGCGTTCATAACGTCCACACCAAGAATTGCTTCATCCACAATGTCTGCAACAAGTACTTGATGATTAAACTCAAGTCTACCGAGGCGTAGGTGTATCTCCACTTTTCCATACACTTTTACAGGCCGTCCAGTAGCTGTTCGCAAGCTGCAAGAGCACCAGATTGGCTTGAGATCTTTCACCACGTCGGGGCGCACAATAGAAACTGTTGCACCTGTGTCAACTGTAATCGAGGTTGGCCTTTCTTGAACAAATCCGGTAACTACCAAGCTCCCGGTGTTTTTCTGAAGCGTAGAAATTGCGTATTCTCTAGGGGCTTCGTTCCTCCAGTTAGTCAGCACACGCCCCGTTGCACCGACTATTGCTCGTTTCCCTGCTGCTGAATTCTAACCCGACAATCTCGTTGTAGATGTCCAGGTTTCCCACATCGATAACACTTCGGTCTTCCATCCTTTCTTATTTTATTCTGTGGCGCCGACCGTCGAGTCTCTGTCCTTGTTCTTCTTCCTCATCGTCTGTGCCGTTGCGATCTTTTAGCTCGCGCACTTTATGACTTGTCCAACCAGACGCTGATTTGGCGGCCTCAAATTGCAAAGCATGTACCAGGGCGTCCGCACTGTTCTGGTGTCTTGCCATTCGTAACACTTGCTGTAGTTCGTTATCTCGGACACCGGCAGTAAATGTCTGCATCGCAAAACGCGTTCGAAAATCTTCTGGCGCTTCAGGATAGGCCAGTCTAATTAGTCTGTCGATACTTGCTTCAAACTCTTGAAGACTTTCCCCGGAATGCTGTCGCCTTGCTCTCAACTGGGTGCAGTACACATCTCGCAAACATTTATCACCATACCGTAATTCCAGAGCTTTTATCAACTCGGCATAGGTGTTCTGGCTGTCAGGTGGCACTTTCTGTAGTAGTTCTGCCGCGGGTCCTTTTAATGCAAGAACAAGTGAAACAGCCTTGTCTTTTTCTGTCCAATTATTTGCGCATGCAGCAGCTTCAAATTGGCGGAGGTACGTTGCCCAGTGAGTGCTTCCATCAAAGGTTGGAGCTTTGACATGAACTGTCCCTACTGCAGGCAAAGTGACTTTCTCTGTTAACTTATTTTCTGTGTATTTTTCTGTCTTGATCACTGGTACAGTCTGTTTCAGAAATTTGTTTTGGTTGAATCTTCATGCACTGTTCAACTTCAATTTTAATTTGTTCTCTTATGTTTGCCATTGAGTTTTCTACTGCAGATATTTTTGTTGACATAACTTCTTCTACAGTCAAGACAGATTTTTCTACTTTAGCTCTTTTATTTGACATGGATTCTTCTACGTCAGATATTCTGGTAATCTGATTGTTGAGCTCACCTCGTAATTCACCTACGTCACCACGTAGGAGACCCAATTCTGCGGTAGTATGTTCTTGCATCTGCTTCTGCATAACTTCAAAGAGAGCTTCCGTTTTATCTGCTTCTTGCTTACGTTTTTCATCCTGTCGTTTTTCTGCTTCTTCCGCCTCCTGCCTGCGTTTCTCATCCTGTCGTTTTTCTGCTTCTTCCGCCTCCTGTCGTCGTCGTTCTTCTGTCTGCAACAACAGCGCCTGGAAATTTTCCATCATCTGACTGGCATCCATTGTTTTTCGATTAATTACGAATAACACTCGTCTTGTACAAAGTATCCACTGTTTCCACTGTTAATCGTTCTATCCCACTTCTGACACCACTGTTACGACGGTCTATTCGATCGTTGTAGGTACAGTGGAAACAAAATAATTACAAGACACCAATTAAGTCACTAATCACACCTTTAATTGTTATAGTAAAACAGTTCGTAATTAACAACACAGTGTCTACAACAAATCAAATGAAGATTGTTCATACGCAATAAAATGTCCACTAATATTAAAACTCAACTGTATTACAATTATACCGTCCGAATATAAAACGCAACACTTCACTAATAACTACTTGAACGTACACCGTAATAACTCGAACCGCTCTGTAAATATATCGCACTAATACTCTCGGACCGCACAGTCAAAAATATCGCATTGAACTGAAAACTAAGGCCGCGACGCGATGTATTTATAGTTACGCTCACACACCAGAAGCTTCCAAACTGCGTCTTATCTCTCGCGAACTACGTAATTGCTGCGGCCTTGACACAGTCCGAGCGCCCGAGCGAAGCCTGGCTCAGTCGAGAAAATTCTCGCAAAATGCGTTTAGTAGCACGTACACAACACGCTTACGTCGAGATCTTTCTGGCGCATTCGATAAACGCGTAGATTGTTCTGTGCTGTCGTAGCAATATATATATATTGCGACAGTACAAATAAGTGATGTACTGAGCATGGAATATAAAAATTTAAATTTACTTAATAAACTGTAAATAATTAATAATATATTAGAAATAAGCATGTTAGGGATTGCAAGATTGGCTCAGACAAAAATATGAACAGGTGTTTCGACCTGAATCAACGTGCACACACACACAAATGTAACTGAAAGTGTGTACACCAGTATTTTACTAGTGTGTGTGAACGCAGGTCTCTGCAGGCGAGTTTGCCACCCCAAGATGAATAATTGCACAATTACTGTTTTTCCGTAATTATTCATAAACTAGAATTAAGAATTAAAATCCAAAAGCACCATAAAATGTAATAAAATTTACTAAATACTGTGTACGAAAACCACACGAAAGTGACACACCGTACAAGTGCAATAGTGAAATAACTGTGTACAAATCGAAAGGGTTAAGTTTCAATGTCCAAAATTACAATGAACATGTGTTATAAAATTAGTTATAAGATAAGTATAAGAGTATACTTACAGGACTCTGCAATTCGCAGAAATATAAAAAATAGCGAATTTGACGAAGAGTGGGGGAACTGAAGCCAGAGACAGTTTCTAACATGTCGATTTCGGATCACTACAGGGTGTCGACCAAGACATGGGTATAAATAGGACACGCAAGCTACAGTGGTTCTCTTTCTTGAATCATCCACGGTGCAGCGGGAGCTTATGCCCGTCAGCACGGCATATTTATTTTTTTTGTAAACAGTTTAAATTTGCCAGTTACGTACAAATACGTAACTAAGCTGTAAAGACAATCATTTTAATTAATAACAGCACTACTTAAGAAGATCCATTAATGATTCGACACTAGACAAGAGAAGAGTTCCAGAGAGAGATACGACGCTGGACAAGAGAAGATTTCCAGAGAGAGATACGACGCTGGACAAGAGGAGAGTTCCAGAGAGAGATACGACGCTGGACAAGAGGAGAGTTCCAGAGAGAGAGACAGCCGACGCTGGACAAGAGGAGAAGAGAGACAGCCGACGCTGGAGGCGAGACGAGGACGAATACCGATGGAACAAAAATGATCGAGTATGATTGACGACAATAAGGTGATAGACAACTTATTCATATCTTAATCATACAAAGAATTCAAAGACAGTTAAAGACATTAATATTTTATTTAAAAATAAGAGCAATGTTTCTTGTATAGTAGAGTTAAAATCATAGATGTTTTAGAAATACGATTAACGTAACAAGAGCTCAAATTAATATGATATAAAATGATTACAAAGCATTTAAATAAAAACAATTAGTATTTGAGAAAACAGTACTGAGAAACAATAACTATTAATATTTTGAGTACGTTACAATATAGAAAAAAAGATTTAAAAATTGATTTTGAAACATATTAATAGACTGAGTAGTCTGAAATGAGATTTATCTTTTATATAATAATTAGTAGCATAGAATATTTAGTCAGTAAGGATGTATATATCTTAAGCCTTACGGCATAATAACAAATAATAACTAATGTTTTAAAATCGAAGTCAGTTCCATGTGGACACATTTTTTTTATAGTATCAAATAAATTTTAATTACCGTTTCAAGTTACATAGAGTTCTTATTGCAGATACACCTGACACCCAATTTAAATGTTAGATTGTTTAAAGAATTTGTCAATCTTGAACGTGAGATCGTTCACGCCTATTTATGTGTATGTAACGTTGCATAAATTTGGTGCTCCAAGATCGTGGGGCTCCACAAATTTAAATTATAAATTAAATTTGCAAATTGTCACGTTGCATAATTTGGCGCCCTGGACGTGGGGCACGACATGCCTAAATTTATGTACAAAAATTTGTGACATAAATTGTAGCTCATGAATGTATGACCCGATCCCCATCATTTAACTATTAAAATTTTTTTTATGTAGCTAAATGGTTGCTCAAAAAAATATAAAGAGTGTGTTAAATGAAAAATGTATAATATGTAGTTATTATTTATATTAAACAGTAACTGAATGTAATGTTAAATTGTTGTGTAATCACACAGCTGGCGCCCACAAATAATATTGTTGTCTATGTAACAGGTGTAACTGTAATGAGTATTAATAATAACTATTAATAAAAATACAGAAATAAAGAAATAAGTAGGGAACGGTTATCAATAATAATTTTTAAAGAATTACTACTAAATAAATATTTTAATAATACTTCAACATGACGACTCCAGGAAATTTAGACGTCGAAGCATTCCAGATGATGATGCGTGCCTGGGTCGATGAATTAAGCACAAAACAGACAGAAAATTTAAATAAACAGAAAATTTAAGTGCTAGAATAGACGAATTAAAAGAATCTAATAAGAAACAATTAGAAGAACAAACTGACAATTTTAGACAAGACACCGTAAAAATAGCAGAGAGTCTAGAAGAGTTAAAAATTGATAATCTCCAGTTGAAACAAGATAACATAGAAATAAAACAAAGTATAATCGATAGTAATGCACAATTAACCGAAAAAATTAGTGACCCCAACATACGTATTGATACTCTAGAGAATAATTTTAAACAAGCCTTACATGAACAAGTTGTACGGATTGAAAATAAACAAAAAGAATTACGTCTCGAGTGGAGAAAAGATTTAAAAGAAACGCATAAACAAATAAATGATACTTTAACTACTATAACGCGAGAGCAGGATGATAAAATCCAAACTATTAATAATGTATCCCAAGTAAATACCAGTAAACTTAGAGAAATAGAAACACGTACTGTAGTTATTGAAAATAAAATTGAAGAAACTACGAAAGTCCGATCGGGAGACGTATCACATATGAAAGAAGAGATTCAAGAGGAAATGAACCAACTACGAAGTGAGTTAAGAAGACGACAGAACCAAATGACCATATTTCCTACACCAACAGAAGAAAGGAGCAGACTTAAGTTCTCAGGTGGTAAAGGGGAGAATAGTATGGAATTCCTAGCAAGAGTAGAGAAGGAAATAGAAAAAATTGGGAGTGCAATAAATGACGACGAGAAGATAGACTTCGTCACGCGATATCTTAGAGATTCAGCCAGCCAATGGTACTCTATTATTAGAGATAACAAAAGTACATATCAGCAGTTTCATGAAGCATTCGAGAACCGATACTGGAATCTACATACCCAACGACAAGTACGGGATCAACTCGAATATGGAAAGTTCAATCCACAAGGACAGCAGAGTATTGAACAATACACAATTACGCAAATAGAACGTGTAAAGCATCTTAAACCTAAATTCTCAGAATATGAAATTGTTTCAAAATTATCTTACCATTTTCAGCGAGATATCCAGTTAGCAGTTTATACACAAGGGATCAAAACCATAGAAGAATTTTTAATCCTTGTAACACAGTCGGAGAATATCAATAAAGGTAAGAACACACAATACTGGGAACAAAAACACGCAAATCATCACCATAATTATCACAGAGATGACAAGAAAGCAATACAAAACCTTATACCGCACCGTGATAATTATAAAATAAATTATTCGCCACCAATGTACAACACGCACAGCTAAAGAAACAGAACAAAATAATACAGCTAGACGACAAGGAGACGGTACATGGTCATCCAATCGTAAACAGTTTTCAAAACCAGCTGACAAACGCGTTGCCGCAGTACGAGGGGACGACGAAAAAAAATTGAAGAGAGAAGGCCAAGGAATGAATGAGACAGTAACATTCCACAGCCGACCGTCTACATCAAAGGCGTCACAATGACTGAATAAACGGAAGTAAAATTATAAAATAAACAACATATACCCCTGCGATATTAGGGAAGACTTATTAAGCACCGAACAGGATATAAAGCGAGACGCGCAGCAAACACAATGCCCTATTGTGACTGTGAACATAAACAGGTGTAAAATACAAATGCTAGTTGATACCGGCAGCCAGCTGTCTGTTCTTAACGCTGCATGGGTTCAACGCAACAAGAAATATTTTAAAAATACTGCAATTTTGCCCGTAAATAATTTAAATATTACAACAGCTACCAATAAAAAAGAAAGAGTTAAACAACAAGCATATGTAACTCTAACATATAAAAATCTAGAGTTAGAACACCCTATGATAATTATGCATAAATTGATTTATGATGGAATTTTAGGTATCGATATACTAAATACAATAAATGCTAAGATTAATATTAATGATAATATAATTATGTGTAATTATAAAAATGTTCAATATGAAGTAAACATGAACAGCGAGGAAGAAGAGTGCAAGGTAAGTGAAACACCTATTACTTTGTACAAGCCACAAATACAATATGGTCCAACTCGACATGTGAATGCGGTAGATGAAGGGATGACGACACAGGAAAAAGAGAAACTGCACGAGTTAATAGAAGAATATAGTGATGTATTTAGTGAAGTACCGACGCAGACGACAGTATACGAACATTCTATAGTTGTGTCAGACCCTACAAAAGTCATTAGGAAGACATACCCTATCCCAATGCGATATGAGGAAGAGGTTGAACTCGAAATTCGGCATATGATCGAAAGTGGAGTCATAGAGCGATCGAACAGCAACTTCCTGAATCCTCTAGTGGTAGTGAAGAAGAAAAATGGAGAGATACGTCTATGCCTTGACATGAGGGAGCTGAACAGCATTGTATTAAAGGAGTATGACTGTGCACCAACTGCGGACGAACTATTTACTAAGTGTGAAGGAGCAAGGTATCTGACGAAGCTAGATTTACGCTCAAGTTTCTGGCAGATTCCAACTCGTGAAGAAAATAGAAAGTACACTGCTTTCCTGTATAAAAATAAATGCTACCAACACAGGGTAGTACCCTTCGGATTAAGCACGAGTTTAGCAGCCATCGTAAAGTGTCTAGAAAGAGCCCTAGGACCTGAAGTGGAACCCTACACCATGATATTTGTAGATGATATCTTAGTTGTATCTAAAACGTTAGATGAACATATAAAACATCTAAGCACGATATTCCAAAAGTTTAGGCAAGCGAACATATCCCTTAACCTAGACAAATGTGAATTTATCAAAACCTCTATCCAATTCCTAGGTCACATTATTTCATCCTCTGGTATTCAACCCGATCCTATCAAAATTTCCGGCATAACTAATTTCCCTATACCCGGAAATCTCAAAGAGTTAAGAGCATTCTTAGGACTCACAGGATACTACAGAAGATTCTCACCGTTATATGCAAGATATACGCAACCGCTTCTAGAGCTGACGAAGAAAGAAAAAAAATGGAAGTGGGAGAAGAAACATCAAGATGCCTTTAACCAAGTGAAAGAGTTGTTCATCGAAAATATTATGTTACATCATCCTCAACGAGAAGGAAAATTCGTAATATACTCCGATGCTAGTGACTACGCAGTAGGAAGTGTACTGTATCAACAAGATACTATGGGAGAGCACCGAGTTATTGCCTACGCCAGTAGAGTCTTCAAAGGAGCTGAAAAACACTACTCCACATCAGAAAAAGAAATACTTGCTATAGTATACGCTCTTAAGCAATTCAGATATTATGTTTATGGTACTCATTTTGAGATACATACTGACCACCAAGCATTATCATTTTTATTAAAATGCAAAGTAACAAATGCCCGATTATTAAGATGGATTTTAGTCATTAGCGAATACTCATTTACCATTAAATACTGTAAAGGTAAAGACAATATTGTAGCGGACACACTAAGCCGATACATCAAAGAAGAATGTGAAGAAGTTTATGTGAGCGAAAAGAAAGAAGTACGATTGTTATCAATTAAATTCAAAGAGAATGATGAAGTAAAACAAATGCTGAAAAACTTAGCACGTCAACAAGATTTGGACGTGACGGTAAGGGAGATGAAGAACCAAGAACAGCTACCAAATCATTATAAGGTACTAAATGGAATTCTTTTCAGGTTAGTAAGACAAGACTGGAAGATAGTACTAACGAATGACATGCTACAAAAATTAATTCGACCAGCACACGAGAGTTTAGCACATGCTGCCACTCTGAAATGTTATTTGAGTCTACGAGAAGATTTTACGATAAATAATATGTATCGAAAGATAAAGAAAGAAGTAAAGAAGTGTTATGAGTGTCAAACGGCGAAAGGGCCGAATTTACACACATATGTAGGAATGCAAAGTATACAGAAGGAGAACAAAGGAGAGCTAATTGCAGTGGATTTTCTGGGACCATTACCGCGATCAAGTCGAGGTGTGAAGCACATATTGGTATGTATCGATGTGTTTTCCAAGGCAGTCCGACTGTACCCAATTATGCGACCCACAACCAAAGTTGTTCTAAAGATACTACTGCAGAAATATATTCCGTTATATGGAAAAATGAAGAAGATACTCAGTGATCAAGGTGTACAATTCCAAAGTGAAAAATGGGAGAGGACGTTAAGGGAAAATGGAATATAACCAGTACTCACATCCATAAGACATCCTCAAGGAAACCTTGCTGAGAGAGTTAACAAAGAATTAGGTAAATATTTACGAATATATTGCCATAATCAACAAAATA
This sequence comes from Magicicada septendecula, assembly GCA_034769895.1. Classification (NCBI taxonomy): domain Eukaryota; kingdom Metazoa; phylum Arthropoda; class Insecta; order Hemiptera; family Cicadidae; genus Magicicada; species Magicicada septendecula. The sequence goes on along the minus strand of CM068371.1, from coordinate 183,829,244 downwards.
AATGGGCAGAATATTTACCATTTCTTGAAAAAGCAATTAACGAAAATTATAGTGAAGCAACAGGATACACTCCAATGGAATTAGAAGAAGATAAGAAGCCAACCAGATTTTGGACTAAATATATAAACAAACCTAATAACCAAAATGTACCTGTACCAATAAGTGTGAAAATTGGATACGCAAGACAACGGATAACAGAAAGGGGTAACAAAAGAGTAGAGAGATTTAATCTAACTCACAAGCTACAACAATTCAACGTGGGAGAAAGTATACTACTCAAAGCAAATCCAGTGGGAAAACGGAGTGATAATACGGCGAAGAAATTCTTCAGACTTTATAATGGACCGTATACATTAAGACAGCAAGTAGGACAGAACACTTTCATCGTATATGATGAGATACAGAAGAAAGAAATTGGTAAATTCCACGCAACGTCATTTAGGAAGTTCTACACATGAAAACAGAGGTCAATGAAACCAGTTAAATCAGCTGTTTGTAAAGCCACCCTACTACAAGGTCGTGAGCAGTGAGCGTACGAAGAGGGGAGGTAAGACATTTGTATACACTCCAATTAAGGGTGAAATGACGAATATTATTCTTTATTATTTGTTACATTTTTTTGCAAATAATAATAATAAATAAATAAAAAAAATTTATAATAAATAAATTTATTTAAATTTTTTTGTTACCAAGCAAAGGAATAATGCGACAGTACAAATAAGTGATGTACTGAGCATGGAATATAAAAATTTAAATTTACTTAATAAACTGTAAATAATTAATAATATATTAGAAATAAGCGTGTTAGGGATTGCAAGATTGGCTCAGACAAAAATATGAACAGGTGTTTCGACCTGAATCAACGTGCACACACACACACACACACACACAAATGTAACTGAAAGTGTGTACACCAGTATTTTGCTAGTGTGTGTGAACGCAGGTCTCTGCAGGCGAGTTTGCCACCCCAAGATGAATAATTGCACAATTACTGTTTTTCCGTAATTATTCATAAACTAGAATTAAGAATTAAAATCCAAAAGCACCATAAAATGTAAATAAATTTACTAAATACTGTGTACGAAAACCACACGAAAATGACACACTGTACAAGTGCAATAGTGAAATAACTGTACAAATCGAAAGGGTTAAGTTGCAATGTCCAAAATTACAATGAACATGTGTTATAAAATTAGTTATAAGATAAGTATAAGAGTATACTTACAGGACTCTGCAATTCGCAGAAATATAAAAAATAGCGAATTTGACGAAGAGTGGGGGAACTGAAGCCAGAGACAGTTTCTAACATGTCGATTTCGGATCACTGCAGGGTGTCGACCAAGACATGGGTATAAATAGGACACGCAAGCTACAGTGGTTCTCTTTCTTGAATCATCCACGGTGCAGCGGGAGCTTATGCCCGTCAGCACGGCATATTTATTTTTTTTGTAAACAGTTTAAATTTGCCAGTTACGTACAAATACGTAACTAAGCTGTAAAGACAATCATTTTAATTAATAACAGCACTACTTAAGAAGATCCATTAATGATTCGACACTAGACAAGAGAAGAGTTCCAGAGAGAGATACGACACTGGACAAGAGAAGATTTCCAGAGAGAGATACGACGCTGGACAAGAGGAGAGTTCCAGAGAGAGATACGACGCTGGACAAGAGGAGAGTTCCATAGAGAGATACGACGCTGGACAAGAGGAGAGTTCCACAGAGAGAGACAGCCGACGCTGGACAAGAGGAGAAGAGAGACAGCCGACGCTGGAGGCGAGACGAGGACGAATACTGATGGAACAAAAATGATAGAGTATGATTGACGACAATAAGGTGATAGACAACTTATTCATATCTTAATCATACAAAGAATTCAAAGACAGTTAAAGACATTATTATTTTATTTAAAAATAAGAGCAATGTTTCTTGTAGAGTTAAAATCATAGATGTTTTAGAAATACGATTAACGTAACAAGAGCTCAAATTAATATGATATAAAATGTTTACAAAGCATTTAAATAAAAACAATTAGTATTTGAGAAAACAGTACTGAGAAACAATAACTATTAATATTTTGAGTACGTTACAATATAGAAAAAAAGATTTAAAAATTGATTTTGAAACATATTAATAGACTGATTAGTCTGAAATGAGATTTATCTTTTATATAATAATTAGTAGCATAGAATATTTAGTCAGTAAGGATGTATATATCTTAAGCCTTACGGCATAATAACAAATAATAACTAATGTTTTAAAATCGAAGTCAGTGCCATGTGCACACATTTTTTTTATAGTATCAAATAAATTTTAATTACCGTTTCAAGTTACATGGAGTTCTTATTGCAGATACACCTGACACCCAATTTAAATGTTAGATTGTTTAAAGAATTTGTCAATCTTGAACGTGAGATCGTTCACGCCTATTTATGTGTATGTAACGTTGCATAAATTTGGTGCTCCAAGATCGTGGGGCTCCACAAATTTAAATTATAAATTAAATTTGCAAATTGTCACGTTGCAATATATATATAATTGTTGATATTCAACTATTGAATTTAGCTCTTACTTTGGGGTAGCGACTCTTATAATCAATCTCAGGGTTTAATAATTAATAAAACAAATATAAATATGACAAATTATACGTTTAATGATTTTCTTGAATTTAAAGATTACATTACTATATCAATATTTAGTTTCTTATGATTATTCTCTTTTTAATTGTGGATTCTTTTTAAACTGTTTGAATTACCAAAGAATTGACTTTAATAACAATGTTAAAATGAATGTTCATATAAATTTTACTTGATGGTTGAATTCCGTCATTATGGTGCGGAGTGTCTCCTCAAACTTCGTCGGTCCTGCTGATCCTCTGGTCCACTGCTGCTAAGTATATCCCGTCAGTTGCACTCATTCATTCGTTAACTCTATATACACTTGTTTCACATACACCAGGCACAATTCACTTTTTATAATTTAGTGCGAATACAACGGTGACGTGTTGCACAATATTTTCTTACACCTAGTATATAAGTGATTGGATGTAAGTGCTTCCAACACGGACACGATATGCTGATACCGTCGGATTAATTCGTACACGACAAGTTCCGCTATAGAATTTCTCAGCTCACCTTAACCTTACACTTCGAACTCCGATTTAATCTCAGGCGAATTACAATTGCTTTAATAAATACTTAATACTTTATTTGAATATTGTTTACTGTTCGAAACTTCATCAACAAGTTATTTCATGAATTCTATTATTTTAGTGATTCAAATACGATTGTTAGTTTTATCGCTTTGATGAATTCACTGTATACAACTTACTACTTTTGCGAAAATGATTTGTTTAATTTATCAACTAAATAATAATTCTTTAATACACCGGTTACGAGTCTAAATAAATGTAGTACCTCTGCAGACTGCCTGAACCTTTTCCAACTCCGTTTTTTATACTCGACTTAAAACTACCCTCACCAAATATTTACAGAAGACACTCTGATTGGTTTCATGTACCGCAAAATACAAATTTACCCAATCTCCCCCAAGAATTCACCCGCTAAAAAAATGACACTTTTTTCTATTCGTCAACCCAACGGCGCGTGTACATGCAGTGGGGAAAATGCGTTACATGCATTTCTCTGTTTACGCTCTCTGTCTTACATAACGGTACTTTATTGTTGAAAGCACTTAAACTTTACCAACCTTCACACATTTTCTGTTAGTTTCTACTTACAATGCATTTTTATGATAGCCGACCCTCTACGTGACTTTTTGTACTTTCTGGGCGTCTGACAGGCGCCAACTCAAAGCGTTGTTCCTTTTGAACAAATACCGCTCTGGTACCTTCTAACTGCATTTACTTAACATCGTTTTTTACAGATTTATATTTGATATCTATGATATATGAATTAATCCCCGTAAAATTGCATCGTATTCAAATTTTTTGTTATACGTTTCTGTGGTAATGATTGTTTTCATTGTTGTTGTCTCTGTCATAATGATTGTTGAAGCTTCTACATCGTTGATAGTAATGTCTTCTGGAATTGCTATCATCGGTTCGTATATGGTTTACTCGGCGTCGATACGTTCTATTATTGTTATTGTGATCACTGTGATTCTGCCGATTGTTATTATTATTATAGTTATTATTGATATTATTGTTACTATTATTATTATTACTCCTTCCCACATAGTTGTCATTTCTTTGACGGCTTCGACAGTAATAGTTCTCGTGTTCATAATTTTCCAACAAGGCTGCCATTGCTTGGATGGTCTTGATTTGCCCACAAAGTCTGGCTTCCACAATTCTTTCTTCATAGTGGTAAGATAATTTTGTAACCAAACATTCTTCCGGTATCTTAGGCTCTAGATTCCTTGCTAAACATACCTTCCCTAAGAAATATGCCGTCGGTGTTTGTCCTCTATACGGATCATACTTACCATTACAGATGTTATCCCTTTCTATATTCTGTGTCGATTCTGACCAGTATTTGGCTTTGAACAGGGTCTTAAATTCCTGGTAGTCCTGGATGTCATGTCTGGTTGCAGTCCACCAGTTGTCGTTTATGTCCTTGAAGAGCTCATCTAACATGCTTCGAATAGACATCAACCTCGTTTCTCGGTGTCTGGCGATATTCTCTTCTATTCTTTCCAAGAACTCCATGGGGTTTTTCTTGTAATTCTTGAAGTTGATTCCCTCTCTATTATCGGTGGTTTGTATATTAGAGACACTAAACGGCCTACTCCGAATCATCTCGAGTTCTTCTACATTTATCCTCTTCTACATTATTTATTCGTACGTGGATGTCTTCCTTAACTTGCTGTAGCTCCTGACTTGTCCGGTTCCACTTCTCATTAGTCTCTTAAATTTGTTGTCTGATGTTCTTAGTATTCTCCTCCATCTGATTTTTCATTTCCCTTCTAATTTCTGTCATTTGTTCTTTTATCTTCTTACTCATTTTTTCATTGTTATCTTCTATTTTCTTACTTATTTTTTCATTGTTATCTTCTATTTTCTTACTTATTTGTCGGTTATCTTCGTTTAATGCTTCCAGTTTTTATTTAATGTTTCACTGGATTTATTATTGTTTTCTTTTATTGTTTCTATTGATTTACTAGTATCTTCTATTTTCTGGTATAATTGTTCAACATAACCCTCATCATTTCCTGTATGCTTACATTCTCTGTTTGTGCTGGTCTGTCTGGTTGGTTTTCATGTGTATCACTTGCTATTACCTCCACTTCAGGTGCTGGTTGGGCCTCCTTTTCTTTCATGTCTATTTCTGTTTCGGTGTCTGCTGTGCATTTACTTGACGTCGCTCTACGTGGCATTTTCGTTTTGTATTGTAGTCGGCGCTAGAGTATAACCATTGAAAGAATACAATAAATGATACGAGGTTATCTTCTACTTCTATTTCTACTTCTAGCCTCGCTGGTTGGGCGCCATTTTACAACGTTATTGTTTCTTGTTGTCAATTAAATAATAAGAGTAAGAGCTTGCAATGTCTCTTTTTCAGTATGTTGTTGTTGTTGCTGTTTTTTGGTTAAACGCCCCACGTTGTGGATGCCATTATGTAACGTTACTGTTTTTACTTGATAAAATTGATAAATAAGACTAATTACTAGTTGGGTTAAGTCTTTTCAAAAACATGTATTTTATTTGCGTTGATTGGTTGATCTATTTTAATAATAAAATCTTCTTAATTATGTTTTCTTAGACCTCACTAGTTGTTTGCACTGATTTATAATATAATTACCAATAAGAATTATGGTTCTGTTGATAAACAAATAAACTTTCCAATTAATAAAAAAATTATTAATTGAGAACTGAGTGTTGTACTCGACTTGAGTGGTGGTTATATTTATACCTTTATTTGTTGATTTGTACCTATAGTGTTCCAGTTTTGATGTTATTTTTCATGAATTAATATAATTAATGGGTTAATAGATGTAAATGATTTAACTTCTTTCAATTCCTTCCTGGAGGCTGATTGGACTCACTTACATACTTTAATTCAAATCACACATGTTACCTGGGCAATAGGTACTACCAACTTTTCTTCAAATGTAAACAAACACTAATATTCTGAAACTAATATAAAAAAAATTGTTAAGTATTTAAAATAATTCCGTACTCAATTGATTCTCTTCAATTTCTTTTATTCTTTGTTATATATGTTTCTTTACCTTTTAAAATAAAGTGACAAACTTTTCTTTTTAAACAATGGTTCAGGCTGGTTAAAATTCTTCGCTCAGAAGTTGGCAATATGATCTAATTCAAGTCTAGTGTACAGATTAGTTATGTTATTTAAATACAAATTAGGGTTCTTTTGACTACAATAATAATAAACAAAAATGTCTTTTACGAAGTACAAAACCTCACAATATAAGAGTGACTACAATAAAACAGAACAATATCTTAAATCTAGAATAACAATTATTTCGTATGTCGATCAATGTCGACTTTTGAGGTTAACCTATTTCAATCGGTTATACTGTTTTAACATTAAAAAACAAAGCAATAATGGTTTACAAGTGAAAAATTATAATATTGATAGTGTTTTTGTTTAGTTGTTGTGGAGTAAATCGTTCAGGTGTACACAAAGTGTTATAATTATATTATAGTAACTTGTTATAAGTCGATTATAACTTTAAGTATGTACACTATACTTTCCTTTTCTTTTGAAACACACTTTATTATTCACTGTTAATTATTAATGCACTTTAACTCTGCTTTGGTTAGTATGAACTCTCACGACACTCTTTACACTTTTTGGTTATGTTTGTATGTTTACGTTCACCTAACCTAGCCGAGGTTCGACTCTGATATTAAATTCGCGGCTACGACTGTCGCGGAAGAGACGTTCTTGACTCGATTAATTCTCACACTAGACTCTCTCGCTAAGTGTCACTTTTTTGCTTGTTTGGCGTGGGCTTTTGTGTTAATACAGGAAAATATAAAAACTCCAATTGGTTGAAATTTCTCGCATTGTCGTTGATAGCGTCGGTCTTTGGGTTGATACACTTTTGTTTTCTGAGATCCAAATTAACAAAATTCTTAAAATTAACATAAATTTCGTATGCTAATTACAATTGTCATTATATTATTACCATTGAATTGCTTTCTTTCTGGTGATTATTTTAAGATCTCATATGATATGTTTCCGTACAGTATTTCTAAAATGAACAATTTTAATGTTTGACCTATGCTAATACATTATTTGTTAAAAGTTATCTTAATTTTATTACATTTTTTGTTTTCTCGGTTGTATATATGATTTTATGCTATTAACAAACATTTTAATACTATTAATCATAATTATGAACCGTAACTTTCTATAAAACTCTTGGCTTATATAATAGGCCTAAAAATGTCTTGTGTACATTGAGCTATTCTGGTTTCTTACAATAAAATTGCTTACTTCTAATATATTGTAACATTTGGTATTTAATCCTAATAAACAACATGATCTATTACTATACACATTATGATTTAAGACCTGCTTTGAAAATCTCCCAGTACACTACTTCAACCAAAAAAAAGGCTGGATGGACCAACAAATATTTAAAGAGTGGTTTGAAAAACAGTTCGTAGAGAAACTACGGGGAGGAAGTTTTAAAAAATATCTGACGTTTCGAAGGGCTGAGAAAAAAGAAGATACACCTGCTCTGTTCACTGGCTTTTCTGTCAAGATGCCGGGATACTGGTGTTATTCCCAGGTTTCTGAAATTGAAGAATTACATATTTACACCGCAAGCCAGTCGCATTTATCGACGTGCAGAGCAGGCGATGCTACGCGAACGTATCCACCAGACCAGGAAAGATCTTGCCGACAACAATATGAAGTTGTTCCGCCTACACCTGGAATTAAGCACTGTGTTGTCACCTGGCCACTGGGCCCACAGTACTGTGGTATAGGCTAAAGCTGTCCTGCCATGCTACCTGTACTTATAAATTCAGCAAAGTCCCACATACAGGTAAAAATGACACCATCAGCCAATCACAATAAAGATGGTGTATGATTGGCTCGCACCTAGCTATGCCATTAGTTACTCACTTGTTTTCTGAGAAGTACTGTGGGGAAGGCTGCTGATTTCCCGCGATGCTACCTGTGCTAATTGTTATACTAATTTCAACCCTCGCACAGGTAAGAACAGCATCATCGGCCAATCAGAAACAATGCAACGCAGCAATGCAACGGGATCTCAAAAACTAAAACTAGTAGTGATTGGAAAATCAAAAAAACCGAGTTCTTTTAAAGCGACAAGGGCTGAAAGTCCCCCAGTACACTACTTCAACCAAAAAAAAAAAAGGCTGGATGGACCAACAAATATTTAAAGAGTGGTTTGAAAAACAGTTCATTCCTCAAGTTAGAGAGCATCTCAAGTCTCAAAACATACCCCAGAAAGCTGTATTGCTGATTGACAATACAATCCCACCCAGGGGAAAGTGTTTTTAAATCGTAAAATGGAAATTTTTTCGTCAAGTTTTTGCCTCCCAATGTCACATCTCTTATCCAGCCCATGGACCAGGGCATAATTGCTTCAATGAAAAAAAAATATAGAACAAACTTACTGAAAAAAATGATTGAAGAGGGGAATGATCTTCAGGGCTTCTGGAAAGATTACACGATTCTTGACAGCATTTATGACATAAACACTGCTTGGGAGTTAGTTAAGTAATCTACGTTAGTAAAGTCCTGGAGGAAGATTTTATCAAATGTGGAAAATACTTTTGTAGAGTCTGCAGAGGAAGAAGAAGAAGTTTCTGCTTGTGATTTGGCTAATTTAGCGAAATCTGTTACTGGAGGAGGTAACGTCGATGAAGATAAATCGTTGAGTGGATTAATTGTGACACCAATGATCCAGGCTTTGAACATCTTACTGATGAACAAATCGTAGGTGGATCATTAGGTATGGTTTTGGAGGAGAGTGAGGAAGAAGAAGAGGATAAGACGCAGAAGCAAGTGAGCCATGACGCAGCTTTAGCACACAAAGTCATAATTGTATTTGTAGACCTCCTACTGTAAATAAAAATTGTTCAAAAGCATTGTTGTGTTGATTTGTGTCCTTTTTCGGCCATTTTGCGGATTATCCGCGGAATTGGCTTATCCGCGGTTGAAGCACCACCCAATTCTGCGGATAATCGGGAGTTTGCTGTACTTTATATTTTTATTATGGTTTACACTGTGTCATTTGCACGGTTTACTTATCACCAGTGGCGGCTGGTGAGATTTTAATTTGGTGGGCCTGCACTACAATTTTCAAATTTCAACATTTACCGTTATCATATATTAGTGACATTTATGTACTATTACTAGGTCTTTTACCTGTGTTGAAGCTGAAGCTGTGACAAAACATTGGTCCAATACTCTTTGGTGCTGCTGCTACTGTTGGTGATGATATTTATGATTATGATTAATTATGATTTAAGTTCCAAACACTAAAGGCCTACACATTAAAATTCAAACAAATTATAATTTTAAATTTACACATTAACCTTATAGACATTAAAGTTTTTAAATTAAAATATAATAGTGTGTTATGTTCTTAAATAAAGTCAGAAATAAATCACTGTTTCTTTCACAATTTTATTTAAACATGAAGTCCATTCTCCTTTCTTAGCAACTGGAAAACTTGTTGATAACTTTGTCATTAAAATTAATAATATTTTCAATCATTTCTTTTTTTGTCCTTAACATTGCTAAAGCATCAAGACGCCCTTGTGTCATTGTACTTCTTAGGAAACTTGTAACGGTACAGAATTGGGTGATAAAGAATTTTAAGAAATATTAATTCAAACAGTGTACAACCTTTGGGGAACCCCTGCTTTAACAAAGATGCATACAATGATTGTGAAACACCTGTCTGTGTTTGTCTCTGGGTCAGACACATTACGTAACTGCCTACAGTTTGTGTCGTCCGTGAATCACGGAAAATGCCAGTTTCAACAGGCAGTAAAAATTGTAAGGATTCCCGGGCTGAGCGTCGGGACATTCCGGCCAATCAGAGAAGGCGAAATAAAACATACCTACGTTGGCGCGCATCTGGGCCAACGCTTAACGCCTTAGTAGCTGACTAACAGTAGAGTTGAATAGCAGTCGTTAACCAGAGTAAACGTAACGTCTGCCTTGGGAAAGTTTTGGTAGACCGAAATGTCTAAGTAGGTCTACCAAAGAGTGGAGTTCAACAATGTAACAACAAACAGTTTGTGTAAAAAAGGTTTTGAAGAGAGTAAGTTTGAATATTTACGTAAAAAGCAGTTAAACAACATAGTGTCCAACACCTGAAACCTTGCATTGCCAGGTACCACGACGTAGTTAATGTAAACGATCTTTTATGTCGGCCAGAAGTGTATCCGTGAATAATAAGTGTTAAAAGAGCTCGACAAAAGGTGGTAAATAAAAAGTGTAAAAATAATGAGAGAGCGTGTGAATTAAAATGGGGAGAAAGAGAAAAGTTAACGAGAGTACTGGTTGTAAGTATAGATTAGCATAGGAACATTTTTATACAATAGAGGTTAGTAAGAGTAGAGAAGTAACATTAAAAAATATATAAAAAGAAATAACGAGACAGAGACCATAATTTTTGAATCAATAAAATTATATTCGACTTTACTTAAACATGTGTTAGCGTAATTATTTCGCACTTAAACCTAAATCACTCTGCAACTGTTTTGTGTATAAGACCCTGGAGATGAACCCAAAGGTAAGCAAATTTGTAAAATTCTTTATGAATTTATAAAACTTTATTAGCTCGTAAAATTGTAGTGTAACAAGTGGCGTACGAACTAGGGACGAATTTATTATTATCATAATCGAGTTGTAACAAACTCTTAACTCTTTTCAACGTGGAGAAGCACCTCTTGGACTCAGCAGTGGTCATGGGAGTAGTTAGAATTATTTGGAGGAGAGTGAACACTTCTGTGCAGGACTTGGCAATTTCAGTATCCAACATGATTTTGTAAGTTTTCATAAAATCTGAATTACTGCGGAATTCTTGCCTCGTACAAAACAGATAGTTCAGTTTCCAAACATTCTTTACACAAGAAAGGGTAAGCTTCAATAGTTTCAGCAAATTCGGGGAACTTATATTGTCTTTGGAGAGGGAGAAATTTAACAGTTTTGCTGCTGACAGGTGTTTATTAAAAGAAAATCTCTCTTTTATCTGATGACAAATAATATAACACTCCTCCTTTGCAGAAACAAGTTTATGCAATAACGTTTTCCTTTTCTTCATGAGTGGAGTGTCTTCTTGTTTGTCAGTAACAGAAGGAAGTCTATGTCTTTCATTCATGAGGCTTCAAGAAATTTATTTACTGCATTATAGATACTACTGGAGTTTGCATTATGATGCTGCAGCTGGTTATATAAAATATCCACATGAGACATGATGTGATAAGAAAATTCTAGCCAAAAGTTGAAGTCCTGGTCGTTCAGCATACGGAGAATACGGTACCTGCAGCCGCTTTTTTTTGGTCAATTTGAAGTTTTTCAAAGCATACTATTAGACTTCCCTTGTTTTCAAAAACGGTGTTCACTAACCGGCTTTTAAAATTCCATCTTGTGTTTGATACTCAAGGTATTCTTTATAAATACTGTCTAAAATAGATAATCGTGTGAGGGTGACTTCAAAAAAATGCAGGTATAGCGGTAAGACTACTGAAAAAATACGAGCTTGTGAGTTTTGTTATGCTGCCTTTTCTATAATTAAATTTAATTGATGCGCATAACAGTGCACAAAATGTTCATATTTGTGTGACTGTTGAAGTATTTTATGCACACCTCCCTCCTTGCCACTAAAAACGGGGGCTCTGTTGTAAGTCCGAGCTATAAGTTTGTCACTGTCGCCATTCAGGACAATATTTACCTGTTCTAAAATGCACTCTGCTAACACTTCAGCATCTTGGGTTTTGAGTTAAAAAATCCCCAGAATCTTTCATGCACAATTCCGCTCAGTTCATAATGAAAAACAATAACTTACTGTGTAAGACCTGACACATTTGATGTATCATCCGACATTACTGATAAAAATTTAGATTGTCTAATTTCAGCACGTATTTCATCACGAAACACCTCAAGGACACAGAAGTTTGTTCTGAATTGTCTTAGACGTTCCCTTAAACACTGTTGACTTCATAAAATGACTTTTAAGAGACTCATCTAACTTTCCAGCAAATTCTAACAATCCTCGAAATACATCAGGATTCGATGACTGTGAAGTTTCATCGTGACCACGTAGCCTAACGGAAGCTCAAATTTTCCACAAAACTTGATGCAGTCAATAATTTTCGAGAGAATTTCTCGATTTTGTGTCACTTTTTCATTGTGTTTGTTTGTGTGTTGTTTGTAAGCGTCACTTAACTGATGTGCAATATTTAGTTTTCCTAACATAGCTAAACCAATTACATTCTTCATATGTTTTTCTGAATCTTAGTTTTTTTTTACTTTCTCCCCTAAATGCTTTAAATCATTCACTCCAACCTTTGTCCAAGTTGCATCACCTCCAAATAATAAACAAGGAAAGCAAAATAGTGCATTCTTTTCAGGACAGCCACACAACCACTTATGTTTGTAATAAATGGACACATTAAATTTCCTACAAAAGTCTGATTTCTGCGTGACTATGACTGAGAAATTAATAAATCAGGAGTCTCGCGACCTAAATTCTTAATTTCATTCTTCTCTGCTAACGATAACGATGAAAAACTGATGTTTGGCAAATATACAACACTATTTTTATTTTTATTCGTATTTGTTTTAAAACTACAACGGTAGAAATTAGCACAGTCTACAAACAAGGAACACACCGTCAGCATAAGATTTACACGCACACGTTTGACAGGCTCAGGCTGGACTGAATGCAGCCCAAGTTTGGCTTATTAACGAAGCGTTCTCCCACCACATGCCTCAAGCGCAGATGCAACGCGCACTTGCCCAAGGAGGGCACAGCCTGCCTGTCACATACAGGCATCACAACTATCAGTTGTGGCTGAACGCGAATATAAAAATGTATTTCTTATACTGGCGAATCCTTGAAGAATACATAATTTCCTAAATAAAAAGTTATTTAAATACGGTAATTAGGTTTCCTTGAAAATTGTAGGGAGGGCTGCCTGCAGCCCTTATGGATGAGCCGCCACTGCTTATCACTATTTATTACTTTTCCTTTTTAATACACATAATTATGATAATAATTATCTGGTCTTTACTATAACATTATACATATGCTAATTACAAATGCGGTCTTATGAGACCTAGCTTGACTGTTAGGCTTGTTACATAAATGATTTTTCTTAACCCTAAATACATTTTTTGCTTATATACTCAAACATTACTTTTTTCAATATTACAATAAGATATATACACTCACTCCCCTAATCTATTGGGTAATTTATTATGTCAAAGATATAGTCTAGTCTAGTCCCTTTTTATGTCTGTTTTGTCAAGTTATTTATTATGTTTGTTTACAAGGCAATGTATGTTTTTAGTCTATTCATGCATCTGTAACAATTATTCTTTATTTATTCATGGTTTATTGAATTAGTTATTATAATTCTTCCTTTATATAATTATTTTTTGATTGTTCTCATTAGATCACTCATCCTCTACTGCATTCCTCATTCAGTTACCTATTATTTGTTTATTTGATTAAGTTCCCTAAATATTTTGATAATTTGAGTTTTTTGTTTTGTATCATCTTGTGATGCTACAATAGGGAATTACACACAAAAAAATATTTTATATATTGTACCTCCATTAAATGCACCAGTACATACTGAGGCAGAAATTATAGTAAAAGTGTAAAAAAATTTTAATCTGTAGCATAATATTGTCAGCCGTCTTGGATGTATATGAAAAGTCTAGGATCCAGGATTGTCTGATTATTGACACTTGATGTGTACAATAAAATTAAAAACCAAAAATTATTATTATGTCTAAAATTCATTAACGAGTTAAAATTAGGATGGAATTGTTTCAAATATTTTGAATTAGTTAAGTCAAAAATTGTGTTTTGATCGAATGTCGTATAACAAATTGACATTATTTACAGCTAAGTAATCAAGTTAACCTAGAGTTTATGAACACATTTTATATTATAATAAATCTGTCAATCGCCTAATGTGTGGAAATTAAAGACCTGTATTAAAAAAAACAATAATTATATAAACTTCGGTTAGGCCAAGCATATTTTGTGAGTCAAGAACCATAATAAGTAGCAAAATGTGTGAAAATATGAAGGGTGTTGATGGGTTGTTAGTAACGAAGATGAAGAGAAGGTATTTCTGGGACGCCACCAGAATAGACGCCGTTGGACAAGAAAGCTTCACTTTTAGTTTGACCATCACTGAATACAGACGCGATCCACACAAGTGTGAGATTAATTTTTTAAAAGGTAAATCGGTAAACAACCGCAAATAGCAAGTGGAGGAGTGAACTAATTATTATCAGATCGTTCATATTCCAACAGGGTCCAACAAAATATAAGAACAAGAAAAAACAAAAAAATGTAATACTAGTAAGTGATAAGTGTTAAAATCACGTGTAATAATTGTGTCATAACTGTCCAGTCCCTAATAAAAAACATAACCTTGTCCAGTTGCACAATTAAATGTAAAGTGTAATTAAGTACACTCATGGATTACTCCACATTCCGTGTTACCAAAGACATTAATTATTTTAAGAAGTAAGACACTTACTAACACAGTCCTCTAACTTGTGAAATTTCATTTGTTTGTAAAACTAGAAAAGACTCTTAATACGGTTTAATAAAATAACTAAAATAAATTCAACTAGCACTACCGCAAGAGACTGCAGAACTAGGTTACTGTTTTAAGTCACAAATGGCCAGTGCTGCCATCTAGTTGAAAAAATTTGAATTTGTAATTTGTTGTAGAAAAAAATATAATATATAATATTGTATACAAATAGAGATATTAAGTAATAAAATAACTTGGTTATATAAAGTCTATAATTTTTTATGTACTGTGGCCCTGAGATACAAGAGTTATTATTTCATGCTGTAATATAGAAAAATTGAAATAATAAAGAACCCACCACATCTGAAAAAAGCAGTGCAACATATATATATAAATTTACAGACCAACACTAACTTTTTAGTTTGGTGTGACTCGTGAGTACTGTGTAAAAGACAGAAAATCAAACTACAGGATGAGATGTAGAGATGAGCCATTTCAAAAGACAGGGAGATTCAATTTGTGTGTGAATTTAAAGAAGGAAGACAATTAAGCTGGTGGTGTCACATAGTGTAATAGAGTAGACAAAGCCAATTGGAAACAAAAATTTAGAGAAATAAGAGAAAGGAACACCTAGTGATAAAAATACTATAAGGGAAAGGAGCATTGTGTGACATGAAGAGACTGGAACATAACATAAAAGAATGGATGAAATTTGTATAAAAGTCTGTAGAAAATGAACATTATCCAATGTCTTTGCATTTCAACAGGGTGTATACCATATTATATAATAATAATTATTATTCATACAGTAGCATGAATAATGACACTTTCTGTGCTACAAGGAGATCCTATTTGACAAAGTTACCATTATCTATCATTGGTTTTATTATGATTTCAGCATATAGATGTATTAATACACTATTATTTCAAAAAAATGTGTGTTTTTCTATACAAACAGACTGAAGGGTTTGAAACACCATTTTTTAAAATAGTTAGTTTTCTTTTTAACATATAAAATAAATTATTACAAAGTCTCTTATTTTATATTTACATAAAATCTGATAAAAAATATACACAATGTAATTACTTAAAAAAAAAACATTTTTTTATACTTATTTACAGCATACTAAGAGTATTTTAACCATCCTAATTGTTAGTGCTGAAGCAAATCCTAACAATGTGCTATTCTTGTAGGAACTTTTAAATGTTTTTGTCTCCAAAAGTACATCTGGCATTTTAATTCAGCGCACTTTTCAGTCTCTCTCACCAGTGGCGGCGCTAGTTGGTTTATCTTCTGAACTAATAAATACACAATTACTTTTAGTTAATTTTTACAAATAAATAATATTTTACAAGTTACAAGTCTGTATTAGTGTGTTTCTTATTCATGAAAATAGTTTATATCTATAGTACATAGGATGTAGATTAACATGTGGGCGTGTGTGCTTAATTTTACTTTCTTTTAACTGTGAACGTTAATAGGTTAGTTCTCTTCTGTATTATTTGAATTACAGTAGAACTCCATTTATCCAAACTAATGATTGCCAGATGTAATTCGGATATGCAGAAATTCGGATAATTGGGACAAACATAAGAAAAAGGTTATGTAATGAAAGAAAACACGAAAATTGCTCAAAAATCACTTTTCTTTATTTTTATTACGCGAGTACATTATCTTAATAAAATCCAGATCACACATGTTTTGCAAAAAGTTCACTTTTACTACAAAATAACTAAAAATAATACTCACACATAATTATAATTTTTTAACTGAACATGTCAAACAAAGTTAATTGTTTTGACGTAGAAACTCGTTTACGTGCAGCCAGGTCCCGCAAACGCTTGACGGCAAGAAGCTGCATATGATCGCATTCAGACTGGCGTTCCGTCCAATTTAAAGCAGTGTCAAAACAAGCGAATGCCTCACTTGCCATAAGTTTCTTTTCCGGTTCAACTAAAGCAACGTTGTCATCATCTTCGTCCACCTGCTGAGCTTCATCGTTTACACTTTGGATAATTTCATCATCGTCCAAAATTTGATATCTAGTGTCCGGTGAATCGCACTGCAACCACTCATTTATGTCGTCCACATCACACTCGGAACAGCCAGGAATTTGTACAATGGTTTTCTGGATGTCTTCAGTTGATACAGCTTCATTTTCTTCGACACTTTTTTTCTTTTTTTTTCTCTTCCTTCTTGTTCATTGTGTCTTCTTTTTCTTCCTGGATTTGTTGTTTTGTCGGAATTCCATTAATTTTATTCCATGGCCTCTTTAATGTTACGGTTTTTATCAAATTCCACGATTGGCTATAATGTAACAACAGTCCTTTAAATCAGTTTTCTTATGGTATGCTACTGTACCTTCTTCATCTTTATCTGTTAACAGCAGCTTACATAAAAGTTGCCTTTTGTAATGTCGTTTCATACACTCTATTACGCCTTGATCCATCGGTTGCAACAAACTCGTTACATTTGCCGGCAGGAAGAGCACTTTAAAACGTCTGTTTCTTCTTTCCAACAGGTCCACTGAAGGATGGGTTGGTGCGTTATCAATAAGAAGCAACACATTTCCCTTGTTTTCCACGTCCTTTTGATATTTTTTTACCTCCGGAATAAATGTTTCCTCGAACCACTCTGAGAACAACGCTGCTATCATCCACGCTTTCGGTTGACTTTGATATATGATCGGGAGCTTTCTAACGTTTTTGAAAGCCCTAGGATTTTTCGATTTTCCTATTAAAATCAATGGGAGTCGATGACTGCCCGTTGAATTGCCACAAGTAAGCGCTGTCACACGTTCTTTACTAATTTTGTGACCAGGAGCACTAGCATCTCTCTTTAGAGCCAAAGTTTTACGGGGCAATGCTTTCGAATCGGCATTGTACACGAATTCAGGATCGTAGTTTTTAGTTATGATTTTAAATTCAACAATGAACTTATCAGCTGCATTGTTATCTGCAGAAAGTTTTTCTCCACTCAAATCTAACCCGAATACTATGCCTAGCCTTAAAATTACGTAGCCAACCATTACTAGCTTTAAATTCGGATAAACCACCCATCTTTTCAGCAAACATTTTTGCTTTTCCACAAACACAGGGGCCAGAGAGGGGTTTGCAAGTGACCGTTGCTGCAAAAACCATTTAAAAACTGCATCTTCTAGGTGTTTATTTTCAGCCGTTCTCATCACTTTTCTGGACGACATTCCATCTTCACTTTCCAAATTAGAAACAAAGTTCAAAATCTAAGAACTATTTCTTTTTATATCAGAAATTGTGGCTGCACCTACGTTATAAGTTTCGGATAATTATTTGCCAGACACTCCTTTTTTTAATTGTTCAATTATTTTCACTTTGTCCGTCATCGACCGTACGACACAAATCCTTTTAGAAGACATTTTATATACACACTACGCAAACACAAAATGTAAACAACTTGGCAAAATACTGTGCTGTATAAACAGAACGCACGACATACACCACACGATAGACAGCAAGACATTGGTTAACTGTAAATGTGAGAGAGGTGAGTGACCTGGTGGGGGATGGGTGTGTCCTTGACATTCTACTTTAAGAACGTGAACAGTAGGCAACGAAACATTGTAGTGATCAGTACGTAAACTAGAATGCATGACTAATGCAGACTTATATGAATTTCATTTACTTACGATGTTTTTTGTTAGTACGGCAACTGCAGTTTGAATAAACTTTTTTTTTAAAAATTGCATTTGTTTTAATTTCCTAATATCGATTCGGATAATTGTCGATTCGGATAACTGGAGTTCTACTGTATTAAATTAACTCCATTTCGTGAGTTAATTTATTTAATGCTTAATTTACTCTAGCCCTCTCTATTTACGGTTAGGTTACCGAATACACTTTAATTGTTTCACTTCTTGAAGATACGTCTGTACTTGGTGATGGTCAAATTAAAAGTGAGGCTTTCTCCCAAAGGCGTGTCTGTTTCTGGCATCCCAGAAACAGAAAGCTTAACATTTTTTCTGTATCAACAATCACTATTTATAATTTCACACATTTAACTATTATTATGGTACGTGATTTACTAAATATGTTTAATCTCAATTAATTTTACATAGTTATAGTCCTTTTACTTTTAATTTTCACATATTGAGTGATTTATCAGTTCGTTATAATACAAAATTTGTTCATAAACTCTAGGTAAACTTGATTAGTTATTCACAAATAGGTTATATTTGTTCTATGACCTTCTATCAAAATACAGTTTGTAACTAAACTAATTCCGAATTATTTAAAAAAATTTCTTCTTAATTTCAACTTACTAATTAGTTTTATAAATAACTAGCAGATACCCGCGGTTTTGCACGCAAATATTTGTATATGATTGTTGTGGTAACTGTCGAGTTGGTAAATTGCTAATGGTACATCCATATTAATAATATTCGTATATTGTAAGTTATGAATATCCAAAAAGTGCGAAGCAATAGATCCATTATTCATGTTTCCTCTATACGTAAAATCAAAATTTGATATTTTATTAGATATTTACAAACATGCAGTAACACGATTAGATGAAATGTTAATCATATAGAATAATACAAATAGTGTATACATAAGTATATTGATATCAGTTAGTCGAAATCTTACGTGCTAAGTTAGTCTTAAACTTTTTGGTAGAATCCTTATATACGTAAATGTATCACAGTCCAGTATACTTAGCTTTTATATACATTTTTACACCAGTGCCTCGTTATAAACTACGTTTTTTGTTCTGCCATTATCAGAGCAAATAAAGAGCTCCCTGCTTCTGCTTACTTGAGAACATGCCACATACAGTTGTCCATGAGAAAAGCAAGCAGCTCTTAAATCCACACCAGCTGTACGTAAAGTTTGCCCTTGTGATGTATTGATAGTCATTGCAAAGCATAAATTAACCGGAAACTGAAGTCTTTTAAATTGAAATGGAAAGTTATTGGGTATGATTGGAATTCTTGGGATAAATACTGTTTCTCCTTTGCCGCAGCCTGTTAAGATAGTCGCTTCGATGATATGTTTTTTTAGCGACCTAACTTTTAATCGTGTTCCATTGCATAACTGTGGTGGCTTCAGATTTCTCATGACAATAAATAAAGGAGAATTAATATAACCACAAGAATAAAATCAGCAATTACCCATTTAAAAAGTCAGAAATGGGGATTATATATCAAACTATAAGAACCTTTGTACTATAAAACACTGTAACCATTGAAAACAATACTAAGTGTAATCATAAAAGTGCAGTGTACAAAGTGAAACATAGTATGTTATGTGGAAGTGTCAGACATTTAAAAAGGGCATCTCACAAATTTGTGATGAAGATGCAAGAAGCAGTATTATAGTAACAGACTGTAATACTAATGACAAGTTGTAGTTTTGTATTGTGTAGGCCACAAAGGCAATATAACTAGAATTAATATTTTGTTTACTGTAATTATTTTTGTTTAGGTTTAAAAGAATCCAGGGTTATATTAAACTAATAATGGCCAATTAATACTATTAGGGAGATGGAATGGAAAATAAAGTAGTATAGAGTAAGAATACATTGACCAAAGTATAAGTCATAAATAAACTAAGATAAAAAATCATTAAACTATAAAATACCAGTAGCCAAGCTTAAATAAATTCATGAAGAAAAATCTTATATAAATTAAATTTAATTATAACTAAGTTTTGTAAAGGAGAATTTTTTTTAAAAGAAGAAATGAAATAATAATATTATATACTAGCCTATTTACCTAAAACGGTACCTAGGTTAGCCAATAAAAAACCGTCAACTTCTTGGTTACTATGAGTAACTAGCTAACAAGAAATAGATTGATTGTTAAATGGTATTCAATGTGAGATGATGAAAAAATGTAATGTCCAATAAAATTTTATAAATTTAATAAAGAGTATTCGGAATAAACCACTCCAAAATTAAGAAAACGAGTCAGCACTATACACTACATCAGAGACGTCCTTTGAACTACAATAATTCACACCAGAAAATCGATGAAAACCAATAAATCCAGCTAACCACATCTCAATCAAGACGTCAGCATTGAACATCATTGGGTGAGATCGCTTCCTTTTAATAATTAACTAAATTATACCTCAACTATAAATATAGAACATTAGAAACAGCACCATCTCTTTAAATTCAGAAGAAAACAAGGTGAACATAATAAACTTTATTTAATTAACCAAAAAACAGTAAAATGTGGATTCGCTAGTAACGTTCCAGCCGCCATTATTCTTTGTGTTCGTTTTTCAGTGAAGAAACGTAGTCTGCACTCTGGCGGTTTAAAAACCAACTGGATGAACTAGATTTTAAAAAATAAACAGATAATTAATGTAAAGTTTGATACACACCCATATGCATTTCTGACTTTCTCAAAGTTCAAAGAACCTTAAATAACCCTGGGAAATATAATTAATTAATTTTTTCTTTATCAAAACTTGTAATAAAAAACATTTGTTGTGCGTTATATGTTAGTAAAACTAAGATCGAAATAACGTTGTGATTTGAGAAATAATCGATTGTCAATTGATGTTTTGGAGACCATAGTGTCCAGAAAATAAAAAAATAAATTCAAGGAATGCCTTGCGTTTAAAGAATAAAATGTGTATTATTTCTGGTAGATGGTAGTTTGTTACAGGAAATAAGGAAAAGTCGAGAAGAGTAAGGAAATTAGTCCGATCATCAGAAAATTATTAAGTACTACAAAGATAACTTAACCTTAAATGGGTTCGTAAAAAGAGAAAACAGCTGATGCCACGGGCGGAAAAAAATTTAAAATACTCGATTGTATACAAAGAGAGTAATTCTCTTTGGCTCTCTTTCACTCTCTCTCCTACCTATTTTGAAACAACGGCATTGATTTAAAACAAACAAAATTAAGAAAAATCGTTCAATATTCTTTCATAATCACACACACTCGATTTAAAAAGTAAATAACACAAACAGATAACAAACTTTGTAACCGAGATAGACGCGAAAGAGCGAATAAGAAGAGGGAGACGTTACAACATATATATTTCATGGATTTTTACACTACTACACAATTCAACATTGATGTGAGCACCAAAAGCTTGTGAAAGCACCGGTGAGTATGGAACTACCCATCTATAGTCAACTATCAAAATCTCATCTCTCAAACGGATTTCACACTGAAAACCTCCATCTTCAGGACTTAGTCGGCGATAATTAGGGTAGCTGTCATCATTTTTCGTCGCTTCTTGTGTAAACGATTTAGGATATCGTTTAGTACACTGACCCTCCTTCATATATGATGACTGTGCATTAATTGTTCCATATGGCCCATGAATCATATGTGTTTTATCTATATCATAAAGCTCTGGATCTTTATCAGGTTCCGGCAGCTCTGCACTAATCACAGAATCTATCTGATTTGGTCGTATTTTTTCTTCTAACCAGAGCAAAGTATGCGCATGCGGCAAACCTCGTTTTTGCCACTATATGCTGTACATGTAGCAGACAACTGAGCCAAAAATTTTACCTTTCACTAAGAACTCCATTAATTTCTTCAATTTCAGATGAAATACGCATGCTACCAAGTCGTGTTGATCTTGAGCTGAAAAGCCTTGATGCAACTCCTGGACGATCTCTCTCCACTTCAGATTTGTAATGAACATAATAAATAAATCAGGCCGTGAGTATTTGCGTACGTAGCAAAAAGCATCTTGCGTTCGCTCATGCATATATCGTGGACCTCCTGTGAAACTTGAGGGTGGAATGACCAAGCGGCCTAAATTATCCAAACTTTCATTATTTCATAATGCATCTTGCTAATGTATGTAATTCTCAGCTCTTAACTGAGTTTGATGAGTACGGATGTATATAAGCCTTTCCGTCTCTATCTTAGCATACATATCAACAATATATTGATTCAGAAGCTGTTTGTAATAAATTAAATGATTGTACTTATCTTTTGTCATCATGAGTCTGTACGAATAAAATTGTAGAGCTGAAACATTCTTAGTGTAACAGTACATACTGGCCCAATACCATAATTGTGGGTTATGTAGGTGTTTTCAATGTTTTATTATGTATTTTAAGCATACAGAATGGTTAGGTACATTGTCCCTTTGGAAAAAGGAACAACACAATTTCGGCCAGAGTAAGACACCAAAGTCGCCGATGGACGTGCTAAACTCAAAATCTACCATGGCGGTGTTTGTGACGAAAAGACTACAATACGAATTCCGATTGGACAATAACACTGATCCGTCATAACAAAAGCAATGACGCACTGACGACAACGCATGTAACCAGTCTTAGTCCTGTGTGAAAAAAGAGTGGTGACGTAAAAATGTACGCACACAAACGCAATTTTACACTTGCCTCCGTCTCAATCCAACGTAGTTCTTCAAGGGTGCAGCAGCGATGTATCGCTGTCTGTTCTCATTTACTATAAAAATTTAAAATCAATCAAAGCTAACTTTCAAATGTGATGGTGGAGCGTTAGTGCTCGATTGTATTAACATTTAAATCTAAAAAACATGTAGAATCAGTGATAACTAGGTAATTAAAACCAAATAGACTTGAGACGAACACCAGCCATGCAGGGAACATCCAACCAACAGCAGCGAGGGATCTACGCCTATCTCCGTTAAGAGAAGTCAACCTTTTGTCATTTTCTATTTTAATCTAATGAGCTCATTAATTGAAAACAACTAATTAAAATCATGTACCCATAATTAGATGAGTGTATGTGAGAGTGTGAGAGTGAGCGCATGGCCATGAGTATATATGTATATGCCAAGGGCATTGGTTTGTGAATATAGCAAATAAATTAATATAATTCTAATTAATAAGTAATTAGAACTGCAGTACAAATATAACATTTTAACGATTTTGATTAGAGACCACCAGAAATATTAATATTGACAGGGCTGACTAAATAGCCACCATTTTCTTTTGTTGCAACTTTGTGCGACGCCATAGTAAGCACATGGTTATATACTGAATCTATTTGTTAATTAAAAAGTTTGATAGTAAATCTATGACGCCCTCACTGGGACATGATTAATTATAATAATAATTATTAATAATAATTAATAACAATTATGGGTAAGACAACATTATTTATATATTTAAAGATTATTGACGAATTGCGTCATAAGTATAAATATAAATATATAAATTTATATTTATAATTTATATCACAAATGGCCCCGAACAGTTGACTTTATATAAAATTATTTTATATAAATAAGCCAGAGTCAGAGACATAGAGGGTGACGAGATGACATCCGGAACATAACAAGAGAGGTTATGGAGGTTATGTTAACAACCAGAGTAAATAGTAATTGTGTAATTTTGTTACAAGTAGAGTGAAATAGTAATTCCAACATTTAAAATAAAAATGGCAGATAATAATAGTAGCATAGAAATAGAAAAGTCAGAGACAGAATCTATTTTACTGGAAAGACACATTAGCTCAACACCTAAAGTAGTCGAAAATAAAATATCATTAGAAGACCTGTTCGCATTGATTAAAACACAAAATAGTGTGTTAAAAGAGATTGACGAGAAGTTTGATAGCCTCGAAAATGAATTGAAAAAACAAAATAATGTACGAGACGTAAAATTGAACCAATTAGACGAGAAACTAAAAAAAGTTGAAAATGAAATACAGAGACAAAATTGTAGTATTGACAAAGTAGACAAGTTAGAGATAGAAAAAAACAAGGTGAGTATTGGTGATCATTACGATAATAGAAGTAAAAATATAGGGTTAGAAAATAATTGTGTGAGTATTGAGAGTGGTGATAAAAGTATAATGGGAGTAGAATTTGATAATGAAGTGATAAAAAGTGTTGATGAATTAGAGAGAAAGTATAGAGAAAAGTTACAGATAAAGGGGTTGCAGGGGGTAAATTTTTCCTATAATGTTGTAGTAGGGGGTGAAGAAAAGGCTTCACGAGTGTATTGGGTAGATAAATGGTCTACCGATAATTGTTTTTGGAATTGTTGTACTGTTCCTGTAGAAATCAGGAGAGGTTTTAATGTAGTAGTACCCTCTGAATGGAGTGAGAGATATTTAGAGAAAGAGTTGTGTGTAGATGGTGAGATGCAAGTATTTAAGTTAGATAGAGGTTATAAAGAGTTGATAGAGAGAGTAGGATGGAAGAAAACAAACTATATGAAATACTTACCTTGTAATGAAGCTGATATAGCAGTAGTAGGAGATGATAATGAAAATAATGACTTAGTAACTTATCTGATTGTGACGAATTATACTGGAGGTGACAGGACAATGACCAATCATGACAGATTAAATGAGTTTGTGGAAAATAATGAAAATTTGAATGGTATATGCATTTATGATGTTAATATAAGAGATTCAATAATAAGCAATGTATATAGATATAAGATAAGACTATTGTTCGACGATATGGGGTAATTGTTTATTGTGTTATGAACATTTAATTGTGTGGACAGTGTTTTTTAAAAATGGACTGATTCGGACTGATTATGGCAAATGATTTAGTGATTATGTGAATTGTATATTTTTGTGTATTGATGTCTATGTATTTGTGTATTTTTACTGTTGTGTACTTTATGTATTTTTTTATGTAAGCATGTATTGTACGATTTTAAATAATTGGAGGAAGTTAATAATGATTTTAAAGGATATTATGAGAATTCAGATTCTAATGGTTAGTAGATGATTATGTATTTGGGTATTGAGAGGTATTATTGTTAGTTGGTAAGTGATGAATTTCTAATGGTATATTAATGTTGAAATGTTATAAAGAGTTTGGGGATAGTGATAAATAAGGGCATGGGAGTTAGTTAGATAGAGTTATTGGGAGTTAGGAAAAATAAAGTGCTGAGATGTTGATAGCATATAAAGAGGTGTTAGATATTTTAGGGACACAGTGGTTAGTAATTATATGTAGAGGTGAGTAATGTGCATGGTAATTTTATAGTTGTTGATGGTGATATTTTGTAATAAGGGTATTGGTGTAGGAGTCCAACGAGAGATGTTGAGACAGGAAGGGATCGTTGTGTGCCGGAAAGGGTTATCTGAAAGGGTCAGAAACCGATAAGGGAATGAGTTGGTTAGAGGGAATACACACATACTAGTACAAAAAGGCGCGGTGCCAGAGGTTTTAAATGGGATTTATGAAGGGGGTTATTAAGAGATATTGGTGTCAAAATATATTAATGGTTAGAAGCGGCAAGTGTAGAAAGAAAAGAAAAAAGGGGTAGTAAGGTTAGGTTGACAGATGCCAAAATAAGACAGAGAAAAATGAGTAATAGAGAGTCACCCAAACGAGTAAGGATAGAAGGGTTAGAAAAGGGAAATTCATGATAGGAAGGTAATTGTAACAGAAGGTAAGGATAAATTTGAAATTGTTGTATAGAATCTGATGAATGTCAAATAATTAAAAGTTAATAGAGAATTGTTGAAGTAGTAATGTGATAAAGTTTGGTACAAATCATGTAAATTTAAATTGTTTAATGTAAGGTAAATGTAACAATGTTAATATGTAATGTACAATGTTTTATGATGTTTTATTATGTTGGGGGGCAATAGAGTGTGTGGTTAGGAGGTCAATACAGGGGTAATGACGATAACAAGTTTTAAGATATAGTAGATTTTAAAGTTGGAAGTTTAAAGTTAAAAATGAAGTTAAATAAAATATTCTAGTAAGCTGCCATTTACAAAATAGATAAATGATTATAAGTTGAGCAACAAAGTTTAAAGAAAAAGTGTCTGTCATGATAGTTGTAAGCTGAATTTATAGAAATAATTAGGTGAAGGTATTTTGGGGTAGGATAAAGAATTGTTGATATATTGTGTTATATTTAGTTACATATATATGTTGTTTATTTTCTTACAAGGAAGTATTCGAATTTGGTGGTGGTAAAAAAAAAAAAAAAAATCAATGTATTTTAAGTCTTGTTGTGGTTAAGTGACACTTTTGAATTAGAAACAAACCAATGCCCCAAACACAAACCAATGCATCTAAAGGGGAGCATATCAGTTGTAGATGCGTAAGTGTATCAGACCACTATTTTAAATTTTTGTATGCAATGTTTCAGAGTTTTGTGGTGTTGTGACCGCAGTCCTGGGCTGGCTGGAGCGTCAGAACAGGAGTGTAGAGTGCCTCATGGCCTTATGGTGTAGGGATCTCTCAGGAGAAGTCCAGTAAGGTCAGAGGGTGCGACCAACATCATGGGACCAAGGGTAAGTGATGATAAAATTTTTTCGTAACGTTATAGGGGGTTGTGGTGACGTATCTAGACTGATCCTTTTAGGAAAGTGTGAATGAGTCAAGGAAATTTTTTGGGTTTCGACACAAAAATTTTCCTTGAGGGGGTTTGTAACAGTACATACTGGCCCAATACCATAATTGTGGGTTATGTAGGTGTTTTCAATGTTTTATTATGTATTTTAAGCATACAGAATGGTTAGGTACATTGTCCCTTTGGAAAAAGGAACAACACAATTTCGGCCAGAGTAAGACACCAAAGTCGCCGATGGACGTGCTAAACTCAAAATCTACCATGGCGGTGTTTGTGACGAAAAGACTACAATACGAATTCCGATTGGACAATAACACTGATCCGTCATAACAAAAGCAATGACGCACTGACGACAACGCATGTAACCAGTCTTAGTCCTGTGTGAAAAAAGAGTGGTGACGTAAAAATGTACGCACACAAACGCAATTTTACACTTGCCTCCGTCTCAATCCAACGTAGTTCTTCAAGGGTGCAGCAGCGATGTATCGCTGTCTGTTCTCATTTACTATAAAAATTTAAAATCAATCAAAGCTAACTTTCAAATGTGATGGTGGAGCGTTAGTGCTCGATTGTATTAACATTTAAATCTAAAAAACATGTAGAATCAGTGATAACTAGGTAATTAAAACCAAATAGACTTGAGACGAACACCAGCCATGCAGGGAACATCCAACCAACAGCAGCGAGGGATCTACGCCTATCTCCGTTAAGAGAAGTCAACCTTTTGTCATTTTCTATTTTAATCTAATGAGCTCATTAATTGAAAACAACTAATTAAAATCATGTACCCATAATTAGATGAGTGTATGTGAGAGTGTGAGAGTGAGCGCATGGCCATGAGTATATATGTATATGCCAAGGGCATTGGTTTGTGAATATAGCAAATATGAATTAATAAGTAATTAGAACTGCAGTACAAATATAACATTTTAACGATTTTGATTAGAGACCACCAGAAATATTAATATTGACAGGGCTGACTAAATAGCCACCATTTTCTTTTGTTGCAACTTTGTGCGACGCCATTTTAAGCACATGGTTTCTATAATGTATTTATGTTGAAGATTAAAATTTGATAGTACTTTCACTCGAAACAGTGTTATCATTTGTGTCACCTTCTTTGACTCAAGAATCTCGCTGTAACGAATCCCTGGCACCCTTAGGTATAAAAGCATATTGCATAAGAAGAGTATGAGCCCGGCAATAATTAAAGTTGGTAAGTACACACGTGCCATATTATGGTACTATTTATTCGTATAAATAAAAATAGATTATAATGCAAAGTGAGTAATATCACAAATGCCGACCTCACAGTGAATTTATTATTAATATCACAAATGCCGCCCTCACAGTGACTTTATGAGTAATATCAAATTAGTAGTTTGTAACCCAGTCTGAGGATCGACTAATTTTAATGTAAAATGATAACCATCTTCTCCTCTGCAAAACATTAAAGGGTACTGTAAAGCATCATAAGCTCGATGTGTTTCTGCAATTCGATGTAGCGTATGATCCCTCGCACGGATTATTATATCGCGTTTATTGCATTCCTGTTTAACTAAAACTACTGCCACCTCATTAGTTGTCGGTGCAGTGTAGTGACCCCTGTGCTCTTCATTATTTTCTGTTCGATCAGCATAAATCACAATATTTTACTGATTATTATTCGCAGATGTTACAAATTCAAACGCACTTTTCAGTTCACTAACATATGGGTTGATTGCGTGAAGTAAATTTTGAAGTTCTGTTACTAATGTCTTATCCAAGTTATGAATATGATTCATTCTTGTTTCAGCTTGCTGTAAATAATCAGCTATGAAATACACCTGTAGAAATTTTGGTACTTCGCTTTTTGTGGGGAGTAATGATCCCATGAGGTGATATACTTCCCCTTAAATTTTGAAAGTAGGCAAGAAGCTTCCTTCGACTATTTCATTGGTTCCGAATGATGTAAATTGAAAAGCTAAATTGTACGATCTTAGTGCATTCAAAAATTTTTTCGATAAAAGCTGTTCTCCATTTAATAATGATTTTAACAGTTCTGGAGGAGGAAGTGTGGGATCTAATCGGACTTTTCCTGCAGAGCAACAAAATCCATGTGATTCATTTTTTAGCTTTAAAGCTTTCCAATGTGGGCAAACCATACTCGGTAACCTGATATCTGTTTCATTTGCGTAGTTAATAACTGGATTATAATTGAAACCACTATTTAATTTTACATTCCATCGTAAAGTAGGACCTCGTGATCTGAGAGTCGCTTGCCTGCGTCTTTGTGCCGCTAATCTATTTTCACGATACGTAGGACTTTCAACCCGTGAGACTTCTTCTAATCCAGATCTTTCTGAAGAGTTTCCAGGAGCTGATTGCATTTCGACTCCGTTGACGTCATTTTCAGATGCTCTAAGATGCCTCATTCTTTTCGCAGCAGGAGTAGATCGTCTTAAACATGATCGTCTTTTTGGCATTGCAAAGCTAAAAGAAGTGGAAATGTATTTATTTTATCTATACTAATAAATCTCTAGGGGGCAATTAATAATTTATACAATACATATTGCACATATTACTTACCGATGACAAAATTAACGAAAAAAGGCACTGATACTACAGCACTGACACTCATCGCATGACTGAGGTGAAGTAAGTTAAGTATAATTCTCGAGAATTAATTATTCCTACTGCACATAGGCCTACTGAATATTCAAATGTCGAAGAGTATGGTTTGTCAGAATATACGTGTACTATATAATCAACTAAATGACCCGGCAGACTTTGTCCTGCCTCTAAATTTTTTTTTTCATTTTGCTAAGGCCAAAAAAAATGATGTAGATATTTATTTTTTAATTTAATAATAATTAGTAGAAGTATAACTGTCATCAGATGTTATCTAAATTGGCAGTTATTGATGAATGTTTGGCTTCCCGAAGTAAAGAGCCGATTTGGTGATACACTTGTCCTTGAATTTTGAATGTGGTATCGAAGTGACGACCATCGTTATTTCTAACGATTTTCTTGGCGCCAAATGATGTCATTTGGAAGCAAGAATTGAATTTTCGTATTTTTCGTAGAAACAGTTTGGAATCGGCAGTATCACCTATTAGTAATGAATTTAATGATTCAGGCGGTGGATGCAATTCTGGTAAAACAACTTTTCCGGCAGCGCAACACATTCCAGGAGTTTCATTTTTAAATTTTAATGCATGACAAAATTGACATACTTTAATCATATCTCCAATAATTATTTTTGAATGTGATGAGTACTCAATTTCTGGATCATATTCAAATGCAAGGCGGTTAAATGGTGCTGCTATTAATGCCCGTCATACTTGAATTTGTTGTCGTTCTGCTAATAGATGAAGGCCTCTGTTTTCATTAGTTAAATGTTGATGTGCCTGTCTGTGTCGTAATCTGTCTGCTTCTAAACGTTGACTGCGCTGCTCTCCACTTTCTTGTGCAAGTGAACGTACATTTAAATTCCTAATATTTTCATTCTCCTGCGAGTGTTGTTCCTCCGTTCTTCTTTGTTGTCGCGCCTGCTCGTTTTGAGCATGTTGTGATTTTCGACCGATGTTTGCCCGCCCTCTTCTTGGCATTTTTCTATCACAAATTTCACAAATGTATATATAAAAATAAAACGTTTTAATTGTAACAATTTTATAAATACATCACGTAGCATTGTGGTTATATTGAATTTCCTTTAATTGATTTGTTGTTTGCAGCACATTCCTAAACAAAATCTAAATAGAACCTACCATTGAGTTTATATTGAATTGCCGGTAATTGATTTGTTTTTTGTAGCACATTCCTAAACAAAATGTAAATAGAGTATTATATTCACCACTAAACAAAATGTAAATACAGTATTATATTTACCACTGTGTTTTTCACCCCACCTCCCAACGTGGACCAAAACACCTATCCTATGTTGCTTCTCCCGTTGCATAAAATATTTCTGGCAAGTTGGTTGAAATCGGTCCTGCCGTTTTTCATATTTTCCATTTTTGACAACCCTCCCTCAAACCGCCCATTTATTAAGCCTAAGGGCCCAAAAATTTTCAATAGTGCATACATGCATGTAAAATTGTTACTTCCATCGAAATTCCCTTTAATTCGATACCCCATATGCTGTATTTTCATTTTTTCCAATTTTTACCCCCCCTTGGCCAAACTGACACCCCCAACCGCCCAAAAATTTTCAATAGTGCATACATGCTTGTAAAATTGTTACTTGCATGGAAATTGCCTTTAATTTTACACCCCATATGCGGTATTTTCATTTTTTCCTATTTTTACCCCCCCCCCTTGGGCCAACCTCACACTCGGCACATGTAAACCTTACTCTGAACCTAACGAACATATGGTGCGAATATGAGCTCTATCAGATAAGTGGTTCAAAAGTTTTAAGAACATTTACAGACGTACACTGAATTTTTATATATAAAGAAGATGTCACAATATAATCAAACAATGAATTATTGTATTGTTTATATGAATTCCATGTGCTGATAAGAATTCCATATCCATACTAAAAGGTAAATATTCAAATGGACTAACTGATATCAATATACTTATGTATACACTATTTGTATTATTCTATACGAATAAACATTTCATCTAATTGTGTTACTGCATGTTTGTAAATATCTACTAAATTATCAAATTTTGATTTTACGTATCGAGGAAACATGAATGATGGATCTATTGCTTCTCACTTTTTGGATATTCATAACTTACAATATAAGAATATTATTAATACAGACGTACCATTAGCAATTTACCAATTCGACAGTTACCACAACAATCATATACAAATATTCACAATCAAAGCCGCGGGTACCTGCTAGTAATATAATAAGACAGCTTAGAATCTGATGTAAAGTCTACCTAATTGACTAGTAAGCAATTTTAAGATTGGGTGGAATCTTATGCAATTGGGTGGTGTGGGTAATGCAGCTCACTGTCGGACTAACTTCAGGGCGTGTCGAGAAGGTGAGTAGAAGGGAGAGAAGTGAAGGGCATTAGTTGGACTTAAAAAAATGAGTTTTTTTGTAATGACTTCGGTTCTTTTTAACCTATCATTATCAAATAAAGTGGAAAACCTTCCGTTGGGTACCTGCTGTGAGCATGCAAAGTTTCATTGAAATCGGTTCAGTAGATTCTTAGATTACCGTGAACAAACGTAGACCCCCTAGAGATTTATTAGTATAGATTACAATGATTTTGGGGTTTTAACTAGTTTTTTACACATCAAATGTCTATACCCAGCCAAAGCTTGGTCCTAGGCCTTTCACATAGATTCAAGATGGTTGACAATATTATTCAACAAATTATAAATTTCACTAAGATTTAGGCTTTAGTATGTAGTGGTGCATTTTACAGCAGTACAATATGTAAATATGAGAGTTAACACTTTCTGGTCTAAGCCCGAGTATATGTCAAACAGTACACATTTGCTTAGTGGACGCAGCCCAATAATACCTCGGGCCATGTATCACTTGCTTTACTATCACGTTACAGCTACGTATCGGGTTAGTTGTCACAAATGCTTTTGTGTCGATATATGATTGTGTACAGTGCACTCTGGTTTCAATTTTCATAGCTGATACAATTTTGTTTAGCATGGTTTCTAACCTATTTCATTGTATGTTTGTCGTTAGTGTGTGTTCATTGTTATTTTTCTAAATAAAGTGAGCAAAGTATTAAACGAAATTAACGTTAAGCCTTTATGTTTGCCAGAATGTTTCCCATTGTACCACAGAGTTGCCAGTTACCTCTAGAACCAGGCCGTTCCAGTTCTTTTATTTTAAAAAATTGACATTTTGAAAGAACATTCAAAATGTTCCAGGAACATTTCATTGTTCCAGGAACATTGGCAAAGTCGGCCAGACTGTAAGGGCTATACATGAAACTATACCCTCAGACTGGAAAGTGTTAAACAATTATAATATCGGTATGGAGAACCATACATGACTTCCATGTTCTAAGATTTATATTTAAAATCATTTTCGAAATGAAATATTACTATAGAAACTACTTCTTTCTACTTACTGCTTCAGCCTTAACCACAGTACTGTGGTCACTAACGTATACCACCTCACGTTATCGCACTCGATTTTCACTGATGATGGAAGTCGATGGCATTGCCGAAACGTCTGGTTTTGTAGAAAACATTGGACTACGGCCAAACATCCCGGGAAGGAATTTTAACAAAAACTACTTCTTTGTTGCCGATAACGTTGTACAATATATATAAAAAATTGCATAAAATTAATGGCTTGTATAAGTTAATGTTTGATCTCCATTAAGTAGTGCTCAAGTTTCCAAAGTTTTAATATTATGATGTCCGTAATTAAAACATCAGAGCAGGTTTAGTGTGTATGAGGGTACACCATGAACAAAAATGTTCAACATTTCCTATTGAGCGTTGCTTAGAGTAAAGCTGCGAATCTACAGTGTATGTTTCACAGAACAAACACGCGAAAAAGAAGGAGCGCTCCGAAGTCACTCATGGACCCTCAGCATCTTGCAGAGGGTTCATTCCCTAAAGACGAAAAGTCTGTCTATGAATCGTTCCTCTGTAAACACGTGCAGTTACACTGCCCAGCGATCCACAGGAAGCAAATCACTATCCACGCTGGACCCTTTTATGGCTTGCACGCGTTATGTTGGTATGGGTTTTGGCACTTACCATTTAAAAAGCATGAAAATGTAAGAAAATAAACATGAGTGAGGTCAGAAATAACGCGAATTGTGTGTGTGTGTGTGTGTGTGTGTGTGTGTGTGTGTGTGTGTGTGTGTGTGTGTGTGTGTGTGTGTGTGTGTGTGTGTGTGTCTTCCCTGCCTTTTTATTACGGTAGTCATAATAATAAAATGGAAACGTAAACATTACATAACTGATATATGCTTGCCTGCCATGAACGATATATTATTTTATACATGTATATTAACTCATACATAATTTACATTAAAATGAAAAAATTATAATTTTATTGCCTGGCAACAAAATTATTTTATTTTTAACAATTACCATTGTTTCAAAAAGTTTAAATGAATTTTCAAGTACTTTACTGTTGTTAAAACGTAAAAGGTTGCAAGTAAACTACCCCTTCCCCTTAACTGATCTTCACCAAAATCTAAAGTCCTTGAGACCTCTACAATTCAGATCGTATGCAAAAAATTATTTGATTCTGTTTGAATTTGCGGCTGTTATCGTTTGCCATAGAAAATTACCCTTGATAATAAAATGTTGCAGGTAAACTACCCCTTCCCCTTGAACGATCTTCACCAAAAACAATAAGTCTTGAGTACTCTACAAATCAGGACTGTGTGCAAAAAATTATTTGATTCTATTTGAATTTGCGGCTGTTATCGTTTGCCATAGAAAATACCCTTGCTAAAAAAACGTTGCAGGTAAACTACCCCTTTCCCTTAACCGATCTTCACCAAAAACGATAGGTCGTGAGAACGCTACAATTCAGGGCTGTATGCAAATAATCTTTTGATTCTGTTTGAATTTGCAGCTGTTATCGTTTGCCATAGAAAATACCCTTGTTAAAACATAAAACGTTGCAGGTAAACTACCCCTTTCCCGTAACCGATCTTTACCAAAATCAATAGGTCTTGAGAACGCTACAATTCAGGGTTGCATGCGAAACATTATTTAATTCTGTTTGAATTTGCGGCTGTTATCGTTTGCCATAGGAAATACCCTTGTTAAAAAAATGTTGCAGGTAAACTACCCCTTTCCCTTAACCGATCTGCACCAAAAACAATAGGTCTTGAGAACTCTACAATTTAGACCCGTATGCAAATAATCTTTTGATTCTGTTTGAATTTGCGGCTGTTATCGTTTGCCATAGAAAAATATCGGTATGGAGAACCATACATGACTTCCATATTCTAAGATTTATATTTAAATCTTAATATCGCCTGCCAAGCGCGATATATTTTCTCTTATACATGATGTACATTAAAATGAAAAAATTTTAATTTTATTGCTTGGCAACAAAATTATTTTATTTTTAACAATTACCATTGTTTGAAAAAGTTTAAATAAATTTTCAAGTATTTTACTCTTGTTAAAACGTAAAAGGTTGCAGGTAAACTACCCCTTCCCCTTAACCGATCTTCACCAAAATCGAAAGTCCTTGAGACCTCTACAATTCATGGATGTATGCAAAAAATTATTTGATTCTGTTGAATTTGCGGCAGTTATCGTTTGCCATAGAAAATACGCTTGATAAAAAAACGTTGCAGGTAAACTACCCCTTCCCCTTAACCGATCTTCACCAAAAACAATAGGTCTTGAGTACTCTACAAATCAGGGCTGTATGTAAAACATTATTTGATTCTGTTTGAATTTGCGGCTGTTATCGTTTGCCATAGAAAATACCCTTGTTAAAAAAACGTTGCAGGTAAACTACCCCTTTCCCTCAACCGATCTTCACCAAAAACAATAGGTCTTGAGAACTCTACAATTTAGGGCTGTATGCAAATAATCTGTTGATTCTGTTTGAATTTGCGGCTGTTATCGTTTGCCAAAAAAGAAAAAATTCCCTTGATAAAAAAAAACCGTTGCTGGTAAACTACCCCTTTCCCTCAACCGATCTTCACCAAAAACAATAGGTCACGAGTACTCTACAAATCAGGGCTGTATGCAAAAAATTATTTGATTCTGTTTGAATTTGCGGCAGTTATCGTTTGCCATAGAAAAAAAATCTACACACACACACACACACACACACACACACACACACACACACACACACACACACACACACACACACACACACTTTTCGGAAAACGACTTTTTTTCATGTTTTGAGTGTAGTAAAATCAGAATCTGCAATAATCTCGAACACGATTTTTTTTGCCATCACCATACTTATTCCTTAAAGAATATGGAAGTAAAAAGTAAAAAAAATTACCCTTGATAAAAAACCGTTGCAGGTAAACTACCCCTTTCCCTTAACCGATCTTCACCAAAAACGACAGGTCTTGAGAAATCTACAATTTAGGGTTGTATGCAAAATATTATATGATTTTGTGTGAATTTGCGGCTGTTATCGTTTGCCATAAAAAATACCCTTGATAAAACAAAAAACGTGGCAGGTAAACTACCCCTTACCCTTAAACGATCTTTACCAAAAACAATAGGTCTTTAGTACTCAAGAAATCAGGGCTGTATGCAAAAACGTATTTGATTCTGTTTGAATTTGCGGCTCTTATCGTTTGCCATAGAAAATACCCTTAACAACATAAAACGTTGCAGGTAAACTACCCCTTTCCCTTAACCGATCTTCACCAAAAACAAAAGGTCTTGAGAACTCTACAATTTAGGGCAGTATGCAAAACATTATTTGATTATGTTTGAATTTGCGGCTGTTATTGTTTGCCATAGTAAATACCATTTCAGGTAAACTACCCCTTTCCCTCAACCGATCTTCACCAAAAACAATATGTCGCGAGTACTCTACAAATCAGGGCTGTATGCAAAAAATTATTTGATTCTGTTTGAATTTGCGGCTGTTATCGTTTGCCATAGAAAAAAAATCTACAGACACACACACACACACACTCAGACAGACAAACAGAGAGACACACACACAGACACTTTTCGGAAAACGACTTTTTTTCATGTTTTGAGTGTAGTAGAATCAGAATCTGCAATAATCTCAAACACGATTTTTTTTGCCATCACCATACTTCCATTCCTTAAGGAATATGGAAGTAAAATTACCCTTGATAAAAAACCGTTGCAGGTAAACTACCCCTTTCCCTTAACCGATCTTCACCAAAAACGACAGGTCTTGAGAACTCTACAATTTAGGGTTGTATGCAAAATATTATATGATTCTGTTTGAATTTGCGGCTCTTATCGTTTGCCATAGAAAATACCCTTAACAACATAAAACGTTGCAGGTAAACTACCCCTTTCCCTTAACCGATCTTCACCAAAAACAAAAGGTCTTGAGAACTCTACAATTTAGGGCAGTATGCAAAACATTATTTGATTATGTTTGAATTTGCGGCTGTTATCGTTTGCCATAGTAAATACCATTGTTAAAACATAAATCGGTACAGGTAAACTACCCCTTTCCCTTAACCGATCTTTACCAAAATCAACAGATCGTGAGAACTCTACAATTCAGGGCTGTATGCGAAACATTATTTGATTCTGTTTGAATTTGCGGCTGTTATCGTTTGCCAAACAAACAAAATTACCCTTGATAAAAAAAAACCGTTGCAGGTAAACTACCCCTTTCCCTCAACCGATCTTCACCAAAAACAATAGGTCGCGAGTACTCTACAAATCAGGGCTGTATGCAAAAAATTATTTGATTCTGTTTGAATTTGCGGCTGTTATCGTTTGCCATAGAAAAAAAATCTACAGACACACACACACACACAGATAGACAGACAGACAGACACACACACAGACACTTTTCGGAAAACGACTTTTTTTCATGTTTTGAGTGTAGTAGAATCAGAATCTGCAATAATCTCGAACACGATTTTTTTTGCCATCACCATACTTCCATTCCTTAAGGAATATGGAAGTAATACCCTTGATAATAAAACGTTGCAGGTAAACTACCCCTTTCCCTCATCCGATCTTCACCAAAAACAATAGGTCGTGAGTACTCTACAAATTAGGGCTGTATGCAAAAAATTATTTGATTCTGTTTGAATTTGCGGCTGTTATCGTTTGCCATAGAAAAAATCTACAGACAGACACACACAGACACTTTTCGAAAAACGACTTTTTCATGTTTTGAGTGTAGTACAATCAGAATCTGCAATAATCTCGAACACGATTTTTTTTGCCATCACCATACTTCCATTACCTTAAGGAACATGGAAGTAAAATATCGGTATGGAGAACCATACATGACTTCCATGTTCTAAGATTTATATTTAAAATCATTTTTGAAATGAAATATTACTATAGAAACTACTTCTTTCTACTTACTGCTTCAGCCTTAACCACAGTACTGTGGTCACTAACGTATACCACCTCAAGTTATCGCACTCGATTTTCACTGATGATGGAAGTCGATGGCATTGCCGAAACGTCTGGTTTTGTAGAAAACATTGGACTACGGCCAAATATCCTGGGAAGGAATTTTAACAAAAACTACTTCTTTGTTGCCGATAACGTTGTACACATATATATAAAAAATATGCATAAAATTTATGGCTTGTATAAGTTAATGATTGATCTCCATTAAGTAGTGCTCAAGTTTCCAAAGTTTTAATATTATGATGTCCGTAATTAAAACATCAGAGCAGGTTTAGTGTGTGTGAGGGTACACCGTGGACAAAAATTTTCAACATTTCCTATTGAGCGTTGCTTAGAGTAAAGCTGCGAATCTACAGTGTATGTTTCACAGAACAGACACGCGAAAAAGAAGGAGCAGAGGGTTCATTCCCTAAAGACGAAAAGTCTGTCTATGAATCGTTCCTCTGTAAACACGTGCAGTTACACTGCCCAGCGATCCACAGGAATCAAATCGCTATCCACGCTGGACACTTTTTCGGCAAACGAAATATCATACATCATAATTACGGACATCATAATATTAAAACTTTGGAAACTTGAGCACTACTTAATGGAGATCAATCATTAACTTATACAAGCCATAAATTTTATGCATATTTTTTATATATATGTGTACAACGTTATCGGCAACAAAGAAGTAGTTTTTGTTAAAATTCCTTCCCGGGATATTTGGCCGTAGTCCAATGTTTTCTACAAAACCAGACATTTCGGCAATGCCATCGACTTCCATCATCAGTGAAAATCGAGTGCGATAACGTGAGGGTGGTATATGTTAGTGACCACAGTACTGTGGTTAAGGCTGAAGCAGTAAGTAGAAAGAAGTAGTTTCTATGGTAATATTTCATTTCGAAAATGATTTTAAATATAAATCTTAGAATATGGAAGTCATGTATGGTTCTCCATACCGATATTTATCCTATCTTGTGTGTCAGAATAGACTAAATATAAAAACTACACAAATTATTATAGCTCCTAAGTAACACTTGTCATGGAACAATTTTTGTAGTGGCAATTACATTCTTACAGAAGTAAGTACGTTACATTCAGGGCATGTTAAGTGTGTAGTATGTTTATTTAAAATAGAGAATACTGTGAGTTAGTATTTAACAAATTATATATGTAAAGAACAACATAATAACAAAGTCATAGCTAGTGGTTAAGGCACTATACTAAATAGATTAATCAGTAAGAATACATTAACATGTAAATCCCCTCTCGGTCACTTTTTCTGTCATATTTCCGTGGCTTGGATAAATGTGAAAGCTAGCTTGTGTTATTTGAACTTGTTTCTTTTTACTTTACAGTGACCAACTGGATGATTAAATTATGTACATTCAGATCTGTTGATTATTATATAAAATAATTTATTATTGTAATGAGTGCCTTGTATAGAAAATATGTAAAACATTTTGTAGAAAACATCCATTGAGTGAATGTAAAATTGTTACTTATTAATGATGAATCAATTGCGTATGTGAATTGGATTGTAAATACAGTACATGTATTCAAATACATTTTTATTCTGTTTATCTAATCATAGTGCTTTCAGATGGACCAGATCTGACTGAAAGCTTAATAAAAAGCCTGTTATGTGACAAAAATAGTACAGAGTAGTGAGGATGGTATCTTTTGTTGGTAAAGTCAAGCAGGAAGCAATTATGTAATCAAGCAAAGTGCCTGCGAAAAGCAAGTTTTGCCAACTGATCTTGGAGGAGATATAACTAATTGTTAATAACATACGTTTGTCCGCTCAGAAGTCTTTCTTTTCAATCAGAAGTCTGCATTTAAGAATTAATTTGCTTGTATAATTTAGGGTTTCAAAATACCTATAAAGTCTAATACAAAAATAGAAATACAAATAATATGAATATGAATATCACTATAATATTGACGACTCGGAACACAAAGTTTTTTATAAGTAAAAACGTAAAGTTTTACCTTACAGCCTAAACCGGCTTTCACCTATAGAAGGCTTCATCAGAGGCTGTCGTTAGTAGCGCTGCTCGTCTTGTTGTTGGCGACGAGAAAGTGTTTCGAAAGATTGAAGCTGTGTGTGTGTGGTGAGATGTGTTCGAATAATGCGTGCGATTTGAATTGTGTCTGTTCGTTTAGGATGTCGTTTTTATTTGTTTTTGTGTGTTTGTATATTTCTAATTGTTCTAGAGTGTCTAGTTTTCGGCCTTTTGTGTGTACGTGTAGTATGTTCATGTTATTGTCGATGTTTTTATATGTGTGGTTTGCTTCAATGAGGTGGTTTGCGAAGGTAGATTCTGTAGTGGTGTGGAGTGCTTTTGTGTGTTCAATGTATCTCTGTTTGAAGCTACGTCCTGTCTGGCCTATGTAGAATTTACTGCAATTTGAACAATTTAGTTTATATACACCGGGTAGATCGAATTTGTTTTGTGCTTTGGGCATGCGTTTTGATAGTGTGTGTTCTGTTTTGTTAGTAGTTTTGTAAGCGATTCTGTATCCTGCTTTTTTGAATTTGTGGGCAATTTTTTCTGTTTGTTTGTTGATGTATGTTAGTGTTATGAATTTGTTGTTTTCTGTCTTTGTCTGTTGTTTGTTTTGTGTTTTGTGTAGGAGTTTACTGACTATTGTTCTGTCATAACCGTTAGATTCTGCTAGATATTTTATCGTGTTTAGTTCGTTTTTGTAGTCTATTTCATCTAAGGGGATGTTGTTAAGTCTATGTATCATGGTTCTAAAAGCAGCTAGTTTGTGTTGTATTGGGTGATTGGAGGTGTTGTGTATTAGTGTGTCAGTTGTAGTTGGTTTTCTGTATATACTGAATTTGTGCCTGTGTTCTAGTTTTGTGATGGAGAGGTCTAAGAAGTTTATGGTATTGTTGTGTTCGTATTCGGCAGTGAAGGTTATGTTTTTATGTATTTTGTTTATGTGCGTTAGTAACTGTTCACATTGTCTTTTGTTTCCCCTGTATAGTATTAGAATGTCATCAACGTATCTGTGCCAATATAGTATTTTATGTGAGTGTTTGTCATTGTTTGTGAGTATTTTTGTTTTTTCTAAGTGTTGGAGGAAGACTTCAGCTAGAATGCTGGATATGGGGGAGCCCATGGGTAGGCCGTCGTTCTGTGTGTAGTATTTATTGTTATAAGTAAAGTAGTTTTGTTTTGTGATAATGTTCAGAGTTTCTGTTATTTCATTGATAAGTTCGTCTGGTGTTTTGTTCTGTTTGAGTTTGTTTTGTAGGATGGTGATTGTTTCAGAGATGGGGATGTTTGTGTACAGGTTTTTAATGTCAAAGGAGGCTAATGTGGCGTTATGGGGGATGTGTATGTCTTTTATTTTTGTTACTAGGTCAGTGTTGTTTTTTACTGCAATGTTGTTGTCTATTTGTGTGTGTTGTCTAATAATTTTGTCTAGATATTTTGCCAGTTTGTGTGCAGGGGCATTACGGTAGTTGATAATGGGGCGGATCGGAATGTCTTCTTTATGGATTTTGGGAAGCGCTTGGAGTGTAGGTGCTGATGGTCGGATTTGTTTCATGTAGGGCTTTTGTTTATGTGTCATAATGTGTTTGGCTTTGTTGACTATTTGTTTTACTGAGTTTTGGTATCTGTCGGTGGGGTCGTGTTTTAGTTCTGTGATGTTGTTCTGTTCTATGAAGTCTTGTACTTTTTTGTGTAGGTTGTCTGTGGGGATAATTACAGTCGTGTTGCCTTTGTCAGC
Source organism: Magicicada septendecula (assembly GCA_034769895.1). Taxonomy (NCBI): domain Eukaryota; kingdom Metazoa; phylum Arthropoda; class Insecta; order Hemiptera; family Cicadidae; genus Magicicada; species Magicicada septendecula. The sequence continues at coordinate 183,787,509 of CM068371.1, read as the reverse complement.
TTTTACAAATGTGATGTTGTGACACAAACACAAACTAGCTGCTTTTAGAACCATGATACATAGACTTAACAACATCCCCTTAGATGAAATAGACTACAAAGACGAACTAAACACGATAAAATATCTAGCAGAATCTAACGGTTATGACAGAACAATAGTCAGTAAACTCCTACACAAAACACAAAACAAACAACAGACAAAGACAGAAAACAACAAATTCATAACACTAACATACATCAACAAACAAACAGAAAAAATTGCCCACAAATTCAAAAAAGCAGGATACAGAATCGCTTACAAAACTACTAACAAAACAGAACACACACTATCAAAACGCATGCCCAAAGCACAAAACAAATTCGATCTACCCGGTGTATATAAACTAAATTGTTCAAATTGCAGTAAATTCTACATAGGCCAGACAGGACGTAGCTTCAAACAGAGATACATTGAACACACAAAAGCACTCCACACCACTACAGAATCTACCTTCGCAAACCACCTCATTGAAGCAAACCACACATATAAAAACATCGACAATAACATGAACATACTACACGTACACACAAAAGGCCGAAAACTAGACACTCTAGAACAATTAGAAATATACAAACACACAAAAACAAATAAAAACGACATCCTAAACGAACAGACACAATTCAAATCGCACGCATTATTCGAACACATCTCACCACACACACACAGCTTCAATCTTTCGAAACACTTTCTCGTCGCCAACAACAAGACGAGCAGCGCTACTAACGACAGCCTCTGATGAAGCCTTCTATAGGTGAAAGCCGGTTTAGGCTGTAAGGTAAAACTTTACGTTTTTACTTATAAAAAACTTTGTGTTCCGAGTCGTCAATATTATAGTGATATTTAGTTACGTAACGGACACGTCATGGACAACGAAATCCAAGAATATGAATATGCTTACGCATAAGTACGTAATTATGAAATAAGTTTGATGTATGTGTAGGTTAGTTAATTATTTGTATGTTTATTATATTATTGTTAATTTGTGTGTATGTGTGTGTGTGTTTTCACATGCTTCTTAGACATGTTAAGATGCATGTTATGACAGATTACAAAAGAAACACAAACAAAATCTACAGCAGGCCTGTAACACTTTTAAAACGTTACATGTAGTGTTTTTGTATACATAATAATAATAAATTTATAAGCAAATAAGTTGAAGAGTTTGTAGATTATTACAGTATTTTGTCATTTGAACACATGGTAGTCCTCATATACGTTATAATGTGTATTTTTATTTCTGTAAATTCAATTGTAAGTATTGTGTCTATCACAGGTATGGTTTGGACAATCTTAAGTTTGGCAAAATTGATGTAGGCCGATACCCAGATGCTTCAAAGAAGTACAATGTAAGTGACTCATCAATGAGTAGACAACTTCCGACAGTTATACTGTTTAGAGAAGGTAAAGAAATCATGCGGAGGCCAACAGTTGATGCAAAAGGAAAGTTACAAAAATTCTTTTTCTCTGAGGTAAGAATGTTTCAAAGAAAGTTTTGTAGTTAATGTTAAGCAATAGGATTAACTAATCCTATTCAGTGAATAGTATTCAGAGGCTAGAAAGTAATATAGAAAAATAATTAAGTTATAGATAGTTTCTTCAACATATGGAAACTACAGTTTACAGTATACAGATATTTGAAATGTGAATACAGTTCTAACAGAAATATCATAATACCCTAGGCTTTTTATGTATGGTCCATTTTACAGTATAATTTACTTAATAATATTTTTTAATAATAAATAATATTTTTTATTTTCCACAAGAATTTATTTTTTATATAAAATTTGTTTTATATTCTTTTGACATACTCATCATTAGAAATAAACAAAGACATAATGACATTTGAAATTAGTTGTTGTTAACAGCTGTTTTATATGTATTTAATGTATGTTTGGTACTTTCACAATATCCATACCCATGCTAATTTTCAATATTTTGATTATCTGATAGTTAGCATTGATACGTAGTGAACATCGCATGTAATTTTAGTTGTGCAGTACAAATTGTGAAAATATATTTGTGTATGATATAAAATAGCTTGTTGACGATTGCAGTCATTTTCCATTTTCATATTTTGTACAAAAAATGTTTCTAGTGATAATATACCTTCGATCTGTGCCTGTGACGCCAAAAGTTGACATTGTTAGGTTAACAGGTAAACTAAAAGTACACGTGAAAACCAATAGGCATTTAAAATAATACTCACTTTTTTGTGAAAAGCATGAACCAAAAAAAAGAAGAACTCAAAGTAAGGTAGGGTGGTCCAAGGGCCACCTCTTGCAGGTTACAATACATGTCTCCAATTTTTTTTAACACAATTTGCTTTCTGCTTTGAACAGTAAATTTTACACGTGTATTTTTTTGGTCACTGAAATCTATTTGTGGCTATCGCTTTTCTCTGGTTCTGTACTACATTTGCAATGTTTCTATAAAGATATATTCTGTTTTAATTACAACATGCTTGCAAAAAACATAATTTTTTTCATTTTTAGGTTTGTTAAGCGAGGTTAAATACAATCCCATAGTAATACATCCATTATGAACAACATCAGGTTCAATTTGTTTATGGATGGAGAAGAAAACACTGGAATGTCATATTAGTGCTTAGTTTGGTTTGCTTGTAGTTGTTTTTTTTATACCTGCTAAGATTGTCTCCAACTGTTAACCTGTTTACAATCATTGTATACTATTACTTATCATATATTATATTTTGTCAACCATGAGTTTGTTTTCTTTAAATAATAAACTTAACAAACAAAAACATTTTTAAAAGACCTCACGCATAACACAATTCATATTTTTGCATTACATTCAACAATAAAATTGTTTGCAGTTGGTACATATATCTTCTTCACATTGGCAAGGCAATACTATCGCATACTCAAAACATTGAAAATGTAATGTAGGCACAGTTATTGGAAAAGTACCATATGTTTTATATGTTATATAAATGAATACAGAGTTATAATAAAAATGTTTATTAATTTACTATTTATTTTATGTTTAAATATTTCCAAATTTTTCTTAAGGTTCATTTGTTGCCATTATTGTTTTTTAAAATGTAGTAAACTAATGAAATGTGAGCATTTTCACCATAATTTTTAAAATATTAAACAATGCTTCTTTTAATTTATTCTTTTTATATCAGCAAATGTCCAGATTATTATTGATACTTATAAGTATTGGCAGTTTGAAAGTATAATTATTTTTTTAAAAACTATTATAAGTAACTAATACTAAGATTGTTGTTAATATGGTTTAACACACATATGTTTGAATTAGTGCCAAAATGTAACAACACTCTGTTATAATAGCACTAATTCTAATGTATTGTCTGATGTACTGTTAAATAAACTAGGAGTGTCACTGATACAAATGGTCAGAGCATTTGATATTCGTAATAATTTATTTATCAATATTCTTACAATCAACAAAATATATACACTTTTATAATAGACACTTTTTATTGAATACACTACATTATAGTATCATTAATTGTCATTAGACGTATTCCACAATCTTTGCAACTCATCTCTACGATCAACCATTGATGGACTTCTATTAATTTTTAGCAGTCTATCAAAATTAAACGCCAGTTTTAATAATAATCCTTCTAATGTTTTCACTCTTGAAAGAGTAACATATGTTAATCCAACCTGAAATTCATTGTCTTCTAAATTAACAATTGCCTTACTGTATCTAATATTATCCCTTGCGATCTATGTATACTAACAGCATATGCTAACATTAACGGCAATTGTTTGCGAGTACAAGAAATTTCATTGTTCTTGAATGATGCCACTACTGGTACAATGGGTATTGAATCCTCATACAGAGATCTGGACCTGTATATGTTTTGATAGATACAAGTATTCATATTGGCATGTGATCGTTATAATTTTCGCATTCAGCTGCCGGGTCATAAATAATATCAGTTACTGTCCTAACTGAACCGTTGCCTAGTCCTTTTGTAACCCAAAGATTTCTTCTAAGGATAACTCGAGCACCTTTACATAAACATAATTGGGCAAATAATCCCTGAGAATCGTCAGATTTTGCTAAATAGAGGCTTCTGGGCAATTATGGATTGCATTGATTAGAGCCACAGGTTGTTTATTGCTTTCTAGTTTTTCATAATTAAAGCGTTCGATTTCAGCATTTTTCGACATTATACAGACAGTATCTTTGAAATTGTCCCCGATATTGTTTACATAAAATGTTTTAGACAAGAGCTGATAATCTTGTGCAGTTATTGTTCCATTTGCGACTCTATTTAAAGTCTCTCAGAAATTTGTTTGATCATCACCTTGCTGTCTCATAATCTCCGTTTAAAATAAAACTTTTTTGAACTGTTTATATAAAAGATTCGATTGAATGGTCTGAACATTATTACCAATATTGTAAAGACTCCTGTCACAAACCAGTGGAAGTTGGGACCAATCACTGACTAAATACATGCAAAGGCCACCAAAAGGAACAGCTGAAGAATGCTGCTTTGCTTGAAAATTCATACCCAACATACTGGCTTCATCAATAATAACGAACCTCACGCATCAGCGACTACATAGATTCTTGTCTAAAAATTGACACTTGTTCAACACTCAAGTCCAATCCATGCATCTGGCTACACCATAGAACAATGCTCTACTACTGTCTGAATTGAACACGTGTGAGACACACTATGTACGAATACAAAGCGTATACAGCAAAATCTTATCTTATCGAGCGACAGTCAGTGCAAGCGCCGGGAACCATGCATGCACTCGCACCGGCATTTGTGATACAGCAAAATCTTATATTATTGGGCGACAGTTAGCGCGAGCGACGGAAGCCGCACACGCACACGTACGTGAGCGCCAAAATCGGCCGGTGACCGGCGAGTCGCCTAGCGACCCGTAAGTGGGAGTGAGACAGAGCGCCGTAGCTGGGCCACAATATCTCTATCTCTCTTCCTCTCACATGTTTAAGCTATGATTTTTAAAAAAATCGTAATATCTTTTGAACCAAATTATTTAGAGAAATAAAAATTACATGTGTGCAGTCTACAATACAGTCTGGATATGTATGCAAAATTTTATAACATTCAGTTGAGTAGTTTCGGAGGAGTTCACGGTCTAAGTTGTGCACCGAGTCATGGATTTCACTACGCTTATCAGGCTCTGCCCAATTAACTTATAAAAACTTTATAAAGTAGTGTTACTCCCAATCCTAGTACAAGTTTTTGTATTTATAACTTTCTGATCTATATCAAAGTAACTACACCTAACAAATTAGCAGTAATCTCAGTTATAAAAAATATGAGACATGAAGTGGGTTTATCTTAAATATGAACAGTGTAATGTTAGTTGTCAATAATAATTAATGAAATAAGGTTAGTTTTATTGAGGTATGGTAGTCCATAAAAAAAGCAGAAACAAAGTTGTAAATGATATTCAGAAAAATATATAAGTAAGATAAAACCTGACACAATTTATGATCTTTGAGAGAAATTCTGTCTGCAAGAACCAAATAATATATGGATTTGATGGGGTTTCATCAAACCTATTGCAGCAAACTGTTATAAGTGTACAGCTTGCTGTGTTATATTTGTGGATAAAATAAAATCTGCAGTTTCTGTGCTTCGGTAACAAGGAATTGAAACATCAAACACTAAAATTAAAACAAAAAATTTGAACATGCCTGATTTTTATGATTATTATTAGTGTGTTGTGTTAGTAGTGTATTTGTTGTTCTTGTGTTATTATTGTCATTATTATTTGATAATGTTATTCTGTTTCTTGTTTCAGGACAATGTAAAAGCAAATTTTGATCTTAATAATATGTACAATGAATGCAAGAGTAATCCTCTTAAAAAGAAGAGGAAAGAAATACATGACAAGACAGAATAATTTCACCAGTCATTAGTGTATAAATAGTAGAAATCTGCTGGCAGGCTTCGTGCAAATGTTTTTATACTTTTACACAACTTTGAGTATATGTATAAATAGAATGTTATGCACACTAATTTGAGCAGTATTAATGAACATAGTATTGTCTTTTTGTTACAAAGCAAGAATTGCATATAAGTTGTTGTGTACAGCCATAAAGTGACAAACAATAATTTTTTATGTAGTGACACAAGTTGCAAAACTATAATTTGTTAGTCAGTTTATAGCACAAGAATGTTTCAACAAAATGTAAGTTATTGTAGAGTTGCTTGTGATGTTTGTGGAGTTAGGTTGGTGTTAATTATAGCAAAGAGATATTTCGTATAGTAATTTTTTGTGATGATTTTATTTTCATTGTAAAAGATGTAATAGTGATCAAAAAGTTTTTGTTGTCATGTGCCAGTGTTCTACATAATTATTTATGTAATTTTTTTAATTGTTATTTCAGTTTGAAGAATTTGAATTCTTGTGTACATTATTTTCTTTCTGAAGAATTTTTATTTTTTACTTGTTAATATGTTATTGTGTGTTTTGTAACTTTATATTTGCCATGTTATTAAATATGTTATGTATGTGTAAACACTACCACTGTTGCTGTTTAATATTATGGTGTCAATATTGAAACGTGTTTGTAATAAAACAATGTGTTAGTGTTATATTTATGTCTGTAGTTTTCAGAACCTGAATATCATATTTAATGTTTTTTGAGAATGTTTATATGTTGTTTTGATTGTTCATCTTCTTTTTTCTCTTTTTTCACAGTACTAAATAATATAGAATATAGAACTTTCACTTGTGAAACTTACTTGTTTTTCTTTCCGTACGCGTTTCGGCATGGTGTTCGCCTTCATCAGCAGTTTGAGACAGACTGGCCAGTAACACGTAACGGTTTTTGTTTGGAAGGTTTAGTGGGGGGTGGTGTGTGGAGGAAGGGGATTGGCGCGGGGATCCAAATTTTTGTTAGTTTTATGTATAATTGTGTCAAACAGTGTGTGTGATTTATAGTTTAATTGGTCGTTACGTATGTTGTTTGGTTGTGTTTTGTAGTGTTTTTATATTTCATATTGTTCTGCTGTTCGGCGAACACCACGCCGAAACGCGTACGGAAAGAAAAACAAGTAAGTTTCACAAGTGAAAGTTCCATATTCTATATTGTTTATATGTTTACTGATACAACATATTTTATCCTTATCCTTTTCACATTGTCCATACATTGTTAGTAGGTATTATAAGTGTACCACAAACAAAATAACCTGTGCTGAGCTGTGTGTCCTGCTCATTGTATTTGTATGTAATGCGTTAGAGTGAAGGAACATTCTATTCCTCATGAACAGTGCAGAAGTACAAGTTGGTTTATTTGTTTTATGTATTAGAAGATGTTGTTTGTATATTATTTTAATGACTTTTTTTTTAATGAATAATTTATAAATATAGCAATCACTGACAATATTGCAATAATTATGGTACAGCATGTCTGGAGTAGCAAGACAAGTGATGGGAAAATGTCTGTGGCAAGGTAGTGAATGGCTGCCACTTGGAGGGGAAGATATGTGGACACTTTCTGCTGAAGGTACTTTTGTTTGTGGTGCCGTATACTTGTTAAAGTATTATGTTTTATCATGCACATAACAGTAAGTATATTAGCATAAGATACTGAATCATGTTGTAATCCAAAAATTATCCTCCATTAACATTTAAACAGTAGAATTGCTTCTACAGAAACAATAGAAAGTGTAGTTTTAATTAAAGAATTCAGCTTTGATGGCTGGAATCTGACTGATAAATCAGGCTGTTAGGTCATGGCCCATAATTATTAAAACAGTGGCCTGATTTAAGACGTTTTGTGATCAGAAACATGGTTCATGGTTGGGAATGAAAAATGGAAAATTTTTCAAAACAAAATCCTCCACCAGTTTATTAAGAATACCCAATTGAATGAAAATGGTTATCCACTATATCAGCAACATAGGCCTGAAGACGGTGGCTCTACTATGACAATTAAAATTGGCAGAGTATATGAAGTTAAATTGATAACAAATGGGTAGTACCCTATTGTCCCATTTTATCAGAAATATTTGATGCTCATATAAATGTTGAGTCCCGCAGTTTGGTGAAACTATAAAATATATTGAAAATGTAGAAACAAAGGAAATGATCAGGCAATATTTAACATTTGTCATGAAGGTGGAGCTTAGATGAAGTCCAACTCTATCAGTCAGGCAGATACAGGGTCCGGCATAAAGACCTCCACTATTTGGAGAGGCCACTGGATGAGTGGTGGTGGGGGTACGGCTGTGGAGGGGGTATCGATCGATAGTGGTGTACGTGCTGTTTTCAGTGAGCGCAATGGTTTGGCTTGGTGAGCATCGCACTTTTGTTGTGAAGGAATTTATTCGTTATGATAGTTCTGTGATTACTACACAGCGTGCATTTCGTATTCGGTTCGCACTTGGCCGACATGAGTCTGTTCCGGATAGAAAATCAATTCATGTTTGGGTATCGAACTTTGGAGCAACAGGTTCAGCATTAAAAAGAAAATCTCCTGGCCGACCTCGGACCGTAACAACGCCGGACAATGTGGCACGTGTGAGAGCTTCCGTCCTGCAATCTTCAAAGGTTCAGCAGTGAAACACGCAGCTTCCCTGGGCCTGTCTGATCGGAGTGTAAGAAGAATCCTGCACAACAATATCAACATGCATCTCTACAAAATGATGGTTACACAAGAACTAAGCACATGAGATTTTGAAACTCGCAGAGCTTTGTGTGAAGACATTCTTCAGAACATTCCCCCTACAGCTGTTGTGATTTTTTCTGACGAGGCTCACTTCCACTTGGCAGGCACTGTAAATAAGCAAAATTTTCGGTACTGGGCTGAAGGTAACCCTCGAGAACTTCACCAGCGACCACTTCACAGACCTCATGTTACTGTTTGGTGTGGCGTTGCCGAATTTGGTGTGTGGGGTCCGTACTTTTTTGAAGAAGATGGCCAGGCAGTAACGGTTAATTCCAATCGCTACTGTCACATGTTAGAAACTTTTCTCTAGCCCAAGTTTAACCAACTCATTGATGACCATGAAGGAGAACTCTGGTTCCAACAAGACGGAGCTACAGCCCACACTGCTTGGCGTTCTCGAGAAATTCTGAGAGAATTGTTTCCTGGGCATCTGCTCTCCTTGCACGGTGACATTGCCTGGCCCCCAAGGTGTCGCCAGATTTGACGCCTTGTGATTATTTCCTTTGGGGATATTTAAAGGCACAAGTGTGCAAACATCACCCTAGGACAGGGATTCTCAACCTTTTTGTGATTGAGAGCACCTTTCATAATCCGGGGCAAGTGGGAGAGCACCATGAAAATTTAATAATAACAATAATAATAATAAATACACTCACCAGGCTAATGAGATCCTTGGCCCTGAATGTTACTCAGAATTTCACTAATATCTAATGAGAAGTTGCTTGCAGCCACACGTAAACAGTCCTCCAAATGTGAGTCATTTAATCTTGATCGTGCTTTGTTCTTGATGTATTTCATTAATGAAAAACATTTTTCACACAGGTAGGTTGTCCCAAACATCGCCAAGCATTTGAGAGAAGCATTTCGCAATGTCGGAAATTTCATTGTATCATTTGCACCCCAGGAATCTGTGATTCTTTCCTTTTCGAAAAGATATTTTAAGGCTTGAGAGGACTGGAGCTCTAATAATTCAAGTTCCGCACGAGCAAGATTGTGCTGTTGAATAATCTGAATTTTTCTGAGAGAGTCCACATTGAATTGAAATGGATTGAGCGCCATATTAAACAACGGCTCACTTTCTTCAAGTACATGAAACCGTGTAGCAAACTCTTTCAACAGATCTTGAATTGCCAGAACGACAATTTTAGGACACTCCGAGTGGGGACGACCAAGACTCGAGAGTGTATGTGCCAGTTCAGGAAAATGAACCAAGTCATTTTTACTTGCCGTCCCGAGGAATCTTTGTAATTTTGATCGAAAGGAAAATATAATTTCTTTCAGTTCACAAATTGTGTTTTTCTGACCCCGAAGACGTATGTTCAGCTCGGTGAGATATTGAAATAGGTCTACCATGAAAGCAAGATTGATCTTGAAATCATCCCCGAATATTTCTGGAAACTTAGTGACATAATAGTTGGCAGAAATAAATGCTTTGATTTCTTCGAAAACTTTCCAGACCCTTGTAATTGCTTCCCCGTGACTTAGCCAACGAACATCCGCATGTAGGATTAGTTCTGAATGTGGCGCTGATAAATCATGCAAGAAGACTTTTAGTAAGCGTTTATTCAGTGGTTTAGAAACCAAAAAGTTGATCAACTTTACTATCAGTTTTAACTGTTCTGAAATTTCAGGAACAGATATAAGATGACTGGCTAAGTTTTCAACGTGAATTAAACAATGATAGTGAACAAAGGGAGGAAAATGTTCATCATTTTTCAAAAGAGCGACAAATCCTTTATTTTTACCTACCATGGAAGGTGCGCCATCAGTAACCACACACATGAGCTTTGATAAGTCAATGCCATTAGGTTTCAAGAAATTCGCGACAGCGTTGTAAATGTCTTGCCCCGTAGTTGTACCCGGGAGCGGTAAAATTGTTAAAAAGAAATCTTCTACAATTCCCACATTATCTATACAACATACAAAGTACGCCAATTGTGCTACAGAAGCAATGTCTGTTGATTCGTCAACAGCAAGAGAAAAATAACTACATTCAGAAAGTTTCTGGAGTGCTTTTTGTTTAATTTGAGCCACGATGAGGTCAACGCACCTGGCAACAGTGCCATTACTAAGTGGCACATTTTTTGCCGCATTAATCAAAACACTTCTGTATTTCTCAGGTATACTTTCAGCAAGAGTTGTCACTGCGGAAACTATGCACTCCTTCACAATTTCTCCACTTGTAAATGGCATCCCATGCTGAACAAGTTTATGAGACACAGATACAGACACTTCGGTTGAAAGTTTGTTAACAGAACTATTAACATTAAATGAAAAAGACTTCTGTTGACGTTGGAGTTGTGATTTTAACTCTTTGATTTTATGTGTCCTTGCATCTGATCCCGTGGGATATTGATCAGAAAACGCACTATGATGAGTTTCATAATGTCTTTGACAATTTGCTTTTCTGAAACCCTATAAAGGTGCATGACACAAAACACAAATAACTCCGGTATTCTCGTCATTAGTGACCACCAAAAAATCTGTCTCCCAGTTACCTTGAAAAGAATACAGTTTCTTTTTGCTTCGCTACTTTTGTTGGAATCTTGGGTTGATGAAGAAGGTAACTTAGGTATCGATTCTTCACTATGTTTTGGTATTACAAATTTATCCATGTCTCTTTTTTAAGAACGTTCACAACACACTTTGAGGCGAAAGGAAAATTGCAAACTGACAATAATTACGCGTATTTCACAAATAACAGAACAGCAATACTACAGCCAAAATACGTCACAAAACTGGTGTACACCGCTACACTATGTCACTCCAGTCATAAATGTCGCTTGTGTAAGTGGAAATGTCCACGCAGAAACATTCATAGAGGTCATTTCTATCCTTGTCTACTGACGCATGTGCGAGAGTGGAACTCACGCGGATCATCTGATTCAGCGTTAGAGGCAGACAAGGACAGAAATGACCCCTACGTGATTCCATCTCTCTTTTCCAGCCGGACGGTTTCTCAGCCAGTTCACCACCTCTATGGTAGTGGCTGCTCTTAAAGTCTCATTGGCAAATTTTGAAATTTCTATTTAAAATCTGAAAATTGATTGGTTGAGCTAAGTGTAAAATGCTACATGACTATTTCTGTGAGAACGTACTTAAAGCTGCCAAGTTTAGGGATTTCAGAGGCAATAAAATTAAAATATTTTGAATAACCGCTTCTTTTGAGGGTTTAACAGCCCATTTACAAGATGAGACAACCTGGCGCCTACAGTAATAAACCCCTCGTAGGCTGTCTTTGCCTTTTAAAGCTGCAAACAATAGAGTCGGTATCAGCTTGTAAACTACGGACAATTCCGGAAACCATTGCAAGTAGTGCTCTTAGAAGTAACAAAGGTTTCCAAACAGTATTCTGCTATACTCAGTTGTTGGTGGACAACAGCTGTACGGCTGTGCTATATAGTTCATAATTGAAAATTAGGGGTCACTGTTGCTCGCGAACACTTTTTTATACATCCATGATGAGCACCATTTTTAGTTACGCGAGCACCAGGTTGAGAACGGCTGCCCTAGGACCATGGAAGCTCTTAAGGAGGTAATCATCCAGGAAGTTGCTAACATTCCGCCAGAAATGACACGAAGAGCTATGGAAAACGTTCGGGAACGGCTTCGTCAGTGTGTCAATAATGGAGGCCACCATTTAATGGACATAATTTTTAAAAAACAGTAATGTAAAATGGCATAGTGTATGTTATTCATAAATAAAAATATGTTTTCTGTATCTTTCTCTGTTTGTTTGTAATTACCTATTTCAATAGGGGAGGTCTTTATGCCAGACCCTGTAACAATGCAGTATTACGAATCTTAAATTTTCTCTTACTTGAGCACCATCCACCAGTCACTCATTTAGCTATACATTTAAAAACTGGTAAACGAATGTATTTCAATTCTTCAAAGTTTTATGAGCATGTTAATACACCACTGAGAACAACATTAACAGTGTTCTTCAAACTTTGTCGATATGATGATTTAACAAAAACTGTGCTGTATATATGAGGGCTGTCCAGAAAGTAACTTAAGTTTCAGTGTGGGCGGCAATGGGGAGAGGGGCTAGCGCCGCCATCTTGGTGACACGGGAGGCATGACTCAGTACGCATCCAGCTCGGGCCGGTATAGGTCTGTGTTGTGTTTCTGTGATTCAATAATCATTTTTAAAATGAGTGCTGCGATTGAAAATCCCACGAGCTGTGAAGTGCGCTCAGTAATACGATTTCTGCAAGCAGAAAACTGCAGACCGGTGGACATTCATCGGCGACTGTGTGAAGTGTATGGGAAGAATGTAATGAGTGAGGGAGGAGTAAGGCAGTGGTGTGTTCTGTTTAAAAATGGCCGCACCAATGTGCACGATGATGAGCGGAGTGGCCGGCCGAGTGTTCTTACTGACAAATTGGTGGAGAAAATCAATAAAAAAATCCGTGAAAATCGCCGCTTTATGATTACTGAGTTTCTTCAAATTTCACATAGTTTGCTTCATGAAGTTGTCACGATAAAGCTTGATTACCATAAGTTTTGTGTGCGATGGGTCCCGAAAATGCTTACAGAAATGCACAAAAACCAGCGGATGGCATCAGCATTGTCATTTCTTCATGCCTATGACAAGGATGGTGATTCTCTACTGGACCGTATTGTAACGGGGGATGAAACCTGGGTTAGGTACGTTAATTGTGAAACAAAAAATCAATCCATGGAATGGGGCCATGCTCTCTCGCCCAAAAAACCGAGGAAGTGTGTGCAGACCTTGTCAGCAAGGAAAATGATGGTGACAGTTTTTTGGGACAGAAAAGGGGTTCTCCTGGTAGAGTTTATGGAACAGGGTACCACAATCAACTCCGAGGTTTACTGTGAAACCTTAAAAAAGCTGCAGAGAGTAATCCAAAACAAGCGACGCAATAAGTTGAGGTCTGGGGTATTGTTCTTCGACGACAATACCCGACCGCATACAGCATCACGAACGCAAGAAATTCTGGGAAAGTTTGGATGGAAGCTTTCCAATCATCCCCCATACAGCCCTGATCTGGCACTGAGCGATTATCACCTGTTCATGCGTATCAAAAAGTGGCTGGCAACACAGCGCTTTGAAGACGACGAAGAGCTGAAGGCGGGCGTTAATGAATGGCTGAAATCACAGGCAGCAGATTTTTATGATGAGGGCTTTCAAAAACTCTTAAATCGTTACGATAAGTGGTTTAACTTGAATGGCGACTATACAGAAAAATAGTCTAAGAATGTAGTTTTCAACTGTGTAAATAAAAAAATTTGTCTCTCATTTTTTTATTTTTTTATTCTAAAACGTAAGTTACTTTCTGGACAGCCCTCATACGTGGGTGTACCAAAGTATTATGTCTGCGAAATTCCAAGAAAACAGTGAAAAATATGGAAAATAGGTACGCCAGTAGAAGGATGGCTACAAGTAAAAAAAGCTGATTCATTATGATGATTCATATATGCATGATACTAATTTTAATTGTGTCTATATTATCAAAATGATTAAAAACCAGGCTGTTACGCTGTGGTTGTATGCTATATAACAGCAACGTAGTTGGCAATGTTTCGAATCCCGAAATGTTTGGTTGCTCTTACCTGAAAAAGTTGTGTATCATTCAGCCTAGATCTGCCATAACTGTTTTTACAGCACTCGGTCGCTTTTTACGGCCTGAAGATTTCCAAAGGTGGGATTCGAAACATTGCCAACGATGCTGCTGTTATATAGCAACTAACCATGGCCTAACAGCCTGGTTTTTAATCAATTTGATAATATTGACACCAGACATGTGAGCGTACAACAGAAATTAATTGTGTCTGTTTGCGATTGTTCCTACATAACATTAGAGGACCAAAATCTTTTTTGTAGATGTAAAAACAGTTGATGGTCAACATTGTGCTATGTACTAAGAACCATATGAACATGTAGAACTTTTAGAAAACTACAGCCATTGGGAAGACACATTGCAAGAAGCCATTACATTTCAAAGTCCTACAAAAATTCGTCAGCTGTTTCCAGTATTAATAGCATCATGTGGTATAGCAAATATGGAATATCTCTGGGACGAATTTAAAGAAGGATTGACTGAAGATATATTCCAGTAACATTGCTCTGACAGCAGCCTAGATAATTTATATAATGAAGTATTGACAGATGTTGAATATAAAGTCCAACCAATTTGTGGCAAAAAGTTTAATGAATTAGGTATGAATGGATGTGAACGAAATGACATTGTTAATTAGGGAAATGGATTAAAATTTTATTGAACTGCAGACCCAACTTGATTAAATGTTTTCAAATTTAATACCAGAACAAAGAGCTGTGTTTGATATAGTGATAGATAAAATAAATTACCAGATAAAGTACAAAAAAGTAAAGTAATTTCATTATTGACCAGATTTTCAGGGAAAGCAGGTTATGCTCAGTACTGAGTGTGTTTTCCATTGTTTCAGTGGTAGTTTATGTATGTCAATTGTTTATAATTTATGTATCAAACTATAATTTAATTGGGGATGTAATTGATATTTGTAGTGCCCCACGTTCTTTGGGAGCCAATTTACAACGTGCAATTAATTATGCAAACAATAAGTTAATTAATTATGTAATTATACTAATTTATAGAGTGTGATCATGTAATTTACTCAATTAGGCTACTCATACCAAACTGATTGAAGCTACGTGATACGTTAGTTGTTTGATGTTAGCATAATTACTGCACTGAGACTCTAATTATTGTATAAATTAATAAAATCTACTATAAATCATTCAAGTGACGTTACTTTCTTGTTCTGAGGTAACTTTGACAATAATGAACGCATATATTCTGAGTAAAATAAACACTTATTTATTAACATCATTTAAGTAAAGAGACTTCAATATATAAATATGGATGATTCCCTGTAAATACATTCATAAAAAGAACACATGTATATATATCAAATTACAATGCGAATCCAATACGTTGTTTGCTGGAAAACATACACATACATATATAACACAATCAACATATAAAAACATAAATAGTCAAACTATAAATCTAATATAAAACTAATGCGTTCATTTCTTGCCTCAGATGAATAGCGTTATTTAACTTTATCATATTTAATTTAAATACTCAAGGGTGTTTTGTTGAAAAGAGACAGGACAGTAGAGTTCTTATGATAAGAATAACATAAAGATTACTTGTAAAGTGATTTATCCGATATTCCATCGGCGTAACTCCTTCCTGCTGGTGGTCCATATGTACGAAGTTGCGTAGCCGTGATGTCACTAACACTCAACACACGCGGATCAGATTCACTCGCGCTGTGTGTATTTTCTGTTGATTCGGCTGTTACTGTTAGAGTCTATGAAATCATGTGTTGTGTGAGTAAGTTCATCGTTAACTATGGTGTATATATCTGACTGTCTATTATTGAACTTCTTGTGTACATTAATGAATAGTGTCTTTGATAACGTGGTGTATTTGTTCCAATTGGTATTGTATCGCTTCGCACTGTACAACGTTACGATTTCGTTGTCCGGTAAAGCATTAACAATAGTTCTGCGAGTCTGTTATAGAAGAAACTGCGACTGGTTAGTTTAGTTCTGAATAAGCGGTAACCGAGTAAAATAAAGTACTTGAGAGTTATTAAGCACTGGCGTATATTGCATGATTTAGTCACTGTAGATACACTGTTACCGGATAACTCGCCAATATCGAAATGTTTAAGTCAACTGATCAATATACCGCGTAGCAGAGTTTCAAAGTCCAACTGCTGTACGTATGTTAACCGAACTGTATTAAGACTTAGAAAATTTAAGATTTAAGTTCCGTGAAGACTGTTCAAAGTATATGATTGAAAAATTTATGAAGACTGTCGAAAATATATGAAGACTGTCCCCCCGCGTGCTTTGTAAACAGTTTTTATTAAGCATCGTTTACCACAATGCAATCTTCTGAAAACACGCCTCTGGTCAAACATGATAGGACAGGATAACTCCTACCCTTATGTAAGACTATGGTTCTCCACTTCTCATTCGTCGTTCCCGTTGCCATGATGACGACGGTCCTCTCCACATGTGCTCTGGGTAGATGCTGGGTTGTGATTGGGTATCTTGTCTCCCCTCAAGTTCGCGTCGAAAGCCTCCGTACCCTTTTCCTGGAACAAGAGCAATTCCTCGGCTGTCGATCAAGTCTTTGTCTAAGTGTACTCCGGAACCCTGCTGCTGTTCTCACGCGAACAATGTGTCGTATTTCGATATTGTCCGAATATCCATGACCCTTTTCCGTTAGCCATCCGGACGCAGCGTGTCATCGTTTCCAAGACGGCACTCCTTCTCCCTGCCGTAAATATCAGTTGTCGCCAGTAAGACGTTCCCCCGCTGTGCATAAGTTCGATTCCATTCTTTAGATCTCGTTGTCAGTTCTCATACAGGGTAAATACCATTGTGCAACTACACCCTTTCCTTACTGCTGGCACGCTCCAAATTAACCTTGCAGTGTGTGCTCGTTACAATTTCTCTGTAATGCGCTACTGACATAGTTTCCTTTTTGTTCTGCTTGTTGTGGGCTGTAAATCTCGGTTGAGTCGAGTCTGTCACAGGCCAACCTTATTTCCCATTGTAAAGTTATGTGAAGTGTATTCGTATTGTCCCTAGAAAACGTTCAGTTGACACTTCGTTAAACTGTTTCCTTATTTATTGCTCCTGGGTCGTGTTAGGGTGTCTTGGCTGCTTGTAACGTATTTCCGATCATAATTTTAAAAATTAAAATTCTTGGTCGTTACATAGACCCCAAATCGGATTGGATGTTGGATCAGCAGAAGACATTCTAATCCGATTTCTGCGCTCTGTGTTTGTTGTGGGAGTCCCCTTTGAGAAGGTCACGGTCATTGACCCACTTTCCTCTGCTTGGGGTATACGGGTATATATTCCCTATATTTTGTTGTAAACTAACTCTGGGAATTTATTGCCGTGCATCTGAGGAAGGATGAACGCATTTTCACATATGGTGCCTATATAATTAGACATGGAATTATTTTACAATATTAATAATAGCTGTGGATGGCTATGTCATCCGTTTATAACCTAATACATGAAATAATGGTTTTTCAACATGAAATGTAATTATTCATGTATCGTTTAAATATCGTTACGATAGTTAATGTCCTTAGTCTATCTTGAACATTAAAAACAACAGTTTATGAACCTGTAAATACATATTGACACATTCACTATTTATTATTGAGTATCACTCACAATACGCATTACTAACATTTATACAAATTATATTGATTATAAATTTATATACATTACTTATGAACAATTAACAGTTCATTTGATATCATTACGATTATAGATAATTTCGCTTTATACCACTCATATTTGATTAATTGATCTTACATCATTGTCTCTATAAAAGGCTCGTTATAATGTCTTTAGCAATTTATTGCTGCACACCCGATCAAACTTTTCGCACTCTAAGTGTCTTTTCTATTGAAATTTCCATTAATATTGGTTATTCACATATAATTAATGTCATTAGATTGTCACATTGTGACTTAAGAAATTCATGTACAAAAAAAATCTTTAAATTACACGTTAATAAGTTACACATCATCTTGTTTAGCTAGTTGGACCGGTTTTCGCGGGACATTCACCCTATGCGTTTGCCCCCGTCCTCTGTAGTCCAAGTAACCGTCGACGTAACTTTCGCTTTCCTGTGAGACTTGTACTTTCGTTTCATAATACTTCTTCAATTGACGTACATTAAATTTCCCTCTCACCTTGCCACTGCTATCCCACTCAGTGAGTTCGTATGTTGCGTCATTTTAATTTCATACGTTAATCTTCATTCATTAATACTGTTATATCAATCTTATATATAATTGTTACAAATAATACTGTGTATATTTTGCTGTCTTGTGTTTCTCCTTAAAGCCACACTGCTGGGCTAGCCAACTGGTAATATAATAAAATTACAAGTTTAAGTTATGTATTTCTTGTTGTATTGATGTTAGGTGTTTTCGTGTGGTTATAGACACGCACCGGTGCCTACTATAATGTTGGTTATAAAAGGTGTAATTTGCAATCGTAACTGTCACTGGTGTTAATGTTTTGCTGTTGTAAGTACGCCGTAATAATTCACTCTTCTTATTAAAATATAGTCCGCGCACTTGTGGTGTATCTGATTTACTTACCACTGTTGAAATTCAAATTCTATCTTGTGGCGTTCCGTCTGAAATACATTCACTTCAAACACAATAGAAAAAATATTCAATTTGAATATTTAACATGTTTTCACACACAGTAATAAATGCAGCAATATATGATAAGTATATTGATTTATACTAATACTTTTTGAATTCTTCCGCCACCTGTCAGAACTGATTAAAAATAATGAATGAATCTACTTTTAATAAAATGATACTCTTGTTATGGTAATAAAAATTATAGGTTTATTAACAAGTTATTAAGTGAGAATATTTTTAACAAACAAAACAATAATTAACAACCCTTTCAATTGCTGATTACAAAATAAAACTTCAAATGAAACTCTATCTGATCTCTCAAGGCTCTGGTATACCTGTTGTTGTTACAATAATTTTACTGTACAGGTTATGTTGTTTTAATTCAGTATATACCATATTCCGTTAAGGTTCTTGGAGATATCATGATACCAGACTCAAGATGTACTATAATTAATTATTTAGGATTAACAATATTAACTGATAATTGAACAAAATATAAAATTTAAAATTGGTATCATATTTCTGATGTGTACAAAAATTATCGTACGCCGGTATGCGCACGCATCTTTACTTTAGTATTGTGGTTAGGCTGTATGACTTGTACAGCATTTAACAAGTATTACCTTTAGTTAATAATTAGTTTTAAAATAATTTGTTCACAAGAGAAAAATTTCTAATAAAATAAAAAAAAAACTCTTGTTTGCAATGTACTTTAATTTGCATGTTAATTGAGAACAATTCGGTAATGTCATCATAACAAGCTACCGTAATGGTTTCTGAGGTTAAGAATGACCGTTATTTTTATAAGGATAAGTTTGTCTTATTAACTAATATTACTTATGCTATACAGGTAAACATATTATTTTTTAATAAGTTTTAACATAGGATTATCAGAATTATGTTTGATACAATTAATAAAATAAATTCTGAAATAACGAAATATTCAACAAATACGTTTTATCAAGTAAGCGTCTAAATGCACTCGTATTTATCAATAATTATCTTTAAGCATTATTTTTTACATCGTTATAATTTATTAAAATATTTTTTACAATATTTTAATAATGTTGTGTTAAATCTCCTTTAAATTCTGATAACTTAGTTGTTGATTTCCGATACGCTGCATAATGACTTGCGTAGTATCGAAAATTCGAAATTGGCTAAACTCTTATTTTTCTTTTAAGTATTGTTTAATTGAAATTGTACTCCCTGTTTCTTAATTAAAAAATTCACTCGCAAATAGATCGATATTGTACACTGATCTACTTGATAAAAATAACACAAATCCGCACTGTTGCACTCGTTAGTAAATGTGTAGTATTAGGTTAGTGTATGTATATTGTACTTGAGTAAAACATGTCGCGCACTAATTTAAAAATATACTTTTTCTGGTCTGGAGTGGCGTGGCTTGTTCCTTAGGTGTTCGATCGTAGACTGTCATGTACCTCGAGAGCATCTCTCGCTCGTCTGATGAACTTCATTCATTCCATTGGTTGGTTTTTGATAGTCTCTGACCCAAAAGGCCTATATTTTATTAAAATATTTAATTTTTAGTCAAAATCGATTTTGGGTTGGAGACTTTTTCACGTCATCGACGGTACAAATTTTTAGTTCGAAAGTTAAAAACTATCACAACTTCCTTATTATACGTCCTATCGTTAATCGGTTTATATCACTGAACTCAGGGCGTTTTGCTTATTAAAATAAGTCCAAACACGCTTATTTTCTGTTCACTATCAATATTATTATATTGATTTTATTTATTATTTTTGGTACGTCTTATCTTTATAAGTTCGTATTACCAGATTTTTCTTAAATCTAATATAACATTTCTTATTTAAACACTTCGAGTCTATATCTCATTTGGTTTAAGTTACAATTTGTGGAAAACTATTTCCTACACAATTTTCGCTATGGTGTTACTCAGCGTCCATGTTGGATTTTTCACAAACATGCTTATTATTAAATATCCTTATCTAAAATGAACATATTATTACCTAGTATTACTAACAATGACTATTTACATACTTTTTTACTATAATATTGGTGTATTACCGTGGTCAATTCAGTATTTACATCATTTTAAACCTCTCACATAATGCTTATACAACTTTTCATCTTGTTTTCTATTTTTATTACATAGATTATATTATTTAATTGTTATAATTAGTGTACATACACAACAATTAATCTGTTATATTCAATGGTCATCTTTTAATAAACTCAGAACCTCCTAATTATTCAGTAGTGGCTCTGTCTATGTTGTGTCATGACCTTGTAGGTATTTATTTTGTTTAATATAATAACAAAAGTGTTATTGTCCTATTTGGATTGTATTCCTAAAGTAGCATTGGATATCAATCTAACTTTTAGTAATGTTTCCAATTACTTTTACATAGGTTTACTAGTTATATTTTTCATAACTAGCTGGTTGGTCATTGTTTGTTTACCTCTGTCCTTTTTTCACATTGGACATTTGGTTTTCAAATGTTTATGTACAATATGATTGTTTTAGTGGTCATTATTTGTTCTCAAAGTAGCTCTGATATTTCTTCTTGCTACTGGTAATAATTGTAATACCTTGTTCTCAATATTTAGTACAGTATTTTCTTTAACTAACTTGCTATACACTGGTTTAGCTTACATTTGGTCCTATATACATGGTTATTTTGTTTACAATAATTCAGTCATAATACTGTTCTTAACATGTTCAAAACTTGTTCTCAAAGTATTATCATATATTCCTTTCACTACTGGTACTATTCTGATAAACATTTACATTAGTTTTAATACTGTAGTTTGCTTAACTAAATTGGTACATTGTCTTATTTCTGTCTTTGACTGTGTCACTATGTCTGACTTGTTTTGTTTACATTGTTTTGTCTTATACATTATATTGTTTCTTTATATTTACTTGATGATCATATATTTATACTAATATGTATCATTTTCTGTTATAATAGGTTACTTCCTTGTGGGTATTGTAACAATGTATCATCGGTTTTAGTGCAGTATCTACCTACACCTAAACTGACTCCATTATGGTATATTAACATAATACCTTAACTAATTTGTTACAAATGTTTACAACTCCTTCTAATACACTAATACAAATCTTTCTTATATTACTTACAATGTTTTTCTCTGGTCAATTGTGGAATCTAAATTCCTGTCATGTTTGACACTTAACAAATATTCTCTATTTGTTGTCAGTTTTTTGATATAAACAATAATATGATTGTTTTATATGTTCTGATCTGGTGGTCTTATAATTATGTGTGTTGGTCACAACTTTGTTAAATCAGTCACACTCATTGTTTGTGTTTATTTGACTATTTTTTAACCTTTGTTGCCTCATCATGAAATTAACCTATTTTTTCACACTGTAAACTTCCTCACTGTAATTGTTTGTGTGGTTTTCAGTTGAAATAATCAGTTATTCACCGGTTTCACATTTGTATTAAGTACACTTTTATTGTTTGTGTTTCTTTAAATGATCACACTGGTTTTCATGTCACACTTATAGTTATTTCTTTTGTCACTGACTGTTTCTTCTTTAAAATATATATGGTTCATTGATTCCTTACGTCTTTGGTTTCTCTTCATTCTTCTTCTTGGTCCTTCTTCTTTCTTCTTAATTCCAAATTTCATGGTAGTCGCTGTTTTCATTTTATTTCCATTGTCGTTGTAGCTTGATGATCCTTGTCTCGTTGATTCCCCTCACTGCTGGATATTATTTTCATTGATTCCCCTCACTGCTGGATCCTATTGGGTCTATTTATTAGTATTTTGTTTTGGTCTTGTGTCATTTTCTTTTTACGTTTTATAATTAAGGTTGACATATTCACATTCTCGTCTTCATTGTTGGATTCTTCTATTATTAGTTTTGTAGATACACAACTTATATACTTATCTTTGTTCATTCAAATATGTTCCCATGTCTCTTATCATACTTGACGTCATATTTATTTATAGTATGTAACTACCATATTTTGGTACTGTTACATATGCCTTCCTTTAAGAATTGATTAATTCTGAATTATTATAATATATTTTTCACTTGAAGAATTCATCAATTGTTGTACATTCCACGTTAATTCACATGTTTTGTCCATATATCCCTTTGCTTTCTTCTATTTGAATCGTATTTATCTTCGCTATGTAATTATCTCCCTTGTTTATCTAGTTCCCTAATTCCCTAACATAAATATTAGCTGGGGCAGTTTAGAGCGGCTCACTTTGGCTATTCAACTCTACTGGCCATACTAATTTCAATAAATCTGGAGGCAAATCATCTCCTTCAATAACTATAAATGATTGCTGGCATTACTCTTCAGTCAATTCATTTTAAATCATCAAAATAATAATAGTTGTCGTTCTTCCGACAAATAATAAATATACTTGGGATCAATCAACGCATCTGCGGTTTATACATTTTTATCCTCTCTTTTCTTGATTCAACTTATACTATATTCTTCACATATTGTAGGGATAGTCTGTTTTACACATTCTCACTGGTATACTCTCATGATTGTCTTCGTTATTATATTATTTTTCATCCTTCATTAATCTTGATCAATCTCTTCTTTTGTTGTCACCTTGAGCGTCATCTCATTATATTCTTCATCTTAGGTTTCATTCTTCTAGGTATAAAACTTAAATACATTTGTTTTTTCTTCTTCATCATGGGTTGTATTTGGTGTTTACATTCTATATGGTATCGGTTTCCTTATTAGTAGTATACATTATAAACAATGTGGTTGTGTGTGGTGGCTGGTCTACATTACAACTTTAATTTGGTTTCATTTTTCCAACTTCGCACTTGTTTCTTCTCTCTCTTTTTTTTTTTTTTTTTTTTTTTTTCTTTTAGTAGTAGTACGGGTGAGATGTTGTTATTACTTGTTGACGTGGCTCTTGGAAATAGTTGTGCCAAGGATCTTGTGTGTCGTTCTCGTTTATATATCTTTCTTATAGTAGTAGTACATATTATTAATAATACAATGTTCTGTATCCTTTACATTAATTCTCTTGAAGTACATTCTCTTACATTATAAAATTACAATACGTTCGATGTTCAATACATAATTATACATTTACTTCTCATTTAATACACACATAATAATTTTCACAATAGTAATACCTTCTTTTTCTGTGGTTAACATCTATATTTGTACTCGTACTTTCATTTTCCACCCTTAAATAATAATAATCTTCATATCAACCTTGCATTTTTTCATCTCAATATAGTCAACAGTTATACATATAGTTACATCTTCATTTTTTATAACAAATATTTCCATTTTTCACATTATCAATACTCGAGTAATCCTTATCGCCATTTTTTCACTATTTGGTTCCATAATTTTAATCTTCAATGTATTTTTTCATCGAGGTCTGATTGTAGGCATTACTGGTTATCATAATAGTCAGTCCCATAAATCGGTGTACATTTTATGTTTTAACCGTAATCGTCGTTATCCTCTCTTCCTATCTTCTGGACTTCTTTGGTATTCATACTTCCGTCCGTCCTTGATATGTATCGGTCTATCATCTGGTTCTTCCATTTGAAAGCTATGAGGGCTGAGTCTGCCTTCCATTCTTCTGTCTTCTCTCTCTCTTCAATATATCTGCTTCCATCATTCTCTTGGTGGTTGTTAGTACTGTCGTTTGGTGATTCCCTCAATTTGGTTTGGGTACCTTCATCTATCCGTTGATTATGTACTTCCGGTAATTGACTCCACTCCTTCCGCATTTCTCTTATCCTTCGGGCGTATCCTTCCACAATCCGGTCCCATTTCTCCTGGTAGCCTTCCTTCTTCTTACGGTACTTCACTCTTCTCTTGGAAACACGTGGTTGAGATATACCGTTGGTCATTTTCTTCTTTGTTGTTATATAATTTTCTTTCTCGTCAATCTCCATGATGCTCCCCCGATACTCCTTCCTGAAGATCCCTTCTTCATGGTTAATGATTGGTATGTTGACCACATTAATCAGACCATTTCTAGTCATTTCAATCAATTCTTTTGTGACTCTTGCCTTCCTTGGACGTAGGGTTCTTCTTTCTTCCATCTTCGCTTCTTCCTTTTCCATAATTATTTGGATTTTCTTTTCTCCACTATATTTAGGCTCTGGATTCGTTGGTTCCGTGTTTTTATTTTCAGGTATCTCTTCTGTCCCTGGTTTGTTGTCGTCTATCTTCTGGCTGGCTTGTTCCCTCTGTTCTCTCTCTCTTCTGAATTTTTCTATAAATAATTGGTTGTCTTCATGTATTTCTGTCAATATCCTCATTATTTCTAACTCTTGTGCTCTTGTTAATCCCGACATCTTGTTGTTCTGGTAATGTATCTGCTGTCTGTTTCACGAATTAGGATTATTGTGTATCTAGTTATGGTGTAATTCCCCTTAAATCGTGCTCAGACGTTGGGCGCCAACTTTTTGTTATATCAATCTTATATATAATTGTTACAAATAATACTGTGTATATTTTGCTGTCTTGTGTTTCTCCTTAAAGCCACACTGCTGGGCTAGCCAACTGGTAATATAATAAAATTACAAGTTTAAGTTATGTATTTCTTGTTGTATTGATGTTAGGTGTTTTCGTGTGGTTATAGACACGCACCGGTGCCTACTATAATGTTGGTTATAAAAGGTGTAATTTGCAATCGTAACTGTCACTGGTGTTAATGTTTTGCTGTTGTAAGTACGCCGTAATAATTCACTCTTCTTATTAAAATATAGTCCGCGCACTTGTGGTGTATCTGATTTACTTACCACTGTTGAAATTCAAATTCTATCTTGTGGCGTTCCGTCTGAAATACATTCACTTCAAACACAATAGAAAAAATATTCAATTTGAATATTTAACATGTTTTCACACACAGTAATAAATGCAGCAATATCTGATAAGTATATTGATTTATACTAATACTTTTTGAATTCTTCCGCCACCTGTCAGAACTGATTAAAAATAATGAATGAATCTACTTTTAATAAAATGATACTCTTGTTATGGTAATAAAAATTATAGGTTTATTAACAAGTTATTAAGTGAGAATATTTTTAACAAACAAAACAATAATTAACAACCCTTTCAATTGCTGATTACAAAATAAAACTTCAAATGAAACTCTATCTGATCTCTCAAGGCTCTGGTGTACCTGTTGTTGTTACAATAATTTTACTGTACAGGTTATGTTGTTTTAATTCAGTATATACCATATTCCGTTAAGGTTCTTGGAGATATCATGATACCAGACTCAAGATGTACTATAATTAATTATTTAGGATTAACAATATTAACTGATAATTGAACAAAATATAAAATTTAAAATTGGTATCATATTTCTGATGTGTACAAAAATTATCGTACGCCGGTATGCGCACGCATCTTTACTTTAGTATTGTGGTTAGGCTGTATGACTTGTACAGCATTTAACAAGTATTACCTTTAGTTAATAATTAGTTTTAAAATAATTTGTTCACAAGAGAAAAATTTCTAATAAAATAAAAAAAAAACTCTTGTTTGCAATGTACTTTAATTTGCATGTTAATTGAGAACAATTCGGTAATGTCATCATAACAAGCTACCGTAATGGTTTCTGAGGTTAAGAATGACCGTTATTTTTATAAGGATAAGTTTGTCTTATTAACTAATATTACTTATGCTATACAGGTAAACATATTATTTTTTAATAAGTTTTAACATAGGATTATCAGAATTATGTTTGATACAATTAATAAAATAAATTCTGAAATAACGAAATATTCAACAAATACGTTTTATCAAGTAAGCGTCTAAATGCACTCGTATTTATCAATAATTATCTTTAAGCATTATTTTTTACATCGTTATAATTTATTAAAATATTTTTTACAATATTTTAATAATGTTGTGTTAAATCTCCTTTAAATTCTGATAACTTAGTTGTTGATTTCCGATACGCTGCATAATGACTTGCGTAGTATCGAAAATTCGAAATTGGCTAAACTCTTATTTTTCTTTTAAGTATTGTTTAATTGAAATTGTACTCCCTGTTTCTTAATTAAAAAATTCACTCGCAAATAGATCGATATTGTACACTGATCTACTTGATAAAAATAACACAAATCCGCACTGTTGCACTCGTTAGTAAATGTGTAGTATTAGGTTAGTGTATGTATATTGTACTTGAGTAAAACATGTCGCGCACTAATTTAAAAATATACTTTTTCTGGTCTGGAGTGGCGTGGCTTGTTCCTTAGGTGTTCGATCGTAGACTGTCATGTACCTCGAGAGCATCTCTCGCTCGTCTGATGAACTTCATTCATTCCATTGGTTGGTTTTTGATAGTCTCTGACCCAAAAGGCCTATATTTTATTAAAATATTTAATTTTTAGTCAAAATCGATTTTGGGTTGGAGACTTTTTCACGTCATCGACGGTACAAATTTTTAGTTCGAAAGTTAAAAACTATCACAACTTCCTTATTATACGTCCTATCGTTAATCGGTTTATATCACTGAACTCAGGGCGTTTTGCTTATTAAAATAAGTCCAAACACGCTTATTTTCTGTTCACTATCAATATTATTATATTGATTTTATTTATTATTTTTGGTACGTCTTATCTTTATAAGTTCGTATTACCAGATTTTTCTTAAATCTAATATAACATTTCTTATTTAAACACTTCGAGTCTATATCTCATTTGGTTTAAGTTACAATTTGTGGAAAACTATTTCCTACACAATTTTCGCTATGGTGTTACTCAGCGTCCATGTTGGATTTTTCACAAACATGCTTATTATTAAATATCCTTATCTAAAATGAACATATTATTACCTAGTATTACTAACAATGACTATTTACATACTTTTTTACTATAATATTGGTGTATTACCGTGGTCAATTCAGTATTTACATCATTTTAAACCTCTCACATAATGCTTATACAACTTTTCATCTTGTTTTCTATTTTTATTACATAGATTATATTATTTAATTGTTATAATTAGTGTACATACACAACAATTAATCTGTTATATTCAATGGTCATCTTTTAATAAACTCAGAACCTCCTAATTATTCAGTAGTGGCTCTGTCTATGTTGTGTCATGACCTTGTAGGTATTTATTTTGTTTAATATAATAACAAAAGTGTTATTGTCCTATTTGGATTGTATTCCTAAAGTAGCATTGGATATCAATCTAACTTTTAGTAATGTTTCCAATTACTTTTACATAGGTTTACTAGTTATATTTTTCATAACTAGCTGGTTGGTCATTGTTTGTTTACCTCTGTCCTTTTTTCACATTGGACATTTGGTTTTCAAATGTTTATGTACAATATGATTGTTTTAGTGGTCATTATTTGTTCTCAAAGTAGCTCTGATATTTCTTCTTGCTACTGGTAATAATTGTAATACCTTGTTCTCAATATTTAGTACAGTATTTTCTTTAACTAACTTGCTATACACTGGTTTAGCTTACATTTGGTCCTATATACATGGTTATTTTGTTTACAATAATTCAGTCATAATACTGTTCTTAACATGTTCAAAACTTGTTCTCAAAGTATTATCATATATTCCTTTCACTACTGGTACTATTCTGATAAACATTTACATTAGTTTTAATACTGTAGTTTGCTTAACTAAATTGGTACATTGTCTTATTTCTGTCTTTGACTGTGTCACTATGTCTGACTTGTTTTGTTTACATTGTTTTGTCTTATACATTATATTGTTTCTTTATATTTACTTGATGATCATATATTTATACTAATATGTATCATTTTCTGTTATAATAGGTTACTTCCTTGTGGGTATTGTAACAATGTATCATCGGTTTTAGTGCAGTATCTACCTACACCTAAACTGACTCCATTATGGTATATTAACATAATACCTTAACTAATTTGTTACAAATGTTTACAACTCCTTCTAATACACTAATACAAATCTTTCTTATATTACTTACAATGTTTTTCTCTGGTCAATTGTGGAATCTAAATTCCTGTCATGTTTGACACTTAACAAATATTCTCTATTTGTTGTCAGTTTTTTGATATAAACAATAATATGATTGTTTTATATGTTCTGATCTGGTGGTCTTATAATTATGTGTGTTGGTCACAACTTTGTTAAATCAGTCACACTCATTGTTTGTGTTTATTTGACTATTTTTTAACCTTTGTTGCCTCATCATGAAATTAACCTATTTTTTCACACTGTAAACTTCATCACTGTAATTGTTTGTGTGGTTTTCAGTTGAAATAATCAGTTATTCACCGGTTTCACATTTGTATTAAGTACACTTTTATTGTTTGTGTTTCTTTAAATGATCACACTGGTTTTCATGTCACACTTATAGTTATTTCTTTTGTCACTGACTGTTTCTTCTTTAAAATATATATGGTTCATTGATTCCTTACGTCTTTGGTTTCTCTTCATTCTTCTTCTTGGTCCTTCTTCTTTCTTCTTAATTCCAAATTTCATGGTAGTCGCTGTTTTCATTTTATTTCCATTGTCGTTGTAGCTTGATGATCCTTGTCTCGTTGATTCTCCTCACTGCTGGATATTATTTTCATTGATTCCCCTCACTGCTGGATCCTATTGGGTCTATTTATTAGTATTTTGTTTTGGTCTTGTGTCATTTTCTTTTTACGTTTTATAATTAAGGTTGACATATTCACATTCTCGTCTTCATTGTTGGATTCTTCTATTATTAGTTTTGTAGATACACAACTTATATACTTATCTTTGTTCATTCAAATATGTTCCCATGTCTCTTATCATACTTGACGTCATATCTATTTATAGTATGTAACTACCATATTTTGGTACTGTTACAATACTCATATCTAATTATCTTCTTTGGTTTATGTATTCTCACGTAACAATCATATTTAATGTATTTTATTCAATATTATCTAACCTAATTATTAAATTTTCAGACGTTCTTAAAATCGCCTTCTTACCACGTTTTCATTTATTCATTCTTAACTTTCTATTTGTGATGACATGGTTGCACGTCCTGTCAACATAGGGCCGTTACTCACGCACGCAATTTTGTTTGTAAATAGTGAGGGTGCTGACCTTGGGGTTTGCATCACACATTTTCCCAACAGTCGGTCAGTTGTCCCCGTTACTCTGGTACAATGTGCTGCACTTGCGCTTCTAAGATTTATGACCATTCTCTGTCTCTTTCTATGAGAGTGAGTGAGAAATGTGTCACACCGTCCCTTCTGTCGACCTTCCTCAAGCATGTACGCGTTAAACCGCTCCCCTCGCCTTAGACAACTTTTCGTAGCCGTACTACCATTGTTTACGTATACGTTGAGTAGTTTTTGCCGTTTTCTCCAATAACTTTCTCTAAGTAAACACGCACCACCCTGCTTTTTTGTCATTTCCAGGCCTGTATACAACTCCGTTGTTCGACAGTCAGTTCACTACTCGTGTTCTTACATATAATATCTTGTTTTCTATATTTTTAAGAATTCTTACCTCGAGTGCTTGGATTCTTCTTTTAGTACTATCACGACCCTTTACAACATTTTTAAGTCGTCTAATAAAATCCTTTCTTCTCTTTTTCCTCATAACATTTCTTGTCCATGATGAATATGCATACGGATCTTGTAGGTTCTTCCGCTTCACATCATCCATGGCTTGCTTTCAGCTCTATAACATGCGGTATTTGTTTCAACTTTAAACTTTCCCTTCATGCTTCTTATTGATGCAGCTCGACTACTTCGCCGATCTATGCTTATTTCACAAGCTGGATACTTCATCCTCGGATTCACTGATGCAGTATCTATTCTCGTGTTAATTAATTTGTGCTTTTTATGCATTCTACCTGATAGTAGTAAGTTTTTACTATCTCTATCCATGTCTGGATAATCCTCTTCCCACTTCCTCATATACAAAGGAACAAAGTCATTTTTTTTCTTAATCCACTTGTTTCTTGAACTTACGTTAGATCGAACAGTTGATAATTTCTTAGTAGCTGATACATCTGTAAAATCAACAGCGTTATCATTATCTCGTACTTTCCGTACCTCTTCATAACTTTTATTCACTTCTTCTTCCTGCCTCTTCTGGACTTCGTTTTTGTTGTCGTTCCAGGTATTCGTATGTTCACGTATGTCTGTGCGTAACAGTGTGAACTGCTCGGCCACTTGTTGCGTGACTTCCTCCCTATGCTTGTCTAACTTTTCTTCTAGTCTGTTGAATTTTTCATCAAACTTCTCATTTTGATTGTCGAACTTCTTATTCTGCTCCTCGAACTTTTCATTCTGTTCTCTTCTAATCTCTATAAAATTTTCATTAATTTCTTCCTTTTGCTTCCTCATGAAGTCCATTAATGCGCGCAACGTCACCTCTTCCTGCGGTTGTTGTTGGGACTCCCGTCCCCGCGCTCTGACGTCTGACGTCTCCTCGGTCATTTGCGACTCCACTGGTGATCCTTTACGTTCGATATCAGGTACACCCTGCTGGTTATTAATATCGAAATTCATGGAACTACTAGTCGTCATTTTTGCAGCCTTACTCCGCGTTAACATTCAGTCCAACTAGCTTCACACTAATAATATTTGTTCTTACAACTAACATGAAATATATACGCTTATCCTATCTACTGCCTGCTCTTTGCCGTGCGATGGGCGCCAATTTATAGAATTTAATTGGGGATGTAATTGATATTTGTAGTGCCCCACGTTCTTTGGGAGCCAATTTACAACGTGCAATTAATTATGCAAACAATAAGTTAATTAATTATGTAATTATACTAATTTATAGAGTGTGATCATGTAATTTACTCAATTAGGCTACTCATACCAAACTGATTGAAGCTACGTGATACGTTAGTTGTTTGATGTTAGCATAATTACTGCACTGAGACTCTAATTATTGTATAAATTAATAAAATCTACTATAAATCATTCAAGTGACGTTACTTTCTTGTTCTGAGGTAACTTTGACAATAATGAACGCATATATTCTGAGTAAAATAAACACTTATTTATTAACATCATTTAAGTAAAGAGACTTCAATATATAAATATGGATGATTCCCTGTAAATACATTCATAAAAAGAACACATGTATATATATCAAATTACAATGCGAATCCAATACGTTGTTTGCTGGAAAACATACACATACATATATAACACAATCAACATATAAAAACATAAATAGTCAAACTATAAATCTTATACTAATGCGTTCATTTCTTGCCTCAGATGAATAGCGTTATTTAACTTTATCATATTTAATTTAAATACTCAAAGGTGTTTTGTTGAAAAGAGACAAGACAGTAGAGTTCTTATGATAAGAATAACATAAAGATTACTTGTAAAGTGATTTATCCGATATTTCCATCGGCGTAACTCCTTCCTGCTGGTGGTCCATATGTACGAAGTTGCGTAGCCGTGATGTCACTAACACTCAACACACGCGGATCAGATTCACTCGCGCTGTGTGTATTTTCTGTTGATTCGGCTGTTACTGTTAGAGTCTATGAAATCATGTGTTGTGTGAGTAAGTTCATCGTTAACTATGGTGTATATATCTGACTGTCTATTATTGAACTTCTTGTGTACATTAATGAATAGTGTCTTTGATAACGTGGTGTATTTGTTCCAATTGGTATTGTATCGCTTCGCACTGTACAACGTTACGATTTCGTTGTCCGGTAAAGCATTAACAATAGTTCTGCGAGTCTGTTATAGAAGAAACTGCGACTGGTTAGTTTAGTTCTGAATAAGCGGTAACCGAGTAAAATAAAGTACTTGAGAGTTATTAAGTACTGGCGTATATTGCATGATTTAGTCATTGTAGATACACTGTTACCGGATAACTCGCCAATATCGAAATGTTTAAGTCAACTGATTAATATACCGCGTAGCAGAGTTTCAAAGTCCAACTGCTGTACGTATGTTAACCGAACTGTATTAAGACTTAGAAAATTTAAGATTTAAGTTCCGTGAAGACTGTTCAAAGTATATGATTGAAAAATTTATGAAGACTGTCGAAAATATATGAAGACTGTCCCCCCGCGTGCTCTGTAAACAGTTTTTATTAAGCATCGTTTACCACAATGCAATCTTCTGGAAAACACGCCTCTGGTCAAACATGATAGGACAGGATAACTCCTACCCTTATGTAAGACTATGGTTCTCCACTTCTCATTCGTCGTTCCCGTTGCCATGATGACGACGGTCCTCTCCACCTGTGCTCTGGGTAGATGCTGGGTTGTGATTGGGTATCTTGTGTCCCCTCAAGTTCGCGTCGAAAGCCTCCGTACCCTTTTCCTGGAACAAGAGCAATTCCTCGGCTGTCGATCAAGTCTTTGTCTAAGTGTACTCCGGAACCCTGCTGCTGTTCTCACGCGAACAATGTGTCGTATTTCGATAATGTCCGAATATCCATGACCCATTTCCGTTAGCCATTCGGACGCAGCGTGTCATCGTTTCCAAGACGGCACTCCTTCTCCCTGCCGTAAATATCAGTTGTCGCCAGTAAGACGTTCCCCCGCTGTGCATAAGTTCGATTCCATTCTTTAGATCTCGTTGTCAGTTCTCATACAGGGTAAATACCATTGTGCAACTACACCCTTTCCTTACTGCTGGCACGCTCCAAATTAACCTTGCAGTGTGTGCTCGTTACAATTTCTCTGTAATGCGCTACTGACATAGATTCCTTTTTGTTCTGCTTGTTGTGGGCTGTAAATCTCGGTTGAGTCGAGTCTGTCACAGGCCAACCTTATGTCCCATTGTAAAGTTATGTGAAGTGTATTCGTATTGTCCCTAGAAAACGTTCAGTTGACACTTCGTTAAACTGTTTCCTTATTTATTGCTCCTGGGTCGTGTTAGGGTGTCTTGGCTGCTTGTAACGTATTTCCGATCATAATTTTAAAAATTAAAATTCTTGGTCGTTACATAGTCCCCAAATCGGATTGGATGTTGGATCAGCAGAAGACATTCTATTACGATTTCTGTGCTCTGTGTTTGTTGTGGGAGTCCCCTTTGAGAAGGTCACGGTCATTGACCCACTTTCCTCTGCTTGGGGTATACGGGTATATATTCCCTATATTTTGTTGTAAACTAACTCTGGGAATTTATTGCCGTGCATCTGAGGAAGGATGAACGCATTTTCACATATGGTGCCTATATAATTAGACATGGAATTATTTTACAATAATAATAATAGCTGTGGATGGCTATGTCATCCGTTTATAACCTAATACATGAAATAATGGGTTTTCAACATGAAATGTAATTATTCAAGTATCGTTTAAATATCGTTACGATAGTTAATGTCCTTAGTCTATCTTGAACATTTAAAAACAACAGTTTATGAACCTGTAAATACATATTGACACATTCACTATTTATTATTGAGTATCACTCACAATACGCATTACTAACATTTATACTGATTATATTGATTATAAATTTATATACATTACTTATTAACAATTAACAGTTCATTTGATATCATTACGATTATAGATAATTTCGCTTTATACCACTCATATTTGATTAATTGATCTTACATCATTGTCTCTATAAAAGGCTCGTTATAATGTCTTTAGCAATTTATTGCTGCACACCCGATCAAACTTTTCGCACTCTAAGTGTCTTTTCTATTGAAATTTCCATTAATATTGGTTATTCACATGTAATTAATGTCATTACATTGTCACATTGTGACTTAAGAAATTCATGTACAAAAAAAATCTTTAAATTACACGTTAATAAGTTACACATCATCTTGTTTAGCTAGTTGGACCGGTTTTCGCGGGACATTCACCCTATGCGTTTGCCCCCGTCCTCTGTAGTCCAACTAACCGTCGACGTAACTTTCGCTTTCCTGTGAGACTTGTACTTTCGTTTCATAATACTTCTTCAATTGACGTACATTAAATTTCCCTCTCACCTTGCCACTGCTATCGCACTCAGTAAGTTCGTATGTTGCGCCATTTTAATTTCATACGTTAATCTTCATTCATTAATACTCATATCTAATTATCTTCTTTGGTTTATGTATTCTCACATAACCAATCATATTTAATGTATTTTATTCTATATTATCTAACCTAATTATTAAATTTTCAGACGTTCTTAAAATCGCCTTCTTACCACGTTTTCATTTATTCATTCTTAACTTTCTATTTGTGATGACATGGTTGCACGTCCTGTCAACATAGGGCCGTTACTCACGCACGCAATTTTGTTTGTAAATAGTGAGGGTGCTGACCTTGGGGATTGCGTCACACATTTTCCCAACAGTCGGTCAGTTGTCCCCGTTACTCTGGTACAATGTGCTGCACTTGCGCTTCTAAGATTTATGACCATTCTCTGTCTCTTTCTATGAGAGTGAGTGAGAAATGTGTCACACCGTCCCTTCTGTCGACCTTCCTCAAGCATGTACGCGTTAAACCGCTCCCCTCACCTTAGACAACTTTTCGTAGCCGTACTACCATTGTTTACGTATACGTTGAGTAGTTTTTGCCGTTTTCTCCAATAACTTTCTCTAAGTAAACACGCACCACCCTGCTTTTGTTGTCTTTTCCAGGCCTGTATACAACTCCGTTGTTCGACAGTCAGTTCACTACTCGTGTGCTTACATAATAATATCTTGTTTTCTATATTTTTAAGAATTCTTACCTCGAGTGCTTGGATTCTTCTTTCAGTACTATCACGACCCTTTAAAACATTTTTAAGTCGTCTAGTAAAATTCTTTCATCTCTTTTTCCTCATAACATTTCTTGTCCATGATGAATATGCATACGGATCTTGTAGGTTCTTCCGCTTCACATCACCCATGGCTTGCTTAAATTTGCTTTCAGCTCTATAACATGCGGTATTTGTTTCAACTTTAAACTTTCCCTTCATGCTTCTTATTGATGCAGCTCGACTACTTCGCCGATCTATGCTTATTTCACAAGCTGGATACTTCATCCTCGGATTCACTGATGCAGTATCTATTCTCGTGTTAATTAATTTGTGCTTTTTATGCATTCTACCTGATAGTAGTAAGTTTTTACTATCTCTATCCATGTCTGGATAATCCTCTTCCCACTTCCTCATATACAAAGGAACAAAGTCATTTTTTTTCTTAATCCACTTGTTTCTTGAACTTACGTTAGATCGAACAGTTGATAATTTCTTAGTAGCTGATACATCTGTAAAATCAACAGCGTTATCATTATCTCGTACTTTCCGTACCTCTTCATAACTTTTATTCACTTCTTCTTCCTGCCTCTTCTGGCCTTCGTTTTTGTTGTCGTTCCAGGTATTCGTATGTTCACGTATGTCTGTGCGTAACAGTGTGAACTGCTCGGCCACTTGTTGCGTGACTTCCTCCCTATGCTTGTCTAACTTTTCTTCTAGTCTGTTGAATTTTTCATCAAACTTCTCATTTTGATTGTCGAACTTCTTATTCTGCTCCTCGAACTTTTCATTCTGTTCTCTTCTAATCTCTATAAAATTTTCATTAATTTCTTCCTTTGCTTCCTCATGAAGTCCATTAATGCGCGCAACGTCACCTCTTCCTGCGGTTGTTGTTGGGACTCCTGTCCCCGCGCTCTGACGTCTGACGTCTCCTCGGTCATTTGCGACTCCACTGGTGATTCTTCACGTTCGATATCAGGTACACCCTGCTGGTTATTAATATCGAAATTCATAGAACTACTAGTCGTCATTTTTGCAGCCTTACTCCGCGTTAACATTCAGTCCAACTAGCTTCACACTAATAATATTTGTTCTTACAACTAACATGAAATATATACGCTTATCCTATCTACTGCCTGCTCTTTGCCGTGCGATGGGCGCCAATTTATAGAATTTAATTGGGGATGTAATTGATATTTGTAGTGCCCCACGTTCTTTGGGAGCCAATTTACAACGTGCAATTAATTATGCAAACAATAAGTTAATTAATTATGTAATTATACTAATTTATAGAGTGTGATCATGTAATTTACTCAATTAGGCTACTCATACCAAACTGATTGAAGCTACGTGATACGTTAGTTGTTTGATGTTAGCATAATTACTGCACTGAGACTCTAATTATTGTATAAATTAATAAAATCTACTATAAATCATTCAAGTGACGTTACTTTCTTGTTCTGAGGTAACTTTGACAATAATGAACGCATATATTCTGAGTAAAATAAACACTTATTTATTAACATCATTTAAGTAAAGAGACTTCAATATATAAATATGGATGATTCCCTGTAAATACATTCATAAAAAGAACACATGTATATATATCAAATTACAATGCGAATCCAATACGTTGTTTGCTGGAAAACATACACATACATATATAACACAATCAACATATAAAAACATAAATAGTCAAACTATAAATCTTATACTAATGCGTTCATTTCTTGCCTCAGATGAATAGCGTTATTTAACTTTATCATATTTAATTTAAATACTCAAGGGTGTTTTGTTGAAAAGAGACAGGACAGTAGAGTTCTTATGATAAGAATAACATAAAGATTACTTGTAAAGTGATTTATCCGATATTTCCATCGGCGTAACTCCTTCCTGCTGGTGGTCCATATGTACGAAGTTGCGTAGCCGTGATGTCACTAACACTCAACACACGCGGATCAGATTCACTCGCGCTGTGTGTATTTTCTGTTGATTCGGCTGTTACTGTTAGAGTCTATGAAATCATGTGTTGTGTGAGTAAGTTCATCGTTAACTATGGTGTATATATCTGACTGTCTATTATTGAACTTCTTGTGTACATTAATGAATAGTGTCTTTGATAACGTGGTGTATTTGTTCCAATTGGTATTGTATCGCTTCGCACTGTACAACGTTACGATTTCGTTGTCCGGTAAAGCATTAACAATAATTCTGCGAGTCTGTTATAGAAGAAACTGCGACTGGTTAGTTTAGTTCTGAATAAGCGGTAACCGAGTAAAATAAAGTACTTGAGAGTTATTAAGCACTGGCGTATATTGCATGATTTAGTCACTGTAGAT
Organism: Magicicada septendecula; assembly: GCA_034769895.1. Classification (NCBI taxonomy): domain Eukaryota; kingdom Metazoa; phylum Arthropoda; class Insecta; order Hemiptera; family Cicadidae; genus Magicicada; species Magicicada septendecula. The sequence goes on along the minus strand of CM068371.1, from coordinate 183,749,602 downwards.
ACACTGTTACCGGATAACTCGCCAATATCGAAATGTTTAAGTCAACTGATCAATATACCGCGTAGCAGAGTTTCAAAGTCCAACTGCTGTACGTATGTTAACCGAACTGTATTAAGACTTAGAAAATTTAAGATTTAAGTTCCGTGAAGACTGTTCAAAGTATATGATTGAAAAATTTATGAAGACTGTCGAAAATATATGAAGACTGTCCCCCCGCGTGCTCTGTAAACAGTTTTTATTAAGCATCGTTTACCACAATGCAATCTTCTGGAAAAAACGCCTCTGGTCAAACATGATAGGACAGGAGAACTCCTACCCTTATGTAAGACTATGGTTCTCCACTTCTCATTCGTCGTTCCCGTTGCCATGATGACGACGGTCCTCTCCACCTGTGCTCTGGGTAGATGCTGGGTTGTGATTGGGTATCTTGTGTCCCCTCAAGTTCGCGTCGAAAGCCTCCGTACCCTTTTCCTGGAACAAGAGCAATTCCTCGGCTGTCGATCAAGTCTTTGTCTAAGTGTACTCCGGAACCCTGCTGCTGTTCTCACGCGAACAATGTGTCGTATTTCGATATTGTCCGAATATCCATGACCCTTTTCCGTTAGCCATCCGGACGCAGCGTGTCATCGTTTCCAAGACGGCACTCCTTCTCCCTGTCGTAAATATCAGTTGTCGCCAGTAATACGTTCCCCCGCTGTGCATAAGTTCGATTCCATTCTTTAGATCTCGTTGTCAGTTCTCATACAGGGTAAATACCATTGTGCAACTACACCCTTTCCTTACTGCTGGCACGCTCCAAATTAACCTTGCAGTGGGTGCTCGTTACAATTTCTCTGTAATGCGCTACTGACATAGTTTCCTTTTTGTTCTGTTTGTTGTGGGCTGTAAATCTCGGTTGAGTCGAGTCTGTCACAGGCCAACCTTATTTCCCATTGTAAAGTTATGTGAAGTGTATTCGTATTGTCCCTAGAAAACGTTCAGTTGACACTTCGTTAAACTGTTTCCTTATTTATTGCTCCTGGGTCGTGTTAGGGTGTCTTGGCTGCTTGTAACGTATTTCCGATCATAATTTTAAAAATTAATATTCTTGGTCGTTACATAGTCCCCAAATCGGATTGGATGTTGGATCAGCAGAAGACATTCTAATCCGATTTCTGCGCTCTGTGTTTGTTGTGGGAGTCCCCTTTGAGAAGGTCACGGTCATTGACCCACTTTCCTCTGCTTGGTGTATACGGGTATATATTCCCTATATTTTGTTGTAAACTAACTCTGGGAATTTATTGCCGTGCATCTGAGGAAGGATGAACGCATTTTCACATATGGTGCCTATATATTTAGACATGGAATTATTTTACAATATTAATAATAGCTGTGGATGGCTATGTCATCCGTTTATAACCTAATACATGAAATAATGGTTTTTCAACATGAAATTTAATTATTCATGTATCGTTTAAATATCGTTACGATAGTTAATGTCCTTAGTCTATCGTGAACATTTAAAAACAACAGTTTATGAACCTGTAAATACATATTGACACATTCACTATTTATTATTGAGTATCACTCACAATACGCATTACTAACATTTATACAAATTATATTGATTATAAATTTATATACATTACTTATGAACAATTAACAGTTCATTTGATATCATTACGATTATAGATAATTTCGCTTTATACCACTCATATTTGATTAATTGATCTTACATCATTGTCTCTATAAAAGGCTCGTTATAATGTCTTTAGCAATTTATTGCTGCACACCCGATCAAACTTTTCGCACTCTAAGTGTCTTTTCTATTGAAATTTCCATTAATATTGGTTATTCACATGTAATTAATATCATTAGATTGTCACATTGTGACTTAAGAAATTCATGTACAAAAAAAATCTTTAAATTACACGTTAATAAGTTACACATCATCTTGTTTAGCTAGTTGGACCGGTTTTCGCGTTTGCCCCCGTCCTCTGTAGTCCAACTAACCGTCGACGTAACTTTCGCTTTCCTGTGAGACTTGTACTTTCGTTTCATAATACTTCTTCAATTGACGTACATTAAATTTCCCTCTCACCTTGCCACTGCTATCCCACTCAGTGAGTTCGTATGTTGCGTCATTTTAATTTCATACGTTAATCTTCATTCATTAATACTCATATCTAATTATCTTCTTTGGTTTATGTATTCTCACGTAACAATCATATTTAATGTATTTTATTCAATATTATCTAACCTAATTATTAAATTTTCAGACGTTCTTAAAATCGCCTTCTTACCACGTTTTCATTTATTCATTCTTAACTTTCTATTTGTGATGACATGGTTGCACGTCCTGTCAACATAGGGCCGTTACTCACGCACGCAATTTTGTTTGTAAATAGTGAGGGTGCTGACCTCGGGGTTTGCGTCACACATTTTCCCAACAGTCGGTCAGTTGTCCCCGTTACTCTGGTACAATGTGCTGCACTTGCGCTTCTAAGATTTATGACCATTCTCTGTCTCTTTCTATGAGAGTGAGTGAGAAATGTGTCACACCGTCCCTTCTGTCGACCTTCCTCAAGCATGTACGCGTTAAACCGCTCCCCTCGCCTTAGACAACTTTTCGTAGCCGTACTACCATTGTTTACGTATACGTTGAGTAGTTTTTGCCGTTTTCTCCAATAACTTTCTCTAAGTAAACACGCACCACCCTGCTTTTTTGTCATTTCCAGGCCTGTATACAACTCCGTTGTTCGACAGTCAGTTCACTACACGTGTGCTTACATAATAATATCTTGTTTTCTATATTTTTAAGAATTCTTACCTCGAGTGCTTGGATTCTTCTTTTAGTAATATCACGACCCTTTACAACATTTTTAAGTCGTCTAATAAAATTCTTTCTTCTCTTTTTCCTCATAACATTTCTTGTCCATGATGAATATGCATACGGATCTTGTAGGTTCTTCCGCTTCACATCATCCATGGCTTGCTTAAATTTGCTTTCAGCTCTATAACATGCGGTATTTGTTTCAACTTTAAACTTTCCCTTCATCCTTCTTATTGATGCAGCTCGACTACTTCGCCGATCTATGCTTATTTCACAAGCTGGATACTTCATCCTCGGATTCACTGATGCAGTATCTATTCTCGTGTTAATTAATTTGTGCTTTTTATGCATTCTACCTGATAGTAGTAAGTTTTTACTATCTCTATCCATGTCTGGATAATCCTCTTCCCACTTCCTCATATACAAAGGAACAAAGTCATTTTTTTTCTTAATCCACTTGTTTCTTGAACTTACGTTAGATCGAACAGTTGATAATTTCTTAGTAGCTGATACATCTGTAAAATCAACAGCGTTATCATTATCTCGTACTTTCCGTACCTCTTCATAACTTTTATTCACTTCTTCTTCCTGCCTCTTCTGGACTTCGTTTTTGTTGTCGTTCCAGGTATTCGTATGTTCACGTATGTCTGTGCGTAACAGTGTGAACTGCTCGGCCACTTGTTGCGTGACTTCCTCCCTATGCTTGTCTAACTTTTCTTCTAGTCTGTTGAATTTTTCATCAAACTTCTCATTTTGATTGTCGAACTTCTTATTCTGCTCCTCGAACTTTTCATTCTGTTCTCTTCTAATCTCTATAAAATTTTCATTAATTTCTTCCTTTTGCTTCCTCATGAAGTCCATTAATGCGCGCAACGTCACCTCTTCCTGCGGTTGTTGTTGGGACTCCTGTCCCCGCGCTCTGACGTCTGACGTCTCCTCGGTCATTTGCGACTCCACTGGTGATCCTTTACGTTCGATATCAGGTACACCCTGCTGGTTATTAATATCGAAATTCATGGAACTACTAGTCGTCATTTTTGCAGCCTTACTCCGCGTTAACATTCAGTGCAACTAGCTTCACACTAATAATATTTGTTCTTACAACTAACATGAAATATATACGCTTATCCTATCTACTGCCTGCTCTTTGCAGTGCGATGGGCGCCAATTTATATAATTTAATTGGGGATGTAATTGATATTTGTAGTGCCCCACGTTCTTTGGGAGCCAATTTACAACGTGCAATTAATTATGCAAACAATAAGTTAATTAATTATGTAATTATACTAATTTATAGAGTGTGATCATGTAATTTACTCAATTAGGCTACTCATACCAAACTGATTGAAGCTACGTGATACGTTAGTTGTTTGATGTTAGCATAATTACTGCACTGAGACTCTAATTATTGTATAAATTAATAAAATCTACTATAAATCATTCAAGTGACGATACTTTCTTGTTCTGAGGTAACTTTGACAATAATGAACGCATATATTCTGAGTAAAATAAACACTTATTTATTAACATCATTTAAGTAAAGAGACTTCAATATATAAATATGGATGATTCCCTGTAAATACATTCATAAAAAGAACACATGTATATATATCAAATTACAATGCGAATCCAATACGTTGTTTGCTGGAAAACATACACATACATATATAACACAATCAACATATAAAAACATAAATAGTCAAACTATAAATCTTATACTAATGCGTTCATTTCTTGCCTCAGATGAATAGCGTTATTTAACTTTATCATATTTAATTTAAATACTCAAGGGTGTTTTGTTGAAAAGAGACAGGACAGTAGAGTTCTTATGATAAGAATAACATAAAGATTACTTGTAAAGTGATTTATCCGATATTTCCATCGGCGTAACTCCTTCCTGCTGGTGGTCCATATGTACGAAGTTGCGTAGCCGTGATGTCACTAACACTCAACACACGCGGATCAGATTCACTCGCGCTGTGTGTATTTTCTGTTGATTCGGCTGTTACTGTTAGAGTCTATGAAATCATGTGTTGTGTGAGTAAGTTCATCGTTAACTATGGTGTATATATCTGACTGTCTATTATTGAACTTCTTGTGTACATTAATGAATAGTGTCTTTGATAACGTGGTGTATTTGTTCCAATTGGTATTGTATCGCTTCGCACTGTACAACGTTACGATTTCGTTGTCCGGTAAAGCATTAACAATAGTTCTGCGAGTCTGTTATAGAAGAAACTGCGACTGGTTAGTTTAGTTCTGAATAAGCGGTAACCGAGTAAAATAAAGTACTTGAGAGTTATTAAGTACTGGCGTATATTGCATGATTTAGTCATTGTAGATACACTGTTACCGGATAACTCGCCAATATCGAAATGTTTAAGTCAACTGATTAATATACCGCGTAGCAGAGTTTCAAAGTCCAACTGCTGTACGTATGTTAACCGAACTGTATTAAGACTTAGAAAATTTAAGATTTAAGTTCCGTGAAGACTGTTCAAAGTATATGATTGAAAAATTTATGAAGACTGTCGAAAATATATGAAGACTGTCCCCCCGCGTGCTCTGTAAACAGTTTTTATTAAGCATCGTTTACCACAATGCAATCTTCTGGAAAACACGCCTCTGGTCAAACATGATAGGACAGGATAACTCCTACCCTTATGTAAGACTATGGTTCTCCACTTCTCATTCGTCGTTCCCGTTGCCATGATGACGACGGTCCTCTCCACCTGTGCTCTGGGTAGATGCTGGGTTGTGATTGGGTATCTTGTGTCCCCTCAAGTTCGCGTCGAAAGCCTCCGTACCCTTTTCCTGGAACAAGAGCAATTCCTCGGCTGTCGATCAAGTCTTTGTCTAAGTGTACTCCGGAACCCTGCTGCTGTTCTCACGCGAACAATGTGTCGTATTTCGATAATGTCCGAATATCCATGACCCATTTCCGTTAGCCATTCGGACGCAGCGTGTCATCGTTTCCAAGACGGCACTCCTTCTCCCTGCCGTAAATATCAGTTGTCGCCAGTAAGACGTTCCCCCGCTGTGCATAAGTTCGATTCCATTCTTTAGATCTCGTTGTCAGTTCTCATACAGGGTAAATACCATTGTGCAACTACACCCTTTCCTTACTGCTGGCACGCTCCAAATTAACCTTGCAGTGTGTGCTCGTTACAATTTCTCTGTAATGCGCTACTGACATAGATTCCTTTTTGTTCTGCTTGTTGTGGGCTGTAAATCTCGGTTGAGTCGAGTCTGTCACAGGCCAACCTTATTTCCCATTGTAAAGTTATGTGAAGTGTATTCGTATTGTCCCTAGAAAACGTTCAGTTGACACTTCGTTAAACTGTTTCCTTATTTATTGCTCCTGGGTCGTGTTAGGGTGTCTTGGCTGCTTGTAACGTATTTCCGATCATAATTTTAAAAATTAAAATTCTTGGTCGTTACATAGTCCCCAAATCGGATTGGATGTTGGATCAGCAGAAGACATTCTATTACGATTTCTGTGCTCTGTGTTTGTTGTGGGAGTCCCCTTTGAGAAGGTCACGGTCATTGACCCACTTTCCTCTGCTTGGGGTATACGGGTATATATTCCCTATATTTTGTTGTAAACTAACTCTGGGAATTTATTGCCGTGCATCTGAGGAAGGATGAACGCATTTTCACATATGGTGCCTATATAATTAGACATGGAATTATTTTACAATAATAATAATAGCTGTGGATGGCTATGTCATCCGTTTATAACCTAATACATGAAATAATGGGTTTTCAACATGAAATGTAATTATTCAAGTATCGTTTAAATATCGTTACGATAGTTAATGTCCTTAGTCTATCTTGAACATTTAAAAACAACAGTTTATGAACCTGTAAATACATATTGACACATTCACTATTTATTATTGAGTATCACTCACAATACGCATTACTAACATTTATACTGATTATATTGATTATAAATTTATATACATTACTTATTAACAATTAACAGTTCATTTGATATCATTACGATTATAGATAATTTCGCTTTATACCACTCATATTTGATTAATTGATCTTACATCATTGTCTCTATAAAAGGCTCGTTATAACGTCTTTAGCAATTTATTGCTGCACACCCGATCAAACTTTTCGCACTCTAAGTGTCTTTTCTATTGAAATTTCCATTAATATTGGTTATTCACATGTAATTAATGTCATTACATTGTCACATTGTGACTTAAGAAATTCATGTACAAAAAAAATCTTTAAATTACACGTTAATAAGTTACACATCATCTTGTTTAGCTAGTTGGACCGGTTTTCGCGGGACATTCACCCTATGCGTTTGCCCCCGTCCTCTGTAGTCCAACTAACCGTCGACGTAACTTTCGCTTTCCTGTGAGACTTGTACTTTCGTTTCATAATACTTCTTCAATTGACGTACATTAAATTTCCCTCTCACCTTGCCACTGCTATCGCACTCAGTAAGTTCGTATGTTGCGTCATTTTAATTTCATACGTTAATCTTCATTCATTAATACTCATATCTAATTATCTTCTTTGGTTTATGTATTCTCACATAACCAATCATATTTAATGTATTTTATTCTATATTATCTAACCTAATTATTAAATTTTCAGACGTTCTTAAAATCGCCTTCTTACCACGTTTTCATTTATTCATTCTTAACTTTCTATTTGTGATGACATGGTTGCACGTCCTGTCAACATAGGGCCGTTACTCACGCACGCAATTTTGTTTGTAAATAGTGAGGGTGCTGACCTTGGGGATTGCGTCACACATTTTCCCAACAGTCGGTCAGTTGTCCCCGTTACTCTGGTACAATGTGCTGCACTTGCGCTTCTAAGATTTATGACCATTCTCTGTCTCTTTCTATGAGAGTGAGTGAGAAATGTGTCACACCGTCCCTTCTGTCGACCTTCCTCAAGCATGTACGCGTTAAACCGCTCCCCTCACCTTAGACAACTTTTCGTAGCCGTACTACCATTGTTTACGTATACGTTGAGTAGTTTTTGCCGTTTTCTCCAATAACTTTCTCTAAGTAAACACGCACCACCCTGCTTTTGTTGTCTTTTCCAGGCCTGTATACAACTCCGTTGTTCGACAGTCAGTTCACTACTCGTGTGCTTACATAATAATATCTTGTTTTCTATATTTTTAAGAATTCTTACCTCGAGTGCTTGGATTCTTCTTTCAGTACTATCACGACCCTTTAAAACATTTTTAAGTCGTCTAGTAAAATTCTTTCATCTCTTTTTCCTCATAACATTTCTTGTCCATGATGAATATGCATACGGATCTTGTAGGTTCTTCCGCTTCACATCACCCATGGCTTGCTTAAATTTGCTTTCAGCTCTATAACATGCGGTATTTGTTTCAACTTTAAACTTTCCCTTCATGCTTCTTATTGATGCAGCTCGACTACTTCGCCGATCTATGCTTATTTCACAAGCTGGATACTTCATCCTCGGATTCACTGATGCAGTATCTATTCTCGTGTTAATTAATTTGTGCTTTTTATGCATTCTACCTGATAGTAGTAAGTTTTTACTATCTCTATCCATGTCTGGATAATCCTCTTCCCACTTCCTCATATACAAAGGAACAAAGTCATTTTTTTTCTTAATCCACTTGTTTCTTGAACTTACGTTAGATCGAACAGTTGATAATTTCTTAGTAGCTGATACATCTGTAAAATCAACAGCGTTATCATTATCTCGTACTTTCCGTACCTCTTCATAACTTTTATTCACTTCTTCTTCCTGCCTCTTCTGGCCTTCGTTTTTGTTGTCGTTCCAGGTATTCGTATGTTCACGTATGTCTGTGCGTAACAGTGTGAACTGCTCGGCCACTTGTTGCGTGACTTCCTCCCTATGCTTGTCTAACTTTTCTTCTAGTCTGTTGAATTTTTCATCAAACTTCTCATTTTGATTGTCGAACTTCTTATTCTGCTCCTCGAACTTTTCATTCTGTTCTCTTCTAATCTCTATAAAATTTTCATTAATTTCTTCCTTTTGCTTCCTCATGAAGTCCATTAATGCGCGCAACGTCACCTCTTCCTGCGGTTGTTGTTGGGACTCCTGTCCCCGCGCTCTGACGTCTGACGTCTCCTCGGTCATTTGCGACTCCACTGGTGATTCTTCACGTTCGATATCAGGTACACCCTGCTGGTTATTAATATCGAAATTCATAGAACTACTAGTCGTCATTTTTGCAGCCTTACTCCGCGTTAACATTCAGTCCAACTAGCTTCACACTAATAATATTTGTTCTTACAACTAACATGAAATATATACGCTTATCCTATCTACTGCCTGCTCTTTGCCGTGCGATGGGCGCCAATTTATATAATTTAATTGGGGATGTAATTGATATTTGTAGTGCCCCACGTTCTTTGGGAGCCAATTTACAACGTGCAATTAATTATGCAAACAATAAGTTAATTAATTATGTAATTATACTAATTTATAGAGTGTGATCATGTAATTTACTCAATTAGGCTACTCATACCAAACTGATTGAAGCTACGTGATACGTTAGTTGTTTGATGTTAGCATAATTACTGCACTGAGACTCTAATTATTGTATAAATTAATAAAATCTACTATAAATCATTCAAGTGACGTTACTTTCTTGTTCTGAGGTAACTTTGACAATAATGAACGCATATATTCTGAGTAAAATAAACACTTATTTATTAACATCATTTAAGTAAAGAGACTTCAATATATAAATATGGATGATTCCCTGTAAATACATTCATAAAAAGAACACATGTATATATATCAAATTACAATGCGAATCCAATACGTTGTTTGCTGGAAAACATACACATACATATATAACACAATCAACATATAAAAACATAAATAGTCAAACTATAAATCTTATACTAATGCGTTCATTTCTTGCCTCAGATGAATAGCGTTATTTAACTTTATCATATTTAATTTAAATACTCAAGGGTGTTTTGTTGAAAAGAGACAGGACAGTAGAGTTCTTATGATAAGAATAACATAAAGATTACTTGTAAAGTGATTTATCCGATATTTCCATCGGCGTAACTCCTTCCTGCTGGTGGTCCATATGTACGAAGTTGCGTAGCCGTGATGTCACTAACACTCAACACACGCGGATCAGATTCACTCGCGCTGTGTGTATTTTCTGTTGATTCGGCTGTTACTGTTAGAGTCTATGAAATCATGTGTTGTGTGAGTAAGTTCATCGTTAACTATGGTGTATATATCTGACTGTCTATTATTGAACTTCTTGTGTACATTAATGAATAGTGTCTTTGATAACGTGGTGTATTTGTTCCAATTGGTATTGTATCGCTTCGCACTGTACAACGTTACGATTTCGTTGTCCGGTAAAGCATTAACAATAATTCTGCGAGTCTGTTATAGAAGAAACTGCGACTGGTTAGTTTAGTTCTGAATAAGCGGTAACCGAGTAAAATAAAGTACTTGAGAGTTATTAAGCACTGGCGTATATTGCATGATTTAGTCACTGTAGATACACTGTTACCGGATAACTCGCCAATATCGAAATGTTTAAGTCAACTGATCAATATACCGCGTAGCAGAGTTTCAAAGTCCAACTGCTGTACGTATGTTAACCGAACTGTATTAAGACTTAGAAAATTTAAGATTTAAGTTCCGTGAAGACTGTTCAAAGTATATGATTGAAAAATTTATGAAGACTGTCGAAAATATATGAAGACTGTCCCCCCGCGTGCTCTGTAAACAGTTTTTATTAAGCATCGTTTACCACAATGCAATCTTCTGGAAAAAACGCCTCTGGTCAAACATGATAGGACAGGAGAACTCCTACCCTTATGTAAGACTATGGTTCTCCACTTCTCATTCGTCGTTCCCGTTGCCATGATGACGACGGTCCTCTCCACCTGTGCTCTGGGTAGATGCTGGGTTGTGATTGGGTATCTTGTGTCCCCTCAAGTTCGCGTCGAAAGCCTCCGTACCCTTTTCCTGGAACAAGAGCAATTCCTCGGCTGTCGATCAAGTCTTTGTCTAAGTGTACTCCGGAACCCTGCTGCTGTTCTCACGCGAACAATGTGTCGTATTTCGATATTGTCCGAATATCCATGACCCTTTTCCGTTAGCCATCCGGACGCAGCGTGTCATCGTTTCCAAGACGGCACTCCTTCTCCCTGTCGTAAATATCAGTTGTCGCCAGTAATACGTTCCCCCGCTGTGCATAAGTTCGATTCCATTCTTTAGATCTCGTTGTCAGTTCTCATACAGGGTAAATACCATTGTGCAACTACACCCTTTCCTTACTGCTGGCACGCTCCAAATTAACCTTGCAGTGGGTGCTCGTTACAATTTCTCTGTAATGCGCTACTGACATAGTTTCCTTTTTGTTCTGTTTGTTGTGGGCTGTAAATCTCGGTTGAGTCGAGTCTGTCACAGGCCAACCTTATTTCCCATTGTAAAGTTATGTGAAGTGTATTCGTATTGTCCCTAGAAAACGTTCAGTTGACACTTCGTTAAACTGTTTCCTTATTTATTGCTCCTGGGTCGTGTTAGGGTGTCTTGGCTGCTTGTAACGTATTTCCGATCATAATTTTAAAAATTAATATTCTTGGTCGTTACATAGTCCCCAAATCGGATTGGATGTTGGATCAGCAGAAGACATTCTAATCCGATTTCTGCGCTCTGTGTTTGTTGTGGGAGTCCCCTTTGAGAAGGTCACGGTCATTGACCCACTTTCCTCTGCTTGGTGTATACGGGTATATATTCCCTATATTTTGTTGTAAACTAACTCTGGGAATTTATTGCCGTGCATCTGAGGAAGGATGAACGCATTTTCACATATGGTGCCTATATATTTAGACATGGAATTATTTTACAATATTAATAATAGCTGTGGATGGCTATGTCATCCGTTTATAACCTAATACATGAAATAATGGTTTTTCAACATGAAATGTAATTATTCATGTATCGTTTAAATATCGTTACGATAGTTAATGTCCTTAGTCTATCGTGAACATTTAAAAACAACAGTTTATGAACCTGTAAATACATATTGACACATTCACTATTTATTATTGAGTATCACTCACAATACGCATTACTAACATTTATACAAATTATATTGATTATAAATTTATATACATTACTTATGAACAATTAACAGTTCATTTGATATCATTACGATTATAGATAATTTCGCTTTATACCACTCATATTTGATTAATTGATCTTACATCATTGTCTCTATAAAAGGCTCGTTATAATGTCTTTAGCAATTTATTGCTGCACACCCGATCAAACTTTTCGCACTCTAAGTGTCTTTTCTATTGAAATTTCCATTAATATTGGTTATTCACATGTAATTAATATCATTAGATTGTCACATTGTGACTTAAGAAATTCATGTACAAAAAAAATCTTTAAATTACACGTTAATAAGTTACACATCATCTTGTTTAGCTAGTTGGACCGGTTTTCGCGTTTGCCCCCGTCCTCTGTAGTCCAACTAACCGTCGACGTAACTTTCGCTTTCCTGTGAGACTTGTACTTTCGTTTCATAATACTTCTTCAATTGACGTACATTAAATTTCCCTCTCACCTTGCCACTGCTATCCCACTCAGTGAGTTCGTATGTTGCGTCATTTTAATTTCATACGTTAATCTTCATTCATTAATACTCATATCTAATTATCTTCTTTGGTTTATGTATTCTCACGTAACAATCATATTTAATGTATTTTATTCAATATTATCTAACCTAATTATTAAATTTTCAGACGTTCTTAAAATCGCCTTCTTACCACGTTTTCATTTATTCATTCTTAACTTTCTATTTGTGATGACATGGTTGCACGTCCTGTCAACATAGGGCCGTTACTCACGCACGCAATTTTGTTTGTAAATAGTGAGGGTGCTGACCTTGGGGTTTGCGTCACACATTTTCCCAACAGTCGGTCAGTTGTCCCCGTTACTCTGGTACAATGTGCTGCACTTGCGCTTCTAAGATTTATGACCATTCTCTGTCTCTTTCTATGAGAGTGAGTGAGAAATGTGTCACACCGTCCCTTCTGTCGACCTTCCTCAAGCATGTACGCGTTAAACCGCTCCCCTCGCCTTAGACAACTTTTCGTAGCCGTACTACCATTGTTTACGTATACGTTGAGTAGTTTTTGCCGTTTTCTCCAATAACTTTCTCTAAGTAAACACGCACCACCCTGCTTTTTTGTCATTTCCAGGCCTGTATACAACTCCGTTGTTCGACAGTCAGTTCACTACACGTGTGCTTACATAATAATATCTTGTTTTCTATATTTTTAAGAATTCTTACCTCGAGTGCTTGGATTCTTCTTTTAGTACTATCACGACCCTTTACAACATTTTTAAGTCGTCTAATAAAATTCTTTCTTCTCTTTTTCCTCATAACATTTCTTGTCCATGATGAATATGCATACGGATCTTGTAGGTTCTTCCGCTTCACATCATCCATGGCTTGCTTTCAGCTCTATAACATGCGGTATTTGTTTCAACTTTAAACTTTCCCTTCATGCTTCTTATTGATGCAGCTCGACTACTTCGCCGATCTATGCTTATTTCACAAGCTGGATACTTCATCCTCGGATTCACTGATGCAGTATCTATTCTCGTGTTAATTAATTTGTGCTTTTTATGCATTCTACCTGATAGTAGTAAGTTTTTACTATCTCTATCCATGTCTGGATAATCCTCTTCCCACTTCCTCATATACAAAGGAACAAAGTCATTTTTTTTCTTAATCCACTTGTTTCTTGAACTTACGTTAGATCGAACAGTTGATAATTTCTTAGTAGCTGATACATCTGTAAAATCAACAGCGTTATCATTATCTCGTACTTTCCGTACCTCTTCATAACTTTTATTCACTTCTTCTTCCTGCCTCTTCTGGACTTCGTTTTTGTTGTCGTTCCAGGTATTCGTATGTTCACGTATGTCTGTGCGTAACAGTGTGAACTGCTCGGCCACTTGTTGCGTGACTTCCTCCCTATGCTTGTCTAACTTTTCTTCTAGTCTGTTGAATTTTTCATCAAACTTCTCATTTTGATTGTCGAACTTCTTATTCTGCTCCTCGAACTTTTCATTCTGTTCTCTTCTAATCTCTATAAAATTTTCATTAATTTCTTCCTTTTGCTTCCTCATGAAGTCCATTAATGTGCGCAACGTCACCTCTTCCTGCGGTTGTTGTTGGGACTCCTGTCCCCGCGCTCTGACGTCTGACGTCTCCTCGGTCATTTGCGACTCCACTGGTGATCCTTTACGTTCGATATCAGGTACACCCTGCTGGTTATTAATATCGAAATTCATGGAACTACTAGTCGTCATTTTTGCAGCCTTACTCCGCGTTAACATTCAGTGCAACTAGCTTCACACTAATAATATTTGTTCTTACAACTAACATGAAATATATACGCTTATCCTATCTACTGCCTGCTCTTTGCCGTGCGATGGGCGCCAATTTATATAATTTAATTGGGGATGTAATTGATATTTGTAGTGCCCCACGTTCTTTGGGAGCCAATTTACAACGTGCAATTAATTATGCAAACAATAAGTTAATTAATTATGTAATTATACTAATTTATAGAGTGTGATCATGTAATTTACTCAATTAGGCTACTCATACCAAACTGATTGAAGCTACGTGATACGTTAGTTGTTTGATGTTAGCATAATTACTGCACTGAGACTCTAATTATTGTATAAATTAATAAAATCTACTATAAATCATTCAAGTGACGTTACTTTCTTGTTCTGAGGTAACTTTGACAATAATGAACGCATATATTCTGAGTAAAATAAACACTTATTTATTAACATCATTTAAGTAAAGAGACTTCAATATATAAATATGGATGATTCCCTGTAAATACATTCATAAAAAGAACACATGTATATATATCAAATTACAATGCGAATCCAATACGTTGTTTGCTGGAAAACATACACATACATATATAACACAATCAACATATAAAAACATAAATAGTCAAACTATAAATCTTATACTAATGCGTTCATTTCTTGCCTCAGATGAATAGCGTTATTTAACTTTATCATATTTAATTTAAATACTCAAGGGTGTTTTGTTGAAAAGAGACAGGACAGTAGAGTTCTTATGATAAGAATAACATAAAGATTACTTGTAAAGTGATTTATCCGATATTTCCATCGGCGTAACTCCTTCCTGCTGGTGGTCCATATGTACGAAGTTGCGTAGCCGTGATGTCACTAACACTCAACACACGCGGATCAGATTCACTCGCGCTGTGTGTATTTTCTGTTGATTCGGCTGTTACTGTTAGAGTCTATGAAATCATGTGTTGTGTGAGTAAGTTCATCGTTAACTATGGTGTATATATCTGACTGTCTATTATTGAACTTCTTGTGTACATTAATGAATAGTGTCTTTGATAACGTGGTGTATTTGTTCCAATTGGTATTGTATCGCTTCGCACTGTACAACGTTACGATTTCGTTGTCCGGTAAAGCATTAACAATAGTTCTGCGAGTCTGTTATAGAAGAAACTGCGACTGGTTAGTTTAGTTCTGAATAAGCGGTAACCGAGTAAAATAAAGTACTTGAGAGTTATTAAGCACTGGCGTATATTGCATGATTTAGTCACTGTAGATACACTGTTACCGGATAACTCGCCAATATCGAAATGTTTAAGTCAACTGATCAATATACCGCGTAGCAGAGTTTCAAAGTCCAACTGCTGTACGTATGTTAACCGAACTGTATTAAGACTTAGAAAATTTAAGATTTAAGTTCCGTGAAGACTGTTCAAAGTATATGATTGAAAAATTTATGAAGACTGTCGAAAATATATGAAGACTGTCCCCCCGCGTGCTCTGTAAACAGTTTTTATTAAGCATCGTTTACCACAATGCAATCTTCTGGAAAACACGCCTCTGGTCAAACATGATAGGACAGGATAACTCCTACCCTTATGTAAGACTATGGTTCTCCACTTCTCATTCGTCGTTCCCGTTGCCATGATGACGACGGTCCTCTCCACCTGTGCTCTGGGTAGATGCTGGGTTGTGATTGGGTATCTTGTGTCCCCTCAAGTTTGCGTCGAAAGCCTCCGTACCCTTTTCCTGGAACAAGAGCAATTCCTCGGCTGTCGATCAAGTCTTTGTCTAAGTGTACTCCGGAACCCTGCTGCTGTTCTCACGCGAACAATGTGTCGTATTTCGATATTGTCCGAATATCCATGACCCTTTTCCGTTAGCCATCCGGACGCAGCGTGTCATCGTTTCCAAGACGGCACTCCTTCTCCCTGTCGTAAATATCAGTTGTCGCCAGTAAGACGTTCCCCCGCTGTGCATAAGTTCGATTCCATTCTTTAGATCTCGTTGTCAGTTCTCATACAGGGTAAATACCATTGTGCAACTACACCCTTTCCTTACTGCTGGCACGCTCCAAATTAACCTTGCAGTGGGTGCTCGTTACAATTTCTCTGTAATGCGCTACTGACATAGTTTCCTTTTTGTTCTGTTTGTTGTGGGCTGTAAATCTCGGTTGAGTCGAGTCTGTCACAGGCCAACCTTATTTCCCATTGTAAAGTTATGTGAAGTGTATTCGTATTGTCCCTAGAAAACGTTCAGTTGACACTTCGTTAAACTGTTTCCTTATTTATTGCTCCTGGGTCGTGTTAGGGTGTCTTGGCTGCTTGTAACGTATTTCCGATCATAATTTTAAAAATTAATATTCTTGGTCGTTACATAGTCCCCAAATCGGATTGGATGTTGGATCAGCAGAAGACATTCTAATCCGATTTCTGCGCTCTGTGTTTGTTGTGGGAGTCCCCTTTGAGAAGGTCACGGTCATTGACCCACTTTCCTCTGCTTGGTGTATACGGGTATATATTCCCTATATTTTGTTGTAAACTAACTCTGGGAATTCATTGCCGTGCATCTGAGGAAGGATGAACGCATTTTCACATATGGTGCCTATATATTTAGACATGGAATTATTTTACAATATTAATAATAGCTGTGGATGGCTATGTCATCCGTTTATAACCTAATACATGAAATAATGGTTTTTAAACATGAAATGTAATTATTCATGTATCGTGTAAATATCGTTACGATAGTTAATGTCCTTAGTCTATCGTGAACATTTAAAAACAACAGTTTATGAACCTGTAAATACATATTGACACATTCACTATTTATTATTGAGTATCACTCACAATACGCATTACAAACATTTATACAAATTATATTGATAATAAATTTATATACATTACTTATGAACAATTAACAGTTCATTTGATATCATTACGATTATAGATAATTTCGCTTTATACCACTCATATTTGATTAATTGATCTTACATCATTGTCTCTATAAAAGGCTCGTTATAATGTCTTTAGCAATTTATTGCTGCACACCCGATCAAACTTTTCGCACTCTAAGTGTCTTTTCTATTGAAATTTCCATTAATATTGGTTATTCACATGTAATTAATGTCATTAGATTGTCACATTGTGACTTAAGAAATTCATGTACAAAAAAAATCTTTAAATTACACGTTAATAAGTTACACATCATCTTGTTTAGCTAGTTGGACCGGTTTTCGCGTTTGCCCCCGTCCTCTGTAGTCCAACTAACCGTCGACGTAACTTTCGCTTTCCTGTGAGACTTGTACTTTCGTTTCATAATACTTCTTCAATTGACGTACATTAAATTTCCCTCTCACCTTGCCACTGCTATCCCACTCAGTGAGTTCGTATGTTGCGTCATTTTAATTTCATACGTTAATCTTCATTCATTAATACTCATATCTAATTATCTTCTTTGGTTTATGTATTCTCACGTAACAATCATATTTAATGTATTTTATTCAATATTATCTAACCTAATTATTAAATTTTCAGACGTTCTTAAAATCGCCTTCTTACCACGTTTTCATTTATTCATTCTTAACTTTCTATTTGTGATGACATGGTTGCACGTCCTGTCAACATAGGGCCGTTACTCACGCACGCAATTTTGTTTGTAAATAGTGAGGGTGCTGACCTTGGGGTTTGCGTCACACATTTTCCCAACAGTCGGTCAGTTGTCCCCGTTACTCTGGTACAATGTGCTGCACTTGCGCTTCTAAGATTTATGACCATTCTCTGTCTCTTTCTATGAGAGTGAGTGAGAAATGTGTCACACCGTCCCTTCTGTCGACCTTCCTCAAGCATGTACGCGTTAAACCGCTCCCCTCGCCTTAGACAACTTTTCGTAGCCGTACTACCATTGTTTACGTATACGTTGAGTAGTTTTTGCCGTTTTCTCCAATAACTTTCTCTAAGTAAACACGCACCACCCTGCTTTTTTGTCATTTCCAGGCCTGTATACAACTCCGTTGTTCGACAGTCAGTTCACTACACGTGTGCTTACATAATAATATCTTGTTTTCTATATTTTTAAGAATTCTTACCTCGAGTGCTTGGATTCTTCTTTTAGTACTATCACGACCCTTTACAACATTTTTAAGTCGTCTAATAAAATTCTTTCTTCTCTTTTTCCTCATAACATTTCTTGTCCATGATGAATATGCATACGGATCTTGTAGGTTCTTCCGCTTCACATCATCCATGGCTTGCTTTCAGCTCTATAACATGCGGTATTTGTTTCAACTTTAAACTTTCCCTTCATGCTTCTTATTGATGCAGCTCGACTACTTCGCCGATCTATGCTTATTTCACAAGCTGGATACTTCATCCTCGGATTCACTGATGCAGTATCTATTCTCGTGTTAATTAATTTGTGCTTTTTATGCATTCTACCTGATAGTAGTAAGTTTTTACTATCTCTATCCATGTCTGGATAATCCTCTTCCCACTTCCTCATATACAAAGGAACAAAGTCATTTTTTTTCTTAATCCACTTGTTTCTTGAACTTACGTTAGATCGAACAGTTGATAATTTCTTAGTAGCTGATACATCTGTAAAATCAACAGCGTTATCATTATCTCGTACTTTCCGTACCTCTTCATAACTTTTATTCACTTCTTCTTCCTGCCTCTTCTGGACTTCGTTTTTGTTGTCGTTCCAGGTATTCGTATGTTCACGTATGTCTGTGCGTAACAGTGTGAACTGCTCGGCCACTTGTTGCGTGACTTCCTCCCTATGCTTGTCTAACTTTTCTTCTAGTCTGTTGAATTTTTCATCAAACTTCTCATTTTGATTGTCGAACTTCTTATTCTGCTTCTCGAACTTTTCATTCTGTTCTCTTCTAATCTCTATAAAATTTTCATTAATTTCTTCCTTTTGCTTCCTCATGAAGTCCATTAATGCGCGCAACGTCACCTCTTCCTGCGGTTGTTGTTGGGACTCCTGTCCCCGCGCTCTGACGTCTGACGTCTCCTCGGTCATTTGCGACTCCACTGGTGATCCTTTACGTTCGATATCAGGTACACCCTGCTGGTTATTAATATCGAAATTCATGGAACTACTAGTCGTCATTTTTGCAGCCTTACTCCGCGTTAACATTCAGTGCAACTAGCTTCACACTAATAATATTTGTTCTTACAACTAACATGAAATATATACGCTTATCCTATCTACTGCCTGCTCTTTGCCGTGCGATGGGCGCCAATTTATATAATTTAATTGGGGATGTAATTGATATTTGTAGTGCCCCACGTTCTTTGGGAGCCAATTTACAACGTGCAATTAATTATGCAAACAATAAGTTAATTAATTATGTAATTATACTAATTTATAGAGTGTGATCATGTAATTTACTCAATTAGGCTACTCATACCAAACTGATTGAAGCTACGTGATACGTTAGTTGTTTGATGTTAGCATAATTACTGCACTGAGACTCTAATTATTGTATAAATTAATAAAATCTACTATAAATCATTCAAGTGACGTTACTTTCTTGTTCTGAGGTAACTTTGACAATAATGAACGCATATATTCTGAGTAAAATAAACACTTATTTATTAACATCATTTAAGTAAAGAGACTTCAATATATAAATATGGATGATTCCCTGTAAATACATTCATAAAAAGAACACATGTATATATATCAAATTACAATGCGAATCCAATACGTTGTTTGCTGGAAAACATACACATACATATATAACACAATCAACATATAAAAACATAAATAGTCAAACTATAAATCTTATACTAATGCGTTCATTTCTTGCCTCAGATGAATAGCGTTATTTAACTTTATCATATTTAATTTAAATACTCAAGGGTGTTTTGTTGAAAAGAGACAGGACAGTAGAGTTCTTATGATAAGAATAACATAAAGATTACTTGTAAAGTGATTTATCCGATATTTCCATCGGCGTAACTCCTTCCTGCTGGTGGTCCATATGTACGAAGTTGCGTAGCCGTGATGTCACTAACACTCAACACACGCGGATCAGATTCACTCGCGCTGTGTGTATTTTCTGTTGATTCGGCTGTTACTGTTAGAGTCTATGAAATCATGTGTTGTGTGAGTAAGTTCATCGTTAACTATGGTGTATATATCTGACTGTCTATTATTGAACTTCTTGTGTACATTAATGAATAGTGTCTTTGATAACGTGGTGTATTTGTTCCAATTGGTATTGTATCGCTTCGCACTGTACAACGTTACGATTTCGTTGTCCGGTAAAGCATTAACAATAGTTCTGCGAGTCTGTTATAGAAGAAACTGCGACTGGTTAGTTTAGTTCTGAATAAGCGGTAACCGAGTAAAATAAAGTACTTGAGAGTTATTAAGCACTGGCGTATATTGCATGATTTAGTCACTGTAGATACACTGTTACCGGATAACTCGCCAATATCGAAATGTTTAAGTCAACTGATCAATATACCGCGTAGCAGAGTTTCAAAGTCCAACTGCTGTACGTATGTTAACCGAACTGTATTAAGACTTAGAAAATTTAAGATTTAAGTTCCGTGAAGACTGTTCAAAGTATATGATTGAACAATTTATGAAGACTGTCGAAAATATATGAAGACTGTCCCCCCGAGTGCTCTGTAAACAGTTTTTATTAAGCATCGTTTACCACAATGCAATCTTCTGGAAAACACGCCTCTGGTCAAACATGATAGGACAGGATAACTCCTACCCTTATGTAAGACTATGGTTCTCCACTTCTCATTCGTCGTTCCCGTTGCCATGATGACGACGGTCCTCTCCACCTGTGCTCTGGGTAGATGCTGGGTTGTGATTGGGTATCTTGTGTCCCCTCAAGTTCGCGTCGAAAGCCTCCGTACCCTTTTCCTGGAACAAGAGCAATTCCTCGGCTGTCGATCAAGTCTTTGTCTAAGTGTACTCCGGAACCCTGCTGCTGTTCTCACGCGAACAATGTGTCGTATTTCGATATTGTCCGAATATCCATGACCCTTTTCCGTTAGCCATCCGGACGCAGCGTGTCATCGTTTCCAAGACGGCACTCCTTCTCCCTGTCGTAAATATCAGTTGTCGCCAGTAATACGTTCCCCCGCTGTGCATAAGTTCGATTCCATTCTTTAGATCTCGTTGTCAGTTCTCATACAGGGTAAATACCATTGTGCAACTACACCCTTTCCTTACTGCTGGCACGCTCCAAATTAACCTTGCAGTGGGTGCTCGTTACAATTTCTCTGTAATGCGCTACTGACATAGTTTCCTTTTTGTTCTGTTTGTTGTGGGCTGTAAATCTCGGTTGAGTCGAGTCTGTCACAGGCCAACCTTATTTCCCATTGTAAAGTTATGTGAAGTGTATTCGTATTGTCCCTAGAAAACGTTCAGTTGACACTTCGTTAAACTGTTTCCTTATTTATTGCTCCTGGGTCGTGTTAGGGTGTCTTGGCTGCTTGTAACGTATTTCCGATCATAATTTTAAAAATTAATATTCTTGGTCGTTACATAGTCCCCAAATCGGATTGGATGTTGGATCAGCAGAAGACATTCTAATCCGATTTCTGCGCTCTGTGTTTGTTGTGGGAGTCCCCTTTGAGAAGGTCACGGTCATTGACCCACTTTCCTCTGCTTGGTGTATACGGATATATATTCCCTATATTTTGTTGTAAACTAACTCTGGGAATTCATTGCCGTGCATCTGAGGAAGGATGAACGCATTTTCACATATGGTGCCTATATATTTAGACATGGAATTATTTTAAAATATTAATAATAGCTGTGGATGGCTATGTCATCCGTTTATAACCTAATACATGAAATAATGGTTTTTCAACATGAAATGTAATTATTCATGTATCGTGTAAATATCGTTACGATAGTTAATGTCCTTAGTCTATCGTGAACATTTAAAAACAACAGTTTATGAACCTGTAAATACATATTGACACATTCACTATTTATTATTGAGTATCACTCACAATACGCATTACAAACATTTATACAAATTATATTGATTATAAATTTATATACATTACTTATGAACAATTAACAGTTCATTTGATATCATTACGATTATAGATAATTTCGCTTTATACCACTCATATTTGATTAATTGATCTTACATCATTGTCTCTATAAAAGGCTCGTTATAATGTCTTTAGCAATTTATTGCTGCACACCCGATCAAACTTTTCGCACTCTAAGTGTCTTTTCTATTGAAATTTCCATTAATATTGGTTATTCACATGTAATTAATGTCATTAGATTGTCACATTGTGACTTAAGAAATTCATGTACAAAAAAAATCTTTAAATTACACGTTAATAAGTTACACATCATCTTGTTTAGCTAGTTGGACCGGTTTTCGCGTTTGCCCCCGTCCTCTGTAGTCCAACTAACCGTCGACGTAACTTTCGCTTTCCTGTGAGACTTGTACTTTCGTTTCATAATACTTCTTCAATTGACGTACATTAAATTTCCCTCTCACCTTGCCACTGCTATCCCACTCAGTGAGTTCGTATGTTGCGTCATTTTAATTTCATACGTTAATCTTCATTCATTAATACTCATATCTAATTATCTTCTTTGGTTTATGTATTCTCACGTAACAATCATATTTAATGTATTTTATTCAATATTATCTAACCTAATTATTAAATTTTCAGACGTTCTTAAAATCGCCTTCTTACCACGTTTTCATTTATTCATTCTTAACTTTCTATTTGTGATGACATGGTTGCACGTCCTGTCAACATAGGGCCGTTACTCACGCACGCAATTTTGTTTGTAAATAGTGAGGGTGCTGACCTTGGGGTTTGCGTCACACATTTTCCCAACAGTCGGTCAGTTGTCCCCGTTACTCTGGTACAATGTGCTGCACTTGCGCTTCTAAGATTAATGACCATTCTCTGTCTCTTTCTATGAGAGTGAGTGAGAAATGTGTCACACCGTCCCTTCTGTCGACCTTCCTCAAGCATGTACGCGTTAAACCGCTCCCCTCGCCTTAGACAACTTTTCGTAGCCGTACTACCATTGTTTACGTATACGTTGAGTAGTTTTTGCCGTTTTCTCCAATAACTTTCTCTAAGTAAACACGCACCACCCTGCTTTTTTGTCATTTCCAGGCCTGTATACAACTCCGTTGTTCGACAGTCAGTTCACTACACGTGTGCTTACATAATAATATCTTGTTTTCTATATTTTTAAGAATTCTTACCTCGAGTGCTTGGATTCTTCTTTTAGTACTATCACGACCCTTTACAACATTTTTAAGTCGTCTAGTAAAATTCTTTCTTCTCTTTTTCCTCATAACATTTCTTGTCCATGATGAATATGCATACGGATCTTGTAGGTTCTTCCGCTTCACATCATCCATGGCTTGCTTTCAGCTCTATAACATGCGGTATTTGTTTCAACTTTAAACTTTCCCTTCATGCTTCTTATTGATGCAGCTCGACTACTTCGCCGATCTATGCTTATTTCACAAGCTGGATACTTCATCCTCGGATTCACTGATGCAGTATCTATTCTCGTGTTAATTAATTTGTGCTTTTTATGCATTCTACCTGATAGTAGTAAGTTTTTACTATCTCTATCCATGTCTGGATAATCCTCTTCCCACTTCCTCATATACAAAGGAACAAAGTCATTTTTTTTCTTAATCCACTTGTTTCTTGAACTTACGTTAGATCGAACAGTTGATAATTTCTTAGTAGCTGATACATCTGTAAAATCAACAGCGTTATCATTATCTCGTACTTTCCGTACCTCTTCATAACTTTTATTCACTTCTTCTTCCTGCCTCTTCTGGACTTCGTTTTTGTTGTCGTTCCAGGTATTCGTATGTTCACGTATGTCTGTGCGTAACAGTGTGAACTGCTCGGCCACTTGTTGCGTGACTTCCTCCCTATGCTTGTCTAACTTTTCTTCTAGTCTGTTGAATTTTTCATCAAACTTCTCATTTTGATTGTCGAACTTCTTATTCTGCTCCTCGAACTTTTCATTCTGTTCTCTTCTAATCTCTATAAAATTTTCATTAATTTCTTCCTTTTGCTTCCTCATGAAGTCCATTAATGCGCGCAACGTCACCTCTTCCTGCGGTTGTTGTTGGGACTCCTGTCCCCGCGCTCTGACGTCTGACGTCTCCTCGGTCATTTGCGACTCCACTGGTGATCCTTTACGTTCGATATCAGGTACACCCTGCTGGTTATTAATATCGAAATTCATGGAACTACTAGTCGTCATTTTTGCAGCCTTACTCCGCGTTAACATTCAGTGCAACTAGCTTCACACTAATAATATTTGTTCTTACAACTAACATGAAATATATACGCTTATCCTATCTACTGCCTGCTCTTTGCCGTGCGATGGGCGCCAATTTATATAATTTAATTGGGGATGTAATTGATATTTGTAGTGCCCCACGTTCTTTGGGAGCCAATTTACAACGTGCAATTAATTATGCAAACAATAAGTTAATTAATTATGTAATTATACTAATTTATAGAGTGTGATCATGTAATTTACTCAATTAGGCTACTCATACCAAACTGATTGAAGCTACGTGATACGTTAGTTGTTTGATGTTAGCATAATTACTGCACTGAGACTCTAATTATTGTATAAATTAATAAAATCTACTATAAATCATTCAAGTGACGTTACTTTCTTGTTCTGAGGTAACTTTGACAATAATGAACGCATATATTCTGAGTAAAATAAACACTTATTTATTAACATCATTTAAGTAAAGAGACTTCAATATATAAATATGGATGATTCCCTGTAAATACATTCATAAAAAGAACACATGTATATATATCAAATTACAATGCGAATCCAATACGTTGTTTGCTGGAAAACATACACATACATATATAACACAATCAACATATAAAAACATAAATAGTCAAACTATAAATCTTATACTAATGCGTTCATTTCTTGCCTCAGATGAATAGCGTTATTTAACTTTATCATATTTAATTTAAATACTCAAGGGTGTTTTGTTGAAAAGAGACAGGACAGTAGAGTTCTTATGATAAGAATAACATAAAGATTACTTGTAAAGTGATTTATCCGATATTTCCATCGGCGTAACTCCTTCCTGCTGGTGGTCCATATGTACGAAGTTGCGTAGCCGTGATGTCACTAACACTCAACACACGCGGATCAGATTCACTCGCGCTGTGTGTATTTTCTGTTGATTCGGCTGTTACTGTTAGAGTCTATGAAATCATGTGTTGTGTGAGTAAGTTCATCGTTAACTATGGTGTATATATCTGACTGTCTATTATTGAACTTCTTGTGTACATTAATGAATAGTGTCTTTGATAACGTGGTGTATTTGTTCCAATTGGTATTGTATCGCTTCGCACTGTACAACGTTACGATTTCGTTGTCCGGTAAAGCATTAACAATAGTTCTGCGAGTCTGTTATAGAAGAAACTGCGACTGGTTAGTTTAGTTCTGAATAAGCGGTAACCGAGTAAAATAAAGTACTTGAGAGTTATTAAGCACTGGCGTATATTGCATGATTTAGTCACTGTAGATACACTGTTACCGGATAACTCGCCAATATCGAAATGTTTAAGTCAACTGATCAATATACCGCGTAGCAGAGTTTCAAAGTCCAACTGCTGTACGTATGTTAACCGAACTGTATTAAGACTTAGAAAATTTAAGATTTAAGTTCCGTGAAGACTGTTCAAAGTATATGATTGAACAATTTATGAAGACTGTCGAAAATATATGAAGACTGTCCCCCCGAGTGCTCTGTAAACAGTTTTTATTAAGCATCGTTTACCACAATGCAATCTTCTGGAAAACACGCCTCTGGTCAAACATGATAGGACAGGATAACTCCTACCCTTATGTAAGACTATGGTTCTCCACTTCTCATTCGTCGTTCCCGTTGCCATGATGACGACGGTCCTCTCCACCTGTGCTCTGGGTAGATGCTGGGTTGTGATTGGGTATCTTGTGTCCCCTCAAGTTCGCGTCGAAAGCCTCCGTACCCTTTTCCTGGAACAAGAGCAATTCCTCGGCTGTCGATCAAGTCTTTGTCTAAGTGTACTCCGGAACCCTGCTGCTGTTCTCACGCGAACAATGTGTCGTATTTCGATATTGTCCGAATATCCATGACCCTTTTCCGTTAGCCATCCGGACGCAGCGTGTCATCGTTTCCAAGACGGCACTCCTTCTCCCTGTCGTAAATATCAGTTGTCGCCAGTAATACGTTCCCCCGCTGTGCATAAGTTCGATTCCATTCTTTAGATCTCGTTGTCAGTTCTCATACAGGGTAAATACCATTGTGCAACTACACCCTTTCCTTACTGCTGGCACGCTCCAAATTAACCTTGCAGTGGGTGCTCGTTACAATTTCTCTGTAATGCGCTACTGACATAGTTTCCTTTTTGTTCTGTTTGTTGTGGGCTGTAAATCTCGGTTGAGTCGAGTCTGTCACAGGCCAACCTTATTTCCCAT
This sequence comes from Magicicada septendecula, assembly GCA_034769895.1. Lineage (NCBI taxonomy): Eukaryota > Metazoa > Arthropoda > Insecta > Hemiptera > Cicadidae > Magicicada > Magicicada septendecula. The sequence continues at coordinate 183,722,904 of CM068371.1, read as the reverse complement.
TGTAAAGTTATGTGAAGTGTATTCGTATTGTCCCTAGAAAACGTTCAGTTGACACTTCGTTAAACTGTTTCCTTATTTATTGCTCCTGGGTCGTGTTAGGGTGTCTTGGCTGCTTGTAACGTATTTCCGATCATAATTTTAAAAATTAATATTCTTGGTCGTTACATAGTCCCCAAATCGGATTGGATGTTGGATCAGCAGAAGACATTCTAATCCGATTTCTGCGCTCTGTGTTTGTTGTGGGATTCCCCTTTGAGAAGGTCACGGTCATTGACCCACTTTCCTCTGCTTGGTGTATACGGATATATATTCCCTATATTTTGTTGTAAACTAACTCTGGGAATTCATTGCCGTGCATCTGAGGAAGGATGAACGCATTTTCACATATGGTGCCTATATATTTAGACATGGAATTATTTTAAAATATTAATAATAGCTGTGGATGGCTATGTCATCCGTTTATAACCTAATACATGAAATAATGGTTTTTCAACATGAAATGTAATTATTCATGTATCGTGTAAATATCGTTACGATAGTTAATGTCCTTAGTCTATCGTGAACATTTAAAAACAACAGTTTATGAACCTGTAAATACATATTGACACATTCACTATTTATTATTGAGTATCACTCACAATACGCATTACAAACATTTATACAAATTATATTGATTATAAATTTATATACATTACTTATGAACAATTAACAGTTCATTTGATATCATTACGATTATAGATAATTTCGCTTTATACCACTCATATTTGATTAATTGATCTTACATCATTGTCTCTATAAAAGGCTCGTTATAATGTCTTTAGCAATTTATTGCTGCACACCCGATCAAACTTTTCGCACTCTAAGTGTCTTTTCTATTGAAATTTCCATTAATATTGGTTATTCACATGTAATTAATGTCATTAGATTGTCACATTGTGACTTAAGAAATTCATGTACAAAAAAAATCTTTAAATTACACGTTAATAAGTTACACATCATCTTGTTTAGCTAGTTGGACCGGTTTTCGCGTTTGCCCCCGTCCTCTGTAGTCCAACTAACCGTCGACGTAACTTTCGCTTTCCTGTGAGACTTGTACTTTCGTTTCATAATACTTCTTCAATTAACGTACATTAAATTTCCCTCTCACCTTGCCACTGCTATCCCACTCAGTGAGTTCGTATGTTGCGTCATTTTAATTTCATACGTTAATCTTCATTCATTAATACTCATATCTAATTATCTTCTTTGGTTTATGTATTCTCACGTAACAATCATATTTAATGTATTTTATTCAATATTATCTAACCTAATTATTAAATTTTCAGACGTTCTTAAAATCGCCTTCTTACCACGTTTTCATTTATTCATTCTTAACTTTCTATTTGTGATGACATGGTTGCACGTCCTGTCAACATAGGGCCGTTACTCACGCACGCAATTTTGTTTGTAAATAGTGAGGGTGCTGACCTTGGGGTTTGCGTCACACATTTTCCCAACAGTCGGTCAGTTGTCCCCGTTACTCTGGTACAATGTGCTGCACTTGCGCTTCTAAGATTAATGACCATTCTCTGTCTCTTTCTATGAGAGTGAGTGAGAAATGTGTCACACCGTCCCTTCTGTCGACCTTCCTCAAGCATGTACGCGTTAAACCGCTCCCCTCGCCTTAGACAACTTTTCGTAGCCGTACTACCATTGTTTACGTATACGTTGAGTAGTTTTTGCCGTTTTCTCCAATAACTTTCTCTAAGTAAACACGCACCACCCTGCTTTTTTGTCATTTCCAGGCCTGTATACAACTCCGTTGTTCGACAGTCAGTTCACTACACGTGTGCTTACATAATAATATCTTGTTTTCTATATTTTTAAGAATTCTTACCTCGAGTGCTTGGATTCTTCTTTTAGTACTATCACGACCCTTTACAACATTTTTAAGTCGTCTAATAAAATTCTTTCTTCTCTTTTTCCTCATAACATTTCTTGTCCATGATGAATATGCATACGGATCTTGTAGGTTCTTCCGCTTCACATCATCCATGGCTTGCTTTCAGCTCTATAACATGCGGTATTTGTTTCAACTTTAAACTTTCCCTTCATGCTTCTTATTGATGCAGCTCGACTACTTCGCCGATCTATGCTTATTTCACAAGCTGGATACTTCATCCTCGGATTCACTGATGCAGTATCTATTCTCGTGTTAATTAATTTGTGCTTTTTATGCATTCTACCTGATAGTAGTAAGTTTTTACTATCTCTATCCATGTCTGGATAATCCTCTTCCCACTTCCTCATATACAAAGGAACAAAGTCATTTTTTTTCTTAATCCACTTGTTTCTTGAACTTACGTTAGATCGAACAGTTGATAATTTCTTAGTAGCTGATACATCTGTAAAATCAACAGCGTTATCATTATCTCGTACTTTCCGTACCTCTTCATAACTTTTATTCACTTCTTCTTCCTGCCTCTTCTGGACTTCGTTTTTGTTGTCGTTCCAGGTATTCGTATGTTCACGTATGTCTGTGCGTAACAGTGTGAACTGCTCGGCCACTTGTTGCGTGACTTCCTCCCTATGCTTGTCTAACTTTTCTTCTAGTCTGTTGAATTTTTCATCAAACTTCTCATTTTGATTGTCGAACTTCTTATTCTGCTCCTCGAACTTTTCATTCTGTTCTCTTCTAATCTCTATAAAATTTTCATTAATTTCTTCCTTTTGCTTCCTCATGAAGTCCATTAATGCGCGCAACGTCACCTCTTCCTGCGGTTGTTGTTGGGACTCCTGTCCCCGCGCTCTGACGTCTGACGTCTCCTCGGTCATTTGCGACTCCACTGGTGATCCTTTACGTTCGATATCAGGTACACCCTGCTGGTTATTAATATCGAAATTCATGGAACTACTAGTCGTCATTTTTGCAGCCTTACTCCGCGTTAACATTCAGTGCAACTAGCTTCACACTAATAATATTTGTTCTTACAACTAACATGAAATATATACGCTTATCCTATCTACTGCCTGCTCTTTGCCGTGCGATGGGCGCCAATTTATATAATTTAATTGGGGATGTAATTGATATTTGTAGTGCCCCACGTTCTTTGGGAGCCAATTTACAACGTGCAATTAATTATGCAAACAATAAGTTAATTAATTATGTAATTATACTAATTTATAGAGTGTGATCATGTAATTTACTCAATTAGGCTACTCATACCAAACTGATTGAAGCTACGTGATACGTTAGTTGTTTGATGTTAGCATAATTACTGCACTGAGACTCTAATTATTGTATAAATTAATAAAATCTACTATAAATCATTCAAGTGACGTTACTTTCTTGTTCTGAGGTAACTTTGACAATAATGAACGCATATATTCTGAGTAAAATAAACACTTATTTATTAACATCATTTAAGTAAAGAGACTTCAATATATAAATATGGATGATTCCCTGTAAATACATTCATAAAAAGAACACATGTATATATATCAAATTACAATGCGAATCCAATACGTTGTTTGCTGGAAAACATACACATACATATATAACACAATCAACATATAAAAACATAAATAGTCAAACTATAAATCTTATACTAATGCGTTCATTTCTTGCCTCAGATGAATAGCGTTATTTAACTTTATCATATTTAATTTAAATACTCAAGGGTGTTTTGTTGAAAAGAGACAGGACAGTAGAGTTCTTATGATAAGAATAACATAAAGATTACTTGTAAAGTGATTTATCCGATATTTCCATCGGCGTAACTCCTTCCTGCTGGTGGTCCATATGTACGAAGTTGCGTAGCCGTGATGTCACTAACACTCAACACACGCGGATCAGATTCACTCGCGCTGTGTGTATTTTCTGTTGATTCGGCTGTTACTGTTAGAGTCTATGAAATCATGTGTTGTGTGAGTAAGTTCATCGTTAACTATGGTGTATATATCTGACTGTCTATTATTGAACTTCTTGTGTACATTAATGAATAGTGTCTTTGATAACGTGGTGTATTTGTTCCAATTGGTATTGTATCGCTTCGCACTGTACAACGTTACGATTTCGTTGTCCGGTAAAGCATTAACAATAGTTCTGCGAGTCTGTTATAGAAGAAACTGCGACTGGTTAGTTTAGTTCTGAATAAGCGGTAACCGAGTAAAATAAAGTACTTGAGAGTTATTAAGCACTGGCGTATATTGCATGATTTAGTCACTGTATATACACTGTTACCGGATAACTCGCCAATATCGAAATGTTTAAGTCAACTGATCAATATACCGCGTAGCAGAATTTCAAAGTCCAACTGCTGTACGTATGTTAACCGAACTGTATTAAGACTTAGAAAATTTAAGATTTAAGTTCCGTGAAGACTGTTCAAAGTATATGATTGAACAATTTATGAAGACTGTCGAAAATATATGAAGACTGTCCACCCGCGTGCTCTGTAAACAGTTTTTATTAAGCATCGTTTACCACAATGCAATCTTCTGGAAAACACGCCTCTGGTCAAACATGATAGGACAGGATAACTCCTACCCTTATGTAAGACTATGGTTCTCCACTTCTCATTCGTCGTTCCCGTTGCCATGATGACGACGGTCCTCTCCACCTGTGCTCTGGGTAGATGCTGGGTTGTGATTGGGTATCTTGTGTCCCCTCAAGTTCGCGTCGAAAGCCTCCGTACCCTTTTCCTGGAACAAGAGCAATTCCTCGGCTGTCGATCAAGTCTTTGTCTAAGTGTACTCCGGAACCCTGCTGCTGTTCTCACGCGAACAATGTGTCGTATTTCGATATTGTCCGAATATCCATGACCCTTTTCCGTTAGCCATCCGGACGCAGCGTGTCATCGTTTCCAAGACGGCACTCCTTCTCCCTGTCGTAAATATCAGTTGTCGCCAGTAATACGTTCCCCCGCTGTGCATAAGTTCGATTCCATTCTTTAGATCTCGTTGTCAGTTCTCATACAGGGTAAATACCATTGTGCAACTACACCCTTTCCTTACTGCTGGCACGCTCCAAATTAACCTTGCAGTGGGTGCTCGTTACAATTTCTCTGTAATGCGCTACTGACATAGTTTCCTTTTTGTTCTGTTTGTTGTGGGCTGTAAATCTCGGTTGAGTCGAGTCTGTCACAGGCCAACCTTATTTCCCATTGTAAAGTTATGTGAAGTGTATTCGTATTGTCCCTAGAAAACGTTCAGTTGACACTTCGTTAAACTGTTTCCTTATTTATTGCTCCTGGGTCGTGTTAGGGTGTCTTGGCTGCTTGTAACGTATTTCCGATCATAATTTTAAAAATTAATATTCTTGGTCGTTACATAGTCCCCAAATCGGATTGGATGTTGGATCAGCAGAAGACATTCTAATCCGATTTCTGCGCTCTGTGTTTGTTGTGGGAGTCCCCTTTGAGAAGGTCACGGTCATTGACCCACTTTCCTCTGCTTGGTGTATACGGGTATATATTCCCTATATTTTGTTGTAAACTAACTCTGGGAATTCATTGCCGTGCATCTGAGGAAGGATGAACGCATTTTCACATATGGTGCCTATATATTTAGACATGGAATTATTTTACAATATTAATAATAGCTGTGGATGGCTATGTCATCCGTTTATAACCTAATACATGAAATAATGGTTTTTCAACATGAAATGTAATTATTCATGTATCGTGTAAATATCGTTACGATAGTTAATGTCCTTAGTCTATCGTGAACATTTAAAAACAACAGTTTATGAACCTGTAAATACATATTGACACATTCACTATTTATTATTGAGTATCACTCACAATACGCATTACAAACATTTATACAAATTATATTGATTATAAATTTATATACATTACTTATGAACAATTAACAGTTCATTTGATATCATTACGATTATAGATAATTTCGCTTTATACCACTCATATTTGATTAATTGATCTTACATCATTGTCTCTATAAAAGGCTCGTTATAATGTCTTTAGCAATTTATTGCTGCACACCCGATCAAACTTTTCGCACTCTAAGTGTCTTTTCTATTGAAATTTCCATTAATATTGGTTATTCACATGTAATTAATGTCATTAGATTGTCACATTGTGACTTAAGAAATTCATGTACAAAAAAAATCTTTAAATTACACGTTAATAAGTTACACATCATCTTGTTTAGCTAGTTGGACCGGTTTTCGCGTTTGCCCCCGTCCTCTGTAGTCCAACTAACCGTCGACGTAACTTTCGCTTTCCTGTGAGACTTGTACTTTCGTTTCATAATACTTCTTCAATTGACGTACATTAAATTTCCCTCTCACCTTGCCACTGCTATCCCACTCAGTGAGTTCGTATGTTGCGTCATTTTAATTTCATACGTTAATCTTCATTCATTAATACTCATATCTAATTATCTTCTTTGGTTTATGTATTCTCACGTAACAATCATATTTAATGTATTTTATTCAATATTATCTAACCTACTTATTAAATTTTCAGACGTTCTTAAAATCGCCTTCTTACCACGTTTTCATTTATTCATTCTTAACTTTCTATTTGTGATGACATGGTTGCACGTCCTGTCAACATAGGGCCGTTACTCACGCACGCAATTTTGTTTGTAAATAGTGAGGGTGCTGACCTTGGGGTTTGCGTCACACATTTTCCCAACAGTCGGTCAGTTGTCCCCGTTACTCTGGTACAATGTGCTGCACTTGCGCTTCTAAGATTTATGACCATTCTCTGTCTCTTTCTATGAGAGTGAGTGAGAAATGTGTCACACCGTCCCTTCTGTCGACCTTCCTCAAGCATGTACGCGTTAAACCGCTCCCCTCGCCTTAGACAACTTTTCGTAGCCGTACTACCATTGTTTACGTATACGTTGAGTAGTTTTTGCCGTTTTCTCCAATAACTTTCTCTAAGTAAACACGCACCACCCTGCTTTTTTGTCATTTCCAGGCCTGTATACAACTCCGTTGTTCGACAGTCAGTTCACTACACGTGTGCTTACATAATAATATCTTGTTTTCTATATTTTTAAGAATTCTTACCTCGAGTGCTTGGATTCTTCTTTTAGTACTATCACGACCCTTTACAACATTTTTAAGTCGTCTAATAAAATTCTTTCTTCTCTTTTTCCTCATAACATTTCTTGTCCATGATGAATATGCATACGGATCTTGTAGGTTCTTCCGCTTCACATCATCCATGGCTTGCTTTCAGCTCTATAACATGCGGTATTTGTTTCAACTTTAAACTTTCCCTTCATGCTTCTTATTGATGCAGCTCGACTACTTCGCCGATCTATGCTTATTTCACAAGCTGGATACTTCATCCTCGGATTCACTGATGCAGTATCTATTCTCGTGTTAATTAATTTGTGCTTTTTATGCATTCTACCTGATAGTAGTAAGTTTTTGAAATAAATAAATACCTTTTTCTTTATCCGTGCTGCGACTACGTCTTTGATGTCTTACGACATGTTTCGGGAACACGTTCCCATCATCAGGTAAAATTGTTTTTTCTTCTAGTTCATAACGAACGTGTCAAGAATATAATAATTAAAACACATCAACACATAAACACATAACACAATGAGTATGATAGAACTTATGTGTTGATGTGTTTTAATTATTATATTCTTGACACGTTCGTTATGAACTAGAAGAAAAAACAATTTTACCTGATGATGGGAACGTGTTCCCGAAACATGTCGTAAGACATCAAAGACGTAGTCGCAGCACGGATAAAGAAAAAGGTATTTATTTATTTCAATTTCACTGCGACTGGAGACCAAATATAATGAAGTAAGTTTTTACTATCTCTATCCATGTCTGGATAATCCTCTTCCCACTTCCTCATATACAAAGGAACAAAGTCATTTTTTTTCTTAATCCACTTGTTTCTTGAACTTACGTTAGATCGAACAGTTGATAATTTCTTAGTAGCTGATACATCTGTAAAATCAACAGCGTTATCATTATCTCGTACTTTCCGTACCTCTTCATAACTTTTATTCACTTCTTCTTCCTGCCTCTTCTGGACTTCGTTTTTGTTGTCGTTCCAAGTATTCGTATGTTCACGTATGTCTGTGCGTAACAGTGTGAACTGCTCGGCCACTTGTTGCGTGACTTCCTCCCTATGCTTGTCTAACTTTTCTTCTAGTCTGTTGAATTTTTCATCAAACTTCTCATTTTGATTGTCGAACTTCTTATTCTGCTCCTCGAACTTTTCATTCTGTTCTCTTCTAATCTCTATAAAATTTTCATTAATTTCTTCCTTTTGCTTCCTCATGAAGTCCATTAATGCGCGCAACGTCACCTCTTCCTGCGGTTGTTGTTGGGACTCCTGTCCCCGCGCTCTGACGTCTGACGTCTCCTCGGCCATTTGCGACTCCACTGGTGATCCTTTACGTTCGATATCAGGTACACTCTGCTGGTTATTAATATCGAAATTCATGGAACTACTAGTCGTCATTTTTGCAGCCTTACTCCGCGTTAACATTCAGTGCAACTAGCTTCACACTAATAATATTTGTTCTTACAACTAACATGAAATATATACGCTTATCCTATCTACTGCCTGCTCTTTGCCGTGCGATGGGCGCCAATTTATATAATTTAATTGGGGATGTAATTGATATTTGTAGTGCCCCACGTTCTTTGGGAGCCAATTTACAACGTGCAATTAATTATGCAAACAATAAGTTAATTAATTATGTAATTATACTAATTTATAGAGTGTGATCATGTAATTTACTCAATTAGGCTACTCATACCAAACTGATTGAAGCTACGTGATACGTTAGTTGTTTGATGTTAGCATAATTACTGCACTGAGACTCTAATTATTGTATAAATTAATAAAATCTACTATAAATCATTCAAGTGACGTTACTTTCTTGTTCTGAGGTAACTTTGACAATAATGAACGCATATATTCTGAGTAAAATAAACACTTATTTATTAACATCATTTAAGTAAAGAGACTTCAATATATAAATATGGATGATTCCCTGTAAATACATTCATAAAAAGAAACATGTATATATATCAAATTACAATGCGAATCCAATACGTTGTTTGCTGGAAAACATACACATACATATATAACACAATCAACATATAAAAACATAAATAGTCAAACTATAAATCTAATATAAAACTAATGCGTTCATTTCTTGCCTCAGATGAATAGCGTTATTTAACTTTATCATATTTAATTTAAATACTCAAGGGTGTTTTGTTGAAAAGAGACAGGACAGTAGAGTTCTTATGATAAGAATAACATAAAGATTACTTGTAAAGTGATTTATCCGATATTTCCATCGGCGTAACTCCTTCCTGCTGGTGGTCCATATGTACGAAGTTGCGTAGCCGTGATGTCACTAACACTCAACACACGCGGATCAGATTCACTCGCGCTGTGTGTATTTTCTGTTGATTCGGCTGTTACTGTTAGAGTCTATGAAATCATGTGTTGTGTGAGTAAGTTCATCGTTAACTATGGTGTATATATCTGACTGTCTATTATTGAACTTCTTGTGTACATTAATGAATAGTGTCTTTGATAACGTGGTGTATTTGTTCCAATTGGTATTGTATCGCTTCGCACTGTACAACGTTACGATTTCGTTGTCCGGTAAAGCATTAACAATAGTTCTGCGAGTCTGTTATAGAAGAAACTGCGACTGGTTAGTTTAGTTCTGAATAAGCGGTAACCGAGTAAAATAAAGTACTTGAGAGTTATTAAGCACTGGCGTATATTGCATGATTTAGTCACTGTAGATACACTGTTACCGGATAACTCGCCAATATCGAAATGTTTAAGTCAACTGATTAATATACCGCGTAGCAGAATTTCAAAGTCCAACTGCTGTACGTATGTTAACCGAACTGTATTAAGACTTAGAAAATTTAAGATTTAAGTTCCGTGAAGACTGTTCAAAGTATATGATTGAAAAATTTATGAAGACTGTCGAAAATATATGAAGACTGTCCCCCCGCGTGCTCTGTAAACAGTTTTTATTAAGCATCGTTTACCACAATGCAATCTTCTGGAAACACGCCTCTGGTCAAACATGATAGGACAGGAGAACTCCTACCCTTATGTAAGACTATGGTTCTCCACTTCTCATTCGTCGTTCCCGTTGCCATGATGACGACGGTCCTCTCCACCTGTGCTCTGGGTAGATGCTGGGTTGTGATTGGGTATCTTGTGTCCCCTCAAGTTCGCGTCGAAAGCCTCCGTACCCTTTTCCTGGAACAAGAGCAATTCCTCGGCTGTCGATCAAGTCTTTGTCTAAGTGTACTCCGGAACCCTGCTGCTGTTCTCACGCGAACAATGTGTCGTATTTCGTTATTGTCCGACTATCCATGACCCTTTTCCGTTAGCCATCCGGACGCAGCGTGTCGTCGTTTCCAAGACGGCACTCCTTCTCCCTGTCGTAAATATCAGTTGTCGCCAGTAATACGTTCCCCCGCTGTGCATAAGTTCGATTCCATTCTTTAGATCTCGTTGTCAGTCAGTCCTCATACAGGGTAAATACCATTGTGCAACTACACCATTTCCTTACTGCTGGCACGCTCCAAATTAACCTTGCAGTGCGTGCTCATTACAATTTCTCCGTAATGCGCTTCTGACATAGTTTCCTTTTTGTTCTGCTTGTTGTGGGCTGTAAATCTCGGTTGAGTCGAGTCTGTCACAGGCCAACTTATTTCCCATTGTAAAGTTATGTGAAGTGTATTCTTATTGTCCCTAGAAAACGTTCAGTTGACACTTCGTTAAACTGTTTCCTTATTTATTGCTCCTGGGTCGTTTTAGGGTGTCTTGGCTGCTTGTAACGTATTTCCGATCATAATTTTAAAAATTAAAATTCTTGGTCGTTACATAGTCCCCAAATCGGATTGGATGTTGGATCAGCAGAAGACATTCTAATCCGATTTCTGCGCTCTGTGTTTGTTGTGGGAGTCCCCTTTGAGAAGGTCACGGTCATTGACCCACTTTCCTCTGCTTGGGGTATACGGGTATATATTCCCTATATTTTGTTGTAAACTAACTCTGGGAATTTATTGCCGTGCATCTGAGGAAGGATGAACGCATTTTCACATATGGTGCCTATATAATTAGACATGGAATTATTTTACAATAATAATAATAGCTGTGGATGGCTATGTCATCCGTTTATAACCTGATACATGAAATAATGGTTTTTCAACATGAAATGTAATTATTCATGTATCGTTTAAATATCGTTACGATAGTTAATGTCCTTAGTCTATCGTGAACATTTAAAAACAACAGTTTATGAACCTGTAAATACATATTGACACATTCAATATTTATTATTGAGTATCACTCACAATACGCATTACTAAAATTTATACTGATTATATTGATTATAAATTTATATACATTACTTATGAACAATTAACAGTTCATTTGATATCATTACGATTATAGATAATTTCGCTTTATACCACTCATATTTGATTAATTGATCTTACATCATTGTCTCTATAAAAGGCTCGTTATAATGTCTTTAGCAATTTATTGCTGCACACCCGATTAAACTTTTCGCACTCTAAGTGTCTTTTCTATTGAAATTTCCATTAATATTGGTTATTCACATGTAATTAATGTCATTAGATTGTCACATTGTGACTTAAGAAATTCATGTACAAAAAAAATCTTTAAATTACACGTTAATAAGTTACACATCATCTTCTTTAGATAGTTGGACCGGTTTTCGCGTTTGCCCCCGTCCTCTGTAGTCCAACTAACCGTCGACGTAACTTTCGCTTTCCTGTGAGACTTGTACTTTCGTTTCATAATACTTCTTCAATTGACGTACATTAAATTTCCCTCTCACCTTGCCACTGCTATCCCACTCAGTGAGTTCGTATGTTGCGTCATTTTAATTTCATACGTTAATCTTCATTCATTAATACTCATATCTAATTATCTTCTTTGGTTTATGTATTCTCACGTAACAATCATATTTAATGTATTTTATTCAATATTATCTAAATTAATTATTAAATTTTCAGACGTTCTTAAAATCACCTTCTTACCACGTTTTCATTTATTCATTCTTAACTTTCTATTTGTGATGACATGGTTGCACGTCCTGTCAACATAGGGCCGTTACTCACGCACGCAATTTTGTTTGTAAATAGTGAGGGTGCTGACCTTGGGGTTTGCGTCACACATTTTCCCAACAGTCGGTCAGTTGTCCCGTTACTCTGGTACAATGTGCTGCACTTGCGCTTCTAAGATTTATGACCATTCTCTGTCTCTTTCTATGAGAGTGAGTGAGAAATGTGTCACACCGTCCCTTCTGTCGACCTTCCTCAAGCATGTACGCGTTAAACCGCTCCCCTCGCCTTAGACAACTTTTCGTAGCCGTACTACCATTGTTTACGTATACGTTGAGTAGTTTTTGCCGTTTTCTCCAATAACTTTCTCTAAGTAAACACGCACCACCCTGCTTTTGTTGTCATTTCCAGGCCTGTATACAACTCCGTTGTTCGACAGTCAGTTCACTACTCGTGTGCTTACATAATAATATCTTGTTTTCTATATTTTTAAGAATTCTTACCTCGAGTGCTTGGATTCTTCTTTTAGTACTATCACGACCCTTTACAACATTTTTAAGTCGTCTAATAAAATTCTTTCTTCTCTTTTTCCTCATAACATTTCTTGTCCATGATGAATATGCATACGGATCTTGTAGGTTCTTCCGCTTCACATCATCCATGGCTTGCTTAAATTTGCTTTCAGCTCTATAACATGCGGTATTTGTTTCAACTTTAAACTTTCCCTTCATCCTTCTTATTGATGCAGCTCGACTACTTCGCCGATCTATGCTTATTTCACAAGCTGGATACTTCATCCTCGGATTCACTGATGCAGTATCTATTCTCGTGTTAATTAATTTGTGCTTTTTATGCATTCTACCTGATAGTAGTAAGTTTTTACTATCTCTATCCATGTCTGGATAATCCTCTTCCCACTTCCTCATATACAAAGGAACAAAGTCATTTTTTTTCTTAATCCACTTGTTTCTTGAACTTACGTTAGATCGAACAGTTGATAATTTCTTAGTAGCTGATACATCTGTAAAATCAACAGCGTTATCATTATCTCGTACTTTCCGTACCTCTTCATAACTTTTATTCACTTCTTCTTCCTGCCTCTTCTGGACTTCGTTTTTGTTGTCGTTCCAGGTATTCGTATGTTCACGTATGTCTGTGCGTAACAGTGTGAACTGCTCGGCCACTTGTTGCGTGACTTCCTCCCTATGCTTGTCTAACTTTTCTTCTAGTCTGTTGAATTTTTCATCAAACTTCTCATTTTGATTGTCGAACTTCTTATTCTGCTCCTCGAACTTTTCATTCTGTTCTCTTCTAATCTCTATAAAATTTTCATTAATTTCTTCCTTTTGCTTCCTCATGAAGTCCATTAATGCGCGCAACGTCACCTCTTCCTGCGGTTGTTGTTGGGACTCCTGTCCCCGCGCTCTGACGTCTGACGTCTCATCGGTCATTTGCGACTCCACTGGTGATTCTTCACGTTCGATATCAGGTACACCCTGCTGGTTATTAATATCGAAATTCATAGAACTACTAGTCGTCATTTTTGCAGCCTTACTCCGCGTTAACATTCAGTCCAACTAGCTTCACACTAATAATATTTGTTCTTACAACTAACATGAAATATATACGCTTATCCTATCTACTGCCTGCTCTTTGCCGTGCGATGGGCGCCAATTTATAGAATTTAATTGGGGATGTAATTGATATTTGTAGTGCCCCACGTTCTTTGGGAGCCAATTTACAACGTGCAATTAATTATGCAAACAATAAGTTAATTAATTATGTAATTATACTAATTTATAGAGTGTGATCATGTAATTTACTCAATTAGGCTACTCATACCAAACTGATTGAAGCTACGTGATACGTTAGTTGTTTGATGTTAGCATAATTACTGCACTGAGACTCTAATTATTGTATAAATTAATAAAGTCTACTATAAATCATTCAAGTGAAGTTACTTTCTTGTTCTGAGGTAACTTTGACAATAATGAACGCATATATTCTGACTGAAATAAACACTTATTTATTAACATCATTTAAGTAAAGAGACTTCAATATATAAATATGGATGATTCCCTGTAAATACATTCATAAAAAGAACACATGTATATATATCAAATTACAATGCGAATCCAATACGTTGTTTGCTGGAAAACATACACATACATATATAACACAATCAACATATAAAAACATAAATAGTCAAACTATAAATCTTATACTAATGCGTTCATTTCTTGCCTCAGATGAATAGCGTTATTTAACTTTATCATATTTAATTTAAATACTCAAGGGTGTTTTGTTGAAAAGAGACAGGACAGTAGAGTTCTTATGATAAGAATAACATAAAGATTACTTGTAAAGTGATTTATCCGATATTTCCATCGGCGTAACTCCTTCCTGCTGGTGGTCCATATGTACGAAGTTGCGTAGCCGTGATGTCACTAACACTCAACACACGCGGATCAGATTCACTCGCGCTGTGTGTATTTTCTGTTGATTCGGCTGTTACTGTTAGAGTCTATGAAATCATGTGTTGTGTGAGTAAGTTCATCGTTAACTATGGTGTATATATCTGACTGTCTATTATTGAACTTCTTGTGTACATTAATGAATAGTGTCTTTGATAACGTGGTGTATTTGTTCCAATTGGTATTGTATCGCTTCGCACTGTACAACGTTACGATTTCGTTGTCCGGTAAAGCATTAACAATAATTCTGCGAGTCTGTTATAGAAGAAACTGCGACTGGTTAGTTTAGTTCTGAATAAGCGGTAACCGAGTAAAATAAAGTATTCGAGAGTTATTAAGCACTGGCGTATATTGCATGATTTAGTCACTGTAGATACACTGTTACCGGATAACTCGCCAATATCGAAATGTTTAAGTCAACTGATCAATATACCGCGTAGCAGAGTTTCAAAGTCCAACTGCTGTACGTATGTTAACCGAACTGTATTAAGACTTAGAAAATTTAAGATTTAAGTTCCGTGAAGACTGTTCAAAGTATATGATTGAAAAATTTATGAAGACTGTCGAAAATATATGAAGACTGTCCCCCCGCGTGCTCTGTAAACAGTTTTTATTAAGCATCGTTTACCACAATGCAATCTTCTGGAAAACACGCCTCTGGTCAAACATGATAGGACAGGATAACTCCTACCCTTATGTAAGACTATGGTTCTCCACTTCTCATTCGTCGTTCCCGTTGCCATGATGACGACGGTCCTCTCCACCTGTGCTCTGGGTAGATGCTGGGTTGTGATTGGGTATCTTGTCTCCCCTCAAGTTCGCGTCGAAAGCCTCCGTACCCTTTTCCTGAAACAAGAGCAATTCCTCGGCTGTCGATCAAGTCTTTGTCTAAGTGTACTCCGGAACCCTGCTGCTGTTCTCACGCGAACAATGTGTCGTATTTCGATATTGTCCGAATATCCATGACCCTTTTCCGTTAGCCATCCGGACGCAGCGTGTCATCGTTTCCAAGACGGCACTCCTTCTCCCTGCCGTAAATATCAGTTGTCGCCAGTAAGACGTTCCCCCGCTGTGCATAAGTTCGATTCCATTCTTTAGATCTCGTTGTCAGTTCTCATACAGGGTAAATACCATTGTGCAACTACACCCTTTCCTTACTGCTGGCACGCTCCAAATTAACCTTGCAGTGTGTGCTCGTTACAATTTCTCTGTAATGCGCTACTGACATAGTTTCCTTTTTGTTCTGCTTGTTGTGGGCTGTAAATCTCGGTTGAGTCGAGTCTGTCACAGGCCAACCTTATTTCCCATTGTAAAGTTATGTGAAGTGTATTCGTATTGTCCCTAGAAAACGTTCAGTTGACACTTCGTTAAAGTGTTTCCTTATTTATTGCTCCTGGGTCGTGTTAGGGTGTCTTGGCTGCTTGTAACGTATTTCCGATCATAATTTTAAAAATTAAAATTCTTGGTCGTTACATAGTCCCCAAATCGGATTGGATGTTGGATCAGCAGAAGACATTCTAATCCGATTTCTGCGCTCTGTGTTTGTTGTGGGAGTCCCCTTTGAGAAGGTCACGGTCATTGACCCACTTTCCTCTGCTTGGGGTATACGGGTATATATTCCCTATATTTTGTTGTAAACTAACTCTGGGAATTTATTGCCGTGCATCTGAGGAAGGATGAACGCATTTTCACATATGGTGCCTATATAATTAGACATGGAATTATTTTACAATATTAATAATAGCTGTGGATGGCTATGTCATCCGTTTATAACCTAATACATGAAATAATGGTTTTTCAACATGAAATGTAATTATTCATGTATCGTTTAAATATCGTTACGATAGTTAATGTCCTTAGTCTATCTTGAACATTTAAAAACAACAGTTTATGAACCTGTAAATACATATTGACACATTCACTATTTATTATTGAGTATCACTCACAATACGCATTACTAACATTTATACAAATTATATTGATTATAAATTTATATACATTACTTATGAACAATTAACAGTTCATTTGATATCATTACGATTATAGATAATTTCGCTTTATACCACTCATATTTGATTAATTGATCTTACATCATTGTCTCTATAAAAGGCTCGTTATAATGTCTTTAGCAATTTATTGCTGCACACCCGATCAAACTTTTCGCACTCTAAGTGTCTTTTCTATTGAAATTTCCATTAATATTGGTTATTCACATGTAATTAATGTCATTAGATTGTCACATTGTGACTTAAGAAATTCATGTACAAAAAAAATCTTTAAATTACACGTTAATAAGTTACACATCATCTTGTTTAGCTAGTTGGACCGGTTTTCGCGGGACATTCACCCTATGCGTTTGCCCCCGTCCTCTGTAGTCCAAGTAACCGTCGACGTAACTTTCGCTTTCCTGTGAGACTTGTACTTTCGTTTCATAATACTTCTTCAATTGACGTACATTAAATTTCCCTCTCACCTTGCCACTGCTATCCCACTCAGTGAGTTCGTATGTTGCGTCATTTTAATTTCATACGTTAATCTTCATTCATTAATACTGTTATATCAATCTTATATATAATTGTTACAAATAATACTGTGTATATTTTGCTGTCTTGTGTTTCTCCTTAAAGCCACACTGCTGGGCTAGCCAACTGGTAATATAATAAAATTACAAGTTTAAGTTATGTATTTCTTGTTGTATTGATGTTAGGTGTTTTCGTGTGGTTATAGACACGCACCGGTGCCTACTATAATGTTGGTTATAAAAGGTGTAATTTGCAATCGTAACTGTCACTGGTGTTAATGTTTTGCTGTTGTAAGTACGCCGTAATAATTCACTCTTCTTATTAAAATATAGTCCGCGCACTTGTGGTGTATCTGATTTACTTACCACTGTTGAAATTCAAATTCTATCTTGTGGCGTTCCGTCTGAAATACATTCACTTCAAACACAATAGAAAAAATATTCAATTTGAATATTTAACATGTTTTCACACACAGTAATAAATGCAGCAATATCTGATAAGTATATTGATTTATACTAATACTTTTTGAATTCTTCCGCCACCTGTCAGAACTGATTAAAAATAATGAATGAATCTACTTTTAATAAAATGATACTCTTGTTATGGTAATAAAAATTATAGGTTTATTAACAAGTTATTAAGTGAGAATATTTTTAACAAACAAAACAATAATTAACAACCCTTTCAATTGCTGATTACAAAATAAAACTTCAAATGAAACTCTATCTGATCTCTCAAGGCTCTGGTATACCTGTTGTTGTTACAATAATTTTACTGTACAGGTTATGTTGTTTTAATTCAGTATATACCATATTCCGTTAAGGTTCTTGGAGATATCATGATACCAGACTCAAGATGTACTATAATTAATTATTTAGGATTAACAATATTAACTGATAATTGAACAAAATATAAAATTTAAAATTGGTATCATATTTCTGATGTGTACAAAAATTATCGTACGCCGGTATGCGCACGCATCTTTACTTTAGTATTGTGGTTAGGCTGTATGACTTGTACAGCATTTAACAAGTATTACCTTTAGTTAATAATTAGTTTTAAAATAATTTGTTCACAAGAGAAAAATTTCTAATAAAATAAAAAAAAAACTCTTGTTTGCAATGTACTTTAATTTGCATGTTAATTGAGAACAATTCGGTAATGTCATCATAACAAGCTACCGTAATGGTTTCTGAGGTTAAGAATGACCGTTATTTTTATAAGGATAAGTTTGTCTTATTAACTAATATTACTTATGCTATACAGGTAAACATATTATTTTTTAATAAGTTTTAACATAGGATTATCAGAATTATGTTTGATACAATTAATAAAATAAATTCTGAAATAACGAAATATTCAACAAATACGTTTTATCAAGTAAGCGTCTAAATGCACTCGTATTTATCAATAATTATCTTTAAGCATTATTTTTTACATCGTTATAATTTATTAAAATATTTTTTACAATATTTTAATAATGTTGTGTTAAATCTCCTTTAAATTCTGATAACTTAGTTGTTGGATTTCCGATACGCTGCATAATGACTTGCGTAGTATCGAAAATTCGAAATTGGCTAAACTCTTATTTTTCTTTTAAGTATTGTTTAATTGAAATTGTACTCCCTGTTTCTTAATTAAAAAATTCACTCGCAAATAGATCGATATTGTACACTGATCTACTTGATAAAAATAACACAAATCCGCACTGTTGCACTCGTTAGTAAATGTGTAGTATTAGGTTAGTGTATGTATATTGTACTTGAGTAAAACATGTCGCGCACTAATTTAAAAATATACTTTTTCTGGTCTGGAGTGGCGTGGCTTGTTCCTTAGGTGTTCGATCGTAGACTGTCATGTACCTCGAGAGCATCTCTCGCTCGTCTGATGAACTTCATTCATTCCATTGGTTGGTTTTTGATAGTCTCTGACCCAAAAGGCCTATATTTTATTAAAATATTTAATTTTTAGTCAAAATCGATTTTGGGTTGGAGACTTTTTCACGTCATCGACGGTACAAATTTTTAGTTCGAAAGTTAAAAACTATCACAACTTCCTTATTATACGTCCTATCGTTAATCGGTTTATATCACTGAACTCAGGGCGTTTTGCTTATTAAAATAAGTCCAAACACGCTTATTTTCTGTTCACTATCAATATTATTATATTGATTTTATTTATTATTTTTGGTACGTCTTATCTTTATAAGTTCGTATTACCAGATTTTTCTTAAATCTAATATAACATTTCTTATTTAAACACTTCGAGTCTATATCTCATTTGGTTTAAGTTACAATTTGTGAAAAACTATTTCCTACACAATTTTCGCTATGGTGTTACTCAGCGTCCATGTTGGATTTTTCACAAACATGCTTATTATTAAATATCCTTATCTAAAATGAACATATTATTACCTAGTATTACTAACAATGACTATTTACATACTTTTTTACTATAATATTGGTGTATTACCGTGGTCAATTCAGTATTTACATCATTTTAAACCTCTCACATAATGCTTATACAACTTTTCATCTTGTTTTCTATTTTTATTACATAGATTATATTATTTAATTGTTATAATTAGTGTACATACACAACAATTAATCTGTTATATTCAATGGTCATCTTTTAATAAACTCAGAACCTCCTAATTATTCAGTAGTGGCTCTGTCTATGTTGTGTCATGACCTTGTAGGTACTTATTTTGTTTAATATAATAACAAAAGTGTTATTGTCCTATTTGGATTGTATTCCTAAAGTAGCATTGGATATCAATCTAACTTTTAGTAATGTTTCCAATTACTTTTACATAGGTTTACTAGTTATATTTTTCATAACTAGCTGGTTGGTCATTGTTTGTTTACCTCTGTCCTTTTTTCACATTGGACATTTGGTTTTCAAATGTTTATGTACAATATGATTGTTTTAGTGGTCATTATTTGTTCTCAAAGTAGCTCTGATATTTCTTCTTGCTACTGGTAATAATTGTAATACCTTGTTCTCAATATTTAGTACAGTATTTTCTTTAACTAACTTGCTATACACTGGTTTAGCTTACATTTGGTCCTATATACATGGTTATTTTATTTACAATAATTCAGTCATAATACTGTTCTTAACATGTTCAAAACTTGTTCTCAAAGTATTATCATATATTCCTTTCACTACTGGTACTATTCTGATAAACATTTACATTAGTTTTAATACTGTAGTTTGCTTAACTAAATTGGTACATTGTCTTATTTCTGTCTTTGACTGTGTCACTATGTCTGACTTGTTTTGTTTACATTGTTTTGTCTTATACATTATATTGTTTCTTTATATTTACTTGATGATCATATATTTATACTAATATGTATCATTTTCTGTTATAATAGGTTACTTCCTTGTGGGTATTGTAACAATGTATCATCGGTTTTAGTGCAGTATCTACCTACACCTAAACTGACTCCATTATGGTATATTAACATAATACCTTAACTAATTTGTTACAAATGTTTACAACTCCTTCTAATACACTAATACAAATCTTTCTTATATTACTTACAATGTTTTTCTCTGGTCAATTGTGGAATCTAAATTCCTGTCATGTTTGACACTTAACAAATATTCTCTATTTGTTGTCAGTTTTTTGATATAAACAATAATATGATTGTTTTATATGTTCTGATCTGGTGGTCTTATAATTATGTGTGTTGGTCACAACTTTGTTAAATCAGTCACACTCATTGTTTGTGTTTATTTGACTATTTTTTAACCTTTGTTGCCTCATCATGAAATTAACCTATTTTTTCACACTGTAAACTTCCTCACTGTAATTGTTTGTGTGGTTTTCAGTTGAAATAATCAGTTATTCACCGGTTTCACATTTGTATTAAGTACACTTTTATTGTTTGTGTTTCTTTAAATGATCACACTGGTTTTCATGTCACACTTATAGTTATTTCTTTTGTCACTGACTGTTTCTTCTTTAAAATATATATGGTTCATTGATTCCTTACGTCTTTGGTTTCTCTTCATTCTTCTTCTTGGTCCTTCTTCTTTCTTCTTAATTCCAAATTTCATGGTAGTCGCTGTTTTCATTTTATTTCCATTGTCGTTGTAGCTTGATGATCCTTGTCTCGTTGATTCCCCTCACTGCTGGATATTATTTTCATTGATTCCCCTCACTGCTGGATCCTATTGGGTCTATTTATTAGTATTTTGTTTTGGTCTTGTGTCATTTTCTTTTTACGTTTTATAATTAAGGTTGACATATTCACATTCTCGTCTTCATTGTTGGATTCTTCTATTATTAGTTTTGTAGATACACAACTTATATACTTATCTTTGTTCATTCAAATATGTTCCCATGTCTCTTATCATACTTGACGTCATATTTATTTATAGTATGTAACTACCATACTTTGGTACTGTTACAATACTCATATCTAATTATCTTCTTTGGTTTATGTATTCTCACGTAACAATAATATTTAATGTATTTTATTCAATATTATCTAACCTAATTATTAAATTTTCAGACGTTCTTAAAATCGCCTTCTTACCACGTTTTCATTTATTCATTCTTAACTTTCTATTTGTGATGACATGGTTGCACGTCCTGTCAACATAGGGCCGTTACTCACGCACGCAATTTTGTTTGTAAATAGTGAGGGTGCTGACCTTGGGGTTTGCGTCACACATTTTCCCAACAGTCGGTCAGTTGTCCCCGTTACTCTGGTACAATGTGCTGCACTTGCGCTTCTAAGATTTATGACCATTCTCTGTCTCTTTCTATGAGAGTGAGTGAGAAATGTGTCACACCGTCCCTTCTGTCGACCTTCCTCAAGCATGTACGCGTTAAACCGCTCCCCTCGCCTTAGACAACTTTTCGTAGCCGTACTACCATTGTTTACGTATACGTTGAGTAGTTTTTGCCGTTTTCTCCAATAACTTTCTCTAAGTAAACACGCACCACCCTGCTTTTTTGTCATTTCCAGGCCTGTATACAACTCCGTTGTTCGACAGTCAGTTCACTACTCGTGTTCTTACATATAATATCTTGTTTTCTATATTTTTAAGAATTCTTACCTCGAGTGCTTGGATTCTTCTTTTAGTACTATCACGACCCTTTACAACATTTTTAAGTCGTCTAATAAAATCCTTTCTTCTCTTTTTCCTCATAACATTTCTTGTCCATGATGAATATGCATACCGATCTTGTAGGTTCTTCCGCTTCACATCATCCATGGCTTGCTTTCAGCTCTATAACATGCGGTATTTGTTTCAACTTTAAACTTTCCCTTCATGCTTCTTATTGATGCAGCTCGACTACTTCGCCGATCTATGCTTATTTCACAAGCTGGATACTTCATCCTCGGATTCACTGATGCAGTATCTATTCTCGTGTTAATTAATTTGTGCTTTTTATGCATTCTACCTGATAGTAGTAAGTTTTTACTATCTCTATCCATGTCTGGATAATCCTCTTCCCACTTCCTCATATACAAAGGAACAAAGTCATTTTTTTTCTTAATCCACTTGTTTCTTGAACTTACGTTAGATCGAACAGTTGATAATTTCTTAGTAGCTGATACATCTGTAAAATCAACAGCGTTATCATTATCTCGTACTTTCCGTACCTCTTCATAACTTTTATTCACTTCTTCTTCCTGCCTCTTCTGGACTTCGTTTTTGTTGTCGTTCCAGGTATTCGTATGTTCACGTATGTCTGTGCGTAACAGTGTGAACTGCTCGGCCACTTGTTGCGTGACTTCCTCCCTATGCTTGTCTAACTTTTCTTCTAGTCTGTTGAATTTTTCATCAAACTTCTCATTTTGATTGTCGAACTTCTTATTCTGCTCCTCGAACTTTTCATTCTGTTCTCTTCTAATCTCTATAAAATTTTCATTAATTTCTTCCTTTTGCTTCCTCATGAAGTCCATTAATGCGCGCAACGTCACCTCTTCCTGCGGTTGTTGTTGGGACTCCCGTCCCCGCGCTCTGACGTCTGACGTCTCCTCGGTCATTTGCGACTCCACTGGTGATCCTTTACGTTCGATATCAGGTACACCCTGCTGGTTATTAATATCGAAATTCATGGAACTACTAGTCGTCATTTTTGCAGCCTTACTCCGCGTTAACATTCAGTGCAACTAGCTTCACACTAATAATATTTGTTCTTACAACTAACATGAAATATATACGCTTATCCTATCTACTGCCTGCTCTTTGCCGTGCGATGGGCGCCAATTTATATAATTTAATTGGGGATGTAATTGATATTTGTAGTGCCCCACGTTCTTTGGGAGCCAATTTACAACGTGCAATTAATTATGCAAACAATAAGTTAATTAATTATGTAATTATACTAATTTATAGAGTGTGATCATGTAATTTACTCAATTAGGCTACTCATACCAAACTGATTGAAGCTACGTGATACGTTAGTTGTTTGATGTTAGCATAATTACTGCACTGAGGCTCTAATTATTGTATAAATTAATAAAATTTACTATAAATCATTCAAGTGACGTTACTTTCTTGTTCTGAGGTAACTTTGACAATAATGAACGCATATATTCTGAGTAAAATAAACACTTATTTATTAACATCATTTAAGTAAAGAGACTTCAATATATAAATATGGATGATTCCCTGTAAATACATTCATAAAAAGAACACATGTATATATATCAAATTACAATGCGAATCCAATACGTTGTTTGCTGGAAAACATACACATACATATATAACACAATCAACATATAAAAACATAAATAGTCAAACTATAAATCTTATACTAATGCGTTCATTTCTTGCCTCAGATGAATAGCGTTATTTAACTTTATCATATTTAATTTAAATACTCAAGGGTGTTTTGTTGAAAAGAGACAGGACAGTAGAGTTCTTATGATAAGAATAACATAAAGATTACTTGTAAAGTGATTTATCCGATATTTCCATCGGCGTAACTCCTTCCTGCTGGTGGTCCATATGTACGAAGTTGCGTAGCCGTGATGTCACTAACACTCAACACACGCGGATCAGATTCACTCGCGCTGTGTGTATTTTCTGTTGATTCGGCTGTTACTGTTAGAGTCTATGAAATCATGTGTTGTGTGAGTAAGTTCATCGTTAACTATGGTGTATATATCTGACTGTCTATTATTGAACTTCTTGTGTACATTAATGAATAGTGTCTTTGATAACGTGGTGTATTTGTTCCAATTGGTATTGTATCGCTTCGCACTGTACAACGTTACGATTTCGTTGTCCGGTAAAGCATTAACAATAATTCTGCGAGTCTGTTATAGAAGAAACTGCGACTGGTTAGTTTAGTTCTGAATAAGCGGTAACCGAGTAAAATAAAGTACTTGAGAGTTATTAAGCACTGGCGTATATTGCATGATTTAGTCACTGTAGATACACTGTTACCGGATAACTCGCCAATATCGAAATGTTTAAGTCAACTGATCAATATACCGCGTAGCAGAGTTTCAAAGTCCAACTGCTGTACGTATGTTAACCGAACTGTATTAAGACTTAGAAAATTTAAGATTTAAGTTCCGTGAAGACTGTTCAAAGTATATGATTGAAAAATTTATGAAGACTGTCGAAAATATATGAAGACTGTCCCCCCGCGTGCTCTGTAAACAGTTTTTATTAAGCATCGTTTACCACAATGCAATCTTCTGGAAAACACGCCTCTGGTCAAACATGATAGGACAGGATAACTCCTACCCTTATGTAAGACTATGGTTCTCCACTTCTCATTCGTCGTTCCCGTTGCCATGATGACGACGGTCCTCTCCACCTGTGCTCTGGGTAGATGCTGGGTTGTGATTGGGTATCTTGTCTCCCCTCAAGTTCGCGTCGAAAGCCTCCGTACCCTTTTCCTGGAACAAGAGCAATTCCTCGGCTGTCGATCAAGTCTTTGTCTAAGTGTACTCCGGAACCCTGCTGCTGTTCTCACGCGAACAATGTGTCGTATTTCGATAATGTCCGAATATCCATGACCCATTTCCGTTAGCCATTCGGACGCAGCGTGTCATCGTTTCCAAGACGGCACTCCTTCTCCCTGCCGTAAATATCAGTTGTCGCCAGTAAGACGTTCCCCCGCTGTGCATAAGTTCGATTCCATTCTTTAGATCTCGTTGTCAGTTCTCATACAGGGTAAATACCATTGTGCAACTACACCCTTTCCTTACTGCTGGCACGCTCCAAATTAACCTTGCAGTGTGTGCTCGTTACAATTTCTCTGTAATGCGCTACTGACATAGATTCCTTTTTGTTCTGCTTGTTGTGGGCTGTAAATCTCGGTTGAGTCGAGTCTGTCACAGGCCAACCTTATTTCCCATTGTAAAGTTATGTGAAGTGTATTCGTATTGTTCCTAGAAAACGTTCAGTTGACACTTCGTTAAACTGTTTCCTTATTTATTGCTCCTGGGTCGTGTTAGGGTGTCTTGGCTGCTTGTAACGTATTTCCGATCATAATTTTAAAAATTAAAATTCTTGATCGTTACATAGTCCCCAAATCGGATTGGATGTTGGATCAGCAGAAGACATTCTATTACGATTTCTGTGCTCTGTGTTTGTTGTGGGAGTCCCCTTTGAGAAGGTCACGGTCATTGACCCACTTTCCTCTGCTTGGGGTATACGGGTATATATTCCCTATATTTTGTTGTAAACTAACTCTGGGAATTTATTGCCGTGCATCTGAGGAAGGATGAACGCATTTTCACATATGGTGCCTATATAATTAGACATGGAATTATTTTACAATAATAATAATAGCTGTGGATGGCTATGTCATCCGTTTATAACCTAATACATGAAATAATGGGTTTTCAACATGAAATGTAATTATTCAAGTATCGTTTAAATATCGTTACGATAGTTAATGTCCTTAGTCTATCTTGAACATTTAAAAACAACAGTTTATGAACCTGTAAATACATATTGACACATTCACTATTTATTATTGAGTATCACTCACAATACGCATTACTAACATTTATACTGATTATATTGATTATAAATTTATATACATTACTTATTAACAATTAACAGTTCATTTGATATCATTACGATTATAGATAATTTCGCTTTATACCACTCATATTTGATTAATTGATCTTACATCATTGTCTCTATAAAAGGCTCGTTATAATGTCTTTAGCAATTTATTGCTGCACACCCGATCAAACTTTTCGCACTCTAAGTGTCTTTTCTATTGAAATTTCCATTAATATTGGTTATTCACATGTAATTAATGTCATTACATTGTCACATTGTGACTTAAGAAATTCATGTACAAAAAAAATCTTTAAATTACACGTTAATAAGTTACACATCATCTTGTTTAGCTAGTTGGACCGGTTTTCGCGGGACATTCACCCTATGCGTTTGCCCCCGTCCTCTGTAGTCCAACTAACCGTCGACGTAACTTTCGCTTTCCTGTGAGACTTGTACTTTCGTTTCATAATACTTCTTCAATTGACGTACATTAAATTTCCCTCTCACCTTGCCACTGCTATCGCACTCAGTAAGTTCGTATGTTGCGTCATTTTAATTTCATACGTTAATCTTCATTCATTAATACTCATATCTAATTATCTTCTTTGGTTTATGTATTCTCACATAACCAATCATATTTAATGTATTTTATTCAATATTATCTAACCTAATTATTAAATTTTCAGACGTTCTTAAAATCGCCTTCTTACCACGTTTTCATTTATTCATTCTTAACTTTCTATTTGTGATGACATGGTTGCACGTCCTGTCAACATAGGGCCGTTACTCACGCACGCAATTTTGTTTGTAAATAGTGAGGGTGCTGACCTTGGGGATTGCGTCACACATTTTCCCAACAGTCGGTCAGTTGTCCCCGTTACTCTGGTACAATGTGCTGCACTTGCGCTTCTAAGATTTATGACCATTCTCTGTCTCTTTCTATGAGAGTGAGTGAGAAATGTGTCACACCGTCCCTTCTGTCGACCTTCCTCAAGCATGTACGCGTTAAACCGCTCCCCTCACCTTAGACAACTTTTCGTAGCCGTACTACCATTGTTTACGTATACGTTGAGTAGTTTTTGCCGTTTTCTCCAATAACTTTCTCTAAGTAAACACGCACCACCCTGCTTTTGTTGTCTTTTCCAGGCCTGTATACAACTCCGTTGTTCGACAGTCAGTTCACTACTCGTGTGCTTACATAATAATATCTTGTTTTCTATATTTTTAAGAATTCTTACCTCGAGTGCTTGGATTCTTCTTTCAGTACTATCACGACCCTTTAAAACATTTTTAAGTCGTCTAGTAAAATTCTTTCTTCTCTTTTTCCTCATAACATTTCTTGTCCATGATGAATATGCATACGGATCTTGTAGGTTCTTCCGCTTCACATCATCCATGGCTTGCTTTCAGCTCTATAACATGCGGTATTTGTTTCAACTTTAAACGTTCCTTTCATGCTTCTTATTGATGCAGCTCGACTACTTCGCCGATCTATGCTTATTTCACAAGCTGGATACTTCATCCTCGGATTCACTGATGCAGTATCTATTCTCGTGTTAATTAATTTGTGCTTTTTATGCATTCTACCTGATAGTAGTAAGTTTTTACTATCTCTATCCATGTCTGGATAATCCTCTTCCCACTTCCTCATATACAAAGGAACAAAGTTTTTTTTTTTCTTAATCCACTTGTTTCTTGAACTTACGTTAGATCGAACAGTTGATAATTTCTTAGTAGCTGATACATCTGTAAAATCAACAGCGTTATCATTATCTCGTACTTTCCGTACCTCTTCATAACTTTTATTCACTTCTTCTTCCTGCCTCTTCTGGACTTCGTTTTTGTTGTCGTTCCAGGTATTCGTATGTTCACGTATGTCTGTGCGTAACAGTGTGAACTGCTCGGCCACTTGTTGCGTGACTTCCTCCCTATGCTTGTCTAACTTTTCTTCTAGTCTGTTGAATTTTTCATCAAACTTCTCATTTTGATTGTCGAACTTCTTATTCTGCTCCTCGAACTTTTCATTCTGTTCTCTTCTAATCTCTATAAAATTTTCATTAATTTCTTCCTTTTGCTTCCTCATGAAGTCCATTAATGCGCGCAACGTCACCTCTTCCTGCGGTTGTTGTTGGGACTCCCGTCCCCGCGCTCTGACGTCTGACGTCTCCTCGGTCATTTGCGACTCCACTGGTGATCCTTTACGTTCGATATCAGGTACACCCTGCTGGTTATTAATATCGAAATTCATGGAACTACTAGTCGTCATTTTTGCAGCCTTACTCCGCGTTAACATTCAGTGCAACTAGCTTCACACTAATAATATTTGTTCTTACAACTAACATGAAATATATACGCTTATCCTATCTACTGCCTGCTCTTTGCCGTGCGATGGGCGCCAATTTATATAATTTAATTGGGGATGTAATTGATATTTGTAGTGCCCCACGTTCTTTGGGAGCCAATTTACAACGTGCAATTAATTATGCAAACAATAAGTTAATTAATTATGTAATTATACTAATTTATAGAGTGTGATCATGTAATTTACTCAATTAGGCTACTCATACCAAACTGATTGAAGCTACGTGATACGTTAGTTGTTTGATGTTAGCATAATTACTGCACTGAGGCTCTAATTATTGTATAAATTAATAAAATCTACTATAAATCATTCAAGTGACGTTACTTTCTTGTTCTGAGGTAACTTTGACAATAATGAACGCATATATTCTGAGTAAAATAAACACTTATTTATTAACATCATTTAAGTAAAGAGACTTCAATATATAAATATGGATGATTCCCTGTAAATACATTCATAAAAAGAACACATGTATATATATCAAATTACAATGCGAATCCAATACGTTGTTTGCTGGAAAACATACACATACATATATAACACAATCAACATATAAAAACATAAATAGTCAAACTATAAATCTTATACTAATGCGTTCATTTCTTGCCTCAGATGAATAGCGTTATTTAACTTTATCATATTTAATTTAAATACTCAAAGGTGTTTTGTTGAAAAGAGAGAAGACAGTAGAGTTCTTATGATAAGAATAACATAAAGATTACTTGTAAAGTGATTTATCCGATATTTCCATCGGCGTAACTCCTTCCTGCTGGTGGTCCATATGTACGAAGTTGCGTAGCCGTGATGTCACTAACACTCAACACACGCGGATCAGATTCACTCGCGCTGTGTGTATTTTCTGTTGATTCGGCTGTTACTGTTAGAGTCTATGAAATCATGTGTTGTGTGAGTAAGTTCATCGTTAACTATGGTGTATATATCTGACTGTCTATTATTGAACTTCTTGTGTACATTAATGAATAGTGTCTTTGATAACGTGGTGTATTTGTTCCAATTGGTATTGTATCGCTTCGCACTGTACAACGTTACGATTTCGTTGTCCGGTAAAGCATTAACAATAGTTCTGCGAGTCTGTTATAGAAGAAACTGCGACTGGTTAGTTTAGTTCTGAATAAGCGGTAACCGAGTAAAATAAAGTACTTGAGAGTTATTAAGCACTGGCGTATATTGCATGATTTAGTCATTGTAGATACACTGTTACCGGATAACTCGCCAATATCGAAATGTTTAAGTCAACTGATTAATATACCGCGTAGCAGAGTTTCAAAGTCCAACTGCTGTACGTATGTTAACCGAACTGTATTAAGACTTAGAAAATTTAAGATTTAAGTTCCGTGAAGACTGTTCAAAGTATATGATTGAAAAATTTATGAAGACTGTCGAAAATATATGAAGACTGTCCCCCCGCGTGCTCTGTAAACAGTTTTTATTAAGCATCGTTTACCACAATGCAATCTTCTGGAAAACACGCCTCTGGTCAAACATGATAGGACAGGATAACTCCTACCCTTATGTAAGACTATGGTTCTCCACTTCTCATTCGTCGTTCCCGTTGCCATGATGACGACGGTCCTCTCCACCTGTGCTCTGGGTAGATGCTGGGTTGTGATTGGGTATCTTGTCTCCCCTCAAGTTCGCGTCGAAAGCCTCCGTACCCTTTTCCTGGAACAAGAGCAATTCCTCGGCTGTCGATCAAGTCTTTGTCTAAGTGTACTCCGGAACCCTGCTGCTGTTCTCACGCGAACAATGTGTCGTATTTCGATAATGTCCGAATATCCATGACCCATTTCCGTTAGCCATTCGGACGCAGCGTGTCATCGTTTCCAAGACGGCACTCCTTCTCCCTGCCGTAAATATCAGTTGTCGCCAGTAAGACGTTCCCCCGCTGTGCATAAGTTCGATTCCATTCTTTAGATCTCGTTGTCAGTTCTCATACAGGGTAAATACCATTGTGCAACTACACCCTTTCCTTACTGCTGGCACGCTCCAAATTAACCTTGCAGTGTGTGCTCGTTACAATTTCTCTGTAATGCGCTACTGACATAGATTCCTTTTTGTTCTGCTTGTTGTGGGCTGTAAATCTCGGTTGAGTCGAGTCTGTCACAGGCCAACCTTATTTCCCATTGTAAAGTTATGTGAAGTGTATTCGTATTGTTCCTAGAAAACGTTCAGTTGACACTTCGTTAAACTGTTTCCTTATTTATTGCTCCTGGGTCGTGTTAGGGTGTCTTGGCTGCTTGTAACGTATTTCCGATCATAATTTTAAAAATTAAAATTCTTGATCGTTACATAGTCCCCAAATCGGATTGGATGTTGGATCAGCAGAAGACATTCTATTACGATTTCTGTGCTCTGTGTTTGTTGTGGGAGTCCCCTTTGAGAAGGTCACGGTCATTGACCCACTTTCCTCTGCTTGGGGTATACGGGTATATATTCCCTATATTTTGTTGTAAACTAACTCTGGGAATTTATTGCCGTGCATCTGAGGAAGGATGAACGCATTTTCACATATGGTGCCTATATAATTAGACATGGAATTATTTTACAATAATAATAATAGCTGTGGATGGCTATGTCATCCGTTTATAACCTAATACATGAAATAATGGGTTTTCAACATGAAATGTAATTATTCAAGTATCGTTTAAATATCGTTACGATAGTTAATGTCCTTAGTCTATCTTGAACATTTAAAAACAACAGTTTATGAACCTGTAAATACATATTGACACATTCACTATTTATTATTGAGTATCACTCACAATACGCATTACTAACATTTATACTGATTATATTGATTATAAATTTATATACATTACTTATTAACAATTAACAGTTCATTTGATATCATTACGATTATAGATAATTTCGCTTTATACCACTCATATTTGATTAATTGATCTTACATCATTGTCTCTATAAAAGGCTCGTTATAATGTCTTTAGCAATTTATTGCTGCACACCCGATCAAACTTTTCGCACTCTAAGTGTCTTTTCTATTGAAATTTCCATTAATATTGGTTATTCACATGTAATTAATGTCATTAGATTGTCACATTGTGACTTAAGAAATTCATGTACAAAAAAAATCTTTAAATTACACGTTAATAAGTTACACATAATCTTGTTTAGCTAGTTGGACCGGTTTTCGAGGGACATTCACCCTATGCGTTTGCCCCCGTCCTCTGTAGTCCAACTAACCGTCGACGTAACTTTCGCTTTCCTGTGAGACTTGTACTTTCGTTTCATAATACTTCTTCAATTGACGTACATTAAATTTCCCTCTCACCTTGCCACTGCTATCGCACTCAGTGAGTTCGTATGTTGCGTCATTTTAATTTCATACGTTAATCTTCATTCATTAATACTCATATCTAATTATCTTCTTTGGTTTATGTATTCTCACATAACCAATCATATTTAATGTATTTTATTCAATATTATCTAACCTACTTATTAAATTTTCAGACGTTCTTAAAATCGCCTTCTTACCACGTTTTCATTTATTCATTCTTAACTTTCTATTTGTGTTGACATGGTTGCACGTCCTGTCAACATAGGGCCGTTACTCACGCACGCAATTTTGTTTGTAAATAGTGAGGGTGCTGACCTTGGGGTTTGCGTCACACATTTTCCCAACAGTCGGTCAGTTGTCCCCGTTACTCTGGTACAATGTGCTGCACTTGCGCTTCTAAGATTTATGACCATTCTCTGTCTCTTTCTATGAGAGTGAGTGAGAAATGTGTCACACCGTCCCTTCTGTCGATCTTCCTCAAGCATGTACGCGTTAAACCGCTCCCCTCGCCATAGACAACTTTTCGTAGCCGTACTACCATTGTTTACGTATACGTTGAGTAGTTTTTGCCGTTTTCTCCAATAACTTTCTCTAAGTAAACACGCACCACCCTGCTTTTGTTGTCTTTTCCAGGCCTGTATACAACTCCGTTGTTCGACAGTCAGTTCACTACTCGTGTGCTTACATAATAATATCTTGTTTTCTATATTTTTAAGAATTCTTACCTCGAGTGCTTGGATTCTTCTTTTAGTATTATCACGACCCTTTACAACATTTTTAAGTCGTCTAGTAAAATTCTTTCTTCTCTTTTTCCTCATAACATTTCTTGTCCATGATGAATATGCATACGGATCTTGTAGGTTCTTCCGCTTCACATCATCCATGGCTTGCTTAAATTTGCTTTCAGCTCTATAACATGCGGTATTTGTTTCTACTTTAAACTTTCCCTTCATGCTTCTTATTGATGCAGCTCGACTACTTCGCCGATCTATGCTTATTTCACAAGCTGGATACTTCATCCTCGGATTCACTGATGCAGTATCTATTCTCGTGTTAATTAATTTGTGCTTTTTATGCATTCTACCTGATAGTAGTAAGTTTTTACTATCTCTATCCATGTCTGGATAATCCTCTTCCCACTTCCTCATATACAAAGGAACAAAGTCATTTTTTTTCTTAATCCACTTGTTTCTTGAACTTACGTTAGATCGAACAGTTGATAATTTCTTAGTAGCTGATACATCTGTAAAATCAACAGCGTTATCATTATCTCGTACTTTCCGTACCTCTTCATAACTTTTATTCACTTCTTCTTCCTGCCTCTTCTGGACTTCGTTTTTGTTGTCGTTCCAGGTATTCGTATGTTCACGTATGTCTGTGCGTAACAGTGTGAACTGCTCGGCCACTTGTTGCGTGACTTCCTCCCTATGCTTGTCTAACTTTTCTTCTAGTCTGTTGAATTTTTCATCAAACTTCTCATTTTGATTGTCGAACTTCTTATTCTGCTCCTCGAACTTTTCATTCTGTTCTCTTCTAATCTCTATAAAATTTTCATTAATTTCTTCCTTTTGCTTCCTCATGAAGTCCATTAATGCGCGCAACGTCACCTCTTCCTGCGGTTGTTGTTGGGACTCCTGTCCCCGCGCTCTGACGTCTGACGTCTCATCGGTCATTTGCGACTCCACTGGTGATTCTTCACGTTCGATATCAGGTACACCCTGCTGGTTATTAATATCGAAATTCATGGAACTACTAGTCGTCATTTTTTCAGCCTTACTCCGCGTTAACATTCAGTCCAACTAGCTTCACACTAATAATATTTGTTCTTACAACTAACATGAAATATATACGCTTATCCTATCTACTGCCTGCTCTTTGCCGTGCGATGGGCGCCAATTTATATAATTTAATTGGGGATGTAATTGATATTTGTAGTGCCCCACGTTCTTTGGGAGCCAATTTACAACGTGCAATTAATTATGCAAACAATAAGTTAATTAATTATGTAATTATACTAATTTATAGAGTGTGATCATGTAATTTACTCAATTAGGCTACTCATACCAAACTGATTGAAGCTACGTGATACGTTAGTTGTTTGATGTTAGCATAATTACTGCACTGAGACTCTAATTATTGTATAAATTAATAAAATATACTATAAATCATTCAAGTGACGTTACTTTCTTGTTCTGAGGTAACATTGACAATAATGAACGCATATATTCTGAGTAAAATAAACACTTATTTATTAACATCATTTGAGTAAAGAGACTTCAATATATAAATATGAATGATTCCCTGTAAATACATTCATAAAAAGAACACATGTATATATATCAAATTACAATGCGAATCCAATAAATTGTTTGCTGGAAAACATACACATACATATATAACACAATCAACATATAAAAACATAAATAGTCAAACTATAAATCTTATACTAATGCGTTCATTTCTTGCCTCATATGAATAGAGTTATTTAACTTTATCATATTTAATTTAAATACTCAAGGGTGTTTTGTTGAAAAGAGACAGGACAGTAGAGTTCTTATGATAAGAATAACATAAAGATTACTTGTAAAGTGATTTATCCGATATTTCCATCGGCGTAACTCCTTCCTGCTGGTGGTCCATATGTACGAAGTTGCGTAGCCGTGATGTCACTAACACTCAACACACGCGGATCAGATTCACTCGCGCTGTGTGTATTTTCTGTTGATTCGGCTGTTACTGTTAGAGTCTATGAAATCATGTGTTGTGTGAGTAAGTTCATCGTTAACTATGGTGTATATATCTGACTGTCTATTATTGAACTTCTTGTGTACATTAATGAATAGTGTCTTTGATAACGTGGTGTATTTGTTCCAATTGGTATTGTATCGCTTCGCACTGTACAATGTTACGATTTCGTTGTCCGGTAAAGCATTAACAATAGTTCTGCGAGTCTGTTATAGAAGAAACTGCGACTGGTTAGTTTAGTTCTGAATAAGCGGTAACCGAGTAAAATAAAGTACTTGAGAGTTATTAAGCACTGGCGTATATTGCATAATTTAGTCACTGTAGATACACTGTTACCGGATAACTCGCCAATATCGAAATGTTTAAGTCAACTGATTAATATACCGCGTAGCAGAGTTTCAAAGTCCAACTGCTGTACGTATGTTAACCGAACTGTATTAAGACTTAGAAAATTTAAGATTTAAGTTCCGTGAAGACTGTTCAAAGTATATGATTGAAAAATTTATTAAGACGGTCGAAAACATATGAAGACTGTCCCCCCGCGTGCTCTGTAAACAGTTTTTATTAAGCATCGTTTACCACAATGCAATCTTCTGGAAAACACGCCTCTGGTCAAACATGATAGGACAGGAGAACTCCTACCTTTATGTAAGACTATGGTTCTCCACTTCTCATTCGTCGTTCCCGTTGCCATGATGACGACGGTCCTCTCCACCTGTGCTCTGGGTAGATGCTGGGTTGTGATTGGGTATCTTGTCTCCCCTCAAGTTCGCGTCGAAAGCCTCCGTACCCTTTTCCTGGAACAAGAGCAATTCCTCGGCTGTCGATCAAGTCTTTGTCTAAGTGTACTCCGGAACCCTGCTGCTGTTCTCACGCGAACAATGTGTCATATTTCCTTATTGTCCGACTACTGGTAACGAGATATGAGAATAGCCCGCTTTTTGCGGGTGAAAGAGGGGAGTGACGTCACACGTAATGTGCACTGTCTGTTCCGAGAATATTGGCTGTAGAATTTTTGACTGTGGTCTGTATTAAGTTTTTTACTGTCTTTGTATCTTATGTACTTTGCCCAGATAACTATATTGAAATGGTTATGTCACGGTTATATTATATTCTTACTTTATAACTTAAAGTACCACAAAGATTATAAGCTATTAATGAAATGGTTATATTGAATTGTGTATGTTAACAAAAGAAACATTAAACGATGTAGTCGTTTACTAATGAAACGGCTCAAAATTTGTTACTGCCTTAAAAAGTAAAACAATACGAACAGAAATTTCTACTAACCTGTTACGAAGAAACGCCATTAAAAAAGAAAGAATATGCGTGTTATTACACGAAATAAAATAGTTCCAGTAGGCCTAGGTGTAAGGGAATAATTGTATAGTTTTTACTTAGAGCTTAAGAAAAAAACACTTTCACTCAAATGTCTTTAAAAGAACTCACGATTTTACTCCAGTGGCCGCGCTAAATCACTAATCACTGACAGATTCGTCACTTCCATCACTGCTCAGATCGGTGTCATCTTCATCACAACCCCCTACACTTACAATGATACGATCAATCGCGTCTTCCAGTATTCCATCCTTTTGCCAATATTCACTTTCTATGTTAATTACATGCCTACTGTAACTAGACCAGTCTTCTGGTGTTATAGCAGCTAATCCTTCAGAAAGTATTTGTTGTAGTCTCGTTAAAGAAAAGTCCCCAGCTGTATTATGTGACCTTATAAAATATTTAAGTTTTGACCACGCCAGCTCTATTGCACTCAGATCACACATGTATGGTGGAGTTCTCAGCACCACATGGCCGTTAAGTTGAAGTAACGTATCGACCGCATAAATTTTATTTTTTGGTCTCACTTTTTCTATTTTTTCGTGGAGTTCAGATTTCCTCATAGATGCATCGCATTCAATGCCTTGCTTCCGTAACCAAGTTAACATGTCACTTTTCAACGAGTACTGAGATGGTGGTTTATCTTCTTGCCGGCAATGATACGGTGCATTGTCCAATATAACAACCGAATTCGCTGGGAGATTAGGAATGACCTTTTCACAGACCCACTTCTCAAAGTTTGTACTATTCATTTGGCCATGATAGTCACCTGTTGAATTACCTGCCTTAAACATTAATTCCGCATTATTTAAAACTCCGTTTTCTGATCCTAAATGCGCTACTATTAAACGGTTTGATGCACTTATTGTAGTCATTGTACCGTCAAGTTCTTGGTGTTCCCAGCACTTGTGAAACGTTAAATTGGCATCAACCCACGTTTCGTCTAAATAAAATATACATCTTACTTGTTCCCTGTATTTCTTTAATTTTTGCAGGTAATTACATCGCCAATTGATAATGTCAAGCCTCTCAATGAGAATTTTTCTCTTGGACATGCACCTCTTCCACACAAACCCCATCTCTTTCATAATATTTCTTAAAGTCCATTCACTCCACTGAAAGTTAATCCGTCCTTTTAAGATCTGGAGGAATGTTTTTTCAAGTTGGTACGGTTTTTTTATTTACATAAAAGTCGTGTATTATATTCAAAATAACACGACGGTCAAAGTTATCGACCGAAGCTGTCCGTTTCTCCGCACAACGTTTCTTACCAGGTGTTCCTAGTGTTTCACTTGGACGATCTTTTCCTTCTTTTCTTATATTTTTTATTGTACAAACTGACACGTTACAGTATAATGCAGCTCTTTTAGTAGCTTTGTTTATTGGGATTGTTAATGATTTTGCGTCTTTCTCACGGTCACACTGTTTTATAACATTCCTAATCACTTGTCTTTCTTTGCTTCGAATTGTTTCACCTCGTTTACGTTCAACACTCATGATAAAATCAGTCTAAGATAAAAAAAAAATGGAATTGTTGCTATAGATTATTTATACACACGCACACGCACACGATTAACAAGAAAAAGATCACGGTACGAAAAAAGAAGCAATTTAAAACATATATAACAAAATATTTACAACTCACGGCAATACACATTACAGGAACACGTACGTGCTGCATAAAAGAAACAAGGTATGAGTAACTGTGCTGCGGGCTGCGGGTTGATATATTTCAGACAGCGTTGTTATTCACTTTGCAAGCAGTGACCTTCACATTCTTTACACAGTGGACAGGATTGCGGGTCTATTCATATGTCTCGTAGACAGTATCCATGACCCTTTTCCGTTAGCTATCCGGACGCAGCGTTTCCAAGACGGCACTCCTTCTCCCTGTCGTAAATATCAGTTGTCGCCAGTAAGACGTTCCCCCGCTGTGCATAAGTTCGATTCCATTCTTTAGATCTCGTTGTCAGTTCTCATACAGGGTAAATACCATTGTGCAACTACACCCTTTTCTTACTGCTGGCACACTCCAAATTAACCTTGCAGTGTGTGCTCGTTACAATTTCTCCGTAATGCGCTACTGACATAGTTTCCTTTTTGTTCTGCTTGTTGTGGGCTGTATATCTCGGTTGAGTCGAGTCTGTCACAGGCCAACTTATTTCCCATTGTAAAGTTATGTGAAGTGTATTCGTATTGTCCCTAGAAAACGTTCAGTTGACACTTCGTTAAACTGTTTCCTTATTTATTGCTCCTGGGTCGTGTTAGGGTGTCTTGGCTGCTTGTAACGTATTTCCGATCATAATTTTAAAAATTAAAATTCTTGGTCGTTACATAGTCCCCAAATCGGATTGGATGTTGGATCAGCAGAAGACATTCTAATCCGATTTCTGCACTCTGTGTTTGTTGTGGGAGTCCCCTTTGAGAAGGTCACGGTCATTGACCCACTTTCCTCTGCTTGGGGTATACGGGTATATATTCCCTATATTTTGTTGTAAACTAACTCTGGGAATTTATTGCCGTGCATCTGAGGAAGGATGAACGCATTTTCACATATGGTGCCTATATAATTAGACATGGAATTATTTTACAATAATAATAATAGCTGTGGATGGCTATGTCATCCGTTTATCACCTAATACATGAAATAATGGTTTTTCAACATGAAATGTAATTATTCATGTATCGTTTAAATATCGTTACGATAGTTAATGTCCTTAGTCTACCTTGAACATTTAAAAACAACAGTTTATGAACCTGTAAATACATATTGATACATTCACTATTTATTATTGAGTATCACTCACAATACGCATTACTAACATTTATACTGATTATATTGATTATAAATTTATATACATTACTTATGAACAATTAACAGTTCATTTGATATCATTAC
The DNA here is from genome assembly GCA_034769895.1 of Magicicada septendecula. NCBI lineage: Eukaryota > Metazoa > Arthropoda > Insecta > Hemiptera > Cicadidae > Magicicada > Magicicada septendecula. Next base: position 183,684,178 of record CM068371.1, on the reverse strand, counting down.
GATTATAGATAATTTCGCTTTATACCACTCATATTTGATTAATTGATCTTACATCATTGTCTCTATAAAAGGCTCGTTATAGTGTCTTTAGCAATTTATTGCTGCACACCCGATCAAACTTTTCGCACTCTAAGTGTCATTTCTATTGAAATTTCCATTAATATTGGTTATTCACATGTAATTAATGTCATTAGATTGTCACATTGTGACTTAAGAAATTCATGTACAAAAAAAATCTTTAAATTACACGTTAATAAGTTACACATAATCTTGTTTAGCTAGTTGGACCGGTTTTCGAGGGACATTCACCCTATGCGTTTGCCCCCGTCCTCTGTAGTCCAACTAACCGTCGACGTAACTTTCGCTTTCCTGTGAGACTTGTACTTTCGTTTCATAATACTTCTTCAATTGACGTACATTAAATTTCCCTCTCACCTTGCCACTGCTATCGCACTCAGTGAGTTCGTATGTTGCGTCATTTTAATTTCATACGTTAATCTTCATTCATTAATACTCATATCTAATTATCTTCTTTGGTTTATGTATTCTCACATAACCAATCATATTTAATGTATTTTATTCAATATTATCTAACCTACTTATTAAATTTTCAGACGTTCTTAAAATCGCCTTCTTACCACGTTTTCATTTATTCATTCTTAACTTTCTATTTGTGTTGACATGGTTGCACGTCCTGTCAACATAGGGCCGTTACTCACGCACGCAATTTTGTTTGTAAATAGTGAGGGTGCTGACCTTGGGGTTTGCGTCACACATTTTCCCAACAGTCGGTCAGTTGTCCCCGTTACTCTGGTACAATGTGCTGCACTTGCGCTTCTAAGATTTATGACCATTCTCTGTCTCTTTCTATGAGAGTGAGTGAGAAATGTGTCACACCGTCCCTTCTGTCGATCTTCCTCAAGCATGTACGCGTTAAACCGCTCCCCTCGCCATAGACAACTTTTCGTAGCCGTACTACCATTGTTTACGTATACGTTGAGTAGTTTTTGCCGTTTTCTCCAATAACTTTCTCTAAGTAAACACGCACCACCCTGCTTTTGTTGTCTTTTCCAGGCCTGTATACAACTCCGTTGTTCGACAGTCAGTTCACTACTCGTGTGCTTACATAATAATATCTTGTTTTCTATATTTTTAAGAATTCTTACCTCGAGTGCTTGGATTCTTCTTTTAGTATTATCACGACCCTTTACAACATTTTTAAGTCGTCTAGTAAAATTCTTTCTTCTCTTTTTCCTCATAACATTTCTTGTCCATGATGAATATGCATACGGATCTTGTAGGTTCTTCCGCTTCACATCATCCATGGCTTGCTTAAATTTGCTTTCAGCTCTATAACATGCGGTATTTGTTTCTACTTTAAACTTTCCCTTCATGCTTCTTATTGATGCAGCTCGACTACTTCGCCGATCTATGCTTATTTCACAAGCTGGATACTTCATCCTCGGATTCACTGATGCAGTATCTATTCTCGTGTTAATTAATTTGTGCTTTTTATGCATTCTACCTGATAGTAGTAAGTTTTTACTATCTCTATCCATGTCTGGATAATCCTCTTCCCACTTCCTCATATACAAAGGAACAAAGTCATTTTTTTTCTTAATCCACTTGTTTCTTGAACTTACGTTAGATCGAACAGTTGATAATTTCTTAGTAGCTGATACATCTGTAAAATCAACAGCGTTATCATTATCTCGTACTTTCCGTACCTCTTCATAACTTTTATTCACTTCTTCTTCCTGCCTCTTCTGGACTTCGTTTTTGTTGTCGTTCCAGGTATTCGTATGTTCACGTATGTCTGTGCGTAACAGTGTGAACTGCTCGGCCACTTGTTGCGTGACTTCCTCCCTATGCTTGTCTAACTTTTCTTCTAGTCTGTTGAATTTTTCATCAAACTTCTCATTTTGATTGTCGAACTTCTTATTCTGCTCCTCGAACTTTTCATTCTGTTCTCTTCTAATCTCTATAAAATTTTCATTAATTTCTTCCTTTTGCTTCCTCATGAAGTCCATTAATGCGCGCAACGTCACCTCTTCCTGCGGTTGTTGTTGGGACTCCTGTCCCCGCGCTCTGACGTCTGACGTCTCATCGGTCATTTGCGACTCCACTGGTGATTCTTCACGTTCGATATCAGGTACACCCTGCTGGTTATTAATATCGAAATTCATGGAACTACTAGTCGTCATTTTTTCAGCCTTACTCCGCGTTAACATTCAGTCCAACTAGCTTCACACTAATAATATTTGTTCTTACAACTAACATGAAATATATACGCTTATCCTATCTACTGCCTGCTCTTTGCCGTGCGATGGGCGCCAATTTATATAATTTAATTGGGGATGTAATTGATATTTGTAGTGCCCCACGTTCTTTGGGAGCCAATTTACAACGTGCAATTAATTATGCAAACAATAAGTTAATTAATTATGTAATTATACTAATTTATAGAGTGTGATCATGTAATTTACTCAATTAGGCTACTCATACCAAACTGATTGAAGCTACGTGATACGTTAGTTGTTTGATGTTAGCATAATTACTGCACTGAGACTCTAATTATTGTATAAATTAATAAAATCTACTATAAATCATTCAAGTGACGTTACTTTCTTGTTCTGAGGTAACATTGACAATAATGAACGCATATATTCTGAGTAAAATAAACACTTATTTATTAACATCATTTGAGTAAAGAGACTTCAATATATAAATATGAATGATTCCCTGTAAATACATTCATAAAAAGAACACATGTATATATATCAAATTACAATGCGAATCCAATAAATTGTTTGCTGGAAAACATACACATACATATATAACACAATCAACATATAAAAACATAAATAGTCAAACTATAAATCTTATACTAATGCGTTCATTTCTTGCCTCATATGAATAGAGTTATTTAACTTTATCATATTTAATTTAAATACTCAAGGGTGTTTTGTTGAAAAGAGACAGGACAGTAGAGTTCTTATGATAAGAATAACATAAAGATTACTTGTAAAGTGATTTATCCGATATTTCCATCGGCGTAACTCCTTCCTGCTGGTGGTCCATATGTACGAAGTTGCGTAGCCGTGATGTCACTAACACTCAACACACGCGGATCAGATTCACTCGCGCTGTGTGTATTTTCTGTTGATTCGGCTGTTACTGTTAGAGTCTATGAAATCATGTGTTGTGTGAGTAAGTTCATCGTTAACTATGGTGTATATATCTGACTGTCTATTATTGAACTTCTTGTGTACATTAATGAATAGTGTCTTTGATAACGTGGTGTATTTGTTCCAATTGGTATTGTATCGCTTCGCACTGTACAATGTTACGATTTCGTTGTCCGGTAAAGCATTAACAATAGTTCTGCGAGTCTGTTATAGAAGAAACTGCGACTGGTTAGTTTAGTTCTGAATAAGCGGTAACCGAGTAAAATAAAGTACTTGAGAGTTATTAAGCACTGGCGTATATTGCATAATTTAGTCACTGTAGATACACTGTTACCGGATAACTCGCCAATATCGAAATGTTTAAGTCAACTGATTAATATACCGCGTAGCAGAGTTTCAAAGTCCAACTGCTGTACGTATGTTAACCGAACTGTATTAAGACTTAGAAAATTTAAGATTTAAGTTCCGTGAAGACTGTTCAAAGTATATGATTGAAAAATTTATTAAGACGGTCGAAAACATATGAAGACTGTCCCCCCGCGTGCTCTGTAAACAGTTTTTATTAAGCATCGTTTACCACAATGCAATCTTCTGGAAAACACGCCTCTGGTCAAACATGATAGGACAGGAGAACTCCTACCTTTATGTAAGACTATGGTTCTCCACTTCTCATTCGTCGTTCCCGTTGCCATGATGACGACGGTCCTCTCCACCTGTGCTCTGGGTAGATGCTGGGTTGTGATTGGGTATCTTGTCTCCCCTCAAGTTCGCGTCGAAAGCCTCCGTACCCTTTTCCTGGAACAAGAGCAATTCCTCGGCTGTCGATCAAGTCTTTGTCTAAGTGTACTCCGGAACCCTGCTGCTGTTCTCACGCGAACAATGTGTCATATTTCCTTATTGTCCGACTACTGGTAACGAGATATGAGAATAGCCCGCTTTTTGCGGGTGAAAGAGGGGAGTGACGTCACACGTAATGTGCACTGTCTGTTCCGAGAATATTGGCTGTAGAATTTTTGACTGTGGTCTGTATTAAGTTTTTTACTGTCTTTGTATCTTATGTACTTTGCCCAGATAACTATATTGAAATGGTTATGTCACGGTTATATTATATTCTTACTTTATAACTTAAAGTACCACAAAGATTATAAGCTATTAATGAAATGGTTATATTGAATTGTGTATGTTAACAAAAGAAACATTAAACGATGTAGTCGTTTACTAATGAAACGGCTCAAAATTTGTTACTGCCTTAAAAAGTAAAACAATACGAACAGAAATTTCTACTAACCTGTTACGAAGAAACGCCATTAAAAAAGAAAGAATATGCGTGTTATTACACGAAATAAAATAGTTCCAGTAGGCCTAGGTGTAAGGGAATAATTGTATAGTTTTTACTTAGAGCTTAAGAAAAAAACACTTTCACTCAAATGTCTTTAAAAGAACTCACGATTTTACTCCAGTGGCCGCGCTAAATCACTAATCACTGACAGATTCGTCACTTCCATCACTGCTCAGATCGGTGTCATCTTCATCACAACCCCCTACACTTACAATGATACGATCAATCGCGTCTTCCAGTATTCCATCCTTTTGCCAATATTCACTTTCTATGTTAATTACATGCCTACTGTAACTAGACCAGTCTTCTGGTGTTATAGCAGCTAATCCTTCAGAAAGTATTTGTTGTAGTCTCGTTAAAGAAAAGTCCCCAGCTGTATTATGTGACCTTATAAAATATTTAAGTTTTGACCACGCCAGCTCTATTGCACTCAGATCACACATGTATGGTGGAGTTCTCAGCACCACATGGCCGTTAAGTTGAAGTAACGTATCGACCGCATAAATTTTATTTTTTGGTCTCACTTTTTCTATTTTTTCGTGGAGTTCAGATTTCCTCATAGATGCATCGCATTCAATGCCTTGCTTCCGTAACCAAGTTAACATGTCACTTTTCAACGAGTACTGAGATGGTGGTTTATCTTCTTGCCGGCAATGATACGGTGCATTGTCCAATATAACAACCGAATTCGCTGGGAGATTAGGAATGACCTTTTCACAGACCCACTTCTCAAAGTTTGTACTATTCATTTGGCCATGATAGTCACCTGTTGAATTACCTGCCTTAAACATTAATTCCGCATTATTTAAAACTCCGTTTTCTGATCCTAAATGCGCTACTATTAAACGGTTTGATGCACTTATTGTAGTCATTGTACCGTCAAGTTCTTGGTGTTCCCAGCACTTGTGAAACGTTAAATTGGCATCAACCCACGTTTCGTCTAAATAAAATATACATCTTACTTGTTCCCTGTATTTCTTTAATTTTTGCAGGTAATTACATCGCCAATTGATAATGTCAAGCCTCTCAATGAGAATTTTTCTCTTGGACATGCACCTCTTCCACACAAACCCCATCTCTTTCATAATATTTCTTAAAGTCCATTCACTCCACTGAAAGTTAATCCGTCCTTTTAAGATCTGGAGGAATGTTTTTTCAAGTTGGTACGGTTTTTTTATTTACATAAAAGTCGTGTATTATATTCAAAATAACACGACGGTCAAAGTTATCGACCGAAGCTGTCCGTTTCTCCGCACAACGTTTCTTACCAGGTGTTCCTAGTGTTTCACTTGGACGATCTTTTCCTTCTTTTCTTATATTTTTTATTGTACAAACTGACACGTTACAGTATAATGCAGCTCTTTTAGTAGCTTTGTTTATTGGGATTGTTAATGATTTTGCGTCTTTCTCACGGTCACACTGTTTTATAACATTCCTAATCACTTGTCTTTCTTTGCTTCGAATTGTTTCACCTCGTTTACGTTCAACACTCATGATAAAATCAGTCTAAGATAAAAAAAAAATGGAATTGTTGCTATAGATTATTTATACACACGCACACGCACACGATTAACAAGAAAAAGATCACGGTACGAAAAAAGAAGCAATTTAAAACATATATAACAAAATATTTACAACTCACGGCAATACACATTACAGGAACACGTACGTGCTGCATAAAAGAAACAAGGTATGAGTAACTGTGCTGCGGGCTGCGGGTTGATATATTTCAGACAGCGTTGTTATTCACTTTGCAAGCAGTGACCTTCACATTCTTTACACAGTGGACAGGATTGCGGGTCTATTCATATGTCTCGTAGACAGTATCCATGACCCTTTTCCGTTAGCTATCCGGACGCAGCGTTTCCAAGACGGCACTCCTTCTCCCTGTCGTAAATATCAGTTGTCGCCAGTAAGACGTTCCCCCGCTGTGCATAAGTTCGATTCCATTCTTTAGATCTCGTTGTCAGTTCTCATACAGGGTAAATACCATTGTGCAACTACACCCTTTTCTTACTGCTGGCACACTCCAAATTAACCTTGCAGTGTGTGCTCGTTACAATTTCTCCGTAATGCGCTACTGACATAGTTTACTTTTTGTTCTGCTTGTTGTGGGCTGTATATCTCGGTTGAGTCGAGTCTGTCACAGGCCAACTTATTTCCCATTGTAAAGTTATGTGAAGTGTATTCGTATTGTCCCTAGAAAACGTTCAGTTGACACTTCGTTAAACTGTTTCCTTATTTATTGCTCCTGGGTCGTGTTAGGGTGTCTTGGCTGCTTGTAACGTATTTCCGATCATAATTTTAAAAATTAAAATTCTTGGTCGTTACATAGTCCCCAAATCGGATTGGATGTTGGATCAGCAGAAGACATTCTAATCCGATTTCTGCACTCTGTGTTTGTTGTGGGAGTCCCCTTTGAGAAGGTCACGGTCATTGACCCACTTTCCTCTGCTTGGGGTATACGGGTATATATTCCCTATATTTTGTTGTAAACTAACTCTGGGAATTTATTGCCGTGCATCTGAGGAAGGATGAACGCATTTTCACATATGGTGCCTATATAATTAGACATGGAATTATTTTACAATAATAATAATAGCTGTGGATGGCTATGTCATCCGTTTATCACCTAATACATGAAATAATGGTTTTTCAACATGAAATGTAATTATTCATGTATCGTTTAAATATCGTTACGATAGTTAATGTCCTTAGTCTACCTTGAACATTTAAAAACAACAGTTTATGAACCTGTAAATACATATTGATACATTCACTATTTATTATTGAGTATCACTCACAATACGCATTACTAACATTTATACTGATTATATTGATTATAAATTTATATACATTACTTATGAACAATTAACAGTTCATTTGATATCATTACGATTATAGATAATTTCGCTTTATACCACTCATATTTGATTAATTGATCTTACATCATTGTCTCTATAAAAGGCTCGTTATAGTGTCTTTAGCAATTTATTGCTGCACACCCGATCAAACTTTTCGCACTCTAAGTGTCATTTCTATTGAAATTTCCATTAATATTGGTTATTCACATGTAATTAATGTCATTAGATTGTCACATTGTGACTTAAGAAATTCATGTACAAAAAAAATCTTTAAATTACACGTTAATAAGTTACACATAATCTTGTTTAGCTAGTTGGACCGGTTTTCGAGGGACATTCACCCTATGCGTTTGCCCCCGTCCTCTGTAGTCCAACTAACCGTCGACGTAACTTTCGCTTTCCTGTGAGACTTGTACTTTCGTTTCATAATACTTCTTCAATTGACGTACATTAAATTTCCCTCTCACCTTGCCACTGCTATCGCACTCAGTGAGTTCGTATGTTGCGTCATTTTAATTTCATACGTTAATCTTCATTCATTAATACTCATATCTAATTATCTTCTTTGGTTTATGTATTCTCACATAACCAATCATATTTAATGTATTTTATTCAATATTATCTAACCTACTTATTAAATTTTCAGACGTTCTTAAAATCGCCTTCTTACCACGTTTTCATTTATTCATTCTTAACTTTCTATTTGTGTTGACATGGTTGCACGTCCTGTCAACATAGGGCCGTTACTCACGCACGCAATTTTGTTTGTAAATAGTGAGGGTGCTGACCTTGGGGTTTGCGTCACACATTTTCCCAACAGTCGGTCAGTTGTCCCCGTTACTCTGGTACAATGTGCTGCACTTGCGCTTCTAAGATTTATGACCATTCTCTGTCTCTTTCTATGAGAGTGAGTGAGAAATGTGTCACACCGTCCCTTCTGTCGATCTTCCTCAAGCATGTACGCGTTAAACCGCTCCCCTCGCCATAGACAACTTTTCGTAGCCGTACTACCATTGTTTACGTATACGTTGAGTAGTTTTTGCCGTTTTCTCCAATAACTTTCTGTAAGTAAACACGCACCACCCTGCTTTTGTTGTCTTTTCCAGGCCTGTATACAACTCCGTTGTTCGACAGTCAGTTCACTACTCGTGTGCTTACATAATAATATCTTGTTTTCTATATTTTTAAGAATTCTTACCTCGAGTGCTTGGATTCTTCTTTTAGTATTATCACGACCCTTTACAACATTTTTAAGTCGTCTAGTAAAATTCTTTCTTCTCTTTTTCCTCATAACATTTCTTGTCCATGATGAATATGCATACGGATCTTGTAGGTTCTTCCGCTTCACATCATCCATGGCTTGCTTAAATTTGCTTTCAGCTCTATAACATGCGGTATTTGTTTCTACTTTAAACTTTCCCTTCATGCTTCTTATTGATGCAGCTCGACTACTTCGCCGATCTATGCTTATTTCACAAGCTGGATACTTCATCCTCGGATTCACTGATGCAGTATCTATTCTCGTGTTAATTAATTTGTGCTTTTTATGCATTCTACCTGATAGTAGTAAGTTTTTACTATCTCTATCCATGTCTGGATAATCCTCTTCCCACTTCCTCATATACAAAGGAACAAAGTCATTTTTTTTCTTAATCCACTTGTTTCTTGAACTTACGTTAGATCGAACAGTTGATAATTTCTTAGTAGCTGATACATCTGTAAAATCAACAGCGTTATCATTATCTCGTACTTTCCGTACCTCTTCATAACTTTTATTCACTTCTTCTTCCTGCCTCTTCTGGACTTCGTTTTTGTTGTCGTTCCAGGTATTCGTATGTTCACGTATGTCTGTGCGTAACAGTGTGAACTGCTCGGCCACTTGTTGCGTGACTTCCTCCCTATGCTTGTCTAACTTTTCTTCTAGTCTGTTGAATTTTTCATCAAACTTCTCATTTTGATTGTCGAACTTCTTATTCTGCTCCTCGAACTTTTCATTCTGTTCTCTTCTAATCTCTATAAAATTTTCATTAATTTCTTCCTTTTGCTTCCTCATGAAGTCCATTAATGCGCGCAACGTCACCTCTTCCTGCGGTTGTTGTTGGGACTCCTGTCCCCGCGCTCTGACGTCTGACGTCTCATCGGTCATTTGCGACTCCACTGGTGATTCTTCACGTTCGATATCAGGTACACCCTGCTGGTTATTAATATCGAAATTCATGGAACTACTAGTCGTCATTTTTTCAGCCTTACTCCGCGTTAACATTCAGTCCAACTAGCTTCACACTAATAATATTTGTTCTTACAACTAACATGAAATATATACGCTTATCCTATCTACTGCCTGCTCTTTGCCGTGCGATGGGCGCCAATTTATATAATTTAATTGGGGATGTAATTGATATTTGTAGTGCCCCACGTTCTTTGGGAGCCAATTTACAACGTGCAATTAATTATGCAAACAATAAGTTAATTAATTATGTAATTATACTAATTTATAGAGTGTGATCATGTAATTTACTCAATTAGGCTACTCATACCAAACTGATTGAAGCTACGTGATACGTTAGTTGTTTGATGTTAGCATAATTACTGCACTGAGACTCTAATTATTGTATAAATTAATAAAATCTACTATAAATCATTCAAGTGACGTTACTTTCTTGTTCTGAGGTAACATTGACAATAATGAACGCATATATTCTGAGTAAAATAAACACTTATTTATTAACATCATTTGAGTAAAGAGACTTCAATATATAAATATGAATGATTCCCTGTAAATACATTCATAAAAAGAACACATGTATATATATCAAATTACAATGCGAATCCAATAAATTGTTTGCTGGAAAACATACACATACATATATAACACAATCAACATATAAAAACATAAATAGTCAAACTATAAATCTTATACTAATGCGTTCATTTCTTGCCTCATATGAATAGAGTTATTTAACTTTATCATATTTAATTTAAATACTCAAGGGTGTTTTGTTGAAAAGAGACAGGACAGTAGAGTTCTTATGATAAGAATAACATAAAGATTACTTGTAAAGTGATTTATCCGATATTTCCATCGGCGTAACTCCTTCCTGCTGGTGGTCCATATGTACGAAGTTGCGTAGCCGTGATGTCACTAACACTCAACACACGCGGATCAGATTCACTCGCGCTGTGTGTATTTTCTGTTGATTCGGCTGTTACTGTTAGAGTCTATGAAATCATGTGTTGTGTGAGTAAGTTCATCGTTAACTATGGTGTATATATCTGACTGTCTATTATTGAACTTCTTGTGTACATTAATGAATAGTGTCTTTGATAACGTGGTGTATTTGTTCCAATTGGTATTGTATCGCTTCGCACTGTACAATGTTACGATTTCGTTGTCCGGTAAAGCATTAACAATAGTTCTGCGAGTCTGTTATAGAAGAAACTGCGACTGGTTAGTTTAGTTCTGAATAAGCGGTAACCGAGTAAAATAAAGTACTTGAGAGTTATTAAGCACTGGCGTATATTGCATAATTTAGTCACTGTAGATACACTGTTACCGGATAACTCGCCAATATCGAAATGTTTAAGTCAACTGATTAATATACCGCGTAGCAGAGTTTCAAAGTCCAACTGCTGTACGTATGTTAACCGAACTGTATTAAGACTTAGAAAATTTAAGATTTAAGTTCCGTGAAGACTGTTCAAAGTATATGATTGAAAAATTTATTAAGACGGTCGAAAACATATGAAGACTGTCCCCCCGCGTGCTCTGTAAACAGTTTTTATTAAGCATCGTTTACCACAATGCAATCTTCTGGAAAACACGCCTCTGGTCAAACATGATAGGACAGGAGAACTCCTACCTTTATGTAAGACTATGGTTCTCCACTTCTCATTCGTCGTTCCCGTTGCCATGATGACGACGGTCCTCTCCACCTGTGCTCTGGGTAGATGCTGGGTTGTGATTGGGTATCTTGTCTCCCCTCAAGTTCGCGTCGAAAGCCTCCGTACCCTTTTCCTGGAACAAGAGCAATTCCTCGGCTGTCGATCAAGTCTTTGTCTAAGTGTACTCCGGAACCCTGCTGCTGTTCTCACGCGAACAATGTGTCATATTTCCTTATTGTCCGACTACTGGTAACGAGATATGAGAATAGCCCGCTTTTTGCGGGTGAAAGAGGGGAGTGACGTCACACGTAATGTGCACTGTCTGTTCCGAGAATATTGGCTGTAGAATTTTTGACTGTGGTCTGTATTAAGTTTTTTACTGTCTTTGTATCTTATGTACTTTGCCCAGATAACTATATTGAAATGGTTATGTCACGGTTATATTATATTCTTACTTTATAACTTAAAGTACCACAAAGATTATAAGCTATTAATGAAATGGTTATATTGAATTGTGTATGTTAACAAAAGAAACATTAAACGATGTAGTCGTTTACTAATGAAACGGCTCAAAATTTGTTACTGCCTTAAAAAGTAAAACAATACGAACAGAAATTTCTACTAACCTGTTACGAAGAAACGCCATTAAAAAAGAAAGAATATGCGTGTTATTACACGAAATAAAATAGTTCCAGTAGGCCTAGGTGTAAGGGAATAATTGTATAGTTTTTACTTAGAGCTTAAGAAAAAAACACTTTCACTCAAATGTCTTTAAAAGAACTCACGATTTTACTCCAGTGGCCGCGCTAAATCACTAATCACTGACAGATTCGTCACTTCCATCACTGCTCAGATCGGTGTCATCTTCATCACAACCCCCTACACTTACAATGATACGATCAATCGCGTCTTCCAGTATTCCATCCTTTTGCCAATATTCACTTTCTATGTTAATTACATGCCTACTGTAACTAGACCAGTCTTCTGGTGTTATAGCAGCTAATCCTTCAGAAAGTATTTGTTGTAGTCTCGTTAAAGAAAAGTCCCCAGCTGTATTATGTGACCTTATAAAATATTTAAGTTTTGACCACTCTTTTGCACTCAGATCACACATGTATGGTGGAGTTCTCAGCACCTTATGGCCGTTAAGTTGAAGTAACGTATCGACCGCATAAATTTTATTTTTTGGTCTCACTTTTTCTATTTTTTCGTGGAGATCAGATTTCCTCATAGATGCATCACATTCAATGCCTTGCTTCCGTAACCAAGTTAACATGTCACTTTTCAACGAGTACTGAGATGGTGGTTTATCTTCTTGCCGGCAATGATACGGTGCATTGTCCAATATAACAACCGAATTCGCTGGGAGATTAGGAATGACCTTTTCACAGACCCACTTCTCAAAGTTTGTACTATTCATTTGGCCATGATAGTCACCTGTTGAATTACCTGCCTTAAACATTAATTCCGCATTATTTAAAAATCCGTTTTCTGATCCTAAATGCGCTACTATTAAACGGTTTGATGCACTTATTGTAGTCATTGTACCATCCAGTTCTTGGTGTTCCCAGCACTTGTGAAACGTTAAATTGGCATCAACCCACGTTTCGTCTAAATAAAATATACATCTTACTTGTTCCCTGTATTTCTTTAATTTTTGCAGGTAATTACATCGCCAATTGATAATGTCAAGCCTCTCAATGAGAATTTTTCTCTTGGACATGCACCTCTTCCACACAAACCCCATCTCTTTCATAATTTTTCTTAAAGTCCATTCACTCCACTGAAAGTTAATCCGTTCTTTTAAGATCGGGAGCAATGTTTTTTCAAGTTGGTACGGTTTTTTTATTTACATAAAAGTCGTGTATTATATTCAAAATAACACGACGGTTAAAGTTATCGACCGAAGCTGTCCGTTTCTCCGCACAACGTTTCTTACCAGGTGTTCCTAGTGTTTCACTTGGACGATCTTTTCCTTCTTTTCTTATATTTTTTATTGTACAAACTGACACGTTACAGTATAATGCAGCTCTTTTAGTAGCTTTGTTTATTGGGATTGTTAACGATTTTGCGTCTTTCTCACGGTCACACTGTTTTATAACATTCCTAATCACTTGTCTTTCTTTGCTTCGAATTGTTTCACCTCGTTTACGTTCAACACTTATGATAAAATCAGTCTAAGATAAAAAAAAAATGGAATTGTTGCTATAGATTATTTATACACACGCACACGCACACGATTAACAAGAAAAAGATCACGGTACGAAAAAAGAAGCAATTTAAAACATATATAACAAAATATTTACAACTCACGGCAATACACATTACAGGAACACGTACGTGCTGCATAAAAGAAACAAGGTATGAGTAACTGTGCTGCGGGCTGCGGGTTGATATATTTCAGACAGCGTTGTTATTCACTTTGCAAGCAGTGACCTTCACATTCTTTACACAGTGGACAGGATTGCGGGTCTATTCATATGTCTCGTAGACAGTATCCATGACCCTTTTCCGTTAGCTATCCGGACGCAGCGTGTCGTCGTTTCCAAGACGGCACTCCTTCTCCCTGTCGTAAATATCAGTTGTCGCCAGTAAGACGTTCCCCCGCTGTGCATAAGTTCGATTCCATTCTTTAGATCTCGTTGTCAGTTCTCATACAGGGTAAATACCATTGTGCAACTACACCCTTTCCTTACTGCTGGCACACTCCAAATTAACCTTGCAGTGTGTGCTCGTTACAATTTCTCCGTAATGCGCTACTGACAAAGTTTCCTTTTTGTTCTGCTTGTTGTGGGCTGTAAATCTCGGTTGAGTCGAGTCTGTCACAGGCCAACTTATTTCCCATTGTAAAGTTATGTGAAGTGTATTCGTATTGTCCCTAGAAAACGTTCAGTTGACACTTCGTTAAACTGTTTCCTTATTTATTGCTCCTGGGTCGTGTTAGGGTGTCTTGGCTGCTTGTAACGTATTTCCGATAATAATTTTAAAAATTAAAATTCTTGGTCGTTACATAGTCCCCAAATCGGATTGGATGTTGGATCAGCAGAAGACATTCTAATCCGATTTCTGCACTCTGTGTTTGTTGTGGGAGTCCCCTTTGAGAAGGTCACGGTCATTGACCCACTTTCCTCTGCTTGGGGTATACGGGTATATATTCCCTATATTTTGTTGTAAACTAACTCTGGGAATTTATTGCCGTGCATCTGAGGAAGGATGAACGCATTTTCACATATGGTGCCTATATAATTAGACATGGAATTATTTTACAATAATAATAATAGCTGTGGATGGCTATGTCATCCGTTTATCACCTAATACATGAAATAATGGTTTTTCAACATGAAATGTAATTATTCATGTATCGTTTAAATATCGTTACGATAGTTAATGTCCTTAGTCTACCTTGAACATTTAAAAACAACAGTTTATGAACCTGTAAATACATATTGATACATTCACTATTTATTATTGAGTATCACTCACAATACGCATTACTAACATTTATACTGATTATATTGATTATAAATTTATATACATTACTTATGAACAATTAACAGTTCATTTGATATCATTACGATTATAGATAATTTCGCTTTATACCACTCATATTTGATTAATTGATCTTACATCAATGTCTGTATAAAAGGCTCGTTATAATGTCTTTAGCAATTTATTGCTGCACACCCGATCAAACTTTTCGCACTCTAAGTGTCTTTTCTATTGAAATTTCCATTAATATTGGTTATTCACATGTAATTAATGTCATTACATTGTCACATTGTGACTTAAGAAATTCATGTACAAAAAAAATCTTTAAATTACACGTTAATAAGTTACACATCATCTTGTTTAGCTAGTTGGACCGGTTTTCGCGGGACATTCACCCTATGCGTTTGCCCCCGTCCTCTGTAGTCCAACTAACCGTCGACGTAACTTTCGCTTTCCTGTGAGACTTGTACTTTCGTTTCATAATACTTCTTCAATTGACGTACATTAAATTTCCCTCTCACCTTGCCACTGCTATCGCACTCAGTGAGTTCGTATGTTGCGTCATTTTAATTTCATACGTTAATCTTCATTCATTAATACTCATATCTAATTATCTTCTTTGGTTTATGTATTCTCACATAACCAATCATATTTAATGTATTTTATTCAATATTATCTAACCTACTTATTAAATTTTCAGACGTTCTTAAAATCGCCTTCTTACCACGTTTTCATTTATTCATTCTTAACTTTCTATTTGTGTTGACATGGTTGCACGTCCTGTCAACATAGGGCCGTTACTCACGCACGCAATTTTGTTTGTAAATAGTGAGGGTGCTGACCTTGGGGTTTGCGTCACACATTTTCCCAACAGTCGGTCAGTTGTCCCCGTTACTCTGGTACAATGTGCTGCACTTGCGCTTCTAAGATTTATGACCATTCTCTGTCTCTTTCTATGAGAGTGAGTGAGAAATGTGTCACACCGTCCCTTCTGTCGATCTTCCTCAAGCATGTACGCGTTAAACCGCTCCCCTCGCCATAGACAACTTTTCGTAGCCGTACTACCATTGTTTACGTATACGTTGAGTAGTTTTTGCCGTTTTCTCCAATAACTTTCTGTAAGTAAACACGCACCACCCTGCTTTTGTTGTCTTTTCCAGGCCTGTATACAACTCCGTTGTTCGACAGTCAGTTCACTACTCGTGTGCTTACATAATAATATCTTGTTTTCTATATTTTTAAGAATTCTTACCTCGAGTGCTTGGATTCTTCTTTTAGTATTATCACGACCCTTTACAACATTTTTAAGTCGTCTAGTAAAATTCTTTCTTCTCTTTTTCCTCATAACATTTCTTGTCCATGATGAATATGCATACGGATCTTGTAGGTTCTTCCGCTTCACATCATCCATGGCTTGCTTAAATTTGCTTTCAGCTCTATAACATGCGGTATTTGTTTCTACTTTAAACTTTCCCTTCATGCTTCTTATTGATGCAGCTCGACTACTTCGCCGATCTATGCTTATTTCACAAGCTGGATACTTCATCCTCGGATTCACTGATGCAGTATCTATTCTCGTGTTAATTAATTTGTGCTTTTTATGCATTCTACCTGATAGTAGTAAGTTTTTACTATCTCTATCCATGTCTGGATAATCCTCTTCCCACTTCCTCATATACAAAGGAACAAAGTCATTTTTTTTCTTAATCCACTTGTTTCTTGAACTTACGTTAGATCGAACAGTTGATAATTTCTTAGTAGCTGATACATCTGTAAAATCAACAGCGTTATCATTATCTCGTACTTTCCGTACCTCTTCATAACTTTTATTCACTTCTTCTTCCTGCCTCTTCTGGACTTCGTTTTTGTTGTCGTTCCAGGTATTCGTATGTTCACGTATGTCTGTGCGTAACAGTGTGAACTGCTCGGCCACTTGTTGCGTGACTTCCTCCCTATGCTTGTCTAACTTTTCTTCTAGTCTGTTGAATTTTTCATCAAACTTCTCATTTTGATTGTCGAACTTCTTATTCTGCTCCTCGAACTTTTCATTCTGTTCTCTTCTAATCTCTATAAAATTTTCATTAATTTCTTCCTTTTGCTTCCTCATGAAGTCCATTAATGCGCGCAACGTCACCTCTTCCTGCGGTTGTTGTTGGGACTCCTGTCCCCGCGCTCTGACGTCTGACGTCTCATCGGTCATTTGCGACTCCACTGGTGATTCTTCACGTTCGATATCAGGTACACCCTGCTGGTTATTAATATCGAAATTCATGGAACTACTAGTCGTCATTTTTTCAGCCTTACTCCGCGTTAACATTCAGTCCAACTAGCTTCACACTAATAATATTTGTTCTTACAACTAACATGAAATATATACGCTTATCCTATCTACTGCCTGCTCTTTGCCGTGCGATGGGCGCCAATTTATATAATTTAATTGGGGATGTAATTGATATTTGTAGTGCCCCACGTTCTTTGGGAGCCAATTTACAACGTGCAATTAATTATGCAAACAATAAGTTAATTAATTATGTAATTATACTAATTTATAGAGTGTGATCATGTAATTTACTCAATTAGGCTACTCATACCAAACTGATTGAAGCTACGTGATACGTTAGTTGTTTGATGTTAGCATAATTACTGCACTGAGACTCTAATTATTGTATAAATTAATAAAATCTACTATAAATCATTCAAGTGACGTTACTTTCTTGTTCTGAGGTAACATTGACAATAATGAACGCATATATTCTGAGTAAAATAAACACTTATTTATTAACATCATTTGAGTAAAGAGACTTCAATATATAAATATGAATGATTCCCTGTAAATACATTCATAAAAAGAACACATGTATATATATCAAATTACAATGCGAATCCAATAAATTGTTTGCTGGAAAACATACACATACATATATAACACAATCAACATATAAAAACATAAATAGTCAAACTATAAATCTTATACTAATGCGTTCATTTCTTGCCTCATATGAATAGAGTTATTTAACTTTATCATATTTAATTTAAATACTCAAGGGTGTTTTGTTGAAAAGAGACAGGACAGTAGAGTTCTTATGATAAGAATAACATAAAGATTACTTGTAAAGTGATTTATCCGATATTTCCATCGGCGTAACTCCTTCCTGCTGGTGGTCCATATGTACGAAGTTGCGTAGCCGTGATGTCACTAACACTCAACACACGCGGATCAGATTCACTCGCGCTGTGTGTATTTTCTGTTGATTCGGCTGTTACTGTTAGAGTCTATGAAATCATGTGTTGTGTGAGTAAGTTCATCGTTAACTATGGTGTATATATCTGACTGTCTATTATTGAACTTCTTGTGTACATTAATGAATAGTGTCTTTGATAACGTGGTGTATTTGTTCCAATTGGTATTGTATCGCTTCGCACTGTACAATGTTACGATTTCGTTGTCCGGTAAAGCATTAACAATAGTTCTGCGAGTCTGTTATAGAAGAAACTGCGACTGGTTAGTTTAGTTCTGAATAAGCGGTAACCGAGTAAAATAAAGTACTTGAGAGTTATTAAGCACTGGCGTATATTGCATAATTTAGTCACTGTAGATACACTGTTACCGGATAACTCGCCAATATCGAAATGTTTAAGTCAACTGATTAATATACCGCGTAGCAGAGTTTCAAAGTCCAACTGCTGTACGTATGTTAACCGAACTGTATTAAGACTTAGAAAATTTAAGATTTAAGTTCCGTGAAGACTGTTCAAAGTATATGATTGAAAAATTTATTAAGACGGTCGAAAACATATGAAGACTGTCCCCCCGCGTGCTCTGTAAACAGTTTTTATTAAGCATCGTTTACCACAATGCAATCTTCTGGAAAACACGCCTCTGGTCAAACATGATAGGACAGGAGAACTCCTACCTTTATGTAAGACTATGGTTCTCCACTTCTCATTCGTCGTTCCCGTTGCCATGATGACGACGGTCCTCTCCACCTGTGCTCTGGGTAGATGCTGGGTTGTGATTGGGTATCTTGTCTCCCCTCAAGTTCGCGTCGAAAGCCTCCGTACCCTTTTCCTGGAACAAGAGCAATTCCTCGGCTGTCGATCAAGTCTTTGTCTAAGTGTACTCCGGAACCCTGCTGCTGTTCTCACGCGAACAATGTGTCATATTTCCTTATTGTCCGACTACTGGTAACGAGATATGAGAATAGCCCGCTTTTTGCGGGTGAAAGAGGGGAGTGACGTCACACGTAATGTGCACTGTCTGTTCCGAGAATATTGGCTGTAGAATTTTTGACTGTGGTCTGTATTAAGTTTTTTACTGTCTTTGTATCTTATGTACTTTGCCCAGATAACTATATTGAAATGGTTATGTCACGGTTATATTATATTCTTACTTTATAACTTAAAGTACCACAAAGATTATAAGCTATTAATGAAATGGTTATATTGAATTGTGTATGTTAACAAAAGAAACATTAAACGATGTAGTCGTTTACTAATGAAACGGCTCAAAATTTGTTACTGCCTTAAAAAGTAAAACAATACGAACAGAAATTTCTACTAACCTGTTACGAAGAAACGCCATTAAAAAAGAAAGAATATGCGTGTTATTACACGAAATAAAATAGTTCCAGTAGGCCTAGGTGTAAGGGAATAATTGTATAGTTTTTACTTAGAGCTTAAGAAAAAAACACTTTCACTCAAATGTCTTTAAAAGAACTCACGATTTTACTCCAGTGGCCGCGCTAAATCACTAATCACTGACAGATTCGTCACTTCCATCACTGCTCAGATCGGTGTCATCTTCATCACAACCCCCTACACTTACAATGATACGATCAATCGCGTCTTCCAGTATTCCATCCTTTTGCCAATATTCACTTTCTATGTTAATTACATGCCTACTGTAACTAGACCAGTCTTCTGGTGTTATAGCAGCTAATCCTTCAGAAAGTATTTGTTGTAGTCTCGTTAAAGAAAAGTCCCCAGCTGTATTATGTGACCTTATAAAATATTTAAGTTTTGACCACTCTTTTGCACTCAGATCACACATGTATGGTGGAGTTCTCAGCACCTTATGGCCGTTAAGTTGAAGTAACGTATCGACCGCATAAATTTTATTTTTTGGTCTCACTTTTTCTATTTTTTCGTGGAGATCAGATTTCCTCATAGATGCATCACATTCAATGCCTTGCTTCCGTAACCAAGTTAACATGTCACTTTTCAACGAGTACTGAGATGGTGGTTTATCTTCTTGCCGGCAATGATACGGTGCATTGTCCAATATAACAACCGAATTCGCTGGGAGATTAGGAATGACCTTTTCACAGACCCACTTCTCAAAGTTTGTACTATTCATTTGGCCATGATAGTCACCTGTTGAATTACCTGCCTTAAACATTAATTCCGCATTATTTAAAAATCCGTTTTCTGATCCTAAATGCGCTACTATTAAACGGTTTGATGCACTTATTGTAGTCATTGTACCATCCAGTTCTTGGTGTTCCCAGCACTTGTGAAACGTTAAATTGGCATCAACCCACGTTTCGTCTAAATAAAATATACATCTTACTTGTTCCCTGTATTTCTTTAATTTTTGCAGGTAATTACATCGCCAATTGATAATGTCAAGCCTCTCAATGAGAATTTTTCTCTTGGACATGCACCTCTTCCACACAAACCCCATCTCTTTCATAATTTTTCTTAAAGTCCATTCACTCCACTGAAAGTTAATCCGTTCTTTTAAGATCGGGAGCAATGTTTTTTCAAGTTGGTACGGTTTTTTTATTTACATAAAAGTCGTGTATTATATTCAAAATAACACGACGGTTAAAGTTATCGACCGAAGCTGTCCGTTTCTCCGCACAACGTTTCTTACCAGGTGTTCCTAGTGTTTCACTTGGACGATCTTTTCCTTCTTTTCTTATATTTTTTATTGTACAAACTGACACGTTACAGTATAATGCAGCTCTTTTAGTAGCTTTGTTTATTGGGATTGTTAACGATTTTGCGTCTTTCTCACGGTCACACTGTTTTATAACATTCCTAATCACTTGTCTTTCTTTGCTTCGAATTGTTTCACCTCGTTTACGTTCAACACTTATGATAAAATCAGTCTAAGATAAAAAAAAAATGGAATTGTTGCTATAGATTATTTATACACACGCACACGCACACGATTAACAAGAAAAAGATCACGGTACGAAAAAAGAAGCAATTTAAAACATATATAACAAAATATTTACAACTCACGGCAATACACATTACAGGAACACGTACGTGCTGCATAAAAGAAACAAGGTATGAGTAACTGTGCTGCGGGCTGCGGGTTGATATATTTCAGACAGCGTTGTTATTCACTTTGCAAGCAGTGACCTTCACATTCTTTACACAGTGGACAGGATTGCGGGTCTATTCATATGTCTCGTAGACAGTATCCATGACCCTTTTCCGTTAGCTATCCGGACGCAGCGTGTCGTCGTTTCCAAGACGGCACTCCTTCTCCCTGTCGTAAATATCAGTTGTCGCCAGTAAGACGTTCCCCCGCTGTGCATAAGTTCGATTCCATTCTTTAGATCTCGTTGTCAGTTCTCATACAGGGTAAATACCATTGTGCAACTACACCCTTTCCTTACTGCTGGCACACTCCAAATTAACCTTGCAGTGTGTGCTCGTTACAATTTCTCCGTAATGCGCTACTGACAAAGTTTCCTTTTTGTTCTGCTTGTTGTGGGCTGTAAATCTCGGTTGAGTCGAGTCTGTCACAGGCCAACTTATTTCCCATTGTAAAGTTATGTGAAGTGTATTCGTATTGTCCCTAGAAAACGTTCAGTTGACACTTCGTTAAACTGTTTCCTTATTTATTGCTCCTGGGTCGTGTTAGGGTGTCTTGGCTGCTTGTAACGTATTTCCGATAATAATTTTAAAAATTAAAATTCTTGGTCGTTACATAGTCCCCAAATCGGATTGGATGTTGGATCAGCAGAAGACATTCTAATCCGATTTCTGCACTCTGTGTTTGTTGTGGGAGTCCCCTTTGAGAAGGTCACGGTCATTGACCCACTTTCCTCTGCTTGGGGTATACGGGTATATATTCCCTATATTTTGTTGTAAACTAACTCTGGGAATTTATTGCCGTGCATCTGAGGAAGGATGAACGCATTTTCACATATGGTGCCTATATAATTAGACATGGAATTATTTTACAATAATAATAATAGCTGTGGATGGCTATGTCATCCGTTTATCACCTAATACATGAAATAATGGTTTTTCAACATGAAATGTAATTATTCATGTATCGTTTAAATATCGTTACGATAGTTAATGTCCTTAGTCTACCTTGAACATTTAAAAACAACAGTTTATGAACCTGTAAATACATATTGATACATTCACTATTTATTATTGAGTATCACTCACAATACGCATTACTAACATTTATACTGATTATATTGATTATAAATTTATATACATTACTTATGAACAATTAACAGTTCATTTGATATCATTACGATTATAGATAATTTCGCTTTATACCACTCATATTTGATTAATTGATCTTACATCAATGTCTGTATAAAAGGCTCGTTATAATGTCTTTAGCAATTTATTGCTGCACACCCGATCAAACTTTTCGCACTCTAAGTGTCTTTTCTATTGAAATTTCCATTAATATTGGTTATTCACATGTAATTAATGTCATTACATTGTCACATTGTGACTTAAGAAATTCATGTACAAAAAAAATCTTTAAATTACACGTTAATAAGTTACACATCATCTTGTTTAGCTAGTTGGACCGGTTTTCGCGGGACATTCACCCTATGCGTTTGCCCCCGTCCTCTGTAGTCCAACTAACCGTCGACGTAACTTTCGCTTTCCTGTGAGACTTGTACTTTCGTTTCATAATACTTCTTCAATTGACGTACATTAAATTTCCCTCTCACCTTGCCACTGCTATCGCACTCAGTGAGTTCGTATGTTGCGTCATTTTAATTTCATACGTTAATCTTCATTCATTAATACTCATATCTAATTATCTTCTTTGGTTTATGTATTCTCACATAACCAATCATATTTAATGTATTTTATTCAATATTATCTAACCTACTTATTAAATTTTCAGACGTTCTTAAAATCGCCTTCTTACCACGTTTTCATTTATTCATTCTTAACTTTCTATTTGTGTTGACATGGTTGCACGTCCTGTCAACATAGGGCCGTTACTCACGCACGCAATTTTGTTTGTAAATAGTGAGGGTGCTGACCTTGGGGTTTGCGTCACACATTTTCCCAACAGTCGGTCAGTTGTCCCCGTTACTCTGGTACAATGTGCTGCACTTGCGCTTCTAAGATTTATGACCATTCTCTGTCTCTTTCTATGAGAGTGAGTGAGAAATGTGTCACACCGTCCCTTCTGTCGATCTTCCTCAAGCATGTACGCGTTAAACCGCTCCCCTCGCCATAGACAACTTTTCGTAGCCGTACTACCATTGTTTACGTATACGTTGAGTAGTTTTTGCCGTTTTCTCCAATAACTTTCTGTAAGTAAACACGCACCACCCTGCTTTTGTTGTCTTTTCCAGGCCTGTATACAACTCCGTTGTTCGACAGTCAGTTCACTACTCGTGTGCTTACATAATAATATCTTGTTTTCTATATTTTTAAGAATTCTTACCTCGAGTGCTTGGATTCTTCTTTTAGTATTATCACGACCCTTTACAACATTTTTAAGTCGTCTAGTAAAATTCTTTCTTCTCTTTTTCCTCATAACATTTCTTGTCCATGATGAATATGCATACGGATCTTGTAGGTTCTTCCGCTTCACATCATCCATGGCTTGCTTAAATTTGCTTTCAGCTCTATAACATGCGGTATTTGTTTCTACTTTAAACTTTCCCTTCATGCTTCTTATTGATGCAGCTCGACTACTTCGCCGATCTATGCTTATTTCACAAGCTGGATACTTCATCCTCGGATTCACTGATGCAGTATCTATTCTCGTGTTAATTAATTTGTGCTTTTTATGCATTCTACCTGATAGTAGTAAGTTTTTACTATCTCTATCCATGTCTGGATAATCCTCTTCCCACTTCCTCATATACAAAGGAACAAAGTCATTTTTTTTCTTAATCCACTTGTTTCTTGAACTTACGTTAGATCGAACAGTTGATAATTTCTTAGTAGCTGATACATCTGTAAAATCAACAGCGTTATCATTATCTCGTACTTTCCGTACCTCTTCATAACTTTTATTCACTTCTTCTTCCTGCCTCTTCTGGACTTCGTTTTTGTTGTCGTTCCAGGTATTCGTATGTTCACGTATGTCTGTGCGTAACAGTGTGAACTGCTCGGCCACTTGTTGCGTGACTTCCTCCCTATGCTTGTCTAACTTTTCTTCTAGTCTGTTGAATTTTTCATCAAACTTCTCATTTTGATTGTCGAACTTCTTATTCTGCTCCTCGAACTTTTCATTCTGTTCTCTTCTAATCTCTATAAAATTTTCATTAATTTCTTCCTTTTGCTTCCTCATGAAGTCCATTAATGCGCGCAACGTCACCTCTTCCTGCGGTTGTTGTTGGGACTCCTGTCCCCGCGCTCTGACGTCTGACGTCTCATCGGTCATTTGCGACTCCACTGGTGATTCTTCACGTTCGATATCAGGTACACCCTGCTGGTTATTAATATCGAAATTCATGGAACTACTAGTCGTCATTTTTTCAGCCTTACTCCGCGTTAACATTCAGTCCAACTAGCTTCACACTAATAATATTTGTTCTTACAACTAACATGAAATATATACGCTTATCCTATCTACTGCCTGCTCTTTGCCGTGCGATGGGCGCCAATTTATATAATTTAATTGGGGATGTAATTGATATTTGTAGTGCCCCACGTTCTTTGGGAGCCAATTTACAACGTGCAATTAATTATGCAAACAATAAGTTAATTAATTATGTAATTATACTAATTTATAGAGTGTGATCATGTAATTTACTCAATTAGGCTACTCATACCAAACTGATTGAAGCTACGTGATACGTTAGTTGTTTGATGTTAGCATAATTACTGCACTGAGACTCTAATTATTGTATAAATTAATAAAATCTACTATAAATCATTCAAGTGACGTTACTTTCTTGTTCTGAGGTAACATTGACAATAATGAACGCATATATTCTGAGTAAAATAAACACTTATTTATTAACATCATTTGAGTAAAGAGACTTCAATATATAAATATGAATGATTCCCTGTAAATACATTCATAAAAAGAACACATGTATATATATCAAATTACAATGCGAATCCAATAAATTGTTTGCTGGAAAACATACACATACATATATAACACAATCAACATATAAAAACATAAATAGTCAAACTATAAATCTTATACTAATGCGTTCATTTCTTGCCTCATATGAATAGAGTTATTTAACTTTATCATATTTAATTTAAATACTCAAGGGTGTTTTGTTGAAAAGAGACAGGACAGTAGAGTTCTTATGATAAGAATAACATAAAGATTACTTGTAAAGTGATTTATCCGATATTTCCATCGGCGTAACTCCTTCCTGCTGGTGGTCCATATGTACGAAGTTGCGTAGCCGTGATGTCACTAACACTCAACACACGCGGATCAGATTCACTCGCGCTGTGTGTATTTTCTGTTGATTCGGCTGTTACTGTTAGAGTCTATGAAATCATGTGTTGTGTGAGTAAGTTCATCGTTAACTATGGTGTATATATCTGACTGTCTATTATTGAACTTCTTGTGTACATTAATGAATAGTGTCTTTGATAACGTGGTGTATTTGTTCCAATTGGTATTGTATCGCTTCGCACTGTACAATGTTACGATTTCGTTGTCCGGTAAAGCATTAACAATAGTTCTGCGAGTCTGTTATAGAAGAAACTGCGACTGGTTAGTTTAGTTCTGAATAAGCGGTAACCGAGTAAAATAAAGTACTTGAGAGTTATTAAGCACTGGCGTATATTGCATAATTTAGTCACTGTAGATACACTGTTACCGGATAACTCGCCAATATCGAAATGTTTAAGTCAACTGATTAATATACCGCGTAGCAGAGTTTCAAAGTCCAACTGCTGTACGTATGTTAACCGAACTGTATTAAGACTTAGAAAATTTAAGATTTAAGTTCCGTGAAGACTGTTCAAAGTATATGATTGAAAAATTTATTAAGACGGTCGAAAACATATGAAGACTGTCCCCCCGCGTGCTCTGTAAACAGTTTTTATTAAGCATCGTTTACCACAATGCAATCTTCTGGAAAACACGCCTCTGGTCAAACATGATAGGACAGGAGAACTCCTACCTTTATGTAAGACTATGGTTCTCCACTTCTCATTCGTCGTTCCCGTTGCCATGATGACGACGGTCCTCTCCACCTGTGCTCTGGGTAGATGCTGGGTTGTGATTGGGTATCTTGTCTCCCCTCAAGTTCGCGTCGAAAGCCTCCGTACCCTTTTCCTGGAACAAGAGCAATTCCTCGGCTGTCGATCAAGTCTTTGTCTAAGTGTACTCCGGAACCCTGCTGCTGTTCTCACGCGAACAATGTGTCATATTTCCTTATTGTCCGACTACTGGTAACGAGATATGAGAATAGCCCGCTTTTTGCGGGTGAAAGAGGGGAGTGACGTCACACGTAATGTGCACTGTCTGTTCCGAGAATATTGGCTGTAGAATTTTTGACTGTGGTCTGTATTAAGTTTTTTACTGTCTTTGTATCTTATGTACTTTGCCCAGATAACTATATTGAAATGGTTATGTCACGGTTATATTATATTCTTACTTTATAACTTAAAGTACCACAAAGATTATAAGCTATTAATGAAATGGTTATATTGAATTGTGTATGTTAACAAAAGAAACATTAAACGATGTAGTCGTTTACTAATGAAACGGCTCAAAATTTGTTACTGCCTTAAAAAGTAAAACAATACGAACAGAAATTTCTACTAACCTGTTACGAAGAAACGCCATTAAAAAAGAAAGAATATGCGTGTTATTACACGAAATAAAATAGTTCCAGTAGGCCTAGGTGTAAGGGAATAATTGTATAGTTTTTACTTAGAGCTTAAGAAAAAAACACTTTCACTCAAATGTCTTTAAAAGAACTCACGATTTTACTCCAGTGGCCGCGCTAAATCACTAATCACTGACAGATTCGTCACTTCCATCACTGCTCAGATCGGTGTCATCTTCATCACAACCCCCTACACTTACAATGATACGATCAATCGCGTCTTCCAGTATTCCATCCTTTTGCCAATATTCACTTTCTATGTTAATTACATGCCTACTGTAACTAGACCAGTCTTCTGGTGTTATAGCAGCTAATCCTTCAGAAAGTATTTGTTGTAGTCTCGTTAAAGAAAAGTCCCCAGCTGTATTATGTGACCTTATAAAATATTTAAGTTTTGACCACTCTTTTGCACTCAGATCACACATGTATGGTGGAGTTCTCAGCACCTTATGGCCGTTAAGTTGAAGTAACGTATCGACCGCATAAATTTTATTTTTTGGTCTCACTTTTTCTATTTTTTCGTGGAGATCAGATTTCCTCATAGATGCATCACATTCAATGCCTTGCTTCCGTAACCAAGTTAACATGTCACTTTTCAACGAGTACTGAGATGGTGGTTTATCTTCTTGCCGGCAATGATACGGTGCATTGTCCAATATAACAACCGAATTCGCTGGGAGATTAGGAATGACCTTTTCACAGACCCACTTCTCAAAGTTTGTACTATTCATTTGGCCATGATAGTCACCTGTTGAATTACCTGCCTTAAACATTAATTCCGCATTATTTAAAAATCCGTTTTCTGATCCTAAATGCGCTACTATTAAACGGTTTGATGCACTTATTGTAGTCATTGTACCATCCAGTTCTTGGTGTTCCCAGCACTTGTGAAACGTTAAATTGGCATCAACCCACGTTTCGTCTAAATAAAATATACATCTTACTTGTTCCCTGTATTTCTTTAATTTTTGCAGGTAATTACATCGCCAATTGATAATGTCAAGCCTCTCAATGAGAATTTTTCTCTTGGACATGCACCTCTTCCACACAAACCCCATCTCTTTCATAATTTTTCTTAAAGTCCATTCACTCCACTGAAAGTTAATCCGTTCTTTTAAGATCGGGAGCAATGTTTTTTCAAGTTGGTACGGTTTTTTTATTTACATAAAAGTCGTGTATTATATTCAAAATAACACGACGGTTAAAGTTATCGACCGAAGCTGTCCGTTTCTCCGCACAACGTTTCTTACCAGGTGTTCCTAGTGTTTCACTTGGACGATCTTTTCCTTCTTTTCTTATATTTTTTATTGTACAAACTGACACGTTACAGTATAATGCAGCTCTTTTAGTAGCTTTGTTTATTGGGATTGTTAACGATTTTGCGTCTTTCTCACGGTCACACTGTTTTATAACATTCCTAATCACTTGTCTTTCTTTGCTTCGAATTGTTTCACCTCGTTTACGTTCAACACTTATGATAAAATCAGTCTAAGATAAAAAAAAAATGGAATTGTTGCTATAGATTATTTATACACACGCACACGCACACGATTAACAAGAAAAAGATCACGGTACGAAAAAAGAAGCAATTTAAAACATATATAACAAAATATTTACAACTCACGGCAATACACATTACAGGAACACGTACGTGCTGCATAAAAGAAACAAGGTATGAGTAACTGTGCTGCGGGCTGCGGGTTGATATATTTCAGACAGCGTTGTTATTCACTTTGCAAGCAGTGACCTTCACATTCTTTACACAGTGGACAGGATTGCGGGTCTATTCATATGTCTCGTAGACAGTATCCATGACCCTTTTCCGTTAGCTATCCGGACGCAGCGTGTCGTCGTTTCCAAGACGGCACTCCTTCTCCCTGTCGTAAATATCAGTTGTCGCCAGTAAGACGTTCCCCCGCTGTGCATAAGTTCGATTCCATTCTTTAGATCTCGTTGTCAGTTCTCATACAGGGTAAATACCATTGTGCAACTACACCCTTTCCTTACTGCTGGCACACTCCAAATTAACCTTGCAGTGTGTGCTCGTTACAATTTCTCCGTAATGCGCTACTGACAAAGTTTCCTTTTTGTTCTGCTTGTTGTGGGCTGTAAATCTCGGTTGAGTCGAGTCTGTCACAGGCCAACTTATTTCCCATTGTAAAGTTATGTGAAGTGTATTCGTATTGTCCCTAGAAAACGTTCAGTTGACACTTCGTTAAACTGTTTCCTTATTTATTGCTCCTGGGTCGTGTTAGGGTGTCTTGGCTGCTTGTAACGTATTTCCGATAATAATTTTAAAAATTAAAATTCTTGGTCGTTACATAGTCCCCAAATCGGATTGGATGTTGGATCAGCAGAAGACATTCTAATCCGATTTCTGCACTCTGTGTTTGTTGTGGGAGTCCCCTTTGAGAAGGTCACGGTCATTGACCCACTTTCCTCTGCTTGGGGTATACGGGTATATATTCCCTATATTTTGTTGTAAACTAACTCTGGGAATTTATTGCCGTGCATCTGAGGAAGGATGAACGCATTTTCACATATGGTGCCTATATAATTAGACATGGAATTATTTTAAAATAATAATAATAGCTGTGGATGGCTATGTCATCCGTTTATCACCTAATACATGAAATAATGGTTTTTCAACATGAAATGTAATTATTCATGTATCGTTTAAATATCGTTACGATAGTTAATGTCCTTAGTCTACCTTGAACATTTAAAAACAACAGTTTATGAACCTGTAAATACATATTGATACATTCACTATTTATTATTGAGTATCACTCACAATACGCATTACTAACATTTATACTGATTATATTGATTATAAATTTATATACATTACTTATGAACAATTAACAGTTCATTTGATATCATTACGATTATAGATAATTTCGCTTTATACCACTCATATTTGATTAATTGATCTTACATCAATGTCTGTATAAAAGGCTCGTTATAATGTCTTTAGCAATTTATTGCTGCACACCCGATCAAACTTTTCGCACTCTAAGTGTCTTTTCTATTGAAATTTCCATTAATATTGGTTATTCACATGTAATTAATGTCATTACATTGTCACATTGTGACTTAAGAAATTCATGTACAAAAAAAATCTTTAAATTACACGTTAATAAGTTACACATCATCTTGTTTAGCTAGTTGGACCGGTTTTCGCGGGACATTCACCCTATGCGTTTGCCCCCGTCCTCTGTAGTCCAACTAACCGTCGACGTAACTTTCGCTTTCCTGTGAGACTTGTACTTTCGTTTCATAATACTTCTTCAATTGACGTACATTAAATTTCCCTCTCACCTTGCCACTGCTATCGCACTCAGTGAGTTCGTATGTTGCGTCATTTTAATTTCATACGTTAATCTTCATTCATTAATACTCATATCTAATTATCTTCTTTGGTTTATGTATTCTCACATAACCAATCATATTTAATGTATTTTATTCAATATTATCTAACCTAATTATTAAATTTTCAGACGTTCTTAAAATCGGCTTCTTACCACGTTTTCATTTATTCATTCTTAACTTTCTATTTGTGATGACATGGTTGCACGTCCTGTCAACATAGGGCCGTTACTCACGCACGCAATTTTGTTTGTAAATAGTGAGGGTGCTGACCTTGGGGGTTGCGTCACACATTTTCCCAACAGTCGGTCAGTTGTCCCCGTTACTCTGGTACAATGTGCTGCACTTGCGCTTCTAAGATTTATGACCATTCTCTGTCTCTTTCTATGAGAGTGAGTGAGAAATGTGTCACACCGTCCCTTCTGTCGACCTTCCTCAAGTATGTACGCGTTAAACCGCTCCCCTCGCCTTAGACAACTTTTCGTAGCCGTACTACCATTGTTTACGTATACGTTGAGTAGTTTTTGCCGTTTTCTCCAATAACTTTCTCTAAGTAAACACGCACCACCCTGCTTTTGTTGTCTTTTCCAGGCCTGTATACAACTCCGTTTTTCGACAGTCAGTTCACTACTCGTGTGCTTACATAATAATATCTTGTTTTCTATATTTTTACGAATTCTTACCTCGAGTGCTTGGATTTTTCTTTCAGTACTATCACGACCCTTTACAACATTTTTAAGTCGTCTAGTAAAATTCTTTCTTCTCTTTTTCCTCATAACATTTCTTGTCCATGATGAATATGCATACGGATCTTGTAGTTTCTTCCGCTTCACATCATCCATGGCTTGCTTAAATTTGCTTTCAGCTCTATAACATGCGGTATTTGTTTCAACTTTAAACTTTCCCTTCATGCTTCTTATTGATGCAGCTCGACTACTTCGCCGATCTATGCTTATTTCACAAGCTGGATACTTCATCCTCGGATTCACTGATGCAGTATCTATTCTCGTGTTAATTAATTTGTGCTTTTTATGCATTCTACCTGATAGTAGTAAGTTTTTACTATCTCTATCCATGTCTGGATAATCCTCTTCCCACTTCCTCATATACAAAGGAACAAAGTCATTTTTTTTCTTAATCCACTTGTTTCTTGAACTTACGTTAGATCGAACAGTTGATAATTTCTTAGTAGCTGATACATCTGTAAAATCAACAGCGTTATCATTATCTCGTACTTTCCGTACCTCTTCATAACTTTTATTCACTTCTTCTTCCTGCCTCTTCTGGACTTCGTTTTTGTTGTCGTTCCAGGTATTCGTATGTTCACGTATGTCTGTGCGTAACAGTGTGAACTGCTCGGCCACTTGTTGCGTGACTTCCTCCCTATGCTTGTCTAACTTTTCTTCTAGTCTGTTGAATTTTTCATCAAACTTCTCATTTTGATTGTCGAACTTCTTATTCTGCTCCTCGAACTTTTCATTCTGTTCTCTTCTAATCTCTATAAAATTTTCATTAATTTCTTCCTTTTGCTTCCTCATGAAGTCCATTAATGCGCGCAACGTCACCTCTTCCTGCGGTTGTTGTTGGGACTCCTGTCCCCGCGCTCTGACGTCTGACGTCTCATCGGTCATTTGCGACTCCACTGGTGATTCTTCACGTTCGATATCAGGTACACCCTGCTGGTTATTAATATCGAAATTCATGGAACTACTAGTCGTCATTTTTTCAGCCTTACTCCGCGTTAACATTCAGTCCAACTAGCTTCACACTAATAATATTTGTTCTTACAACTAACATGAAATATATACGCTTATCCTATCTACTGCCTGCTCTTTGCCGTGCGATGGGCGCCAATTTATATAATTTAATTGGGGATGTAATTGATATTTGTAGTGCCCCACGTTCTTTGGGAGCCAATTTACAACGTGCAATTAATTATGCAAACAATAAGTTAATTAATTATGTAATTATAATAATTTATAGAGTGTGATCATGTAATTTACTCAATTAGGCTACTCATACCAAACTGATTGAAGCTACGTGATACGTTAGTTGTTTGATGTTAGCATAATTACTGCACTGAGACTCTAATTATTGTATAAATTAATAAAATCTACTATAAATCATTCAAGTGACGTTACTTTCTTGTTCTGAGGTAACTTTGACAATAATGAACGCATATATTCTGAGTAAAATAAACACTTATTTATTAACATCATTTGAGTAAAGAGACTTCAATATATAAATATGGATGATTCCCTGTAAATACATTCATAAAAAGAACACATGTATATATATCAAATTACAATGCGAATCCAATACGTTGTTTGCTGGAAAACATACACATACATATATAACACAATCAACATATAAAAACATAAATAGTCAAACTATAAATCTTATACTAATGCGTTCATTTCTTGCCTCATATGAATAGAGTTATTTAACTTTATCATATTTAATTTAAATACTCAAGGGTGTTTTGTTGAAAAGAGACAGGACAGTAGAGTTCTTATGATAAGAATAACATAAAGATTACTTGTAAAGTGATTTATCCGATATTTCCATCGGCGTAACTCCTTCCTGCTGGTGGTCCATATGTACGAAGTTGCGTAGCCGTGATGTCACTAACACTCAACACAAGCGGATCAGATTCACTCGCGCTGTGTGTATTTTCTGTTGATTCGGCTGTTACTGTTAGAGTCTATGAAATCATGTGTTGTGTGAGTAAGTTCATCGTTAACTATGGTGTATATATCTGACTGTCTATTATTGAACTTCTTGTGTACATTAATGAATAGTGTCTTTGATAACGTGGTGTATTTGTTCCAATTGGTATTGTATCGCTTCGCACTGTACAATGTTACGATTTCGTTGTCCGGTAAAGCATTAATAATAGTTCTGCGAGTCTGTTATAGAAGAAACTGCGACTGGTTAGTTTAATTCTG
Source organism: Magicicada septendecula (assembly GCA_034769895.1). NCBI lineage: Eukaryota > Metazoa > Arthropoda > Insecta > Hemiptera > Cicadidae > Magicicada > Magicicada septendecula. The sequence goes on along the minus strand of CM068371.1, from coordinate 183,651,049 downwards.
AATAAGCGGTAACCGAGTAAAATAAAGTACTTGAGAGTTATTAAGCACTGGCGTATATTGCATGATTTAGTCACTGTAGATACACTGTTAACGGATAACTCGCCAATATCGAAATGTTTAAGTCAACTGATTAATATACCGCGTAGCAGAGTTTCAAAGTCCAACTGCTGTACGTATGTTAACCGAACTGTATTAAGACTTAGAAAATTTAAGATTTAAGTTCCGTGAAGACTGTTCAAAGTATATGATTGAAAAATTTATGAAGACGGTCGAAAATATATGAAGACTGTCCCCCCGCGTGCTCTGTAAACAGTTTTTATTAAGCATCGTTTACCACTATGCAATCTTCTGGAAAACACGCCTCTGGTCAAACATGATAGGACAGGAGAACTCCTACCCTTATGTAAGACTATGGTTCTCCACTTCTCATTCGTCGTTCCCGTTGCCATGATGACGACGGTCTTCTCCACCTGTGCTCTGGGTAGATGCTGGGTTGTGATTGGGTATCTTGTCTCCCCTCAAGTTCGCGTCGAAAGCCTCCGTACCCTTTTCCTGGAACAAGAGCAATTCCTCGGCTGTCGATCAAGTCTTTGTCTAAGTGTACTCCGGAACCCTGCTGCTGTTCTCACGCGAACAATATGTCGTATTTCGTTATTGTCCGACTATCCATGGCCCTTTTCCGTTAGCTATCCGGACGCAGCGTGTCGTCGTTTCCAAGACGGCACTCCTTCTCCTTGTCGTAAATATCAGTTGTCGCCAGTAAGACGTTCCCCCGCTGTGCATAAGTTCGATTCTATTCTTTAGATCTCGTTGTCAGTTCTCATACAGGGTAAATACCATTGTGCAACTACACCCTTTTCTTACTGCTGGCACGCTCCAAATTAACCTTGCAGTGTGTGCTCGTTACAATTTCTCCGTAATGCGCTACTGACATAGATTCCTTTTTGTTCTGCTTGTTGTGGGCTGTAAATCTCGGTTGAGTCGAGTCTGTCACAGGCCAACCTTATTTCCCAATGTAAAGTTATGTGAAGTGTATTCGTATTGTCCCTAGAAAACGTTCAGTTGACACTTCGTTAAACTGTTTCCTTATATATTGCTCCTGGGTCGTGATAGGGTGTCTTGGCTGCTTGCAACGTATTTCCGATCATAATTTTAAAAATTAAAATTCTTGGTCGTTACATAGTCCCCAAATCGGATTAGATGTTGGATCAGCAGAAGACATTCTAATCCGATTTCTGCGCTCTGTGTTTGTTGTGGGAGTCCCCTTTGAGAAGGTCACGGTCATTGACCCACTTTCCTCTGCTTGGGGTATACGGGTATATATTCCCTATATTTTGTTGTAAACTAACTCTGGGAATTTATTGCCGTGCATCTGAGGAAGGATGAACGCATTTTCACATATGGTGCCTATATAATTAGACATGGAATTATTTTACAATAATAATAATAGCTGTGGATGGCTATGTCATCCGTTTATAACCTAATACATGAAATAATGGTTTTTCAACATGAAATGTAATTATTCATGTATCGTTTAAATATCGTTACGATAGTTAATGTCCTTAGTCTACCTTGAACATTTAAAAACAACAGTTTATGAACCTGTAAATACATATTGATACATTCACTATTTATTATTGAGTATCACTCACAATACGCATTACTAACATTTATACTGATTATATTGATTATAAATTTATATACATTAATTATGAACAATTAACAGTTCATTTGATATCATTACGATTATAGATAATTTCGCTTTATACCACTCATATTTGATTAATTGATCTTACATCATTGTCTCTATAAAAGGCTCGTTATAATGTCTTTAGCAATTTATTGCTGCACACCCGATCAAACTTTTCGCACTCTAAGTGTATTTTCTATTGAAATTTCCATTAATATTGGTTATTCACATGTAATTAATGTCATTAGATTGTCACATTGTGACTTAAAAAATTCATGTACAAAAAAAATCTTTAAATTACACGTTAATAAGTTACACATCATCTTGTTTAGCTAGTTGGACCGGTTTTCGCGGGACATTCACCCTATGCGTTTGCCCCCGTCCTCTGTAGTCCAACTAACCGTCGACGTAACTTTCGCTTTCCTGTGAAACTTGTACTTTCGTTTCATAATACTTCTTCAATTGACGTACATTAAATTTCCCTCTCACCTTGCCACTGCTATCCCACTCAGTGAGTTCGTATGTTGCGTCATTTTAATTTCATACGTTAATCTTCATTCATTAATACTCATATCTAATTATCTTCTTTGGTTTATGTATTCTCACATAACCAATCATATTTAATGTATTTTATTCAATATTATCTAACCTAATTATTAAATTTTCAGACGTTCTTAAAATCGTCTTCTTACCACGTTTTCATTTATTCATTCTTATCTTTCTATTTGTGATGACATGGTTGCACGTCCTGTCAACATAGGGCCGTTACTCACGCACGCAATTTTGTTTGTAAATAGTGAGGGTGCTGACCTTGGGCTTTGCGACACACATTTTCCCAACAGTCGGTCAGCTGTCCCCGTTACTCTGGTACAATGTGCTGCACTTGCGCTTCTAAGATTTATGACCATTCTCTGTCTCTTTCTATGAGAGTGAGTGAGAAATGTGTCACACCGTCCCTTCTGTCGACCTTCCTCAAGCATGTACGCGTTAAACCGCTCCCCTCGCCTTAGACAACTTTTCGTAGCCGTACTACTATTGTTTAAGTATACGTTGAGTGGTTTTTGCCGTTTTCTCCAATAACTTTCTCTAAGTAAACACGCACCACCCTGCTTTTGTTGTCTTTTCCAGGCCTGTATACAACTCCGTTGTTCGACAGTCAGTTCACTACTCGTGTGCTTACATAATAATATCTTGTTTTCTATATTTTTAAGAATTCTTACCTCGAGTGCTTGGATTCTTCTTTCAGTACTATCACGACCCTTTACAACATTTTTAAGTCGTCTAGTAAAATTCTTTCTTCTCTTTTTCCTCATAACATTTCTTGTCCATGATGAATATGCATACGGATCTTGTAGGTTCTTCCGCTTCACATCATCCATGGCTTGCTTAAATTTGCTTTCAGCTCTATAACATGCGGTATTTGTTTCTACTTTAAACTTTCCCTTCATGCTTCTTATTGATGCAGCTCGACTACTTCGCCGATCTATGCTTATTTCACAAGCTGGATACTTCATCCTCGGATTCACTGATGCAGTATCTATTCTCGTGTTAATTAATTTGTGCTTTTTATGCATTCTACCTGATAGTAGTAAGTTTTTACTATCTCTATCCATGTCTGGATAATCCTCTTCCCACTTCCTCATATACAAAGGAACAAAGTCATTTTTTTTCTTAATCCACTTGTTTCTTGAACTTACGTTAGATCGAACAGTTGATAATTTCTTAGTAGCTGATACATCTGTAAAATCAACAGCGTTATCATTATCTCGTACTTTCCGTACCTCTTCATAACTTTTATTCACTTCTTCTTCCTGCCTCTTCTGGACTTCGTTTTTGTTGTCGTTCCAGGTATTCGTATGTTCACGTATGTCTGTGCGTAACAGTGTGAACTGCTCGGCCACTTGTTGCGTGACTTCCTCCCTATGCTTGTCTAACTTTTCTTCTAGTCTGTTGAATTTTTCATCAAACTTCTCATTTTGATTGTCGAACTTCTTATTCTGCTCCTCGAACTTTTCATTCTGTTCTCTTCTAATCTCTATAAAATTTTCATTAATTTCTTCCTTTTGCTTCCTCATGAAGTCCATTAATGCGCGCAACGTCACCTCTTCCTGCGGTTGTTGTTGGGACTCCTGTCCCCGCGCTCTGACGTCTGACGTCTCCTCGGTCATTTGCGACTCCACTGGTGATTCTTCACGTTCGATATCAGGTACACCCTGCTGGTTATTAATATCGAAATTCATGGAACTACTAGTCGTCATTTTTGCAGCCTTACTCCGCGTTAACATTCAGTCCAACTAGCTTCACACTAATAATATTTGTTCTTACAACTAACATGAAATATATACGCTTATCCTATCTACTGCCTGCTCTTTGCCGTGCGATGGGCGCCAATTTATATAATTTAATTGGGGATGTAATTGATATTTGTAGTGCCCCACGTTCTTTGGGAGCCAATTTACAACGTGCAATTAATTATGCAAACAATAAGTTAATTAATTATGTAATTATACTAATTTATAGAGTGTGATCATGTAATTTACTCAATTAGGCTACTCATACCAAACTGATTGAAGCTACGTGATACGTTAGTTGTTTGATGTTAGCATAATTACTGCACTGAGACTCTAATTATTGTATAAATTAATAAAATCTACTATAAATCATTCAAGTAACGTTACTTTCTTGTTCTGAGGTAACTTTGACAATAATGAACGCATATATTCTGAGTAAAATAAAAACTTATTTATTAACATTATTTAACTAAAGAGACTTCAATATATAAATATGGATGATTCCCTGTAAATTCATTCATAAAAAGAACACATGTATATATATCAAATTACAATGCGAATCCAATACGTTGTTTGCTGGAAAACATACACATACATATATAACGCAATCAACATATAAAAACATAAATAGTCAAACTATAAATCTTATACTAATGCGTTCATTTCTTGCCTCAGATGAATAGCGTTATTTAACTTTATCATATTTAATTTAAATACTCAAGGGTGTTTTGTTGTAAAGAGACAGGACAGTAGAGTTCTTATGATAAGAATAACATAAAGATTACTTGTAAAGTGATTTATCCGATATTTCCATCGGCGTAACTCCTTCCTGCTGGTGGTCCATATGTACGAAGTTGCGTAGCCGTGATGTCACTAACACTCAACACACGCGGATCAGATTCACTCGCGCTGTGTGTATTTTCTGTTGATTCGGCTGTTACTGTTAGAGTCTATGAAATCATGTGTTGTGTGAGTAAGTTCATCGTTAACTATGGTGTATATATCTGACTGTCTATTATTGAACTTCTTGTGTACATTAATGAATAGTGTCTTTGATAACGTGGTGTATTTGTTCCAATTGGTATTGTATCGCTTCGCACTGTACAATGTTACGATTTCGTTGTCCGGTAAAGCATTACCAATAGTTCTGCGAGTCTTTTATAGAAGAAACTGCGACTGGTTAGTGAATAAGACTGGTTAATTAGACTGGTTCTGAATAAGCGGTAACCGAGTAAAATAAAGTACTTGAGAGTTATTAAGCACTGGCGTATATTGCATGATTTAGTCACTGTAGATACACTGTTACCGGATAACTCGCCAATATCGACATGTTTAAGTCAACTGATTAATATACCGCGTAGCAGAGTTTCAAAGTCCAACTGCTGTACGTATGTTAACCGAACTGTATTAAGACTTAGAAAATTTAAGATTTAAGTTCCGTGAAGACTGTTCAAAGTATATGATTGAAAAATTTATGAAGACTGTCGAAAATATATGAAGACTGTCCCCCCGCGTGCTCTGTAAACAGTTTTTATTAAGCATCGTTTACCATAATGCAATCTTCTGGAAAACACGCCTCTGGTCAAACATGATAGGACAGGAGAACTCCTACCCTTATGTAAGACTATGGTTCTCCACTTCTCATTCGTCGTTCCCGTTGCCATGATGACGACGGTCCTCTCCACCTGTGCTCTGGGTAGATGCTGGGTTGTGATTGGGTATCTTGTCTCCCCTCAAGTTCGCGTCGAAAGCCTCCGTACCCTTTTCCTGGAACAAGAGCAATTCCTCGGCTGTCGATCAAGTCTTTGTCTAAGTGTACACCGGAACCCTGCTGCTGTTCTCACGCGAACAATGTGTCGTATTTCGTTATTGTCCGACTATCCATGGCCCTTTTCCGTTAGCTATCCGGACGCAGCGTGTCGTCGTTTCCAAGACGGCACTCCTTCTCCTTGTCGTAAATATCAGTTGTCGCCAGTAAGACGTTCCCCCGCTGTGCATAAGTTCGATTCTATTCTTTAGATCTCGTTGTCAGTTCTCATACAGGGTAAATACCATTGTGCAACTACACCCTTTTCTTACTGCTGGCACACTCCAAATTAACCTTGCAGTGTGTGCTCGTTACAATTTCTCTGTAATGCGCTACTGACATAGTTTTCTTTTTGTTCTGCTTGTTGTGGGCTGTAAATCTCGGTTGAGTCGAATCTGTCACAGGCCAACCTTATTTCCCATTGTAAAGTTATGTGAAGTGTATTCGTATTGCCCCTAGCAAACGTTCAGTTGACACTTCGTTAAACTGTTTCCTTATTTATTGCTCCTGGGTCGTGTTAGGGTGTCTTGGCTGCTTGTAACGTATTTCCGATCATAATTTTAAAAATTAAAATTGTTGGTCGTTACAAAACTATGTGGTGTTATTACTTGCTCAAGTAAGACAAAGTAGGATGTAGCAGTAGAATCATTGGGAATCACAGCAACAGTACTATCTGGTGGAGCCTCAGTACATTCAGTTTTTAAATTACCTTTGAATTTGTCTCTGGAAGAATATCCAATTTAAAATATTAGCAAAAATAGTAAATATGCTGAGATTCTTCATAAATGTAAGCTAATGGGTTGAAGCCAACAATTTTGCACAAGCGTCCATTAGGGCTTTAAACAGAAGTATAAGAGAGATTCGTAAAAACTGAAGGGTGGTATTATCATACTTTTGGTCAGAGATTTCAGGCATACATTACCAGCGATACCCAGAGGTATGCCAGCAGATGAACTAAATGCCTGCCATAAGTCCTCACATGGTTGGATCTGTGAATCTTTCCACAAATATGAGAGTCCTTTTCAGGGCCGGCCCAAACCTTTAGGTCTGACCGGGCCGAGACACAATTTTGTGCCCCCCCCCAAAATAAATTGTGATGCTTATTTTCTTATCAGTAGGCCTACTAATTTAATAACATTATACTTAAAAGATTTATCATGACTATTTTAGGTATAGTAGTGGCGGCAGTTAAGCCCTACACATAAAAAACTATTCTGTAAGTCTACATGAATGTATTTAAAAAATTTAAAGTTTATACTATATAACTTTTTAAATGTTAACAAATATATTTTTTTTATTTTTCTTGAAACCCATTGACTATCACCAAGGCCTGTTTTTTAAATTTAACTTAATAAAGCTGTAACTTGACTCACCTACATAAGTGTTTGACATGGACGCTCAATGCCAGTGGAAAACATCAAATAAAACAAATCAATTTCAAACAGTTTCCTATAATTTTAATTCAGTCAGTGTACATTTCTTCTTATAAGTATATGTACAGATATTATCAAAACAAAAACGTCTTTTCACGTAAAGCTTATTTTTACTAAAAATGTCACACCAAGTTGATTGCATTAAAGTTTTTCTTTAAAAATAAAAAAACATTTTGGTTTTTGAAAATTTAGTTAAATTTATATCTTCTTGCTTTTGCTTCAGAAAACCTTTTAACAATTTTCGTTAAATCTAACTGGTTTTCAATGTCATTTTTAATAGAAATTGTTGCTAGTGATGATAGGCGATCTTGCGCCATTGTAGAGTAAGTAAGTTTTAATTAATTTGAGCTTACTGAATCATCATTCTCCACTAGCAACCATGACAGGAATTGTTAAAAGAACCCTCAATGTAATTCATTTATTAGGAAAACAGTCAATCATGTTACTTTTTGAAATAAGTTGCAAAGTTTGAACAGGAGTTTTTATCTCAGAGTTCTTCAGAAATACACCCAGAAGATGTTTAAGCTCCTCAAAAAGGTGGTTGCCATCGATGTCATTTTCTCCTAATTTATCTTCATCTCGAAGAACTTTTTGAAGATTCAACATTTTTGTTTCAAGATTTTGGATTCTGGAAGAGTTTGCACGTTGTACAAAAAAACCCCAATGCTGGTTAAGAGTCTCAAGTTGTGTAAAGCGCTCTTAGATAGATGTCAGAGCCTGATCTACAAGCGGATAAAAGACAACTGTTTTAAACAACTGCTCTGGATCTGTTGGGGTTTCGTCTCGGGACTCATAATCAAAGGGTTTCTTTCTCTCAGGCTGCTTCTTGTAAACAGGTTCAATTTCCAAGTCTTCAATGTTTAAAGTCTTCAATTTTCTATGTCTTTGGCCGTTGCTACAGCACCTGCGTCTCCAGTTTCACGATATTCTTTTAAAAATGTTTGGCACTTTCCAAGAAGATTTGTAACTGTTGATAAGTCACTTGGCGTTTTGTATGGTATTGCTGACCAAATTTACTTGAAACAACAAATCATGCCAAACAACAAGAGAGACAATGAAGTCAAAAGATGTTAAATTGTTTCCAATGATTTGGCATCAGATGACACTTTTGGATCAATGAGTTCCTCTTGCATTACCTGTTCCTCTTCACAGACTTCAACCATTTGATACCTGACTGCCTTTACGGTGTTAATTCTACACTCCCATCTAGTTTAACAGACTTCTTTGACAATACAGGACGAACAGACTGTGACAGTACAGAATTACCTGTTACCAGAATTATGGGATTCAGGAATATTTTATTGTAAATTTTATTATGATCAGAAATGTTAACAAGGGCAAAGTTAGTTTTGCACAAGTCCCAATAACTACGCAGATCAACAAGAGGGGAGACAAGCCAAGGTCATCATGGTACGAGCAGAAAGTAATATGTGTAATGGCGGTATAAGCGAAACAAATTAATAATACGAACTTTTCATTGGTCCACAAAGCCAGATCGTCATAAATCAACAATGACGGCATGAAACAATTACGCATTAACCCGGGCGTTGGCTAAAAAGAACAATACATAATGACGTCAGACACAACCACTTTGCATAACAATTGCGTCTGCTTCCGCCCAGTCTGCAGAACATCATCATGGCGATAACACGTT